>OY728167.1:568367559-570799479 GCA_963277665.1 Viscum album | reverse complement strand
GTTGTCATTGGAATCGGTAGAGGGTGTTGAGCAGAGTGTTCTAACAGAAGTGGTAGATCACTTCATGGATTTTTTTTGAAGAATTCTCTATGTTACCTCCTGTAAGAGAAGTGGAGTTTACGATTGATCTCCTTCCGGGGACCAGTCATGTCTCACTTCTGTCTTATCAGATGACACCGCCTATATTGCGGGAATTGAATGTCCAGTTGGAAAAGTTATAAAATAAAGGGTTTATCTGCCCTAGCACGTCTCCGTGGGCTGAACTGGTGTTGTTTGTGAAATCGGCAGATGGAAATTTGAGGATATGTGTTGATTATCATAAACATGACCAAGTAACGATAAAGAACAGATATCCACTTCCACGAATTGGAGATTTGTTTGACCAATTGAGGGGAGCCCAGTGGTTCTCCCAGATCGACCTAAGGTCGGGATATCATCAATTACGGGTGAGGAAGGAAGATATTCCTAAGACAGCTTTTAGAAGTAGATATGGACATTATGAATATGCGGTTATTCCATTTGGTCAAAATAAAACGCCAACCGTGTTTATGGAATTGATGAATTAGATATTTCAGAGATATTTGAATTCAATTGTCATGGTGTTTGTGGATGATATTCTGGTCTATTAAAAGACAAGGGTTGTGCATGAGTAGCACTTGGAAACAGTGCTGGGATCTTGAGGGATCATCGGTTGTATTCCAAATTGTCAAAGTGTGACATTTGGATACAGGAAGTTTATTTTCTGGGCCATGTGATTTCTGAAAGGGGCATCTCAGTGGATCCAAAAAAGATAGAGGCTATTATCTCTTGGAAACCGCAAAAGAATGTGTTGGAGATAGGGAGTTTTCTTGGTCTAGTTGGGTATTATCGGTGTTTTGTTCATGACTTTTTATGTTTGGATTCACCGATGATAGCTTTGACAAGGAAGAATGTTCTATTCCAGTGAAATGAATAGTGTCAGCAATGTTTCAATGTGCTAAAGGGTCGTCTTACATCAACACCAATATTTGTATTACAAAAACTAGGAAAAGGGTACGTGGTGTATTGTGATGAATCAGGATCAGGGTTGGGATGCGTTCTCATGCAAGGAATTCATGTGGTTGCGTATGGCTCATGGCAGTAGAGAGTGTAGGAGATGAACTACCTAACTCATGATTTGGAATTGGCAGCAGTGGTCCATGGTTTGATAGTGTGGCGTCATTATCTCTTCAGTGAGAAGTACATGGTATATACAGATCATAAGAGCTTGAAGCTCATTTTCCCACGAAGGGATTTGAATTTGAGGAAAAATAAATGGATGGAATATCTCTAGATGTTTGATTTTGACTTAATGTACACACAAGGTAAGGGATATTTGTTGGCAGATTCATTAAGTAGAAAATCATATGCTCAGATGGTGAAGAAGGAATCTGGCGAATGGCAGTAGATGTTGGTTATAGCCGATATGCGGTTGGAATGTGAGGACCAGGGTGATAGAACGGTATTCTTTCTGGTTTTTTTGATTCTTGACTTAGTTGTCCTATTTAGAGAGACACAAATATCTAATTCTGAGTGTGTGACCATGGGGTCGAGACTCAATCGTGGGGAGACCGTTGAGGGTTGGAAATAGAATGGAGATTCAGTTTTGTGTTTTCGGAATCGGATGGTGGTAACAGAAGCTTGTCATGATGATCTTTTCAGGGCGTACCATCATTCTAGGTGGGCTGTTTATTTTGGAATTTAGGAAATGTATAAATCATTGAGAGAAAATTTCTGGTGGGCTGGTATGAGAAGAAGAGTGAATGAGTTTGTTTTGAGATGTTTGACTTGTCAGTAGGTCAAGGCAGAGCATAAGAGGCTAGCAGGAATGTTTTAGTCTTTACCAATCTCTATATGGAATTGGGAGAAGATATCGATGGATTTTGTCACATGTCTCTCAAGAATGGTCAGAAAGAACGATGCCAATTGTGTGATAGTGGATCGGCTAAAGAAGTTGGCCCATTTCATTCCAATTCGTGAATCACATACGATGTAGGATCTATCAAAAATCTAAATGCGGGAGGTGGTAAAGAGGCATGGTGTTCCAGTTTCAATTGTATCAGATAGAGATCTGAGGTTTACATCTTGTTTCTAGAAATCCTTACAGCAAGCCCTTGGGACACATTTGACCATGAGTACGGCGTATCACCCTCATACGGATGGTCAATTCGAGAGGACGATACCAACATTGGAGGATATGTTGTGAGCTTGTGTTATGGATTTTGGTGGTTTTTGGGAGGATCACTTGTCGTTGGTTGAGTTCTCGTACAACAACAGTTATCATGCATCCATACATATGGATCTGTTTGATGCATTGTATTGGTGGCCGTGTCGTTCTCCACTATGTTGTGTGGAAATTTGAGAGTCCTCGATGGTTGGACTGAGCCTTGTCCACGAGACTATTTATAATATCATGTTGATCAGAAATAGAATATAGACGGCTCAGAGTTGTCAGAAATCATATGTGGATCATCATCGACGGTCGTTGTCGTTCGAGGTGAGTGATCATGTTTTCTTGAGGATCTCTCCTAGTTAGGGACATCTTCGGTTTGGGAAGAAGGGAAAGATATCTCTGAGGTATATTTTGCCTTTTGTTATTCATGATCTGGTTGGCGAGGTTGCTTATCATTTGGATTTTCCACCATAGTTAAGAGCGGTGCACAATGTGTTTCATGTGTCGCAGTTGAAAAAGTATCAGCCAGATCATGACCATGTGATTCGATGGGATCATGTTGATCAGGAACCGAATGATTCATTGGTGCATGTGCCTGTGTGGGTTGTGGATAGGAAAGAGAAAGTCATGCATGGTAAAAGCATGGGTTTAGTTAGTGTTTTGTGGAAACATGGTCAGATTCAAGATGTGACTTGGGAGTGGGAGAAAGATATGGTCGAGCAGTGGCCCGAGCTCTTTCGATAAAGGGAGGATTCACAGCTTTCTGAGGACGGAATGTCCAATGGTGGGGATAATGTAGTACACACAGTTTGAGGTATGTTGCATTTTTTATGCATTTTGATGTGTTTAAAGTCCATGGGATGAGTTGGGAATAGTTTGGAAGAGTATGGAATGGTTATGGATCATTTAGAGGCTTTTAAAGGGGGTGAACGGTTTGAGCACAGTTAGTGTAAACCGTGCAGATTACCCAGGAAATCGTGCAAGGTAGACAGAAGGCTCCGCATGTCCTGTGCACGGTTTTCCAAACTGTGCGAGGAAACCGTGTATACCCGTTCTCTCAAGGCAGTAGCGTGCGCACGGTTAGCGCACGGTTTTCCAAACCGTGCAGGCAAACCGTGTGACCACTTAAAAAATAGGGTTTATGTTCCGGGCTCTCTCATATTTTCCTCTTCTCTCTCCAAACATCCTCCCAATACTGGATCACTCGTGTTTTTTGGTTCTCAGGGGGTGGATGAGCTTTCCCACTCATTTTGAATGGTTTTTTAAGAGGGTTCAAGGTGATTCGAAGGTGGTTTCTCTCAGGTAAAACATCTCTCATGGTTTCTATTGGTTTCTCTCTACTTCCACGTCTCTCCCTTTCTTTTTTTTAGATATAAACTTTTTCTATATAGAAATATTATTTTTGTATCCAGGAATGATGATTTCATGGATTTTGGATTTTAGGGAAATGGATCTAGAGAGGTTTCGGTGGTGCGTTAGCCGGATTTGAGGTGCGGTTGCTTGTGGGTCGATTTACCAGGAACCATATAGGTAGGTGGCTTCTCTCTTGACTCCACCTAGTTAGAAATATAGGTTCATTGTTAAAATTAATTTGTTTTTATTGAAGTTATTTGTGACTTGTTGTGCAGAATAGGTTGGATATCCCTTGGGTGATGTTTTGAGGGTTTTTGGGGAAAAATGAATTTTGTGGTGAAATGTTCTTGTGGTGAATTTTAAAATGAGGATTTTAAAATTGAATGCTATGATTGATTTGTGAAATAATTGATGGAAGTGGTTTTCAATAAATTTTTTTTTATTGAAATGGGGGTTTGACATGGAAAATGATTTTTCAATAATTTGGTGATTTATTGAAGTGGATTGATATGCAATGAAAATTGGTTGATTGAATGATGTTGTGACATTTGTGGGTTTTGTGCATGGTTTGGCTTGATTGGAATGTTGTGTGGAAGTGAGCGAGAAGTGACGCTGTAATAATGGGGGGTGTATTGTGGACAGAAGGGCCATAATCAATTGTATGTGGACGAGAAGTGCCACTAGAGTTGGGAATGGGTGAACGGGTTGGATGGAAGATCCACCTTTTTGGTTGTTTTTTGTGCATTGTTTGCAAGATGGAAGTTTTTGTGCTAACATGTAAATGATTAAATGGATTGTGGAATGATTTCTTTGGCTTTCCCTTGGTTGCTCGGTTTGGGTGTGATGGCTTGGTAAGGGCATGTTTGGCTTATGGAAATGGTTGTACTTGTGAGTATTTTATATAAATTGTTTTATATAAATGTGCTAAAGGTTTTATCCTAGTTCCATTTGTAGGGAATTTATTTGGGGGAATTCTACTGAGTTTTAGTACCCACCCCCTGCTTTGGCACTATGGTGTCATTGCAGATGTCGTGTCTCGTGACGTGGGAAAAGGTAAGGCATCAACCTCCATTTGTGGTGCGTTGTGATGTCTTGGTGGAGCATGGAGCTTGGAGTTGGGTGTGGAGCTGCAGAGGTGTCATGGCTCGTAGTGTTTTCTTGTTTGGTATTTTGCATAGTACTCTGATGTTGTTATTGGGTTGTGATGGCATGTGATAACGTTATGGGTTATCTAGTTGCCTTTGGTAATGTATGAGCTTGGTTGTTTTGTTGGCTTGCATCATATAGTGGTGGATTGTTTGTTTGGTTTCGTGTCAAGGGAAAACCGTTCCCCAAATTGTTCTCGAAGCCCTCAGCATTTATTGCCAGCCTTTGGCGTCTTGCGAACATTGATTAAGGACAACTAACAATCACCACCTCCTCAAGCTAATGACGTAGGGGTGGGGTGTTACAACAATTATATTTTTATGCGTATAAATTAGCAGTGTTTAATGTTCATGAATTATTGTTTATTTTTTATTGAAAAGTAATTATTTTATTCATTTTTTGTAAGTATGTTTCTTTGTTAATATGATGTTAATATTTTCATTGTTAACTATTATCCATTAGTTTTAGTTCCATGTTAATTTAATTCATCACATGAATTTTTATTTGTTGCTGATGGAATTTTCATCATCATGATAATAGAGTGTTTATTGGAAGTTGTGTGTTGAATTTGGAAGTAATGTCATAGTTCTAATCAGTTAAACCAGGAACATGTGATTGAATTCATTGTTTTTATGGTAATTTTGAGTTTTTCATTTGATGATCATTCTATTGTTGTTGCTACAAAGAATAAATTACAACCACTTTTTATCAAGTGAACAGATATAATATTCTAAATTGAATCATATTATCCCACATCCTCATTATTTTCAATCCACCTTCATTTTTATAATATGGATTCATTTTTCATTTTTAATGTAAAGTACCATGTATAATTTATATTTGGTTTCCGTATTATGTCCAATATACAGTTTCAATATGCAATTTATATTCAATATTCATTCAATTACAACCTATGTAATGTATGCGGTTTATTCATGGGAATTTATGGATCAGTGGGATAACTTACCCCATCCCTTGGTATCTGACTTCTATATTGAATCTATGCATACTAGATTGTCCATTTTTTGATAATCCTTTCAAAATATTATTCAATATGGTATAATCATTATTTTTGATTCCTGTTATTTTGATTTTTCACTCTCTATGTATTCTTTATTTCACTAAACTGATAAGACCCATGTTTCTACAATGGTGATATTGTAATTAAGGGAGCACTATGAATTTTATAGTCCTGCACGTGCTGAAATCATCCATGGTGATGTACAATCCATGTGTCAAATTCTTTATAAATTCAGTACAAGGGTTGTACATGCCTATATATCATGCTATATTACATATGACACATGGCTTGTCATATAGAAATGTCCTATACAGGCATGTACATAATATCATGTAACATGGTCTGTAAGGGTATGTACATGATGGAACATTACTCATGGACAAGTGTTCAATTCTATATAGGGCATGTGTTCAAGTACTAATGGCTTGAACACATGGCCTGTAAAATTATATTCAATTCTATACAATTCTACACATGCCTGTACAACATGTCCTGTACAGGATTTGTGTTCCATATCAGTGTATAATTATTCAATCACCCATGTTCCATAGCACTCATCTTCAAATTCTAGTATAACTGATTTACTCACTAGTAATATACCATGATTCCAATGAATTTAACATATTTCTGTATGAGGAATTCAATCCAAATATCTTTGATTATAGTCTTTGCAAGCTTGGTCAAACTAGGGGTAAGGCCCAAGTTTCTACAACTATGATGGGGACCTATGGATATTGTGCTCTTGTGTATTGATGTCCTAGAAAATTGACAACCAAATGAAATCTGTACAACATTGGTGTGATGTTCTTGGTGATGATTGCTGTATGGTGGGGTTTTTATACTATTAATCCCACTGACTATCAACATCTAATATCATGGGTACCTTTTGAATGTTATTATTTCAAACCTAATGCCAAGTCTACATTTTTGAAATATTAAAGGCTTTCTTTGAATGTTTATTTCTCTATTGTGCACGTACTACCTTTGTTGAAAGACAAAAGTTTACCTCTAACTTTATCAAAATACAAAAGGAAGTTCTCCATAATGGCCGATCTATTTCATGAAAAGTAGAATCTAATTAATGGTCTCTACCAAGCTCTTATAGCTGAAATTTTGGGCTCCATGAGGGAACCACAACTCTGGCCTTTGATTAATGATGGACTTACTAGCATATAATACTCGCTCTGCGTTATAACTCAGGTTGTGACATTGACATTTATTTATTCTCTATTGATTTTGCGAAACATATTGGCTTGACATGTCTAAATTAATGATGGTAAAAAAAGGGTGATATTACATAGTCTGTTTATTTTTCTTGAATTTGCATGTTGTGAGATCTTAATATGTTATTTTATTGAAATCTATGTTTTTCTGGATATATAGTCCCTGAATGAGAGGTACAAGCTAGAGAATTTTTTTGGGATTTAACAGGAAGCTATTTGGGATGGAGGTGGAATTTGAATAACGTATCACTGAGGCATGAATCAACAACCCTTTATTCCATTTATGAATGATGATATTTAATTCTATCATTTCAAACCATTTTTTATATACTACACATTGGGAGGACCTGCATTGATTGATTTTGTATTTTTCTTACACGTTTTCATTTAGGGTTGGGTCCTTTTACATCTGCTCAGATTTTGATGCTTTGGGTTTTCATTTAGGAAGGGATTGTTAAAATTAATGGTGGAAAACACCTTCTACACATTACAATTGTCTTCATTGATTGAGTTAAAATAAAATGTGGAAAACTATTTCTGCACACCTAAAATGAACATGAAGTGGTTGTTAAAATAAACCATGGAAAACACATTTCGATTCCGATTTTGTTTGATGTTTTGGGTTTTGATTTTGGAACAGTTTAAAAAATTTCGTATTAGAGAATGTTTTGAATAATACACCTACTAATGTTTAGAATTTTTATCATTTTGACTTTTAGCAAATTTCCCCTTAATATATTCATTCCATCTTAAAATATAACTAATGTGTGGAGTGACATGTTATTAGAGAATTTTTTATAGTGCATTCACATCCTATGTTGTTATAAGTTTTTGGATAACTCTTCAAATTTTAGAAGGATGCTTCTCATTTTAGCAGCCCAGCAAGTGAAGCATTGGTAGTTAAGGCGTCTGCTACATTTTTCAGTCCTAAAACGTTTTTGGTACTTGAGTTAATTTTGGTCATTACATGAATACCATAATATTTATAAAGGAATGTGTTTCATTTTTAATTTATAATATATATGTATATATATATATAAAGACTACACTATTGGTGTGCTTGTGCAGGTTCTATATTGGGTTTGTGAACATCTGCCCAGTGACCCAGGTGATGAAAACTGCCAGCATTCAGGTGTGCATAGCCTGAGTTTCACAGACTGATTTTTGACTGAAATGGTATTATAGACAAAAACACCTATATAATAGTATTATTCAGACATAGAGTTTAGTAGATTGTTCACACTTCCATTAAATCATATATATTTGTAGTAGAGTCACATACATGCCGCAATACACTTCCAAGATATATGATTAGTGACTATTTCTATTACACACATACATGTATGTTATTACACATTGAAATATGATTATTCTATTAGCATATGTCTATGACTCTACCGTAACATAGACTATAATATGATTTTATACACATCTTCTTGGTGAAATTATGAGATTGTGGATGAACTGCTTCCATTCCGAAGTGCAAGAAATGAGACCTACTTACCTAAGAAAAGATGATTGGTTACATCTTTCCATTTATGCCCAAAATTGGGGATGACCTACTTCATGCTTCCAATGTTAGCTTACTATAGGCGATTGGTGCCTTTGTGACCATGTAATGACTGTGTGGATGAAATTCATGTGTGGACCCCACCACCAGTGGGAACCATTACAAGGACACCTGATTTTCGAGGGACCTATTGTGGATAAATTTTGGTGGAGTTTCATGTAAAGTATCTTGGTGTTTGATTATTTTTAGAAATGTTTGTAACATGTTTTTTGGAGCATGATGTCCTTTCATGCAGTTTGGACATGTTTTTAAATTATTTTTAAACATTTATTTTCAAATAAAGAATTGGTTTGTTGGAGTTTCATAGATGGTGGTTTTATAATTATTATATAACAAATTTATTATATATAATTAAATTAATAAATATAATATAACATTTTAGTAACAAATATTTTAATACAAACACATAATATTTTATTTAAAATATAATTTAGAAATAAATATTAACTTTTGGTTATGTTTATAGTTGTTGATAATAATACTATCAACAGATAAATATGTTATATGTATATGTTGTTAATAATTTTAATAAATATATATATTATCTATTGGTATTATTATAATTACAATCGAACTATTTTACTTATCGCAATAACATTTAACGAATTTGTTTTTACCAAAAACTTATTGTCATGATTTTTTTATAAAACCCTTTACCAATAGAAAAATCAGTTTTAATAACATATATATTCTTCATGGAAAAAATAAAATTATTTTTTAGTGCCTTGAGAAATTATTCTAGGTGACTCATTCCACAGTTTTCACATGATAATAGTTTTTTCATCTTCATCTCTTTGTTCAATGCATTCCTTTTTTTGGTTCTCATTAGACCTTTTAATCCATGATATTCCATTGTACTTGAATGATAAAAAGAATTAATTATCCATTTTGATGGAATATAAAACAATTTCATCACATGATAGTGATTTTTGGGAGGCTAGTGCCCTTCAAAGACTTTTCTTGATCCCAAAAAAGTGATCAATATTCCACTATGTGTTGTATATATAATATGTAGAATATCTGACTAACCGTGTACAGGTAGCTTCATAATCTGAAAATATTTATTCTTTTTTTCTTTATGATAATGAAATTTCCCTTCATCTAATTTTTTTGATCATGATGGGAGTATTTATCAAAAAATTATTCCTTAAAAGTTCTTCATTCCATGAGTTTTAGTTTTTCTTCCTCTCTAGTATTTAGAATCGGAGACCCCCATTGATCAACATCACCATTGATGAAATACACCAAAATGATAACCTTTTCCTTTTTGTTTCTTTTCTTGAAAAAAAATATCACATTAAGAGACATAATCAATTACTGAGTTAAAATTTGATTAGTAGTCCCACTAAACGATTGTGGATTATGTCACACAAAGAAATCCATCATATAATATTCTCTCTATGGAATAGGTTGAACCATTTAGGAAATTTTATTTTTCATAATCTGATTAAGGTTATTTTATATTGACAAAATTTTATCCATTCCAATACTAGCTGTATTGGTTTCCATGGTAGGGAAATATCTAAATTTTCCACGAGTATTGATAATATTTATCCTTCCATACACCATTTCTGAACAATATCATATTATAACAACTCGATCCCAGAATCATAGTGCTGGTGCATTATTTTGTTACATTTCCAAACATTCATGCTTCAAATCCCAATTGACCAAAAATTTTAACAGTTTTGGAAAACATGATTTCAAAAAATGATACCTATATTACATTGGGAAAAAAAATAATGCACAAAAAAAATAAAATCTCAGCATCCATGAATGATTGTTCAAAGATTTCCTCATTATAACCCAGGGAACGAAAAAAATAAGGGAAAACACAAATTCTCAGTAAAGATAAGTACACAGGAACGAATAATGAATTGATGACATTAAATCAACATGAAAAGGTAAATAAATTATAACACATTCCATTAAAATAATATAATAAGGTATAATCAATATGGAAATATATGAAACTGAAACAAATTTCATTTAATCAATAAAATATGAATTAAATTTCTCCATAGAATTTATCATATGAAAATCTAGTGGATAATAACTGAAATATCAATGAATGAAATGTGTAATTATTGGATGTCATGTCCTAATAACATGGAAACCTATATCATCAAGACATTTCAAAAGAATTTTTAAAACTACGGGTAAAAACAAAATTAATTTGGCCAACTTATTCATCTCACGAGAACCTATCGATGCATCAAGGGTCTATATAATGTCCGGGTCCCACCCGTCATTTCCATTACAAAGAATTCTTCATATCAAATAATTTAAATAAATAATATCCATTATAAAATATCTGTTATTGAATATAGAATACAAAATAATCAGTATTTCCCCAGTAGAGGATATGTAAAAATAAGGATTGTTAACAAAAATGAATGGAAACACCATTGAAATATCATTGTAAAATTCTTGATGAAATTAATATTTAAATACTCCAATGTGTCCCATACCACATTAAAACACTTGAATCATAGTCCCCATGAAGGAAGAAGATTAAATTAAACATATAATATCATCAAAATAAGGGGATTCATGATAAAAAATGTCAAAGGGTAGTATATACACCATATAATCATTAATTTGTACATAACAACAAATAAATCTCAATGGAATGCAAATTGAGATGAAATCCCTTACCTTGAGTCTAACTTTTCATGTGTGTATTTATCTTCCTGAACAATTAACATACATTAATTATTTACGTGGTTCAGAAAATTTCATGGTTATTTTTACTTTTACTTCACTTATTACAATTGTTTATAGAATTACATAAATAATTAAGTTTACGTCATGTGTTTTCGACCATATTGGGTTTCTGTGTCAAAAATGACTTTGGTAGGTCAAAAATTGTCAAATGGTCGTTATATATAATATACAGAATAATATTCATGAAATAATTTTCATATTTATATATAAATTATACTTTTCAAACCAATCATGAAATATGGTTTTGCAAAATGCACCAACGTTACAATCACGGAGACGGTAGGCCGTACATATACATGAGTAACGTTCCTGTTTTTCAATGATCATTATGAAATAAAGTAAAATTATATATTAAAATAATGATCACTATATCATTAATAAAAAACTTTTAATCATGTGGACTTATATAAATAATTCTTGTGATGTAAATGGAATCACATTGTATCGAGGAGGCGGTAGTCCACACGACTGTGACCGACATTATGACATTTTTAGTATGTGACAAGGGTAATAAAGAAAATGATATATTATATTTCCAGAAATGTAATTATATAAAGAATATAATATATATATGTCATTTACGTCATGTGATTTAAATTAGAACCATCATTAACAAATTCTATGTAATGAGTGAACGTACCACAGCGCTTTGAGGATACGGTAGTCCACACCTCAACAAACGATGTTATCGTATTCCCAATGAATTGAAAACATAAAAGTATGTTTTATATAAGAATAATATAAGAATAAAGACATTATAAATATTATATATATCATGTATAAACATAGTTTCTATCATTATTTCCATCCATGAAAGATAGTAATGGAAAAATGAACAATCATCATTTCGTGAGGTGATATTTCGTTGTACAAGAACGGTAAGTTCATTTAAAATTTGATGGAAGTGTGTGTAATTATAGGTTAATCTATTAATATAAAAAAATATCCGTATTTTTATGATACTGAGGATATTATTCAAGAATGAAATAAGAATATTTTAGAGGTTTGAGAGTGGAAATAAAACAAAATATCATGAGGAAGGATATTACCACTTCTTTGGGTAACTCATTTTGGTTTGGACCAATGGGATTCCTTGGATGGATTTATTCCAAAAGTTAGGCTTCTAGGATCAGGGGAGTGATGTTGGGAGATTTTTTTAATAGTGTTTTTGACATTAAAAATGCTTTATAGGTGTGAGGAAGTGGGAGGTGTGAGTGTCTTTCTATAGCAGAGGAGGAGTGACATTTTTGTATATTTTTTAAAATGGAATTCCACCCATTTCATCCCATTCCATTTGGATCCAATAATGGTAAAAAATTTATACAAGGGAATATAGGGTCAAAATATTTCCATCCAATAGATTTTGGATAAGATTCAACTTCCTTTTATCCCTTATGATTGAGGTTTAGTCCATTATTAAGATATTTTTCTTTTAATCGTTGTAATTAGTTTTAATCACATTCACTAATAATTTCTGTCGAAAACTAAGTTGAATTTATTATAAATTATATATTATGATGATTAAAAAATTTAAATCCATTATTCAAAATTCAAACACCGAAGTGACATAAATTAATTTAAATTTAATCTTGTAGACGGGAAGACAATACAGGTTTTTAAAGTAAAAAATGTTCAAATGTTTGGAATGTTTTTATATCCAATTTCAATTTGAAATTGATTTCAATGAAATAAATTGTATGAACTGATATAAAATTTATTTAATTAATCTTTAAAAAAAATTATCCTTATAAATAAATTAGATGAAAAAGCAGTTTCTGAATTAAAATTTAGTATTTTCACTCTTCATTAAAAAAACGAAACTTCACAGAAAATTACCAAAAAATTAAACTAAGAAAATTTTTATGTTATGATTTTAAATATTATATTTATTTAGACATAAAAAATCAATAAAAGTTCAAAAAATGGATTTAACACAGGATCACCATTAAAAGGTGTTAAAATTGATTTTATAAAAATAGAGGGTTTTATGTGTAATATTGAGTTTATTCATATCTTATGGATATCAATTATATTTGATAAATGTTAAAAATATTTGATTTAATACATAAAATATATATTTCATTAATATGAATCCCCAATATTATTTAATTTTACATATTAGGATAAAATTCTATTGTGAACATAAAAGTAGTTTTTTTTATAAAAACATTATCTTTATATTCAATTGGTTCTTATATTCATTTATAATTAATTTTTATCCAATGAATTAAACCATTTATTTTAAAATTTTAGATAACACTATTCATAAATGCCAACATATAATATAGGTTTTGTCTTATTATATTTTATAATATTATTTTTAATAATATATTATTGTTCTGAAAAACATAGCCTCGCATGTAAAAGAATCCATCAAAGAATTTCTTTGTTATTTGTAACACATGCTAACTCATTATTGCATGCATTGAAAGCTATAACATATATTGAATTTATATAAAATATTAATTATATATTAATGTTTCATGTTATTATATTTATTTACCTACATAGTGCTGTGTGGTATACATGCTATTACATACAATGTTCTTAATTTAGAATTTATAGGTGTTACAGTATCCCCACCTTAATTAAATTGTGTCATCACAATTTAAAATTGATCTTAGTAAACACGATTTTGGGATTAGAAAATAAATTTTTTGAAAAACCCACATCGTGAATAGGTTTAATAACACATCTTCTTAATAATATATAATGGGAAGTACAATGGTCGCGTAACATTGTTCTCTAGTAGGAGAAAATTAGTAGGAAATTGAAACATGGATACCAAAGAAAAATCTAAGAATCAAGTTATGATGGTGAATGATAGATAAAATGTTCAACTGAATGTTGATGAAAATAAAGCCTTAAACTAATGTTATGAAAAAGGTCATTGATATCATTAAATTTTATGATAATATGACTACATTTTTGTTTGGAGACCATTTTTCCTATAGTTGAGGAATTATTTCACTCTATAAGAATATAAGTAAATAAATGTTTCTTTATCATAAAAAAAATCGTATCAATTGGTTGTGTCTTGAAGTATATCTACTTCATTTCTTATCACATGATGCATCATATAGTGAAATAATATATCAATTTATAAAACTACATACACTGTTAAACTTAAGAAATTTCATAAATATTTAACATTACCAAAGGATTATGATCAAACACATTAGAAGGATGGTCACTGGATTTCCAAAATTAACTTATCAGTAGTCTTCAATCAACACGATGTAACTCTTTAATCATCATTCCAAACATGTGAACACCTTCATCATGTATTATCTTTAAATATAGTAATAACATGGATTACCATTAAACTTTATTAGAATCTTGCATTATTCTTATTCCTTAATTAAGAAACATGTTATTGGATATATTACATAAATCCAAAAGTATTGTGAACTGTATATATTATAGAATTAACCAATTTTTCAAAAAATAATTAATCAGTTCTAATGTAGTCATCACATATCCAAATCAATCATTTCATTATCCAAACAACATTTTCTCACCCTTATGAAAATTTTAAGGATTATCTTTCCCTCAACCATGTGTTTCCCAAATACATTAACTTACTATTGGATCAATTTTCTTGGTACTATTCATGTATGATTTCAAATATTTATTGGAAAATTACTAATGTACAATACTTGTATATTTCATAATTTATATGATGAAAAAATCATCAATGAAATACTTTTACAACATATTTCATATATCCAAATACAGAAATACAATAATCATTCCACTTTGGTTGTGTTAGCAACACATGCATGACCTTGATTCCCTATCTCAATGGAGGTATATTCCACTGACTCTTGGGGCATTATTTTGTTTAATGCCCCATCTTTTTGCAATTATAACAATGAAAAACAGTGTTCGCCTTCTTCCCATTGCATTATTTTTCTTGGTGACCCTTTTATCCACACTTATAACAAACTATGAATCCACTAAATCATTTATCATGGTGAATCTTTCCCTAGGAACATGAACCTCAACCCAGTTGGTGAGGAATCCTTATTTTCATCCATGAGACCCAGGTTCAAAACCATGTGGATGCATATTTTTAGGGTACTTTAGTAGTATTATAGCATGTAATGTTTGGTACTATAACAGCCCGAACTATTCACCTTGGGCCACCAGTTTGGGTTTGGAGTCATTAAGGCCTTTCGACCTCCTAGGAATTTGGTTCAGTAAGGATTTAGAGCCAAACTTAAGGAATTCAATCCACCTCAAATCCTTAGGGACACTCCAAGGCCTTCGAGCCACATGCAGTTTCCCCAGACAGACTCTTCAAAAAAATGAGCAGACCTAGAGGAGGATTCAGAGTAAGCGCACTCCCCAGAGTAAAACCAATGCACTGAATAAATGAGAGGGTATGACTATTCCATTAGGACCATCTTGATCTTACACTGGAAGCTTATCCAGAGGCTATGTAAAGGTGGAGAGCTACCATCATGATGAAGATGTCGGGGATGGGCAGTTCCTTGTAGTTATAGTCAGGTTGAATTCCGTAAGACCTTCTGGTCATGTATTGTTTCTTATGACTATCGACCATGTAATCACTAATACTACTAGTCTTTTAAGGTTCCCCCTCATCCCTTGAAAGAGGGGTTATAAAAAATCATTCAAAATGAAGGCCTTCAATCCATTCCGGGGGGGGGGATTCATTACAAAATTATCACATGTAGGAAAATCGTTCTTTCACTTTTTCCATTTATTTGTAATTTTCCCTTCCATTAACTTATTATCAATATTCCCATTGAAACCATAATACTTGTAGAATCATTTCTCTATATTGATATCACATAAATCAATTTCCTCATATGAATTCAAAGACTGAACAACTGGTGCCCTTCAATGATTTGGCTTCAGACCTTCAAATAAGTGGTCTATCATGAACTTTGTGTTGCGTATGTAATCAGTATCATACCTGACTATCCATGTAAGGTTGCTTCATAATCTGCAACAATTTCTTCTTCTTTTTCTTTCAGCTAAGAACTTTTTATTCTTCTCAGTTTTTTTCTCAGGAGGGAAATATTTTTCAAAGAATGTGTCTCTAAAATTTCTCTATTCCATGAGTTCTACTTCTTCTTCCACCCTAGTATTTTGGATCAATTTCCACCATTGATTCGCATAGCTTTTGAGAAAATATTCAACAAGTGTATCCTTTTCATTTTTAGCACATAACGATTGCATAAATATCTTCTCTAAATATTTAATCCATTACTTAGCTTCCATTGGATCTCTAGTCCCAATAAATGATGGGGCCTCCAGCTCATTAATCATTCCAACATAAGAGATTATCATTTTGGAACAAGTTGTTCCATTTGTGAAAGGTAATGTGTCATAATATGATTAATCTTCCTTAATATATTCATAACTTCCTCAGTTCCAATTCCAGTGATATTGATTTTAATTTGAAGGGAAAAATCAATATTTTCAATGAGTATTGATACCATTCATCCTTCTAGGCACCATTTCTAAATAAAGGCATATACTATATTAGCTCATAAAACTATGAACTCTATATAATTCTAAATATGGTTTATCACATAACGTATATTGAAAAATCTATGCATAACTAATATAGTAATCAGAAACATAGTTTCTTTTTGGGATATCAATACTTTCAGATATATTATAATTATTTGTAAATAAAACACGGATTATCTTAAGTGTATCGCCTGGGAGTGTCAAATCAGGGGAATAGTAAGGCCCATTGTCGTGTACCATTTTATGATCAAGTTAGGCCCAATGCACTTTATCATAGTTGTTAACCCTAGGTACAACTGTTCTAGAAGAACATCCTCTTATAGTATCCAGACAAGGTTGTATTTATATGAAGAAACACATAATCACTTCCTTACCAAAATTATAGGATGTTATTCTATACTTATCCTCAAAGTATATATTATAGTTATGTTCCCTAATCTATGTTTTCTAAATCTAGTTTCCAAGGATACTAATAAACCTGCTCTGATACCAACAGTAATTTCACGACCCCAGAAGCTCAGAGCTAGTGCATTATTTTATTACATTGGAATAAACACAATCTTAAAATCCTAAGGGACCGAATAATTTATCATTTTTGGAATACAAGATTACATACATGATACCCATATTACATTGTGAAAAGATATAAATCATAAAAAAAATAAAAGCTCATCATCCTTGAAATCCTATTAAAAAATTTCTTCTTCAAAACATTGGGAAAGGAAACAAAATAACGGTGATCTTAAATGCCTAGTAAGGGTATGTAATGTGGTATGAATAATGAATTGATGATAGTAAATCAACATGGAATGGTAAATAACTGAAAACACTTTCCATACAAATAATTGGATATGTTATAATCAATATGGAAAAGTAAGAAACTAAAATACAAGACATTTGATCAATAAAACGAAAATTAAGTTCATCCATAGATTTTATTATATGAAAATTTTCTAGATAATAATAATAATAACTGAAATATCAATGAAAAAATGATTAATTATTTGACATCATTATTGAGGCACATGAAAAAGTATTCCATCCGTAAAGTAAGTTTGTCTCAATTTGTTTTCTTTGAGATACATGACATGTTATGCACCTATATTTTCTAAGAGGAGTATATATTTCTATTTTAAATGTTATTCCGTGGATATAATAATTTAAACGATATTTTTAGGATCATTTAATTTGAGTAATTTATGGTGATTATGAATAAAACATAACAAAGTGGTGACATTTTATTGATATAATATCATAATTTATTAGGATTGTTTATGATTAGAGTTACATTAATGAAATAATATCTTCAATATATTAATATAACTCATGAAATTTATTCTAATACGGTTGTCCATGATATATTCATGTATTATTACCATTTTCCCATAGTTGTCACTTAATATAATTAAGAAAATGATTTTATAAAAATCATAATTTATTTCTCCTTTCTACCAGAAATATATGTTTTTTTCAAAACAATTTTTTCAAAAATGTATTCAAAAATGTTTTACTATTTTCAAATGATGATTAATGTACATTTTTACCTATAATTTACCTTTTTTGGAAAATGATTTTAAAATTAATCTTATTGTCTTTTTTCGATCAAGGCACTTTTTAAATATTTTTAAATTGAAAAAGAAATTTTTGGCAAGTACGTACTTACCTTCCATCATCAATATCATTTCCATAATGTTGAAATTGTAATTTTATAGGGTTATTTTTAAATAAATTATCTTCCTAATATTCTGATTTTTTTTTATTTTAATGTTGTTTTAATAGATTTTCTTTAAAAAATGTTTTATGTTTGAAAAGTGTTTTAAATGATTTTGAAATATTCGTTTATATGTTTAAATAAGGTTATTTTCCTAGAAAATGATTTCAATGATTTAATTATTTCATTATAAGTATTCAAATAAATTTTATAAAAATTGTTTTTAAAAAATATTTCAATCCTTCCTATATACATTTTGAATGCTATTTTAAAAGAAAAATGATTTCAAAATTATTTATATTTTAAAAATAATTTTTCAATGTATAAAATATATTTTCCTCAAGAAAAGTTTTAAATTAAATTTTAATGCTTTATTTATAAGAAAAATATTTTTGAAATGGTTTTGGAAAAGTTTTTTCAAGTAAATTCTATTTTTCCTAAAAACATTTCTATGCAATCTTTCCAAATCTGTCTCCATTTAAGATGACACAAATTTTTTATAATTTATGGTTTTATTGGAAAATTATCCAATAATAGTATTAATATTCTATATCAAATAGTTTTTGTTTTAATGGAATGATATTTATGACACCCATATCTCTTCCACGAGTTATATTCTATTGAAACCAAATTCTTTCCATGAGTTATGAATTTATGAAATGATTATGAAAGCTATCTATTTTTATAGGTTATTATGTGAGGAAATTTTAATGATACACATTTCATTTTAGGTTAATGATATGAAGTATATGAAATGAATATCATTTTATGGTTCATGACATGATGAATGTTTTTTTATCTTATGGAACATGCATGTATAATTTATTATGAGATGATTGGGACCTATATCTCAATGTAAAGCATTGGGTAATTATTTATCCCTCATGAGTATGATAGGGCTAGAATGAGGAGTAAACTTGGTTTAGTATGATAGGGTTGGAATGAGGAACAATCCTTCTTCAATGATATAGGGTTCGAATGAGAAGTATACCTCACTGGGTAATACATTACTAGAATAAGGACTGAACTCATTTTATTAATACAGTGATATAATGGGAAGTGAAATGGTTCAATAATACATTGTTGGAATGAGGCGTGAACTAGGTTCCATAGCACATGGATTGAATGAGGAGTGATATCGGTTCAGTAATACATGGATGGAACGAGCACAGAACTCGATTTAGTAATACATTACTGGAACAAAGAGTGAACTCAGTTCAGTAATACAGATTTGAAACTAGATGTGTATCGAGTTCAGTTTTACAGGACTATAACGAGGAGTGAACCCGGTTTAGTAACAGAATTTTTCCACTAATATGGTCTTGACTGTAATCCTTGACAACTATGGAAATTATTTTATATGTATTAAAATATACAATATATTATTCCTCTGTTATACTTCCATATATTATGATCCCAATTATATTATGATTCATTTCTGGTAATATTTATTCTATGACTCGTGTATATTATCTTTGATACGAAAGGTATGATCTTCACATGTTATTCTCATGTTCGTATACTTTTATGATGATGTTATTGTTTTATATATCTTTTTCCATCCTTACTGAGAATCTAATCTAACCCATTCTTATTTTTACTTTCCCCAGGTAATGAAGAATGGTTTTAAGTAGATTTACATACGGGGAATATCTTTATGGGAAATTAGTAACATATGTCACCAAGTGAGAATACTTTTTGTATAGTTTCCAATGACACTAGACTATTATGATCCTAGCGCATGTACTTTTGTAATGTGCTACATAATAATCTTATTTGATGTTATATTATTGTTGGGTCACTATAGAAGGATGTCTGAAAAGAATTATATTTCATTAATAGATCTGGATTTTTTAAGAGAAGAGGATCATGATAGGGGATGACAATTATATGACCCCCTACACTTGTACCACTCCTAGGCCTATTGTGAAGATGGGAATAACCACTAAATTCCCCCTCCAATAGGCCTTAGGATAGTGACAAGAATAATTTTTTTATTGAAACCCTATTTCATCAACTTCTCATGTTTTATGGGAATCATACTGAGCTCCTCCATTCCCAGTCATGAAAAACCTAACTCATGAATTACATCATTGTATGACTTCATGCTTAAATCAATAGGCATACTATTCCCTTTTTCCACATTATAAGAAAAATGAAATACATATTATCATATAATTATATCTATCATTTCTGATAAAAATTAAAATCATGATTGGATAAGATATACCTTTTTCATCATAGATGTGTTAATAATAGAAATCATTAACCAATGATGAAATTAAACCACAACATTAGAGTAAACACAACCATAAAAAACTCAAGATTATGCGTAGAATAGTAATATTCATAAGGCTAGAACTACTAATACCCATTTGAGATAAAAACTATCTAATTAATTATAAAACAACCCAATCAAAGATGTGAGGTGTCGTAATAAACCTTGAACACAAAACCTTCTATTAGGAAATAAATAATAAGAGCACTGACCAGCTTCTCATTCAAATACTCAAAAGAAATTTAAGGCTGGTCTTCCCACATGAAAGTATGATATTTTCTATTAAAAACTATTATATGAATAGAAATCTAAGAGTATCTAGGTATGGACCTCCTATAAATTCCTACAAGTACATGGAAACATCACACCTCCGCTATATTGTTGGGGTATACCCATGAAAAAACACCTCTATCAAAGAAGGATCAACATCTACACCGCAATAAGAAAGAAAATATCCTTATATATATACCTTAAAAGAATATAATGTACATGTTTAATTCTTACCAAAAATCCCATGACATCTGAGAACATAAAAAATAGCCATAGGAGAATTGCATGATCATCCTTATACATTAAAAAAAAGAGGATTTCATTGACAAACACCACTATGAATTGATCATTAAAATCATTGAACATTGATAAAATTAGTCCCATAAAACTTTTTTCAAATTTTTTACACCAAATGAAATAAAAATAGCTCCTAATTACCATAAATAAATCTCAAAAAACATCTTTTGGATACCTCATCCTTCACCTACAGTTGATGATAACCATACCTTAAATCGATCTTCATGAACCGACTATCACACTTACGCTATTAAAATAAATTTTCAATATGTAATTGAGGATAGTATTTCCTCATTTTAACCTAGTTCAAGCGATGATAATTGATATATAGAGGAAAAATTACATCTACCTTCATCATAAATCAAACAAGAGAAAAATAATGTGACACATCTGGTTGAATAAAACTTAACTTCATAAGGTTATCAATATGTAGTTTTAGAGACCATAACTCCAATGGAAATATGATATATAGGGAAATAGATATTATAGGGAAAACCATATATAAATTTATCAAAAAAACAATCTCTTATCACGGGGGTAACACTAAAACCTATTCAGAAAGACATCATGATCCTCTTCTACAAGCATGGAAAACACCACCAACAATAAAGAAAATCATGGATTTATAAAATTATGAAAAGTAGGTAATTAAATATTTTTATTTTATATTAATTTTAAAAACACTAACTAAAATTTTCTCCTTTTTCTGAAATTTCCATACACTGTGTGCAATTAAATACAACCATAAAGAATAAAATTGAACCAATCCATAAATGATACATTTTTCTTTAGAAAAATAAAAAATGATATGATCACCATCAGTGTTTTTTATATTAATATAAGTACATGTCCTTAAATCATTAAATAATCATGAATTAAATGAATATTTCACATTTAAGATCTTTTTAGGTTTAGAGGTTTAGAGAATTAGGACATAACTATTATATTTCAAAAGATTAAAAAGTAGACACTTCTACTCAGTTTCCATTATTTTCCAAAAATATAAACTCTTTAATAGAAACATGTATAGTTCTATGTTTTAGATAGCATATCTTTCCTTGATCCCATTCTTGACCCCATTCATCTTTAATTCATGTGGAAAACATTTCAAAAACATGGGAGGAGCATAAAAAGCTCAGTAAGAGATACAAAAGAAGGAAAACTGTTAGTTTTTCAAAACAATAAGTAAATCATGAATACATTGTCATAAGTAATACTTTTCACCTTTATAAAGTATTAAATACTCTTCACTGAATAAAATACCATTACTTACCCTTTGGTAACCAAAAGATTACCATAATACCCATATAATGAACACATAACATATAAAGTTATCTTGGGACATAGACATTCATAAATGTAATAACCATACGGTCAACGTCCACACATATCACTAAAAGGAAAAACCATAAAGAGGACTTCCATATCCAATGCATTGGAGGTTATAACATAACCACATATCCGGGTATTCAATGCACCACCCATCATTTGGTTAATCATGTAACCACCCATCAAATATCCAAGTACCATTAAATAATCATAACAACTAAAATATTGAAAATATAACATTTAATTATGAACATTTCAGTTAAAATCACAATATTTCATTTCAAGATATCAAAAAAATCAATGAATTATCTAACTATTTTCAAAACCATTTAATAAATAGAACTTTGAATCAATGTGTCCAATACCACTTTGAAGCTTTTAAAGGAATAAAATTTATTCATAAAAAATATAATATCATGAGAATAAAGGTATTCATGATATAATATTCTAAAGGACAGTATATACACCATATCAAAGTGAATTGGAACATAACAATAATGAAGCCTCAATGGAATGTAAATTGAGACAAAATCCCTTATAAAGACGGTATCCATTGATTAAGGATAAATCAATTACATAATTATGCATGAAAAAAGAATACACCAAATATATGTGGTTATTAAGTGTAAAAAATCAGAGGTCATCCACACATATTCATTTCACGACTTAATCAAGAAGTAGAGGTTTAACCGAAATAATGGAAAATGGGTTATGAAGTTCCCTTACAAAAATTCGACAGCCTAACGACGTCACATTAAAATTCAAAAAATGAGTTGATGAGAGATAAAAAAGGATATCACATAACTTGGAGATAAAATTTAAATCAATATGGATACAGATAAACATATCCCAACCTAATAAGATGTAAATTAAAATACATAACAAATAGAAGTCTTTTAAAAAGTGGAGGGTGAAATGTTCCCTTACAGAATTGGGTAACTTTCAAAACTACACCCCATGATAGATGGAACATACAATGCTGATGTAAATAACCATAAATGATATTATATTACACAATGAGTATAATCATGGTCAGTAAATATACCACTAAATAGAGATAGTAAAAAATATATCATGAATCTCACATGAATAAAAAGTGAGATAAAAACTCCATACGTCATTGTAATCAATTGTGTCATATAACCAAAAGATAATAAAAATAATATGCATCACCGAATACCATGAATGTAAATATAATCATGATAATATATATCAAATGGTAGAGCACAATACACCACATTCAATAAATATGTGGCAAACAATGGAAATCTCATGGAATTAGAAGTGAGATAAGAAATCCCCTTACGAAAATTCGGCAACCTAAAGACGCCACCTAAAACATCAAAAAACTGGATTTATGAGATCAAATAGGGTCTCTTATAATATGAAAATAACAATTACAGTAAGAGGAATATCAAATATCTTCCCCAAACATAAGAAAGAGGATCATAAATTAAGTGACATAAAATAGAGTACTTAAAAAGAAAGAGAGAGGTAGGATCCCTTACCTCGATTACAACTTGTGTTCTTCATTTCTTTATATTTATGAATAATAAACATTGGTCAATTTGTAATCTAATAAGAAAATCATTTAAATTTTATTATTCAATTCATATCACATAGTATCGTGTTATAATAATTAGATTATTATGATAGATCATATCAGACGTTTTTGTCGATGTTCGGTACATGAGTCAAAAATGATCTTGTTTGAAGAGATTTGTCCATGTAGTTATATGTAAATCAACTCCAGAATAGTATTATTGATTTATATATCATATATAACCAGTATATATTCATTTTATACTATTCCATAACATTTTGAGATAAAAAATGAAATCCACCATTCATGAAGACGGTAGGTCGTACGTACGCATGAACGCTACTTTCACTTCGTTGTCATATTAATGGAATTAAAACTAAATGAGAGAGATATATATATATTATAATTATATTGTAATATTTAAATGTTATATGGGTCACATAATTTCATTTACTTCATTCTTTATACGTTCCATGTATGGCATTAACGAGTCACATCATTTGATGGGGCGGTAGTCCACATTTCCTCAGCTGAAATTATCGTAGTTCCACAACATGAAAAGCATAATGGATTGTTTTAAAAATAAAATATAGATGCATATAGAGGAAATAAATATAATATATATCATATATAAATATAGTGACATCATAATGGACACCATGAAAGGTGTTAAATGAATATTGAACAATCATCATTTCGTGAGGCAGTAATTCGACACCCAAAGAAACAGTATGTTCTTTAACCATAAGACGGAGTAGTGTGCAAGTGTAAATCAAATACTTCTCATACAAAAATATTATTATATTTAGGATACTTGTGTAGTTATGTAAAATAATAATAATAATTCCTGGGGAGTGAATAAGGAAAATAAAAGATAGAAACTCGAGAGAAAGCATTACCTCTAAATCAGGTGACTCTTTTTGATTTGAACCAAAGGCTTCCTTGGGAATAATTATGTCCAATATAAGGCTTATAAGAGTAGTACAGGGATTTGGAAAGATAATATGAGTAGATTTTGGATGATCCAAGGGATTGATAGGTGTGGGTAAGAGGGTAGAGGTGGGGGCTTTTTATAAGATGGAGGAGGGGCACTCTTGGAATGTCATGAAATGATACTTTATTATAAAATGATTTGCAAATTTTAAAGGTCTCACAAAGAAATATTTAGATTATAAGGTGATAAGGGTCCGAAATACACCTAGAAAATATATTTTCTACAAGTGTAAGTCTAATATTTTACCTTATCTTTTCATTTTATTTATTTCGTTCTTTAATGACGTAAACACTACATCATCATTGTGTCATAAATAAATTTATTTATTTTGTGTCTAAAAATTAAAGAAAAATTATCATGATGTAGGAAATTATTTTATCTTTCTAATGAATTTTTATAGTCAAAAATATAACTTATATAACAATAAGTAATTATTAATTTTGTAAAACAATACATGTTTGTGACATTTTTATTTTTACTTTAAATAAAACGTAATTAATGTCATTTTCTTACACAAGAGGCTCCATGGGGTCCTCAAAATGACCCATGGATTTTCTTGGTCAGCCATGACTCATCCAATGTGTTTAGGAAATTTTTCAAGGTATTTTTATATATTTATAATATTATTCATAACTTAAACTAACCTAATTACCATTAATCGCTGTTAATAAAACTCAATAGTTACGATTATTTTGATTAAAATGAAAATAATTTTACTTAATAATGACAACCATGTATGTCAGATTTTTTAAATTCAATTCACAGAAGCAGTAAAATTTAATTGAAATGAAAAAATAGTTTTTTAACTACCCCTTATTGGTTTCACTATACATCAAAAATTGAAGTTATCATAAAAATACCAAACATTCACCCTAAGATTTATTTGATATTCTAAATTAAAAAATTATGTCTATTTTAAAAAATTCATAACATATAAGTTGCATTAATTAATTTTATAATTAATTCCCGCTGTCAAAAAGAAAGCGTGTATTTAAGAAACAATATCTATCAAAAGATTGACACTTGTTTATGTACAATTTCAATGTTAAATTAATTCCAATAACGACCATTTTATTAAATGGTAAAAAAAATTAACTAAACATTAAACCAAATTAAAAATATAATATAACCATATATATAAATTATATTATAATGAGGTACTGAATTAAACTACAAATTTTTTTGTGGTCTTGATTATAAATAAGGATTTAATTTTTTCAAATATAACATATAATAGTGAAAAAATGTATATTTAAAAAGTGTTCTCCATCAAAAGCCGGTTAATCGACCATTTAAAGACTATTAGAATATTTATGCTTAAAATTGGATTCATTCGCATTTTAAGACTCTATCATTTATTTGATAAATGTAAAAATATTTGACAAGAATATATAATATTTTTGTAGTTAGTTTTTTTCATTCCCGCCATTACAACGGCTAGGAATTAACTACCATATAAAAAATATTATTATATTATTTGCGTGCATTGAATGATTTCCAAGAAACTCGTTGTTGTGTGTTGGGTAAGCCATCGAACATAGCATCCCATTTAATGTAATATTAATATTTTATTTGAAAATATTAATATATATGAACATTTCATATTCATTATTTACCTGGGATGTTACATCCTTCCCACCTTTTGGGAATTTCATCCTCGCAATTTTAAAATTTGTCTCGGAAGCTTTATTGAAAGCCCCACATCGGAAACGGAGTCAATAAAACTATTAGTTTAATAGAAAGAAAGAGGAGTACAATGGTCACCCGAGATAACCCATACTAGGATTATATGAAATCATGGATATGGAAGAGAAACTCAGTGTCATGTTCTGATGGAGAGTGATAGAAATCATGATCAGCCGAAAATAAACAATCTGAGATCCACAAACATGTGTTGGGTTAAACGGTATTTGATTCCCCAGTAGGAATAGTTAACAGACAATGTTTTTGTATTAAGTTACATTTAATTGAGGAATTTATTTATGATCCTTAACTAAAACAGAAGTAAACCTACTTACTTGTCATGTATAATTTCATCTCTTACTTTATTCCTAACACAAACTCATATTATCTCCAAAAGATGAATATTTTGGAAGACCTTTTCACATTAAGAGTGATATAATCAACATCTAGAGAATCACCTAATAAAAAAAGAGAACTTTATATTTTCCATGTCTTTAGACCTTAACCAAAACCAAAAATGTTAGTATAAGATCAGATAATCCCCCAAAAGCATATTATTTCACAAAAAGAAAAACTAATCTTAATCTCCAAAATTTGTCGAACAATATCCAAAGTTCAGTAAAGACCATTCAATAAAAAGTTGTCCATAAAATTATTCAAAGTAATCCAGACTAAGATTGAAACCCAAATCTATGAAGTATTTCATCACATAGTCTTCCAAGGTAAATCTTAACATTTAACTCCAGATAACATTGGTTTCTCTCATATTGAAAAGTAATTAACATAATCACATATCATCCCTGATTGGTTAATCATTTCCCTAGATAACCAATAATCAACTTATTCTTGATTCATAAAATCATATAACTAAAAAAACAAGTAAAACCAACCAGGGACTTCACGTAGTCCAGTGGTTGGTGATAAATACTAGTCATACTTTATTTGTGGGTTCGATTCTCGTAGCTTTGTCCAACGCGATGCGTTGTCACATGGTATGCGTGTTGTCTTTTTTCCAAAAATATATAATTTTATAACATTCCCCAAAAGATATAAATTCATTAAAAATAACCATTACATATATTAACATCACGATTATCTCATCCCTTTCATTTTCCTTCATAACATATTGTAACCCATAATTACCTCAAAAGTAAGGATCATATAAACCATAATGGTATCCTTTATAATTATTAAATAAACATCCACATCGAGTTGGTTCTCTCGTAAATGATGCATTAAAGAACTCACCAAGGTTCAAGTGGTTAATCATGACTCATGATAGTCGGTCTAAAATAAGCACGAGATTTATCATTGAATCCCCAGTTTCATCCAGTCTCTTAATTAGAGAATCACCACAGTTTCCTTCAACCCATTGTCACTTTGGTTCCCTATAGATCCATCCATTTACTAAAAAAAATGTCAGTGTGTGTATATCATCAAAATCATCACGTACTAATGAGGAAGATAAACACTAAGATATACATATCCATGTTATCTCAAACTCATTCCAAATTTCGTAAATTAAAATGACTCCATCTAATATACTTACCATTGTGGTTATACACAATGTGTCACTTATTCTTAAACATCACTCTAACCTCTATTGTTATATAAAGTGACCTTTTATACCAAATATAAGTACTCAGCCTTAAATCATTACATAATCATGAATAAAGTGAATAATTCACATTCATGATCTTTTTAGGTTTTGAGATTTAGAGAATTAGGAAATAACTATTACATATCAAAAGATTAAAATGTATAAATTTCTACTTAGTTTAAAATTTTTTCAGAAAATAAATAATCTTAAAAAGAAAAATTTCTAGTTACATGTTTTATATAGTATGTCTTTCCTTGATCCCATCCTTGAACCTATTCATCTTTAATTCTTGTTGAAAACATTTCAAAAACGTGGGATGAGCATAAAAATCTTAGTAAGAGATACACAACGAAGGAAAACATATAGTTTTTTTAAAACAATAAGTAAATCATGAATACATTATCATAAGTAATACTTTTCACCTTTATGAAGTAGTAAATACTCTTCACTGAATATAAGATCATTACATACCCTTTTGTAACCAAAAGATTACAATAAAAACCATTTAAAGAAAACATAACATATAAAGGTAACTTGGGACATAAATATACTTAAATGGAATAACTATACGGTGAAATTTCCCACATATCACTAAATTGATTATACATACCACCGACTTCCATACCCAATGCATTGGAGGTTATAACAAAACCACTCGTCGAAGTATTCACGGCACCACCCATCATTTGGTTAATCATGTAACCACCTGTCAAATGTCCAAGTACCACTAAAAAATCATAGCACATAAAATATTTGAAATATAAAATTTCACTATTAACATTTCTTTTGAAATGACAGTATATCATTTCATGATATCGAAAAAATTTTGGATTTATCAAACTATTTTCAAAACCATTAAATAAAGAAATTTTTGAATCAAAGTGTCCCATACCACATTGATGATTTTAATGGAATCACATTTAATCAAAACATTAAAATATCATGAGAAAAAAGGTATTCATGATATAATATTCCAAAAGACAGTACATACACCATATCAAAGTGAATTGGCACATAACAACAGTGAAGTCTCAATGGAATGTAAATTGAGACGAAATCCCTTATAAAGGCAGTATCTTTTGATTAAGGATAAATCAATTAAATAATTATGTGTGACAAAAGAATACACCAAATATAAGTGTATATTAAGTGTAAAACAATCAGAGGTCATACACACATGTTCATATCACGACATAATCAAGAAGTAGAGGTTTAAACCAATGAATGGAAATTGGGTTAAGAAGTTCCCATACATAAATTCGACAGCCTAACGACGTCACATTAAAATTAAGAAAATGAGTTGATGAGAGATAAAAAGGATATATCATCACTTCAACATAAAATTTATATCAATATGGATATGGAAGAACATATACCAACCTAATAATATGTAAATAAAAAGACATAACCAAAATAAGTCTTTTAAAAAGTGTAGGGTGAAAGCTTACCTTACCGAATTGGGTAACATTCTAAAAGTACACCGCTTGAAAGAGGGACCATACAATGATGATGTAAATACCCATAAATAAGAGTATATTACACAAATAGTATAATAATGGTCAGTACATACATAAATCAATGGAGATAGTGACAAATATAGCATAAATCTCATGGGAATAAAAAGTGAGATGAAAACCCCATAACTCATTGTAATCAATCGAGTCGTATGACCAAAATATAATAAACACAATATGTATCATAGAATACCATGAATGTAAATAGAATAATGATAATATATATCAAATGTCAGAACACAATACACCATATGAAATAAATAAGTGGTGATCAATGGAAATCTTATGGAATTAAAAGTGAGATAAGAAATCCCCTTACGAAAATCCGGAAGCCTAACAGCAACACTTAAAACATCCAAAAAAGGACTGATAAGATCAAATAGGGTCTCTCATAATATGAAAATAAAATGTACAATAAGAGTAATATAAAAGAACATCCCCCAACATACGAATGAGGAGCTTAATATTTATAATGACCCATACTTTACATACATTGTTATTACATCAGAATTGAAACACACTTATTAAAACATATAACAAAACCAGGAAAGGACCGTATAGGTATAGTGTCTTTAGAAACTGGGAAACATAAACAACTGGTTCATAAAGTGTCTACACTGTCTCCCTTTTATTTCATCATATCTATAGTCTCTTTTGGCATATCTTACTTAATAACATTCTTCCTGGCATGGGGAAAGAAAACATACAAAAGGGTGAGCTCAAATGCTCAGTAAGGGTAAACAAAAGAAATATCAACCACATTATAACATTTTGGAAATCTTACCCTGCAAAAGAGATCATAATTTCATAACATGGGATAAATCATGGTAGTTAAATGTAATCACAATAATCATAACCTAACACATGAAACTTTGTGTCATACACACATAATCATAGAGAATCATTTTTTATTAGTCAAGACTCTCAAGGCCAAGACTATCTTAGTGGACAAAGTCCATTTCTGAACCGAGTTCATTCCTCGTTCCCGTCCTGTTTCACTGAACCGGTTTAACCTGCCGTTCCAGCCATGTCTATCTCATGAGATATAAAATCTTTACACAATTCATTGGAGGGAGATATAGGTCCCACCCATCTCATAATGATATCATTATTATGTGTGCCACAAAATCATAAACCATATATCATAGCATAACCCATGTAATAAAAATGGGAATCTTAAAATCGTGACATCATAAAACAATTCATATAAGATAAAGGAATTCATAAAAATAATTCCATCACAACATATTCAAATCAATGTAATAATAGGGATAGAAACATAACCCGTTATTATATTAGATGGAAAATAATTTTGATAAAACACTTGAACTCCATTCTTGAGGAAAATATCATTTCTACTTCAAAAACACTTTTCCTTTCTTAGCATGTCATACTATTATAATATCAAATAAGTTGATTAAAAATAAACATAAAAACTTGTAAAGGAAGATTCTTGGAAGTAATGTTTTAAAAATCCATTCATGCCTTATAAGTTTAAAAATATTCTTCTCGTAATTTTGTCGGAAAAGTCAAAAAGTACCATGTACGAAAAATGACAAAAGATTCCATTCATATCTTTTACTATAAACTCACTGAAGGGTAAAATTGGATTTAAAAAATTGTAGGTGGATTGAAATAATATTAAATATTGAGGAAACATGGACGTGGATGATAAAATACGCCCCAGTAAATACCAAAGTATAAACAATCTCGGATAAAAATGAGTGTGTGATATTTCCATTACCTTAGGTCCGATTTGCTTTGTAAGTGTCTGAATGTCCGGTATAATGATTTAAATAATGTTATTGAATTATTAAAGAATCATACATATTGTTATGATATCATATATGGTCATATTCTTATCTTCTTATTATTAATATTTCATTACTACTTGTTATTCGGGTGTTTATTACTTTTTGTTCTTATGCGTGTTTGCCGAATAAATTCTTATTCTTCTCTTTAGGTTATAGATACCTCATTTCTAGAATGGTTTTAGTGTAATATATATCATATTCATTCATTCAATTCAATTATATAATCATTATGCAATGAATATCATGTAGAACGAATCACATCACATCGTGGAGACGGTATTCCGTACGTACGCACGAGTGATGATATCGTTACCATGATCGTGGAATTGTATTGGAGTGTATGTATACTATTTCAGAGTCAAAACCAATTTAAAATAATTATATATATTCATTAATTTCACCCTTATACCCATCCAAGTAAGGTGGTGGTGGAAAATAGATTACACCACGGCGTGGAGACGATATTCCGTACGTACGCACGCACGGTGATTTCATTTTCCGTAGGATAGATAGAATGTGAAATAGGGTTGTTTCATAATTATAATAACATATTAGTATATAAGTGATACTGATGTTATTACCTCATAATGAAACAACTAAAGAAGAGGTAGTAGAAGAATAATGGAACTTGAAGAAAATGGTAGAAGGTATTACTTCTTTCTCGAAGTGCCTCCTTTAAACTTTCTCTTAAGGCACTAGAGTTGGTCTTTTGATAATACCAGTAGCTCTAGTAGGTTTCTATGGAAGTGGGGAATTGAAATAGAAAGGGTTTGGCCGAGATTGAAGGCTCAAATATGTGTGAGGAAGAGAGGGATGAGGTGCCCTTTTATAAGGGAGGAGAGGGGCACCTTTGGAAATATAAGAAATATTAGTTTATATTAAATCCCAACCCCAATTAAAAACTTCCAAAATGACTCATATCTGAAATGTAGATGATATAGGGTTGTAATCTCGTCAACCAATAAAATTTAGACATGTTAGGATTTTACTTTAAACATTATCAACTTGATTTATCCTTATTTATCAATTTAATTTTATTTGTGGTAATAATATTCTAAATATTAAATTATTATAAATAATTATATATTTGTTGTGAGTTTTCCATAATTTTACACTTTATGACATTATAGACCATATAAAATTTAATTTATAATTTTTAAAAAATTTTGTGATTTTTAAACAATTTTATAATATGTTATTTTTATAAAATAACAATAGTTTCAATTTTGACACTATTCATTTATTTGAATTTAAATAAAATATATACAGAAGATATGTTCAAAATAAAATCTTTAATAGATTAATAAAATGTAATATGTATCTAGAAAATTAGTGGATCACATTAAATAGTTCATATAATATTTATTTTGTTATTTTTAATACCATTTATTTGATATTTTAATTAATAAAATAATTTCAACATCACTATTGTGTCATAATAAATGATAATTATTTAATCCCTAAAAATTCTAAATAAATTCCAATGATGTGGAAAATTGTATTATATTTATGGAGACTATACATTTTCGAAGTTTCATTAAGTTTATCAACAAATTAAAATTATTATACTTATAAGATTTAAGAAAGTGACATGTTGTCACATTCTTTGGTTTTAATAATAATTAAATTATTTTCATGGTCAAAAGTCCATTAAATGAATCTAATCCGACCCTTAAGTGATATGGGTCGACGTTTAGTCATCCAATAAGATTTTGTCAGGTGTTAGGGTAATTTCATAATCTTATATTTACCCTTAATTACCCGATTTACCTTTAACTATGGTAAATAAAATTTACCGTAGTTACTATTCATAATGCCCAAAAATAAAAAGAAGCCTATTAAAATAATTTGGACCCACTGATTCTGAATATGGAATCCATTTTTCAAAATTCAAAACATATATGTTGCAGTAATTAATTTAAAATAAATCTCGTTGTTAAGAAAACGAGTTTTAGAAGTTAAAACATTACCAAAGATTGAAATGCTTTTACCTATGAATTCAATGTAAAATTAATTCTAATGACATACATTATATTAAATGGTAAAAATATATTCTATTTATACTTTAAAACCATTCAATATTATAATTTATCCAAATAAATTATCTCAATGAAAAAAGTTGTTTTTTAATTTAAAATTAGCGTATTTATACTATTCGTCAAAATATGAAAGTTATCAGAAAAATATCAAAAATTTATCCAAAGTAAATTTTTATACCCTGATTCAAAAGAAGAATTTGAATTTGTCAAATTGAACTTATAAACATGTCAAAACTAGATTTAATGTGGGTGCGCCATCAAAAGGCGGCAAAACTGTATTTTTTGTAAAATATTTCTTTTATCCAAAAAAAACTGATTTTGCTTTTATACCTCATTCTAGAAAATGTATAAGTTGAATTAAAATGTTATAAAAATCAAAATTCAGTTATTACTATTCATAAAGTCTAGTTTTAATAATATTTTAATATCATATCATTGTTTAGTAAAACTCGGTATTGCGTATGACGCAAGCTATCGAGGAAGGTCGTGGCTGCATGTAAAGCAAGACAAGCTAGTGTTGTGTGTAGTGAAAGATTCCTTTGATGATTTATATAACATAAAAAAATATTTCTCATAAAAGTCTCGGGTGTTACATTCTACCCCCCTTAAAATGAATTTCGCCCTTGAAATTCGTCACTTTGTAACAAACAGATGAGGATACCTCTCCCTCATCATATCCTCAAGCTCCCATGTAGCTTCTTCTAGTTAGTGGTTCCTCCAAAAAACTTTCACCAAGTGAGTGGTCTTGTTTAGTAGGACTTTTTCGCTACGATCCAGAATCTCTTTCGGCTATTATTCATAAGAAAGATCTTTCTCCAGTGGTACAACTTCTGAGCTGAGTACTTGTGTAGGATCAGGTATGTAATTTATCAGGAGAGATACATGGAACACATCATGAACTTGAGAGAGATTCGGTGGAAGCGCCAATCGGTAATCTACCTTTCCAACACGATCCAGTATTTCGAAAGGACTGATATATCTAGGGATCCACTTTCCCTTCTTTCCAAATTTCATGACCCTCTTCCAGGGAGATAATCGTAAGAACACTTTATCACCCACTTCAAACTCTAGGTCTTTTCTTCGGTTGTCGGCATAACTTTTCTATTGACTCTGAGATGCTCTTATGTGTTTTTGAATAGATCGGACCTTTTCTGTCATCTCATCAACAAGATCAGGTCCTAATAGATTTCTTTCCCCAACTTCATCCCAGAAAGTTGGAGTCCTGTATTTCTTTCCCTTGAGAGCTTCATAAGGAGCCATCTGAATACTGGAGTGAAAGCTATTATTATAAGAAAATTCCACCAAAGGTAGGTGTTGATCCCAACCACCTTTGGAATCCATAGAGCAAGCTCTCAACATCTCTTCTAGAGTTTGAATTGTTCTCTCAGACTGACCGTCTTTCTGAGGATGATAAGCAGTGCTGAAACTCAACTCTGTATCTAGAGTATGCTCAAGACTTCTCCAGAACTTCGATGTAAATCTCGGATCCCGATCAGATATAATAGAAATTGGTACTCCATGCAATCTTACCACTTCCTTTACATATATCCTGGGAAGCTGATCTAGAGGGAAATCCTCTATAATAGCAATGAAGTGTGCAGACTTTGTAAGACGATCAACTATGACCCAGATAGCATTATTTCCTTTGGATTTTTTAGGAAGTCCTTTGACAAATTCCATAATGATGTTTTCCCCTTTACATTCGGGTATGGGTAATGGTTGTAGCATCCCCTTAGACTTCTGTCTCTCAGCTTTAACTTGCTGAAAAACCAACTGTCGAGAGACATATTCAGCAACATCTCTTTTCATGCCATCCAACCAAAAGTACTCTTTCAGGTCCCTATACATCTTTGTGCTTCCAGGATGAATAGATAATGAAGAACTATGAGCCTCATCCAGCAGCTCCTTTATTAATTTGGGTAGTGGAGGAACACAAACCCAATTCCTGAACATTATTATCCCATCACAATCAATGTTGAATTCAGGAACATTTCTCATCTTCTTTTGTAACTCTACATCTTCTTTCTGCGCCTCTCTAATCTTCACATGTATAGATGGTTGAACATTCATTTGAGAAAGATACGATTTTCCCCCTTCCATTATAATTCCAAGATCTATCCTTTGTAAATCCATAAATATTGGTTCTTCTGTGATCCTCATCATGGATAAACTGGAATGGTCTTGTCGACTTAATGCATCTTCCACCTTGTTTGCTTTCCCAGGATGGTAATGAATTGAGCAGCCGTAATCTTTAATCAGCTCCAACCATCTTCTTTGGCGCATATTCAGCTCCTTTTGTGTGAAAATATACTTTAAACTTTTATGATCAGTATAAATATCACACCTTTCATCATAAAGGTAATGCCTCCAAATCATTAATGAAAATATTACCACAGCTAACTCCAAATCATGAGTTGGGTAATTTTGCTCATGGATTTTCAACTGTCGTGAGGCATAAGCTATCACCATATCATTTTTCATGAGAACAAATCCCAGTCCCTTCTTGGATTCATCACTGTAGATCACAAACATTTCTCCACTACAAGGATGTGTGAGTACAGGTGCACTGGATAACCTTCTTTTCAATTCCTTGAAATTCTATTCACATTCGTCCATCCACACGAACTTAACTCCTTTTCAAGTCAACCTGGGGAGTGGATTAGATACTCGTGAAAAATATTTCACAAAATGTTGATAATATCCAGCCAAACCAAGAAAACTTCGGATCTCAGTTACTGTTGTTGGTCTCGACCATCTTTCGATAACGTCTATTTTTGCTGGATCCACAGATAACCCCTCTTTTGAGATTATGTGACCCAAAAATGCAAATTTATGAAGCCAAAATTCACACTTGGTAAATTTGGCATAAAGCTTCTCCTTTCTCAGGGTCTTCAATATAATTCTCAAGTGATCTTCATGTTCTTCCTTGCTCTTTGAATATACAAGAATATCATCTATAAAGACTACCACAAATTGATCAAGGTAGTCCCTAAAGACTCTATTCATCAGATCCATGATGATAGCAGGGGCATTAGTAAGAACAAATGGCATCACTATAAATTCATACTGTCCATAACTTGTACGGAATGTCGTCATAGGTATATCCTCCCTTTTGACCCTTAATTGATGATACCATGAACGAAGATCAATCTTGGAAAAGTATTGTTCTCCGCGTAGTTGGTCAAATAGGTCATCAATGCGTGGGAGATGATATTTGTTCTTGATAGTGATCTTGTTAAGTTCTCGATAATCAATGCAGAGTCTCATTGATCCATCTTTATTCTTAACAAATAGAACAGGTGCTCCCCAAGGTGATGCACTAGGGCGTATGAATCCCTTTTCAAGATTCTCTTGGAGGTGCTTCTTCAATTCCTGCAACTCAATTGGGGCCATTCTATAAGGTGTCCTTGAAATTGGAAAAGCACTCGGTACGAGTTCTATTGAAAACTCTACTTCACGATTTGGTGGAAGACCCGACAATTCCTCCGGAAAGACATCATCAAACTCCCGTAAAATGGGAATATTATTAATCGTGAGTTTTTCACCAACCATTTGAGATAAATAACCATCATTTAGTGGAATCAAGACCCATAAGATGGAAGAAATTTCCACTGGAAGGTTATGTTCATCCTTGCATCGATAGACGATCATAGATTGATCTGGAATAGGAAATGTGAATTCCATTCTTTGGCAATTGATATGTGCTCCATATAAAGAAATCCAATCCATGCCAAGAATCACATCAAATTCCACTATTGGAAGGATCACAAGATTTACAGGAAACACTTTCCCACAAACATCAATCGGGGAATAATTATAGGCTTTTGATACGACTGTTGTGCCATTAGGAGTTGTCATAGCTAACTCAACATCTAATTGTAGAGGTAATACTGTGATACCCTTCGAAAAATCTTCAGAAATAATAGAGTGGGTGGATCCAGAATCAAATAAAACATTTGCTACTTTATATTGGATGGTTAGTGTACCTTTCACCACATCATTATCGTACTCCACATCGCTGATAGAAATTGCATGTGAATTTCCTTTGTCATTAGCCTCATGATTTTTTTGGATGTCGATCATCATCAACAACCCTTGGATTAGGGCATTTATTGGCATAATGCCCCATCTCCTTGTACATGAAACATTGAAGTGTAGTAGGTTCATTATGTCTTTCCCTTCCTTTGTTTTCATCATTAGACATCTTCTACCCATCATTGCAGCATTCAAATGCCCGATGACCTTGCTTTCCACATTTGAAACATTTAATTATCTCTTTAAGACAACTCCCTCCATGTTTCTTTCCACGCTTTGAGCATAAGGGAAAGCTCATCTTCTTTTCAGTGTGCTCTTTATATTTTCCTTTGAATTCCATTTTCCTCTTCTTATCAAACCCATATGACTGATGGGTTACTCCAATATCCATCTCGACATTGAGAGAACATCGAACGATTTCCTCATAGCTATTGAAGTCCCTTATGGCTAACGCCCTTCGAAGACTTGGTTTTAAGCCACTAAAGAATCGATTGATATTACTCTCAGGTTGGATAATAATACCAGAAGCGTACCTTGCAAGTCTTGTAAAATTTTCTTCATAGGTACCAACAGATTCATCATCCTTTTTCTTCAGTTCAAGAAACTCTTTCTCCATCTTTGTTCGGAGAATACGAGGTAAGTACTTATTGAAAAATAAGTTCTTGAACTCGTCCCATTCCATGGACTCAATTTCATCCCTTTGCCTCATATTCTTAATAAGATTCCACCATTTATCAGCACCTCCTTCCAAACGATACACTGCTAGGATGACATTATCATATTTAGAGCATTGAAGAACTGAAAATATCTTTTCAGTAGTACTAATCCATTGTTCAACAACTAATGGATCAGTAGACCTGCTGAAAGAAGGTGGACGCTGCCTCACAAAGGATTCAACAGAATGTTTCTCTTTCCTTTGCTCGTTTGGAAGTCCTGCATGATTCATAGATTGAGAAAGTTGTGTGAGAATGGCTACAATATTTTACATTCCATCTCCCATAACGTTTGAATGCTCAGGGGGGCAATCATTGCATTGCTCGTCGCATTCCGCATTAACACGGTTCCTTCGGGTTCTATCCATTGACTAAAACCAAGAAGAATAGTGTGAGCGACAATAATTTTAATAGGAAAACCACACAATCAAGAATAAAATTTCACACTTATGGTCTTATCCTAGGTTATTCATGGTCATTTCTAAAACACTAAGATTGTGTTCTATGCTTAGACTTTTCCTTGGGGTTCTTACTAATGCTTTCACATCCTAGTTTCCAAAGGTTGACTATACCTTTCCTCTAATACCAACTATAATGACCCATTCTTTACAAAAATTGTTATTACATCATAATTGAAACACACTTATTACAACATATACCAAAACCAGGAAAGGACCGTATAGGTATAGTGTCTTTAGAAACTGGGAAACATAAACAACTGGTTCATAAGGCGTCTACACTGTCTCCCATTTATTTCATCATATCTATAGTCCATTTTGGCATATCTATCTTAATAACCTTCTTCCTGACCTGAGGAAAGAAAACATACAAAAGGGTGAGCTCAAATTCTCAGTAAGGTTAAACAAAAGAACTATCAATCACATAATAACATTTTGGAAATCTTACCCTGCAAAAGATATCATAATTTCATAACATGTGATAAATCATGGTAGTGAAATGTAATCACAATAATCATAACCTAACACATGAAACATTGTTTCATACACACACAATCATAGAGAATCATTTCTTATTAGTCAAGACTCATGGCCAAGACTATCTTAGTGGATAAAGTCCATTTCCGAACCGAGTTCATTCCTCGTTCCAGTCCTATTTCACTAAACCGGTTTAACCTGCCGTTCCAGCCATGTCTATCTCATGAGATATAAAATCTTTACCCAGTGCATTGGAGGGAGATATAGGTCCCACCTATCTCATAATTATACCATTATTATGTGTGCCATAAAATCATAAACCATACATCATACATAATCCATGTAATAAAAATGGGAATCTTAAACATCGTGACATCATAAAACAATTCATATAAGATAAAGGAATTCATAAAAATAATTCCATCACAACATAGTAAAATCAACTTAATAATAGGGATAGAAACAGAACCCTTTATTATCTTAGATGGAAAATAATTTTGATAAAACACTTGAACTCCATTCTTGAGGAAAATATCCTTTCTAATTCAAATACACTTTTCCTTTCTTAACATGACATACTATTATAAACTAAAATAATTTGATTACAAATAAACTTGAAAACTTGTAAAGTATGCTTCTTGGATATAATGTCTTAAAAATCCATTCGTGCCATATAAGTTAAAAAAAACATTCTTCTCGTACTTTTGTCGGAAAAGTCAAAAAGTACATCGTATAAAAAACGACAAAAGATTCCTTTCATATCTTTTACTAAATACTCACCGAAGGGTAAAATTGGATTTAAACAATTTTAGGTGGAGGGATATAATATTAAATATTGAGGAAACATGGATGTGGGTGATAAAATATGCCCCAGTAAATACCAAAGTATAAACAATCTCCGATAAAATTGAGATTGTGATATTTCCCTTACCTTAGGTCCGATTTGCTTCGTAAGTGTCTGAAACTCCTGTATAATGATTTAAATAATGTTATTGACTTATTAAAGAATCATAAATATTGTTATGATATCATATATGGTCATATTATTAGCTTCTTTTTAGTAATATTTCATTACTACTTGTTATTCGGGTGTTTATTACTTTTTATTCTTATGCGTGTTTAATGAATAAATTCTTATTCTTATCTTTAGATTATAGATAACTCATTTTCATAATGGTATTAGTGTAATATATATCATATTAATTCATTAAATTCATTTATATAATCATTATGCAATGAATATCATGTAGAACGAATCGCATCACATCGTGGAGACGGTATTCCTTACGTACCCACGAGCAATGATATCGTTACCATGATTGTGGAACTGTATTGGAGTGTATGTATACTATTTGAGAATCAAAACCAATTTAAAATAATCATATATATTCATTAATTTCACCCTTATACCCATCCAAGTAAGGTGGTGGTGGAAAATAGATTACACCACGGCGTGGAGATGGTATTCCGTATGTACGCACACGCGGTGATTTCATTTTCTGTAGGATGGATAGATTGTGAAATAGAGTTTTTTCATACTTATAATAACATATCAGTATATAAGTGATACTGATGTTATTACCTCATAATGAAACAACTAAAGAAGAGGTAGAAGAAGAAGAATGGAACTTGAAGAAAACGGTAGAAGGTATTACCTCTTTCTCGAAGTGCCTCCTTTAAACATTCTCTCAAGGCACTAGAGTTGGTCTTTTGATAAGACCAGTACCTATAATAGGTTTCTAAGGAAGTGGGGATGTGAAATGGTCAGGGTTTGGGCGATCGTGAGGGCTAAAATTGGTGTGAGGAAGAGAGGGAGGAGGTTCCCTTTTATAAGGGATGAGAGGGGCACCTTTGGAAATATAAGAAATATTAGTTTTTATTAAATCCCAACCCCACATAAAAACTTCCAAAATGTCTCATATTCTAATCTCAGATGAGATAGGGTTGTAATCTCATCAACCAATAAAATTTAGACATGTTAGGAATTTATTTTAAACATTATCAACTTGATTTATCCTTATTTATCACTTTAATTTTATTTGTGGTAATAATATTCTAAATTTTAAATTATAATAAATAATTACATATGTGTTGTTAATTTTCCATAATTTGACCCTTTATGACATTTTAGACCATATAAATTTTAATTTATAATTTTTAAATATTTTTGTGATTTTTAATCAATTTTATAATATGTTATTTTTATAAAATAACAATAGTGTCAATTTTGACACTATTCATTTATTTGAATTTAAATAAAATATATACAGAAGATATGTTCGAACTAAAAGATTTAATAGATTAATAAAATGTCATATGTATCTAGAAAATTAGTGGAGTACATTAAATAGTTCATATAATATTTATTTTATTATTTTTAAAACCATTTATTTGATATGTTAATTAATAAAATAATTTCAACATCACTATTGTGTCAAAATAAATGATAATTATTTAATCCCTAAAAATTCTAAATAAATTCCTATGATATATATAATTGTCTTATATTTCTGGAGACTATTTATGTTCGAAGTTTCATTAATTTTGTCACCAAATTAAAATTATTATACATATAAGATTTAAGAAAGTGATAATGTTGTCACATTCTTTGGTTTTAATAATAATTTAATTATTTTCATGGAAAAAAGTCCATTAAATGAATATAATCCGACCCTTAGGTGATATGGGTCGACCTTTAGTCATCCAATAGGATTTTGGAACGTGTTAGGGTTATTTTATAATCATATATTTACCCTTAATTACCCGATTTACCTTTAACTATGTTAAATAAAATTAACCGTAGTTACTATTCATAATGGCCAAAAATAAAAAGAAGCCTATTAACATAATTTGGACCCACTGATCATTAATATGCAATCCATTTTTCAAAATTAAAAACATATAAGTTGCAGTAATTAATTTAAAATAAATCCCGTTGTTAAGAAAACGGGTTTTAGAAGTTAAAACATTGCCAAAGATTGAAATGTTTTTACCTATGAATTCAATGTAAAATTAATGCTAATGACATAAATTATATTAAATTGTAAAAATATATTCTATTTATACTTTAAAACCATTAAATATTATAATTTATCCATATAAATTATCTCAATGAAAAAAGTTGTTTTTTAATTAAAAATTAGCGTATTTTTACTATTCATCAAAATATGAAAGTTATCAGAAAAATATCAAAAATTTATCCAAAGTAAATTTTTATACCCTGATTAAAAATAAGAATTTTATTTTGTTAAATTGAACTTATAAACATGTCAAAACTATATTTAATGTGGATGTGCCCTCAAAAGGCGGAAAAACTGTATTTTTTGAAAAATATTTCTTTTATCCAAAAGAAAACTGCTTTTGCATTTATACCTCATTCTAGAAAATGTATAAGTTGAATTAAAATTTTATAAAATTTAAAATTCAGTTATTACTATTCATAACTTCTAATTTTAATAATATTTTAATAGCATATCATTGTTTAGTGAAACTCTGTATTGCGTACGACGCAAGCTATCGAGGAAGGTCGCGGTTGTGTGGAAAGCAAGCCAAGATAGTGTTGTGTGTAGTGAAAGATTCCTTTGATGATTTATATAACATAAAAACAAAATATTTCTTATTAAAGTCTCGGGTGTTACAAAATTAGTTACATAAAGGAGAGTACTTAAAAAGAAAGAGAGATGTAGGATCCCTTACATCGAGTCCAACTTGTCTTGTTTGTTTCTTTATATTTCTGAATAATAAACTTTGGTCAATTTTTTATTTCTTAATAAAATATTTTAAATTTTATTATTAAATTCATATCACATTTTTTCGTGTTATAATAATTAGATAATTATGTTAGTTCATATTAGATGTTTTTTTCGATGTTCGGTCCATGAGTCAAAAATGAACTTGTTTGGAGAGAATTCTACATGTAGTTATAAGTACATCAACACCAGAATAGTATTAATTATTTAAGTATCATATATAACTAGTATATATTCATTTTATACTATTCCATAACATTTTTAGATAATAAATGAAATGCACCGTTCAGGGAGACAGTAGGTTGTACGTACACATGAACACTACTTTCTTTTCTTTTCCATATTAATAGAATTAAAACTAAATGAGAGTTATATATATTATAATTAAAATTTCATATATATATGTTATAGTAGACACATATGTTCATTTATTACATTCTTTATACATTCCATGTATGGCATTAATGAGTCACATCACTTGAGGGGGGGGGGTAGTCCACACTTCCTTAAATGAAATTATCGCAGTTCCACAACATGAAAAGCATAAAGGTACGTTTTAAATAAAAAATAACGAAGAATAGAGAGGACATATATATAATATATATCATATATTAATATAGTGGCATCATAATATACACCATGAAAGGTGTTAAAAGAAGATTGAACAATCATCGTTTCGTGAGGCAGTAATTCGCCACCCACAGAAACAGTATGTTCTTTAACCATTAGATGGAGGTGTGTGAATGTTTAAATCATATACTTATCATAAAAAAATCCTAGTATATTGATGATTCTTGTGTTGTTATGGAATCAAAAATAATAATTTTAGGGGGATTGAAGTAGGAAAATATAAGAAATAAACTCGAGAGAAGACATTACCTCTAAATCGGGTAACTCTTTTTGATATGAGCCAAAGGCTTCCTTAGGAAGACTTCTACCAAAAGTGAGTCTTCTAGGAGTAATATAGAGATGTGTAGAGATAATATGAGTAGATTTTGGATGAGCCAAGGGCTCGAGATGTTTGTGTAAGAGGGTAGAGGTGGGGGCATTTTATAAGAGGGAGGAGGGGCACTCTTGGAATGTCATGAAATGTTACTTTATTGTAAAAGGAGTTTCAGATTATAAAGGTCCCAAAAAGTAATATTTCGAGGCTAAGGTGATAAGAGTTCGAAATCAACCCATTCAATATGTTTATGACAATTTTATGTATTAGAGTTTACCTTATCTTTTCATTTTATTTAAATCATTCATTAATGACGTAAACACTACATCATCATTATATCATCAATAAATTTATTTATTTTATGTCTAAAAATTATAAAAAATTTACCATGACGTAGAAAATATTTGTAGCTTTATAATTAATATATATAGTAAAGAATATAACTTATATAACCCCGTGTAATAATTGTTTTAGTAAAATAATACAAATTTGTGACATTTATATTTTTTATTTTAAATAAAAAGTTATTAATGTCATTTTCTTACCCAAGTGGCTCCATGGTGTCCCAATATTGACCAATGGATTATCTTGGTCGGCCATGACTCATAAAATATGGTTAGGACATTATTAAATGGTTTTTTATATTTTTATAATATTATTTTTACCTTAAACTACCTTTATTACCTTTAATCGCGGTTAATAAAACTCAAAAGTTACTATTATTTTCATCCCAATGATTATAATTTAATTAATAATGAAAAACATGTATGTGGTATTCTTTAATTCAATTCATAGATGCTATAAAATTTCATTTAAATGAAAAAAACATTATTTTCTCTACCACTTAGTGGTTTCAATATTCATCAAAAATTGACGTTTTTCAGAAAAATACAAAAAAATCACCCTAAGATATATTTGATATTACAAACTCAAAAATGATGTATATTTTACAAAATTCAAAACATATATGTTGAATTAATTAATTTTATAATTAATTCCCACTGTCAAAACAAATAGAAAGTTTTTAAGATACAATATCTTTCAAAATATTGACACTTGTTTATGTCCAATTTCTAAGTGTAATTACTTCCAATGACCACCATTTTATTAAAATGTTAAAATATTTTATAGCTGAACATTAAATCCAATTAAAAATATAATATAACCATATAAATAAAATAGAATAAAAAATGGTTTTGAGTTAAAATACAGAATTTTTCACTATTCATAAAAAATGATCTTTATCAGAAAAATACAAAAATTACACAAAGTAAATTTTATTGTCTTGATTCAAAAAAAGGATTTTATTTTGTCAAATATTACATATAAAAGTGACAAAAACTATATTTATAAAGGGGTCACCATCAAAAGGCAGTTAATAGACATTTTAATGAATATTAGAATATTTATGCATAAAATTGGATTCATTCGCATTTTAAGCCTCTAAAATTTATTGGATAAATGTAAAAATATTTGACAAACATATATAATCATTTTGTAATTAGTTTTTCTCATTCACGCCATTACAATGGATATTTATTAACTACCATATAAAATAATATTAATATATTATTATTGTGTAACATAAGATTTCAAAGAAACTCATTGTTGCGTATTGGGTACGCCATTATACATAACATCCCCTTTAAAGTAATATTAATAATTTATTTAAAAATATTAATATATAAGAACATTTCATATTCATTATTTACCTGTGATGTTACACTTAACGAAACAAATATAGGTATAATATACAACAATCACAAATGAAAACAAGATCCTATGTTTTCATTCTCTAATTCACGAGTTACTAACACAATAAATTGGTGTTCTTTACATTATCCCTTCAATTGTGTAAAGAATGCATAACCAATATAAAGATTCTAGATAAATACAAACTTTTTATTCTCTATGTCACTCTCTATAAAATGTTATAGTGATATTGGGAAGTAATAATATTCAAACAATCCTCTCTAAATCCCTTTTTTCTAATAAATATTTTTTATATCTAGGGTTTACATAAAAAAAATACATTCATGGCCTTCAAAAAGATTATCCAAAAAAACCACCCATATCAACACTAATGAATTTTATAATCTGTTATATGTGACATAAATATTTTACCACCATCATTATAAATTAGTATTATGTCAAGTAATAAACCAGGAACCATTTTCTTGGATCTTATTTTCTATATTTAATTAAATAAATGACAAATATGTTATGTTTTATTTGGAAAAGTTATATTTTCAATGTATTCAAATTTATACTTCAATAACCAACGTATACCTAGAGAAATATATTTAGTTATTATTATTATAAATTTTAATTATATAATTTATTTATTTTTACTTATGATCATTCACACTTGGATGTTTGTCGGCCCCCATATATGAGGTCGAATATGCCCAAAAAATCTATTCACGAAAATAACTGGAACATGTTGTTACACATAATGTGTGACACTCTAATAATTTATTTTTAAAGAAGCGAGTCATTAAATTTTACCAAGAGTGGTATCTAGATAAAAATAATTACCCATGTGGAGATAAATATTATTATTTCAACAACAAACTCTTATGAATACATTTTCTCTAATATAATATATTTAACTTAGGATAGCACATTAAGTGTTATACACACTATGTTTCATAAGCCTTTATTTCTATATTTATCCATTCAATTTTATAGATGATCTAAATTTCAATCACCATGTCCATATATTTAATTATGTCTTGTATATCCTGATCGATTAGGATTAATATATCTCTTCCATTTGTAAGTGATCAAATTATGTTTTGATAATTTATCTAATTTCATACGCCCAATGATGCACACAATCCAAAATACCCTTCCCTAACCTAAATTATAAGTTTTTCATTTGACATCTCATTATTGGGTCAAATGGTACAAATTGATAATAATATCAAGTCAAGAGACCAATACACATTCTCATAGATAAGAAAAACCAATAACACCTGAAACATGTGGCATTCCCATTAGAAGGACGGTTCTAATGATCACCCCTACTCAAAATCACCTTCTCTGAAATTAATGAAAATAAGATTCAATGCTTATGAGACCCCAAAATCTAACAATTAATTTTATTTATTTTTATTCACAATGAGCCTACTTTTAAATGCTATGAATTATTGCTTATGTTTCTGCTTATGGATTCAAATTCTATGTTATCATCATCATTTACCATTACATATACCAAAAAATTGAAATTCAGTTCATTTATCACTATAGTTTCTAGCTTTTCCTTCCACATCAGATTCAATATCCCCTTCTTGATTTTATCATACTTTATAATCAACTAATACTTTTGGCTTCTTACATTTTCTTCTTTTCAATATTGGATTTTTTATTTATTTTAATTTCATTTTTCCTTAATTTCTAATTTTATTTTGATTTATTCATATGTTTTTATTCCCCTGATTTTGTTTCATATCAATATTGTCCAAAGTATTTATTTTATTCCATTTCTAGATTATGACTTGCAATTATTCATTTTGAAGTATGATTTTAAATATTTTTATTTTTATTTTTTTTATACATGAATTTATGATATTACTTATGTTTTTTTCTTCTAAATTTTCATCCTCTAATAACTAATATTTATATTTCCTACGAATTATTCGACTGAATTTCACTTATTCTCAATGGGTTAGCTTTTACTTCCAGTAAGAGATATTTTTTTTCCAATTAATCCTTACAACTTCTACCTTTGTCATTTTCCATACATTTTATATCCTTAACTTCATTTGAACTTCTATATTTCATTATTCATATCAATTTTGGATCTATAATTATATACATTACATTTACATATATTTTCTAATTATTTTTTCTTCAAATTACTTTTTAAATTTTACTTTTATTATTCTATTGGTTTGTTTTTGTGTTTCATTTAATAAGTTTTTGTTTTTTCTTGTACTTTTGAGTTTTCTAGATGTTTTATTTACTATGATATCTAATTTTTTTATCTCTACTATCTTTTCAGTTATATATTAACATATAAAAATGGATGTTCCTTTTTTATTCCATCATTCATTTAATTAATGGATTCAAACTCTCTTAGTTCATATACTTCTATTTTCTCCCTTTTTCACAAATCCTTTCATATTTTATATCTATCTAATGAATTTTTTCTTATAATAAAATCCCACTTTTTAAGATTATCACCACAACATTTTCATTTTAGATTAATATTCACCTTCATTTTCATCTTTGGTAGAAACATTGACATTTGGGATTGACTTATTACTTCTCTATTATATTTTGAATTATGGTTTGTTCATGTGAAATTTTATTCATTTTATACTTTTACTTTTACATCAATTAATTATTATAATTTATTTTTTATTTATAATTAAAAATATTATTTTTACTTTTGATTATGTGTTATAATTTATATTATTATTTCTCCTTTTTTATTTTAGATTATACCATTTTATTTTTTTTACTTTTTCATATTTTTTCAATCTCTTTACCACCTTCAAGAACCACCTAATTGTTTATAAATTTTGGATTTTGTTTCATATTTCACTTACAATTTTCCACAAAATTCATATTAATCATAATCTTTAGATTTCAATTTTTTTAATTCATCTCTATTTATGGAATTTACTCTTTATTTATGATATCTATGATTTTTGTATTAGTTTTTCTTAAACTTTTTTTAGTGTTACATTCTCCTCTACCACTACACTTTTATTTTACTATGTTTATATCTTTTCTTATATTATTTCCCCGTATTTTTCTATTGGTTTTATGTCTACTTTGACTTCCCCTTTGACTTCCTCTTTATTCAGACATTTATTACTAAATCTACACTTTATCCTACTCTATCTTTCACAACTACATTTGAATCTATATCACAATATCATTTTGTATATGTATATGCTTTCCATTATCCTTATTTTTATGTTTCATCTATTTGAAATGTTTTTGTGACTACTTCAACTTCCCCTTCCACTTCAACATCATCTTCCATACGTTTCTAACTACTTCTTCTCTTTCTCCCATTCTAAATTTTAAAAAAACATTTACATCTTGTCTATCTTATGCTACTACATATGTATATGATTTTTCAATTTTAATTTAATACTATTCATTAATTGTTTTATTTTTTCCTTTTTAAACTTATAATTTTACATATCTCCTAAATTTTTTACTAATTTTGTCTATATATACATTTTTTTTATTACTTATGTTATCTATTTCATTATTTTTTATTTTTAATATATATTTTCCTTTTGTGAGCATTAAATTCATGATGTATAAATGATCACCCTAATAGAAGTGTGTTTTTTTGGTGATATTCATTTCCTATTTAGTTTAATATTATTAAGAATAATAAAATTATTTATTTTAATTATTAAAATTATAATATTTATTATATTATTACTAAAAATAAAAATAACCTGAAAATGAGATATGATATTTGAAAATCATATTTTGAGTATTTCATAGATCATTGATTTCTATATGGAGTGAAATTTGTAAATATTTAGTTTGGGACCATTATGTTACCCTTGCATAATAAGGTGGTTCCAAGAGAACTATAGTGACCAAAGATGAGTCATTTAAGATATTATTAATAAAAATATTAATTACGATCTTGCTCTTAAATTTTAATATTTTATTTTAAATAATTACATAATGTTTAATTGTTTTTTTAATTAAACCTAAATTTAATTCACCTTCATTTAAATTAATGTTATTTTTTAGTGATGATGGACTAAAAATTCATCACACTGCCCCCTCTCATCTATGAAGAAATGATAGGTTCTATGTTTTTTTGATGGTGGTGGGAAAACCACCAACGCTATTGGAGGAAAATTAATATTATTTATCCAAAATTATATATTTTTGTGCCATGTTTTGATGAATCAAAAATAAAAATTATATTTTATATAATCTAATGTGAACTGTGTTTTTATGTGGACTTCCAATAGATAGTGGGTCCATTTTTCGGGGTTGCAGATGCATTCCTAGTGAAAATATGTTCCAGTGATTGGGGAAACTCAATTCAGTCTATTAATGGGTGGGATGGTGGGACTGCTGATCCTGATGGGTCCCACACCAATGAAGGAATTTTTGATAAATTTTACTGGCTAGGCCACCTAGAAAAAATTAATCAACAACCGGTTGAGAGTAATTTTGGGGGGAATTTTCAAATAATTGGATCCTCTGTATGCAATGTAAAATTATTTTATTTTAAAATCTTATATTCTGAAATGTAATTTTTTTTATTAATAAAGATTATAGATTATTCATAAGAGTTATTCAGATATATATTTCATAGGTTGTAGGATGGATATGAAAATTAAATTTCATACCTGCAACTTCCTAGGTAAAATTTTAACTTCTTGTTCTATCCAGAGGAGTCCTTCTATACGACATTCCACTTCTGAAGCTGATTGTAGCAGTTGGAAGTTATTAAACCTAATTATTGTGAACATCTTTATTAATGGTGTGTTTTTTGGCTATCACTATTAACTACTAAAATATGCAAAGGAATCACCATGGTGCATTTTAGATGGTGTTTGTGGTATTAATCTATGGCATGTCATCATTGTCGTATTCCACAATGAAATCCTTTTTTTCATCACTCGTATGAAAAATACCACCTTAATCTTACACATCAGGTTACCCTAAAATTTTCACATGATTATAGTGACCAAACTATAATAATTTGACCATAATATACAATACTACAATCATCTAGTTCCACAACTCTCAGGAGTCAGGCCGGGATTTCATCTGACTCGTCACCCGACCCGGTTCGCAACATGGCCAGAAGAGCATTTAAAATCACCACATGCTGAAAACTAGTGTTAGGTATCAAATTAAATCCAAGTGGTAATTATTTCATCCCAAGCAATTACTAGGGTCAAATAAATAAACTAAAAAATTGAGCACTCCACAATAACCAACAACTGAGTCTGAATAGAAATATTCAAATAGATCTAAATACAAGATACAACATGAAAAAGAAGAAACTAAATACAAAAATAAAATAAACCACCACTAACACAATACCCATGTGGCCTCATTGTCAACATCTTTCACTAACTGACCAGCAAGATGGCTAACGTACTCCAATGATGATCACTCGAACCGTAAAACTAAAACCACCACAACACAAAGTCTTTTGTTGGACACTCAACTCGAACCTAAAATAGAAGATCCAACATTGTGAAATAAATAAAAACAAATGAAAACTATGGTTGGGGTATGAAACTTTTCCCCACCACAAACACTTTATTCCCCAGAAAGTCACCCAAACAAAATTTAACCAAAACTCACATCCATGTCCGATCAAAATTGAAAAACTCGGGTTGACTCTTCAATCCACAAGTCACACCCGATCGGTCTAGAAGAAACTAAAACATTAGAACAAGGGGAGAACATGTTAGGGTTATCCCCAACATATGAAATCAACTATCATAGAATCTTTAATACCCAAAAAGCACCACTTGAACATAAACAAGAAACCCACTGCAAAGTGGCCTAGCATACCAAGACCCCGAGAACTAACTCAACCTCTCCATATTTACCAAATTATACCTTCATCGTAAATGGGAACTATGATGCTCCCAATATGGACTAACCCAATTTTACTACACAATAATTGCACACCGCCAAGACATAAATAGAACTCCAATACAAGGAAACCTTACATAACGGGACTCTGAGATAAGGTAATCCCCTACATGAGACACAATCCCTCCATATATGGGAAACCAACAACACCGATAGAACTAAGAACCTCCCACACCGATAAATGAATCCCAACATAATGGGAGAGTAAAGCCATGAAAAGAATCCTGAACTAAACAATGGACTGGAAACACCATCGATTAAATCCACAAAATACTATAACATCCAAACAACCACTAATAAAACTGAAACCAACACCGCCCATATAAGGGACAAACACCCCTTAAGGAAAACTACTGGTTTAGAAATCCACCTTCAGATAAACATATCCATTGAGATTGTGAATGGAAGGGTTATTCAATCTTTTAAGATAAAATTATTAACATACAATAGTAAGAAAAATGGTAACAATGAATCTTTAAATGTTCCCACCCCCACATGGGAAACATAAACTGGGACAATGCTCCACACACCCTGACAACTCCCTACTGTGTGTGAGCTTCACCCCAAGACATATGGCTGGGGTTATGATGGATGAAACACCTCCCACCTTATAGTCAGGCACTAGAATTCGCTGGTCACATATCCTTCTTCTTCGAAGGGATAAGAGAAGATGACACCACGTGATCCAGAAACCAACTCATCAAGGAATGCTTTGTCTACAAATTCTTAATACAAAGGTCCTAAGAAGATTGGACCAGTTCCTTAATATCTATATAAATAACCCAATAAAAAGATATTCATTTATTAAATCCTATGACGCCACCTCTGCAGAAAAGGAAACCAGCTCCTTAAAGTTTTCAAAATAGGCCTCCACTATCAGTTGGCCTTGTTCAATACACATGATATATTCCCTTTTCTTCAGATTCACCTCTCCAGGTATAAACCATCAGTTGAAGAAAAAATTAAAACCCACCCACTTCATCCCAAATTGCATCAATAACGAAGAAAAAACTCCCATTAATCCAAATACGGACCCACAAACAACCCTAATACAACACTAACTCCAACAACTTTAGGATTTACCAACAATATGAAGAAACACTCTACTTTACCAAGCCACTCCACCACATCTAATGGACCTCGATCAATATAGTAGATAGGAAAAAATCGAGAAGAACCAAAAACTGTTAATGCCCTCTTAGATACTATGGGAAGCTTTCTAGGTGGAATTTTCACAACAACACAAATAACACCAATTCAAAACCAACATCAATCCATGCTGCAATCAAAAAGAAAAAACTCAATCTAAAAATAACAGGCTTAAAAACCAAAAAAATACAAACATAACAAAAAATCCTTTTCTCAGAAATCCCATTTCCATTTTAATTTTCAAAACTACCATCTTCCAAGACCATTTTCAGAAGAATATCCAGTTTTCACCAAATGAAACCCACACTCTAGATTAAAAAACCAATTTATGAACTCACATTCATCATTAAAAATAATTTTGAAAAAACAAGTCCAAACCTTTTATTTTAATCAACCACCCCTGGAATCCTAAAAACTGTCACATATGTGTCTATCTATTTTCATACACATTTACAATCATGAACATTCCATACATACCCACACATATGTGAACATTCATAAGGAATACCACGACCTTCACTTATCATTTCATTATCAAAATCCAAGAGTTCACATAATTTTCAATCCTAAAAAATTTCCGTGAAGACCCATTTTACCAACTTCAGAACCACCTGAAATAAATCACTTTTTTCATTTTTATAAACCAGTTTAATTTTAAATGATTACTCACACCAACCAAAACAAAAAAAAAACATGACTCAAGACATACCACTAGAATGAAGAACTAGTGTCTTTGCCCTACTTCCCAACATAGTATTGGGATATACAAAATGTTAGCAATAACACTAAGAGGAACTTAAACCATGAAATCTGATTCTACATGGGTCACTACTTCATGTAGGACAATGTTGTGATACCAACTTTCCACCATTGTCATTCCTCAATCCAAAACAAACATTGAAAATACAGAGACTCAATTCCGGACTACCCCTAGTAACTCAGGTCTCATCATGAGTGGTGGTGATCAGGACCAAATCTATGGCGTACATCATGATCCTTGACAATCCTAATCTCTAACAACAAGACATCTCTGATACCATTTTGTTATGATCTAGGCAGATATGTCATTCGAATCAACATCTGACCTGATCTGCAGCATGGTCTAAAGGAAATTCCTGATCCCCACAAGCTGATAACTATTGAAGAGCATCAAATAAAATCCATGTGGGAATGATTTATGCCCAAAGAATAACCCGGATCAAATAAATAAACTATACAAACTAATCACATAACAATAACCATCAATTGATCTCAATAAAAATATTCAAACAGATCCAGATACAAGATAAAACTAGAAAAATCAGAAACTAAATCCAAAACCAAAATAAATTGCCACTAACACAATATCCATGTGACCTCATGGTCACCACCATTCAATAATCGACCAACCACATGGACAAACTTCTCCAATAATGAGTAATATAACTAGAAAACATGAACCTGCAAAGCAGTTTGGGTCTACCAACACCGAATGGTACAAGTATGGTGTGAGAATAAAAACTCAGTAGGTAAACACCACAGAATCAATATTATTCCTTTCCCAAAAAATCCATTAATTCTACTTTGAAATAGTTATATGAAATTATGTTTTTCTTATTTCAAATAAACAACACAGCCTTTCCTTTTTCAAAAAAACTCATTCCACGTATCTATTAGTCAATATAATTTTTCATTTTAGAATCCCAAAAGAAAACTATAATCCAAATAACACAATACTAAGTCATGATGAAATAAATAAGTATATAAATAGTAAACCAGGTGTAATAGAAATTTAAACAAGAAAATACAGATAGTAGACCTTGTGAATTTCCTAAACATCCCTAGAGTGATCCCTAGATGTACACAGTTCAGAACCACATTCTAGTGTATAGTGAAGTCCCTAAGTCTATAACCAACTAGACTCCCTCAACTGACCATCCTAGTGGCACATCCCACCTGGTCTCTCAAAAAATCAAGGGGGTACCAACCTGTCTAATTGAGGTTGGCACGTAACATCACTTGATCCTCGAAAAGATTCCCAAGAACCCATGGGGGTAATAAACTATGTAAGTGGGAGACCCTCACACACATGACCCCACCACCACACTTTCCTACCCCTAACACAGATACCAATATACGATCACCCATAAAATCACCATTTTAAATTATACTAAACTAAATCACTTTGCACAATAAATCACCAAGATCACACAATTTCACCAAAAACCATAAATCATCACTAGAGAAGATTTCTTCCATGATTTTTGAAATCAATTACATTAAAATAAACAAATTTGAATCTAAGACAATAAATTATAGAAATATGTGTCAAAAGAGAAACCAAATAATTCAATTATGATGACGAAAACCGATAAGTGATGAAGAACGCTCACACAACCGGTATGAAACTCCCCAAAATGGTATTAGATATCTTCTAATACAATACACGAACCCAAATCTCATCATATTTGGAATCCACCAAAATATATATACCCATTAAAGGTGTAGATCTAAAAAATAAGGAGACGATAAGTAGATCTAAGTAGATCTAAGAAATGAGATAAGAAAGATAAAGAATGTCACTTACTATGAGCATTGAGATTAAAAATGACAAGGTAGGGCTTAAATTTGGTTCCATAACACTTGGGATAGGTTCCCCAACTTTAAATCGATAGAAATATGGAATTAGGTCTATTTAGGATAAAAAATGACAAAGTAGGTGAAAAAATGAGTAAGATCCAAAACAAATTGGATCTTACATTTTCCATGTTAATGGTTAGACCACACAGTTAGACAAACCATTCACTAACCGTAAATTAGATACTATCATAATTAAACCAATTCATTGACACCTTGAATGGTATCTCTAACTATCCTCAATATTTTTCAAATCTATTTCCTCAAAACTGGAGCCGCACATGGTTTCTCTTATGATATTAGCACGGTTTAAACAAACTGTGTGCAACCCATACACATCTACTTTATCCCCAAAATCATATTTAGATTTCACAGAACTCTCCCATACATCACCCTTAGACTTTATAACAATTAAAATAATCAATTAAGGGTTAATTATATGAATCCATGGCACTATATTTAGATTCCATCAATGGTAGAATAAACCCCTTTTGAATAAGTCATTAATCAGTTCAAAGGTATTGAGTAATATCTAATTTTCCTTGTTAATATCAATCTTATCTTATCCCAACATCATTATTTCAACATAATGAACATATTATGGGTTATAATTTTCTTAATCTTCTGCTCTTTAATAAGTTCACAGAATCCACTGAATCATTTTTCTTGGTAATTGATACCATTCAACATGTGCTCTCAAATCCTTGATAAAATATTACTACAAAATAATTACTATATATTTCAGGATACATATTAAAAATAAATCATTGATAAAATTCTCTAATGATATATTTATTTAATATAAAAACAATCATATAAATCATTCCTCTTCATTTTTGGTAGCATCACAAGTTTTACCATGATGTATTATCTTCGTGGGAGGTGTATTCATTTGACGCTTGGGGTATTTATTTTCTAAGTTCCCTGTATCCCTATATTGGAATCAATGAAAATTAAAATATTCATTCATTCCCTTTAAATCACATGAATGGTGGCCTTTCTCTCTACAATTATTGAAAAATAATTTTACACTTATGTAGATATAAATATGTTTTCTTCCACAATTATCACATGTGGGAAAATCCTTCTTTACCTTTTCCCTTTATCCACCATTTCCTATGTCATACGCATCTTATCTTACATCCCATATAAGCTGTAATACATAAATAACTCCTTATAGACCACTTTATAAAATTATACTATGTTCTTATATGATGCAAACTTTTGGGTTGCTAGTTCCCTTCAAAATATTGACTTCAACCCAAAAAATAAACAATCATTATTACCCTTCAGATTGTTAGAATTTATGGAGTTCCCATTACTTCTACTCGGTGCCATTTCTAAAAAAAATCATACAATTTATTAGATAAGGTAATTATGGAACATGATGTATAATAAAAAAGCTAGTGAAATACATAACACAAATAGAAGAGTTTTTGCATATCTAATATCATAATCATAAAAATGGTTTATTCTAGATGTTCTTATATATTTATCCTCAAATTATTTCTTAGGGTGATGTTACCTAATCTAAATTTTCATAAATCTAGTTTCAATGTTTAACACTAAATTTACTCAGATACCAACTATATCGAACACAACACCAGTATGACTAGACCAGTGCCAGGTACCATTACATTATCATAAAATATAAGGAATCACATCCTGAGGGAACGAATAGTTTAGTAGTCAAGGAAAATAGGATACATACTTGAGTATTGAATTATAATTTAATACACAATGTACAAAATTATAATTTTATTTTTTAGAGAATAATTTTATTACATATAGAGTATCCCTAAAAATCATTCATAGTAAACTTTATGGAATAATGGGGAAAGGATACTAAATAAGGGTGAGCTCAGATACTCAGTAAGGGTTATGAGCAGTAGAATCTATTATGTGTCAATAAGATTAATCATTATTGAATGGTAAATAACCGAAAAAATATCCCATACAATCAACATCATGAGAATGAAATTATTCCAGAGATAATATCAATGTGAAAATATCATGGATAATAATCAATATAGAAAGGTAATTAACTGAAAACACATACCATTTAATCAATAAACTAAGAATGAAATGCATATATAGATATTCCCATTGTGAAAATATCCTGGAAAATAATAAATTGATAATGAATTAAAGAAATAATTAATTATAATAAGTAATGTTTCCTAGGTACAAGAAACTTATATTGTCAAGACCTTTGACAAGATGATTTAGCATACTCCTATCATGAAATTTCACTGGATATTTTAAAACATACTAGATAAAGATCTGAAGGGTTTTTCTTACTCATTTCCCTCAATGAGACTACCAATGGATCATGGGGATTTATTTAAATGGTCCCAAACCCATGTCTTACCATTCTAAATAATTCCTCATATATTGAGCAATCATTTAATTCATAATCAATTTTCCTTATCATCAAATATCAGTATTAATTAAAGGATATATATTTATCAAAATTTCTCTACTAAATCAAATAATCTTCAATGTAAACACCATATATAAAAAAGGTATACAGTTTATGAAATAATATTATACAGTATAAAATAATATGGATGTTTAATATAAATTCGAATAATAATTAATAATGATAACAATAAATTTATTTTTTCAAGATAAAGTTAAGAATAACAAAAGAATTTGATATTTTTCCATTACTTTCACCACTTGGAAATATTCAAGTAAAATTCACTTAGATGAATTAAATATAATTAGAACATAAAATACCATGAATAATGAATTATTTATGATAATAATTTTCAAGGGGTAGTATATAAATTATATAAAAGTGAATTTCTGTATAATAACAAATAATTCTTAATAGAATGTAAATTGATAAGAAATACCTTACCCTATGCTTCTGTTTGGTTGGACGTTCATTAAAATTATTTATAATTATCTTAATCATGTAATTAACTTATTGTAAATCATAAAAATATTTATAATATCATATATTTTCCTTTTATAACATCTTATAACCCATTTGTTAATAATCTTTCATTATTTTCATTGTTTCAGGTGTTAATTTCCTTGTATTCTCATTCATTCTTTGTCATGAATGTTCCAGATTATGTAAATATTATTTATTTATATCATACGAAGAATAATTATTTTGATATAAATATAATATATATTTAGTATATATATATATAGTAATACATAATATTTAGTGATTGGAAATTGAATACACTGTTCATGGAGACAGTAAGTCATACGTACGCAAGAACAATGCTTCCATCTTCTTGTTGTATTAAAATATATAAAAGTAAATGATATATATATATATTATCATTCCATTATTATATTCAAGTCATATATATCACATGTGATCGTTATAATAATCCACAATACATTCCATGTAAAGCGTGAATGAATCCAATTGCATTGCATGGCGGTAGTTCACCGTACACATGGGCGACATTATAGTATTCCAAAAGAAATGGAAATAATGAATGTATGGGTGATAAAATAATTAAATTTGAATAATAAAATCATAAATATAATATGTATCATATATAAATAGTATGTTCATAATTAATCTCAACCATGAAATGTGGTATGGGAAAAAATAACGACATCAGTTTAGGAGGCGGTAGTTCACCGTACGCATGAATGATGATTTGGTAACCCACTTGATGGATGTGTGTGTTTTTTAGGACATAAACATATAATAAAAATATCCCTGTATATGTAAGATATTTTTTATATGGTAACGATATAATATGATTTGAAGGAGGTGGAGAAGGTAATAAATTAACAAATCTTATTGAACAACAATACCTCTTCTTTGGGTACCGTCCTTAGGCTTGCACTAAATCTTTGAAAGGATTTATTTTTACCTAAAATAAGGACTCTAGTATACTGGGAGGGATTTTGGGGATTGATGTTTATAAGGAATGGGATAACCAAATGACTTGAGAGGTGTGAATAAGTGGGAAGGGTGAGTGCCATTTTATAGTTAAGAAGGAGTGGCGTTGTTGTAAATACAAATAATTATTCACTATTGGGAGATCAATATTACCTCATGTAGATCAAAAATTGATTAATAATTATGGTGAGGGTTTAATTAGTTTAGAACACCTCAACCATATAAAAATAATTACAATTTTATAATGTTGTTCCTTAACTTGTATGTTTCCCCTCTTTTACCATTTTGGTTTTTATTAAGGTAACTAATTTTATAACCTAGATAATATATTTATTAAGACAAAATTAATGTGAGAATTATTAGATAATTTAGAACTAAAAATTATAAAAAATATATAAATTTTATAAAATAAATATCCCATGAGTTTTTGAAATTTATTTTAACTGAAGCTCATGGCATGAACAAGAACACTAGTTTAACCATAATCATGACAACAATGTCTTAACGTTTTAGGGGTCAACATGATAATTTTAAAAGATAAATTGGTCCAATACTGGACCATATTTTTTATCTATAAATATTTACTAATCACTTTATATAATATAGGATTTTTAGTAAATTTAAATCATTTAATAAAATACAAATTATCATAAAATAACATTAATGTCAATTGTAACATTATTTGTTTAATTTAAATTTAAAAATACCATGATAATAATTGAATTGGAATCATTTAATTTCAAATATATGTAACATGTAATATTTATCTAAAAAACTAATGTTTCATAATAAATCAGTGAATTTTCTTCATATTAAATATTTTTAGTATCATTTATCTTAATTAATTTTTAACTAAATATTTAATTCATTTGCAGTTCGTAATAATTTTATGTGTTTATTTTATATATAAAAATTAAAAATAAATTTCATTATAAAAAAATAATTTTAATTTTAAAAGAATATTAATAACTGAACACATTATGTTCCTTTCCCAATCCAAATGTTTTAAAGAAATTTCAAGTTAGAAACGAATAATTTTTATCTTTTTCTTTTCATAACTTATTATATTGGTCACAATCATCGATTAGTATCTCAGTGACTCATAAAAATGCATTATGTGTTTATAAGAGTATATATTTGTCTTATAAATTGGTTTTTTACATGTGATGTGTCATTAATTTTCCTTATATGTTATGCTTAACCAATATGTACACTCCTTTTTACATTAATCACTATAATTAATTTTAAAATTTTTTAGCAATCAAATGGGTTAAAAATTTAGTTAATATTATTAGAAATTAGAAATTATTCTTTATTAAAAATATTGAAACCATTTTTACAATTTTCATTTAACTAGTTCAAGTAAAATAATTTAAAATTATTCTCGCAGACGTGATGTGAAAGCAAGTTTTTAAAGTGAAATTGTTCCAATGTTTACTATGTTATTATCTAATTTTAATATAAAAATGATTCAAATGACCTAAATTGGGTTAATTGATATGAAATTAATCTAATTGTGCATTAAAAAATTATAAATATAATTTAACCCTATAAATTATTTTTCATAAGATGAATTTTTCAATTAAAATTCATCATTTTCACTATTCATCAAAAAATGAAACTTCATAGAAAAATATAAAAGAATTACCCTAATATAATTTGATATTCATATCCAAAAATTGAATATTATTTTATAATATAAATTTTATAAATTTTATAAAAAACATTTAAATTATGTTTGCAAAGAATTACTAATACTCTATTTAAAGAATACTATTTTTCAAAAAATGTTTCTTTTTTTAAATGATTTTATTTTCATTACTAAATAATAAACATGTATAAACAACATATTTTAATTAGTTAGTCAATCTTATTCATACCATCTTATTTAACAGCTATGTTATAACAATTGTATTAAATAATAATAAAAATAAAAATAATAATAATAATATATTGTTGTTCGATAAAACATGTTCTTGCGTGTGACACAAGATATATAAGAAACTATTTATTTCAAAAAATGTAAGTTAACACTTCATTGCATTCATTTAAAGATATCGAGTAGATTTAATTAATTTAAAATATATGATATATCAAAAATTATCTAGTTGTTATATTCCATTATATGCTTGGTGTTGCATTTCATACCCGCTATCAAATAAAATATTCTTCTTTTAGAATTTCCAGTGTGTTATATATATTTCATTGATGTAATGTGGTGATGAAATAGGAATCACATTTCTTTATCGAGGTTCCATTCCACACGTAGAATAAACGACATTATCATTTATCATTGAGCAATGAGGTAACAATGAAAATGATATATAATCATTTTAGAATGATAAATGTGTCATTAATATCATACTTATGTCACATATAGTCATTAAATTTATCATTATCACCTTCCACACAAAGATTTCGATAAAACGGAATCACATCAATTCAAGAGGAGGTCATCCTACGTACACATGAGTGAAATTATTATACAAAAATTGAATTGATAGTAATAATTTTTATGTGGTATCAAAATTTAGTAGGTTTAATTATTTTATAATTATCATGTATATTCTTTTAATACATAATTATACAAAGATATTGGAGGTGATTAAGAAAAACTAACAACATTGGTTCACGAGGGGGTAGTCCGCCACACACCTGATCGAAAATTTCATTTCCCATTTATAGGAAGAGGAAGTGGATATAGGTTATTAAATTAAAATAATAAAATACTAGTATATAAGATATAGTTTTGTTACAATATCATCAATTTTTATGAGGAATTTATGGATTTGGAAGAACATAAAAATAAAAATGCACTATTACGAATGATAAAACTTCTTCAGAAAATCACATTAGGTAGGCACAAGAAGACTTCATCAGATAGATTTTTTATCATAATAATTGACCTAGGTAGTGAGAAAATATATTAAGAAGGTATTTGGGTAGCACTTGGTTGATCTGACTTATTTATTATGTTGTGAATGGGATAAGAGATGGGGTTTCCTTTTATAATTGACGCGAGTATAACACTTGTATTTTTTGAAAATACAAAGGTGTAATAATGTTTTTCACATTCCAAAAGGGTAAAAAATTTACAATTATATGGCCTTATAAATTTCATGGACAAAATATTTCCATGAAATGGGTTTTGAACAAGTTTTTAGGTCATTTTAACCAATATCATTTTAGTTTATCCAATAGTAAATCCTTTTTTACGTTAACCGTAATAACTATATTTTTCGGATTTCAATATTCATTATGTTAAAAAATTATCTTGACCTTATTAGATAATAAATTTTTTCCTTATTTAAAATACATAATCCATTTTACCAAATTTTATTCATAGATGTTCTATAATTTATTATAAAACAAAACCTGTAGACGTGATGGAAATATTGATTTCGAGAACTGTATTTTTCAAGAAAAAATTTGATTATATATTAACACTATGACTAAAACTAAACATTTTATGAAATTAAAATAATTTTTTTAATATATAATCAATAAATATCATTAATTTAATTCCTATGTATGGGTTTATTTAATTAATTAAAATCAAGAAACATTATGAACATTAAAACAGTTTTCATAAAAATATCATCTTTAAAACCAATGTAATCTTATTCAAAAATCTAATATGAATATGAATTTATTGGATTAAAAATTAATATATGATACATATTTTACATTAAACCGTATTAAAAAAATTGGGACTTTAAAATTAATTAATTTATTAAAAAGAAAATATTGTTTTTTGAAATTTATGTATTTTAACTATTCATCAAAAAATCAACCTTTCCTAAAAAATAAAAACATTTCACCATATCTTAATAATGATATTATTAATTAAAAATTTATATTAATTTTATAAAACAAATTTTCTAAATTTTTTAAAAAATATAATAACATTTTCTTACAAAAATAAATCTTATTTTAAAGAAAACTTTTTAATGAAGAATACAAAGTCTCCACTCAAATTTGGTGGATTATTTACCATGAATTTATCGAGAAAATTATATTTAGTTAGAAATTTATTAAAAAAATTGATAATTTAGTAAATATTATTCATTCAGACCAATTTAATGGCTATGTTATAAAAACCATATTTAAAATAATATTATTTGATGGTTCGTATTAGCCAAGTGTTGCGTGTCTTGAACACTAACAGGAATAAATCCATTTTAATGATAGAATGGGGTGTTACATTATCCCTGCATTAATATATTTCATAATTATAATTTAAAAAATATCTAATTAATCAATGAATTGAAATTGAAATTTCCTTTCATGAAATCCCACATCATAAAAATGGTTTACAAAACATTTTCTTGATTAGATATAATGTGAAGAAAAAAGTTCATCTAGAATAATACATGAATAGGTTTCACAGTATGAAAACATTATTTTTAATTGATTATTTCAAAATGGAAGAAAATAATAAATAATTATGGTGAGTCATATAGATCATTTATATCATGAAGATGAATGATCATGAGACAATCAACAACCACAAAACCCTAAACCAATGAATTCTGAAAAAGCTAATTCATGTAATGAAAATTAATGTAAATAAGATAAAATTTTGATTCAAAATACATTTAATAGAGTTGAGGAATTATATAACCATATTTAATAAGAGTACACGAAAATATACTATCATGATTAGTATAATTTCATCCTTTTCATTTTTTTCTCGAAACATTGAGTATTCAAGATGAATTTTTCATTCCTAAATCACCAAAATAAATAGTTCATGTGCCAAATAACCATGAAAAATAATAATATATTCATTTTATCATTATACATTAACTAAATAAAATTTTATTGGAATATGGTATGATTATTATGAAAAAATAATAATCCTTCATATGATGAAATATTACATTAATATCAAAAAATGAATAATAATACCCAAAGTAAAACAAATTCATTACATAAATTGATAACCCTCTATAATAAATAACCTAAATTTTAAATAGTGAATTAACCTCTAATTTAATGACATAAAATTCATCTTATATGCAAAAAATTTAGCGATATTCTTCTAAAATAACATTAATCAATTAGTCGCTAAATCACTTCTCAATACCATGTTTACTTATATGATAATACTCATGTTCTTATTATTACCTAAATATCCAATATCATATAAAACCTAATGTTTATAAATTACTTATTACTTATTTCCAAAAAAGTTAAATTTATACTTCATGTTAAACAAAATATTTACATATACTTTTACCAAAAATATAATCGATAAATTTAATATCTCATAACTTCAATCCTAAAAAAGGGATGTCTAAAATATTGAAATTATGATCAACCAAAATATTATAGACCTATGATGGTATCCATAAATTTTAATAGAACCACACATGAAAACATAATATTCTCCATTTTTTATAAACTCTACTATGAATCCATATGTAACATCCATGAACACATACTCCCAAATCTTGTGCAAAAACATAAACATTTCATTACTATATTTGAAACTAAAAAAATTAACCCATTTTTTCCATCTAAGAATCATAATATCAAAAGGAATATTTGGATCAATTAAATACACTAATACCTTTTATATTTTTAGTTTTTGAGAATTATTTCAAACACTAAACATCTTGGATTCCTAAAAAACTAGATCATCATCATCATCATCACCTACTATAAATAAAATTTAATATTTCATACTACATTATCAAAATCGTCCTTGTGAAGACATTGTAGAAAAATTCTTCTAACATATTTCCTCACAACCTGGGGAAAAGGAAACCAAAATAAGGGTAATATAAAATTCTCAATTTTGGTAAACATAATAATTATCAATTGAAATTCATCATTTATAATTAGATGAGGCTATGGGAGTGATTACATAATATTATATCTTGAGCATATCACAATGGAATTCATTCCAATAAAAACCAAAACCATAAATCATTAAATATTCCATAAAGAATTATCATAAGACAAAATTGTAAGAGTCAATAATCATGGACTATGTGATGTAAATCTAGATAAAATGAATGAGTTATAACCAATTGTAAGACTAATGATAACAAGTTTGTAACTTGGGACATAATTTCCATATTACACTTAAAATCACTATTACAAATGGTAAAACCATATAGTCGACCTCCATACCCAACATATCATAGGGATATCATAGACCCATGGATTCTTGGTTTATAATGTTACCACCCATACTTGGATTATAGTGTAACCACCCATCCTTAGATTATGGCGTAACCACCCATTATTGGTTCATAACATAACCAATAATTATTAGTTCAAAACATAACCACCCATCTTTGGGTTATAAAAAACCCAAAAATATAAATAATTTATATATACCATAACAAAATAAAGTATATAGAGAATGTATTTATCATAAAACTCTTAGAAACAACCATTAGTCCGTTAATACCATGATCAACCCATCAAAAATAAAAAGGATCCATGAAAATATCATTGAATTAATCTTAGTATATATAGATAATCAATGAGTATGATAATAATAAAAAATATCCCCAATGTGTATTTATAACATCAATTTTTTGTAACAGTAAGGAATGTAGATATAACTAAAAAAGCATTGAATTTTTTGGGTGGAAAATGAACTTTTATCTTTGAAAATATATTTTTAAAAACTAAAAACATTTCCCATATTCAAGAAAAAATATTATATGAAAATAATCTTTTTAACTTGTAAAGGAATATTCAATTCATTGGGGTTCCATGATGGTAATAAAATCTTTTCATGGTGTAAATGTTAAAAATAAACAATCATTTCAAAAATAAATTAAAGGGGAGTCAAAATCAGCCATTTTGAAAAACATTTAAATTTAAAATTTAAATTATTTTAAATGAAGGTCATAGATCCTTAAAAATACATTAAAGGAATAAACAAGTTTTATAAAACAAAAATCTTGAAAACATTTTATAAAACATTTATTTGGAAGAGTCATATTCCCAATTAAAAAGGAATATACAAGATTAGTATCACATATAAACAACTATCTTGATGATTCATTAATCAATGATGAAGGAAATGAAAATTAAATATGTAAAAATCATTCAAAATTAGATAGGAATAAATTATTTTCTGTTCAATAAAATAATATCATATTATATCTTCTAATAGTAACCTTGATCGTAATCCATCCTAAAAATAAAGGATATTGAAACCTAATTCTTTTTCCACTTTGCTACCAATATAATTGTAATCCCCATAAAAGAATAAGATCATATTCAACAAAAAGCAATATGAACATGAGAAAATTCATGATATAACATATAATAAGGGTATTATATACAACTAATAATAGAATATAGTTGTATAATATATACTTTTTCCCAAAGATATCAATTTTACATGAGAAACCCTCACAATGATAATAACATTATAGTGAGAATTATCCAACGAATCAATTATGTGTATCAAATATAAATACATAAAAAAATTATAAATTAAAAAAATAAAATAAAAAATCATTAGAAATATAATAATATAATATTAAATTCAATTAATAAATAATATAACCCAATGAATAAAAATCAAGTTACAAACTCCTTTATAATACGGAAATGTTCAATCCAAATCCCCTTCAATGAATTATTAAAATTTAAAATTTTAAAAACCATTATGTATGATGGAATAATGATATAAAATAAAAATAGGGTTTTATATATACATAACATTAATGAAATTTGGTGCATGATAATAAAAAATGCAATAATGGATTTACATTGATACAAAATCCCTTTCCTTAAGTCTAAAATTCCATGCATGTATTCTAACTCATGTATAATAATCTAGTATTAATTATTTTATTACATAAGAATTAATTATAGGTTAAATAACTTGAACATAAATAACTTATTTTAATTCTTTATAATTAATTAATTAATTACTTTTTTAGGTAATTCCATGTTGGGTGTTTTGAGGATGTTCATTTAAATGTTTCAAAATGACTTTGGTGTGTTCAACATGGGAAAAGTGGTAAATATTTAAACATATAATGAATAATTTTAAAGAAATATTTATTATATTTATTCATAAATTATGTTATGTCTCAAAATTTCTATTTAATTTAATTTTTATTTATATGGAATTATTTAGTGAATGCAAAATTTGACGACACGTGATTCCGAGGCCCAGAGATCCCGAAATGGGATTTTGAACATTTTTTTAGGTACGTTCAGAAAACATGCGAGTGGATTTTCTATCTCTTGAACCGGTGATTGTATCAATAATATGAGGGAATTATTGAATTTGGAATGCCGAGATTCTCCTAGAAACAACATAACTTCAGCTGGCAAGGGATGAGAAGAAAAGTTAATTTTCAGACTTTTTGAGAAAAGTAATAACATAATTTAATGGAATTATTTTATATCTTTACTCACTATTGGGTGGGTTATGGAGACACTATAGTGCAGCGACTGGGCATCGATGTGGAGCATTGATGAAGCTCATTAATAGTCCATATCACGCATCATAACTATTCAATACATTAAGCGTAACAGCGATGTTGTTTCATAAATGAAACAGCGCGACGACGTAACTCTGCATCGTAACAGAAATGATGAGATGTGATTATTTTTATTAAACCAACACATGTGAGTATGGGGAAATAATGTGTGGGGATTCAATAACAAAATTTTAGCAGTTTTCCTCTCCAACAAAGAATGATGAACACCAGCAAGACTTCATCGTCTTCGATGTGCCTCGAAGAATGGAGCTGGAAGTGACATCGACATCATAAAACCTAAAGAACACACGATTCGACATCTAACATCAATGAGGTAGGTGTTTGTTTTTTATTTCAAAGTACTTCCCCTATATTTTTAAAAAATGAATAACACAGATCAACCTAGGAACAGTTTGATCCGTGATTCGTGCGTTTATGCTTAAGGATGAATTTTCTTGGAGATTTATTATCCAGGATTCAAACCTTGCATGAAATTATTGAACTACAATCCCTGAACATCCCATTTCATTTAAACCTCTAACGTAGAGGGCCCAGATTGTCATGAACAAGTCCCAAGAACCTCCGCTCGTGTGTACTAGGTGGCCGCCTTCTTGAAGTGGAGGAAATTGGACTCTCGGGCATGAGTAAAGTTGGACGTGACCCGAGAGGCCTGTAAGTGCAGAGGGATCAGAAAACACACCACTAGAAAAACTTTGGTGGCCCGTGGAAGGTGTCGTCGGCGTGAAACCACCGGTGCTGGCAACTGGAAGCGCTGGCCAACCCACACCGGTCACGTCAAGGGTGTAGCACCAACCAGTGGTGCAATAATAGTGGAGGCGGTCGGCCCTCACCGTCCGCACTGGAGGAGGGCGGCGCCCCACAATGGTGGGAGTTCTGATGCCATGTGGGTTCCACGTGAAGGGGGTGGTGTGCATCCGGGCCACCCAGGTGGTGCAGGCCACAGTCCGTTGACTACGGCTGGAGGGGCCCCATTTCCACAGGTCCAGCTGGAGCCGGACGCAGCTGGACTACAGCATCCCCGTCGGGCGGTGCACAGCTGGTCCACCCGCTGGAGGACCGGGCTAAGGTTGGCGGACCAGACCCGTAAAGGAGGCCTAGACCTGTGCCGGCCGGCAGGACGTACACCTAGCAGGCTGAACACACACCCTTCAGGTTGGTCCAGACTAGACCGGGTTATCGGGTGACTCGGCAGGCTGGACCCTCAACCAAATTGGGTCGGGTCTAGCGTGGCTTGTTGGGCCTCGCCCATTGGCCCTGCCAGACCAGACCGACCCCGACCCAAAACATATCAATTCGAGTACATCTAATTAAACTGTGGTATGTGGGGCCCTTGGGATAGGTTGGTCCGGTCGGTTGGATAGGGTCAGACCGAGCCCATCTCAACTGGTCCCATGTTTACTAAAACACATGTATATTGTGAACCGCACATCCGATTGACATGTCATTTGCGGCATTGATACCCTATTGACGAAGCGGATATTTTTGGAATTAATTTTGGTGCCTTTCATGGACATATAGATGCGATGAATGTCCTGAGGAGCAGTTCTACCAAGCATTCTACATACGGAACCCTACAGTTGGCTTAGACCTGAATACTAATCGATGAAGTCCCAGTGGAAGGGGGCTCTATGTGACCTGGAAGGCCCATGTTGGGGAGAGGCAACGTGTGACACGGTAGTGCCATGGTACTTGACTGGAGGAGTACCTCAGTTCGGCCATGGAGGGAAGCAGCTCTGTGTGACCCGACATGCCCATGGTGGGGAGCGGGTCTGTGTGACCCAACATACCCCGGTACTCCTCAAGGATGAGTACCCTAGCAGTCCAAGGTTAGTGGGAAGAGGCTCTATGTGATTGGGTAGAGCCACATTACTCGATAGAGGAGGATTTCTCCAATGGATGAGGAGTTTGATGATATGATTGGCAATGCTATTCTCACTACCCTAGAATATACCTGGTGAGATCTGCATCTTTTACTTTGTGTTATGTGTTTGAGATATTTCTTGGTGGTACTACCTATGTGGTATTTTCCATTGTGGATTACTATGATAACTTTGAGGTTCTCGGGGTCCCTACTGAGTATTTTTATAATCACCCATGCATGGACTTCTTCAGCATTTGTTGTGTTTGGTGAAGACGTCCGACGTTTCGACAGAGATGCTAAGGGGGACTAGACTAACGAATGCTACGATGGTGTAATTGGTTGAATATGACAAGGTGGGTCCTATTAAGACAAGGTGGACAAGACATACTACTTTGAATTCTAGTATCTTCACTACTCTCATGATCAGGTGTGGTTTTCGGTGGATGGAAATCATAGTTTCCTTTTGTACTTGGTATTCTTAGTTCCTTGTTGGGTTTGTATTTTGGACTACAAAATTTCACTTGTACTTGCACTTTGTAACACCCGATGCATTTATGAGAAATATTTTTTTTATGTTATATAAAACATCAAAGTAATATTTCACTACACACAACACTATCATGGCTTTCAATACACGCAACTGCGGCCTTTCTCGATAGCTTGTGTCATATGCAATACCGAGTTTCAGTAAACAACGATATGCTATTAAAATATTATTAAAACTAGCTGTTATGAATAGTAATAACCACTTTTTGAAATTTTGTAAATTTTATTTTTCAAAATGGACTTCATTTTTGGATTCATAATATCTAAATTAGTTTAGGGTGAAATTTTGGTACTTTTCGGACAACTTTCATATTCTGATGAATAGTGAAAATTACTAAATTTTCATTAAAAACAACTTTTTTAATCGAAATAATTAATAGTGATAAATTATTAATTTGAGTGGTTTTAAAGTATATTTATAATATATTTTTACAATTTAATACAATTTTTTTCATTGGATGTAATTTCACATTTAAACCAGACGTAAACAAGTGTCAATCTTTTGATAGTTATTATCTCTTAAAAACACGATATTTGTTTTGACGACGTGAATTAATTTTTAAATTAGTTAATGTAACTGATATGTTTTGAATTTTGTAAAATAGACATAATTTTTGAATTCATAATATCAAATATATATTAGGCCTAAATTTCGGTATTTTTTCTAGAAACATTCATTTTTTTGATGAATAGTGAAACCACTAAGTGGTAGTTAAAAAAACTGAATTTTTCATAAAACTTAATTTTACCACTTCTGTGAGTAGAATTTTGAAAAACCGAGATACATGGTAAATTTCAACGACAAAAATGTGGTTCAATGAGATGAAAATATTTTTTGGTGAATAGTAACTTTTTACTTTTTTTTAACACGGTTAAAAGTAAATAGGGTAGTTAAGGGTAAAAGTGTTATTATTATTACCCTAACACATGTCCTAATTCTATTGGATAATTGTAATTCAACCAAAAAAACCTTAGGAATAAAATATGACCATTTAGGCCCACTAGTATTAGATTAGGACATTTATTATCAATTTATTTAAAGAATGGTTAAAATAGTTAAAATCATTGTTTAATAACAAATCTTTTTAATAAAGGGTTATACATAAGATAAATTAGACTATAAATATTCATTAGAAAGATAAAAATATTTCCAACATAATTTTATTTTATTTTTAATTTTTAGACTTAATATAATTTAATTTATTTATGATACAATGATGATGCAGTAATAATCTTATTAATGAAATATTGACATAATTGATGTTATAAATACCCAAATAAATGTAATTTTAGACTTTTTATGACTTCCAAAAAAATTATATGTTAATATGACATGTTAGTATTGATTTAATTAATGTTTTTCGAACTAATCATTCTGTTATGATTTTCATAAAAATCAATTACCAAATAGTGTCAACATTGACATAAAATAGTTTTTAAAACAAATATTATATTATTAATATTGATTATATTCCTAAAAATCTAATATTAGGCCAAGATACTTATATCATGATATTTGTATCATTAATGAACCACTTTGGGGTCACTTGTTTGTATATGGTATGTTTAGTAACTATATAATATAAAAATACAAAGTGACATGGTAAATGTCAATCTAATTAACTAAGAGTTAAAACTAAAAGATAAGGTTAATATAATGACCTAAACTTGTCTAAATTATATTGTATGAGAGGATTGAGACCCATCCCCACCTTAGATTTGAAATATATCAATTTGGAGCTATTAATAACCGAATTTGACTTCATAATAAAATAATATTTTTTTTGTTATTCCAAAGGTGCCCCTCTCCTCCCTTATAAAAGGGAACCACCTCCCCCTTTTCCTCACACCACTTTGAGCCTTGAGGCTCGGCCAACCCCTAACAAATTATCTTCTCTACTTCTCTATAAACATCCTAGAGGTCCTGGTCTTCTTCAAAAACCAATTTTAGTTCCCTAAGAGGAGGTCCCAAAGAGGCGCTTTAAAGAAGAGGTAATGTCTGTTACCGATTCTTTCAACTTTATTTCTTCTTCCACTTCTTCTAATTTAGTTGTTTCATTATGAAGTAATAACATAAGTATCACTCATATACTGATATGTTATTATAAGTATGAAACAACCCTATTTCACCATCTATCCATCCTATGGAAAACGAAATCACCGCGCGTGCATACGTACAGAATACCGTCTCCACGCCGTGTGTAAACTATTTTCCACCACCACCTTACTTGGATGGGTATAATGGTGTAAATAATGGCTATATATGATTATTGTAAAGTGATATTGATTCTGAATCAGTATACATACACTCCAATACAATTACACGATCATGGGAATGATATCATCGCTCGTGCGTACGTACAGAATATTGTCTCCACGATGTGATGCGACTCGTTATACATGATCATCATTGCATAATAATTATATAAATTAATTGAATGAATTAATATGATATATATTACACTAATACCATTCTAGAAATTATGTATCTATAACCTAAAAAATAAAACTAAGAATTTATTCGACAAAACACGCAACAGAACAAAATGTAATAAACACCCGAATAACAAGTATTAATGAAATATTACTAATAAGAAGCTAAGAATATGACCATATATGATATCATAAAAATAATTATGATTCTGTAATAAGTCAATAACATTATATAAATCATTATACAGGAGGTTCGGACACTTACAAAGCAAATCGGACCTATGGTAAGGGATAATTTATCAATCACATTTTTATCCGAGATTGTTTATTCGTAAGTATTTACTAGGGTTATCTTTATCATCCAAGTCCATGTTTTCTAAAAATGTTTTCATGTATGTTTAAACTCATTTTTACCCATTTTTTTACTTTTACTACATGGTATGTAAGGAATCTTTTTTAGTTTACCATACGAGGTACTTTTTGACTTTTCCGACAAAAGTACGAGAAGAATGTTATTTTTAACTTATACAGCGTGAACAGATTTTTACGGTTTCATAACGCCTCATTTTCATGAAGCTTAATCTACACGATTTTATGACTATTTTCAACAAAATACATTTATTTTAAAAGTGCAGGGAATTTTTTGAAAAGAAAATGATTTTGATGAAGAAAGGTTATTTTCCTCAAGAATTCATTTCAAATGTTTTTTCAAAAACATTTTCCATCTAAGATGACATTTTTTGATATGGGTATGTTTCAAGTTTAATGTCTCTATGATTTATATGGTTCAATTCTCTTATGATGAAATTTCCATATATGGATTATGAAATGATGGGATGATTTTTATGAAACCCATTTTATTCTTTGGGTTATGATGAATTTTTTAAGTTTATTTTGTGGCACAAGTAAGAATGATTTAATTATGAGATGGGTGGGACCTATATCTCCCTGTAATTAATTTGGTAATGATTTTATATCTCATGAGATAGACATGGCTGGAACGGTAGGTTAAACCGGTTCAGTGAAACAGGACTGAAACGAGGAGTGAACTCGGATCCGAAATGGACTTTGTCCACTAAAATAGTCATGGCAATGAGTCTTGACTAATAAGAAATCATTCTCTATGATTTTGTGTGTATGCCACAAAGATTCATTTTTTTATGTTATGATTATTGGGATTACATTTCACAACTATGATTTATCCCATGTTTCTGAAATTATGATCACTTTTACAGGTTAAGATTTCCAAAAGTTATGTTCTTATGTATATGATGTGATTGATATTTCTTTCGTTTACCCTTACTGAGCATTTGATCTCACCCTTTTGTATGTTTTATTTCCCCAGGCCAGGAAGAAGGTCATTAAGTAGGATATGCCAAAAGGGACTCTAGATATGATGAAATAAATGGGAGGCAAAGTAGATGCATTATGAACAAGTTGATTCTGTTTCCCAGTTTCTAAAGACTCTATACCTATACGTTCCTTTCCTTGTTTTGTTATATGTTGTAATAAGTGTGCCTCAATTTTGATGTAATAACAATGTATGTAAATTATGGGTCGTTATAGTTGGTATCAGAGGAAAGGTATAGTCATCCTTTGGAAACTAGGATGTGAAAGCCTTCGTAAGAACCCTTAGGATATGTCTAATCATAGAACACAATCTTAGTGTTTTAGAAATGGCCATGAATAACTTTGTATAATACCTTAAGTGAGAAATTTTATTCTTCATTATGTGGTTTTCTTATTATAATTAGTGTTTCTCACACTATTCATCTTGGTTTTAGACAATGGCTACAACCTGAAGGAACTATGTTAATGCGGAATGCGACGGGCAATGAAATGATTGTCCCCCTGAGCAACCAAACGTTATGGGAGATGGAATGAAAAATCTTGTAGTCATGCTCACACAACATTCTCAAGCTATGAATCATGCAGGATTTCTAAACGAGCAAAGGAAGGAGCAACATTCTGTTGAATCCTTCATGAGGCAACGTCCAACTTCATTCAGCGGGTCTACTGATCTATTAGTTGCTGAACAATGGATTAGTACTACTGAAAATATATTTTCAGTTCTTCAATGTTCTAAGCATGATAAAGTCATCCTATAAGTGTATCGTTTGGTAGGAGATGCTGATCAATGGTGGAATATTATTAAGAATACGAGGAAAAGGGATGAAATTGAGTCTATGGAATGGGACGAGTTCAAGAAATTATTTTTCAATATGTACATCCCTCATATTCTCCGAACAAATATGGAGAAAGAGTTTCTTGAACTGAAGCAAAAGGATGATGAATCTGTTGGTACCTATGAAGAAAATTTTACAATACTTTCAAGGTACGCTTCTGGTATTATTATCCAACCTGAGAGTAAGATCGATCAATTCTTTAGTGGCTTAAAACCAAGTCTTCGAAGGGCCTTAGCCATAAGGGACTTAAATAGCTACAAGGAAATCGTTCGATGTGCTCTCAAAGTTGAGATGGAGATTGGGGTCACCCATCACACATATGGGTTTGATAAGAAGAGGAAAATGGAATTCAAAGGAAAATCTAAAGAGCAAACTCAAAAGAAGATGATCATTCCCTTATGCTTAAAGTGTGGAAAGAAACATGGAGGGATTTTTCTTAAGGGGACAAGTAAATGTTTCAAATGTGGAAAGGAAGGTCATCGGGAATTTGATTTCCACAATGATGGGATGAAGATATCTAATGATGAAAACAAAGGAAGGGATACACAGAATGAACCTACTACACTTCAATGATTCAATTGTAAGGAGATGGGGCATTATGTCAATCAATTCCAAAATCCAATGGTTGATGATGATGGTCGACGTCAACAAAATCTTAAGGCTAAAGACAAAGGAATGTCACATGCAATTTTTATCAGCGGTGTGGAGTACGATAACGATGTGGTGAAAGGTACACTTACCATCCACTCTAAGGTAGAAAATGTTTTATTTGATTCTGGATCCATCCACTCTTTTATTTCTGAATAATTTTCTAAGCGTATCACTGTATTACCGCAACAATTAGATGTTGAGTTAGCTGTGAGAACCCCTAATGGCACAACAGTCGCATCAAAAGTTTATAATTCTGCCCCCATTGAAGTTTGTGGGAAAGTGCTTCCTGCAAATCTTGTGATGCTTCCTATAGTGGAATATTATGTGATTCTTGGCATGGATTGGATTTCTTTATATGGATCTCATATCAATTTCCAAAGAAGGGAAGTCACATTTCATATTCCAGATAAATCTATGAGTGTCTATCGATGCATGGATGAACATAACCTTCCAGTGTAAATATCTTCCATCTTATGGGTCTTGATTCCACCAAATGAGGGTTATTTATCTCAAATGGCTGGAGAGAAACTCACGATTATGAATATGCCTATTGTACGATGGTTTGATGATGTATTTCCAAAGGAATTGCCGGGTCTTCCAACAAATCGTGAAGTTGATTTTTCAATAGAACTCGTACTAGGTTCTTTGCCTATTTCAAAGACACCTTATATAATGGCCCCAATTGAGTTGCAGGAATTGAAGAAGAAACTCCAAGAGAATCTTGATAAGGGATTCATATGCCCTAGTGCGTCACCTTGGGGAGCACCTGTTCTGTTTGTTAAGAGGAAAGATGGATCAATTATACTCTGCATTGATTATCGAGAACTTAACAAGATCACAATCAAGAACAAATATCCTCTCCCGTGCATTGATGAATTATTTGACCAACTACGCGGAGCTCAATACTTTTCCAAGATTGATATTCATTCGGGGTATCATCAATTAAGGTTCAAAAGGGAGGATATACCAAAGACGGATTTCCGTATAAGGTATGGACACTATGAATTTATAGTGATGCCATTTGGTCTTAATAAGGCCCCTGATATCTTCATGGATCTGATGAATAAAGTCTTTAGAGACTATCTTGATCAGTTTGTGGTAGTCAGTATAGACGATATTCTTGTCTATTCAAAGAGCAAGGAAGAACATGAAGATTACTTGATAATTTTATTGAAGACCCTAAGAAAGGAGAACTTTATGCCAAATTTACCAAGTGTGAATTTTGGCTTCAAAAAATTTCATTTTTGGGTCACATAATCTCAAAAGAGGGGATATCTGTGGATCCAGCAAAAATAGAGGTTATCGAAAGATGGTCGAGACCAACAATAGTAACTGAGATCCAAAGTTTTCTTGGTTTGGCTGGATATTATCGATGTTTTTTGAAAGATTTTTCACGATTATCTAATCCACTCACCAGGTTGACTCGGAAAGGAGTTATGTTTGTTTGGACGGAGGAATGTGAAGTGAATTTCAAGGAGATGAAAAGAAGGTTATCCAGTGCACCTATGCTCACACTGCCTTGTAGTGGAGAATGGTTTGCGATCTACAGTGATGCATCCATGAAGGGATTGGGGTGTGTTCTTAAGCAAAATGATATGGTGATAGATTATGCCTCACGACAGTTGAAAATCCATGAGCAAAATTACCCAACTCATGATTTGGAGTTAGATGCAGTAATCTTTTCATTAAATATTAGGAGGCATTATCTTTATGGAGAAAGGTGGCACATTTATACTGATCATAAAAGCTTAAAATATATTTTCACACAAAAGGAGCTGCATATGCGCCAAAGAAGATGGTTAGAGCTGATTATGGATTACGACTGCTCAATTCATTACCACCTTGGGAAAGCAAACAAGGTGGTAGATGAATTAAGTAGGCAAGACCATGCCAATTTATCCATGATGAGGATCACAAAAGATCCAATATTTATGGATTTACAAAGGATGGATCTTGGAATTATAATGGAAGGGGGAAAATCGTATCTTTCTCAAATGAATGTTCAACCATCTATACATGTGATGATTAAAGAGGCGCAGAAAGAAGATGTAGAGTTACAAAAGAAGGTGAGAAATGTTCCTGAATTCAACCTTGATTGTGATGGGATAATAATGTTTAGGAATCGGGTTTGTGTTCCTCCCATCCCCGAATTAAAGAAGGATCTGCTTGATGAGGATCATAATTCTTCATTCTCCATTCATCCTGGAATCACAAAGATGTATAGGGACCTGAAAGAGTACTTCTGGTGGGATGGTCTGAAAAGAGATATTGCTGAATATGTCTCTCGATGGTTGGTTTGTCAGCAAGTTATAGTTGAGAGACAGAAGTCTAAGGGGATGTTACAACCATTTCCAATACCAGAATGGAAATGGGAAAACATCATTATGGACTTTGTCATAGGACTTCCTAAAACATCCAATGGCAATAATGCTATCGGGGTCATAGTTTATCATCTTACAATGCCTGCACACTTCATTTCTATTAGAGAAGATTTCTCTCTGGATCAGCTTGCCAGGATATATGTAAAGGAAGTGGTAAGATTCCATGGAGTACCACTTTATATTATATCTGATCGGGATCTGAGATTTACCTCGAAGTTCTGGCGAAGCCTTCAGCATACTCTGGATACATAGTTGAGTTTCAGCACTGCTAATCATCCTCAGATAGATGGTCAGTCTGAGAGAACAATTCAAACTCTAGAAGATATGTTGATAGATTTCTCTATGGATTTAAAAAGTGGTTGGGATCAAAACCTACCTTTGGTGGAATTTTCTTATAATAATAGCTTTCACTCCAGTATTAATATGGATCCTTATGAAGCTCTCTATTGAAAAAAATGCCAGACTACCACTTGATGGGATGAAGAGGGGGAAAGAAATCTATTAGGACCTGATTTTGTTGATGAGATGGTAGAAAAGGTCCGGTCTATTCAAAAACACATAAGAGCAGCTCAGATTCGACAGAAAAGTTATGCCGAAAACCGAAGAAAGGACCTAGAGTTTGAAGTGGGTGATAAAGTGTTCTTACGAATATCTCGCTAGAAGAGGGTCATGAGATTTGGAAATAAGGGGAAGTTGAGCCCTAGATATATCAGTCCTTTCGAAATACTGGATCGTGTTGGAAAGGTAGCTTACCGATTGGCACTTCCACCGAATCGCTCTCATGTTCATGATGTGTTCCATGTATCTCTCCTGAGAAAGTACATACCTGATCCTTCACATGTACTCAGCTTAGAAGTTGTACCGCTGGAGCAAGATCATTCTTATGAGGAACAACCGATAGACATTCTGGATTGTAGCGTAAAAGTATAAGGCCCCAGCCTTAAACCTTACTTAATATTGAGTTATTACAAGATTACACATTGAGGATCTTTTCGGGTTTAGAGTTTTAGAGAATTAGATCATAAAACATGCATTACATTCCACATATAAACAAAGTGGTTACATAAAGATAGTATTTTTTTCCCATCAATGGAAACAAATTTAAAATAAAACATGGATTCATTCTTGACACTTCCTTGACACCATCATCATATCATGTACCTTTCCCTTGACCAGTGAAAAGCATTTCAAAAAAAAACATGGGATGAGCATAAAAAGCTCAGTATGGGTTATAAAAATATGGAACGGAAACATAAGTTCATATATACATAAGAATGAAATAATACTTTACCCATAAAACCTAAGCACTTTAACATACCTCATCAAATCATGAATAAATCATAGAAATCATAAGACATAAAGGTATCTTGAGGCATTCATAACATTCTTACGTAGTGAGTAACCCTCTTGGTTACGTTTGGAATAACCATCACAGTATATTCCCTAAATCTCTTCGGAAAAACATTAACGTTTCACTCCTTCGCGTTACCCAATGCATTGGAGAGCTATATCGGGCCCACCCGCCCTTAGTTTATCACGGAACCACCCGTCTTCATAATAATGCCCAAGAACCATAACATAATCATATCACATAAAACATGATAAAGGAAACATAACATTTCCACATTTCAATCACAAGATATCAATACAACACATTGATAAAATAAAAACATTATGAAAACCATTTTCAATACCAAAATAAAAGAAAAGTAAAACATGGTATTTATTTTTCTTTTAAAAATAAGGAATGGCTTGTAGAGGAAGCCAAAACTCAAATAATGGTTAGGGCGGCGGAGAAGTCGTTGTCGCCGCATACGTACGACAAAAAAATTCCCTTTTGTCGTTTAGTAAAACGCTTCGTAAATAATATTCCTTTTGGATAAATTTTAAAGTCAAAGTGGTTTATACACCGTATAAAAGATGGTTGTGTATAAAATAAAATATGCCTCAATGAAAGGAGATAGAGACGAAGTCCCATACCTCGGGTCCGACTTGACTCGGTCGTTATTTAATCTCCTGAATAATAAACTTGAGTTAATTTATACTTTTTTAAGAACCTTTTCAAGTTCATTATTCCTTTTATATCACTTATTTCCACGTCATGAACACTATGTAATTATTTAAGTTAATAACGGTTGTTTTAACGATCAATGGTACTTGAGTCAAAAATAAACCCATTATAATTACAAGTTGTTCATGTATCCATTATATCCAGAATGGTATTCATGATGTAGATATCATATATATCATATATATCCAGTACATTCATGAATTTATAATATTATATAACATTTAGAGGTAAGAAATGAAATGCACCGTTCATGGAGACGGTAAGCCGTACGTACGCATGAACGATGCTTCCATCTCTATTTCATATTTTATGAAATGGAATCATAATGATATAAAGATATATTATAATTCCAGTGTAATATCATATATAATATCATAACTCTATCCTTTATACATCCCACATATGGTATTAACGAATCAAATCACTTTGAGGGGGCGGTAGTCCGCACTTCCTTAAATGAAGATATCACGTTTACCCATAATGGAAACCATAAAGGTATGCCCAAAATGAAAAATACAGAAGCTTAAGGAAAACATAAACATATTATATATCATATATAAATATTGTTTCATCTTAATGGCCACCTTTGAAGGTGTTAAACTAATTTTGAACAATCATCGTTTCAGGAGGCATAAATTCACCATCCACGGAAACAGTATGTTATTTAACCATTATATGTAGGTGTGTGTAAGTGTAGCTCTGATAATTCTTATAAAAACATCCTAGTATATTGAAGATACTGTATTTGTTACAAAAGAAATGAATAAAAAGATTTTAGGGGGTTGGAGAATCCAAATAAAACAAAATGACTCAAGTGAAGACATTACCTTAAAATCGGGTAACTCCCTTTGGTTTGAGCTCAAAGGCTTCCTTGGGAAGACTTCAGCCCAAAGTGAGGCTTCAAGGAGTAATAGAGGGAAGTGGAGAGACAAAATGGTTAGGGTTTGGCCGAGCCAAAGGCTTTGGAAGTGTGGGTAAGGAGGTAGGGGTGGGGGCCTTTTATAAGAGGAGAGGAGGGGCACTCTTGGAAAGTAAAGGAATGATACTTTATTTTAAAATGAGTTTTGGATTCAAAAGGTCCCACATTGATATAATTCTAGGGTATGGGGATAAGGGTTCTAAATACACCCATCCAATAGGTTTTGGACATGTGTAGGTCATAGATTATACATTATCATTTCATTTTATTTAAATCCTTTAATAATGAGGTAATCGTTTCATCATCATGATGTCATAAATAATTTAATTTATTTAAAGACTAAAAATAATAAAAAAACACTATGATCTAGTAAATCTTCTTATCTTTCCAATTAATATTTATAATCAAAAATCGGACTTGTATAAGCCCATGTAAAAATTGTTTTAGTAAAACATTTCATGTTTGTGTCATTTTTACTTTAACATTAAATAAAAAGTTATTTATGTCATTTCCCAACCAAAGTGGCTCCATGGGGTCCCCAAGTTGACCCATGGATTTTCTTGGTCGGCCATGACACATCCAATAAGGGTAGGACATGTTTCAAACTCATCTCATATTATTAAAACATTATTTTTACCTTAAACTACACTAATTACCTCTAATCGCGATTAAAAACATTAAAGGTACTATTCACCAAAAGATTATTTTAATCTCATTGAACCACATTTTACTTATTAATGACAACCATGTATGTAGGATTTTTGAAATTCAAAACACAGAGGTGGTAAATTTCATTTAAACGAAAAATCAGTTTTTTAAGTACCACATAGTGGTTTCACTATTCATCAAAAATTGAAGTTTTTCAGAAAAATACCAAAACTTCACCCCAAGCTATATTTGATACTCTGAATTAAAAAATGATTTCTATTTTAAAAAATTCAAAACATATAAGTTTTATTAATTAATTTAACAATAATTTCCCGCTGTCAGAGCAAATAGCGTGTTTTTATGAAACAATATGTATCAAAAGATTGCCACTAGTTTAAGTCCAATTTCAAAGTGAAATTAATTCCAATGACCACTATTAGATAAAATGGTAAAAATATATTCTAATTTCACTTTAAAACCAATTCAATAGATAATCTAATCACATTAATAAATTATATTAAAAAACAGTTTTGATGTAAAATGCAGTATTTTTCACTATTCATTAAAAAAATGAACATTGTCAGAAAAATACCAAAAATTTACAAAAAGTAAATTTTGATGTCCCAATCATAAAGAATAAGTTTATTTTGACAAAAATAGCTTGTAATATTGTCAAAAGATAGATTTAAAAATGGTTTGCCATCAAAAGGCAGTAAAACAACTTTTAAAAATATTAGTGTATTCCATGCTTAAGAATGGATTTATTTTCATTTTAAGCCTCTAAAATACTATCTAATTCATTAATAGACATAGATAAAAATATATATTATTCATTACTTACTTGGGATGTTATATCATTCCCCCCTTTAGAAAATTTTGTCCACACAATTTATCTACTTATCGAATAATTGGGGGTACTTACCCCTCATTGCATTTTCAGGTTCCCATGTTGCCTCTTCCATCATGTGGTTTTTCCACAAAACCTTTACCTGATTAATCACATTATTACGTAACACTTGCTCCCTATGGTCAATAATCTGGACCGGTTGTTCCTCATAAGATAGGTTCTCTTCCAGCTGAACTACCTCTGGACTCAAAACATGAGATGGATCTGGCATATAATTTATCAACATTGAAACGTGAAAAACATTGTGTACCTGAGATAAACTCGGAGGTAAAGAAACCCGGTATGCAACTGATCCAACTCTCTCCAGAATTTCATATTGTCCAATGAACCTTGGACTCAGCTTTCCTTTCTTACCAAATCACATCACACTTTTCCATGGCGATACTTTGAGAAAAACATGACCACCTACCTCAAAAGATAGATCCTTCCTCCTGTTGTCCGTAGAACTTTTCTGCCTCCTCTGAGCTGTTCTCATGTGTTTCTATATCAGCTAAGCTTTTTCTGCCAAATCTTCGACCAATTCTGGTCACATAAACTTCCTTTCACCCACTTCATCCCAGAAAGCTGGAGTTCGACACCGCTTCCCATATAATGCCTGAAATGGTGCCATCTGTATACTGGAATGAAAACTGTTATTATATGAAAATTCAACCAAAGAAAGAAGTCGGTCCCAACTTCCCTGATAATCCATCTAACATGCTCGTAGCATATCCTCCATGGTCTGAATTGTTCGTTCTGATTGCCCATCTGATTGAGGACGAAAAGTTGTACTAAAATTTAATTCAGTACCCAACGACTTCTGAAGGCCTTTCCAAAAGTTAGAAGTGAACCTGGGATCACAGTCAGATACAATGGAGAGAGGAACTCCATGTAACCTGACTATCTCTTTAAGATACAAACGGATAAGTTGATCTAGGGAAAAAGTATCTTGTATACCAAGGAAATGAGCAGATTTAGTCATGTGATCAACAATAAACCAGATTTCATTATTTCCTCGATATGTCTTCGATAATCCCACAAAATAGTCCATGGATATATATTTTACCATTTTCACTCTGGCACTGGAAAAGGCTGAAGCGTCCCTTTTGGTAACTGCCACTCTACTTTAACCTGTTGACATGTCACACACTTCACAGTAAAATCAGCAATATCTCCTTTCATTCCATCCCACCAGTAATACTCCCGCAGATATCTGTACATCTTAGTACTTCCAGGATGAACTGAAAACGGAGAACTACGAGCTTCACATAACAACTCTCTCTTCAACTGTGAATTACAAGGCACACACAATCTCTTCCCAAATCACAAAACATAATCATTATCAATGTTGAATTCAGCCAACTTACCTTTCTGAACCAGCTCTACCTTTTTCTGCAACTCACTGTCTTGCTTCTGTGCTTGCTTGATTCTGTCTGATAGAGATGATTTCACTGATACCTGAAACAAAACAGAAGAACATCCTTCACCATCAACTTCTATGACAAAGTTCATCAAATCAGTAACCAAAGGATCACGTTCCAAATGCAACATTGCTAATGAAGCACTACTTTTTCGACTCAAAGCATCGACCAATTTATTTTCTTTTCCCGGATGGTAATGAATTGTACAATAATAATCCTTGATTAACTCTAGCCATATCCTTTGTCTCATGTTCAATTATTTATGAGTGAATATATACTTTAAACTTTTGTGATCAGTATATATTTCACACATTACTCCATACAAATGATGCCTCAAAATTTTTAAAGCGAAAACAACAGTAGCTAATTCCAAATAATGTGTAGGGTAATTTACCTCATGAGTTTTCAACTGTCGTGAAACATAAGCAATTACCTGATCATTCTGCATTAGGACGCAACCAAGTCCTTTCAATGAAGAATCACTGTATATAACAAACTCACCATTCCTGGAAGGTAGTGCCAAAATTGGAGCATTCACCATTCATCTTTTCAATTCCTGAAAACAATCATCACATTCTTTTGTCCAGATATACTTAACACCCTTCCGAGTTAGCTTAGTCATTGGACTAGATAAACATGAAAAATTTCTAACAAACCTTCGGTATTAGCCTGCCAAACCAAGGAAACTATGAATCTCTGTTACATTTTTGGGTCTTGGCCATTCATCAACAACCTTTGTTTTTACAGGATCAACAGTTATCCCATCTTTGGAAACAATGTGACCAAGGAATGAAATTTGTTGCAACCAAAACTCACACTTGCTAAATTTCCCATACAATTTCATTTCTTTTAAGGTTTTCGAAATAACCCTTAAATGTCTTTCATGCCCCTCTTTACTTTTAGAAAACACCAAAATATCATCAATGAAAACCACCACAAACTTATCCAAGAACTCATGGAAAATTTTATTCATTATGTCCATGAATACAGCAGGTGCATTGGTTAGCCCAAAATTCATTACTATAAATTCATAATGGCCATATCTTGTACGAAACGCAGTCTTCGGAACATCTTCTTCCTTTACCATCAGCTGATGGTACCCCGATCTTAGGCCAATATTTGAAAAATACTGAGCTCCCTATAGCTGATCAAACAAATCATCGATATGAGGCAAAGGATATTTTTTCTTAACATTGATGTTATTCAAGGCTCTATAATCAATGCAAAGTCTCATAGAACCATCTTTATTTTTAACAAATAAAACTGGAGCACCCCATGGTGACGTGCTAGGTCGAATGAAACCTTTCTCTAATAAATCATGCAATTTCACCTTCAACTCAAAATGTTCAATTTGAGCCATTCGATAAGGGGGTTTCGAAATTGGCTTAGCATCCGGAACTAAGTCTACAGTAAATTCAACTTCCCAATCTGTTATTATTCCAGGAAACTCATCAGAAAAAACATCAGGATACTCATTTACCACTGGCACATCATTAATATGAATAGTTTTTTTTTATTTTCAACAATATGTGCAAGGTAACATTCATTTCCATCTTTTACAAGTTTCTCGGCCTCTTGATATGTTATCCACAGTAAGGGTTCATTCTTGTACATAAACTGAATGTCTTTCTGAAAAGAAACTTCTTTAGATCTAAAGTCAATCTTAGCATAGTAAATAGAGAGCCAATCCATACCCAGGATAACATCAATCTTTACTAGAGGTAGAAAAATAAGGTTTGCAAGTAGGTTCTTTCCACAGATAAGGATAGGAAGATTCTTATAAATTATTTTTGCCTCAACATTTCCCCCAGGTGTTTTTACCAAAAGTTCAGGAGTCAATTCTTGAGATTGTATTCGCTTTTTACGAGAAACGGTTTCAGAGGTGAAAGAATGTGTAGACCCCGAATCAAACAACACACTGGCATAATCTGAAAAAACAAACAAAGTACCTAATACAACTTCATTTGATGGCCCGACATCTGCTGAAGTAGTTGCAAAGGATTTCACCACCCATTTCTGCTTGTAGTCTAACTGATTCCCATCACTCGAGCTCTTTTTCGGACACTCGTTTTCATAGTGAACCATCTCATTGCACTTAAAACATTTCATTAACTGTAAATCAAATTTGGTCTTACCATCACCCTGGTCTTTTTCTGTGCAATCACGAGCCTTATGTCCCATCTTACCGCATCAGTAGCACTTTCCAGAATTTAGAAGACATTCCCCAGCATGCCTTTTACCACATTTATCAAAAATTGGAAACTTAGTTTTCTTACCATCAGTCTTTTTTGAAAAATTCTTCCCTTTCTCCTACCACCTCGGTCTCTTCTTCTGTTGGTTGTTATAGAACACTTGGTCATCGGCAAACTCCATTTCCACCTTCTCATCACATCGAACAAGATTTTCATAACAATTAAACTCACGAGAAGCTAATGCCCTTTGATATTTTGGTTTTAATCCTGAGTAAAATGATTGACTTTACTATCAAGGTCTCGGATAAAATTTGGAGCATACCTTGCCAATCGAGTGAACCTTTCTTCATAGGTAGCCACTGAGTCTTCCACTTGCCTCAATTCCAAGAATTTCTTTTCCATCCTAAGTCGAACAGCCTTAGGAAAATACTTCTCAAGAAGCATACCATTGAATTCATCCCAGTCAAGAGCATCAATCTCATCAGCATCCCTAATATTTTTATCCATCGACCACCACTAATCTGCTTCACCCTCCAAACGGTAAATAGAATGACTAACCTTTTGATTGTCTGAACACCCCATGACATCAAAAATCTTCTCCAGTGATTTAATCCACCCTTCAGCTAGCACATGGTCAGATGATCCTCTGAATGATGAGGGATGTTGCCTCATGAAATGTTCCACCACTGACATGTTCCTCTGTGGTTGATCTGGCTGATCTCGTGCATGGATATCACCACCATTTATCGCTTGAGTAAACTTTGCCATTACTGCAAAAAACTATTCAGTTCCAATTCTGACCATCTCAGGATGCTATTTCGGAAGGTTATTTCCTTCTGTATGCCTTCCTAGCACTGCTTCCCTATTTCCTCTGCAGAAAACCATTTTGAACAAACATGTCTTAGATAAAGCAACATGGTAATCTTCAAATGCTATATCATTTCAACAAATATATATTTTTGGATAATCATTTAATAGAATTCTAACTCCAAAAGTTATCTAAACCGACCTCTGATACCAACTATAAGGCCCCATCCTTATACCTTACTTAATCTAGAGTTATTACAAGATTACACATTGAGGATCTTTTCGGGTTTACAGTTTTAGAGAATTGGATCATAACACTTGCATTACATTCCACATATAAACAATGTGGTTACATAAAGATAGTATTCTATTTTCCCATCAATGGAAACAAATTTAAAATAAACCATGGATTCATTCTTGACACTTCCTTGACATTATCATCATATCATGTACCTTTCCCTTAACCTGTGAAAAACATTTCAAAAAAAACTTGGGATGAGCATAAAAAGCTCAGTATGGGTTATAAAAATATGGAATGTAAACATAAGTTCATATATACATAAGAATGAAATCATACTTGACCCATAAAACATAAGCAATTTAACATACCTCATAAAATCATTGAAATCATAAGACATAAAGGTAACATGAGGCATTCATAACATTCTTACGTAGGTAGTAACCCTCTTGGTTACGTTTGGAATACCCATCATAGTATATTCCCTAAATCTCTTCGGAGAAACCTTAACGTTTCACTCCTTCGCGTTACCCAATTCATTGGAGAGCAATATCGGGCTCACCCGCCCTTAGTTTATCACGGAACCACCCGTCTTCATAATAATGCCCAAGAACCATAACATAATCGTATCACATAAAACATGAATAATGGAAACATAACATTTCCACATTTCAATCAAAAGATATCAATACAACACATGGATATAATAAAAACATTTTGAAAACCATTTTCAATACCAAAATAAAAGAAAAGTAAAATATGGTATTTATTTTTCTTTTAAAAAGATGGTATGGATTGTAGAGGAAGCCGAAACTCAAATAATGGTCAAGGCGGCGGAGAAGTCATTGTCGCTGCATACGTACGACAAAAACATTCCCTTTTTTCGTTTAGTAAAATGCTTCGTAAAAAAGATTGCTTTTGGATAAATGTAAAAGTCAAAGGGTTTTATACACTGTATAAAATAAGGTTGTGTATAAAATAAAATATGCCTCAATGAAAGGAGATTGAGACGAAGTCCCATACCTCGGGTCCGACTTGACTCTGTCATTATTTAATCTCCTAAATAATAAACTTGAGTTAATTTATAATTGTTTAAGAACCTTTTTCAAGTTCATTTTTCCGTTTATATCACTTATTTCCATGTCATGAACACTATCTAATTATTTAAGTTAATAACGTTCGTTTTAAACATTCAATGGTACTTGAGTCAAAAATAAACACTTTATAATTACAAGTTGTTCATGTATCCATTATATCTAGAATGGTATTCATGATGTAGATATCATATATATCATATATATCCAGTACATGCATGCATTTATAATATTATATAACATTTAGAGGTAAGAAATGAAATGCACCGTTCATGGAGACGGTAAGCCGTACGTACGCATGAACGCTGATTCCATTTCTATTTCATATTTTATGAAATGGAATCATAATGATATAAAGATATATTATAATTCCAGTGTAATATCATATATAATATCATAACTCTATCCTTTATCCGTCCCACATATGGTATTAACGAATCAAATCACATTGAGGGGGCGGTAGTCCGCACTTCCTTAAATGAAGATATCGCGTTTACCCATAATGGAAACCATAAAGGTATGCCCAAAATGAAAAATACAGAAGCTTAAGGAAAAAATAAACATATTATATATCATATATAAATATAGAGTCATCTTAATGGCCACCTTTGAAGGTGTTAAAAGAATGTTGAACAATCATCGTTTCGGGAGGCAAAAATTCACCATCCACGGAAACAGTATGTTCTTTAACCATTAGATGTAGGTGTGTGTAAATGTAGCTCGAATCCTTCTTATAACAACATCCTAGTATATTTAAGATACTGGAGTTGTTATAATTGAAATGTATAAAAAGTGTTTAGGGGGTTGGAGAAGCAAAATAAAACAAAAGGACTCAAGTGAAGACATTACCTTAAAATCGGGTAACTCCCTTTGGTTTGATCTCAAAGGCTTCCTTGGGAAGACTTCTACCCAAAGTGAGGCTTCATGGAGTAAGAGATGGAAGTGGAGAGACAAAATGGGAAGGGTTTGGCCGAGCCAAAGGCAATGGAAGTGTGGGTAAGGAGGTAGAGGTGGGGGCCTTTTATAAGAGGAGAGGAGGAGCACTCTTGGAATGTAAAGAAATGTTACTTTATTTTAAAATGAGTTTCGGATTCAAAAGGTCCCAAATTGATATAATTCGAGGGTATGGTGATAAGGGTTCGAAATCCACCCATCCAAAAGGTTTTGGACATGTGTTGGTCATAGATTTTACATTATCATTTCATTTTATTTAAATCCTTTATTAATGAGGTAATCACTGCATCATCATGATGTCATAAATAATTTAATTTATTTATAGTCTAAAAATTATAAAAAAAATACTATGATGTAGGAAATATTTTCATCTTTCCAAAGACTATTTATAATAAAAAATCTGACTTGTATAACCCCATGTAAAAATTGTTTTTGTAAAACATCTCATGTTTGTGTCATTTTTACTTTTACATTAAATAAAAAGTTATTTATGTCATTTCCCATCCAAAGTGGCTCCATGGGGTCCCCAAGTTGATACATGGATTTTCTTGGTCGGCCATGACACATCCAATGAGGGTAGGACATGTGTCAAGCTCATCTCATATTATTAAAACATTATTTTTACCTTAAACTACACTAATTACCTCTAATCGCGATTAAAAACATAAAAGTTACTATTCACCAAAAAATTATTTTAATCTCATTGAAACAAATTTTACTTCTTAATGAAAACCATGTATGTCGGATACTTGAAATTCAAAACACAGAGGTGGTAAAATTTCATTTAAACGAAAAATCAGTTTTTTAAGTACCACTTAGTGGTTTCACTATTCATAAAAAAGTGATGTTTTTCAAAAAAATACCAAAACATCACCCCAAGCTATATTTGATATTCTGAATTCAAAAATTTTGTCTATTTTACAATAATTAAAACATATAAGTTGCATTAATTAATTTAATAATTAATTCCCGATGTCAGAGCAAATAGCGTGTTTTTATGAAATAATAAATATCAAAAGATTGACACTAGTTTAAGTCCAATTTCAAAGTGAAATTAATTCCAATGACCACTATTGGATTAAATGGTAAAAATATATTCTAATTTCACTTTAAAACAAATTCAAAATATAATCTAATCATATATATAAATTATATTAAAAAGCAGTTTTGATGTAAAATGCAGTATTTTTCACTATTCATTAAAAAATGATCATTGTCAGAAAATTACCAAAAATTCACACAAAGTAAATTTTGATGTCCCAATAATAAAGAATAAGTTTATTTCGACAATCATAGCATATAAAATTTTCAAAAGATATATTTAAAAATGGTTTGCCATTAAAAGGCAGTAAAATAATCTTTTAAAAATATTAGTGTATTCCATGCTTAAGATTGGATTTATTTTCATTTTAAGCCTCTAAAACACTATCTAATTCATTAATAGACATAGATAAAAATATCTATTATTCATTACTTACTTGGGATGTTACAAAATGTCCTACGAAACAAGACCAATCAATTGGTGAATGTTTTATGGAGGAACCACCAATTAGAAGAAGCTAAATTGGAGCTTGAGGATATGATGAGGGAGATGTATCCTCAACTTTTTGTTACAATGTGATGAATTTCGAGGGAAAAATTCATTTTAAGGGGGGTAGAATGTAACAACCAAGAAATTTATGAGAAATATTTTGTTTTAATGTTATATAAATCATCAAAGGAATCTTTCACTACACACAACACTATCTTGGCTTGCTTTACACGCAACCGCGGCCTTCCTCGATAGCTTGTGTCGTACGCAATACCGAGTTTCACTAAACAACGATATGCTATTAAAATATTATTAAAATTAGCCGTTATGAATATTAATAACCACATTTTGAACTTTTGTAAATTTTATTTTTCAAAATGGACTTCATTTTTGGATTTGGAATATCGAAATTTTCTTAGGGTGAAATGTTGTTACTTGTCGGATAACATTCATATTCTGATGAATAGTGAAAATTACTAAATTTTAAATAAAAACAACTTTATTAATCAAAATAATTAATAGTGATAAATTATTAATTTGAGTGGTTTTAAAGTATATTTAAAATATATTTTTACAATATAATACAATTTTGTTCATTGGATGTAATTTCACATTTAAACCAGACATAAACAAGTGTCAATCTTTTGATAGTTATTATCCCTTAAAAACACGCTATTTGTTTTGATGACGGGAATTAATTTTTAAATTAGTTAATGTAACTGATATGTTTTGAATTTGGTAAAATAGACATCATTTTTGAATTCATAATATCAAATATAGCTTAGGCCTAATTTTTGGTATTTTTTCTGGATACTTTCATTTTTTTGATGAATAGTGAAACCACTAAGTGGTAGTTAAAAAAAACTAAATTTTCCATAAAACATAATTTTACCACTTCTGTGAGTAGAATTTAGAAAATATGAAGGACACGGTTAATATCAAGGACTAAAATGTGGTTCAATGAGACGAAAATAATTTTTGGTGAATAGTAACTTTTTACTTTTTTTTACCACGGTTAAAAGTAAATTGGGTAATTAAGGGTAAAAGTGTTATTATTATTACCCTATCACATGTCCTAATTCTATTGGATAAATTTAATTCGACCAAAAACAACCATAGAAATAAAATATGACCATTTAGGCCCACTTGGATTAGATGAGGACATTTATTATAAATTTATTTAAAGAAGGGTTAAAATAGTTATGATCAAAGTTTAATAACGAAATCATTTTTAATATAGGGTTATACATAAGATAAATTCGACTATAAATATTCATTAGAAAGCTAAAATGATTTAAATCATAAAGTTATTTTATTTGTAATTTTTAGACTTAAAATAATTTAATTTATTTATGATACAATGATGATGCAGTTATTATCTTATTAATGAAATATTGACATAATTGATGTTATAAATACCCAAATAAATGTAATTTGAGACTTTTTATGAATTACAATAATTTTCTATGTTAATATGACATGTTAGTATTGATTTAAGAAATTTTATTCGAACTAATCATTCTTTATAATTTTCACAAAAATCAATTACAAAATTGTGTCAAAATTGACATAAAATAGTTTTTAAAACAAATATTATATTATTAATTGGTATTATGTTCCTAAAAATCTAAGGTTCGGAAAAGATACTTATATCATGATATGTTTATCATTAATGGACCTCTTGGGGTTCTCTTGGATGAATATGGTATGTTTATTAACTATATAATATAAAAATACAAAGTGACATGGTAAATGTCAATCTAATTAACTAAGAGTTAAAACTAAAAGATGAGGTCAATATAATGACCTAAATTTGTCTAAATTCTATTGGATGAGATTATTTATACCCATCCCTACCTTAGATTTGAACTATATCATTTTTTAGCTATTAAAAACCGAATTTGACTTTATAATAAAATAATATTTTTTAGTTATTCCAAAGGTGCCCCTCTCCTCCCTTATAAAAGGGCACCTCCTCCCTCTTTTCCTCACACCACATTGAGCCTTCAAGATCGGAAAACCCCTGCCAAATTCTCTTCTACACTTCCCTAGAAACATTATAGAGGTCCTGGTCTTCTTCAATGACCAATTTTAGTTCCCTGAGAGAATGTCTCAAAGAGGCGCTTCAAAGAAGAGGTAATGTCCGTTATCGATTCTTTCAACTTTATTTCTTTTTCCACTTATTCCTCTTTAGTTGTTTCATTATGAAGTAATAACATCAGTATCAATCATATACTGATATGTTATTATAAGTATTAAACAACCCTATTTCACCATCTATCCATCCTACGGAAAACTAAATCATCGCTCGTGTGTACGTACGGAATACAGTCTCCATGCCGTGGTGTAATCTATTTTCCACCACCACCTTACTTGGATGGGTAAAATGGTGTAAATAATGACTATCTATGATTATTGTAAAGTTATATTGATTATTAATTAGTATAAATACACTCCAATACAATTCCACGATCATGGGAACTATATCATCACTCGTGCGTACGTACGGAATACCGTCTCCACTATGTGATGCGACTTGTTATACATAACATTTTTTGCATAATAATTATATAAATGAATTGAATGAATTAATATGATATATATTACACTAATACCACTCTGGAAATGAGGCATCTATAACCTAAAAAGAAAACTAAGAATTTATTCGACAAAACACGCATAAGAACAAAAAGTAATAAAGACCCGAATAACAAGTAGTAATTAAATATTATTAATATGAAGCTATGAATATGAACACATATTATATCATAAAAATAATTATGATTCTTGAATTAGTCAATAATATTATTTAAATCATTATACAGAAGGTTCAGACACTTACGAAGCAAATCAGACCTAAGGTAAGGGATAATTTATCAATCTCATTTTTATCCGAGATTGTTTATTCGTAAGTATTTTCTGGGGTTATCTTTATCATCCAAGCCCATATTTTATAAAAATGATTTCATGTATGGTTAAAGTAATTTTTACCCATATTTGTAATTTTACTACATGTTATGTAAGGAATCTTTTTTTGTTTACCATACGAGGTACTTTTTGACTTTTCTGCCAAAAGTACGAGAAGAATGTTATATTTAACTTATACGGCGTGAACAGATTTTTACGGTTTCATAATGCCTCATTTTCATGATGTTTACTCTACAAGAGTTTATGACTATTTTCAAAAAAATACATTTATTTTAAAAGTGCAAGGAATTTTTTGAAAAGAAAATTATTTTTAAGAAGAAAGGATATTTTCCTCAAAAATTCATTTCAAATGTTTTATCAAAACCATTTTCCATATAATATGAAATTATTTGGTATGTGTATGTATCAAGTTTAATGTCTCTATGATTTACATGGTTCACTTTTCTTATGATGAAATGTCCATATATGGATTATGAAATGATGAGATGATGTTTATGAAACCCATTTTATTCTTTGGGTTATGATGAATGTTTTAAGTTTATTTTGTGGAACAAGTAAGAATGATTTCATTATGAGATGGGTGGGACCTATATCTCCCTCCAATGCATTGGGTAAAGATTTTATATCTCATGAGATAGACATGGCTGGAACGGCAGGTTAAACCACTTCAGTGAAACAGGACTGAAACGAGCAGTGAACTCGGTTCAAAAATGGACTTTATCAACTAAGATAGTCTTGGAAATGAGTCTTGACTAATAAGAAATTATTCCATATGATTATGTGTGTAAGCCACAAAGTTTCATTTTTTATGTTATTATTATTGGGATTACGTTTCACTACTATGACTTATCCCATGTTATGAAATTATGATCTCTTTTGTAGGTTACGATTTCCAAAATTTATGTTCTTTTGTAGATAATGTAATTGATATTTATTTTGTTTACCCATACTGAGCATTTGAGCTCACCCTTTTGTATGTTTTATTTCCCCAGGTCATGAAGAATGTTATAAAGTAGGATATTCTAAAAGGGACTCTAGATATGATGAAATAAGTGCGAGGCAGGGTAGATGCTTTATGAACCAGTTGTTTATGTTTCCCAGTTTCTAAAGACTCTATACCTCTATGGTCCATTCCTGGTTTTGTTATATGTTGTAATAACTGTGAATCAATTATGATGTAATAACAATGTATGTAAAGTATGGGTCGTTATACACTCATCCTTGTTATAGTGGTCTACTTATTTTCCCCTTTTTCGTGTGTTAGTAGGTTGTTTGGCGTGTGTGTGAAAAAGTTTAATGGAAATGTCATTCTTTTTTAGGATATGTCATTATAGTGATAGTCATCAGCCCATGTCCTATAGAAGGCGGACATGGGGTAGTCACATCACAGAACCTGGGGGACATGTCATGAAAAAGTGGTGTCAGAGGTTGTCGATCCTACCACAAAGACCATGAGTCTGTGTTTTTTTGCGGCAATAGTGTTTAGTGTTGTGAGTCTGACTTTCATATTCATGGAGTCAATTTTTGGTGCGGCGCCAACGTATCTATACACCAAGACCTTGAATTTTTCTTTTTGGCTCAATACATGAAATCATTTGTTTCATAAGTGTCTCCATATGTTATTTTTTATAAAATTTATCTCATGAGGTATAACCTTTTAACTGTGGTACATCGTGATCTATTTTAGGATGCCTTCAAGTAGACGACCGGTCAGGATCCAGATACAAGGTCATAAGGATAGCCCGCCTAGTGATGAGGGATCCAATCAGGGACCAGTGCTTGATATGGACCCACCGAGTGATGTACTAGTGCTACCACCCCCCCAATGGTCGACATCTACTATCAGTAGTTTTGGTAGAGTATATTCATTGGATCAGTGCCCTACATGAGTTTCAGAGACATAAACCATCAAGGTTCAGGGGAGAGAGAGATCCTCATGTCACTGAGGGCTAGCCGGAGGCTATGATGCGGGTATGCTGCTAAGCAAGGTTACCACCTAAACAGATGGTGATCTTGGCAGCGATCCTTATATAGGGCTCTGTAGGGAGATGGTGGAGCTTGGCCACCTAGATGCACGACGAGGAGACCCTTGCCAAGGTATAATTCTAGTGACATTTCTAGAAGGAGTTTTTCCCCATGACCTTGTGATCTATACACTTTCAGAAGCTGCTTCACATACATCAGGGTAGCATGATGGTGGAGGAGTACTCAATGAGGTTCACTGAGCTATCTCGCTACTCCAAAAACATGGTGTGACACACTTTCTTGAGGGCTCAATCCTTTGAGATGGGTCTCAGGTGGGAGATCAAGGAATCTGTGTTGTCTCTCATCATCCCTACCTAGGATGGGGTGCTAGAGACATCCCTTATTTTGGAAGGATTCTTGGTGGATAAGACGCTGAAATCAAGAGTTGTCAGTAGACCCCAGGCGGCAGAGACTTCTGTAGTGCGGGGCTTCCAGTTCCGGGGGATTCAGCAAGGAGCCCGACTGTGCTTCTCATGTGGAGGGCAGAGACACATGGCACATGATTTCCCTACTTGCCATATATATGACCAATAGATGGTAGAGGGGCCACCGAGGAAGTGAAAAAAAATTTCAACCGGGGAGGTCTACAGGGTGCCGGACGTGGAAGGGGAGTCGGATGAAGGTGTGGTGTTGGTGGCGGTTTTAGGTGTTACCGCCAACACCCCGGGTAGTCCACTCTGACCTCAGGGAGCTAGTGGGCATTGGTGAGCTCAGATTCACATAGCAGAGACATATGACCAAGACTCACCAGAGATGATCTGAGGTTCGATATGTATCTTCTCCACCTAAGATAATGTTCTTATAGACATTAGTGCTAGTAAATCCTTCCTTACCATGAATCTCTGTCAGATATCGGAGATTCTAGGGGAGATTTTGGCTCAATCCATACGATTATAGACTCTTACGAGAGAGGATTCGACAATTACACACTGGTTTCGGTAGTTTAAGATAACTCTATGATGCGAGATATTTGGCTAGGATGTCTTAATAGTAGTGTCGAGGCCTTACAAAGTCATCTTGGGTATAGACTGGTAACTCACAATACATGATCAGATTGACTGTTTTAGGTGCAAGGTGAGGTGTGTCTGTGAGGATGGTACCGAGTTTTCCATCACCCGAGGTAAGGGAACCTTTGCATCATAGGATGGACTTTCTCATAGGAGGTTTCAGTTGATCACTCACCAGTTGGCTAACCTCACCCACGATGCGGTTGAAGAGGGGAGTCCTAGACATCCTGTAGTGGTGGACGAATATGAGAATGTGCTGAACACATCCTTCAGGTGCTAATACAACCACTACGAGTTCCTAGTGATGCCTTTTGGCATGACCAATGCCCAAGTATTATTCCTTAGAATCATGAACAGGATATTCCAGTATTACATTTTCTAGTTTTTTTGTGCCCTTCAATGATGACATCTTGGTGTAATCATCATCATCGGAGGAGCACGCCACACACCTGCAGATAGTCTTGGATTCAATTTGAGATTACTAGATTTATGGTAAGATCTCAAAGTTCCAGTTTTGGATCCGAGAGGTCTACATTCTAGGAAACAACATCTCAGAGGCTAGATTTGTGGTAGATCCAGTGAAGATCGAGGCCGTTCTTGCATTGGAGCCACCTAGGAGCATGACTGATGTGTATAGAGTCTTGGGGTTTGATGGATTTTATCGGAGGTTTGTACATGGCTTTTCCAGAGTATAAACACCCTTATCATCCTTGACATAGAAGGAACTACCCTTTGTGTGGATGTAAAAATGCCAGCAGAGTTTCTAGGAGCTGACACGGAGATAGACTAGTGCCTCCATCTTGAGGCTACCATAGAAGTGAATTGGGAATGTAGTTTACTGTGAAGAATCATGGACCAGATTGTGTTGTATATTAATGCATGAGAGATGTTAGATCACATAAAAATCATGATAGTCTCAGAATCATGAGAAGAACGACACGACCCATGATCTAGAGTTAGCAATAGTGGTCTTTGCCTTGAAGATGTGGCGACACTACTTGATGGGTGAATGGTTTACCTTCAAATCCGACCACAAGAGTCTCAGTTATATCTTCACAAAAAAGGACATGAAAATGAGACAAAATTGATTGATGGAGTTCCTCCAGGACTACAACTTTGAGATTGTTTATACTCCTGAGAAGGGGAACTTGGTGGCAAACGCACTCACCAGGAGGTCTGGTTTATAACTGCTGAGTGATACGACGATGAAGCTAGCTGCGATGAAGATATCCTTAGTGTATAGTGATGGAGAAGCATACCTATAGTATATGACTATAACTACCACACTCTTACAGTGAGTTAGGGAGGCACAACATGTGGATGTTGACTACGAGGCCCAACATGCTGAGATATCCTCAGGATGTAGTCCATATGGATTTTCGATAGGTGGGGAGAACATCATCCTTTTCAGAGGGCGCACCATAGTACTAGTGAAGCTGTGGGAGTAGGTGTTAAGGTAGTTACGTACTTCCCCTTTGGAAGTACATCCTAGAGTATAGAAGATTTAACATAACCTCCAACGTTAGAACATGTGGCAGGGATGAAGACAGCAATGTCCATGGTCGTTTCATGATGCCTCGTTTATCAGCAAGTGAAAGAAGAACATAAGGTTCTAGCAAGCTTGGCTCAACCACACAATGTATCAGAGTGGAAATAGGATGATATATTGATGGAATTCCTGACGGGGCTACCATGTATGTCCAGGGTCTGTGATTCCATGTGGGTGATCATTGACCGACTCACCAAGTCAGTTATGGTCCCAATGATGGGAAGATAGTGCAGCCAGAGTTGACCACATGGAATTGGCCCTTGAGGAGGATCCAGAGCTGGCAGTTCCTCCTTGCAGAGATTGATGGATTTGGTTGTTTGAGAGGATATGGTGTGAGACATCGGATCGGGCCTGTGCTTCAACACATGACACTTGATTGCCGCATAGCATTGCAATGGTGCATTGATTCTTTATGATCGTATGCTATGGAGGGAGAAATTCTTGTTGTGAGTCTGGTTTCACTCTTTTTTACTTCAGGTGTGATTTTTATTAATTCTTGAAGTCTGTTTGGGTTCCCCCATCTTTCTTTAAAAGGGGGATTTATCATAATACTAAAAAAAATATAAAGGACATCGGGTCATTGGAAGGAATGAAGGGACTAGGGACCGGTAGAATGGTTGGGATGCCTCTACGTCTAAGAGATAGTGTGGATCCACAAGGTTCATTTGTATATTGCCTCAGATCTTGACACTTGTTTTAAATCCCGGTTGTGGAAGGGATTATATGAGGTGTTCAGGATGCAGATGCACATGAGCACAACTTTTTATCCCCAGATGGATGGTCAGATAGAGCAGACCATATGGACCCTAGAGGATATGCTACATGCTTGAATCCTACACATTGTTCATAGTTGGTAGGACCACCTTCCACTGGTAGAGTTTTCATACAACAACAACTATCACTCCACCATTGGAATGGAACCTTTTGAGGCCTTGTACGAGGGACCTTGCATATCACCCCTATGCTGGATAGACCCAGGGGATTCGACACTAATGGGTCTGGAGTTGGTACGGGCTACCACTGAGAAGGTGCGGATCATCCAAGAGAAGATTGGGACTGGAATAAGTAGGAAGAAGTATTATTATGATAGGAGATGGATACCCTTGGAGTTTGAAGAGGTCAATCTTGTATTCCTTCGGGTCTCACATCGATGAGGATTACAGAGATTTGGACGGGGATGAAAGCTATCTCCGAGGTTCATCAGACCATTTTATATCTTGAGTATAGTTGTCAAGGTGGCGTACCTCCTATAACATTCTCCATATATGCAATTGGTACATGATGTTTTCCACATGTTGCATTTTATGAGGTATGTACATGACTCATCACACGTCATCGAATGGGGTGAGATGGGCATTTACAACAGGGTGACATTTTCCGATCTCCCAGTGGAGATAGAGGATCCAAAGGAGTGAGTCCTAAGTGAGTGTTTGATTCCTCTAATGTGAGTTCTGTGGCAGCACGAGAATCATTATGAGTGCACATGGTCGAGGGAGGCTCAGATTCTTTCTCAGTACCCCCATATGTTTTCTAGTTTTTTTGGATTTCAGGGTCGTAAAGCCCTAATGTGAGGAGAATGTAATGTCCCAGAATTTTCGTGTAATAATTTTTATTTATATGGAATTATTTTAAGTCTGAAAAATTTGACATCAAATTATTCTGATTCTTAGAGAGCCTAGAATGTAATTTTTTACTTTTTTTTATGGTACTTCAATCAACGTGCAAGCGGTATTTTCTATCTTTTGAACCGGAGTTCAGATAAAAAATTTGAGGGAACCATTGAATTATGAACACCATGATTCTCATAGAAACAACTTAACTTTGGCTGACAAGGGTTGGTTGGAAAAGTTATATTTTAGACTTTTGGAGGGAAATAATAAAATAAATTAAAGGAATTATTTTATTTCTTTACTCCCCATTGGGTGGCGGGTGGCGACGCTGCAGTGTAGAGACCATGTAGTGATGTGGCACATTAGTGAATCTGATTAATCAACCATATAACATAGCATAATGATTCATGAAAGTAAGAATAACAGCAACATTGTTTCATAAATGAAACAGTGTAACGACGGAATGGTGCAGCGTAAATGAAATGTTGCGATGTGATTCTTTTTATTTAACCAACACACGGGACAATGTGGAATTAAAATACATGGATTCTATGATGAACCACCAATAGTTTTCCTCTCCAACGAATAATGTAGAACACTGGAAAGACATCATCATCTTTGATGAGCCTCGATGAATAGAGCGGGAAGTTACGTCGACATCGTGAAACCTCAAGGACGAACACTTCGACATTGAACATCAATGAGGTGGGGGATTGTTTTTTATTTCAAAGTTCTTACCCTCTCTTATTTTTTTAGAAACGAAGAATACTAATTAACCCAGGAATAAGTTGATCTTCAATTCATGCAATTATGATGGAGGGTGACCTTTCATAATGATTTATCATCTGGGATTCGAACCTTGCAAGAAATGGTTGAACTACAATCCCCGAACATTTCCTTTGATTTAAACCACTATTGCGGAGAGCTCAGGCCTACATGAAAAAGTACCAAGTGCCTCTGCTCATGTGATCTTGGTGGGTGCATTCTCGATGTGGCGTAAATGTGATTCCTGGGCCTGATCAGGGATGGAGGCGACTCAAGAGGCCCGTAAGTGTAGACAGATATAAAAACAAACCACATAATCAACTTCAGTGGCCCACGAAAGGTGCCGCAGATGTGTTGGAAGTGACCGGCCCATGATGGCCGCACGAAGGGGGCGGCGCCAATCTGAATCGCGGTAGCGGTGTGGGTGGGTGACCCTCGTCGACCATGCTAGAGGACGACGGTGCACCGCGATAATAGGACGCCGCGACCAACCGACCACGGAAGCAGGAGTCCCGACTCCAGGTACGTGCCACATGGAGGGGGTGCCCCACATCTATGCCACTAAGGCAGTGTGTGCCAGGTTCCATCGACTGCGCATGGTGGGACACCACATCCTCAAGGCCAGATAGAGTTGGTTGCATCTTGGATGAAACATCCAAACCTGGTGGCACCCTGCCGGTCCACCCACCTGGTAGACCAAGCTAAGGCCGGCAGGCCAAACACTTAGTGGCGAGCAGGACCCACAGCTCAGTGGACCTGACCCACGGTTTAGCAGGCCATACCCACGCCGGAAGGCCAAACCTGCATCTAGTGAGACGAACCCACACCGGTAGGCTGGACCCGTGCTGACAGGCTGGACCTGTTCCCTTCTGGCTTGGCTGGACTAGAATGGGTCACCGGGCGACATGTTGGGCTGGACCCTCGGCCAAACCGGGACGAGTCCAGTGAGGCTTGTTGGGCCTAGCCCATTGGCCAGTCTGGACCTGGCTGACCTCGACCCGAACCAGGTCATTTCATGTATGTCTAATTAAACTAGGGTATGTGGGGCCCTCAGTCCATGTAGGTCGGGTCAGTCCGACTAGGTCAGACAGGGACCATCGCAATTGATCAACTGTTTACTAAAACGCCTTTATCATGAAAACCACACATATGATTGGTGAGCCGTTTGCGTCTTTGGGACCCTATTGAAGAGTTAGATATTTTGGTATTATTTTTGGTGACATTAATGGACATCAAGATGATAAAAATTGCAAGAGGATATGTTATCCCAAGCACTCTACGTATGGAATCCTACGGTTGGATTAGACCTGAAGACTACTTAATGATGGCATAGTGGGAAGCGGCATTTTGTGACCCGGCAGGCCAATAGTGGGGAGTGGATTTGTGTGACCCTGCAGACCCATGATACTTGACAAGAAGAGTATCTCAGTTTGGCCAAGGTGATAGGCAGCTCTGTGTGACCCGGTAGGCCCACGGTAGGGAGCAACTCTGTGTGACCAAGAATACCCCCAGTACTTGTCAAGGATGAGTACCATAATATTCCAAGGTTAGTGGGAAGCAGCTCTGTGAACTGGTAGATTCACGGTACTAGATATAGGAGGAGTTCCCAATCAGTCGAGGAGTTCGATAATATAACCAACGATGCTATTATCACTCCTCTAAAATATACCTAGTGTGAGCTGCGTCTTCTACATTGTTCTATGTGTTTGAGATATTTCTTAGTGGTATTAAATATTTGGTATTTTCTTTGGGGTGTTTTCCGTAATGTATTACTAAGAGAACATATGGGGTCTTGAGGTCCCTACTAAGTATTCTTATACCCACCCATACATGGGATTCGTCTGCACATGTTTTTTCTGGTGAAGATGATCGATGTTTTGACAAAGGTTCGCAGATATACTACATCGAATTCCAGTAGATTCACTACTCCCATTATCAGGTGGGGTTTTTCGCAGATGGACATCAATGTTTCCTTTTATACATTATTTTTTCAATTTATTATTGGGATTGTATTCTATCCCACATTGTTTCACTTGTACTTGCACTCAACCTTGTTTTAGTGGTCTACTTTTTTTCCCCTTTTTTGTGTTGGGAGGTGGTTGGGTGTGTGTGTGTACAAGATTAAATTCATGCCTTCCCTTTATGGGATATGACTTTCTAGTGCTAGTCACCATCCCCCGGCCTATGGAAGGCGGGCATGGGGTAGTCACAACAGGGGACCTGAGGTACGAGTTGGGAAAAATTAATCTTTTAAACAAATAATGTTATATTTTTTTAAAAAATGTACTATGTTATTATCATGGAAATGGTAGTTCATATGTATACATGGAAAAAATTATATTTTTTAACGATAAATATGGAAAGAATGAATGTTTTTTCATATCAATATTGAATTATAATTATATTAAAAAAATATATATCTTTAAATAAAATTATAGTTATCACCCATGTTATGTGGTGATGAAAAAGTAATCGCATCGCTTCGTGGAGGATATAGTCCACACATAACATGAACGATATTAGCATTTTTCCTTGAGTTAAATGGTAAAAGTTCAAATGATATATTATATTTTATGAATGATAAATATTTCACGAATATCATAATTATTTCACATATATGCATTACCTGTATCCTTATTACCTTCCATATAAAGCGTTAGTCAAAAAACAAATCACATAACGTCGCAGTGGAGTAGTTAGTCTTTCCCAAGAGCGACATTATCATATCCTACACTAAATGGAAAGTAATAATGTATATGTGTTATAATAATTCCAGGTATTTAATTATTTTACCAATATGATATATACACATTAAATCCATAATTTTTACAAGATGTGAGAGGTGGTGATGAAAAAGGAACTACATCTTCTTGTGAGGATGTATTCCACCACACACATGATCAACAATTTATTTTCCCATTTTATGGAATAGGATGTGTATATAGGTAATTAAATTAACATTGTAACAACTTATTATATAGGAGATAAATTTTTTATATTAGAATAATTTATGAAGATTTTAAGGAGGTGCAAGGCGAAGTAAAATAAAAAACACTTGGTTAATCATGATACCTCTTCTTGAGAAAACCTCTATAGGATATCACCAAATGGATTCATAGGATATATTTTTGATCAAAATAATATATATAGGTAATGGGGAGAGAATTTTGGAAGGTATTTTGGTGGTGATTGGCCATGAAAAATTGATTTTAAGGTGTGAAAAGGATAGGATATGGAGTTACATTTTATAATTGAATTGAGTGGATGACTTATAATTTTTTAGAAGAAAACGGTGCATGTATGTTTTTAAAATTCCAAAAGGGTAAAAAATAGACCTTTATAAATAATTGTTCATTATAATGTCAAAATAGGTCCATAATAATATTTTGGAAATTTGTTATCTAATTTTAACCCTTATCACTTTAGTTTAACCCCAGGTAAATCTGTTTTTACCCTAATCGAAATAACTAATTTTTTTTCATCATATTTGACTATTCACATTGATATAAATTTATATTAAAGTTATTGTAAATATAAATTATGTTAATTGAACATATTTAATCAGATTTAATAAATTAAATTCATATAATTTGAAATTTTTAATTTGAAATAAAACCCAAAGAGACGAAGAAAAGGTTTTTTTTCGAGAAATATATTCTTTAAGAAAAAGTTGATTTTTAATTTACTCTATGACTAATAATAATCATTTTATAAGTTTAAATTATTAATTATTGATTTATAATCTAAAAATTCTATTTTAATCCATTCTTCTTAGTGTTTTTTAAATAACTAAAATGGTGAAAAATTATGCACATTAAAACACTTGTGAGAGAATCTCGTTTCAAAACAGAAACTAAATTTATACTAAAATCCATTATGAATTTAAATAATAATAAATTATATGGATTAAATATAACTAATTAACTTGTATATGACATAAAATAATATTCAAATGATAATTGGAAATTTAAATTACTTAATTTATTTAAAATAAATGAAATTTTTACAAAAATCATAATTTTTAACTATTCAAGGAAAAATCAATATTTTATAAAAAAATCCCAAAATACCACCATACCATAATTTTGTTATGAAAATTCAAAAATTATATTCATTTTATAAAATAATTTTTCTACATATTCTAAAATCTATTGTATTATTTTTTCAACCTCAACTGTCTATATTCTCATAATTTAACTCTATTATTTTTACATTTAAAAATTCAAGGAAAAGGGTGTATAAAACCAATCAAACCAGTAGGGATTGAGGAGATAACATAAGAATATATTCGAGTGATTTCCAATCTAAACAAACCAAAAGCATGCCAAAATTATTTTTAAATTTATTGATATGGTTGGAAGTAATGTTTTTCCATCACAATCATATTAAAAGGGGTCAAAATCGATCAAACGAGTTAGGATTTTCAAGAAAAATTATGATTTTAATGAATAAGAAGAATGTAAATATGACATTTCTTGTGTAAATAAATGGAAAAACTATGCTGTTTAAATTCATTATATGTATAAACATGTATTATAACACTCCAAATTTTGGTTTTATCAAAATGATAAAAAGTGTTTTTTTAAGTAAAAACAGTTGTGTCAATGGGAAAAAATGAAAAATACCCTATATGTAACATCCTTTTTTATTAAAAACAATTTCTATGTTTGATAGCATAAAGGATACAAAACATAGCGCTTAAAATAAAAAAATATCATATTATTTAAAATTGACCATTATAACATTGCCATTAAATTTGAGGGAATGAAAAATATTAATGAAATTATGAAATATACTATGGTTATACACGTATAAAATTTATTAATTAATTATTTTTTAAAAATTACTATATTTTTATTAAAATCGTTTAATTATATTTTTAGTAAATCCATTTTATTCATCAAATACAAATTTACTCCGAAACAAATTATTGAATTTTATGTAAAATTAATACAATTAATTTTTGGAACATTTATAAAGTTTATTTTATAAAATTAAAATCATTTTCAAAATCATCATATAAAAATTTTCATACCATGATTTTTATATATTTTTAAGAATAATGATTTTCAATGAATATTGGAAAATACTCATTTTATTTAAAAATTATATTTATTTACAAGTTCAAATTTTGATTTGGATTTATTTAAAATTTTAATCATTTTAATTTTAATTTATATAACCCAATTATAGTTTTTTAGAATGGGTATTATACTAGAATTTAGTATATTAATATTTTATATCATAGTAGAGGCATTTTTCGGAAAAACTATTTTTCTATGAATTTTTACTGTTTCATTTTAAATTAAACTCTTCAAGTTATTTTTTTATATTTTAAAAATGTATTAAATTTTTATAATAATAAAGTAAAAATTTATTAAATAGGTCCAATTTATTTTTTTTACAATACGAATAGTAAACGTAGTAAATTTTATCACCATGATTAAAAAAATCAGTTAACTATGGGTAAAAATATTATTATAAGGACTATGAAATTACACAAAAACATATACCAGTTATATTTTATGAGTATTTCTAAACAAAAATAATAATTGGGACTCTTGGAAAAAACATGGTGTAAATTCAGTCCCTTATAGTATTATATTTTTAGAATAGTCAAACATTCAAACTATTGTTTTAGTGGGTATACCATTTATAATATATGGTAATACAGAAGCTATTTTTAACCATAAATAGTATATTAATATATAAAATATTTATATTCATATTATAAAATTATTTTTAATTTTTATGGATGATTTAATTACCTTAAAGTATGTCACTATGCCATTGTAGTGATTATTTAATTAATTGAAAAATAAAAAAATGACATTAATGTATAAAAATCAATATAATTTACATAATTAATGTGATATGTTAGTTATATACATTACCCTGACATGTATTTGATATAATAAAATATTTTTTTACATTTTGAATCAATTTTTAATGTTTATATATTCATATAAATGAATATTAATATGTTTGACAACAATGATATTTCATGAATATAATATCTTATTAAATTGTTCAAAAATAATAAAAATTTTAAATAAGTCCAAACGGAATATTATATGGTTGAAAATGTCATTACATGTGAATTAATAGGCCATTTGGAATTATTTATCTCTTGAATAGCCATATTATATTTTAATATTTTAAGAAATTCAAAAAATACCACTAAATTCATTTATAAAAGAGATCCCATACCATCACCGCATTTCACTACCTTTAAACATCTATCTCAATATTAATCTACCAAATTATATTCTACACTTCCCTATCCATGTTATATAAGTGTTTAACTCACCAAAATACCAATTCCAAGTTCCTTAAGTAATCCTTCAAGGAGGTGATCTTCAAGAGGTAGCTTTCTAAAAACCACCTCTCTTAATTTAATGTCTTCTTCAACCTTCATTGACCTAATTAATACATCAACTAATAATAAATATATTATCAATTATATATTTTAGTTTCATATATATAATGTGATATCTTTTGTCCATCAATTTTATTATATACTTTTATTCAATGAAAAAAACTATTGTCCAAATTATGGTGGTTGACCATCCCCATGGATAATGAGTTTTCAATCTCCATTAACACCAATAGTGTTTCTCCACTAGTTTTTTATATGTAAACTATTCTTATTCATTTTTATGTGGTCAAAGTTGTTGGGTAATTCTTTGGAGAGTTTTGGAATGTTTCAGAATGGTTTGGAGGCTTTTCTAAGGGAACACGGTTAGGGGAAACCGTGCAGGATCACCAGGAAACTGTAAAACTGGAGGAAGAAGGTTTCACATGGTTTGTGAAAAATTTGTCTAACTATATGATGAAACCATGATGGATCCCTATTTTAGGTAGTATCATATGCATGGTTAGCGGACTATTTGATTAACCGTGTGAGCTAACCGTGTGTGGCATTAACAGTTGGCTTTTTAAATTTGGGTTCACTCAAGAGTTTCCTTAAATCTAACCTTCATTCTCCTATACAAACCCTACTTATTATTTCTTGTTCTCAAGGGTTATAGGAGATGTCTCACTCATTTATGAAGTGATTCTAAGGTTTCTCAAGGTGTGGTGAAGGTGATTCTCTTTCAGTAATCCTTCTCTCTTGGTTCCTTAATGAGTTCCCTTAGATCTAGATATATATATATGTATATCTTGGTTTTCATGATCTAGATAAGTTTCATGTAGATATAGGGTTTTTTCTTATAGTGGTTATATTTTTTCTTGTTGATGAAAGGGAAGGGTATCTAAGGCGGTTTCATGGATTTTTTCACCTGGATTTGTGGTGTGGTTGGGAATTATTTGATTTCACCGAAACCCTATGTTAGGTGGCTTATCTCTTGAATCCATTTTTCAGGAACATGATTCCCTGTTTTAAATTAATTTTTTTTTCTTAAAATTAATTGTGATTATGATGTGAAAAGCATTATGGATATTCCCTTTGTGATGTTTTGTGGATTTTTGATGAAAATAGGCTATTGTGGTGAAATGTTATTGATGTTGGATTTTAAAATGTAGATTTTAAAATTAGGTGATTGGGTTGATTAATGAAAATTTATTCTAATTTTGTTTAATAAAATGGGGGTTGTTTTATTGAATTTCAATGTGGAATGGATTATGTCCTAAGGGATTTTAGGTTATGAAATAGTGGTTTACATAATGCTGTGGCCTTGGTGTGCTATATAATTCATTATTTTCTTCAGTGGTTTATGCTTGTGTTGGTTTGATGAGAAGTAGGTGGGGAGTACCACTATAAAAAGAGGATGGATAGTTTATGGAAGGGCCACAATCAAGGATAACTCGGCGGGAAGTACCACTAGAATGGAAAGTTAGTAAATGGGTTGGATGAGAAGTTACACCTTGATTGTTTTCTGGTTTGGTTATGTGAAACTCTATAGATAGTATTTTTTGTGGTTATGAATCTTAGAAATTATTGTGCTAATATGTGATGGTAAACAAATTATGTCATAGTTGTTAGATTTCTTTTTCATTGTGAGTATTTGGGTGAAAAAAATGGCTTTGTAAGGGTGTGTTTGTCTTGTTGGTAATTGATGCACTAGTTTTTGTTTTTATATAAACTATTTTATATAAATGTGATAATAGTTCTATCCTAGTGGCATGTGTAGGGATGTCATTGGGGGAAAACCTAATGAGTATTTATACTCACCCCCTGCTTTGTCTGATTGGTACTTTTTTAGTTGTCATTCTCTGGGACACAATTAAAGATAAATCATCTCATTTTTCTAGTAGTTCATAGTTATTCATGGATGATGGGTTGAATTGGTCTTTTTCAATATGAATCCTTCTGCATTGGTTGTATTGGTCTTTTGTTTTGTTGATTTTTAAACCTTATTAACATGAATCATTTAGTTTGGATGGTTATGACTCATTAGGTTGGTTACTTTTAATCTAATGGAAATCATTAACCATTCATTCTTGAAGACCTCATCATTTATTACCAGCCTTTAATGCCTTGGGAACGTCAACTAATTCCCAGAAGCATCTCACATCCTTCTCAAGAAAATGAGGGGTGGTGTTACAAGTAATGTCATCTTGCTCGGTCCTTAACATACAATTAATGTGGGTCTTGTTCAGTTTTGACATCAATTTTTAGTTTCAGTGTTGGCATTAATTCTTGGTCTATTCTTTGAGTTAGGATGCTAGCAAGGTGTATGAATATCAAAACATGAAATGTATAGAACAAAAGGATGTAACTAACCCTTTTATGCTAAACTTCATGCTACTAGGGAGTTGGGTATATAAGTGTTTTGGAGACACTTATAGGCTTTAAAAATCTCATTGGTGTGGGTGTAGCTAGTGAGATGAGCATTACATACATGGTTGAAATGACTTCCCTCAAGGATTTCATATTTCATTTATCATAATAATTTATGTAGTTGTTTGAATATATGGACTTGTGAAAAATCTGGAATTTATTTTCAAATGTCTGAATTTGAAATATGGTTATTTATGGTATTTTGAAAATGGGGAAATTTTCAAAACATGGTGGATTTTTCAAAAATGGTGCCACATGGGAAATACGAACATGTAGAAAGCCTGGTTGTGATAGTTTCTAGGTAATTGAATTTTAATTGTAAAACTTTTCTCATTATGTAAGTGTGACTAATGGTTTTTTTATAGAAATGGCACCAGGTAGGAATCGTAGAGACCGATCATAGGGGAATGCGGAAAATATGGTTGCAACTGAGCCCCAGGTGAACCAACAACTAGTGCAGAGTATAAGTGAAAATTTCTAAGAGGTGAAAAGTGGGAATAATGTAATTGAGACAATGAATATGGATCATGTGGTTCAGTTCCAATAGTATAATCCACCCATATATATGGGTGATTTGGAGCTTGAAAGGGAAGAATCATGATTGAATAGAATGAATAAGATATTTGAATTATTGGGAACACCGTTGGAGTCGAAAGTGAATATGGAAACTTACCTGTTGGGAGATATTTGTCTACAGTGGTATGAGTTGGTAGTCCATGATGGAACATACCATGGTATGATAATGGAGGGTTTTTAGGAATTTATTAATAAACTATTCTACCTTTATAAGTTTATAATTCAGTGCAAAATGCATTTCTTTAGGCTGAAGAAACAGAACCTCTTGGTAACATAATATGCAGCAAAGTTTATGAACTTAGTACAGTTTCTACTCGAGGTGGTCGATAGTACATAATTGAAAGCACATATATTTGAAGTTGGGTTAAGGAAGGAAATTCATTCTAAAATAGAAGTGTTGTGTATAAGTGATTACAAAGAAATGGTAAACAATGTAACAATAGATGAATGGGATATCTTGGGAACTACAGGAGGGGGAAGCATCTTGGTTCCCATAGTAAATGTTGGGAACACTAATGGTTGATTCAAGCGGAAGAGGGATACTTATTTCTAGGTTGGTAGTATGGCTCAAAATCTGATGGAAGGATCAGTAAATATTCTTTTGAATCCTCAGAGTAAGACTTGATGCTTTTAGTGAGGCTCTACGGGTCATATATAGTGGTATTTCATGACACAACCTCGATCATGTTATAACTATAATAATATGGGGAATATTCAACGTTATTATTGGAGTTCTATGATATAAGGTGTTTTTGACTCTCCTCAGGGGTTGTAGGCGTCCTATGCATCGACAAAATGAGATCAAAAACATACCCATCATCAGTAGAGTAAAGTTATTCATGGTGATTCATGGAACACCACAACTCCTTAGTAGAGTAATAAAGAGCAGAGTCGGGCAAGCAAGTAGTTTTTTGGAGCTGAGAAGGCTGTGATGGATGATCGTTCAGGACCATCCATGGTGTGTGGTAAGATTCTTGTAAATTCTACCCTCACGCATGTGTTATTTGATAAGGGTTATTCCCATTATTTTATTTCCACTCATGTTTTTAGTTTTTCGGATTTAACTGTGGAAATGATTCCCTCTATTTTAAAACATCAAAATCCGATTTTTCATAGAGAGTGTTGATACTTCATATGGTGAGAATGTTGTATAGTTTTGGATGTGGTTGATTTGATGTGGGGTTTCTCCGTGCTTGAGATGGATGCTTACGATATAATCCTGGGAATGGGTTGGTTGTAAATTTTTGAGGCCCACATCGACTGTTATGCATGAACGATTTGTTTCACAATGGATGACGGTGTCAAAAATATCATTAGTTGAGAGAATAATGAAAATATGGGTGAAACCGACTCATTGGCACCAGATGTTGGCACAATATTGTATATGTTAGTGGTATTTTCAATGGCATCACTGAATGGAATTCAACATTGAGTTTTTTAGCGGTTTTTGATAAGTTTTTGGAGGTATTTAATGAATAATTATAAGGGTTTCTACCTGAGATAGAAGTGGACTTTAAAATTGATCTCCTCCCAGGAACCAGTCCTATACCACTTATGTATTACCATGTTGAACCAACATAATTTACGGAATTGAATGTACAGTTATATGATTTTGAAAAAAATTGTTCATCTATCCTAGCACATCTCTGTGGGTAGTGCCCGTTTTTTTTAAAAGACGGATGAAACTCTTCGGATGTGTGTTGATTATCGTAGGCTAAATAAATTTATGATAAATAACTGACAAACACTTCTTCACATTGAGGCTTTATTTGATCAGTTGAAGGAAGCTCATTGGTTCTACAAGATTGACTTGAAGTAATGATATCATCCATTATGATTGTAGAAGGTAGATTTAAAAAAATCTTCATGAGTAGATATTACCATTATGAGTATGTGTTTATGCCCTCTGATTTGATGAATGCACCATCAGTTTTCATGGCCATGATGAATCATATATTTCAAAGATATCTGGATTCTTTTGTAGTGGTATTTGGTGATGATATATTTGTGTATTCAAGGATAAGGGTGGAGCATGATCAACACATGGATATAGTGTGGGGGATCTTGAGATATCATCAGATTTATTTTAAATTTTCTAAATGTGATTTCTAGATACGTGATGTTTGTTTTCATGGCCATGTGATTTCTGAGAAGTGTTTTTCAGTTGATCTGGAAAAGATAGATACTGTTATTTTTTGGATGTTTCCAAAGAATGTTTTGGAGATATTGAGATTCCTTGGTATAGCTAGTTACTATCATCATTTTTTGGTGACTTCTCATGATTGGGCTCACCATTGACATATTGGACAAGGAAGAATGTTACATTTCAAATGGATGAATATTGTACAAAATAATTTAAAGAGCTTAAGGTTCAACATACATAAAAACCAATCTTGGTTTTTTCTAGAACCTGGAAGAGGGTGCATGGTGTATTGTAACACATTAAGATCAGGGTTGGGTTGTGTGATCATTCAAGAGTGATTATGTGATTGAATATGGATCATGGAAGTTGAGGTTTCATGATAATAACTACCAACTCATGATTTTAAGTTGGTGGCAGTGGTTCATGCCTTGAAAATGTGGCATCATTTCCTCTTCAGTGAGAAATTCATGGTGTTTACCGATCATAAGATCTTGAAGCATATTTCTCACAAAGATATTTGAAATTGTGGAAAATGAGAAGGATGGAGTATCTAAAAATGTATGAATTTGACTTGATGTACACACTGAGTAAGGGAAATTCAGCGTATGATTCATTAAGTATGATTTTGTATTATATGGTGGTGAACCAAGCATCAGATCAATGGCAGTTGATGTCAGTCATATATGACATGCAGTTGGATTGTGAGGACTGGGGTGATTGAGTAGTTTTATTTCCAATTTTTTTGATTCCTGCTTTGGTTTGTTTGGTTAAAGAGGAACAGGTGTCTATTTCCGAGTGTTTGGTGATGAGGATGAAACTCAATGATGTGGAGACAACTGAGGGATTAGAAATAAATGACAGTTCATTTTTGTGTTTTCGAAATTGTATAATTGTACTAGTGGATTTTAAGGAGGAAATTCTTAGGTCTTTTCATCATTCCTGGTGGTCATTCCATTGTGTAATATATAATTTCTATGTAGCGTTGAAAGTCTAGTTTTGGTGGGCTGGTACGAAAAGTAATGTGGCCGAGTTTGTTTCGAGATGCTTGGCTTTTCAGCAAGTCAAGATAGAGCATCAGTGGCCAGTAGGTATATTGAAATATCTACCTATACCTATCTAGAAGTGGGAATATATAGCGATGGATTTTATTACAGGTCTCCCAAGAACAGTCAGAAATCACGATTCCATAATGGTGATAGTGGATCGGCTCACAAAGTTGGCACGTTTCAAACATATTCATAAATCTCATATGGTGTAGGATTTGTCCAAATTCTATATATGCGAAGTGGTAAAGTGGCATGGTGTTCTATTTTTTATTGTATCAGATAGAGATCCATGATTCACATCTCAATTTTGTAAATCTTTATAGCAAGCCCTTAGGATGAAATTGATTATGAGTACGACGTATCATCCTTAGATTGATAGGCCATCCGAGAGGATGATACAATCTTTTGAATATATGTTACGGGCTTGTGTGATGAATTTTGGAGTATCTTGGGAGGATCACACTCCTTTGTTGGAGTTCTCATAAATAGTTATCATGCCTCAATAAATATGGAACGGTTTGTAGCATTTTATTGGCATCTGTGTCATTCTCTACTTTGTTGGGTGGAAATAGGTTAGAATTTTATTGTGGGACCGAGCCTTGTCCATGATACAAGGGTGAAGATCAATTTTATTTGGAAATTAATAGAGATGAATCAGAGTCATCAGAAATCATATACAGACCATCGCTGACCACTGTTGTCATTCATGGTGGTCGATCATGTGTTTTTGAGATTCTCTCCTTGGCTTGGTCGTCATCAGGTTGGGAGGCAAGGAAAGTTATCTCCAAGGTATGTTGGAACATTTGAGATTCCTGAGTGAGTTATATAGGTTTATTATTTGTTGTGATTTCCACCACGGTTTTGTACGGTGCACAATATGTTTCATGTGTCTCTGTTGAAGAAGTATCACCCGGATCGTGATCATGTGATTCTTTGGGATCATGTTAAACTAGGTCTGGATGCTCCCTTGGTGCATGTTCCAGTGAGGATAGTGGATAGGCAATAGAAAGTCATATGAAGAAAAATAATCATTCTAGTTTGGGTTCTATGGTAGCATTTTCACATTCAGGCAGAGAATTGGGAGCAGGAGAAAGATATGGTCGAGCAATGGCCTTAGCACTATCTACAAAGCAATGATTCTCTAATTTTTGGGGATGGAAAGTACAATGTTGGGGAGAGCGTAGCAACCCAAAATCGAGGTATGTAAACCTTTTTTATTCATTTTTATGTGGTTAATTTTTTGGGTAATTTTTGGGAGAGTTTGGGAATGTTTCAAAATTGTTTTAGGGCTTTTCTAAGGGAGCACAGTGAGGGGAAACCATGCAAGATCTCCAAGAAATTGTGAAAGTGGAGGGAGTGGGTTTCACATGGTTTGAACACATTTTGTCTAACAATGTAAGGAAACTGTGCGAGATACCTATTTGAGGAAGTAGCATGTGCACAATTAGGGCACAATTTGACTAACCATGAGAGCTAACTGTGCACATCAATAAAAATTGGATTTTAAAATCCGAGTAAACTCAAGATTTTACCTAAACCTCTCCTTCCTTCTATCATATGAAACATACTCACAATTTCTTAAACCAAATGTCTATAGAAACTCTACCAATCTTTTTGGAAGCTATTTTAAGGGGTTGTAAGGTGTGGTGAAAGTAATTCCCTTCTGGTAAGCCTTCTCTATTGGTTCCTTCTTGGATTCACTTTGATCTAACTCTCTCTCTCTCAGTTTTCTAGATATACATCTATCACATATAGATGTAGGGTTGTTGTTTCCAATAGTGGAGAAATTTATGCTTGTTTATGATAGGTAATGGTATCTTAGGTGGTCTTCTAGAGTTTTTAACTTGGATTTGAGGTGCTGTTGGGAGTTAGCCAATTTTATCAAAACCCTAAGGTAGGTGGCTTCTCTCTCAACTCTATTTTTCTAGAACTACAAGTATTGTTGTAAATAAATTTTTTTTCATCAAATTAATGGTAATTAGGATGTCAAAATATTAATGGAAACTACCTAAATGATGTTCTGTGGAATTTTGGTGAAAATGGGGTACTGCGGTGAAATGATCTTGATATTGGATTTTAAAATGTAGATTTTAGAATCAGTTTCTTGGGTTCATTTATGAAAATTTATTGTGAAAATGTTTTTCAAAAAATGGGGGTTGTTTTATTGAAGTTTAATGATGGATGGATGATTTCATAAGGGATTATTTTTTATGAAATAGAAGTTTTCATAATGTTATGGCCTTGGTGTGATATATTATTGATTATTTTCTTTAGTGGATTAATATTCTTTTGGATTAATGAAAAGTGGGCAGAGTATACCACTATAAAAATGGGATTGATAGTGGATGGAAGGGCCACCATCAAGGATAAGTGGGAGGGAAGTACCACTATAATGGAAAGGTAGTAAATGGGTTAGAAGGGTAGTTCTGCCTTGATTGCTTACCAGTTTGGATATGTGATCTCTATAGATATGCTTTGTTTGTGTGTGGTTATGAATGGTGGATATTGTTGTGCTAATATGTGGTGGTAAATAGATTATGGTATGGTTTTTGTATTTCCCTTGTATTGTGTGTTTTTTGGTGAAAAAATGGCTTGGTAAGGGCATGTCTGGATTTTTGGTAATTGTTATACTAGTTGATGTTTTTGGATGAATTGTTTTATATAAATGTTCTAACAATTATATCCTAGTGTAGTGTGTATTGATGTCATTTAGGGAGAACCTACTGAGTATTTTTACTCACCCACTTTTCTGGAACTTTGGTGCTTTTTCAGATGACATTTTTTTGGAAACAGGTAAAGGTAAATCATATCATTTTTCTAGAGTTTAATTATGATGCTTGGATGGTTTTGTGGTGCTTGGAGCTTGGATATTTACTTGGGGCTGTGGAGTTTTGTCATGGATTTTTGGGTATTTTTTGTAGTCTTCCTCTTGGTACTATAATTATGGATTCATGTGGATTGGTTGTCTTGATCTTTTGGTTTGTTGAGTTTTAAACCATGTTGACATGCATCCTGTAGTTTTTATGGATATGAATTGTTGGGTTGGTTGTTTTTTCTATGGGAAAATTATTCCTCATTCATTATTGAATCGGTCGATATTTATTTCCATCCTTTGGTGCCTTGCGAACGTCGTCTATGGCCAAGTAACATCTCACCTCTTTCTCAAGATAATGAGGGTGGGGGATATAATAATGATAAATAAAATTTATATAAGTATATAATAACTTATTTAATGTAATGGAATGAATAACTAAACATGATATTAAATAAAATGAAACTGATTCATGATGGTTGGAAAATTACCAAAATAAACTAAATAATAATCATTAACATTTTATCAAATGAATCATCCTCATGTACGAATGAAAAATGGTATATGGGACTATTTTAACTTATGTAAGTGCATTAATTCCATATAATTTAACTTCTATAGTACTATTCCAAATTAAAAAATAACATCCATAAATATACATAAGTTAACTAAACCTGAAACCATGAAACGAATGCACCTTGAATGGTAAAGTTGATATTTACAAGTCAATGAAATGGACATATATGAAATTGATAAAATTATAATATCTAAAATATATTCGGAAGTGGTTCCAAATAATGTAATTTAATAATATAATTTGATTGACTTGGGAATTATGTTCATGTAATGAACACATTAGGACATAAGGAAAGGTAAATCTTAACCCAATTTCCACTCATTGGGTTAAACATATACTTCATTGATTATGTCTTTCTATTATTATGTATGAAATGAATTTTAATTAAATTCTGTTTTATTTACACCTTTTATTTGTATTCACATATAATATACATAATTGAATCATTTTAGTAATTCTAATTTTTGTCATATGATATTTTTAAGGGACATTTCTTTAAAAAAACTTCTTTTAATGTCACTTTTTACAAAAGTCAAAATTAATTTTTTAACACATAAAGAATAAATGGAATTTTAGAATTTCATGATGCATTAATGTTTCAAAGGTTCCTTTATAAAATTTCATATTAATTTTAATTGACTTTTTTCCATTTCTGTGAGCATGTTTTTTTAAATATGGGTTTTACCTTATTGAATGTTTTTTTATGATTCAAAAACTTTTGTTTTATGATTATTTTTATGGGTCTTACGAATTATTTATGTTGAATTTTGGTTCCTTCATAAAAAAGGTGTGTGGGTTCGTGATATCCCTCCAATAAAATGGTTATGTTGGAATTCGACCATATGATTATTACAAATGTAACTATGATGGTTACTCCATTTAAAACTGTGGGGGTTATGTCATATATAACTATGAGGGTTATATTTGTAGGTTCCGGGCGCAGTAGAAGTGCGTTGGTGGTTGTACCCAACATTAATTTTAGCGTTAACAACGATCAATCCTAGAACAATCATGATAATAAAACACCGGGTCTTCGGAATAGAACGAAGAACAAAAAATAAAGAGGGATTCCCAGAACCATAGAGAGGAACATTCATATATTGGTTATACTTAATTTAATTAATTTAAAAGAATTACCTTGAAGGAATTCACTCTCCATTGATGTTTCTGGTCACGATCTGATGTGATCCTTCATCGTGTCGTAGAATCAAAGTGTATGAATCCTCTATCATTTATCCACATGTGCTCCATATATCTCTGGATATGGCCAAAGGGATCTCCACGTGCTAGCACGGAAGAGCCTTTGTGTGCGATGTTCACCATTGATCTCCTTGATCCAGTGGATGTGGATCTCTATCTCATAGTATGAAAGTGTTCTTGGTGGAAAAGGAATTCTCTATTGACTTGAGAGATTTTCCAAATCCGTTCTGCACAACCACTAAAAATGGCTAGGCTTATGAGAAACATATAATTGGGATTTTTAATTTCATAGAATAATAAAATGAATTAATTACCCAAAAGAATTTATTAATTTCATTTATTTCTTATTAATACCCCATGTCTAATAATTACAGTTGACTATTATTATTACATGACATGCACCCAACAAATAACAACTAATATTATTTAATTAAATAAATAATATTATTTCTCATAAATTCCAAAAAAACTACACGGCTTGTATATACTAATATACATGACGTGTAATTTTATTTTCCAATTTTCTTTATTTCCTCCACCACATTTATTAAACCCTAAATAATGGCTATTTATTTCTCAAATAAATATCACTGCATTACTTTCTAATAAATATATATTATTTTTCCCACAAAATGTTCTCTTGAATAACTACTATCGAAATAAATGCGATCAGGAATCCATGAATAATTATTAAATGACAGTCGGGAATAATCTTTATTAATCTTGTTAATTTAATATTTAACCGAGATACTTGGACACACATAGTGTGTGACCCTCTAGGCCTCATTATCAGTGGGATTTGGCATATCCTACCTAATGTCCAAGGTTAGCATCATGAAACACGCCAAGGCACCCATAGAAAAATATGTTAAAAACCCAATGATGTGTCACCTTCTACGAACACTTACCGTGTAATGTAATCGCTTTGTCACGATATATCGAATCAAGAGGGTTGCATGTTGGTGTCGTCAACCCATGTGCTTGATTATTTGTTCTTCGACTTCCCGGAAATGAACTTTCCCATTCCTAACCATGTCCATGGATTTATTAAAGCTATATCAATTCCATAAAAGGGCCTGAGATATCTACTTCCATTATGGAACAGAAGGGACAAATCCTTTCTCACATTATCTATTAATGTAGTATTACTCGTGATGCACCCAACATATCCTACCTCAATGAAAACAGTGTTTCGTCACAGTTTTCGTCAATACATCTAAGTGCACGAGTTGTAATCCCCATTAATAATAATATTAAATTCTAAGGACCAATACACATGTCTGCAGATAGGAACATACAATGACACTATGAATTTTGGATTTTCTACTGGCAGGTCCCATTCTCATAATATCCTCCTAGATATTACCAAGAACGCACACCATGAGAAGGCGCCTTAATGTTTTCTGAGTCCTCACCCCTAATGGCATGTATTATTTGTGTCCCTCGATTAACGTCATCTGGCCATAGAAAATATATTAAAGAAAACTGTTGTGGAACACCTGGGTTCTCATCATAGCAAGGATCTGCTACGACCCTTTAATGCAACAGATATCCTGAGGACATTATCACATGCATTGTCACGTAGAAGAAAAAAAAAGATGTGATAAGGTATTTATTATTGAATAAAGTAAAAATTAGTATGTTCTAGGTCACAAAATCCAATAGACTCCCACTTAGAATAAAGACAACTGCTAAAAAAATTTAACCTACTAGCTCTCACATGATATTCATGCTTCTGCTGAGACATGCCATTAGTCATGGGGTCCGCCGCATTCTCATTTGGGGACACTCTGCTCATAGAAAATTCACCCATTTGATAGAAATACCTCAAGAGGTGACACTTCTGGAGTACGTGCTTTTTCCATTGATGTTACCTTGTTTCTTTTAGAAGATCCACTATTGTGGTATTATCACAATACAACTTGATAGGATCATTACTTCTAGGCACCACATCATGATCCTGGAAAACGATCTGAATCCAAACGTATTCCTTGGATTCATCATAAGCCGCAATATATTCATACTCCACTATAGAATCAGAGACAACGGGTTGCATTAAACACTTCTAGCTCACAGCTCCTCCATTGAGACAGGAAACATATCCAGATTGCGACTTCAAATCATTCTAATCTGTCTAAAAACTAGAATCAGCATACCCTTTGATGAAAAGTTCCTCAACTCCTCCATACACCAGGAATATATCATTAGTTCTTCTTAGATACTTAAGGACAATCTTAATAGCAGTCCTATGTTGTTCTCTTGGATCAGCTTGATATCTTCCTACCATGATCAGTGCATAAGCAACATCAATCCTGGTACATAACATAAGATACATGATGGATCCTATAGCCAAAGAGTATGAGATCATACACATTCTATCTTTCTCTTGTTGTGTCTGAGGACACATTTTCATAGAAAGATGTAGGTTATGTGACACTAGATCCAATCCCCTCTTGTATTGTTCCATACTAAATCTCTTTAGTATCTGTTCAATATACATACCCTGAATTTCCCAAAGAAGTCTCTTGGATCTATCATGAATGATCTTGATCCCTAGAATGTAGGATACATTCCCCAAGTCCTTCAGGCAGAAACACTTGTTCAACCAGTCCTTAACTAACTATAAGAATGGTACATCGTTTCCAATAAGTAATATGTCTTCAAAATATACTACAAGGATAATGATCACATTCGCATTAAACCTCTTATAAACACATGGATCACATTCGTTCTTAATGAAACCAAATTTCTTTATGGATTTATCAGATCTAATGTTCCATAGTAAGTTCCTATGGTTGGGGAAGAGACTGTTAATGAGGTGGGGTGTCTGGCCGGGATAGACAGTAACACACTAGAGTCTAGGAGGGGGAATCCTACTGGTTACAAGTATGAAGCTCCGAAGGGAAGGAATATTTCTTGAGTTAATTTAGAAAATATGTGCGGTATTGTATTGCTTTTATATAGTAACATTGTTCAAAAAAAAATGAAAGGATGGATGAATGTGAAGAAACTATATCTGATACACCAATATGACAGTCAAGGAAAGACTACTCTTACCTTATGCGACCGATGTGTACCAGATCTTCTATAATGCGGGACAAGCGTGTGATTCTGGCTTTGAAAAAGTACAGTTTGATTAAGAAAAATTACATAGTGCAACCTTCACTGGACCAGATGGAAACCATTGAGAAAATTGATTATTTCCGGAAGCGGCATAAGTCGTCCTCTGAGTGGGAATCAGTTACGGCATAAGGGTACTCTTGTGTGGGATGCAGAGAGGACTACGGGTATTATGACATGTAGTCTGGTGGTGGGAATCTTGGTTTGTGGTTGGGAAATATATGTTATTGTGAATGTATCATGTCGTGTTTGGGTTTGTGTTTTAGTTTCTGCGGTTTCTCACTTTTCCTAAAAGAGCTTGAAAAAAAAATTAATTTTCAGTCAAATTGGATGTTCCATGACCTGGATTCTTTCTTTAATCCATAAATGGATTTCTGCAACATTCAAACCAGTTTGGTTTCACCTGATGTCACAATACCTTCTGGTTGTGTCATATAGACATCTTCCTGAAGGTTCCCGTTAAGGAATGTCGTTTTGACATCCATATGCAAAATCACTTAGTCATGGTAAGATTCCATGAAATTTATGATTCTTATGGATTTAAACATGGAAACTGGCGAGAAGGTTTCATCATAGTCAATTATTTTATGATGTTTGATTACTTTTGCCACTATCCTTGCGTTATAGGTGCTAACTTGTCCTTTCATGTCTAACATTCTCTTGAATACCCATCTGCATCCAACATTCTTTACATCAATTAGATCATCGACCAGAACCCATACTTGGTTCTGATACATAAAATCCATCTCAGAATTCATTGATTCTAGCAATCTTGCAACTTCTATTCTTTCAAAACCTTCCTTTTAGGAGAGAGTTTCATCATATTACAACAATGATGATTCACCATCCTCGATGACTAGGAAACCAAATCTCTCTGGTTCCCTTACCTCTCTAGAGCTCCTATGCAGTATGTGTATTTCTGGAACCTCTTCCATGGGGACCTGTGGAACTTGTTCCTGTACCAACTCTAGTGTATATTGATCATCAACTTCATCGAATACAATCCTTCTCCCACTATCCTTTTTGAGGATGTGATCCCTCTCAAGAAATATAGCTTGATTGGTGACATTCACATTCTTGTCTGAAGGGTTATATTGGTAATATCATTTTGTTTCCATGGGATATCCTATAAAGATACACCTCGTTCTCTGGGGTGCTTGTTTGTTTCCTGATAAGGCCTTAACAAATGACTCACATCACCATACACATGTGTGCGAAAAAATGGGTTTCTTCCCATTTCATAACTCAGAGGTAATTCCATTTTCCTCTTTGGTTGGTACTCAGTTTAATGTGTATGCTGCAGTTTGTAATCCATATCCCCAAAAGGATAATGGAAGATCTTAATGACTCATAATAGACCTCACCATGTCCAACAAGGTTTGGTTCCTCCTTACACTAACACTATTCCATTGTGGTTTATAAGTAGGAGTGAGCTAAGATATAATCCCAGACTCTTGTAGAAGATCGATGAACTCTTTGTTCAAATATTCTCCACCTTGATCCGATCGAAGATTTTTATCTTCTTACCAAGATGATTCTCTACTTCATTTTGGAATTCATTAAATTTATATAAGGCTTCGGACTTATACCTCATCAAATAGACATATCCATATCAACTCAAATCAGAAAAAAAAGTAATAAAGTAAGAATATCCATCTCTAACTTCTACTGGAAATGGTCCACACACATCTGTGTGCACCAATCCTAGAATCTCTGTGGCCCTTTCACCATTTCCACCGAAAGGTGGCTTGTTCATTTTACCTTGTAAACATGCGTGACATCTATCAAGTGGTTTTATCTTAGAAGAGTCTAAATAGGCATCTTGGTAGAGCTTTGTAATGTGCTTCTCCTTTACATGACTGAGGTGGTGATGCCACAACTGGGTGATGTATGATTCATGTGAGTCTATTTTGTTATCGATTTACAAAACATGGTTTTCATAATTCAATACATAAAAACCATTATTTTAATGTGCTATACCATAACATATGTTGTTATTATAAAAGAAAAAACCCTTATTTCCAAACATGAAAATAAATCCATCAATATCCAAACATGATACAAAAATTATGTTTTTGGTTACACTAGGCACATAATAACAGTTATGAAAAACCAAAATCATCCCAGTTGGCAATGAGTGTTGGTAATCACCAATAGCTAACAGAGCCAGGCTCACGCCATTAGAAGCTCAATGATCCACCTCTCCTTTGGAAGTATTTCTATATATTCTTGGTTCCTGCATTTATATACAGATGTGAGCCCCAAAAGCTGTATATAATACCTAATGTGTTGAAATGGAAATATTACGCATGATAACGAATGAACCTTTAGTATCCCCACACTTCTGGGTGCAGTTCCTCTTCCAGTGGCCTTGCTTTCCACATGAAAACCATACCACCTCTCATTCCTTGACCTACCTCTAGATCTTCCCCTTCTTGGAGGGATGGTGCTCGGGGGATTTAATCCCTTTATAAGTCCTTGGCCCCTTTTCCTTGTCTTTCATTTACTTATTCACTATAAGGACAGTGGGTTTATCATGCCCTATGTCCTTATCTACTTGGAGAATTAAGGTCACAAGTTCTGATAGACTCTTATAATTGTTTCTAATGTTATAGTTGACAATAAAGATAGATAAGGTCTTGGGCAGTGATGATAGGATAATATCTATATGCAACTCATCCGGGAACATAATCCCTAAGATGTCCATGCATTCAATGTAGCCAATAAGCATGACTACATGAGGCCCAGATGGCACAGAATCTCCAAGATTAGTTTTAAACAAAGCATTGGAGATCTCATATCTCCCCTCTCTCACCTTCTTTTGATAGAGATCCTTAAGGTGAGACATCATGTTATACACGTCCATGTTTTCATGTTTCTTTAAGATCTCATTAAACATTGCTGATATCATGAATCACTAGACATATGTGGAATCAGCAATATTTTACATATAGAGTGATAGTTCCGCATCACTGGTCTCTTTACCAGGCACAACTGGAACATGCTTTTCTAGCACAAACAGTTTCCTCTCAGGGCCAAGGTTGACACATATATGCCTCTCCCACTCTTGGAAATTGGTGCCGATGAGAAGGTTTTCCTTCTCAAGTATGGTTCGTACTGATATGTTTGAAGAAATTTTTCATTCCATTTCTACAAATTAAGATGGGAGAAGTTTTAGTACTTTATAATAAAAATGAGACAAAAAATATATTAATACTTATTAGTCTCCCACTATTTTATCGAAATACAATATCCCTCACCATTTACTTCGGAATATTCTATTGCCTAAATTATCTAGTGGCAAGGATCCATATTGCCCTTCGCATTACCCCAACTAGGGTTGGTCAAGAAATATTAAATGTTTTAGGTAGACATTCCAAATTCCTAATGCATTAACTCACATTTCATTAATCCATTGAGTGGACTACCCAATCTCGAAATACTTTGATTTTGGATGTCCTCAACCTTTGCCATTTCGTCACACCACGTCCTACTGTGGCAGTCAACCCTTGATGCGAACCAAGTCAAGTCAAGCCAAAACCATGAATTAGAATACCCAAATAATTGAAAGCACTGCAACTAGGGTTTGTCAAGAACATTGATCTATGGTTCGATTCTAACTAATATTATGTAAGGCTATACCGATATAATATTTCATGGTAGTATTTTATCCTTATACGTAAATTTCTAATTTATTATCTTTGATTACATGCTCTTTAATATTAATTGGGATATACATAAGTGATTAACAGTGTATAAGATAATATTTATGCATAATCCAATCTTATTTTAGATCCATCTTCCATGCTTGTTTAATTCATAAATTGTGTGACCGTGACCACACTCCCACAATAATTTAACCATGAAACTAACAGAAATAAAATAAATAGTATGATCATGAATTTAGTCAATTGGTTAGTTTTTCTAGTTATTGATAAACTTAACCAAGTGTTTGCTGAGAAACAAATTTAACCTTTTATGTTCATGTTTACATCATTCCACCTATACACCTTTGTATCTCCTTGGATTGGGTTCACCTTGTCTCCTGACTTGATCCATCTCCCCGAGCTTAGGAGCTCTATCCATTACATGTGCATTTATCTCACATGCAGGTGAGGGGTAAAAAAATGGGTTTTTATATAAAAGAATCCTTGGTTAGGCTTGCCCTATATTTTGATGAGGTGAATGATCGCATGCCAACAAATTTAATTTAAATATATAAATTAAAAGAAACCATTCACATACAATGTTCTTGGTGTTGCTCATAATAATCCATACATGCAACCATATTTACGCATAAATAAAACTAGCATTCAATTATTTAATCGTTATTTTTTAAGATAAAACATGCTTGAATCAATTAGTTATATTTAATTAATTAATCCTTTTATTTTAAACCCTTTACTGAATTCCCTTGAGATTTTCATCCATCATAATTTTTAAAAAATAAATTCATTTAAAATTATCTTTGTACGTAACTTGTACCTTGAAGGAAAACCGGTGAATTCCCATTCATAACTACACAAAGATTATTAATGAACATTACACATATGTTAAATTAAACACATATATATGAAACACCTATGACGTGTTGTGCCTCAGCTTTGCGCCTGCACTATGATACACATCTCAAGGTTTTGTATAATATAATCATAATTTTTAATAAATAGTCATAATTTGGATGAGTACAAGGCGTGTGGTTCCTACTACATGACATATACTTTTGTACATCGTCCATCCGAAGTACACGCCCAGGGACATGGCTTGTAGATATAATTCAGAAATATTTGAAGTACACGGTGTGTTTAGTGGGACACATGTTGTGTAGTTTATTCATTAAACAGTTTTCAGCCGGGCAAGATGTGTACGGGGTACACGGTCCAACCCTAACCTAAAGGGACTACACGCAGTGTTCAGTGGACCACGTCGCGTGTAATCCGGAAACCGTGTTCCACCTATTTTGGGTCAACACACGGAGTCTTAAAGACTTAGATAAGATCCATTTACACGGCCTGATTTGGGGGAACAATCCAATTCATTGAACCTAGACTATATGGAATGTACATTTGAATACATTTCGTGAATTCTAGTGTTGTACGACTAGGAACGTTTGGAACCTTCAGATGATATCGTCTATTTTATTTTAATCAAAATTTAAAGAAAAATTCATTCTTTTAAGGTGAATGATAAATGAGAGAGGAAGAACAGATCTTAAGATTCATATTTAAAGAACTATTAACATGAATTGAAACAAAAAAATTATTAAATACGTAAATCATTAATGAAAAAACTAAATAATTATAACCAACGATATGACCCCTTTAATACCACTTGTAGGATCCGGGTGTAGTGGAAGTGTGTTGGTGGGTGTAACAAACATTAATTTTAGCGTTAACATCGATCAATCTGAGATTTGTCACGATAATAAAATTATGGATCTTCAGAATATAATGAAGAACAATAAAGAAGGAGGGAGTCCAAGAACCATAGAGAGGATCCTTAATTGTTGGTTATAATTAATTTAATTAATTGACAAGAATTACCATGAGTTAATTCTCTCCCAGTTGATGTTTTCAGTCACGATCTGATGTGATTCATCGTCGCGTTGTAGAAACCAAGTGTAGGATTCCTCTAGAGGCGATACACAAGTGATCCACGTGTCTCTGGACATCACCGACGTGATCTCTGAGTGCTAGCGCGGAAGAGCCTTCTCTTGCAATGTCCCCATTCGATCGCCTTGATCCAGTGGAGATAGATCTCACTATTGTAGCTTAAGAGCGTTCTTGGTGGAAAAGGAATTCTCTCTTGGCTTGAGAGATTTTCCAAATCCTTTTTGCACAACCTCTAAAAATGGTTAGGCTAATGAGAAAAATATAATTGGGATTTTTTATTTCATAGAATAATAAAATGAATTAATTACCCAAAATCATTTATTCATTTAATTTTATTCTTAGTAATACCCCATGTCTAATAATAATAGTTGACAATTATTATTACTTGACATGCACCCAACGAATTACACCTAATATTATTTAATTAAATATATAATATAATTTATCATAAATTCTCAATAAACTAAACGACGTGTATATATTAATATACAAGGTGTGTACTTTTATTTTCCATTATTCTTTATTTCTTCCGCCACATTTATTATACCTTAATTAATGGCTATTTATTTCTCAAATAATTATCACTGCATTACTTGCTAATAAATATATATTATTTCACTCGCAATTTATTCTCTCGAATAACTTGTGTCGAAATAAATTTGATCAAGCATCCTTGAATAATTATTAAACCACAGTCAGGAATAATATTTATTCAACTTGATAAATTAATATTTAACTAAGATTCTTGGACACACATTTTGTGTGACCCTCTAGGCCTCTTTCTTAGTGGAATTAGATAGAACATGACTAAAGTCCATGGTAGCATCTAGAAACATGCCAAGGAATCCATAGAGAAAGAAGTTAATGTTGCAATGATGTGTCACCTCCTATGGACGCTTACAGTGTAATGTAATCGCCTTGTCATGATATCTCTAATCAAGCAGGTTGCATGCCGGTTCCATGAAACCATGTGCTCGATTATTCGTTCTTTGACTTCACAGAATTGAGCAAGCCCATTCTTCACAGTGGCCAAGGATTTATTTAGGATATATAAATTCTATCAAAGGGCTTGAGATATAAACTTCAGTTATGGAATAGTAAGGAAAAATCCTTTCTCGCATTATCTATTAATGTAGTATTACTCATGGCGCACCCAACATATCCCACCACAGTGTGAATAGTGTGTCGTCATATTTTTTGTCAATACAACTAAGTGAGCGAGTTTTAATACCCATTAATAATAATATTAAAGTCTGAGGACCAATACACACATCTGTATATAGGAACATCCAATGACACTATGATATACAGATATCCTACTGGTGGGTGTCGTTCTCATAATATCCTCATGGATATTACCAACGGAGCACATCCTGAGAAGGTGCCACAAATTTTTATGAGTCCTCAATTCTAGTGGCTTGTATTATTTGTGTCCCTAAAATAACATCATCCGGTCATAGAAAATATATTCAAGAATAGTGTTATGTCACTTCCGGGTTCTCATAATAGCAGGGATACTCTATATCCCTTTAATGAAACAATTATCCTTAGGAAATTATCACATGCATTGTCATGCATAAGCAAAATCAAGATGTGATAAGGAATTTATTATTGAATAAAGTAAAAAGTAGTTGGTTCTAGAACACCAACTCCGACAATAATATGGAAATTTAGAGGGTTTCATCATAATAAATCATTATAATAAAAAGATTCCCTTGGTTACCTATATATTTTATTTTATGATTTATTTGTTTCTACAAAAATATCATGTTCTTATAAGGAAATTTATTGAGTTTATCTTCAATGGAAGGTATATGTAACTCTTTAAGGGTGAAGTTTCTAACATTGTGAAAAACAATTCATGAGTTTTTTTTGTTTTTAATCAATCATTTATGAGTTTTAATTTTTTGTAAAACTTATTATCAAATGTTTTATAAAAATGTTTTGGAAAAGGCTATTTCATGGGTATGAAAATGATTATTTTGAAAATGTTAGAAAATTAATAGAATTCAGTGACTAAAACATTCTTACATTCATTTAATGTCACATACTATGATTTCTGTGCTCATTTGATGTATTTAAAAAAATACACAATGTTTTATGGAGTGTAGTGACAATGATGAGATCAAGGATAATTTTTTTTAAGAATTATCATAAAAATAATTCATGTTTTATTTTAATGAATTTTTTTTGGGGGGAAATGAAATCATTATTGAAGTATAAAATTTGAAATTTACGGGTTTGTTATGTATGAGTACTGAACTAATTATCTAAAACTCTAAACTTGAAAAGATCCTCAAATTTAAGTGAATAATTTATTGAGTTAATCCTCAAGATTATGGGATGTTTAAGGTTGTATCCTTACAGTTTGTATCATAGGTTGGTTTAGATGGATTTATAGGATAGGATGTCACTTAATAATTAGTTACAAGTCTTATATAACAACAATGGTTAGAATGGTATGGAGATTTATAGTTATTTTGGATAACTTTAATGAGATTGAGATAGAATTAATAAGGATATAATAGTGTTTATCTTTCTTATAAGATGGTTTGTGATGAATTTATTTATATTTTCACACTATAATTTTTTGTTTTAGTAAATGAATGGATCCAACTGGTTGCAAACTAACTATGCATCTAATGTAAAATGTGGTGGTTGAATAAATGTGAGATATAATGAAATGGGAGTCACAATGAGAGCACTTGTGGTTATTATAAACCATATATCAGAGTAATGATGAACCACTTAAACCATGGTGAGTTTCTTAATTTATCAAATATGAGATCAATGAATGGCATGGGTGGTTTATGTGACAATGATCATAATGGAAAATATACTTAATGACCTATTTGTCAATAATGTGTAAATAATTATCAGGGAAAATGTATTAAAAGTATGTGAAGATGTTTTAATTTTTGTTAAGGAGGTCATAAATTAATAATCATCCAAGGGAAAAGGAAGTTTTCAATTGACTCTATGAAAGGGTAAAAAGTTATTCATGGGTTAACAATTAACTTTATTAAATTTGGGATTACATTCAATATTCATATCAATGTTATTAGAATAAGGATTAGAAAAGGGATCATTAGTTACATATAGATATCTATTTAGAAATACCTAATTCCATTAAAATATCATATGGGGAAACTAAAAATGAAATACGAAAGGTATGGATAACTTCTTGGATCATGTTTTGACTATGTTGAATCATAGGACATGTGTGATGTTTTGGTTTATAGGAATGATGTATTAAGTAATAAGTCGGAAAAGCATGCTTAAGCTATCATAAAGAATGATGAATGATTATGATTTATTCATTTATGGAATTCAAGGCTTGCGGTATATTTTTGTATGATGAAATATTTAAAAGTATCAATACTCTTTTGATGATGGGATTACTCTGGAAGATTTTATTGAGTTTTAGTTATATGTGTCCTTTAATATTTTCATGTGAAAATTTTATTTGAGGAAATATTATGTTTTCCTATTTATGGACATAATTTTAATGGGTTTGATAAACTTTACGAATTGTATGATATTTATTATTTTATGTAATTATGGAATGAAAAATGAAAGGTATAATATAACCTTTTAGGTTAAAACATTTTCCTTAATGATGAATATATTATGTTATTTTTTAGGATGTTTTTCACTTTTCAAGGAATATTATAAGTATTATAGTTTTAGAAAATGGATAACCCACATGGTAGGTGACCACCCATCATATATGGTAAGGATGTGAGGATTGAACATAAAACCGAAGGGAGAAAATGGTGGATCTCTTACCACTGTCCTATATGAAGTGCTATTTAGTGTTAATTTATTTTAAACAATTTTATGGGTGAAGAATAATCTTATTTTGGGAATAAGTGTTTTATTTAATATATAATAATGTGATTGGAATATTATTTGGTCATTAAGTTATTAATATTATTTCAGAATACATTTACTATTTCTGGAACACTATATGATTAAGGTAATAAGAATTATATGTGATATTATTTTTTTAATAGAGGTCGAATTATATTTTTGAATTATATATGTTTTCATTATGTATTTATGGTGATTCAGGTTATTTATGAAAATGGTTATAATAACATGGAGATTACGTGATTTAGGAAACTACATTTTTGGTATGATATATTAAGAGTGCTTAATTTGATTAGAATATAAATATTAAATTTATCTTGATAGGGTATGTGATTATATTGTTATGATTTTTTGGGTTTCAATTTTAGTTTATAATCATTTTTATGAATTTTGTGGATAATTATTTGTTGAATGATCTATGTTGATCTTTGTGTATTACTGTTAAATTTTGGAGATTAATTATTTTTGGAATGATATTATCTTATCCTAACCATTATTTTTTTGGTTATCATAAAAATAAGGGAGGAATAAATTGTTTTTATTTCATGTATTTTTTGATCCGTAGAAGTTGATTTCAGTGTGTTAAGCATGGAAAATTTGTACTCATAATTTGGAGAAAAAGAAGAGTTTGTGTGTAACACCCCGATATTTTATGAAAAATATTCTTTTAATTTCATTAATGTCTTATGTTGTATGCTACACCAAGATTACCTTGCGCTATACGCAACACCGTATTAGCTTGCAGTATACGCAACACTATTCTTGGATCGTGTTACACACAATTTTGAAAATAGTTAGTCTACGCAACATTGAGTATATATATATATATTCAATGTATAAATGAAATATGGTTGGATTCTATTATACGAAACAACTAAGTATTCTTGCACAACACGCAACCCAGACTTGGCTTGCATTACACACAATCACGACCTTCCTCGATAGCGTGTGTGGTACGCAATACCCGGTTTTACTAAAAAATGATATATTATTATAATATTATTATGAACTAGCCGTTATGAATAGTATTAACTAAATTTAGAATTTTATAACATTATTATTCATCTTACACATTTTCTAGAACATGGTATAAGAACAAAATAAACTTTTCGGGTAAAATAAGTATTTTTAAAAAAATGCAGTTTTGCCGCCTTTTGATGGAACACCCACTTTAAATATAGTTTTTGACATGAATATAAGTTTAATTTGAAAAAATAAAATTCTTCTTTTGAATCAAGAAATAAAAATTTACTTTGGATAAATTTTTCATATTATTCTGGTAACTTTCATATTTTGATGAATAGTAAAAACACGCTATATTTTAAATAAAAACAACTTTTTTTCATCGCAATAATTTATATGCTTAAATTATGAAATTTAATGGTTTTAAGTATAAATATAATATATTTTTACCATTTAATATAATGTCTGTCATTAGCATTGATTTTACATTAAATTCGTAGGTTAAATTAATTCAATCTTTTGCAATGTTTTAAAGAAAACCCTGTTTTCTTTCGACAACGAGATTAATTTTAATTTAATTTCTGAAACTTTATTGTATTGAATTTGGAAAAATGGATTCCATATTTGGAATCAGTGGGGCCAAATTATGTTAATAAGCTACTTTTTATTTTTGGGAATTATGAATATTAACTATGGTAAAATTTATTTACCATAGTTTAAGGTAAATCGGGTAATTAAGGGTATATATAATATTATAAAATTACCCTACCACATGCCAAAATTCTATTGGATGGATAAAATAAGATCCATATAACTTAAGGGTCAGATTATATTCATTTTATGGACTTTTGACCACGAAAATAATTTAATTATTATTAAAACCAAAGAAAGTGACAACATGTCACTCTCTTAAATTTTATAAGTATAATAATTTTAATTTAGTGATAAATATCATAAAACTTAGAACATGAATAGTCTCCAGAAATCTAATAAAATTATCAACATCATGATAATTTATTTAGAATTTTTAGGGATTAAATAATTGTCATTAATGATGATACATTAATGATACAGAAATTATTTATTATGTGGAAAATAAGTAATATAGTTTTTACTGAAATAATAATACCCATTAAAAGGCCCACAAACCTGACCAAAACATATTGGTAGTTTCTATATACACCTTAATCATCTGATGACCTAATATATAACCGTTTGGATCCTTATAAAATTGATTATGGCACTTATATTATTTTATTTTAAATGATGCCAAAGTTGTCACCTTCATAATTTCATAAATATAACAATTTACATATTGTGATTTTAAGATGCTAAATTCTAGTAAAAGTCTTATTGTGAAAGGTAATTGATTTATCATCATCATAGGATTTTATTTTTATTTTTTATGCAAAAAAATCAGTATATTAAATAATTATACAAAAATGTTGTAGTAATTATTTTATTAAGAGATAAACCAAATAAATGGTTTTAGAAATAATATAATAAATATTATATGAACTATTTAATACAATCCAGTAATTTTATAGATACATATGCCCTTTTATGAATCTATTAAAGCTTTTAGTTCGAGCATATCTTCTGTATATATTTTATTTATATTCAAATAAATGAATAGTGTCAAAATTAACACTATTGTTATTTTATAAAAATAACATATTATAAAATTGATTAAAAATCACAAATATATTTAAAAATTACAAATTTAAATTTATATGGTCTATAATGTTATAAAATAAACAATTATGGAAAATTCACAACAAATAAGTATTTATTTGTTATAATTTAAAATTTAGAATTTTATTACCACAAATAAACTTAAATAGATTAAATAAGGATAAATCAAAATGATAAGGTTTAAAATAAGATCCAAACATGTCTAAATTTAATTGGTTAATGATATTCAAACCCTATCTCATCTAATATTCGAATATGAGTCATTTGTGGAGGTTTTTAAGTGGGGTTAGACTTATTATAAATTAATATTTTTAAGAATTCCAAAGGTGCCCCTCTCCTCCCTTATAAAAGGGCACCTCCTCCCCCTCTTCCACACACCACTTTGAGCCTTAAATCTCGGCAAACCCCTGACCAATTATCTTCTCCACTTCCCTAGAAACATCCTAGAGGTCCTGGTATTCTTAAAAGACCAATTTTAGTGTCCTAAGAGGAGGTCTCAAAGAGGCGATTCAAAGAAGAGGTAATTTCTGTTACCGATTCTTTCACATTTCTTTCTTCTTCCACTTTTTCTTATTAGGATGTTTAATTATGAAGTAATAACATCAGTATCAATCATATACTGATATGTCATTATAAGTTTGAAATAACCCTATTTCACCATCTATCCATCCTATGGAAAACGAAATCACCGCGCATGCGTACGTACGGAATACCGTCTCCATGTCGTGGTGTAATCTATTTTCCACCACCACCTTACTTGGATGGGTATAATGGTGTAAATAAAAACTATATATGATTATTGTAAAAAATTATTGATTCTGTAATAGTATACATACATTCCAATAAAATTCCACGATCATGGGAACGATATCATCGCTTGTGCGTACGTACGGAATACCGTCTCCACGACGCGATGAGATTCATTCTCAATGATTAACCATTCATGAATGATTATAAAGTATATATAATAAGTAATCATGAAATATATGACATAATAATTATACTTGATTTATTTATATATATATGTATTTCATCTACATAATTTCATTCAATTCAATAAGGAAACGAAAACATCGTTAATGCGTACGTACGGCCTACCGTCTCCATGAATTGTGTATTTCTTTCCATTTATCGATCTATTATATATATGCATATTATAAATATATATTATATATAAATAATGTTTTACATTCTGGATGTAAGTAATCATGTTCTAAGTAATCATATGAATAATTACATGTTAAAACACGAACGACAAATGAGACGATTTTACCCAAAACACTACTTTAACATGAATTTACAAAAGAACGGATAATATAAAGTAATAAGTGAACCATATCTGATATAATAACAATGAATATGATTCTTTAATAAGTCAATGACATTATTTAAATCAATATAGAGGATGTTTGGATATGTATGAAGCATATCAGACCTAAGGTAAGGGATAACTTTTCCAATCTCGTTTTTATCCGAGATTGTTTATTCGTAAGTATTTACTGGGGTTATTTCTATCATCCATGTCCATATTTTATAAAAGTGTATTCATGTATTTTTAAAGTCATTTTTACCCATTTTTGACTTTTACTACATGATATCTAAGGAATATTTCTTTTGTTTACGTGACGAGGTACTTTTTTGACTTTTCTGACAAAAGTACGAGGAGAATGTTATTTTTAACTTATACGGCGTGAACAGATTTTTACGGTTTTATAAAGCCTTATTTTCATGAAGCTTCCTCTAAAAGATTTCATGACTATTTTCAAAAAAAAAAACATTTTCTTCTAAAATTGCATGGCATTTTGTGAAAAGAAAATGATTTTAAAGAAAAAGGATATTTTCCCCAAGAATTCATTTCAAGTGTTTTATGAAAACCATTTTCATCTAAGATGACATTGTTTCACATGTGTATGTTTCAAGTATCATGTCTCTATGATTTACACGGTTTCACTTTTCTTATTATGAAATGATATACATTTCTTTTATATGGATGATGTGATGATGGGATGATGTTTATGAAACCCATTTTATTTATTGGGTTATTATGAATGATGTATGTTTATTCTGTGGCACAAGTATGAATAATTTCATTATGAGATGGGTGGGACCAATATCTCCCTCCAATGCATTGGGTAAAGATTTATATCTCATGAGATAGACATGGCTGGAATGGAAGGTTAAACCGGTTCAGTAAAACAGGATTGAAACGAGGAGTGAACTCGATTCAGAAAGGGACTTTGTCCACTAAGATGGTCTTGGCAGCAATGGCTTGGCTACTATGGAAATCATTTCATGTTCTTAATGGATGTCACAATTACATGTTTTATTCCCAAACTATTTTATCATGATTTATGCTCCATTATAATATATTCCATATGTACTTCTATGTTTTATGTCGTTGCTCAAGATTTTTAATGTTCATTTTTTTTCTTCAAATGTACATTGTATGTTTTATTTTATCCATGCATACCCTTACTGAGCATTTGAGCTGACCTTTTTTTATGTTTTCTTTTCCCCTAGGATTAAATAAAAGGTTTTAGGTAAGGGAAAAAAATGGAAAGATCTTTATTGGGATATGTTGAAGATCTTTCACCACGATTAAAAGATTTTATTCCGAGTTTCCATAGACACTAAACTATTATGTTCCTTTTGTGTCTATTTTTTTTATGTATTACGTATTCCGCAAAATAAATGTAATTTCCACGTATATCAAGATTCGGGTCTCTATAGTTGTTATTAGAGGAAAGGTTTAGTCAACCTTTGGAAACTATAATGTGAAAATGTTAGTGAGATCCCTAGAGATATTTCTAAGGTATGTATAGGGATGTCCCTAAGGATAAGTATACGTATAGGATATAGTCCTAGAACGATGGTAACGATCATAGAATTTAACCTAAGATGTTAGATATTGAGGGTACTCCCCCTTTACTATTTTTTTCCCTATCATGATTTTTTTCACTCAAACTATTCTTTTTTGGGTTTTAGAAAATGGCTGGAAATAGGAAGATTCATGGTAATGGAGGATATGATAGAAAATGGAAGGATTGTCTTCATGAGAAACCAAATGAAACAGGATCTGGAAGTCCAAACATAATTATTATGCCTAATCAGCAATCTCATAATATGATCAATAATCTCATCTTTGGTAAGTTTCCTGACTCAGATAATAAGAGAAAGATGGAGTTTCATGATGATCATAGAGGAAAGAAAGTTCAATTTCCCTCATGTAAATAATGTGGGAAGAGGCATCCAGGAGATTGTTTCAAAGGAACTGGAAGATTCTTTGGGTGTCTAAAAGAAGCACACAAAGCCAGTAAGTGCAAAGGAAAAGGTTAAGTTAACAACATGGACAAGGATAATGGTATTGCTACGACATCAATAATGATTAGATGTTTTAAATGTGGAATGTACGGGACTTATGAAAACCAATTCCCTAATGGAAAATCTCATGAAGAGAATCAGCATGGTCATATGGGTAGTATTTATATGGATGATGATGAGGAGACTACAAATGATATATGAGCTGAAAGAAGTGTTGAAGCTCAGTCGGTTGTTTTAGAAGGTAGTGGAATGATTGTATGTTTATCTAGAGTTATGTTGTATAGATAATGTTACTATGGAATAAAGAATCATCTAAGGATTGTTACAGTATTGTTTTTTCCTAAAAGTATTTGAAAGTATATGTTGAATGGTACTAGTAACCATGGAAGGTTATTAAGATATTTTTGTAAAGTATATGATATGCGCATAATTAAGGAATAAGAAGATAATGAGATGTTTGATTGTATTCATTTCCTCATGATTCATATAAGGACTATGTGATATCATGGTTTGAGTATATGGAATTTTGAGGATTTTGGTATGTGGAAATTGTTAACATTTAACTGCATTAATGTTTTCACTAAGGTTCAATGGGTATTCATTTTTCAAGAGAATACCTGATTAAGGCCTTTGAATGTTTGGAATGTGACCAACAAGACCTATCTTATGATATATGGGGATCAACGATGGTATTAAATCTCTGGTAATCGTTTTCACTATATTATGAGAGTGGACTACAGTATTATGGAGAAGCCTAATGATTGGAATGGATTATGTTGGACATAAGTTAGTATTGTTTAAGGATATAATTTTTTTCGATATTATTGATGGGATGTTATAGTAATATAGTTTTAGAAAAAGAAAAACTTGTAGGACGGGCGACATCCCATCGCGTCGGAAAAGGCTGTGGGAATCGAACCCACTACCGAAGTACGACTGGCCTTTATCGCCTACCACTGGCCTACAGGAAGTCCATGGTTAGTAGAAACTACTTTTATTTTATTAAGCGGTATGATATATGAAGTATAAGTTCATTTTTTGGAACCATATACGATTAATCTAACCATAAGATGGACTTATAACTTTTTCTAACCTTTTGTTTGAAAGAGATGGAATGACCCATAATTCTATCACATGATCTACTAACACATCACAAATAACAAATTCAACTTCATTTCTTTAAGGGATGAAGTGTAAATTGTTCAATTCACAAACAACAGTGAGATTGTACCAAAATCATGCAAGTATTTCTTTTAATTCATCAACTTTAGGGAAATGATCTTGAAAACCAAAAATATTGTCCTAGTTCCCTTATATCTGATGAATCAGATGGTACCTTAGATCATCACAAATCAATATCTTTGTGATTGTTGGCTTTTTCATAGCCATGTTCTCTACCACTCTCCGTTAGAACTTGATAGTTAGATTTTTCTTCCATATCCATATTTTCACCTATTTTCACCTACATAGAAACCCAGTGATGAGTTAATATGGGTAACCATTACATTTCATACTTTAGTTTTTAATGCCATCTTTTGGTATTCCTTTTTACGATGTGGGTTTATGTTAAACAAACTTTCGAGTAGTAAACCATTTATAACCCCAACGAATTTTGAGGGAGAAATTCATTTTAAGGGGGGTAGAATGTAACACCCCGAGATTTTATGAAAAATAATATTTTAATTTCATTAATTTATTGTGTTTTATTCTAAACCATGATTACCTTGCGCTATATGCAACACCGTATTAGCTTTCAGTATACGCAACACTATTCTTGGATTGTGTTACACACAATTTTGATAATAGTTATTCTACGCAACATTGAGAATATATATATATATATATATATATTCAATGTATAAATAAAATATGGTTGGATTCTATTATACGAAACAATGAAGGATTCTTGCACAACACGCAACCTTGACTTGACTTGCATTACACGCAATCACGACCTTCCTCGATAGCGTGTGTTGTACGCAATACCGGGTTTTACTAAACAATGATATATTATTATAATATTATTATGAACTAGCCGTTATGAATAGTATTAACTAAATTTTGAATTTAATAACATTATTATTCATCTTACACATTTTCTAGAACATGTTATAATAACAAAATAAATTTTTCGGGTAAAATAAGTATTTTTCAAAAAATGTAGTTTTGCTGCCTTTTGATGGCGCACCCACGTTAAATCTAGTTTTTGACATGTTTATAAGTTAAATTTGACAAAATAAAAATCTTATTTGGAATAAAGAAATAAAAATTTACTTTGGATAAATTTTTCATATTATTCTGGTAACTTTCATATTTTGATGAATAGTAAAAACACGCTATATTTTAATTAAAAACAACTTTTTTCATCGCAATAATTTATATGTTTAAATTATAATTTTGAATGGTTTGAAAGTATAAATATAATATATTTTTACCATTTAATATAATTTATGTCATTATAATTGATGTTACATTAAATTCGTAGGTTAAATCAATTCAATCTTTTGCAATGTTTTAAAGAAAAACCCGTTTTCTTTCGACAACGTGATTAATTTTAATTTGATTTCTGTAACTTTTGTGTATTGAGTTTGGAAAAATGGATTCCATATTTGGAATCAGTGGGTCCAAATTATGTTAATGAGCTACTTTTTATTTTTGGGAATTATGAATAGTAACTACGATATATTTTATTTACCATAGTTAAAGGTAAATCTGGTAATTAAGGGTATATATAATATTATAAAATTACCCTAACACATGAAAAAATTCTATTGGATGGCTAAAAGTAGATCCATATAACCTAAGGGTCTGATTAGATTCATTTTATGGACTTTTGACCATGAAAATAATTTAATTATTATTAAAACCAAAGAAAGTGACAACATGTCACTCTCTTCAATCTTATAAGTATAATAATTATAATTTTGTGATAAATATCAGAAAACTTCGAACATGAATAGTCTACAGAAAGCTAATAAAATTATATACATCATGATAATTTATTTATAATTTTTAGGGATTAAATAATTGTCATTAATGGTGATACATTAATGATACAAAAATTATTTATTAAGTGGAAAATAAGTAATATAGTTTTTATTGAAATAATAATACCCATTAAAAGGCCCACAAATCAGACACAAACTTATTTATTTGAGTGTATATCTTCACATTAGTCATCCAATGACCTAATATATAACCGTTTGGAGCCTTATAAAAGTGATTATGAGACTTATTTTATTTTATTTTAAATGATGCCAAAGTTGTCACCTTCATAATTTCATAAATATAACAATTTAAATATTGTGATTTTAAGATGAAAAATTCGAGTAAAAGTATTATTGTCAAAGGTAATATATTTATATTCATCATAGAATTTTATTTTTAATTTTTATGCAAAAAAGCAGTATATTAAATAATTATACAAAAATGTTCTAGTAATTATTTTATTAAGAGATAAACCAAATAAATGGTTTTAAAAATAATAAAATAAATATTATATGAACTATTTAATGTGATCCACTAATTTTATTGATACATATGACCTTTTATTAATCTATTAAATATTTTATTTTGAACATATCTTTTGTATATATTTTATTTAAATTCAAATAATTGAATAGTGTCAAAACTGACACTATTGTTATTTTATAAAAATAACATATTATAAAATTTTTTAAAAATCACTAAAATATTTAAAAAATAAAAATTTAAATTTATATTGTCTATAATGTTATAAAGTAAAAAATTAAGGAATATCTAGAACAAGTAAGTAATTATTTGTTATAATTTAAAATTTAGAATTTTATTACCACAAATAAACTTAAATAGATTAAATAAGGATAAATCAAAATGATAAGGTTTAAAATAAGATCCAAACATGTATAAATTTTATTGGATGATGGGATTACAACCCTATATCATCTAATCTTCGAATATGAGTCATTTTAGGAGGTTTTTAAGTGGGGTTAGATTTATTATAATTTAATATTTTTAAGAATTCCAAAGATGCCCCTCTCCTCCCTTATAAAAGTGCACCTCCTCCCCCTCTTCCACACACCACTTTGAGCCTTCAATGTTGGACAACCCCTGACTAGTTATCTTTTCCACTTCCCTAGAAACATCCTAGAGGTCCTGGTCTTCTTCAAAGACCAATGTTAGTGCTCTAAGAGGAGGTCTCAAAGTGGCGCTTCAAAGAAGAGGTAATTTCCGTTACCGATTATTTCACCTTTATTTATTCTTCCACTTCTTCTTCTTAGGTTGTTTAATTATGAAGTAATAACATAAGTATCACTCATATACTGATATGTCATTATAAGTTTGAAACAACCCTATTTCACCATCTATCCATCCTACGGAAAATGAAATCACCGTGCGTGCGTACGTACGGAATACCGTCTCCACGCCGTGGTCTAATCTATTTTCCACCACCACCTTAATTGGATGGGTATAATGGTGTAAATAATAACTATAAATTATTATTGTAAAGTATTATTGATTCTGTAATAGTATACATACACTCCAATAAAATTCCACGATCATGGGAACGATATCATCGCTCGTGCGTACGTACGGAATACCGTCTCCACGACCCGATGAGATTCATTCTCAATGATTAACCATTCATGAATGATTATAAAGTATATATAATAAGTAATCATGAAATATATGACATAATAATGATAATTTATTTATTTATATATATATATGTATGTCATCTACTTAATTCCATTTAATTCAATATGGAAACGAAAATAGCGTTCACGCGTACGTACGGCCTACCGTCTCCATGAACGGTGTATTTCTTTCCATTTATCGATCTATTATATATATGTATATTCTAAATATATATTATATATAAATAATGTTTTACATTATGGATTTAAGTAATCATGATCTAATTAATCATATGAATAATTACAAGTTAAAACACGAACGACAAATGAGACGATTTTACCCAAAACGCTACTTTAACATGAATTTACAAAAGAACGGATAATATAAAGTCATAAGTGAACCATATATGATATAATAACAATGAATATGATTATTTAATAAGACAATGACAATATTTAAATCAGTAAACAGGTGGTTTGGATATGTACGAAGCATATCAGACCTAAGGTAAGGGATAAATCTTCCAATCTCGTTTTTATCCGAGATTGTTTATTCGTAAGTATTTACTGGGGTTATTTCTATCATCCATGTCCATGTTTTATAAAAGAGTTTTCATGTATGTTTAAATTCATTTTTACCCATTTTTTACTTTTACTACATGATATGTAAGGAATATTTCTTTTGTTTACGTTACGAGGTACTCTTTTTGACTTTTCCGACAAAAGTACGCGGAGAATGTTATTTTTAACTTATACGGCGTGAACAGATTTTTACGGTTTTATAAAGCCTTATTTTCATGAATATTCCTCTATATTATTTCATGACTATTTTCAACAAAAACCTTTTCTTCTAAAATTGCATGACATTTTGAGAAAAGAAAATGATTTTGAAGAAAAAGGATATTTTCCTCAAGAATTCATTTCAAGTGTTTTATCAAAACCAATTTCATCTAAGATGACATTATTTCACATGTGTATGTTTCAAGTATCATGTCTATATGATTTACACAGTTTCACTTTTCTTATTATGAAATGATATCCATTTCTTTTACATGGATTATGTGATGATGGGATGATGTTTATGAAACCCATTTTATTTATTGGGTTATTATGAATGATGTATGTTTATTTTGTGGAACATGTAAGAATGATTTCATTATGAGATGTGTGGGGCCTATATCTCCCTCCAATGCATTGGGTAAAGATTTATATCTCATGATATAGACATGGCTGGAACGGCAGGTTAAACTGGTTCAGTAAAACAGGACTGAAACGAGGAGTGAACTCGATTCAGAAATGGACTTTGTCCACTAAGATGGTCTTGGAAGCAATACCTTGGCTACTATGGAAATCATTACATGTGCTTAATGGATGCCACAATTACATTTTTTTATGTTTTATTTTCCCCTAGGATTAAAAGAAAGGTTTTAGGTAAGGAAACAAAAATGAGAAGATTTTTTTTGGGTGATGTTGAAGATCTTTCACCACGATTAGAAGATTTTATTCCGTGTTTCCAAAGACACTAAACTATTACGGTCCTTGTGTGTCTATTTTTTGTTATTTATTAAGTATTCCGCAAAAGAAATGTAATATCCATGTACATCAAGCTTCCGGTCTCTACATTGTGGTGGGAATTTTTCTTGTCAAGTATGTAAATCTATTAATGTTCATATACTAGGATGCAAACCAATATTGAAATAATAAATTTATCCTTCTAATTTTTTACCTATAAATCAATAGACTTATACCCAATAAAGAATTATGATTTTTTGATGGTCAAATTTTTTATTACCATGTTCTCCATCACCCTAACTCAATATTTTGGAGTTAATATTAAATTCCATATCCATGTTTTCACATAAAACTCAATTTATCCTATATAAAAACATAGTATGTGTTATATCAGGCAACCATAATATTTCCCTTACTCAAATTTCAAAATAAATTATTATAAATACTTTTTACAATTTGGGAATTCAACATAGGTATTTTGAAAATTCAAACCTCTAGTTTTTTATTCAATTTTAAAATCAAGAGGAAAAAATTTATTAAAGTGAGGATAATGTAACATCCCATGTTTTTTTAAAATATATACTATGTTCGATAGAATAAAATATATTACACATCTAGCATAAAAAACAAAATATACTATTATTTAAATATGACCATTGTAACCTGGCCACTAAATTGGCAGAAATGAACAACATTAATGACCTTATGAAATATATAATTTTTATATCCATTGATAATGTATTAATTAATTATATTTCAATAATTACTATATTTTTAGTAATTTTATTCTATTATGTTTTTAGTAAATCCATTTTATTCATCAAAAACATATTTTCTTCAAAAAATTATTTTTAAATATTTTTTATGTAAAAATAATATAAATAATTTTTGGGAATTTTATAAAATTTAATAGATAAAATTAATTTCATTTTTGAAATCATAATATAATTTTTTCCAAGGGTGACATTTTGATACTTTTATAAAAAGTATGATTTTTCAACGAATAGTGAAAAATTATAGTTTTAATTTAAAAGTGTAGTTCATTTAGAATAAAAAAATTATGATTTAAATTTTTTAAGATTTTAGTTATTTAATTGTGAATTAAAATAATTCTATTTTGTTTTTTGGAATTGGTTTTAGTATAGAAAAACATTATATTTTAAAAGAGTCATTTTTTAAAATTCAAATTTCCAGTACATATTTACAGTTTAATTTTAAATTTCTTTTTTTAGAACATTGAAAAATGGATTTAAATTTTTTTATAATAAATTACAAATTTATTAATGGGGTCCCTTTTATTTTTGGACAATATGAATAGAAATCATAGTATTTTTTTATTACCATATTTAATGGTAAATCATGTTATAAAAGTAAAAATAAAATTATATGGACAATGAATTTACCCAAAAACCTGTCAATGTTTTATTCGATGAGTTATATTGATCCAAAATCATCCATGTATATAATTTATGACATATTTGAACCACTAGTTTGACATTAAGTAACTTATAGTATTTTATTTTGGAATAGTCAAACTTGTCACAAAATTGTTTTTAATAAGTATAACATTTTTAATATATGGTCACCCCAAAGATATGTTCATCCATAAATAGTATTTTCAAAATATAAAATCTTTATTTACATAATAGTAATTAATTTTTATTTTTATGGAAGAAATAATTACCTTACAAGCTTACAGAACATTGATGTAGTAATTATTTAATTAATAAAAAAGTCAAATAAATGATATAAATAATATTAAATTAAAAATATTTTGATATAATTAATTTGATAAATGAATTTTCTATATTACCTTAAAATTTAAAATATTCAATATAATATTTTTCTAGAATTTTAGCCATTGTTTAAATGTTTTTAATGTCATAGAAATGAATTTTATTAATTTTGAAAATAATAATATTTTATGAATATATTATTTTATTAAATTATTTAGAATCTATAAAAATATTATATAAAGACAGAAGGGATAAGATATTGTGGAAAAATTCATCCCCTATTACTTCATAGTCCATGTGGATGTATTTTACTCTAGAATAGAATTATTATATTTTAATATTTTGGGAAATTCCAAAAATTTCCCTCACGAATATTATAAAAGGGAACCCATTCCTTAACATAATTTCACTACCATTAGCATATATATGATCATAATATATAAAATTATCTTCTAACATTCCCTATAAAAATTCTAGAGTTTTGAAATTGACATATATAAAAATTCCATTTTCTTTAAGGGGTCATTTAAGGAGATGGTATTCAAGAGTAATCTTTCTCAAAAATACATATCTTAATTTCATTTCTTCTTATAAATTCTCATCTACTCATTCTTTAATAAAGTAATAATATCTCCAGTATCATATATATAATGGAATTTAATAGTTTTAATGGAATATATCCTATCCATTCATTTTATCGTATCATCTCATTCAATGAAACAATCCCATTGCCCAAATTATGAAAGTTAACTATCTCTATGGATAATGGGTTTTCATTTCCCATTACCACCTTCAAGGATGGTTATAAAACTATTACTATTCTTATTTCATATTTTAATAAGTTTACTATAACCAATTTCTTTTTCTAGAAATAATATATATATTATTATTAAATAAAATGAAACTATTTCGTGATGGTCAAAAAAACCGCCATAGTAAATTAAAAAATTATTATTAATGTTTTATCAAATAAATCATCCTCATTTCCATAAGAAAAATAATATATTGGACTATTTATACTTATATATGTGCATTAATAACATCCAATTTCACTTCTAGAGTTCTATTATCATTTGGAAATAATATCCATAAATATACACAAGTTAACCAACCATGAAACTATGACACGAATGCTCCTGAAATAGAAAAATTTACCTTTGTAACTCATCAATATGGCTATAAATAAACGTAAAAAATTTATCATAAATAAAATATATGTGGAATAGGTTTTAAATTAATTTATTTATTTATATAATTTGATTAACCATTAAAATAAGGGCATGTACTAAACACATTCGTACATATGGTAAGATAGTTCTTTACCCAATTTCAATTATTTGGGTTAGAATTCTACATAATTGATTATTATATTATAAGATTATGTGTGATATTAATTTTAATTATATTTTATTTTATTTACCATTTTCTTATGATTATTTATATCTGATTCAAATAATATATTCAATTGAATAATACTCATTTAAATGATATGATTTTGTAAGTGAATATTATTTAAAAATTCCATTTTAATATAAATTTTTATAAAAGTCAAAAGAAAAGTTTTCTTAACATATATAACATAAATTAAATTGCATTATTTCAGGAAACCCTAATGATTTTATTGTATCATTCCAAGATTACATGGTTATTTTGAAATATTGATTCCCTTTTTATGTGCACATTATTTAATTTAAATAAGCGTTTTTACACAAAGAATGTTTTTATGTTGAATGAAATAATTTTGTATGATTATGTTACTATTCATGGGCATTATATATGATAAGATTGGTTCTATTATAAACCAAATATGTTTCTATCCATTATATCCCTCCAACGCAATGAGTATTATTGAATTCGACCGTATGGTTATTCCCATTGTAAATGCAACGGTTACTCCTAGTATAAATGCGAGGGTTAAGTAATGTATAACTATGAGGGTTAATTTATGCTATATGTTAAGGTTACATCATAAGTATGTATAGTAAGAAAATTATTCCCCACATTAAATATATATTTTATTTTATTCTTACCATATTTAAATAGAAATATCATGTTTCCACAACGTATGTCATTGTGTTTTTGTTTAAAGGAAGTTATATGTCACTCTTTAAGAATGTACATTTTAATTTTTCAAAAAAAATCATTATTTTTTCATGTTTTCAAAGAAAACTGTTTCTATTTTATTTTACATTTTAAAAATCTTATTAATTGTTTTATGAAAATATTTTGGATGAAAAGTTGATTTCATGGATAAGAAAATAAATATTTTTAGGTCAACATTTCTTTTTAAAAAGTAAATTTTTTAACAGTATTCATTGAAGAATAGTTTATTCAGTTACTATTAGGTCATTAACTAAGAATTTTTTATTTAACCAAATTTTTATTAAAAAATTCACATGGTTTATGGGAGGGTATATAAAATGATGAGATCAAGAAAAATATTGGGAATAATAATCATGAAAATAAATCATGTTTTATTTCAATGATTCTTTTTGTAGAAAAAGATGGAAACTATGTTTATGTATACTATTTTTAATATATAGAGTTTTTATGTATGATTTGTGACCTAATATTATAAAAATATAATCTTAAAATGATCATAAAATTTAGGGGAATAATTTATTGACTTTAAACTCAAGATTATGTTATGTTTAAGGCCATTTCATTACACCATATTATAGGTAAATCATAGAATAACTACTAGAAATTATTTTTTGACATGTTACAATATGTCCTATAAAATTCTAATAGACAGTTTCCCTATAATTAAATAAATCATGTTCTCATTTATTTATATTAATGAAAAAAAAATTTATAAGGTAAATACATTATATATAAACTCTAATTTTTCTAAAATCATAGCACATGGATCGTTGATTAATTTTGGACATGTATGTACAAACCTCGTATCAATTCACCTTGTAGTGTGGTTGAAATGATAGAAAACAATTTTTTATTAGATATAAAAGATATTATAAACATGAATCAAAAGGTCATGATATAAAAAATATCAATATATTGTGAGATCATCACATGAAAAAGTGTCAGGATTTCTATTCATAAAAACTATACATTTTTCAATAATAATTATAAAATTATTTAATGAAAATCAGAGATAATTTTGAATGTTTTAGCAATTTAAATTTTTTTTCTAGGTAAACTTTATGAATCAATAATTCACTTTTATTTCATTTCCATATACCATCTATTAATTTTATTATGTTCATGGCCTATTTTTCATCATTTGAATTAAAAATCAATATTTGATTCTACATCTACCATGTCCACCATCAAATTTAAATTATTTTATTACTATAGTTTATTGCCTCTAATTATGTATCTAATTGAATGAATAGTTTTGGCTTTGTTGATATTATTTATTCAACTAAAACTTATGCATTCTTACTTATTCATCATTTTAATGTTTATTTTATTTTCATTTTTCATTTTTTCCATTACTTTTTCCCAATTTATCTTATCTTTATTATTATATAAATTATTTTTTCAAAACATTATTCTCATACTTATTCATCAAATCGTATTTCTATATTCTAAAATCAATAAACTAAATATTTGAGATTTATTTTAAAATTTTTTCTTATAACATTGATCCTACAGAATAGTTTTTTAAATAATTATTTCTTATTTTTTTTATTTTTACTTCTTGTTTATTATTATGCTTCTTTTATTTGGATTTTGAATTCTATCCATTGTATTTAAATATAGTTTTCTTTTATTTATTAATAAAATAATTTTTATACTTGTAATTTTATATATATAATAGATTCCTTTCTTGTTTTTTCTTTTAAATTTTCTAATTGTTATTTTTCATTTCCATTCATGAATTTTAGATTTTTTATTTACTCCAACATCTGATTAAACATTTGTATTTTTTCTTATATATTATAGATTAGCTTTTAAATCATTTTTTTAATTTTTTATATTGATTTTTTCTACCAAATTTATTCATATTTTCCTTTTTATTATACTTTTATTTTCTCCCTTTTGTGTGTGTTTTTTAATTTTTATTTTTATATAAAACTAATACATTTTTTCTTCTACTTTTGATTATTTTTTAGCTTCCCCTTATATCATTTGGAATTTGGAGTCTCTTCCATATTTTATTTATGATTATTATTTATCTTCTATTTTAACCATTTAATCAATGGTTTTAACAATTTAAATATAATATAAATAATTTTTGGATTTATTTCATCCACGTCACATGATGAATTCATAGGACATCAATTCCCACATGCTACAATTTTTCTGAATGACATGAGATTAGTTCCCACATGACAAAAATTAATAAAAATAATTATATTTGGATTTCAAGATAATTTGTGGGTTTTTTCTTGGTTTTGATACATTATAGTCATTTTTTAACTTTTAAATTTTGAAAATCATACTTTTGGTCATTTTAAAGAAAATTCATGCCAAACATATATGTGATATATTCCTATATGTCAATAATTAAATTTTGGTAATTTTAATGTTATTTTATGATTTAAAATTATAATATTCCGTTGATTTCATGACAATGTGATGTTTTTTGTTGATTATTTCATCTAAACACAGAATTATTTTATCTTAAATCAATTAAATGAACCTTTTCCTATTCTGAGAGAACCACAAGTCGGCATGACACGTTGTCAAACACTATGTTGCAAAAATTAAATGATGATTGGTTCATGTGATTTAATGATAATCCAAGGTTTTTTTGAATATATGGAATATTTTTTTATCATTTTATACTATAAAACTTCTTTTCATACCATCTTATCAACACAAAAAGACGGAACGACTTGTTGTATATTTTCACATGTCCCAAATTAAATTGTGGTTCTTTTTATGTGATTTCATGTAAATATAACATGGTTTTCCTGGTCATGTACATTTGAAATTGGGTTTTAAATATATACGTGTTGCAAATTATTCTATTATTATTTTTCTATGATTTTATAGAAACCTTAGGTCGTTTAGTAGGTTTTGACCATTTATCATATGTTTATTGACTTTTAAATCCATAATAAATCAATTTTAGTAATTTTGAGATATTTTCATACAAGATTTATGTTCTCTCTCTTCTAGCTTGAGAAATATATAACAGAGGTCATTTTATAGTGATTTTATAACAACAGGATTTCATTTTCAATGTTTTGTCACTTTGAATAACATTTTTGAAGATTTATAAATATAATAAAACATCTTTTTACGTTATTCCATCCACAAGTCATGTCAGATTGTTGTATGCTCTATCCTTACATGTTTCAAATTGATCATTTATCATTTTATTCTGATTTCGTAAATGTTTTGGGTTGTTTTTTGACTATTTAAGGCACATTGTTTTGACTTAAAATAATAGAAATAAACGTTTTTCAATAAAAAGAAATATTTAAGTTAGAATGAAATTATTTCTATTCTTTCATGTCAAAAATTAAATGGTGATCATGTTCCTAACATTTAATGATAATTTTACGTCATTTTCTATGGTTCAAAATCAATTTGAATTACTTTTATTATAATAAAATAATTTTTTAGTCATTATGACAACACTACACATAACACATATCATATTTTCCTAATTTATCTTTAGATAAGTAAAATTTTCAGTAACGATCATTTTATTATTTGTTAACAAAAATATAGGGTTAGGTGACTAGTTTTTACCTTTTGATGCATTTTTTAACATTTAAATCAGTAATAATAATTTTTTTTGTGAAATCAAATGATAGACAAATGTAAGATTTATACCTACATGTTAAAAAGAAAAAAATTTCACATTCCTCTAATTTATTGATAGTTACAGTTCTTTTTCATGATTGTAATCATTTGATGCATGTTTTTTATGAATGTAAAATCTAATAACAATTTTTTTTCTTTCATTCTGTCTACAATATAAGAAATACTAATTTTAAGTCTATGTTACAAACTAGTCAATGATGTATTTATATTTCATAAAAATTCAAGTTAATTTTATAGGTTTTAACAATTTAAAAATTTTATAAACAAATATTATGTCTTGTAAAACTTCTTTTTTACCCATTCTAACCACACTACATGTCACATTGATGTAGAGGGTAATCATACTTGTTAAAAATTAATCAATGATTCTTTTATATGATTTCATAACAATCTGACATCAGTTTATAGGTTTTAACACTTTAATTCATGTATTATAATTTTATGTCCATGATAAACCACTCTAAGTCATTCTAAGCAAACTACGAGTCAAATTGACCTGCATTCTATTCATAAATGTTACACCTAAGTGTCAATATAGTATGATTTTCTTTCTAGAGAAACAATATCACATATCATATTGTTTTATTTAAAAATATGATTAACACAAAAATTCTAGAATTTTATCAAATAAATTTCATTTTTCAAATTATCATATAAGAATTTTTATTATCTAATAATTTGATATTATTCCAAAATGATTTATTTTTTTAGTGAATAGTGAAAAATACATATTTTTTTAAAGTTTTAATTTCTTTCCATCAAAAAATCACTATAATGATTTATATTTGACCATAGATTTGAACAATTTTCAATTAGATATATGTATTATAATAAATTATGAATAAAAATTATCTTTGATGTCAGTAAACAAATATATTTTACTTTTAAAAATACATTTTTTCATAAAAAAATTTTCATTTCCATATACAAGTTTTTTTTAAATTAAATTCTACCTATTATAGAGATTAAATTTTTTAAAATATATTAAATATTTGGAATCATCATAATTAATATTATTTAATTTCATAAACCTGATTTATTCATATTGAATAGTAATATTATGAAATGAACATTCTAGTTCATAAGAGTGAATCATTTTATCCTTAGTGAAAACGTATGGAAAATTCCACCATTTTTCATATTAATTCTTTTTGGATTATGGGATATAGACCCTTATCTCGTTATATTTTATATTTAGTTTTTACGAGACACTTGTTTTTGAAAATTGGATAGATAATATTTAATGTAATAGAAAATAAAAAATGCACCCTCATGGCATTAAACATATTTTTTATGATCATATTGAGATAATATAGGTTCTGGATGAGTCAGAAAGGTAATTTTTTTATAATAAAAATAATTTTTATATTTTCATTTATTTCAATTTTTTAATTATTCTAGATTTACACTAAATTCTAAAACAACACTCATAATATATTCATTCAAAAAATAAAAAATATAAAAAATAATTCGACAAAATTTAAAAGTAAGGTTTTTAAGGAAATGTGGTTTGATATTAAATTTTTAGATAAATATTATATATTAGAGATACGTGAAAGGATTATATTCAAATTACATATTTATCTTATTATGTATAATTTTATTTTAATTTGAAATGTTATAAAAAATAAATTAATAAAATTTTAGGAAATTGATATTTATTATATTATTTAAAAATCATTATAATATTTAAATACGAAAAGGTGGATAATATATGATCTAAAATTACATAGATTTTCCACTAATGATCCAAATTTTACATTATTTTTAATATTATACCCATTTTTTATTAATTTGTTTTACCACGGTTAAGTTTAAAAATATATAATCAAGAGGTTGAACTAAAATATTAGGGTTAAATTAAAAAAACATTATTACACCACATTGAAGTCTTTTAAATTTACCTCACCCTTACCACCTTCAAATATTAGTCTTTTCGGATCCATTTTTCAAACAACATGACATAATAATGTGTTAAATCATTGAAAACATAAAATTGTACCCCTCACTAATGTGGCCTTATTTTTACATAGTTTTTCCACATCATTTTATTTAATTTTTAATGATTTAGTTAAATATTTTTACACTTTTTATAAAATAATAATACTTTCAGATTTTTATAACTATCATTATTAATTAATAAGTATTTTTATATAATTATGAAATTTTAAGACTTTAAATCAATTAATTTTATATTACTTATCATTTTTAGTTTAATTGTTTCTTATTTAGTTTTGTAGCTATTAATCTCCTCAGTTTTTTATAATTTGACATTAATATTAAATGACCAATTAATCATCTTATTTGTGTATTAATTAACTTCATTTTTAATTTTATATTTTTACCATTAATTTAGACTCATTAAAATAAATTAACTTTATTAATTTATATATTTAATTATTTGGTTATTTATTAATTAAAGTTAATAATTTATGTCTAATTATTTTTAAGTGTTCAGCTTGTAATTTAATTAATCAATTTTGTTCTTTAACACTTTTATAGTTTAATTTTGTATGTGCAGTTTTAATAATAACGCAGTTGAAAATCATTTATTAGATTTAATTTTATTTTTTAATTAAAATTTAAATATTTTTTTTATCATTTTATTCAATTATTTAATTAACTTATATTTTAATTTTAAACTGAATTTATACAGTTTTATTTTTTGTCTCACTGTTAGTTTATTTTTTATCCTGCTACCGTCAGTTTTATTTTAGTATGCTACTGATGCGAATGCAAATCAGCATCAGTTTCAACTTTCCATCGGTGTCAGTATCACTTTTCATCAGCATTGGTGACTCCCTAATTCATAAAACAATCAATGAATATTTTTAACACACAATGTATTATTTTTTATTTTTAACTATCAGTGAATTATTATTTATCAGTGACTTATTTTATTCTTTTTTCGGTCACACGCATAGACTGGTTCCACCTCTTCCACACACCAATACTGATCCTTCCACAGCCCCAATCACTAACTCTTTCCCTACCTACTGTTTCAAAATTCGTGACACATTTCTCAAAGATACCTCATTTCACACACTAATTTTTCCTTCCACTGTTCCTATGCCTTAACACCATTTCCAACCTCCTACCGATTGTCATCTCTCCTCTCTAACACTGCAACCGACTTCCTTCAACCCTCGCAACTAAAAATGTCCTCCCTTTATCCAATTCCATTCCAAAATCAATATACACAAACCACAAACTAGAAAATAAATCTTTTACAGTTTCACATAGGAATTTCAACCATATCTAAAAGAACCCACCCAAGTGGTTCGTACTTCTCTAAGTAGTGCTTTATTGTTGCCGCGAATTGGACTGGACCATCGTCGTCACCTTGATTTTATGTCGATGCCACTAGAATAAGAACCTACCAGCTGAGGTCGATCCAGGAGAAGAACCCACCGCTGAAGCCGAACAGGTCACCGAACGAGGTCAGGGCTTGATCGCAGGAGATCCAGTACTCAGAACCAATGATCTGAAATGTGTATAGCTAATACGCGACAGATCTGAGCAAACCACTGCCTGGATCCATGATGAGGAGGCAGCTGCTGGCCACGATAGAAGAATCTCAAAGCCCCGCCTAGGTTGTTCCAATTTGGGGGGGAGAAAAAGATAAAAAAATAAATTATAAAATTATAAAATAAAACTAAAATAAAAACTAAAAAATAATAATTTAATAAAAATATTAAAATTTAATAACTATAAACATATAATAAATATAAGATATTTAATATTATAAAACAGAATTTTTAATTTAATTATATAAAATAAAACATTAATTAAACTAAATTTAATTAATAATAACTTCTATATTAAAATAAATAAATTATTAATTTAATATTTCATATTAAATATTTATAATTATTTAATATTAAAATTTTCATTAAAATAAATACTAATAATAGTTTATAAATTATAATAGAATAAACTATACTAAATTAATTAAATTATTCAATAATTTAATATTCGAAATAATAGTAAATTTAAATAACTTTTATAATATTTAATAAATTAAAATAAATTAATTAATTTAATAATAAAATTAAAATAAACATCATTAAAATGAAATTAATAATTTATAAATAATCTGTTTCAAAATATTTAAATGTTTTCATTAGTTATTATTTCATAACTTTAAAAATAAGATATAATTAATTAGATAAAATAATTAATTCATTTTAGTTAATAATAATTTAATTTCAAAATATAGTTATAATAACTTGATTTCAATAATACTAATAAAATAACTTAATAAAATAACATTGTTCAAATTTTATTTACTTTTTTTAAGACTAATTTATAAATTAATAACTATAATTATAACTTTTAATTTATTTATTTTATTTTTTGTTTTTTATTGCTTGTTTTATTCTTTGTTTTATAGGTTCACACCAGGGCCTTAAAAACGTCCAGGTTCTTTCAAATAACTAACCGAGAGTTAGTTACAAGGGAATGGTTGGCGCGATGTGTCAGTCATGAAAAAAAGCATGTGTGCGTTGCACAAGTGAGGGACTATTGAAGTCAGTGGAAAATAGAGGGTGACGTGAAGCTTATGAAATCATGATTTAAAATCAGAGCAATAATTGAATTTTATATGGGGGTAAGACACACATTCACAGGATGAAAGATTTGGGAGGGAATCATTGGAACATGGGACGACTTCTCTATCATTGGAGTAGAGAGATCTGGTTGAAAAACTTGTAGTTTAAGGAGCATTCGAGCAAAGCATCATTGGGGAGTCCTTTCTCCCACTTGTTTTTTACCACTTGTATTCTGTTCGTGAAAAATTTTCAATTAATGTTTTGATAATGAACGTGTTCTTTATCCAAATCTCCCTATTCCAGGAGAAATTTAGATTCTGCTGGTTATCATTAAATCTTCTTTTTCACATTATAATTCAATGTATTCAGTATTTTTTGGAGTGATAAATAATGAATTCATTAAATTTCTTTGTACCACTAGAACATAATTTCTAAATCTACAATCTTTCGGTGAGATAGTCTATGGATGCATCTTTCAAAATATCATAAATTTAGAAAACATTAGAACTTACGGCGAGTTCATTCTCTCATCATTTTCAAATCAAAATTTTTATAGTTTATTTATCTCAGAGTGGCGAACTCTAAGATTTATCAAACTTTTTGAAATAACTCTTGGAAAGGGAAGTGAGTCATCTTTCTTACAAGTGGTATACTACAACAACTTTTAAGTGAATTGGAATTCTTTAAAACAAGTAGAATTAAGTTTTTTCCCAAGGCGTTTTATTTTGATTATTCATTTATCAGCATTGTATATTTTTATTGTTCACTCTTTCTTTCTTTATCTTATTTTATATCAAATAAATTTAAAATATTGTGTCACTTTAATAAATTAAAAAATATACAAATAAAGTACTAAAAATTACAAAATCAACTCACTGTTGAGAAAAGTGGGGTCTTTTTGAAATTTTTTAGAAAAGTATTGGTTAAAATCACATTCACTGTGTATTCGATACTATTTTCCACATTTACAGTACTTAGTAGGAATATTGTCATTACCCATCCCCCGGGGCCCATTCCGTGACTACCCAAATCCTACCATTAATAGGCCATGGGCTGGTGACTCGCACCGAAAGGCATATTCCCTAAAATAGGAAGGCATTGCCTTTGAACGTGTACAAACACATGTTCCTAGAACACAACAAGAAGAAAATGTGATATAAAATGCTATAGTAAAATGGTGGTGAATTTAAAATGGGCCAGAATACAAGCCCAAATGTAAAGGTACAAGTATGACTGAAAGTACAATACAACTAAAAGAAAAAGGAAAACAGCTACTAGGTCGTCCTATGAGATTCCTACCTGAAGGGTGGGTACAGATCACCTCCACTACGATCCACGTCTGCTCGTCTACACTATGTCATGTTACACTGAAAGGTCCACCTCTGAGCACTATCTAGTCTTGGATCCCATAGCCTTGATCAATTTTGTACATCTTCTGCACAAGACACAACAAGTTTCAGGAAAATCCCTTGCATGGGTGAGTATAATGATACTCAGTAGGGACCCTGAGACCCTAAAGGTCTCCTAGAGTTCCACAATGAAAAACCATAGGGTAACACCACAATGGTAGTTTACCACATAGGTAGATTACCACATATCATAACCTCAATCACAAGCACAAATTAATGACATCTCACAATATGATATATTCTATGGGTAGTAACAAGTAACACTCTGAGCCACAACGCCAAACACCGTGACTGCTGGAGAAGTCCTCCTCTATCGAGTACAGTGGGCCTACCGCGTCACACATAGGCTCTTCCCACTAACCGTGAACTATTGAAGTACTACTCCCCATCACGTATTGTGGGTCTGCCGGGTCACACAGAGCCGTCCCCCCAACGTAGTATACTAAGGTACTCCTACCCATCGAGTACCACATCTGCTCCCCACCATGGCCCTTCATGTCACACAGAACCGGCCACCCCCATCGCGGTATGCTAAGGTACTCCTCCAAATCACATACTGTGGACGTTGAGTCACTCTAAGTTAGAAAGTCAACAGTCTTCAGGATTCATCCAGTCGTAGGGTTCTGTACGTTGTTTTCTTGGGAGAACTGCTCCATAAGAAATTAGTTGTATCAAAGCTAGCACGAAGTCTCACAATGAAGCAACCCAATGATCCTCTAGGTCATAAGGGTTCCAATGCAACAGATGATGCGCCAGTCGGATGCCCTATCTGTGTGTTATTAGCAATTCAGTGTTGAGGGACAAGTCGGATTCGGGTGCGATCCAACATGACTGATCTCTATGTTTCTCTGAAACTCTAAGGGAGTAGGTAAAAATTAATTTCTTGCTCCTATGGTCCCAACGCCATAGACGGTTTGTCAAACGACCTTATGATTCTCAAGATAAGGTCATTTGACAGTTTCTGGGCCCGGGTTCGGTCTGACTCAGTCGGACCGACACAACCCGACCAGGTCTAGGCTAGGCCAAGGTGAACTCGTCCCGTTGGGATGATGTTCAGTCCGGCCCACAAGAGTGGCATTCTACAAGGGCATACCGACCCGGAGAGGGTGGCCCGACCCACATGGGGTGGCTACCTGCTAGGGCAGAGGCCTACTAGGGCAGTGACCTTCTAGGGCAGAGGCCAGGTCCGAGGGCGGCGGCCCATTGGGACGGCGGCCCTGTCTGAGGGTAGTGGCCCGATCCGAGGGTGGGGGATAGGCATGAGAGTGGAGACCCGTCTCTGAGGGCAGCGACCCAACACCAAGGGCGGTAGCCCAACTCCGAGGGCGGTGTCCCGATGTGGGGGTGGCTTCCAGGCTCCGAGGGCGGCAGCCTGCTCTGAGGGTGGCGGCCCGGTCTGAGGGCGGTGGGCTGAATCTGAGGGTGGTGGCCTGGCATAAGGGTGGCATCCCAGCTCCTAGGGCGGCGACCTAGCTCTGAGGGAAGTGGACCTGTTTGAGGGTGTTGGCCCGGTTTGGTCCGACATGAGGGTGTATCCCCCTAGTCTCCCGGATTCCCAAATGGTACGAAGGCCGTTTGGTTGGCGAGGAGGAGGTGCCATGTGGGCACCACTTGGTCGCCGCGGAACCCACCAGAGGCGGGTTCCGTCTCCGTTACGGCTTCTGTTCATCGGTGGCACGTCGGTCGCACTGCCTTCCTTCCCACGAACGGCTGTAGTGTTGACCGCATCCTCCATTCACCATGGTTGACGAGCCCCGACCATCCTCTTGCGGCATACATCGACGTACTAACGTTCTTCCAAGGAGGCTCAAGAACAACAAGATAATGGAGGGTTCGGGCCGAGTTTGTTAGGACCATGCCCTCCATGTTAGCTCGTATTATGGAGGATATCAATAATTGAATAATCAATTGAATTAAACACCAAGATGAACCCAACAAAGATTTCCCGCATCAATCCTCATACAAAGATGAATGAATCGCGGGCCAACCCGTTGGTCGGTTGACCGGTGTTCTTTGTATAATTTCAGGAACGAGGAAGAGGGAATCATGAACCCACAAACAAAAAAAACCCCTACCTTGAAACTTTCGAGAGCGCTTGTGGTTTAGGGTGTCTCATTGTTCGTCATCCCCACAACAATCTGTCCATGACGCTGCTCGAACGTCAAACTCCGGTTCGGGGTTTTGGTGTCGCACATCACCTCCAACGGGGGTCGGCTCTATCCTCTATGTGCTCGAAATTATGGCACTCCAACAAAACATTTTTTCTTGGAGAAGCCTATCTGATACCCCTCCCCCTATATCTATATTTATATGGGAGGGGAGAGTATGTAACGATGTGGGGAGTTAATGAGGATAATTAATAGGAAGCTTCATAATTTCCACCAACATTGCTGTAACATATATTGGAGGGTCAAGACCTTTATTGTCTTGACACATCGTTGGTACCACCTTACCACTTTTCCATTGGAGTAATAGAATAAAAATAAAATAATAAAGTTATTTTATTTATTCTATTAAAATGTTTCAAAAACTAACTTTTTCTCCAGACCTACTGGGGTCGAAGTGAAGCCCCCTTAAGAGAATCCCAGAATTGCTGATTCAACGTTGCCCTCGGATTTTTATTCTGATCAAGGGTTCAATAGTAAAAAATAATGCTCACACATTTACTGAACGTTACCGAAAAAAAGTTCAAAAATTCCTTCCAGACACACCGGGACGCGGAATCATGCGCCGTCAATTTTCATAGATTTATTATAATTCCATATAAATAAAAAATTACATGAAAAAATCCAGTTCTTTACATTCTCACCAGCTTAGGGATTTTACGTCGTCGAAAGCTACAATATAGACATAGGAAATAAATGGGTGTACTGAGCAGTAATCTGAGCCTCCCTCTCCCATGTGATCTCTTAGAGGTTCTCGTGCTGCCAAAGAATGTGCACTAGTTGTATTGACCACCCATGAAGGACCTTCTCCTGCCGATCCTCAATCTCTACTGGAACCTCTATAAATGTCACCCCATCATCTAAGTCCATCTCGCTATGGTCAATGATGTGAGATGGGTCATGCATGTATCTCCTCAGTTGCGATACGTGGAAGGCATCGTGCACCTTCTCCAACAATGGTGGAAGTGTCAAGCGGTATACCACCTCTCCTATCCTCCGATGTTTCCGAAATGGACCAATAAACCTCAGTGATAACTTGTCACATCCTCCAATTCTCTACAGTCCTCGTCGAGGAAATAATCGCAAGAAAATGTGTTCCCCCTCCTAAAACTCCAAATGTCTCTATGTTCTGTCACTATATGACTTCTGTCTACTCTGTGCAATCTTTATCCACTCTTGGATGATCTATAACTTCTCAGTGGTAGCCTGTACAAACTCTAGACCCATAAGTGTTGACTCCCTTGGGACTATCCAGCATAGAGGTGATCAGAAGGTTCAGCCGTATAGGGCCTCAAATGGTGTCATCCTGATGATGGAGTGATAACTTTTGTTGTAAGTGAACTACACCAAGGTAAATTTATCCTCCCAAATACGGCCAAAATCTAAGACGCATGCACGTAACATGTCATCTAGCGTCTGAATGGTCCGCTCCGTCTGACTATCTGTCTGGGGATGAAAGGCGATGCTCAAATGCATCTACAACCCGAACGCCTCCTTCAATATCTTCCACAACCATAACATAAAACATGTGTCATGGTCAAAGAAGATCGTCATTGGCACCCCATAAAGTTACAAGATTTACTTTATGTAGAGGTGTCCCAATCCAACTACTGATACCTACTCTCAGATACGTAGGAAGTGGGATGACTTGGTGAGTCAGTCAATGATCACCCATATAGAATCATGTCCCATAGACGTACATGGAAGCCCCATCACAAAGTCCATGTAGATCCCATCCCACTTCCACTCCGGAACCTCTAGTGGCTAAGATAAGCCTACTGAAACATGATGCTCAGATTTCACTTGCTGACATATGAGGCATTGTGAAACGAACTCTTCCACTGCCTTCATTATCCCTGGACACCAGTGCTGGTGCTGGAGCTCCTGGTACATCTTCTCCACACCAATATGTACCGCCAAAGGGGATGCATGGAACTACCTAAACACCTCCTCCCGTAGCGCCACTTGTATCATGGTACGTCCTCTGAAGAGGATGATATTATCCCCACCTTCAGAAAATCCATCGGGTGCCTTCCTTGAGGATATCTGCACATGCCGAACCTCAGAGTCAGTGTCCCCAAGATGTGCCTCCATAACATGCTGAAGGATTGGGGGTTTGACTGTCATAGGCTAGAGGTATGATTCTCTATCTCTATCAATGAAGGATATCTACAATGCGACTAGCTGCTCTATCACCTCACTCAACAACTGCAGACGAGACCTCCTACAGAGTGCATCTTCTACCACATTACCCTTCCGAGGAGTATAGACTATCTCAAATTCATAGTCCTAGATGAAATATAGACATCAATGTTGTCTCAAGTTCATGTCCTTCTGAGATAAAATATACCTGAGACTATTATGATCAGATTATACTTTAAAACATTCGTCCATCATGTAATTCTTCCAAATCTTCAAGGAAAAGACCACTGATTCTAACTGCATGTCATGGGTGGCGTAGTTCTTCTCGTGATGCCTCAAGTGTCATGAACCATAAGAGATCACTGCTCTCTCCTGCATCAGGACACATCTAAGACATGTCCCTGATGTGTCGCAGTAGACTACATACCCAACACCCTCTTCTGGAAGCCTCAATATGGAGGCACACATCAGTATCTGCCTCATCTCCTGGAAACGCTGTTGGCATCTCTCCTTCCACATGAATGGTTTCCCCTTCTTTATCAAAGATGTCAAGGGTGCTGTAAATCAATAAATGTAAGGCATGAATCTCTGGTATTATCATGACAACACCAGTAAACTATGCACCTCCGTCATGCTCATGGGTGACTCCAAATCTAGCACAACCTCTATCATCGCTAGATCCACAGAAACAACAGCCTATGAGATAATGTGTCCCAAAAACTGGACCTCTCGTATCCAGAACTAGCACTTCGAGAGTTTACCATAATGTTGGTGTTCTCAGAGTGTATCCAGAACCATTTGCAGATGATAGGAATGCTCCGCCTCTATCACCGAGTATATCAAGATGTCATTAATAAACCCCACCACGAAGCGATTTAGGTATGAATGAATGATCATGTTCATGAGTCCCATGACCATTGCTGGGGAATTGGTCATGCCTAAAGGTATAACAAAGAACTCATAATGGCCAACTAGCATCTGAAGGCCGTCTTCTGTACATCCCTATCTCATATCTTGAGCTGATGATTGTCTGATCAGAGGTCTATCTTTGAAAACCAGCGAGCTCCCTTCTTCTAATCGAAAGGATCATCAATCCTCGGTAGCGGATAATAGTTCTTAACGGTTACTTGGTTCAGGTGCCGATAGTCCACATAGATTCTCAAACTCACATCTGTCTTCTTGGCGAACAAAATCGGGGCTGCCCATAGAGAAACATTGTATCTTACAAACCCCTTTACCTAAGAGTCCTCCAACTGTACACATAACTCATGAAGTTCCGTGGGATCCATCCAATATGTTGGTGTAGATATCAGTGTCATACCGAGGTACAGGTCAATGTAAAACTCTACCTCTCTGCATGGAGGTAGTCCAGGAACAACATCAAGGAATACATCAACATATTGGTCCACCACTACAGGAAAAATCAGACTCTCAATATCAACTTATCTGAGAAAAAGGCAAGCCAACTGATGAATAATCGGCTGCACCCTTGTCTGGGTAAGTCCATCATGTGATGCAAAGGTTCCCTATAACACCCCAAGATTTCAATGTACGTTATTTTTTAAAAGTAATTCAATAACTTGTGCTACCCACCACACCAAGTTCAAGCGCACCATGACTTACCAAACTAGCTGTTCAAAAGTAGTTATGAATAGTATTAAATGAATTTTGAATTTTATATACTCCATAAAATTTTAGATTCCATATTATGTGTTTCTTAGACATAATATAAAAACAAATTCATTTTTTCAGATAAAAGATTTATTTTTCAAAAAAATGAAATTTTATAGCCTTTTAATGGAGATCCCTATTTAAATATAATATTTGAAAATTTATATTTTTAATTGAGTAAAATTAAATTATTCATTTGATTTGGGACATAAAAATTTAGTTCAGATAAATTTTTTGTATTTTTCTGATAACTCTCATATTTTCATGAATAGTAAAAAATACTATGTTTTAATTGAAAACAACTTTTTTAATCGAAATAATTTAAAGTGTTAAATTATGCATTTGAATGGTTTTTAAGAATAATTATATTATATTTTTATCATTTAATACAATTTAAGTCATTATATGTAATTTTACAATTAAATTTGACATAAACGCATGCCAATCTTTTTATAGTTTTTACGTTTTAAGAAAACCTGCTTTTCTGTTTTGACAATGGGAATTAATTTAAAATTAATTAATTAAACATATATGTTTTTAATTTGGTAAAATATAATTCATTTCTGAATTAGGAATATTAAAATTATCTTAGGGTTAATTTTTGGTATTTGTATGAAAACATTCAATTTTTTATGAATAGTGAAAACCACTAGGTTATTGTTTTAAACTAACTTTTTTCTTTAAATAATTATTTATTTTATTAAAATTTTATAGATAAATATTGATACATAATAAATATATAAGTTCAATTTATTTCATTTGGTCATTTTATAATTTGTTTAGATATATAAAAATTTGATTGTACTTTTTACCGTCTTTTACCCACCTTCTAAGAGCATTTGAAATTTTGAATGAAACATAATTTTACCAGTTCTATGAGTTGAATTTCAAAAATTAGAGAGAAAAAACTAAAATCATTAAGTAAATTTGGTTCAATAATATGAAAATAATTTTTGGTGAATAGTAACTTTTGACATTTATTTACCACAGTTAAAAGTAAATAGGGTAACTAAGGATAAAAATGATATAATAATTACCATAAAACATGTCCTAGCTTTATTGGATAAGTTTAATTCGACCCAAAACAACATTAGGAATAAAATATGATCCTTTAGGTCAACTTGGATTAGAATAAGACATTTATTATTATATTATTTAAATAAGAGTTAAAAGTGTTAAATTCAAAGTTTATTAACTAAACAATTTTTAATATAGGTTTTGAAAATAAGATAAATTCGACTATCAATATTCATTAGAAATATAATTAGATTTCCTATATAATGATATTTTATTTATAATTTTTAGATATTATATAATTAAATTTATTTATGACACTATGATGATGCAGTAATTACCTTCTTAAGGAAATATTAAAATTGTTTATATTATAAATATTAAAATAAATAGAATTTAAAAGTTATGATTCCATACAAGAATTTTATATATTAATATGATATTTTAGGGTATATTATATAATATTTCTTCAAAGTGATATGTTTTTTATGACTTCCATAAAAAAAATACCAAATAGTTTCAAAATTGACATAAATTAATTTTTAAAACAAATACAATATTATTGGTTGATATAATATTCCTAAAAATATAAGGTTCAGCCAAAGGGCTTAAATATAATTATATATGTCATTAATTAACCACATGAGGTTCTCTTGAAGTTTATAGTATGTTTATTTGCCAAATAGTGTAAGAATAAAAGAAGACACAGTAAAAGATAAACTATTTAACTAAGAGTTTGATCTAAAATATAAGGTTAAAATGATAATCTAAACACGTCTAAAACATATTTGTTGAAATTATTTAGACCCATAATCACCTAATGCTTGAAATAAATGAATTTGGAGCTATTATAAACCTAATATTATTGTATAATAAATTTATAATTTAATCTTTTCCTAAAGTGACCTTCTTCCCTCTTATAAAAAGGCACATCCTCTTCTCTCAAAATCACACATCCAAAGCCTTTTTTCACGGCCAACCCCTTACATTATATCCTCCAAACTACCATACCTTAATCCTAAAGGCCATACATTGGTCATAAAGACAACCTAAGGATCCTGTTTTATTAAATCAAATGGAAGATTCCGAAGAAGATGTAAATATTTTATCACCTCTTTCATGATCTTTTCTTCTTACACTTTCTCTTTATTTGTAGTTTCCATTATAAAATAATAACTCTAGTATCTTCTTTATGATTTTATGTTAGTATAAAAATGGTACAACCGTAATCATTATTTTATCGATCATATTAATGACAATGTCACCATACATGCGTACATACGACTTACCGTCTTCAGGTCGTGGTGTATTTGTTATTCAACACATTATTATTTGAATGAGTACAATAATGAGTATAACTGATGTAAATAAAAAATATAACATTTTAATGATTCTTTATATATAATATAACATCCAATTACATATTATATCAACATCAATATAATGATATTTTCACTTGTGCATACATACGGATTACCGACTCCACGAACGCAATGAGATTCATTTTTCACGTTCACCATTCAACGATGATTATAAAAATATATATTATAAATAAGTATTTAATATATGACATAATAATTTTACTGGAGATATATATATATATTTATGTACTTAGATATATATTATTCACTTACTTCTGTACAATACGATATGAAAACGGAAACAACGTTTATGCGTACGTACAGCCTACGGTCTCCATAAAAGGTGTTTTCCTTTTCATATATCTAACTATTATTACTATTTATATTCTATATATGTATATAATATATAAATCATGTTTTATATTCTGAATATATTTAAATCATGATCTAAATTACACGAACAAGAATAACAAGTTAAAACACGTACGATAAAGAAATCAATTATTACCCATAATGTTAATTTAACATGGATATTATTATTCGATATGTAATATAATGTTATAAATGAATCAATTATGAATTAATAAATATAAATATGGTTCAGGTATAATTTAATAACATACTATGGTCATTATACAGGAGCTTAAAGGTACCCTCGACCAAATGAAAGTGCATGGTAAGGGTTAATTCCAAAATCTCATTATTATCTGATATTGTTTACATGTAAATATTTTCTAGGAAATATTTATTATATATGTTTGTGTTTCATAAAATAAATTTGAAAAATGATTATATTAAGTAACTCTTTAACTAAAACATCATTTTAATTGTTTTATATATTTATTCTTCTAAATCATTCAACTTAATGACCATGTTTTTAAATTGGTTGTAAGGATTTATTTATATGGACATGAATGTTTTAATGTGTTAATTACTTTCAAAAGTTTCCTAGTGGTATGAGACACTTCGATTCAATTTTTCTTAAATGAATTCCTTTCTAAATTTTATGATATTTTAAATTTTTATTGAAAAAGGGATATTTATCTCAATTAATTTTACTAATCCTTTTCAACTACAGAAACATCCTTTTAGGATATTATTTTTGATTGAGGTTGATTTATTATAAATACAATCTTCAATATTGTATTGAATGAGTTATGATATGTTTGACTATGAATGTGCTATTTTTATACCATTCATGGTTTATGGTTAATGTATTCACATTTCCTATGCTAGTTTTAATATGAATGTTTATGTTTTGTTTAAACCTTTTCATATGAGGAATGAATTGGACTTAGTAAGTGACAGGTGGAGCCCGCTATAACTCTTTGATGAATCAGTAGGTCTCATCGGACAAACTATTTTCATGGAACAAGTCTTTGACAAAATATTATTTGTATTCTAGGCCCAAGGACTTTAATATGTGGTTATAAAGTCTAGAATTCTGATTTCCATAATTATGTAATTGGATATTGATATTACATGTGATTATTTGACAAGTAGAATATACTGAGAATAAGTAAATGGAATTATTTGATTTATCTTTTCCATATTATAATGATGTTTAAGTTTAAAAAGGTTGTTTTTTAGTATTATACATTGCATTAAATGTTTATTCTTATTAATGAATGTTTTCAATATATAGTTATCCTTAATGAACATCTGATCTCACCACTTTCTTATATTTTATTTTCCTAGGATTCCAAGAATACATTTTTGATTGATAAGAAGGGTTAAGCTATGGGATTAATGGAATTCTCACAGGATCATTTATGTTGTGTTTTATTTTCTAATGATTAATGTATCATTCATGTATGTAATCTAATTTCCAAGACTGGTAAACATATCGGTCTTTCAGGACTTTATTCTTTGCAATCATGAAAATTTATTAAAATAATGCACTGACTCTGGGCTTCTGGGTTCGGGGCGTTACAGTTGGTATCAGCAGAAGTCTAGAAATAACCATGTAAATATATATAGATAAAAATTGGTTAGAGAAAATTACCCTAAGATAGAATTTGTGGATTAGTTTATATGAACTTCCTAGAATTTTGGTAAAGTAGATATTTTGTGTATTTTCCAAGAAATACATCCCTTTGTGTAAACGAGCAGGTAGAGGCTGCTCTGGCACAAAAGTACCTCGGAGTGAAAACTCTCAAAGGGAGTTTCGGGCTGGACCTGGGGTATCCTGGTACACGACAACGAGCATTTCTACACTCTTGGTTACGAAACTCCCTAGGGATATGCTTCAGATAATTTAAATTTTCATAACATGAAATTATGAAGGATTTAGGAGTAAATACATCCTAAAAGAAAACATTTTATGATTATATATTATATTCAAAATCATTTCAATTTACGTTAGGTATTTTACATGTATGGAATTTGATATTGTGATTCATAAACTAACCAATTGTATGCCATTCTTTAGAAATGGTGCCTAGTATAAGGAATGAGAATTACAACAATATGAATGTTTGAAAGATTAAGAAGTATCATATCTTTCATGGTATTAAGCCAACATTTAAAAGGGAAACAGTATCCCACGTATTATCATCATATGGAGAAATAGAATCATGTGTTAATAATATAAGTAATGAAATCAATGAATCTTATGGATTTTAGGGGAAGAAAGAGAAAAAATGGATAGAAGAGAGAAAGATGGATAAAGGGAAGAGGGGAAAAAATGAATTTCCCATATGTGATAATTGTGGAAAGAATTACCTTGGTAAATGCTTGAAAGGAATGAGTGTTTGTTATAAATGTGTAGAAAAATGAAACCATATATGATATTGAAAGGGTAAGACAATGGTTTCAAATGTACAATGCTTCATCTTCATGGAGATGGGACATTATGCGAATCAATGTCCAAATCATCAGAGTATACCCCAAATGTTGCTATTGGATAATAATCATGTTATTATACTACCAAAGATGAAGAGGAATGATTAGATAACTTACGTTGTTATTAATTTATTGTGTCATTTTATTATTGTATTAATGGTGTACATTTTATAATAATTATAGTGTATATAAGTATTATACTACAATAGTTTTTCATTAAGGTCTTGAGATTGTATGGAACCATGAAAAGTGACTCAATAGTAGGTTAATTATTTTAGAAAATATATGGTTGAGAGAATGATAAACAATAATATGGTTCTGATACAGATTTATTGATTTTGGAATAATATATGATTGATTTTTATAAATTATAATCGATATTCTTTACTACCTTGAAAATGATTAATGATTTGTATATTCCATCATTGTTGATGTTTACAGAAATTTTAGATAGGAGTATATCCAGTATTATTTATGGAATAAGAGAGCATGAATGTAATCAATAAGGTTTTATAGTAATTCAAGGTGTTATAGTGTTTTAAAAGAATACATTATGAAGGTGTTCACATGTTATTATAAGGAAAAAAACATCATTGTGTTTACCTTCCTTATAAATTTTGGACTGTGAGTTTGGAAAAAAGTATTTTGGATAAGTCTAAAGGTTGGAATAGATTATGGATTACATTGGATACTATTGTGAAGGTTAAATCATTTCTTGAGATTATTTTTGGATTGTCATAAAAAGTGAAACCCGAAGGTCGGGTGATAACCCATCACATCTGGCAAGGCCACGATACATGAACTCGTAACTGAAGGGAGACAAAGGTGGATCAACTACAACTGACATACATGATTTACTGGTTTGTATAATGTATTTTTTTATATAGTCTGGAAAATTAATTATAAATTCATTTTTTTGGAACCCTATACGATAAGGATAAATAGAATATTTTTTAATTCTATAATCTTTTGGAGTGAAAGATGAGTTTGTGGTAGGAATTAGTTAAAGGATGAATCTCTACTTCTCAAGTATATTTTTTCCTCTTATTATATGAATAAATTAATTCATAAACATTAGGGAAGGGACATTAAAACCAAAAATGTGTTATCCAAATACCATATGTTTTGTTGAATTGATGATATTTTAAATCTTCATATATTGATGGCTTTGTGGCCCTAAATTTTACACTTATTTGTGATTGTTTACCACAATCACTCCGAATAAATATTTACATTTTCCCTCCAATTATGTTTCTTTAACATCCAACATTGTTTTCCAAATCGAGATCATAATTTGTTGGTGACTTTTTCATTTCCTTTAACCTCTTATTAAGGCTAAATTTTATTAACCTAATTTTTATGTGGGTTTTCCACAAAGGTATTTTTCAATTTTTTTCCTTTTATTTTCGAAGAACAATTTCTAATTGTGAGGACACAATTTAATGAAGGAGGTGAGAATATAACACCCCATGATTTCATAGTACGTTATTTCATCAAAGAAATTCAATAATTTGTGCTACATGCAAAACCGAGTTCAAGCGCACCACGACTTACTAAACAAGCTGTTCAAAATATGTTATGAATAGTACTAACTGAATATTGAATGTTATATACTTTATATAATTTTAGAATCCATATTATGTGTTTCATAGACTAAATATAAGAACAATATCATTTTTTCAGAAAAATTATGTATTTTTCAAAAATTACAAATTTACCGCCATTTAATGGAAAACCCTTTTTAAATAAAATATTAGAATCTTTTAAATTTTCAATTGAGTAAAATTTAATTCTTATCTATAAGCAGGACATTAAAATTTAGTTTGGATAAATTTTTGGTACCTTTCTTATGACTTTTATATTTTGATGATTAGTGAAAAATAATATGTTTTAATTGAAAAAAAAATTTAATCGAAATAATTTATAGTGTTAAATTATGAATTGTAATGGTTTTTAAATATAATTAGACTATATTTTTATCATTTAATACAATTTAGGTCATTATAAGTAATTTCACATTTAAATTTGACACAATCACATGTCAATATTTTGATAGTTTTTACTTTAAAAAATCCGCTTTTTGGTTTTGAAGATGAGAATTATTTTTAAATTAATTATTTCTAATTATATGTTTTTAATTTGGAAAAATATAATTCAATTTTTAATTCGAAATATCAAAATTATCTTAGGGTAAATTTTTGGTATTTTTCTGAAAACATTCCATTTATGATTTATAGTGAAAAACACTGTGTTATTGTTTAAAACCGACATTTTATTTTAATAATTTTTTATTTTATTTAAATTTATATTTGGTCAAAATAGATACGTAATACCTATATAAGTTCAATGTAATTCAATGTTATAATTTTATAATAAGATTAGTTATATATTAAAATTTTATTGAACTGTTTACCTTCTTTTACCCACCTTCTAGGACTTTTTGAATATTTGCATAAAAAATAATTTTGACGCTTCTGTGAGTTGAATATCAAAAATCATAGAAACATGGTTAACATAAGTAAGTAAAATTTGGTTCAATAAAAAGAAAATATTTTTTGGTGAATAGTAACTTTTAACTTTTATTTACCACGGTTAACAGTAAATAGGGTAACTATGGTTAAAAATGATATTATAATTATCATAACACATGTACTAATTCTATTAGATAAGTTTAATTCGACCCAAAACAACCTTAGGAATAAAATATTATCCTTTATGTCCACTTCGATTATATTAGGACATTTATTATTATTTTATTTAATGAAGAGTTAAAAGTGTTAAATTCAATGATTTTTTACTAAACCATTTTTAATATAGAGTTATACAAAAGATAAATTAGACTATAAATATTAATTAGAAAGATAAATAAGATTTAATACATAAAATTAATTTATTTATTATTTTTAAAGATTAAAAACTTGAATTGATTTATGACACAATGATGATGCAGTAATTACCTTCTTAATGAAGTATTAAAATAGTTTATATTACAAATATTACAATAAAATGAATTTAAAAGTTTTGATGTCCTCAAAGAATTTACTGTGTTTATATGACATGTTAGGGTTGATTAGATAAATTTTCTTCGATGTGATAAGCTTGTTATAACTTTCACAAAAACAAAATACTAAATAGTGTCAAAATTGACATAAATTAATTTTTAAAACAAATACCGTATTATTGGTTGATATAATATTCATAAAAATACCTGGTTCGGAAAAATGGATTATATAATATCATATATATCATCAATGAACCACTTTAGATTCCCTTGGATGTTTAGAGTAATTCTATTAACTGTATAGTGTAAGAATACAAGAAGGCACGGTAAAAATTAATCTATCTAACTAAGAGATTAATCTAAAATATAAGGTTTAAATGGTAACCTAAAAATTTATGAAACCTATTTGTTTTGTGTACTTCTACCCATAACCACCTAATTATCTAAATAAATTCATTTGGATCCATTAAAAACAGAATATTATTATATAATAAATTAATACTTTAATCTTTTCTTAAAGTGAACCTCACCCCTCTTATAAAAAGGCACTTACCCTTCTCTCACAATAAAACCTAAAAAGCCATTTGTATCATCTAAGACCTTCCAATATATCCTCCCAACTTCCATACCTTAATCCTCGAGGACATAATTTGGTCAGAAAGAAAACATAACGATCCATTTTGAACGAATCAAAAGGAAGAACCCGAAGAAGTGGTAAATATTTCATCACCTCTATCAAGTTCTTTTCTTCTTCTACTTCCTCATTTTTTGTTGTTTCCATTCTAAAATAATAAATCCATTATATTATATATAATGTAATGTTATTATAAAAATGGTACAACCATATTCATTATTCTATCAATCATATGAATGACAAAGTCACCATATGTGCGTATGTAGGACTTACCGTCTCCACATCATGGTGTAGTTGTTATTCGATACATTATTATTTGGATGGGTATAACAATCATTATAACTAATCTCAATAATAAATATAACATTTTAATTATTATATATATATATATTATATACCATCCAATTACATATGATATAACCATCAATATAATGATATTTTTTCTCGTGCATACGATGGATTACCGTCTCCACGAACGTGAGGAGATTCATTTCCACGTTGATAATTAAATAATGATTATAAAAATATATATTATTGATAAGTATGTAATATATGACATAATAATGATAATGCAGATATATATATATATGTACTTACATATATATTATTCCCTTACTTCCGTTCAATACGATATGAAAATGGATCCAACGTTTCTACGTACGTACGGCCTACGGTCTCCATAATATGTGTTTTCCATTTCCTATATCTATCTATTATAAATATTTATATTATATATATATATGATATATAAAGCATGTTCTATATTCTAGAAGTATTTAAATCATGATCTAAAGGATATGAACAAGAATAACAAGTTAAAACACGTACGATAAAAAAACAATTATTACCCAAAATGTTAATTTAACATGGATATTATTATTCAATAGGTCATATAATGTCATAAATGAATCAATTATTAAATAATAATTATGAATATGGTTCTGGTATAGTTTAATAACATACTATGGTCAATATACAAGAGGTTAAATGTACCCTCTACCAAAGGAAAGTGCAAGGTAAGGGTTAATTCTTCAATCTCATTATTATCTGATATTGTTTACGTGTAAGTATTTTCTAGGAAATATTTATTATACATGTTTGTGTTTCATAAAATACATTTCCAAAGTGATTATTTTGAGTAACTCTTTAACTAAAACATCATTTTAAACATTTTAAATATTTCTTCTTCTAAATCATTCGAATTAATGTCAATTTTTCCAAAATGGTTATGAGGATTTATTTATATAGACATGAATGTTTTATAATGTTAATTCCATTCAAAAGTTTCAAAGTGGTATGTGATAATTTGATTCAAAACTATCTTTTAAATTTATTCCTTTATAAATTGTGTGACTTTTAAATGTTTTCATGAAAAAGGGATATTTCTCTCAAAGTGTTTTACTAATAATTAACAACTATGTCGACATCCTTTTGGGATATTAATATTTATTGAGGTTTATTTATTATAAATACAATTTTCAATATTGTGTTGAATGAGTTAGGATATGATTGACTATGAATGTCCTATTTTTATACCATTAATGGTTTATGGATAATGTATTAACATTTCTTATGCTAGTTTTAATACAAATGTTTATGTTATGTTTAATCCGTTTCACGAGGAATGTATTGGACTTAGTAAGTGATGGGTGGAGCCTGTTATAACTCATCAATGAATCGGTAGGTCTCGTGAGACGAACTAGGGTCTTGGGACAAGGCCTTGACAAAATCGTTTATGTTTTCTTTGAAAAATTCCATGACTATGTGGTTGTGATGTCTGGTATTATGCATTCCATCCTTATGAAATTGGAAATTGATAGTACATGTGATTATTCAATTAGATGAATATACATTTGAATAATTAAATAGAATTATTTGACTTATAATTTCAATATTATAATGTAGTTTAAATTTAAATTTTTTTGTTTTAGTCTTATTTATTTCATTAAATTTTTAAGCTTATTTATGAATATTTTAGCTATATTGTTATCCTTACTGAGCATCTGATCTCACCCCTTTATTATGTTTTATTTTACCAGGATTCCAAGAAGTGTATTATGATTGATAAGTAGGGTTAAGATAAGTGATTAATAGCATTCTCAAAGGAACATTTATGTTGTGTTTTATTTTCTAATGTGTAATGTAACGTTCATGTATTTAATCTATTTCCCAAGACTGAAAAACTGATCGGTATTTTGGGACTTGATTCATTGTAATCATGCCAATGTATTAAAATAATGCACTGACTTAGGGCTTCTGGGGTCGGGGCATTACAGTTGGTATCAGAGTAAGTTTAGCAACAACCTTGGAAATAGATTTAGATAAACTCTGATTAGAGAACACTACCCTAAGATAGACATTGAGGATTATTATATAAGAACTTCCTTGAAATTTGGTAATCAATGGATTTTTTGTATTTTCAATGAAATACATCCCTGTCTTGATATGAGCAGGTACATGCGGCTCTGGTATATATGTACCTAGGAGTGAAAACTATTTCAAAGAGTTTTGGGCTTGACTTGGGGTATCTAGGTACACGACAATGGGCCATGCAACACTCTTAGTTATGACACTCTCGGCGTGAGGGAGGCGGCCTTGTTCAGTTCGACACGGGGGTGTAACTCCCCGGTCTCCTAGATTCCTGAACGACCCGAAGGTCGTTTGGTTGGCGAGGCGGCAGCGTCGCGTGGGCGCCGTTAGGTCGACGCGGAACTTGCCATAGGGGGGTTCGACCATCGTCACGACTTTGTTTGTGGATTCTGTTTTCCAACAGTGCGGAAGTCGCACCGCCTTCCATCCCGTGGCTGGCGGTCGTGCCGGATGCCTTCTCTGTTCACTACTGCTGATGAGATGTGGCCTTCCTCTTGTGTCATGCATCAACATGCTCATGGTCTTCCAAGGAGGAACAAGAATAGAAAGATAGTTGAGGGTACAGGCCAGGTTCGTTAGGCCTGATCCCTCCGCGTTATCTCGTATTATGGAGGATATTAAGGGGTTGAATAATCAATTGAATTAAACTACAAGATAAACCCCACAATGATTTCTCAAAAAAATCTTCCCACAAATACGAAGGAATCACGGGTCAACCCGTTAGTCATTTGACACACGCTCTTCATAATATTTCAAGAACAAGGAACATGGAATCAAGAATGCACAAATGAAAATAACCCCTTCCTTGAAATATAGTAGACCGCTTGCGGTTGAGGGAGTCTTGCGGTTTTCCATCTCCACAATAAGCTCTCCTTACTGCCGCTCAAACGTCAAACACCAGTTCAGGGTTTCGGTGTCTCACATATCCTCCTTCTAGGGTTGGCTCTGTCCTCTATGGACTCTACATTATTGCTTTCCAACAGAACTTTTTTTCTTGGCAAAGCTTGTCTGATACCCCTCCAACAAGTGATATATTTGAGGATAGGTGGAGAGTAAGTAACATCATGGGGAGCTAATGGGGATCATTAATAGGAAGCTTCAAAATTTCCCACAATAATTCTATTACATATATTGGAGGGTCAATCCATTTATTTTCATGAAACAACACCGGTACCACCTTACATCTTGTCCGTTGGAGGAATAGAATAAAAATAAAATAATAATGTTATTTTATTTATTCAATTAAAATGTTCAAAAAACTTACTTTTTCTCTGGACCTACTGCGGTATAAGTGAAGCCTCTCATAAGAGAATCCCGATGTTGCAGATTCAACGATTCCCTCAGATTTTTAATCCAAGCTGTGGTTCAAAAGTTAGAAAGCGCCGCTCAAGCCTTTACTGAAAGTACCCTAAAATATGTTCAGAAATTCATTCCAGGAACACTGGGCCTCAGAATCATGCACCGTCAATTTTTGGAGACTCATAGTAATTCCATAAAATCAAAAAAATTACATGCAAAAATCCAAGTCTTTACAAATATAAATTTAAAACATTGACCTACTTGAATGATAATTGTTTCATGTTTTGGGCACTATTACTGGGTAAGGCACGAGCAATCACTTTTCATAAAAAAATTCAAAAAAATTGAAAACTCTATAATATTATTATTTTGTTCACAACTTAATTTTCCCACGGATTATTGTTTATCGTTGTTACTGTTTTGTTACTCCTATCTGTTTCATAAGTTTTATGCTAGTTTCACTTTGATATCGCACTTTCCATGATTACAAGATAATTCATTGTTACATTATAGCCCTCAAACTCTGAACCAGAAAAACAATTATCTACTTCTAAAAAGAATATTTTAATGGATAATCTTGATAATAGATTTGATCGAAACATTATTGAGAAAAAAACCATAGTTCCACCCCCAGTTACCTAGAGTTAGGGAGTTTAAAATTCGAATTGTATCAAAAAACCCATATATTAATAGGAACTATGAAATTAAGCAGTCTCACCTTTCTCAACTTCCATCATTCAATGGTATTTTAGGAGAGTATTCACTTGAGTTCATTAGAGTGTTTTATAAGATCTGTACGAACAATTACCTCTGAAAGAGCTTTGTGAGGAGTTAAGACTGAGGATCTTTCCATTTTTTCTAAAGGGGAAGTCTAGGACTAGGTTTCAAAACTTAGATGAAGAAATTTTTGATACCTATGAAGAGGTGTTTTCTACATTTAAATAAATATTCAATCCTAGGAACCCCACCTATGATATTTGGAACAAAATTACTGAGTTTTTATTGGATGAGGGAGAGTTATTTCATGAGGCATTGGATAGATTTATAAGACTCCTTAGGCAACGTCCCAATCACCATTTTTCTAGCCATCTACTCATGGATACCTTTTATAATTCTCTCACCAAAATTTAGTTGACCAATTCTTTGGGGGTGGCTTTTCTGACTCCACTGTTGATAAAATGAAACTTGTGTATGACAATATTGCTAAAAAATCTCAGCATAAGTTCTCTAGGAAGAGTTCTGTCCATAGGGGTGAAGTTAATCATCAGGTTTCTATTGATAGTGATAAGGTCATAAGGGAATAATGTAGTCATTTTGGGATGTTCGTTCACACTCATACATGTTGTCCTAATTTTGACCGCCCTGTCCACTTTGACAAGACTGCCAATTTTATTGATTTTAGAGCTAAGAACCAAGGGGTAAATGATCAATTCTTTAATCAGTACACATATGCTTTTCAAAATAAACCAAAATATTCATGTAAAGAACAAGGATTCATAATACAAACTACCTCTCCTAAAATCGAATCACAGACCAAAATTTATAACTCAATAAATATAGGGATGAATCATATAATTCTCAAGTTGAGTTAAATTGGTTGTTACAATAGGTTTTGGGAGAGATCATTTCATTTAAGAAGGAAAAAATGGTAAGATTTATAATTTAGAATATCAAATAGTTAAAATGGCTAGGTATCAAGGTGATAAGGAAAAGGGAAATATTCCAATCACTTAAATTATTATTCCAAGAGAGAATATCATGGCTATAACCACCAGATCTTCCCTTAAAACCCATGAAAAAGTGAAGGAACAGTCTGGGAAAACTGAAATTGATGAAAAAACTGAATCTGGAAACAAAAATATGCTTGAAATTGAATATGGAAATTTAGACAGCATTTTTCAACCTGAATAGAAGGTTGAAGCAACATCTGAAAAACATCATGAACCAATGAAAATAAAGTGGGAACTAATTAAACAAGAAAAGAAAAAAAGTGGAATTGAGGAGAGGGTGAATAATCAACCTATTCTAAAAAATTATACCCCTCTCATTCCCTTCACTGAAAGAGTGAATAAGTATAATACACCTGACTATTTGATGTTTCATAAAATGATTCAAAAATTTAGTATCAACATGCCATTTTTAGAATCCTTATATAAAATACCATCATATGTTTACTTTACCCAATGTTTTCTAGAAAAAAATAATTTTCAGAAGTTGGAAAAACTTAATATCAATTAGGATTATAGTGAGATTCAGTTAATGAAGTTGCCTCCAAAATTGATGGACCCTGACAAATTTATTATTCAATGTAGAATAGGTGCATGTGAGAAACTCAACTATTTATGTGACTTAGGATCAAGCATCAATCTTATGCCTTACTCCCTATTTAGAAGTTTGGGTATTAGGGATTCACAACCAACTTATGTTTGTCTTCAACTTGTTGATAGGTCGCTCAAACACCCTTCAGCGAGGGTGGATGATCTGTTAGTGAGTGTAGTAAAACTAACACTTCCAATAGACTTCCTTATCTTAGATATGGATTGTGATGAAAAATTCCCATTCATCTTAGGGAGACCATTCCATTCCACAGCCGGTGCTGTCATAGATGTGTCCAAGGGGAAACTCATTATCCAATCTATTAATTATGTGGATGAGTTTTTAGTATTTAAAAAGACCCAACACGTGGTTGGTTTTGATTTGATAAATGTTTCTAAGAATAATTTTTTCAAAATTGATATTTGAGCTGAGTATGGTTCTTTCCCTCTTGAGGTAACATATATTATGATCCCCTAGCCTATTGAAACATTTCGTTATGCTACTACTCATGTCTCACTCTCTTCTTTAAATTAGCAGAATCTTTACCTAGAACCCTTCTAGGGATTTAGTCACATTTTTTTCCGGAAATGTCTCAACCTATTTTTGAATGTTTTCCTTATGATGTCGACTGTATAAGGGTTTCTGATATTGGAAAAAGTTCTTGGATGAGTCCGGATGAAAAACTAGATTGTTCCCATTATGAACAAGTGTATTTTCTGGGAACCTAATTTCATACGTAGTTTGATGCTGTTTGTGATGAATACCAACATGAACATGAATTATTCACATCATATAATCATCTATGGACATTGCGATTCACTTGTTGGAACCTGAGTTTGATTATTTCTTCCATGATTTTTTTGAGTATTCTTTTATACAAGTTGTGCAATGAACATTTTCTGAAAATGATGAATAATTTTCTAATGGGTTTCCTTCTGATTCTGGGTTGGAGATGACCTCTAATTGTGGGGAATCCATGTAAGTATTCCTAGTCAATTTAGTGATTTTATTAGAAATCTGTTGAATATTTTAAGAGTTATGGAAGTGGAGTCTATAGATCAAACTGATCTAGAATGTATATTTGAAACTAAATTGTTAAAAGAATCTTTGAAAATGTATCTTAATACTGAATAAGAAAATTTCAGGGTTCATCATATTCTTGATTTCTTAAACAAAAGTTAAATTCACACTATTAATAATTCATTCCCATTAAATGATCATGGAAAAAAAAATTGTGAAATTATGTCCAGCTAGGGACTATAAAACTAACGCTGCATGAGAGGAAACCCATGGTTTCACTTTTTTTTCAATAAAAATTTGTAATTAAATATAGTCTGACTTAATATTTTCAGGTCAGTGCTAAAAGGGAGGCAACCCCAGGATTCAATTTTTTCTTTACTCTTGTACATGTTTTTTTAATAAAAAACTTCTTAATGTTATATTTGTACTATGCCTCTTCTGGATTTGTACTTGTTCTTTCTACTCAATGATTCAGACTATGTTGTTGCTATGGTTGTCAAAAGGGAGTAGAAATCCCATGATGAAGGATCAATGTTAATCATTAATCCATTGATGTTTCTTAATTCATGTATTCATTTTTATGATCCTGTTCATTTTAATAAAAATTCACTTTTATGTCGCAGTTATTACTATCGGTGAGATAGTGAGTGCTACATTACAAAATTCTGCATGTATTAGAAATTCTGCTACATGTTTGCTAGAAAATATGATGCATGTTTTTCATACTAAAAAGTTTTTTATGAATGTCACTAAACTGAATAAAATAACTTTTCATGTTCCTCCATGCTGAAAAATTGAATTTAATTGTTGTTAAAATCATTCCACTCCTTGAAACTAAGTGTGGGGGGGGGTTACATGCTTGCTAGTTGTTGTGTTTTTCATTGAAACAGATTAGTGTATAGGGTTTTAATAATGCATCATTCTACTATATTGATCATTCATTTGAATCAAACTTTCTCAAATTATTACACCCATTACATAGTGCATCCACAAGTTACATACAATGTTTTAACTTTAATGGAAAATATTTGTCACTGGACTTAAATGTTGTTGCGTGTTCTTGATAATGAACCTGTTGTTAAATTATTCATTATGGAAAACAATATTTTTGAACTTCATGGAGACCCCTTATACATGTCATCTCTCTACTGAAATACAAAATCAATTTTGAACTCTACCTGTCAAATTGTCCTTCTCCATATTTTGAAGTCAACATTGGGGACAAAGTTGGGTTTTAAGTGTGGGGGAGGTGGGTCAATTCTTGACTGTGTTGAACTATGATTTAACATGAGTCCATTAATTCCCACTAAAACATCAATATTTTTGTAAAAAATGGTAATTTTTTTCAAACTTCATTCATAATTTTAGACATTACACAGTACTGAATTTGGTCTTGCACTTGAATAATGCCTGATTGGTAGTTAAGAGCTGTTATGAAAATGAAGGTAATGTGGATGGATGATTGGTATGGGAATTTAAATAGTGATTTAATATAAATTTGGTTTAAGAACTACTTCTGAGAGTGATATGGGTAACCGTTTAGTGGATTTATGATCATATCCTTTGGAACTAGAAGTTTTATTTGATTATAGTGACTCATTTCCTTTTAATTATTAAAGTAATCACTTTAGTGACCCAATATAAATGATTTTCATATAAATATTTTAGAGAAGTTTGGGAATCTCAGATCCCATGGTAAATCTCTGAGACCCTAGATACGGGATGCAATTCTGTTTACTATAATCCCTCTGTACACCTTGAATAAGTGCATTATACAATGCTCATCACATGATACATGGCATGGGAAAAATAAAATAAAGTGTCTAGGGTAAAAATGAGTTCATTAAGGTGAGGGGAATGATGAATACCAGATGAAGAAGGGTACAATTTGATTATATGAGAGTCATTTAGGTTGTATCATTATGGTGATTCACAAAAAAATAATTATATTTGGGACCTAGGATTGACTCAAAGTATAACGTTTATATTGTTAAGATATCAAATCCACAGGTTTGTTACTTTTTTTCACTCTTGAAGTTAGCTCTTAAGACTGGATTAGATTGGGTCACTAAGAAGAGTCACATATGAGGAAGGAAACCTTCATTGATTGATTATTATTTTCTTTATTGATTACCCTTTGAGTATATGTTATTAGCAAGGCTTCATTTGAGAATTTCATTTTTTAAGCCTAAACTAAGTTTCTAGTCTTTTTTTCTAAATAAATAGACATACTACATTTTTAACAGAGTGTTTTAAATAAATCTCATCTGTTTCTAAAAGATATTAAAACATAGGATTGTTTGAGGACAAACAATGGTAATGTGTGGGGGAATTTGATGTGGCCTTATTTTTACATAGTTTTTCAACATAATTTTATTTAATTTTTAATGATTTAACTAGCTATTTTTAAATTTTTTATTAAATAATCATACTTTTATATTTTTATAACTAAATTTATTAATTAATCAATATTTAGAAATAATTATGAAATTTTAATCCTTTAAAAAAATTAATTTTATATTTTTTAACATTTCTAGTTTTATTATTTATTAATTAGGTTTGTTTCTATTAATTTGATCACTTTTTAATAAATTGACATTAATATTAATGAACCAATTAATCACATAATTTGGGTATTAATTATCTTAGTTTTTAATTTAATATTTTTCCCTTTAATTTATACTCATTAAAATAAATTATCTTTATTAATTTCTATGTTTAATTATTTGGTCAGTTTTTAATTAAATTTAATAATTTATGTTTTTAAATAACTAATTGAATTTTTATTTATTTTTAAGTGTTCATATCATAATTTAATTAATTAATTTTCTTATTTAAAGATTTTATATTTTAATTTTGCATATATATTTTTAAAAATATCCCTGTTTCAAATCATTTATTTGATTTATTTTTAGTTTTTAATTCTAATTTAAATAATTTTTGGTTATCAGTTTATTAAATAATTTAATTAACTTGTGTTTTAATGTTAAAGTAAACATATGAAGTTTTATTTTTTGTCTCACAGTTAGTTCATTTTTTATCCTACAATCGTCAGTTTTATTTTAATATGCTATCGATGCAAAGGCACATCTGCATCAGTTTCAACTTGGCATCGGTGTTGGTCTCACTTTTCATCGGCGTCAGTGACTCCATAATTCTTAAAACTATCAGTGACTCAATTTTTACCAATGAGTATTCTTTTTTATTTTTAACCATCCATCAATTCTTATTTATCGGTGAACTATTTTATTCTTTTATCGGTCTCACGCACACACCGGTTCCACCACTTCCACACACCGATATTGATCCCTCCACATTCCTTATCGGTGACTCCCGCGCTGCATACTATTTGACTATTGGAGAGACATGTCTCACTGATATCTCATTTCACACAACTATTTCCCTTCCACCATTCCTCTGCATCGGCACCATTTCCTACCTCCTACCGATAGTCACCTCTCCTCTCCGACCATGCAACCAACACATTCAACCCTCACAACTACAAATGTTCCCCCTTTATCAACTTCCATTCCAAAATCAATATACACAATCCACAAACCAGAAAATAAAACTTTTACAGTTTCACACTGGAATTTCAACCAGATCTGAAAGCACCCACCTTAGTTGTTCTTGCTTTGATAATTAGAGCTTCCTTTTTTCAACAAATTGGATCGGGCCACCATCGTCACCTTGAGTTTGAGCCGCCGCTACTAGAAAAAGAAGACGAGATCCAAGGCCAATCCAAGAGAAAAACCCTCCACTAGTGCCGAATAGGTCACCGACCGAGGTCAGGGCTTAATTGTAGGAGATACAGTACTCCAAACCACTGAGCTGAACTTCCTGTAGCCGATGCGCGATAGAGCTGTGCTGACCACCACCTAGATTCGTGATGAGGAGGGAGCCGCTCACCACAACAGAAGAATCTTGAATCCCCACCTTTGGCTTGGTCAATTTGGGGGGGGGGGAGAAGGAGATAAAATAATAAATAATAATAAAATTAAAATAAAACTAATATAAAAACTAAAAAAATATAATAAAAATATTAAACGTTAATAATTATAATATTATAATAACTATAATATATTTAATATTTATAAAACTGAATTATTAATTAAATTAACTTAAATAAAACGTTAATTGAACTAAATTAATTAATAATAACTTCTAAATTAAAATAAATAAATTATTATTTTAGTGTTGCATATTAAATATTTTTAATTATTTAATATTAAAATTTCTCAATAAAATAATTACAGATAAAAATTTATAAATTAGATTATAAAGAACTATTCTAAATAACTTTAATTCGTAAATAATTTAATTTTCGAAATTATGAAAAATTTATATAACTTATTCAATATTATATAAATGAAAATAAATAATTTTATTAAATAATGAAAATAAAATTAATACCATTAAAATGAATTAATTATTTATAACTAAATTGTTCTAAAATATTTAAATGTTTACTTTAATTATTATTTCATAACTTTTATAATAAGATATAATTAATTAGATAAAATAATTAATTCATTTTAATTAATAATAATTTAATTTTAAAATATATTTATAATAACTTGAGGTCAATAATACATAAAAATAACAAAATAAAATAACATTTTTAAAAAAAATTTACTTTATTTAAGACTTTATAATAAATTAATAACTATAATTATAAATTTTCTTTTATTTATTTTCTATGTGTTTTACACTGCTTGTTTTATTCTTAGTTCTGTAGGTTCACATCGATGCCTTAAAAACGTCCAGGTTCTTTCAAATAACTCACTAGGATTTAGTTACAACGTCTTGATTAGTTCGACGTGTTAGTGATGAAAAAAAATACATGTGTGCAGTGCACAAGTGAGGGACACTTGAAGTCAGTGGAATACAGGGGGTGACATGCAACTTATGATAGGAGGATTTAAAAGTAGAGAAAGCTGTGAATTTTATATGGGGGAAGACACACTTTCAAGGGATGAATGATTTGAGAGGGAATCATTAGAACATTAGACGACTTCTATCTCATCGGAGTAGAGACATCTGGTTGTCATCCCTAGAGTTTAAGGAGAATTCGAGCAGAGCATCTTTGGGGAGTACTTTATCCCTCTTGTTTTTTACTTCTCGTATTTTGTTCCTGATATTTTTTCAGTTAGTATTTTGATAATGAACATGTTTTTAGATAAATCTCCTATTTCAGGGAGAAATATAGTTTCTGCTGGTTATCTTTAAATCATTATTTTATCTTTTTCATTTCAATGTATTCAGTATTGTTTGGCGAGATCAATAATGAATTTATTCAATTTCTTTGTACCACTAGAATATAATTTCTAAATCCACGATCGTTCGTTGATATAGACTGTGGATGCATCTTTCAAAATTCCATAAATTCATAAAACATTATAACTTACGATGATTTCATTCAATCATCATTTTCAAATCACAATTTTAGCAAATGGAATTATCTCGGATTAGCGAACACTAAGATTTATCGAACTGTATAACATAACTCCTGGCGAGGGAAGTGAGTCATATTTTTTACAAGTTATCTACTGCTACAAATTTTAGGTGAATTGGAATTTTTTAAAACCAGTAGATTAAAGTTTTTTATAGGGCATTTTATTTTTAATTTTAATTTATCATCAATATATATTTTTTTTGTTAACTATTTCATGATTTATATTAGTTTATATCACAAAAATTTAAATTGTTATGTCACTTTACACTTTAAAAAAATATAAAAAAAAGCGTTTTAAAAGATAGGAAATCTACCCCAATACTGACAACAGGGGGGTATTGTTTAAAAAAAATTATATTTTTTTGTTAAAATAACATTCCCTATGGGTTCGACCATGCTTTACACATTTACAGTAGTTAGTAAGAATATAAATTTTAAACATTGACCGACTTCAACGATAGTTGTTTCACTCACGGTGGCTTATGATCATTTTACATTTATGGATTGTTGAAAATTTTATCTTTTATTCTACTAGTTTTTTAATTAAAATGTTTACGATGATTATGTATTGATATGTAATTATACCCTTTGATATTGTGAATTAATTGGAAATAATATGTGACTGGTGTGTTGTGTTATAGCCTCTCGATTCGTTGGTAGGTATCATGAGAAGATCTAGTTTGACTATTTTGAATATTATTTAACTATAAACATATTTTATCCAGGCATTGGGCTTTGATGATATGAATATTATGTCGGAAATTATTCATTACACAACTATGAAACTAGTTATTGTTATCTATGTGATTATTTATGTTGTTAATATATTCATATATTTAAAACCTTTTAATGATATTTTTTATATATAATATACGATTATTTTCTATCTCATGCATATTATTCATGCTCTATTTACTTTATGATAGCTTCCATTGCATGTTTTTTTATTACTTATCATCTGAGCTCACCCATTATTATTTTTCAATCCCCCATAATACTAAGAATAGATTTATGTGTAAATATATCAATTGAAAAAAATAAATATTAAAAATATCATAAGAATTTCTATATTAGATTTCACATTTTTATAATTAATGTTAAAATTATGTATGGATTTATACACCCAAGAACACTAAACTATGAGATCATTTGGGATGTGATTCATTTTATTATGCGCTGGTGTAGTAAATTAACTGCCAACAATAGGCTAATGTAGTCATGGTGCTACACAAAATTTCAAAAAGTAAACCATGCGTTCAACTGATGTGTGATCTATTAGTACATATGAAATATTAATAAGTATTCATTTTCCTTGGATTTTATTAAAATATATGTTTGTCTTCTATGTTTTTACCCATTTAATTTTTTTAATGATTTGTTAAATCGATAAATTTATTTTTTATTTATTCATAAAACACCAAGTTTATGTGTGGTATATTCATACCTGTTATAATTTAATCAATTATCATTGTTCAATAATTTCACTAAAATATTTGGTTCTCCTTAGGTTTGAATTTTTTTACTCATGTATTATAGTTTCTAAATCAACAACAAGACACATTTTTTACTTTTAAAAACACTAGAAGTTAGATTGATTAGTGATCTTAGTGTACACATAAAAAATTAAATAGTGGTCATTTTCTAATGATTTAATATACACCCATGTTTTTCCCATGTTTTATCATAATAACATATTTTGAATAATTTTTTATAATAAAACCGTTTCCTCAATCATTCTGACCATATAGTACATCGAAATATAATAATGTCTATACCCATAGGCCATGAGTGAAATGTTGAACATTTTTATTAGAAATAATGACAATATTTGGTCCTTTAATAGGTTTTGATCCTTTGATCGGTTTTTTAAATAATTTTACAAATCATTTTAATCACACATTTAATTTTTTCGTGCTCACCACCAGCTAGATTGATATGATCTATATTTCAAGAAAATAAAATTAAATGAAAAATGTTTTCCTATTATTTCATGATAATTCGAGGTTTTTTGCTTGTTTTAACAATTTCTCATATATTTTTTGACCTTTAAATCCAAAAATCACACTTTTGGTCATTCTTATGAAACCATGTGGCTAATTAACTTTAGTTTTATTCCTATATATCAATCATCTTATGTATGTCATTTCCATGTAATTTCATGATTATCTAAGTTCATTATGAAGGACTTTTCCCTATGAAACATGTTTACAAATACTTTTTAATCATTAAACATGTACTTTGAATTATTATAAGCTCACTATGAGTCATATTGACAAGAATTCTATTCAAACATGTCAAAAATTAGTCAATAATTAATTTTTATTGATCTCATGATAATTCAATAACATTTTTCCAAGTATTTGACTTTTTTATGCATTTTTTGCATTCTAATCCATAAAATCACATTTATAAGAATGCATTGAAAATGGCATGTCTGATTTTTTGTGAGGTATATTCCAACATGAAAACAAGAAAATATAGGTAATATTTTATGATAATATGAGTTAATTTTTTAGGTTTTGATAGTTTGGTGCATGCTTTTAAACACTTAAATCTAATGAAACAATTTTTTTGGTCATTCATACCATATCACACATTAGACTAACATTTTGTCTTTTTTATAATTTTCACAATCTAACCCTAAATAATTATGGTATCATTTAATAACAACCCAATGATTTATCTATGTTCTCAAAATTTCAAACATTCATTTTTGAATTAATTTAAATCATGATCAACAAACAATAGATGAATGAGCCATCTATAATTTTTTCCTTTTTTTATCGATAAAATAAATTTAATTTAATGATTAAACTATATTTTGACTATAATATTTATTATTAGAAATATCCATTTTAGAATTTTTTTATTTTTTTATTAATGAAATTTTAAAATAATTGGTATATTTATTAATATTCAAATATTTTCAAATAAATGATAGAAATTTTGGACACCATTAACAGCCTCCAATGGAATGCTTCAATGTAAGAAATTATAAGTGTGTATATATATATATATATATTAAACAAGGAAACATATATACATGGTTTCTAATGGTTATTTGGGACCCCTATCATTCATGTCACCTAGGAAACCATTAATATTTTCTTAAAACCACTTATTTATATATGTGAATGCTCAATTTTCTACTTGTGGATAAATATAAATTCAAAACCATTTTATAGACTATGATTGTCAAAAGGTAATTTTTATGACGAAAACATGCTCTACTTTGTTTCTTAATCTAGAAAAAAATTATATTGATGTTATGTTTGTGAAATATTGACCAATAATTCATGAATTAGACAAACGTTTGATCCATCTCTATTTATCTCAAATTAGATGGGGTTCATTTTCTAATTAATTCATGATTATCTAGTCTTGTTTTCTATGCTATGAAAAAATTATATTAAATCAAAAAAACACAACTTTGGTCATTCTAAGAAAACCACACATTAGACTGATGAGTTATATATTTCTATACATCAAAAATTAAATGAAGTTCATCTATTACACATTGATGATTTGAATAATGTTTTTAAAGCTTTTTAAATCTAATAAAACTACTGTTTCATTCTTTTCTACCACATCCACTGATGGATTAACATAAATACTATTTTTTATATGTCTAAAAACAATCAATGATTATTTTCCTATTATTTGATAACAATATGTGGTTGTTTTCTTGGTTTTGAACAATTGATGCACATTTATTGAATTTTAAATCTGTAAAAAACATATTTCATCATTACAAGAAAACTATGTATAGTATTGACATGGGGTCTACTCCTATATTTCACAAATTAAATAGTTGTTGTTTCCTATGATATCAAGAAAATTCATGGTGGATTTTTTTATTATGATCATTCAACATATTTTTAATCATTTTTAATATAAAATTATTTTCCTTTTATTTCTAGTTAGATAAGAAATCGGAATGAAACGTGGTCTACACATACATGAGCCAAGTTAAATGGTGATTGTTTTTATGGGATTTCATGACAATATGATGTCATTTTCTAGGTCTTGACTCATTAAAGAATATTTTTAAAGGATTATAAATCATAGTAAATACATTGGTTTCTATACTAATCTCTCCATAGGTTAGATTTTTGGGTCAACTATTCCTACATGTCAATTATTATTCGAAAACCATTTTTCAATGATTTCTTTATAATCTGATATTTTTTTCCAGGTTTTGACCATTTTCCTGTTAGTATTATTTATATGTAATTAAAATAACTTATACATCAAGTTCTTTTTCATCTGCTTATACATTATATTAATATGCTCATGTTTATGACTTATGTATTGTATTTTGAATATAACCTAGATGTTTTCTTCTTCTACAATTACATCTTCACCATGATCAACTATAATTTATTTGATGACACTAGATTATAGTTTAAACTTATACATTAGATTCAATTACCTATTAGGTCCTCATTCCAAAATCATAATTAATAAATACATTTTTCCTCATGCATTTTATTATTTTTTATTTTTTTAATTTTTTTTATTTTTTTACTTTATTTCAATTTCTTAAGACTACATATCCTAGATGATACTTATTCTCATATGTTTAGTATTAAATTAAAATTATTTTCTTCATTAATTTTTTTCTTATGATTCATCCCACTTCTACCTTTAACTATTTATGTTTCATTTATATTATATTCTAAATTTTCTTTTCACTTATTACCTATTTTTTTAATTCTAGATGTTTGATTTTTGACGTATGTACTTTAATTTTTATTCTAGTTTTGTTTTATTTTATATTCAATTTCTTGTAATATATTTTTTATTTTATATTGTATTCAATTTTAGTTTATATTTATTTTTTTATTCTTTTAAATTTTATTTTTCAAGATTTTTGTTTTAATACTACTTTTGATTCATCTATTGTCTTCTATATTCTCTCTTAGATGTTATCTTCTTACTATCAGTCTTTCTTTTTCTCAATAATTATTCTACCTAAAGTATTTATATTTATTTATTGTTGTACATATGTTTTATTCCATTTTTATATGTCTTTTCTGGTATTTTTATATCATACTAAAAAAATATATATTCTACCTTCTAATTTTGTTTTATAATATGTCTTTCTTCTATTTTTAATGTCTCTACTACCATATATCACTTCCTCCCTTTTTATATATTATTTTTTCTACTTCATCTGTGGTTTGTACTTAGACCCTATACATCCACATTCAATTATCTTTTATCAATTTAACATTTTAGATTCATCTATGGATGGTTCTTTGATTTTATATTTATAATATCTATGATAAGAATTTCACATTTTCATTAATACTTTTTAGTGTTATTGTTTTTTATTCAACCTATTATTTTGAATAATTTTTTTTTCTTTTTTATGATTCATGTTTTGATAATGTTTTTTTATCCACATCGACTTCTCCTTAAACTTAAACATCACTATTAAATCATTTCTTGTTGCTTATTATCATCTTCTAAATATAGATTTTGAAACCTCATTTCCATCTAGTTAACCACATGATTCCACATAAGAATATTATTTTTAAATTTTTTTTATCCAAATATTATTTATTTCTTCTTCATTTTTCCATTTAACTATTATCATTTTCCTCATATACAACATCTTCTAATAACTCTATCTCTAGGAAACATAAAATTATCATACCTTGAATTTCATAATTCATTTATTTGTAAACATTTTATTTTTTATTTCTATATTTTTTCTTAGTTAGTAATAATGTCATGATATATAAATGATCTACTAAAGACAAGAGTATTTTTTTAGAGATTGTGGATTTTTATTTACATCAAATTTATTTAAATTAATTATATTTTTTTATTTTAATAATTAACATTATAATTAATAAAGGGTTTTGAATGTGAAAATGAAATAACATAAAAATGAGATATCATACATGAAAATCAGCAGTGTAGTATATTAATTAGAGAAATTTGTTTTTTATGGAATAGAAGTTTTAAAATTTATATTTCAAATACTTATGTGACCCTTTTATGGGGATGTTATTCTTAGAGAATTTCATTGAGAAAAGACGAATAATATGAGATATTATTATTAAATAATTAAAATTATATGTTTCTCATACATTTTAAAATTTTATTTTTTATCATTATATAAATTATTTTTTATTTAAATTTTATTTTAAATTAATTTATCCTAATTAAAATTAAATTTAATAAAGAATAAGGGGGTTTTATTGTCAACACTTTACTCTTCCCCCTATCGACTATGATGAAATGATTAGTTCATGGTTATACTGAAGATGATAGGATAACCATTATTTTTATTGTGCAATTGTTAATATTTATTATTCATAATTTTATCTTCTTTATCCTTATTTAGATGAGTCATAATGCACTTTATATTTTAGTTAAATTATCATGAATTTTGTTTTTATGTTATATTTTTTATATCCAATAGGTCAGTTGGTGGATACTGTAGATGCATTCCTAATGAACTCATGTTTAAGTTATGGGGGAAATGAAAAATAGTTTAGTTGGTGGGGGTTTCAGGTGTGAATGATTTTGGAAACACAATTTGATATATTTAGATGTTGGTAGTGTTCATGAGGATCATAATAAGACCAACATAGAAAAATACTCTTTTGATGATCTATACTAGATGGGCTACCTAAGGGAATTATTGCAACTATTATGTGAGTGGGGTCATTTGGGAGTGTTGAAATCCATTGATTCTCACTATGTAATGTAAAATTAAGTATATTAGAATAATAGATTCTGACCTGGTCTATTATATTATATTGGATTAAAATTTATTCATAATAGTATTTAGAAATATATGTTAGAAACTATCTTATGGAATAAGGAATAGTAGTTGTAAAATATTCTATGTAAGGGATGTATGATTGGGGTGAATATGGGGGAATTTGTTAGAAAATGAAAGGGTGGAGTTGTTATGAGTGGGAAGTGGGGAGATAGTTAGAGGGGTGAGGAATTTTGTTGTGGGATTCGGTAACATGTCTTGGATGAGATAGTCTAGGCGATTTTCTCATACTTATTCATTATTCATCTTCTCTTTATCTATTGTAATTGTAGTCCCCAAATAACAATACATAATAATATATTTGATCATGGAAAACTGGGTGAGTGTGGTATATTATCACATGGTTTGACTCGCCACTTGTGTTTTCATCATCAATTTTTCTTCAATGATAATACACACTATTTCATTTATCTTTTAATTCATACGAATGACCAAATTCCACTATATTGATGGAAGCAAACTCTGTGGTTTAATCATTAAATAGTTGAATGATTTTATTCATTGTATTTATATGAATCAAACTGCCATATGGGCCTAATTCCATCACATTAAATATTTCTCCAAGGAAGTTTTCACCACTAGATTATATACACAACACTAAAGAAAACAATTTCCTATATTCCAACTGATATAATGATTTATTTATTAAAATGTTTTTTAAATAGTGATCACACCTCTACATTTTGAATCCATGAATCCTCTTAGGTGAAAAACATCTAGAAGTTAAATCTTTGAGTTTAATTTGTGATGGTTTTCTCAGTTCACAGATGCACTATGTTGTTCGTCTCCTACCAGTTCACACCCAATGCAGCTACATGCTATAATTCATATATCCATTATTTCAACTTTAGGTAGTAATTTTGCACCACAGAACATGAAATAATGCTATAGTCAAAAACATGTAAAAATTAATTATCCAATTATAAATATAATTGAATTAGTTGTTTTACAACCAATAGAACACTAAACAAGATAGGCGAAAATGGGATTAAGATATCTCTAACAAGGTTGTGGTCCTCTTATTTTTGATGCTCTATTTCTTAAAAAAACATGATGAACCATCTCCACTGGAGGTGAGACATTCCATGGGACTATATAATGTTGAATCAAATTACATTCATAACCTTATACATGGGGATTGGTTACCCCTTCTCTCACAATAGATCCTACATTTTCTCCCATGTGTCGAACACCTTGTTTTCACTAGCACTGATTCCCAAAAAAACCTAACATGATCTGAGATATGCATTCTCTTTAATCAAAAAACCAAACATATGAAACTATCCTTCAATAAATTTTTCATGTAATTCATTTCCATACATTATTGTATAGTATTGGTAAAGGTCCTTCCAAATGTTAACCGGTCATTTTTCAAGGAGGAGTTGATGGTGCGATTCAGTGGTCTAGACAAACAATAACCTTATGATGAAATTGTTACCTTATATTTTAATTTATATTTTAATAATATACTGAAAAATTAGTTTAATTATCCACTTTGGTTCCTCATAATCCCAATGAACATTATGGGGGGTTGGTTTTAAATAGATTCCATGCAGAAAAACAGAGTTTGGTGTGAGTTCACAATATGGACACTAGCATGTAGGAATTATAGTTAGCTCACAATGCCCATCTTATTTTCATTGGAGGTGTAGGAAATCATTTTCACAGTGGTGTATCTTGGAATATTTAAATTGACCATGATTTTAATGCATTTAAACCACTTTACTATTCATGGATACCTATTTTGATTGAGACAATTATTTCACCCATGAAATAGGTTGAGTATTCACCCAATGGAGTTCAATGAGAGTTTTCCAGTCACATATAATCGAGTGATAGAGGCAGGAAACACTTTAAAAATTTGTAATGGGATGGTAAACAATGCAAGGTAATGCTTTCATAGTGTTGGGTTCCCTATATCCCTATGTATAAGTATACCCCTCCAAACATGATGTTTCTATTGTTGTGAAAGTGGAATGATGGATCTATGGATATAAACATGCATTAGACTATGTATATATATTAGAATAATGTGGAAATAGATCCTTTCATCATATTTTTTATACATGAATGGTTTCACAGTGTGTCAAGTCTTAAAACCCGAGTTAGGGCATGGTGAATAATTATGGTAAAACTACCTTTGTACGGGAAGTATATTTTGAGGGGGGAGGAATGTATTAGAATTATTAGGGTGATGAGTCATTTTATGTGGGGTGTTGGGAGATATTTAGAGTGTGGAAGTAATTATATTTTAAGAATCAGACACACGGATTTGGCAGGAGATACCTGGGAATTTCATAAGCCTCCTTCATTTTTTATCTTCTCATTATCAACATTAATTATGGTTTTCATACTATAATAAATATATGGATTCATGTTCATGGTATCCTGGATGAGTGAAAAACCTTATCTATTTTTTTATTGGTTGTATATTTTAGTGTAAATGTACTTCCTGGACTAGTCGCTTCCACTTATAAAAATATTTTTTTGTAGAAATTGGAATATATTATGCCCAATTTTTTATGATGTAGCACACAATCAATAATTATAGAATTTATTTCTCTCAAAATTTTATTATTTGTGGTAACAAAATCATAATTTTATAAATAATAAATCATCATATTTTAATTTTCTAATTTTATTGTTATTACACTAAAAAATACTTTAGAAAGTGGGTAAAACTATGTATGGTCTATAACTATGTAAACATGATCGTATTTTCATACAAACATATGAAACAAATATTGAAGTCATTATTGATATATAATTACCTTAAATAAACCATTATAACACCTCTATTTCATAGCATGAATGAAATTTTCGAATTCCTTTTACATACTTACAAAGTCTAAAGTCAACTAAAATGGGTCAAAATAAAGAATACATGTTCTGATAGAAATGGAAATTTATGAAAATAATCTTAAAATCATTTGTGATCTATAGAAACATGTAAATATCATTCCATGATTTCTTGGTATTATCCATAGTATTATTTGACCTTGATATTTTAATTATAATGTAATTTCACAAGTCATGGGTTCAAAACAAAGTATGCAGTATCATATTGAAATATTAATATAGTACAATGATCCATGAGCCACATTTTATCTATAGAAATTAGCCATAGATCAATATAATCACCATATTTCTTGGTTTGATGGAAAATATTATTTCATATTGTTAATACTTATTAATTAATGAAAAATAACTCATGAAGATGTCAAAACCGAGGAAAAAATATCATATTGCCATGAAAACATATGAAAATGATCTATGTGTCATTACTGATTTGAATAAACCAACCATCAATTAATCCAACTCCAAAATTTATCAATATGATAAAATGTATAATGTAGCCTTAATATTCTTATTAATGTGACATGCCACAAAATGATTTCAAAATTGGGAAAACATGTTAGGATTTCAAATAAGAGATTGGAGAATGAATCTCTATGATTTAAGATTTATAGGAATAAACTGCACAACAATATGATTCTTGAATTTCTCGATATTATCTAACGAATTTTCTCCTTAATATTTTTTATTAAAATGACATATTACACATAAATTAGTCAATACCAAGTAGGTGACATCTGAGTGACTTCAAAACATAGGAAAATGATCCCCAACAAAGTTGCGATATGTAGGAATAAATTGCACACCAATCCAATAATTTCATGATAATATGAGGTAATATTCTATTTTTATCCCTTTTTATATGAATATATTTATAGAAAATTCTAATTACTTATATTTTTACTTTATTATTCCGACTTATTCCTTCTCATAAATAAATCGTGTTTATGGTTTATGTTGTTTATTTTTGGCATCAAATTTTATATTTGCAGATGCATCTACCATTAATTCCTCCACATCATCAAATGTAACATGTTTTTTATTATAGTTTATAATTTTTAATTTATATTAGATTCAACAACAACTTCTGAATTCTTTCATAAATAAAAATCAACTACAACCTTTTTCTTCATATCCATTCTTCTATTGGATTTTGAAAAAAATTGGTTATTTTAGATTTCATTTATGTTATTGTTTTCTTTTATTTATTATCGATATCGTTTTGTAATACCACTTATTTTGTTCCTAGTATTTATCCTCTTACTTATTCATATGAATTCGTTTCATTATTCTAACATCAAGCATATAAATATTTATTTTCATTTTACATCTTTTGAAATGGGTATTCTTTAATATTATGTATTATTTTTATTTATTTTTAATATAAAATTTCTTTCTCCTATTACTTATATTTATATTTTAAATGATTTATTTTTATGTAATTCTCCTATACTCATTGGTCCATCTTCCACTTATAGTTATTCTTCTGTTTAATTTTTTGTATTTTATTCTTCTATCTTCATCCTTTTAAATGTTATTTTCAATCATTTTATTTATTGGTTTTTAATAATTTCATATTATTATTCTTCTATATTATTGGTTATTTAATTTTAGAATTTAATTTTACATCATATTTTGTTTTATGTTTTCCAAGAATTCTTTTCTTACTTTTAATTTTATTTATATATTGTAATATTTTTTTCATCTACTATATTTTCATCATGTTTTTTATTTCTTCTAAATTAAGGTAATATATATTTTTAATTTATGATTACAAATAATTTTTATAAAATGTGATGTGTTATCTCATTTAGATTTATATATAGTTCTTCCTTTTGTATCCAATATTCTTATACCTATTTTATTCAACTATTCGACGTTTATGTAATTATATTTTCTTATATTTGCAGAATTCATTTTATTTTTTAATTTCCAAGTTATATATTTTTTCATTTACTCCTAATACACCTTTTGAGATTCTCCATGTGTATTTTGGATTTCAGATTCTGATTCACCTTCTATTTCACCTTTTGTTGATACTTTCAAAATTAGTTTGACTTATTCCATCTCATTTGACTTCTACATTATAGTTTTTTATTATAACTTTGATAATAGTTATTCTTTTACTTTTATATAAAATATTTCATCTACTTTTTTTATTTCTATATCATATTCATATTCTACTTTTTATTATTTATTATGAAATATGATTTTATGACTGTAAATATTTCAAATATATTATACCATTTAATTTTTAAACATTTTTTTATGTTATTTCAATCTGCCTACTTCATTCTAGAACCTTATTTGTGTTTATATATTATGGAATTTTCTTCCCCATTCACTTACACTATTCTCCACACCTTCTCATTCAATCATCATGTTCGAATTTCAAATTTTATATTCCACTCTTATTGTTTATTTGACTTTTATTTAATGTTATATGTGTTTCGAGTTTCACTTTTTCATTAAATTGTTCTAGTACTATTTATTTTCATTCTACCTATACCTTATATATTTTCTTGTGTCTATCAATATTTCTTATTTTATTACTTAATTTTTTTAAATATATCTATTACTACTTTTACTTTCCCTAACACTTCCACTTATTCCAAAACATTATTATTACTTATTCTTCTCCTCCTACTATAGATTTTGAAACTGAATTTCCATCTTGTCTATATTTTGTTAATACTTATGCATGTTGTTTTCCAATTTTCAATTCCAAATATTAATTATTTATTATATGTTTATTCACTACAAACCATATCATTTTCCTCATCTACTATATTTTCTATAGACTATATCTATATATGAATTTCATTTTTGATAAAACAACATGATTCATAAATTGTGTTGAATAATCAAATGTATCATTTCTAGTTTATATTTTTACTAAATTAACATACTACCTATAGTGGTCAAATTGAGGTGATAACTTATGATTTACATAAAAATTTAGATAAACTATCCCCGAGAAATGTGTGATCTATAAGAATTATGAGTTCATTAATTTAATGATCATATTTCTAATTACGAAGAAAACTATGATTTCGTATTTTTAACGTTTACTAATAAATTAAAAATCACCCATTCAGAGGTGAAAACTACAAAAACAATCTCATTTATTTTTGAAAACAGAGGAAAATGGTCTTCAAGTCATTTATGAACTTTATGATAAAACAAGAATTCGTTGTGGTACATAGATTTCATTGTATGCCCAAGGGTTTTTTTATTCTTATTCGCAATTCATGCCTAAAATGGGTCATAAATTAGGAAATATCTTCATATTTCTATGAGAAATTTGAAGAATGATCCTAAAATAGTTCTTGATATGTAATAATTAAATTCAGGTAAATCTAATACCTGGATATCTCAATATGATATTGAGTATATTTTCAACATAATATTTTTATTAAAGTGAAATAAAAATGATCAAGGGTTCAAAAAAATGAAGCAACATTGGACTTACAAGGATGCATTAAACACCTCTCTCAGAGTTATTTTTTCACTGTAGGAATCATCTTAAAATAAATATGATGTCCATACTACTCGATATGAGGGGAATTTTGATTTCATATTTTTAAAAATTATTATTAAATGACATATCACTTGTATAATGGATAGAACCATCTAAATTATTTCAGATTATTTCGAAAACATGGGAAAATGATATTATATTCATTTAATATCAGCACTAACCAACCACATGGCAATCCCATAACACCCCAAAATTATAATATAATAACATTGTATTCGATAGCGTGTATGACATGAAACACCAAGCAGTTAGGGAATATAACATATTGGGACATTACAATATAATTACTATTTTAAATAAATTGAAACTATTATATATCTTTAAATTCAATCAATGCTGATTTATCTTTAATTACATGCAACAAAGACTATCTTTGATAGAATGCATTTCACTCAAGACAAAGATTTATCACACATTAATAGTTTACTAAAATATTATTATTTTATATAATAAGACAAAACCTAGATATTAAGTTAGAATTTATGAATAGTATTAAATAACTTAAAAAATATATGGTTTATAAAAATATAATATTAATTCCTTTTTTACAAAAAATTGATATAAATAAAAGAACTAATTGAATATAAATGGAATATTTTTATAGGAAATTATTTTTCTGATATTAAAATGATTTGTCCTCATAAATTATTGTAATTAAAATTAGAGAGTGATAGTAATTTAATATATATTATATATTAAATAAAATATTATTTATATTCATCCAATATATTTGATATGCATAAAATAAGAACAAAACCAATATTTTGAAAGGTACTTTTACATCCTTTTAATGTAGAAAATATTTTAAATCCTATTTTTTTACCTTTTATTTATTTTATATGTAAAATGAAAACTCATTTTTTAGTGGTGTTTTAAAAATATCTTATGGTGATTTTTTGGTATTTTTTGAGAAGATTCATTTTTTGATGAATAGTAAAAAATAATTATTTTTAATTCCCAACAGCTTTTTCATACAATTTATTTATAAGTATAAATTATATTTTCAATTGGTTTTAAATTTTAATTAGATCGAATTTATATCATTTAATCAAATTTAATTCATTTTAATTATTTTCAAATTGAAATTGAACGTCTCAAACTTTTGATCATTTTTACGTTAAAAATCCGCTTTGTCATCCCGTTTGTGGGGTTAAATTTAAATTATTTTATACCTCTTATTTTACTAGAATTTTTATAAATGGATTCTATATTTGGAATAAAAATAATTTATATTTTATAATAATATCATCTTAGTTTTCGACCAAAAATATTAGTGAATGTGATTAAAATTAATTATAATGGTTAAGGGAAAAAATAGCTTAACAAGGGACTAAACCTTAAACATAAGAGCCAAAATGAGCTATAAAATAATCCAAAATACAATTTTTGTTCATATTAATACTATATAATACCTTTTATCTAATTTTTACTATTATTTGAGACACTTTTCATATGAAAAACATGAGTGGAATTCCCTTTTAGAAAATCTACAAGAGGGCCACTCCTCCTCGACTAGAAAATGGTACTCATGCCACCCACTTCATTACACCTCTCAAGACACATTGGATCAACCAATATATTCTCAAATAGACCCTAAAAATCCCTAACCTCAACCTTTAAGAATCACAATGGAAAATATCTATCCAAGGAATCCCTTTGCTAAAAACCAAAAGGAGTTACCCGAATAAGATATAACATCCTTCATCAAGCTCTTTAGTTTTATTTTCATTATCCACCCCACAAATCTTTTTATTACATTATTATATGATAAAAAATTATAATAAATATAAATAGATGTTTTTATATTATTTTTTAGACCTAAAATTACAAACACTTCTATTTAATTTGTAATGATCTTACTGTTCATGTACGCTGAACTACCGGCTCATGAAACGAAGATTATTCATTTTACATTTACCACGTCTCATTGTTGGCATCTATGATAGAAACTCTATTTAAAAATGATAAATATAATATTAATTTATTATATATTATTTTTTAATTATTAAACAACACATATATTTATTCTACCATTTTTTGGGAATACAATAACATCGTTTGTGGAAGTGTGGAGTACCACCTCCTCAAAGCGATGTGATTCATTAATGCTATAAATGGAATTTATAAAGGATTATTTTAATAAAAACTTGTAACATAGATGAAAAATATATGGTAAATGATTTATAATATACATATAAATATATATAATTTACTTTCTATTCTTTTAATACAACAGTGAAATGAATGTATCATTCATGCGTGTGTATGACTCATCCTCTCTTTGAACGGTGCATTTCATTTATTATATCCAAGTATTATAGATTATTATTAATAAATATATATAATGAATATATATGATATTTAAATATTTTTTTACATTTTTGAGATGATGAAATCATGATCTATGTCACAAGAAAAATAAATAATATATCAACACGTACTCGATAAACTAGACAATTAACCCATGAAATAGAGAAAATAATAAAATATTGTTATCAAATTGGTAATAATATATTATTAAGAAGATCATATATGGTATTATAAATATTATTATGGTTCTAATATAAGACAGTGATATGTTTATAATGTTATTCAAGTGGGTAAATGATGTTAACCCTAAAGGAAACATGAGGTAAAGGATTCTTGTCTCACTTATCTTTCTGTGAGGCATACACTATTTTCACCACTTACATATTTGTGTGGTGTATCTAATACCCATAGGGATAAATTATATCATGAATTATTTTAACGTCATTTTATTTAAACCATTAATTTAATTGTAATACTTAATTTGGTTTGTGATTCAAATGTTTTAAATTGGTATGAGACACTTTGGAATGTTTAGATATTATTTTTCTCATGAATAATTTTAACAATCTTTTAATGGTATTTCCATTATTTAAGGAATATATTATTGTTGTGCTCATAATTCCTTATATATGGTGTACATAATACCACATTTACAAGTAAGATCTTGATTCCACCATTATTCATGATATTTGGTGTTTTAATTTGAATTGTTTCACATAATCAGATATAAATTAAGTCTTACCAAGTGGAAAATAATTTCATAACCCAATTTATTTTAATTAGGTCATATTACTTCCTCACTGTCATTAATATTATATGATTAGATATGTAATCACTGTTTAATATCAATTATTTTATTTCCTCTTATTTTATGTGAATTTAAATTTGACAGACATAATCTATCTATTGATTGGTTCTCACATCTACGTTGCAGTCTTTTTAAGGGTTTACTTCACAATCTCATTTTGTTTGGGACAATTTACACTTTAGTTTATATTTAAGTAAATTATTGGATCATTAATTAATAAATCATTTAATTTTATTTTACTATGGTTATTAAATTCCTATTCAAAGTAATAGTACCATTGTTCACTATTTTTTACTGAAAATATTTTAGAAAATGATTTCAAGAAAACCGAACATCATTCTCTCTTTAGTCGGTGAACTTGTTTTCTTCTAATCACAATATTTTCTAAAAATGTTCTCAAAAATATTTTCAACCATTCCAAAATGATTTATTAAATTCATGTTTACCCTTTCATTTAGAAATTTTTTAAAAGGAATTTTCTTATCACATTTTTGAATAAGGAATATTTCTAACCATTTTACCACGTGAAAGGAGTTTTTTCTTTACCTCATATGTAATTTATTTATTTACCCACACTCATATTTTAGAAGCTTCCTATTCATGTTTAAAAACATATTTTTTACTGAGAATATTTTTAAAAGTTTTTTTTAAAGAATATATTTTTCAAAAGTGAGTTTAAAGAAAGTATATTTTCCTCAAGAGTATTTCTATAAGATATTTATATATTATTTCTATTAAAAATGTTAAATACCACTTAATTTTACTCCATGTGGTATATATTGTATTGATACCATACTTATTAATCCCTTTTATGGTTTTTGATTTATTTGGAAAAGAATATTATTCACATTCACTTCCTTGATTCATTTGTTAGTCCCCTTGAAATATTCAATTTCCTATGATCATTAGATATTGAATTTAACCTTATTATCAATGTAATTTTTCATGGATACATTTTTGAACCTAAACTGTATATAATTTTTACATATGTTTTATAATTTTACAGTTATTTGATAATCTGGGGAAATATTGAGATATCATGGTTCCTTAATCCTTACAGATTTTTTATAAGGAATTATTTTTCAATTAAGTTGATTATTCGATATAATGAATTATTTAGACATGTAGTGATATGTTTTTCATGTACTATATATATCCCATTGATGAATCAATAGGTACTCATGAGACAAATTAGTTGTGTAAATTAAACAGGTTTCAACCTATAGTTTTAAACCGTCTTGTGAATGGTCTTGATGGTATATGTTTTCAAGTGTATCAAACATGATGCTTTATTTTTAAGAATTTCATTAATTGTGAATATTTATTTATTATCCATGAGAAGTTTTTCTTTTATGTTAACAATGGATTCATTTTATTGTCATGTCATTGATTAAATGGAATGTTTTTTCAATTTATCGCCTTGCCGTATTGATTTTTCCTTATCCTACTATTTAAATGACATTTGTTTTCAATTATTTACCTTGTAATATTTTTCATGCACTTTATTATAATTTTGTTGATTATATGGAATATTTTTTCAGTTATTTTCCATGAAATAATCATTATTTTCATTGATTTAATTATTTTTTTCACTGTACTTTACCCTAAATAAGAATGTAATCTCACCCTTATTATGTTTCCCTTCATTAGGATTCCCTCATGTGTCCAGTGAATTATATGTAATGATATTCTAGATAGAATAATGTTAACCTCGAATAGATAAACATATGTACCATTTAGTGAATTAATTTTAAAAAAAAATCATATATATATATATAGTTTATTGAAAGTACTAAAATATTCAGTCCATTAGGATGCGATTTACTTATATCTTATACCAATATAATGGTAGCATGACATAGACTAGAATATTTCTATGGTTCATTCTATATAATTTTTATCAAAGTAATTTTAATATGAATCTTCAGAACTATATTTAGGAAAAATATATTATAGAACATATCTATAAGGTACAATTTAGGGATAAGTATAGAACAACATCCTAGATCATTGTTAATATAGATATTATGTTGGTATTACTAAAAAATACATCATTTTATGTATATTAGAAGTGTATGTGATTCTATAACATATGTACCTAAGATTAACAACTTTGATAAGGAGCATCAAGGATAAATCGGCATAACCGAGTACATGACAATGATTCTTACAACACACCTGGTTTGACAACCCTAGGGGTTATACAAAGGATAATTGATATTTTCTTAATAAAGAATTAAGAAGGATTTGATGATATTATGAAGGTATATAAAACTGGCTAAACATATTTTTTTTATATTGAAATGAAAATTTCATGATTTAGATATCATAAAAATTATTATATGTTTTCTCATTATTACTATTATTATTGACATTATGCTTTTTGGATTTAGTAAATGGCTAGAACCTAAATGTGTCAAGTTATAATTGTACATGATGGATAGGGCGGTGACAATGAGAAACTGAATGAGGTGTTGATCGGAGTGAAATATATCATTTTTATTCACTATAAATTTTCGCAAAATATGACTAACAACATATACCTTAACCAACTCTCGAACTCACTAAAAACGATTAGGATATAGTTTCCTAGGAGCTCAAGTAGTGGGGACCACAGAGAGAATAAGACTCAACTTCCAACATGCATGAGATATTGGAGGAGAAAACCAAGAACATGTCTCAATAGAATAGAGGAATGTATTATGTGTTGAAAATAATTACATAAAGAATATAATTTCCAAGGGAAAATGATGAGTGTGATGGAAGGAAATGAAACTCGTCTTAAGGATCCATTTATGGTTCCTTGTCTTAAATGTGGAGAATTTTGGAGTTATCCAGGTCAAGACACTCTTATAAAGGATAAATTTTATAACAAGGAGGAACCTATATGGAAATAAATGGATGGAGTATTTATGTATTTCATTTGTATTGAAAACATTAGTTAAAAGGATATTCAGTGGTCAACATTTTTTCAAGGGTGTCCATCATATTTATTTTTTAAATTATAATACTTTTGTTTTAAAAAACGCCAACCTATATGCTAGGTGAAAACTCATAAGGTCCTACATGGATGTGTTACTTGAAACCACGAATTAAGGACTATAAGGGTTTACCCTACCAATAGCCAATGTGATGTCCTCATTAATTTGTAATTGTTTTTAGATAAATAATTAGATAAATAGATATTAATGATGAACCAGAAGTATCAATTATGAGGTTTATATATTAATATATTATCCATATTGGATTTTGACATTATTTAGAGACAACTAGTTATAATTGTTACTCTTTTGGGGCCATATGATCTATTAAAAATGTATTTTACTTCTTATGCATCAAAGTTAATTTTTTGATATCAATCTCTTGAAGAAATGGATGAATAAGAAATTGATAGAAGCATAACCAAATGAAAAAATTATGTTTATAGAAGTGTGTCAAGTAAATATATTTCCTTATAATATTATAAAATTAAATAATTACTCAACATTATGAAAATGATCCAGAAATAAAATGTTTTCCTAATGCCTTAATTTTTATTGAACTGATGGTCCTCTAAGTCATCATGATTTATGGATTTAAGGCCCCAAAATTTCTATTAATCATTCAATTGTTTGTGATTTATGACGTCAATCACCATTATAAATAATTATGGTTTCCTCCATCTACGTATATTTATATGACATTAATGTTCTCTAACTTAGAGACCAAGTTATATGTTAGTTCATGTAACCATTGTAGTTCCCATTCTATCTTTTCTAGAGGATGTTTTATGAGTCCTTCTCAAGGTGTGAGATTTTAACATAGGAAATATAAAATAATTTATTACAAAGGTAAATATTAAATTGCAAGGACACAATTTAATCAAGGTGTTGAGAATGTAAATCCCCAAAATTCTATAGCAAGAACATTGTATTTAATAGAGTGTATGACACACAATGCCAAGCATGTAATGGAATATAATTTCTCAAGACATTATAATATAATTTATATTGAAAATTAATTGAATATATGATATAGCTTCCAATAAACACAATAATGTGTCAGATTACGGTACACACAACAATGACTCTCTACGATAGCTTGCGTTACACACAATATCGAGTTTTAGAGAACAACAATACATTATTAAAATTTAATAATTAAATATAATAAGATTTATCTTATCTGTTAAGATAGTGGTTATGAATAATATTAACCAAAATTCAAAAAATATATGGTTTAAAAAAATATAATATGAATTAATTTGTTACCAATTAATTAGAAATGAATATAATAACAAATTGAATATAAAATAAATATTTTTATAGAAAATTATTTTTATACTCACAAAGCTATTTTTAATAATAGAATAAAGTAATTACAATTATTGAGTGATAATATTTCAATATATATATATACTATTCAATCAATTATTTTTTTCATTAATCAAATAGATTTTATAATTATGAGATAAGAACAAACCCTATATTTCGTATAAAAATTAATATTTTTATAAAGGCACTTTTACTACCATTTAAAAAAGAAACTTTTTAAAAAAAATATTTGGAACTTTGATACATTTTATATCTAAAAATTAACGTATTATGTTGAATTGTAATTTTAAAATTATTTTAGTTTGAATTTGTGTTATTTTTTCTTAGAAGTTTAGTTTTTTTAATAAATAGTAAAAAAATAATAAATTTTCATTCAAAATTGATTTTTCATATAATATATTTATAATCTTAAATTGTATTTTTGATTGATTTAATGTTTAATTAGATAAATTTTATATCATTTTATACAATTTATTTCATTGGAATCAATTTCACATTGAAACTGCACATAAAATATCTCAAACATTAGAACATTTTTACATTAAAAAACCCACTTTATCATCCCATCTATGGGATTAAATTTAAATTAATTTAAACTAATTAAGTGAATTTAATTTGGAAAAATTAATTAAATATTGGTAATAAAAATAATTTATTATTTATAATAAGTTCAACTTATGTTTTTCCAAAATTATTAGTGAATGTGGTAAAAATTAATTATAACGGTGAAGAGAAAAATTATCTTAATAAGGGACTAAACCTTAAACTTAAGAGAAAACCTGACATAGAAACTTTTACAAAATCCAATTGATATTCATATTTAGACCCTATAATCCATTTAATATAATTTTCATCATTATTTTATCCAATATTAATAGGAAAAAAGTCAGTGGAATTAACATTTTAAAAATTTACAACAGTGTTATTCCTCCTCCATTATTAAAAGGCCTCAAGATTCCCACTTCCAGGAAACTTTAAATCAAAATTGGATAAAAAATATCTTAAAAAATAGATCCTAAAGATAATTATCCTTTACCTATAATCCTAAACTTGGGTATAAAGTAATTCTAGGAATCCCTTTTGTGAAAACCAAAATAATATACCCAAATAAGAGATAACATCCTTCCTTAAGCTCATTAGTATAAATTTCATTAATTACCTCCAAAAATCTTCTTATTACACGATTATACGATAAAAAAGTATCCTAAATATACTGATATGTTTTTATATTAATGGTTAGAAATAAACATACACACACCTCTATCTCATCAGTAACGAACATACCATTCATGTATGGTGAACTATCGCCTCGTAAAATGACGATTGTTCAATTTTTCTTTACCACCCTCATGGTTGGTCATTATGATAGATAATATGATCATATATGATATATTATATTTTTAATTTATTTATTATTATATAATTATTATATAACACATACCATTATTCTTAACATTTTTAGGAATAGGATAACATCATTTGTGGAAGTGTGGACTACTGCCTCCACAAAGCGATGTGATTCGTTCACACTATACATGGAATGTATAAAGAATGGTTTTTATAAATATATATAACATATATTATAGGGTTATTATAAAATATTAATAATATAAATATACATATATATCATTTACTTTTCATTATTTTTAAACTACAATGAAATGAAAGTATCTTTTATGCGTACGTACGACCTACCATCTTCATAAATTGTGCATTTCATTTATTATCTACAAGTATTATGGCTTTTTATAAATACATATATGATGAATATATATGATATTTAAATCATGGTTTAAATTATTAATATGATTAAATCATGATATAAGTAATAGGAACCACAAATGAAAAGTTAAAACATACTCAACAAACTTGACAATTAACACCCAAAATAGTGAAAATACAGATTAATTGTAAAAAAATAAGTAATAATATTTTAAAAGAGGATAATATATGGTATTATAAATAATATAATGGTTTTGGTATAAGTTTGGGACATGTTTAAAACCTTTATACATGAGTTTACTTTTTTTGATCTGAAGGGAAATACAAGGTAAGGGATTCATGTATCACTTTTCTTTCCGTGAGGCACTCACAATTTTAACCACTTACTTCTTTGTGTGGTGTATCTACTTCCAATTTTGATATATTATATCATAAATAATATTTATATTAATGGTATTGAATGATTTAATATAATGTTTTTAATTCATGAGATTTATTACATAAATGATTCAATGTGGCATGGGATACTTTGTAATGATTAAAGATTATTTTATTCAAGAATAATTTTAATAATCCTTCAATTATATTTACATTATTTATGGAATAATTTATTATTGTGAATCTAATTTATTTTATATGGTGTACATTAGAGCTCTTTTACATTTAACATCACAATTCATTTATTCTTCATTATATTTTTTGTTTTAATTTAAATTATTTCATCTGTGGGGATTTGAATTAAGTATTTCCAAGTGGAAAATAATTTCATAATCCAATTTACATTATTTGGGTTATATTACGTATTTATTGTCTTTAATATTATGAGATTATGTGTGTATACATTTTTTACTATCTATTTTTTTATTTACATATGTTTTATTTGGATTATAGTTGACACACATAATCTATTTTTTGAATGATGCACATATCGACCTTATAGTTTCTTCAAGGGTTTACTTCACAATCCCATTTCATTGGGATTGATCACACATGAATTTAAATTAGAGGAAATTATTGGATCATTTTTAAATATTTACATTAATTTTATACTAATCCAGTTATTCACTACCTTTTCTTAAGTAATAGTACCATTTTACCACTCTTTAGTACTCAAAATGATTTAGATTTTTTAAGAAAACTCTTCTTTATTTATCTCTTTAGTTAAAAACCCCGTTTTATTCTAAAAAAGAAATTTTCTATGAACATTTTAATTTTTTTTGAAACATTAAAAAATTATTAATAAATGAAAATTTTAACCTTTTTTTATTTTACAAGTGTTTTCAAAGGAATCTTCATGTTTCTTTCTGAATAAGGAATTTTTCTATCAAATTTACCGTACAAAAGGGATGTTGTTTTTACCTCCTATGGAATGTATGGATTTACCCTTCATATTTTATTTCAATATTTCTTTTCAATTTTAAATTGTTAATTTTTAAATAAAATACTTTTAAAAGTTATTTTCAACTAAAAGTATTCCCAAGAGTTTTTTTAAAACAAAAGGATATTTTCCTCAAGGGTGTTTTTAAAATATATTTATATAATATTTAAACTCATGAATGAAATCAACACTTTATTTGTACTCCACATGGGATATGTTTTATTGATACCATACTTATTCTTCCTATGGGTGGTTCATGATTTATTTTCCAAAGGATAGTATTCGCATTCACTTCATTGATTCCTTTGTTAGTCCCCTTGAAGTATTCAATTACCAAGGATCATTAGAAATTCAATTTCCTATAAGTATAGATATAATTTATCATGGATATGATTATTTACTAAATAGTAAATCAAATATTACATATGTTGTTTACTTTGAGAGTTATTTGATTATCTTAAGAAATATTGATAAATATGTATTCCTTATTCCATACAAATATTTGATAAGGCATATTTTTATTAGTTAAATCTATTATTCAATATAAATAAGGATTATGATGGGTAGTAATGGGTGGGGATATGAATTTATATGTCCCCTCGATGCATAGACAGGTTCTCATGAGTCAAATTAGTTGTAAAAATTAAATTGGTTTATACTTGTAGTTTTAAAACATCTTATGAAAGTTCTTGACAATATAGGTCTTCATATACCTTAGACAAGGAGTTTAGTAATTAATAATTTATTTATTTTTGATTTAGTACTTATTATCCATGATATTATTTCTTATAAATTAACTATGAATGCATTTTATTTATTAATTCATTGATTAAATGGCTTGTATTTTTAGTTTCTTACCATTCAATGTTTATTTCTCTTTATCCACTAATTCAAATGGAATGTGTTTCCAGATATTTACCATGACATATTTTTAATGCACTTACTTCTTAGTTTATTGAATATATGTCATGTGTTTTCAATTACTTACCATTCCATAATGAATATTTTCACTAATTTCATTATTTATTCTATTTTAATTTACCCTTACAATGAATTTGAACTCACCCTTATTATAATTCCTTTCCACATGTTTCCCTAAAGTGTACTACGAATGATATTCAAGGATATACTAGATGGAATAAATTTATCCATGAAAAAAAATTATGTTCTAATTAGTGTCTTTATTTTTAAAACAAGACTAATGTGTGTATCTGTTTTACCAAGACACCTAAAGAGTTTGGTCTTTTATGACCTGATTTACTTGTATCATATGCCATTGTAATGGTATCATGATAGTGACACCAAGATGTATAGGGTCAGGACACTAAAACTATAACACTTGAATTGGTATTTACAATTGAGAAAACTAGTTAATATTTTCATGATCAAGGTTTTAAATATCCCAATCCAACTCATAGGATCATATGATCCAATAATCTTAATATCCACCTCCATGATGCCTCATGCACAATATTGATCCATAGTATTATTGTCGAATATTACATGATGACTTGGTAATATCACGAGATCATTACGTTATCTGATGTACCAAAACCATGTTAATTTGAGACGAGGTTCGGTTTTAAAAAAAATATTTTTGGTCGAAATGGGAAACTACGCACCGTGTTACTGCCTTCAAATTCCAACAACTGTTGACTCTACTATGAGTTCAATAAAAAACTAGGATATCTAATGGATTTAATGAAAACATGTATTCTATATTTATAAAAATAGATCATAAAAAATGTTAATGCACTCAATATGAAACTTCCTCCTAATTTTAATCTATCTCAGAGTTCGATTAACCATTAAGACAAACATAAGTTCGTTAATCCATGTCATCCCCCCATCCCCACTAAAACCTAAACCCTTGTTCTATTTTTTATTTTTTATTTCTATTTTTGGATTGGCATTAAACATTTTTTACTAAATTTTTTATTTTACTATTAATACTTTTGTTTTGAAATGTTTTTTCATATTATTTGGGTTTGGTTAGTCCGGATGATTCTATTATAGAGATTTTTTTCTTTTCTTTCTCTAGATTATTTTTTTGTTTAAATTTTTTTATTTAGTTTTTGTTTTCATAATTTTTTATATGAATTTTTTTGTTACTTATGTCATTTTTAATTTATTTATACAATTTAGTTATAAACTAATATTAGTATGTTTTATTGTTATCACATTACAGATAAATGTATAAAGTATATGTGATGATCTATAGATGACTCTTACTATCACAATATGATCCAACATGTCACAATCCTTCTCAATTTATGTGATCCTACAGTAGGATATCTATTATGACATCAATTTTTTTTGAAAATTTGAAGGATACTAAAATCATCTAAGATATATAAGAATCAATCGTGCATTAATTTAGTGCAAGAATTTCTCAGTATGATTCATTATATAATATCACCTTGATACTTTTACTAAATTAAAATATCATCCCACAATTAGTCAAAACTATGTAGAGGTTGTTTGATGCACGTTTTTAATAGAATTTTAACATCTTTAAAAACGTATTTTTGTTATTTTAATCTCAAAAAATTTATAATTGATGATAAATGTATTTAAATAATTCAAAAATTGTATGAAAAATAGTTTCTTATGATTCCATGATAAGTCAAGATCCATTTCTAGGTTTTATCCATTTGAAACATGTTTTTATATTAAAATTAATTAAAACAAAATGTTGATCATATAGAGAAAACCACCTGTTTAATTGATGGGATTTAATTCTCATTTATAAATCATTAAATGTTTTTATTTTTTATATGATTTAATGAAATTTAAATATGTTTTTTTAGTTTTTGACCTTCATTCATGTTTTTAATTATTTTAAGATCTTTTTAAATATATTTTACAATCATTAAAACCACAATATATGTTGAATTTACCTAATAAATATTGTTAAATTCCAAGAATTAATTAACAGTCATTATACGATGGTTTCATAATTTTCAGGGATCATTTATGAGGTTTTTACTCATTTATGTTAACTAAATTGAAACACACATTTTTATATTTTGATCTAACCACACCTCGTATTAATGTAATAATTATTCCTATATGTGGAAAATTTATCTGATTTCATTTTAAATAATTTAACCAGTTGACATATGTTTTTAAGGTTTGTTAAATGTAAAAAATCTATTTTTCATTCATTTCATTTGAACTACTGAATACATTAACAATTTTTCTACACATATATGTCACAAATCATTAAATAATAATCTTCCTCTGATTTTATGATCGTATGAGAGTTTTTGTGCAGCCATTATAAGTAAAATTCATGATATATTAACATGTAGTCTATCTGTACAATTAAAAAATTAATCAATGATCATTTTATAATTACATGATGACAAATAAAGAAAATCTAATTGGTTTTGATACTTTTAAACATGTTTTTCCTGACTTCTAAAAACAATAAATACTTTTTTAGTTCATGTCCTCCTCACTGCATGTTGGAATGATATGAAATTTAATAATTCATATAAAACATTAATCAAAAAAATTATGTTCTTGAGAAATTATAACATCATGAAATTCGTTTCTAGGTTTCAACTCCTTAACACATTTTTCGTAATTTTAAATCTATAAAACACACTCTTGGTCATGATGAGGTAACTAATAGTTGAATTCACATGTTGTTAATTACTACCTATCAAAATAGTTACCACAGGTTTGGCTAAAGCGTGATATTTATATTTAGATTTCAAATTATATAAGAGTAATTTTTATATGATTTCACAATAATATGTGGTTGGTGGCTAGATATTGTCCCATTAATTCATGATTTTAATGATTTTATAATCCAATAAAAACTTATAATAATTCTAACCACAACATGTTGATCTATTTTATATTTATACATTCATCCAATTAATAAATGATTGATTTCATTTTATTCCATGAAAACACTTGTTCATTTTCTAGGGTTTACTTTTTTACTCATGAATTTTGACTTTCAAATCAATAAAAATGAAATTTTGGTTTTTCCGAGAAAAATATGTGTTGTATATGGTCTATTTAAAGGTCATAATTTAAATGTTGTCTGTTGAGTTATGATTTCATGAAAATATGATGTTATTTGATAGTTGTTTATTATAAAACCTATTGTTAATAATTTTTTACTATATATATACTTCTAAGATAACTCTTACCACAAGATACGTCAAAACAATATTTGATATTTTACTACTTCTCACAAATTTAATGGTGGTAATTTTTTAGTGATTATATGACTAATAAAATTAATTTTATTGGTTTTTAAACTTTCATGCATGTTTTATAAAGAAGGTTAAGTCCTTTAAATATTTCTATTTTGTTACTCTAATCCCACTCCATTCTATATTGTTGTGATGTTTTTTATTTTAGGATAATTTGACCCCATTTGATATTTTTCAACCCTTTGATGAACATTTTTTGTATATTATATCCATAAAATTAAAAAACAATTCCACGAAAACTATTTGTAGAATTGATGTGTGATCTATTCCAAAATATAAATCAATAAATGAAGTCCATTTCAAGAAAATTTCAAGATAATATGGGGTTTTTTCTACCCATTGATTGCATGTTTTTAAAGAGTTAAATCTATTAAAATAACTTCTTATTTTCATTCAACAACAACACATATAAAATTAACATGAGACCTCATCATAAATTTAGTAAATTATACAATCACCATTTTTAATTATTTCATTATAATTTGTTCTCATTTTTAATGTTGTAACCCTTTGATGGTATATTAATAATAACACAAATTTTTTTATTCATAGAATATCACATGTTGGAAAGATGTGTTATCTATTCCTTTATATCTTAAATTAAACAAAAGACATTTTCATAAGATTTCACTATAATATTAGGACAATTAAAATATTTTTATAATTTGATCCATGTTTTTTAGGACTCATAAATCTATTAAAACTAATTTTTCTATCATTTCAACCACGCCACATGATGAACTAATATATAATATATTGGTATATGTTTCAAATCAATAAATGATAGTTTTCTTATAAGTTTGAGAGAATATGATGTCATTTTATTGTTTTTAACCATTGAAACATGTTTTTAAACTTTAGAATCATTTAAATCAAGAATTATTTTATTATTAGATAACTCTATTTATGATTAACATGTCGTATACTCCTACATGGATCTAATTAGATACTCTTTTTTCTATTTTTTCTTGAAAATTGATGTTGTTTTTTAGGTTGTTATCATACCAAAATTTTTTAATATTTTTATTTTAAAATATTTTTTATAATTATAAAAATATATTATATATGAATGAATTGTTTTCTACTGAAGCATGGTTTAGATAAAATGGATATTTTATTTATATGATTTCATGATAATCTGGTGGAATTTTATCAATCTTAATTCATTGAACCATGTTTTTTATGACATATAAATAAATAAATAAAACTTTCTCGTAATTCTGATCTCAGTGAACCTCAAATTGAAATTTTAATTGTTCATACATGTAAAAAAATTATAAAAAATCATAGTTCAATTATTTAAATATAATCTAATAATTTATCATGGTCTTGAAGCTTTTTATATTTTTTTCATATTTATTTGGCACACCTTATGAATTCTATTTTTTATTTTTCTTCAGATTATTTCTACTACTAATATTCTAATGATTATAAATTGTTTTTATTATTTTGGATTAATCTTAAATACTTTCTTCATCCTATAATAATACATTTTCCCCAGGATATAGTTTCACATTTATTATGAATCTACATTCTATATTTTACTTCTATTTTTTTCAAAAATTATGTCTGGCTTATCTCCACCTTCAGATTCAACAAAAAAATTAGTTATATGTCTTTTCTAATTTAGTATTTTTTTTATATTTTCATTCATTTTTTTCATTATTTATGTTTCTTATTAATTCTTATCATAGTTCCCCCTCTTCTTAATGAATTGTAATTCACTTCATGTTATTCTTCTGTTTCATATTTTTTATGATAATACTTTAATATTCCAGATTTAATGTTTGGTTTTATAATTAGTTTACAATTTATTTTATCTATGGTATTATTACCTATTCTTTTACTTATTAATTTTTGTTTTTTATATTTACCTTTTATATTAGTTTTAATTTTTCTATATTTTTTCTTCAAGTTGATTTTATAATTTTGTGATTTTTTTATTAATTATACTTTTTCATTTCATATACTTTTATTCTAGTTATTATTATTTATTTTACATTAAAGTTTTATATATTTTACATTTATTCATAATTCTATATCTGCTTCTATTTTTTTATATTCTCTATCATAAATTAGTTTCTACATATAGTACTTAATTTTTCCTCTAGCATCATTCTAATTAATATCTATATATTTTACTTGTTATTTAACTTATATTTTCTTTGTATTATTTATGGAATCTAATTTAATTTGTATTTCAAATAAATAAATTTATATATTTAAACACCATAATTTTTAAAAAAAATATTATTTTCAATATCATTACTAACTTTTAACACATAATTCCTTTTTAGAGATTTTGGATTCTAGGCCATATCTGACTTCAACATTTTCCAACTCATTGAAATTTGATCATCTTTTTTAGATTTCACTTTTCAGTTCCATCTTTATTAAGTAATTTAAAAATTTATAGATGATATCTATTTTTTCCAGTTTCAATATTTCTTCGTATTTTTCTACTCTTATTTTTTTCTTCTACCTCTGCATTTGAATTTTTTTTGGTTATATTATTTATTTTTATTATTAAAAAAATATATAATGTTTTAGTTTTGAATTATTATTTACCTTACACTTTAAAATATTCTTTCAAACTTTACATAATGGGTTTTCTGTACTTCCTTCTCCAAATTATGCAACTTTATAGGCATGTAGTTCATCTTATAATTTAACATATATAAATTATTTTTATATTATTATTTCACAGTATTAATTATTTCATCAAAATTTTACCTTCCAACTCTTCTCATTTTCTATATTTACTAAATTTTTTACTAACTCTATATCTATTTCCATTTCTATTTTCATGCCAAACATTTTATATTACATTTATTTTTTTCATATTATTTTATACTTCTACATTTTACTTTTTAGAAAACATAACATGATATATAAAATATCGCTCAAAGAGAAGATTAATTTTTAATGATTGAGGTTTTTTAATTAAATAATTTTTATTTAAATTAATAAAAATAATTTATTTTAATAATTAGAATTATGAAGAACAATATTTTTTGAAAAAAAAATTTAAATATCATACATATGAGATATTTTATTTTAAAATAATTAGTGTATTATATTGTTTATAAAAATGTGTTTTTATGTAATGAAATATGGAAATATTTAGATTCAGACTCTTATGAGACAGTTTTATGGGGAGGTGGTTTCGAGAGCACTATAGTGAGAAAAAGTGTATTATCTGAGAAATTATTTCTAAAACACATAATTTCTATATTTCTATCAAATTTTAGTATTTGATTTTATATCATAATGTAATGTTTAATTTTCTTTTTAGTTTAATTTTAATTTAATATACCTTATTAAAAATATATTTTAGAAAATCAAAGAAATATTTTTTGTTAATGCTTCACAGAATCTAATCTCATCAATAATGACATGATCATTTTTTGGATAAGCCAGGTATGTTAGTACAATGATAATTATTATTTGATGGTGGTTATAATTCATTTTTCAAAATGTTCTCTTATGAATCCGAGTTTTGATAAACAAAATTGGTATTTATATTTTAGATATTCTTAACTAAAGTGTGTTTTGATAAAACATTTAATATCTTAAAGGTCAGTTGGTTGGTGTTGTAGTTTCATTAATAGTTAACTCATGTTTCAGTTCTTAGGGAAATGAATTGTCTGTCAGTTGGTTGGTTTTGTAGATATATTCTTGATGAACTTGAGTTAGAATGTTTGGGGGGTTCCGCTGATACTATCAAGTCAACTCTCCTCACACATATTCATTCACTAGAATTAATTTTACCCTACAATCCCTGTTTTAAAAGGTGATATACAATCACCACCTCTTTGGTGACTTCTTCTCCTTGATCTAAATCGAATGATGTGATGTCATTTCATCATTCTGTGGATTTCTCATTGTAAATCATCTCTTATTTCGGGTCTCCCTCGTATATTAAGTTGTGTTCATGAAAATCGTTCCCAGTGACATATCTTTGTGGACATTAGTTATTTAAACTTCTTCTGTCTAGAAATTCCAATTTGTTTTGAAAGGGTAACATCCTTCAATCTGAGTAGTAGTCATGTTGGGAATCAATGACATATATAGACACTTGAACAATGGAACAGATGCATTATTTCTATTAAGAGGGTTTCTCATGGGTGTGCAACCCAAGGCATCCAATGACAATAGTGGGGAATCTGATTCCCAAGGAATTTCTTCCATTATTTTCCTCAGGCATCGCATGCTTAACAAGAGGTATCAATGTGGAAGGTATTGAGTTTAACATATCACATAAACGAAATGAGATTGATCAAGATGCCTCATGGAGGTGGATCAATGATATGCATCACTAAGAGGGAGAAATAAGGATGGTTTACTTGATGTATAGATCAATACGATAGTGTAGGTGGACTGTGGGGGGTGTGTCCCCAAAAGGGAAGGTTTCACACTATTAATATTGATCTGGAAACCTATGAAGGTGGATAATGGTGGTGCACCTCTAGTATGGGGACACCATGGTTTACCATTGGTTGAGATTGAACCACATGGAAGCTTCCTATGTACCCTATTTAGAGGAAAGGGTTAAAAACTCATGAAGTTATTTGGGAGGTGTGGGGATTACACATTAAAGATTCCCTTAACAAGAGGATTGATCTTGGTTGGGTTGTGTGGGGATTAAATATTGAAATTTCATAACTTATTCTAGGAAGAACAAGGATGTGGATGGAGTGGAATGATTTCACTAGTATTTGGCAGCCCGATTAAAATCAAGATGGATTGGATGGAATGGTTGTGTTTTTTGCATTTTGACCTCAGCGAGGCTTCCAATGTATCTGAAGTGATTGGGAATCAAATCCCATGTTGTTTTACAAGTAACATTGGGGATTACAACTAAAGCAGATGCCAAAAGTATTGTGGTGGATGAGAGTTAGGATCCTACCTTGATTTGACAATTTGGAAAAAATCAGGATGTATAATAGATGAAATGGGTGCTAGAGGATGGATTAAGACACTCTATGGAGTTGTATACAGGGGATATGTCGCATAAATAGATGATTTCACATCATGAGGGTATAAATCCTAGGATGGATCACATAAATTTAACATTGGAAGGGATTGAATCACATGGAGGCTTTTTACGTACTCTATTTATAGGATAGTGAGAAAAACCCACGTAGTTTGGAGAGGTTCAAAGGGGACTAAACCTATGGAGAAGGACCATATGGTTGGGCTATACACATGAGACCTTCCAGTTGGGGGGGACATGATATTGGGTCTTATGTTTAGGAATGAATCATGGATGGATATTAGATGTCTTTGTCTTTAAAAACCTCTAATCCCATGTGAGTTTTTCTTAGTGTGAAAAACAAGAGGAAATCCTAAACCAGAATGTTGTGTCGTGAGTGATGTGACAATGAGAGATGGTGTGGGGATTATGCATGGGAGCTGCATTTAGAGGATTTCATTCTCTGTGAGGAAGATCTCATTCCATGAGAGTAAGATCTTGTTCTATGTTATTCATACACAAATCATCCTATTAAGAGTTTTTGAGACATACAAGTAGATACTTCCTGAGGTACATATGGAAACAAATACCAAAGGGGGAGGTATGGAGGATTGATAGTGTGTGATGTGAGAAGTAATTGGTTACCATTCCCTCTCTGATCCCATGCAGAGGATGTCACTCAGTGAAAGGATGAAATCGTTCCATTTAACTCACACATAGGTACATCCCGAGATTTTCACACACAGGGAGATCAATGTTTAACATAGTGGGTTGATGAAATTTGTTCTAGGAAGTTTTATGTCCTACAGCTTGGGTGTGGGGAACTCACTCCTTACCCCTTGGTCTAACATAACTACTACTTATAAACCCTTGGGGAAGAGAAGGCATCAGCAATGCCATAGAGAGAGGGTGTGATGGAGTGTTTGCACATGAGTTCCAAATTTGTGTAGCTATTGTGATAGGAAAAATAAATTAGAGTACATATTCTAAAAATAAATAGGTAGGAAATATCAGGACACACTTGGAGTAGATTGGGCCATAGGAATGGAAGACACATGAGGTCTAGATTAACTGATCCTATAGGGATAAGAAGGTTTGGAACACTCAACCTTCTCGAAGTGGTGTCAAAATATGGGAGGAGGTATGGAGAGGCCAATGAGAGGAGTTTCATAAAGCAGTGGGCCTCACTGAAAGGGGTTCCACGAAGACATGGGATTTTCAGAGGTCATAGTATTCATGAAGGGTAGGGCTTCATGAAGCATAGCAACCCTATATTGAAATGAAGGAAGAACATGATAATAGAGTGATTTGAAAAGGATTAATGCCTCACGGAACCTCAAATACCTAAGAGGGACATCTTACTTCGTGAAGGGTTAAAGACTTCATGAAAGGAATCCCCAACTTATGTGGGGGTAATTAGGAATAAGGGAAGATGGATTTCACAATTCTCTAATACCTTGGATGATTCATTTTTTGTTGGGTTCACAGTACTCAAGTACATCAAAAATTGGAAGATCTGATGTTAAAGTGTAGAGACCAAAGCTTAACGAACATGGAAATTACATTAATTATTCGGAAAAGTTCATACATGACACAACAAGGCACCCACTGACCGTTTCAGTTTAGTGTCTTTGGAAACTTGGAACATATTCTTATAATCATGGTGAAAGATCTTCAATATCTCCCATAAATATTCTCCCCTTTTGTTTTTGTACCTAAAACCATTCTTTATATCCCGTGGAAATGAAATCATAAAAAGGGTGAGCTCAAATTCTCAGTAAGGGTAAACATAGATAACATAAAAACAATCCATAAACATTTGAACATAAAAACATGAACCTAAAACATCAAAATCTTGAGCAAGGACATGAATAATGGCAGTAAATAAGTCATAGATCATAGAGGAACATTAAGCATGATAAAATTAAATCGGAATAAAACATGTAAATATGGAAATCTATAAAGCACATTATATGATTTCTATAGTATCCACGGCATTTCTTCCAAGACCATCATAGTGGAAAAATTCCATTATTGACCCAGCTTTACTTTCCATTCCAGCCCTATATTACTGCACTGAATATTCTTTCCGTTCTAGCCATGTCTACCTCATGAGATATAAATCTTTACCCAATTCATTTTAGTGAGATATAGGTCCCACCCATCTCATAATGAAACAATTCTTATGTGTTCCACAAAATAAACGTAAATCGTTTATCATAACCTATAGAATAAAATGGGTTTCATAAACATCGTCCCATCATAACATAATCCATATTAAGAAAATGGATATCATTTAATCTTATGAAAAAATAAACCATGTAAATAATAGAGACATTATACTTGAAACATAAAAATTTTAAATAATTTCATCTTAGATGCAAAATAGTTTTGACAAAACACTTGAAATGAATTCTTGTGGAAGATATCCTTTCTTCTTCAAAATCATTTTCTTTTTTAAAAATTACATTCAATTAGAAAAGAAATGAATTATGTTGAAAATAATCATGAAATCTTGTAGAGGAATCCTCATGTAAATAAGGCATTATGAAACCGTAAAAATCCGTTCATGTCGTATAAGTATTAAAAAAAATATTCTCCTAGTAATTTTGTCAGATAATTCAAAAAGTACCTTGTATGGTAATCAAAAGAATGATTCATTGCATACTATGTGGTAAAAGTCAAAAAAGGGTAAAAATGACTTTAAACATACATGGAATAATAGTAAACTTTTTATGAAATCATTTTTTTAGAAAACATGGACATGGATGACAATCATAACCCCAATAAATACTTACGAATGAACAATCTCGGATAAGAATGAGATTGGAATAATTATTCCTTACCTTATATCCAATTTATTAATTATGGGTCCGAAACTCCTGTATATTGGGTTTAAACATCTTATTAACTTGTAACAGGACCATAATAATATTTATGATATTATATATGATTCACTTACGACTTTATATTACCCGTTCTTTTGTCAATTCATTGATAGAGTAGTGTTTTCGGTAAAATCGTTTCATTTATCGTACGTGTTCGGAAATGTTGTTCTTGATTATATTACTTATATCATGATTTAATTTCATCCAGAATGTAAAAAATGATTTATATATCATATATATTCAGTATATATATATATAATATTGATCAATGAAATTAAATTAACCATTCATGGAGATGGTAGGCCATACGTACACTTGAACGCCGTTTTCCTTTCCTTATAGACATGAATGAAATTAAGTAGATGACCCACATATATATATAAATTAATCCAGTAGAATTATTATGTCATATATTTCATTATTATTCATTATATATACTTTATAATCATTCTTGAATGGTTAACATGGAAAATGAATCTCATCGTGTCGTGGAGACGGTAATCCGTACGTACGCAAGAGCGATGATATCATTCCATTAATTATTGATTGGAATTAGAGTAGATGATATTATATCTAATAATTAATGTAATTTTATAATATTCATATATAGTTATTATTTACACCATAATACACATCCATGTATGGTGGTGGTGGAAAACATATCACACCATGACATAGTGACAGTAATCCCTACGTACGCACGTGCAGTGATTTCGTTTTCCATAGGATGGATAGAAGATGAAATATCGATGTTTCTTATTTATAATAACATATCAGTATATGAGAGTTACTGATGATGTTAAATTATAATGAAATAAATAAATAAGAGGAATTAGAAGAAGAAATAAATTAGAAATAATCGGTAAAAGATATTACCTCTTCCTCAACGCTTTTCTTCTTAACCTCCTCTTAGGGCACTAAAGATGGTCTTTGAAGAAGACCAGGACCTCTAGTAGGTTTCTATGGAAGTGGAGAAGATAGATGTACAATGTTGTTATGATCTTGAAGGATCAAAATGTTGTGAATAGGAGAGGGAGGAGGTGCCCTTTTATAAGGGAGGAGAGGGGCTCTTTTGAAAGCCTCAAAAGTATTAATTTATAAAAAACTCAAACCCCACATAAATACTTCAAAAATGACTCAAAATATAATATTATATGATATAGGGTTGTAATCTCATCTACTAATAAAATTTTGGCATGTTGGAAATTTATTTTAAACCTTATCAGTTTTATTTATCCTTATTTAATATATTTAAATTTATTTGTGGTAATAATATTCTAATTTTTAATTTGTTATAAATACTTACTTATGTGATATGAATTTTCCATAATTATATGAATTATTACATTTTACACCGTATAATTTACAATTTTTAATTTTGAAATATTTTTGGGATTTTTACATAGTTTAATAATATGTTATTTTTATAAAATATCAATAGTATCAATTTTGGAAGTATTCAATTTTTTGAATTTAAATGAAATCCACACAGTAGATATATTAGAAAAAAAAAATTAATATATTTCTAACATGTCATATTCATCTAAAAAATTAGTTAAGAACATTAAATAGTTAAAATGTTATTTATGTTAATAATTTTAAACCCATTTATTTGATATTTCTCTTAATAAAATAATTACTACAACATTTTTGTTTATTTATTTAATATACGTATTTTTTCATATAAATTAAAAATAAAATTCAATGATGAATATATATTTAATATATTTGATAATAATACTTTTAATCTAATTTATCATCTGAAATCAGAACATTTAAATTGTTATATTTATTAAATTATGAAGGGGAAAACTTTTTCATCATTTAAAATAAAATAATATAAATGTCATAATTTTTTTTATAATGCTCCAAATGGTCCAGAACTCCACACTTGGATGATTATGGTATTTATATACTCGACCAAAAAAATTTGGTCAAGTTTTTTGGGCCTTTCCATGGGTATTATTACTTTAATAAAATCTATATTATTGATTTTTCACTAAGTATATAATTTCTGCATCATTAATGTATAAGATATTAAGGTAAATCAATATTTCTTAAAAATTAAAAATAAATTATCATGATAAAGAAAAACATTTTAGCTTTAAAAATAGTATTTATAATCGAATATATATTATGCACAACCTTATATTAAAAAAACTTATATTATTAAAGTTTGAGTGTCACATATTTCACTTTCTTTTAAATAAAATAAACTAGAGGACTTAATCACATCCAAGTGGGATCCAATAGAGTTAATTTCAACCCATGTAAGTTTTAGGACAGAATATAGTCATCCAATTATATAAATACAAGTGTTAGGGTAATTTTATAATATTATTATTACCCTTAATTAACTAATTTACCTTTAACTATGGAAAATAAAATTTACCGTAGTTACTATTCATAATTCCCTCACATAAAAATTAGCCTTTTAAAATAATTTGGACCTACTAATTCCAAATATGGAATCTATTTTTGCAAATTAAATTCTCATAAGTTACAAAAATTAATTTAAAATTATTCCTGTTGTTGTTAAAAAGGGTTTTTATTTAAAACATTGCAAAATATTGAAATGTTTTACCTATGAATTTAATGTAAAAATAATGATAATGATATAAGTTATATTAAATGATAAAAATATATTCTATTTATAGTTTAAAACAATTAAATATTATAATTTAACAATATAAATTGTTATGATGAAAAAAGTTGTTTTTGATTAAAATTTAGCGGATTTTTTCTATTCATCAAAATATGAACGTTATGAGAAAAATATCAAAACATTATCCAACGTAATTTTTTTTATCCTTATGCACTATAAGAAGTTTATTTTTTAAAATTTAACTTATAAACTTATTAAAAATTATATTTAAAATCGGCGCGCCGTCAAATGGTGGCAAGACTGCCTTTTTCTTAAAATACTTATTTTACCCGAAAAATTTATTTTGTTCTCATACCATGATCTATAAAAAGTGTAAGATAAATGATAATGCTATAAAATTAAAAATTTAGTTAATACTATTCATAACTACTATTTCATAATGATATTATAATAATGTCTCGTTTAGTGAAACTCAGCATTGCATACAGCACACTCTATCGAGGAAGGTCGCTCTTCCATGTAATGGAAGCCAAGTTAGGGTAGTGTGTAGGGAAAGATTCGTTTGGTGTTGTGTGTAGCATAATAAAAATATAGTTCAGTTATACATTGTCCCAAATATATACTTTTTGTTGTGTAAAATGAATTTTATTCAAGCGAACTTGAAATTTTGTGTAACACAGGACAATTATAGTGTTGCGTAAACTACAAGCTAATACAGAGTTGCGTATAGCACAAGATAATCTTGGTGAATTGTACAAAAAAAGACATCAATGAAATTAAAAAGAAAATTTCTCATAAAATATCAGGGTGTTACATTTTAGCCCCCTTAAAATGAATTTCTCCCTTGAAATTCATCGGGGTTATAAATGGTTTTCTACTTGAAAGTTTCTTTTACGGAAACCCACATTGTAAAAATGTTTACTAAAACATAATTTTAAAAAGTAAACTAAGAAACGTAATGGTTACCTGGAATCAGTCATCGCTGGATTTCCCCATAGGATAACACAGGTGAAAGCATGGATATAGAAGATAAATCTGACCCTCAACTTCTGATGAAGAGTGGTAGAGGACATGGCTTTGAAAAATCCAAAAATCACAAAGCCATAAATTTGTGATTATCTAAGGTACCTTCTAATTCACCAAATATGAGGGCACTGGGACAGAATTTATGGTTTTCAAGATCATTTCCCTAATGTTGAAGTATTTTTGAATTAAAATATATTCTTACTTGATTTTGATACAATCTCACTATTGTTCATGCCTTGAACAATTCAACTTCAGCTCTTAATGAAATGAAGTTGAATTTTTCATTCGTGAAGTGTTAGAAATTCATATGATAGAATGATAGTTCATTTCATCTGTCTCAAATATAAAGTTATCAAAAGTTATTAAATATACATAATTTTATCTATGGTGAGATTAATCATATATGGTTCAAAAATGGACTTATAATTCATATATCATACCACGTAATAAAATAAAACTAGTTTATACTAACCAGTGACTTTTTGTAGGCTAGTGGTAGGGGATAAAGGCCAGTTGCACTTTGAGTGTCGGCTCAATTCCCACAGCCTTGTTCGACGTGACGGGTTACCACCCATCTTGCAGGTTTTCTTTTTTCTAAAACCACACTATTATAACATTCCAGAAATAATATCAAAAAAGGGTTCTAGCCGTAAACAATAATATCTGATTTCGATCTTAATACATTCCAAAATTTAGGATTATCAAAAATACTTCTATCAAATCTCATAGTATAAAGAAAATAATTACTATAAAGGTCATCAACCACGCATGTGAATATCATCATTTATCCCCCCATATATCATAATTTATATCTTGTTGGTTATATTCGAAACATGAGAATACCTTAATCATGTATTTTATTGAAACATGAATTAACATAGAACCTTAATGAAAACATGAATGCAGTCAAAAGTTAACTCCTTCCACATACCAAAATCCCAATATTTCTGAATACTCAAACCATGATATCAATTTTTCCTTATATCAATCATGAGCTCATTAATACTAACAAATATATTATTTTCTCCTTATCCCTTTGTTATGAACAAATCATCTGCTTTTGAAAAATATTTAAATCACCATTCATGGTTATCAGTACCATTTAACATATACTTTAGAATACTCAATTAAAATTAATAGTGTATCAATCCTATGATTTTTCTTTATTCCATAGTACCATACATTATTCTTGATAGACTTGTACTCATTCCACAACCTTCATAAACCATTGAACAGGCTTCATCATTTTATTTCTCAACACTTCTTTCATGTCATATATCATTTATAGTATCTTCATCATCATCAACATAAATACTACCCATACGACCTTGTTGATTCTCTTCATGAGATTTTCCCTTAGGGCATCGATTTGCATAATGCTCATGCATTCCACATTTAATGAATTTAACCATTATTGAAGTCATAACAATACCATTATCCTTGTCCATTGTGTTAACTGATCCTTTTCCTTTTCAATTAATTGATTTGGGTCGTTCTTTTCCACACCAAAAGAATCTTCCAGTTCCTTTGAAAAATTCTCCTTGATTCCTCTTCCCACGTGATTTACATGAGGGAAATTGAACTTTCTTTCCTCTATGATCATCATGAAACTCTATCTTCCTCTTATTAGCCGAGTCAGGAATCTTACCAAATTTGAGATTATTGATCATGTTATGAGATTGCTGAATAGGAATAATAACAATGTTTCTCTTTGAAAATACTATTTCAATTATTTTTTCAGGAAGAATATCATTCCATTATCCCTCATATTCTCCATTAACATGAATCTTCCTATTTCCATCCATTTTCTAAAACCCAAAAAGAATAGTGTGAGAGGAAAAATCATACTAGGAAAACAACATAATCAAGGGGGAGTAAGTTCAATATCTAAAATCTTTGGTTTAATACGAGGTTATTCATTATCACTACCATCATTCTATTATTTTTACCTATAATTATACTTAACCTTACAAATATCTCTATACATGCCATAGAAATATCTATAGGGATATCACTAATGTTTTCAAATCCTATTTTCCAAAGGGTGACTAAACCTTCACTCTGATACAAACTATAGAGACCCACGGTTGAAATACATGGATATTACATCAACTTTTCGGAAAACATAATACATGACACAAAAAGGCGCCAAAATACCATGTTAGTTTAGAGTCTTTGGAAACTCAGAACATAATCTTCTAATCATGGTGAAATATCTTCAACATCTCCCATAAAGATATCCCCCTTTTGTTTTCATACCTAAAACCATTCTTTATATCCTATGGAAAATAAAACATAAAAAGGGTGAGCTTAAATTATCGTAAAGGGTAAACATGGATAACATAAAAACTATCCATAAACATTTGAGCGTAAAAACATGAACATAAAACATCAAAATCATAAGCAATGACCTGAATCTGGGCCGTACATAAGGAATAGATCATAATGGAAAATTAATCATGATAAAATAGCATGGGAATAAAACTTGTAATTGTGGAAAACCATAAAGAACATGATATCATTTCCATAGTATCCAAGTAATTTCTTCCAAGACCATCATAGTGGAAAATTTTATTACGGAACCGTGTTTACTTCTCATTCCAGCCCTGTATTACTGAACTAGATTTACATGCCAGTCCAGCCATTCCTATATCATGAGATATAAATATTTACCCAATGCATTGAAGGGAGATATAGGTCCCTCCCATCTCATAATATAATAATTCTTTCATGTTCCACAAAATAAGCATAAATCATTCATCATAACCCAAAGAATAAAATGGGTTTCATAAACATCATCCCATTATAAAATTATCCATATAATGAAAATGGATATCATTTATTCTTATGAAAAATGAAACCATGTAAATAATAGAGACATTATACTTGAAATATAATCATATTAAATAATATCATCATAGATTGAAAATAGTTTTGACAAAACACTTGAAATGAATTCTTGAGGAAAATATCCTTTCTTCTTCGAAATTTGTTTCTTCTCAAAATTCCATCTAATTATAAAAGAAAAGAATTCTGTTGAAAGTAATCAAGAATTATTGTATAGTAATATTAATGTAAATAAGGAATTATGAAATTCTAAAAACAATTCATGCCGTATAAGTTAAAAAAACATTCTCCTCATACTTTTTTCAGAAAAGTCAAAAAGTACCTCGTATGGTAAACAAAAGAATGATTCATTACATACCATGTGATAAAAGTCAAAAAAGGGTAGAAATGAATTTAAACATACATTTAATAATAGTAAACATTTTATGAAATCATTTTTTAGAAAACATGGACATAGATATAAACATAACCCCATTAATTACTTACGAATAAATAATCTCTGAAAAGAACACGATTGGAATAATTATATGTTACCTTATATCCATTTTCCTGAGTATGTGTCTGAAACTACTTCCTAAATGGCCCGAAGGCCATCATTTTTATTTATTTCAGATAACCTCCCATTGAAGGGATGAGGGGGAACCCATACAAGGCTCGTAGGCTCAGATATTACATGGCCTGTATGCATAGGATATTCCATGCCCTGAAGGTCTTAGGGAATTCAACTAGACTATCTACATGGAACTAACCCTCACCAACATCTGCATCATGATAGTAGCTCTCAACCTTTGCATGACCATCTGGATATCCTTCCCATGCAAGCATAGGCTGGTACATATGGCATAGCCATACCCTCTCATTCTGACAATCCATTTAGCTCTGCTCTGGTGAGTGCACCTGCTCTGAATCCTCTTCTGGGGCTATTCCTTTTATGTAGTGTGTCTAGGGCCTGCATTCATGTGTCCTGAAGGCCTTGCACTGGACCAAAGGCCTTAAGGTGGCCCTAAGGCCCTGATAATCATCTGTACTGAAGGCCTTGGGTGGCCCGAAAGCCTTGCAGGACCCGAGATCCAAACTGGTGGCCCGAAGGCCCAGATGGATGTATAGTTCAGGCTTCTACACTACCGAACAGTTCCAACTACAGTTCCTGCTACAATTCCTATTATAGTACTTTTATATTAATAATATTTATTCTATCATAAATGATTCACTTATGACTTTATATAACCCATTCTTTTGTCAATTTCATGTTAAAGCAGCGTTTTGGGTAAAATCGTTTCATTTATCATACGTGTTCGGACTTTTTGTTCTTGATATTATTACTTATATCATGATTTAATTACTATACGAATTTAAAAAATGATTTATATATCATATATATTCATTATATATTTATATATAATAGATTGATAAAGGAAATCAAATACACTGTTCATTGAGACGGTAGGTCGTACGTACGCATGAATGTTGTTTTCCTTCCATTATTGACTTGAATGGAAGTAAGTAGATGAAATATATATATATATATATAACTCCAATATAATTATTATTTCATATATTTCATTATTATTCATTATATATACTTTATAATCAATCTTTAATGGTTAACATGGAGAATGAATCTCATCGCGTTGTGGAGACGGTAATCCGTACGTACGCACGAGCGATGATATCATTCCCATAATTTATGATTGAAATTGGAGATGATGATATAATATCTAATAATTAGTATCATGTTATAATAATAATAATATATTCTTTACACCATTATAGCCATCCAAGTAAGGTGGTGGTTTAAAACAGATTACACCACGTCGTGGTGACAGTATTCAGTACGGACGCATGTGCGGTGATTAAAATTTCTATAGAATGGATAGAAGGTGAAATATGGATGTTTCATATTCATAATAACATATCCTTATATGAGTTTTATTAATTTTATTACTTTATAATGAAACAAATAATGAAGAGAAGTAGAAGAAGAAATAAATTTGAAATAATCGGTAAATGATATTACCTCTTCATCGACGCGCTTCTTCTTAACCTCCTATTAGGGAACAAAAGTTGGTTTTTGAAGAAGACCAGGACCTCTTGTAGGTATCTTGATAAGTGGATAGGATAAATGGATGGTGTTTGGCCGAGCATTAAGGATAAAAATGTTTTGAAGAGGAGAGGGAGGAGGTTCCCTTTAATAAAGGAGAGGAGATCTTTTGGAAAACTGAAAAATATTAATTTATAAAAAACTCAAACCCCACATAAATACTTAAAAATGACTCAACATAGAATATTAGATGAGATAGGGTTATAATATCAATAACCAATAAAAATTATACATGTTGGGAATTTATTTTAAACCCTATAAATTATATTTATCCTTATTTAATATATTTAAAATTTTTGTGGTAATAATAATTTATTTTTTAAATTTTTATAAATATTTACTTATGTGTTACGAATTTTCCATAATTATAAAAATTATTACATTTTAGACAATATAAATTTAAAATTGTAATTTTCAAATATTTTTGTGATTTTTATCCAATTTAATAATATTTTATTTTTATAAAATATCAATACTGTCAAATTTGACACAATTCAATTATTTGAATTTAAATAAAATTCATATAGTAGATATATTATAACAAAAATATTTATTATATTCCTAACATTTCATATTCATCTAAAAAATTATTGTACAACATTAAATAGTTCATATGATATTTGTTATAATATTTTTAAAACCATTTATTTGATATTTCTCTTAATAAAATAATTACTAAAAAAATTATGTTTAATTATTTAATATAATAATTTTTTCATAAAAAATAAAAATAAAATCCTATGATGAAGATATATATAATATATTTCATAATAATACTTGTACTCGAATTAATCTTCTGAATATCATAACAATGAAATTTTTATATTTATTAAATTACGATGGCGAAAACTTTGAAATCATTTAAAATTAAATAATATAAATGTCATAATCAGTTTTATAAGGATAAAAATGGTCCACAAGTAGACACTTGCAAGCTTATGTTATTGATATACTCGACCAATATGGTTTGGTCAAGTGTTTGGGCCTTTGTATGGGTATTATTACTTTAATGAAAACTATATTATTAATTTTTCATTATGTAAATAATTTCTCCATATTTAATGTTTTAGTTATTAAGGTAACTAAATATTTCGTAAAAATTACAAATAAATTACAATGATAAATAAAAAAATTAGCTTTCAAATTATTATTTATAATCTAATTTATATTCTATATAACGTTATATTAAAAATACATTAATTATTAAAGTTTGAGAGTGACATAATTCACTTTCATTTAAATTAAATAAACTAAAGGTCTTAATCACATCCATGTGGGTTCCAATAGATTCAATTTAGACCCAATTGTGGTTTAGGACAAAATATATTCATCCAATTCTACTACGAAAAATCTTAGGGTAATTTTATAATATTATTTTTACCCTTAATTACCTAATTTTACATTAACTATGGTAAATAAAATTTACCGTAGTTACTATTAATAGTTTCCAAACGTAAAAATTATCCTATTATCATAATTTATAAATACTGATTCCAAATATAGAATCCATTTTTCCAAATTCAAGACACAGAAGTTGTAGAAATTATTTTAAAATTAATCCCATTGTCGAAAAATGGGTTTTTTATTTAAAAAATTTCAAAAGATTGAAATGTTTTTACCTATGAAATCAATGTAAAATTAATGATAATGACATAGATTATCTTAAATGATAAAAATATATTATATTTATACATTAAAACCATTCAATGTTATAATTTAACCATATAAATTATGTTGATGAAAAAAGTTGTTTTTAATTAAAATTAAGGGTAATTTTACTATTCATCAAAATATGAACGTTATCCGAAAAAGATCAAAACATTATCCAACGTAAATTTTTATATCCTGATTCAGAAGAAGAAGTTAATATTGTAATATGTAACTTATAAACTGTGTAATGATTAGATTTAAAATGGGTGTTCCATCAAAAGGCAGCAAAATTGCATTTTTTTTAAAATACTTATATTACCAGAAAAAATTATTTTGTTCTCATACCATGATCTATAAAATGTGTATGATTAATGATAATGTTATAAAATTCAATATATAGTTAATACCATTAATAATGGCTATTTCAAAATAATATTATAATAATATCTCGTTTAGTGAAACTCAGTATTGCGTACAACACAAGCTATCAAGGAAGGTCTCTCTTCCGTGTAATGAATGCCACGTCGGGGTTGCATCTAGGGAAAGCATCCTTTGGTTTTGCGTATAACATAATCCAAATATATTTCAGTTATACATTGATCATAATCTATACTTGTTGTTCTGTAAAATGAATTTTATTCGAAAGAACATGAAATTTTGTGTAACACAAGCCAAGAATAGTGTTGTGTATACTACAAGATAATACGGTCTTGTGTATAGTGCAAGCCAATCATGATGAAGTGTACATCCCAAGAAATCAAAGAAATTAAAAATAAGATTTCTCATAAAATTTCAGGGTGTTACAAAAAGTTCTTGGGTAGTTGTACCTTTTAGGTGGGTTGATTTGGGTATTTATAGGCAAAGGGTTCCCATAATGCTAAGAGGCCTACCGTGAAATAAATGTGGGCTCCCTGATTTTTTGTGGCTCTATCAGACTCCTTATGTCGTCTTTCATCTTCCATCACTAGTTCAAAGCTCTATCAAAGTCACGGAGTGTTTCATATTAGCCTCATGTGTTTGCATTGGTGGAGGATCTTCATGAATGAGCTTCGTAAGACATATCCTTAAGAGGATTTATGGATCCATTTTCTCTATGATTCCACTGAGAATGGACATGATCCCCTTGACTAAACTCAGGCCACATATTTCGATGCAAAAAAATTCCACCCCTCATAATGGGAGATAAAATAATAAGAGGGTTGGATTCTGAGGGTCCATCACCAAAAATATAGCCAATCGCAAAGCTGGATCATGATATCGATATCACTATGCGCATGTGTGTATGAGTCACTGTATAACCTGGTTGATGACATGCTTATTAATAGTGGATGGGGGCCCTCTTCATATGAAACCTTCATGCAGAGAGGTCCATTTCTCTCTTTTCATGAATCTTTTTTCCTCTATGAAAAAATCAATTGTTAACAGAACATCTTGGACACTAACTACCGGAATTCATCTCATCGAACCGAGATTTGAAATCCTCTGATCCTTTAAGAACTAAGCTGATAACCCTCAGTATTCATGATCTGTTAATCTGTGAATGATCTTTTTGAACGACCTTCATGATACAGACTCAAAATATTGTCCATGTCTCAGATTTTATGGTTGATCAATAAGCTACATGGGGAGTCCTTCTAGATTCTATTCAAATGGTATAAATGTAAAATAAAATAATGATCATGGAGTATGTTCGACTTCATTTAGATGAAGAATCCTTTCTTGAGTTTTTGTGGGAATATTAGAAAGAGTAACCCCATTGTAAGAGGCTTCCGCAGTATGACATTGTCTTGAAGGTCAATTTATTAATTCCACCAGCTAAAAGGGACGAACCATACTACTAGTTTAGATATACATCAGTATAGTATTAGTGGAATAGGGCTTTGATGGCCACATATGGAAGAACCACTCAGCCATCACAACCTACATTATCTATCATCACCTCAATAACATCAATGGAATGAAGTTGTAGAATAAAGAATCTCAACCACAATATTTGATAATAATAAAGGCAGGGTTAGGGAACATAGAGAAAGGATTGAATGATAGACGAGACATGTAATATGGTGGAAATTTCAATGATTAATGGGCCTGATCCTAGTGGGTGTGTGCATCTTGTGTTGAGGTTGGGGAATATCTAAATTGATTAGGTTTGTATGAAGTGAAATTGGATTCATAGTTCCATTTCTAACAATAAGAAGTGATTAAGATAGATATTTTGAGAAGATGGTCACCAGGGACCGACACATTTAATCTCTATCACGAGGAGGTTGACATCAGACTCTCGGATCTTAATAATGTTTCTAAAATCCTTATCCTCTAGGTAATGTATGATGAACTACTCACTATGGAGAGTGTGTGGGGGGATGAAGAGAAGATACCATAGTTGGTGAAGGTGTTGTTACATCTAGTTCCAGACACTAATAATGAAAAGAAAAGGATAAGGGATGTTCATTTTAAAGTAGTTGTTTAGTTATTTTATAAACATCCCAGTGGTGGAACCTTACAAAGGGGAAGAGGTGGGAAAAAATTGCTGATAGGGCCTTGCAGCTATCCTTGAAGGATTCAGTGAGGAAAGGAGGGCACTTATTGGTGATTCATAGAGGATATCTAGTGGCAGTTAAGGGGATATATTGTCAAAATAGAGCCTCAACATATATTCAAGTTGGATGGATTTATTATGGAACTCATCTATGGATGAAAGGTTCTCGTAAGGGACACACACATGTGGGTGAAATCGATAACATATATAATGGCAGTGATGATGGAAATCGGGCAGTGCAACAACCTTGTGATCCTGGTGCTAGAAAAGATGTATAAATTTCTTCGACATATCAGTAATGGGAAGATGCCGATGTGAATGTATGTGACATTAAATTTCTTGTATAGATGGGTGTTCGTGTACATGAGAGGATATGAGTACCCGTACCTGATCTCCCTTCCCAAGACAAACTTATGTCCAGTATTCCTAAATTTCACGGGGGGATTCCCATTGAACCTAGGTTTTGCAGACATGTTGAGAAAGATTGGACTAGAAGATCAATTCACATTCCACTCATTTCCTCAACTGATGGGGGTAATAACTAATGAAAACATGGGAACATAGGAGTAACTATAAGATATCCTTTCCATATATGGAGGGGTGTTAGTGGAGAGAAGTGATTTTGAGACAATCTGCATGCCATAAAACACACCCTAGTTCACAAGGAAATTTAGGTTCTTACAAATTATGACTCTAAAGGTATTCTCAACAGTAAGTCATCAAAAAAAACCATCCACGGTGAGGAATCTCATTCTTATGTTCACATGTGATGATATAAAGATGGAGAATGAGATGTTTTCATCCACTACTATGTATGAGATACTCTATACTTACATGAAGAGAAGAGAGGACACTTATCCAAGATTTATGTTGAGAGAGTATACCATACAAGTCAATGAAGGAGTGGTGTGCCTTATTTGGTTCTAAGGATAAATGGTGGCGTGAGTGTGCTGTAGTGGAAAGGATATGGTACATAGTAGTGGTGTATTTTTAGCAACAAATCCCATATTCCACGGTACTGTATCAGTCAGGAGTGGATGAGCTGAATAAAGCACAATTCTTATGTATAGGAAGACTCAAGAGGAAGGGGGACCATCCAGAGGGTTCTGCAGGACACCTGTCTATGCTCTTGGGCAGTGGTTATACTGTGTGGACATCCCTGACGATATTTTCTACCCTCAATATTGAGAAAATTGGTGTTGTAAAAGGTTGGTCCTCGATCTTGGAAGGATGTGGGACACCTTTAACTAGTACATGATGTATCCTATGGGGATCAGTTACGCCAAGGCTAATTTCCTCATGTCCCAAGAATGGGGGGTGATTTGTGGTGGAGATAGAGGATCTAGTTCACTCATGGGGCACTGGGAATCTGACTATGGACTAGATGAAAGTACTACTAGACCTAAAATCTCCCACAATACTATCTGCTACTAAGAAGGTGGTATTATTTCCTTTTCTAAAATAATAAAATGAGTCATGGGGGGAAGAAGCCAATGATGGGAGTCCCCTAGAGAGTGATGAGACCAAAGGCTCATTAGATGAATTACCCAAAATTCTAAAAGTAAGATCCAACTCATTTCCCATGATATATTTATCTTCATGCTTTAACTGGATTTCCTGACCGATGTCAGTTTCATGTAGGAAGAACATATGTAAGTAACCCCTATTAGTGGGGATAACATTGAACCATTATGTGCACAAGAGCATGCTTCAGGATCTGTTCCTAAGGTAGAAGTGACTATGGGGATGATCAGAGATGAGTAGGCTAGAGTATCCAACCAACAATCTCTGAAACCCTAAATCATATATGGGGGGACATGTCCTTGTATACCAACAATGAAAACCTAAGAGTATGATCCACAACTATTTTTCTTCTATATGTTTCATGCATCAAATATTCATACTTCTTTCTTACTTAATTAGACAGATTAACATGTTTCATATATGAAAAGTTTTACCAGCAGTGGGTGCTCAACTATTGGAAATGATTAGAGGACTCAGGGATACTTTTTTGATAGAGGTTTTGGTCTATGTGGATCTAGCTACTCGAGATGTCCAGGATATGGCCTTTAGAAAAATTTTAGCTGTATTTTCGGGTGACGAAACCGGTGGGGTGAATCTTGGGGCTGAGAAGGACATCATTACCTAGGTGGGGTGAAGTGAGGAAGTCCAAACTCAAATCATGGAGCCCATCCTATATGATAGGATACCAGGGGAGGATCTGGGCATTTAACTCCAAGATACATTTCTATAGTATGTTCCTACAGATCCAAAGGATCTAGACGAATCCTAATATGTTTCAATAGAGGAGAATCACATCATCCTGATCTAAGTGTAGAAGTGCATCAAACGTTTCTTTTAACAAACTCTAGAATCACAGTGGTTTAGATGCATGGGATCACTTTTTCACTAGTTATGTGGTCTGTTAGATAGAGGAATAGATGCTCAAGGTCTTCAAATGATGATCTGTGACTACTTTGTCGAGAATAATTGGGAAATTATTGAACACCTAGACATCAAATTGCTTCGAGAGAAGTGTGGCAGCATCTGGCTGCTCCAGGAGGTCAACTAAGAGATATTTCACCTGCAAGAACAATCTATCAAGAATTTATCCTTCATTCACATTCAATAAAAACTCATCATACAATTGATGGCTCATTAATAAGCTTCCAAGGAGTAGATAAGATAGGCATCACATTAATTGTTTGATATTTGAGTTGAGTGTTCCCAAGTATAGATCATGGAAGATGATCTTGTTCTGTAATTATATGAGGAGGAAAGGGAGATGGAAAGGTGGAAACAGATCATGGAGGCCACACACCAATGGTTGGTGGAGCTTAAGCACTCTATCTTAGGATTAGATATATATGGGCACTTTCTAGGACTCATAGGTGGCTCTAATATGTGGATGTACCTTGTTATTTCCACAATTATGTATTCATTTTGAAACCTTTACACACATGGACAAATGTCCTTCCATACATCAATTATCGTATTTCAATCATATTATTGAGTAAAACTGATGATTATTCCCTAAGATCACGTGGGTCAGTCCCAGTGTGAGAAACAAGTGACAAAAACACATTTTTTCAATTCATATAAGAGTGACATATATTCATTTAAAACCCGATGTATGCTAATTTTTAATGACCACCATGATTTTTCGCGATGAAAGAGGTTTAGACTAGAGGATCGGGCTCTCACAATAGTAAATGTTCCTTTTCCAATATCCTCTAGTGCATGAATGGGGTAGAACCTGGGGAATTGAGATATATATGATTATAAGTGAATGAGAATTGTGAATCACAATACCCATGATTCAGAACATGAAGAGGGAAGCATTGCAGAATAAGATAACTATTGATTGTGTTTGAAACATATCATATGTACCATTATCCTGGAATGGGGAAAAACAAACAAGGGTCAACCGCTAACCATGTTCAAAACATGGGACCTGTCTCAAAATTCCATCCAATGACTTTGAGAACATTATTCTAGGATGGTAGGTGAGCCAAAGAAGCATGGGGCTAGGCCATTAGGGGGTCCCTTTAGACATGTAATGGGATGAGGATCTGAATATGGGGAATGTGAAGCATGGTAATGGAGTGATGAAATTTTTGAATGGATTATAACACTCTCAGGATTAATCCACTATGACATAGAATACACTACTGTAAGGATACTAGTTTTAATGAAGATCAAACAAATCTTCTTGGGAAGTGTCATCTTAGATGCCGAGGAACATAAGAAGATGTGATAAATAAAGTAGATAACCAACATCAAGACGGAAAGGACCTCTCAGGAGAGAGAATAGTATGCCTTGATGTTGTACATCATGAATTTGAGGATGATGGTGACACAATTTAAAGTCATATGGTGAGGATGATGTATGGTATAGTTTAGCATCATGTGATTAGGACATGTCCCACTGTTCAATGTATTGTGATTTGGACATTTCACATAGGTAAAATTCATACTACATGGACCCTAAAAATAGTTTAATTTATTGTTGTATGGATTATGGCGATGTCTATTACTATGATATTTGAGTGACACGTAGGAAAGAAATCAGATGTGAATGAGCCAAAAGAGGCTTCGTAACAAACATATACCAGGAAATAGATGGGAAGAAGGCTTCACAATATAGGCACATGTGATGTGGAAAGATAAAAAATGGGGCCACACCTCACTTCCTTAGTGAGGATCATAGATTATGGTTGTAGAGTTTGTACCAATGGGAAGATATCACAAATAGACATGTGTAGTGTGACGGATTAGATAACCTAATGTGAATGAGGGCTTATGAAGCCCGTGCAACACTATAGGTCCCTAGGGATTCACAGGTAGATTAAATTCATTATTTCTTGGACTTATTATTATATTTTAATGTCAATGATTTTGGACCAAAGGTACGATATTTACAAAAAAATAGTATATTTGGTGTGGAGGACTGACAAACCAGACATGAATGAGGGACAAGGGCCCCGATTCCACACCGTATATTCCCAAGGAGGTCTACACACTGTTTAAAAACATGATTTTAGGACTATAGGTTCTTAGTTTATGTTAATAGATTTCAGACCAAAGGCCACATGTGTTGCACTGTCATGTCGATAGAAATCCTACCAAAACTCCTAATCCCACACGAGCTATGTTCAGTGTTGGAAGCAAATAACGATTATTGATTTAACAGACATATGGAAGCACACATTAGTGGCGATAAAATGTGTAATATAACTGCAAAAACATTCAAGGATGTTGAAAATATGTAAGTCGATATTTTCAAGATCTGGATCAGGGGTGACTGATAGGTAGGGATATTTTAATGATAATCTTCAATACATAGGGACCATTCATATGTAAATAAATGTTGGGGAAATAAAATAAATGATTGACTATTCACAACGTTTGAAAACATATGTTCTGTAATTTTTTCCCCACGATCCATTATAGAGTTGACCTAGAACATTTATTGGGCTAAAAGAAGGAATGATACCATCACTGTTAGGGGGACATTCTTAATTTTAATGATGAGAGAAACCCAAATCGAGATAGACTCTTAGAATGTAATGATGCATACCTGAATGTGGGATACAAACCTAGGAAGTGAAAAAAGATTAAAGTCGTGTTACCTGGACTATAGGGTCCACAAAATGTTTAAAGTCATAATGATTGGAATTTATACAAATAATTTAAGATCGTATTTTCTAGACCATGGATGAAAGGTACATTCAAGTATGTTCAAGCATCATGTGATTTAAAACTCAATGTAAAAGATCCAAGAGGATTTGAACCACATGAATCTATCCTCACACTAATTAGACAAGTTTTCAAGTCATATGGTCTGGACATTAACCTAGGTCAAGGGATATGGGGTCTGATTATTTTTCAGCTAGGTCTAAGTAAAATATTTCTGGGTATCACTATGTATCCCATAAGGATGGGAATCAAGTCACATATAGTTTTGGAGCATAGTGTAGTAAGAGACGAACACTGGTGAAGTCATTCCCCTCGGGAGAGGGAACCGAAGATTCCTTAACATGTTCATGGTATGGTGACAGTTTAACATCCTTCATTGAGGATGATGGCTCTTAGTTTAAGGTCATGGAGTTTGAACCATCAGGGGGGATTATCTCAAGTGGGTATGTGTAGTGAATTTTCATAATAATCCCAACGTGAATGAGTTCCAAGGAGGACCAACACCACACAACACATAAATGAGAAAAGTAAACATACAGTTTAAAGTCATAATGCTCGGACTAGATTGTGGCCATGAGAATTAAGGATTGACAAGCTTATGGATAGACCCAAAGAAAAAATTTCTGGGCATCACTAAGTATCCCATAAGTTTTTGAATTAAGCCACACATAGTTTTTTAATTCTGATGTAGTTTAACATCATGTGGTAAGGAAAAAAGTTAACCAATGTGGAGGAACAGAAAAGTCATGGTTGGTCTTAAAGATGAGATCCTGGATTTCACAATATATCCCCTGAAAATTAGGATCAAGAAACACATTGTTCGGAGACCTCATGAAGTTTAAAACCGTGCAGGAAGGATGAAGTTGACACGACATGAAATATGGGAAATATTATGGCTAGGCCCATTGATTTAAAACTGGGAGTGACTACATATATTATGATGATAGGAATCAATCCACATATAGTTCTAGGAGAAGACCCCCTGCGTAGGTCTTCCCCGTGTGTAGAGAAGGGAGTTGTTTTTTTTCTTCTTTTTTTGTTCGTTTTGTCTCATTTTTTTGATTGGATGGACTAGGATAAAAAATAAAGGCTTCAATACGTATCACATAAGAATGGGTATTAATCCATACATATTTCTTGGATGTATCATGATAGATGACCTACACCATATGTATTCTACTCTCAGGAGATAACACTGTAATGATGTGTCGTTTTTCATCGTGAGGACATGGGGATAATTGTAAAAAAGATTAAAATCACCCAACTGGGAAATTTAAGTATGTTCCTTTAATTTTTGTACAAAGAGGACCATTAATACTATATAGTTTAATGTCATGAATCTGGGATGATGATGCCACAATTTAAGGTCACGTGACAAGACTGATCCATGCAATTTAACATCACGTGGTAAGGACATTTATACTATATAGTTTATCATAATTAATATTTGATTGTAATCAAGGGGGAATTTGGGAGGAATTAATATCATGAGGATGATATAATCCAACCTGAAAAAGGACTAAAGAGGATCGTTCCGCAAAAAAATCCCCATAGGAAAACCACACACAGTTTAATGTAATGATTCTCGGACATGGGTGCCCAGTTTAACATCATTTTCCTTGGATGTTGATGATATGAAATTTATCATCATGTATCTAGAATTCCAAATCTTATTTGAAGCTCTTAGTATTTGGATAGTAATTCTAATAATTCATGTATTGTATTTCTTGATAAATTTTGAATTGGTTGGAAGAGTAATTCGCTCCCCATTAATGGTGATTAGAGAGTAAGATCCATTGGGAAATACCTTGAGAGTGATGTATGGTCCTTCCCACTTGGGATACAAATTTTGTGGCCTCCTACCTAGAATCATCATCTTTTAGAGATCTAATATGGTATCACATTGGAAGAAAGAGAATAGGTGAACCTTCTTGTTGAATGCTCTTTCTAGTTCTGATGCCTCTCTAAATTATGCAAGGCTTGAAGCTTGTTATCATTGAGGGATTCCAATCCAGCTAGTTGGACAATGGATATACTGTCTATAATATTTTAATCATGGATAGTTAATCATAGTGATGAAAACTAGATCACGATGGTTTGGACTTCCACTGTTCCATACACCAGGGAAAATGGAGTCACCTCAGTTGAATTGCGAGTCATCATCCGATAATCCCAGAGAGTGTTGCCGATCTTATTCAACAATATTTTTAGGTTTTATCACACCATTTTATGAAAAAGTCATTTAGGGGTTTTTTGAACACCAAAATATACCCATTTTCATGTCCATGGTAGTGAGAGGTATTGTTAGACCACATGCCATAAAACATCTTTAGATCAGTACACTAGAAGTTAGTGTTATTGTTGGTGAGAAAAATGTGAGGGAATATAAATTTATGGATGATATTGTAGATCGTAAATTGAACAATTGACTGGGCCTTGACCCCCTTTAGTGGAATCACTTCTACCCATTTAGAGAAGAAATCAATTATATTCCAAATGAACACGATTTAGCGATATGTTTCTGGTGGATAGGGACTCGTGACATCATGTCCCCATAATTAGAAGGTTCAAGAGTACTTGGTAGTGTAGAGGGGATCTGGAAGATGATGCACGATGTTGGAATGGATTCGACATGCATGGATCCTCTTGGAGAACTTGATATAGTCATAGAACATGGTGGGATAGAAGTATCCCAACCTATGAATCTAGTGGGAAAGCTTAAACCTTGCCTAATGAGCACCACAAGACCCAAAATGTACTTCCTACATAACCCTGTGTATCTAATATACATGAATGAAACATATGATAATTTCATAAAACCCAAATTCATATATATTCCACTCAATGTTTGGACCACTCTAGGGGGTGAAACTTACTACAAGATTAAATATTGACTCACATTTAGATCTATATAGTGGGAGAATGTCACCCTAGAGATAATCGATGAAGAGAGTTTCCGAACTGGAGTTTTATTTAGTTGTGGTGAGATCTGGAGGCCCTGATGTGAATGAACCAATAGTTAGGTGGTTTACCTACTCACTATCATCATCATCTATTTTGGCACCGAAATATGGGTAGAGAGAACAATTCACAAGGGGGACCTCAATGAAAATTGGGATACCTCACGAAGCCCATCTACGGAGCAGCCTTTTGTGGAGACCCTTAGTACTAAAGCCAACACGAAGCTGAAGCCCCCTTTTTGGTTGCTACAGAGTAAAAGAGGCGGTTGGCTCTGAAGTTAGGAAAAAATTGACCAGAATCTTTGCACTGTAGAGGGAACTATATTTCTTCTAAGATACCTCATAAATTGATGGAAGGCTCCACAATTTCTGCAGAGGGGATTTATGAGTCCTCTATGTTAAGTAGTGGATGATGGTAGACTCTGCGGTTATGAAAAATTGACGCAATCTGCGACCGATTGCAGAGCACCACGTGGCTTCACAACGAGATGTCCGAGCTTCATGCCACCTCTTTCCCATAAATATAGGGCTCCCACCAAACCCAATGGATAGATACCCCATCCATTCATCTTCTTATCTCTCAAATCGTGAACCAACCTTCACTCTTTGAGTAATTGAGAAAAATGAACTCTTCAATATACTTGAGAATTTGAAAGTACATATCCTTTAGCTCAAATACAACCCCTCTTCAAGAATGGATGCCATACATGGAGCCCACGATCCATCGCAAAGGAAGTAAATACCCAAGGGGACTCGGGTATTCAAAAACCACTCATGGATCTCAATGTACCTTCCAATCACATGTTAACAACATGTTAACATAGGGTCACTGTGCTTCATGAAGTACATTTCCTCACATGTCACACTAATAAAGGCATCCATTAATCATGAAGTCCTACTCCACGAAATCCTTTTCACTTCTAGAAGCACCTTCCATATACATGTATAGACCATGACTAGGATATGATACCCTACTTTGTGGAGCATACCCCTTAACAGGGTCTTTCCGCCCTATGGAGAATCAGAGCTTTGCAAGGCCCCTTCATATGAGCCTCTAGGATTTGAAAACCCTTCTCTCGTACAACCCTACAGGTTTGTACGATGTGATTTAAAGGTCCCTTGGATGGTGCTTCATGTCACATTTCTTAACCTCATGGTTCTTCACATAGGAATTCTAATGGCTATTTCTTCTTTGCATAGCCACTCTAACGTGAGCCCCTCAATGGGTCACTCTATAGCACCACCTCACCATGGAATTTATGATTCCTTCCCTTACCCAAGGGTGGGTGGGAATCAGTTATGTAATTACTAAGGGATCATAGTGAACCTATGTTGCCTAAGCTATAGGATGTAAAACTTCCATCCACCATTTTCCTCATCACATGATGTTAAACTATAGCCTCGCCTTGTGCAATATAGACTGGGTGCTTCATCATGGACATTCTCTATGCCCATTCATCTCCACGATAGTGAGAGATTCTTCACATGGAATGAGATTATATTTTCTAGAACTATATATGTCTACTAGTAAGGGAAACCATCTTGGTGTAATCCCCTAGCCTTTCTTGCGGGATGTAGCATCCCTACTCCCCATTCTTCTTCGGTACCAAATACTATAGGAATGATGGGAACCCGGACCTTCGTTAACCCATCCATCTCCCTCTGGAATATTTCTCCATCGGTCGTCCATCCTAGAATAAGTCCCAATCTCCATAAATTTAGGCGGCTGACCAAGAATAAACCCATGTTTCCTCTTTGGGTTGCTAACCACGCGTAAGCCCTGCTTCATTCCTCGCATACGCATCTTTCGCAACGTGATCGCCAGATCTTTGGTGCCTCTTGTTTCTCACATAGAGCATGAATCGCATGGGATTATAGTAAGCATTGACCATGAAATAACTCTTGGGCCGACCTAGCATAAGTTTCATGCCCCCATACAAACTATGCGGTATTTGATCCATGTCTTCTAGATAGGGTACATAGGAATCCTCCCTGAAGTTCAAGCCCAACACCCATTGGTCCTGACCACTCCACGTCAGTTCAAATTCATCCCTCATGATGTTAAACTGTATCACCCATTTCTAACTATGTGGAATTTGATCCTTGACCCTATCTGATAATGGTATATAGGAAGCCTCCCTAAGGATCAAGACCATCACCCATTGGTCCCAACCACTAGTGTCAGTTTACATTCATCCCACATGACGTTAAACTATATACACCCTTCCGAAATACATGGAAATTGATCATTTTCTCCTAGACATGGTATGATGGAAGCATCCCTGGGGTTCAAGCCCAACACCCATTGGTCTCAACCAGTTCACATTGGTTTACAGTAATCTCGGATGACGTTAATCTATATCCCCCTTCTGATCTACATGGATTTTTATCTTTTCCCCTATATGAGAATGGTATATAGGAATCCTCCTTGAGGCTCAAGCCCAACACCCATTTGACCCGAACACTTCACATCGGTTCTCCCCTGTCATGCATGACGTTAAACTGTATGTCCCCATTTCGTCCTACCTGATGCTAAACTGTGACCATTTGGACTACATGGTCTTTGATCCCTGTCTCCTAGATAGGGTATGTAGGATTCCTAAAAAAGGCCCAAACCCTATCCCATGATAATCCATTTTAGTTCCCAACCGGTGGTAACCTGTTTTAGTTCCCGACCAACAGTAATCAATTGTATCACCCAACCATCAGTATTCCATTGTAGTTCCTGAACAACGGTAGTCCGTTGTTGCAACCAACTAGATGTAATCCATTGTAGTCTACAATCGATAGTAATCCGTTTTAGTCTCAAACCTATGGTAATCCATTTTAGTCTCCAACCAACAGTAATCTGATGTAGTACCCAACCAACAGAAACTGTTTGTTGTCCCCAACCACTAGTAAACCATCGTAGTCCCCAACCAGTGGTATGCCATTGTGGTTCCAAACTAATGTTATGATTTTCTTCTCCCCATTGAAATGCATGGGTTTTGGTCCCTATCTCATAGGAAGAGTATGTTGAAATCCTCCATGAGGTTCAACCCCAAACACTGGTAAAAATTGGTGTTCTTTTTTTGGGACCCACATATCTGGTCTTCCCCTTATGTGTCAGATCAACTCACAAGCTTCTAACCACGCGTATGCCGTAGAAAATTATTGGGTTGATGTCCTACGTGCACACCCTAATTCCATGACTAATCTTGAACTATGTGGACTTTAATTCCCTACCATGGGGATATGTAGGAAGCCTCCCTGAGGTTCTAGACCATCACTCATGTCCCATCATAGTCTATCTCTCTATCCCCTATGTTCTGGGAAGATCATTCCCCAACCTGAGGGTTATATTTCCTATAGGTCCCATCAATGCATCCATTCTCACATGTCACCTTCTCAGGTGTCCAATTTCCCCACCGAAATACATGGGCTTTTATTCCATTCAATGGGGATACGTAGGAAGTCTCTTCGAGGCTCAAGCCCAATATAATCATCATCCTCATGTTGGTTCCATCTCATTCTCCATACACTTCGCTCAACCATCCATATCCATCCTGATTTTTACCTCGGCCACCACATATCAGTGAGATCATGTCACCCACTTTCGAACTTCTCCTATTTGCAATAGGGAATATAACCTTGAATAACCACCACAAGGTCCATATTCATCCACCAAAGAGAATACCTCTTGAGATGAGACTCAATCCACATGCAAGCCTCAACATGTCTCTGGGTTTTTGTCCTTTTTGTACACCCCGATTCATCACCCCTTCAAACTACGTGGGTTTGGATCCTTGTTGTTTACACAGGGTGAATAGGAAACCTCCCTAAGGTTCAATCCTAGCCAACGATAAACCATGGTGTTCCCTTAATAGGGACCCAAGCATCCTTAAACCCGTCTTCATTGGTCGTATTGGTGTGCCTAGCTAATAGGACTCTCGGGTTCTCCCTCCTAGGGATGAACCCATCTGATCCACTCCCATCAGTGTTTTGATCAGTATGATCCATCACCACAAGGTGTTAAACTCATGGAATACCCTGTCTTAAGCATGAGAAGATGAAGAAAACCTCAGAGACATGCCCATGGCATTTAAATCACCACATTAGATGTGGGATGCCTCTGGCTTCCATGCCATCGAGAATCCCTATAATAAGGGGTTGAAACCCATATGCATTCTAGCATCCAGACACATCCGCATTGTCCAACATGACTACTCCCTCAATCGAAGGTTTCTTCCCTAACATGAACCCTTGGAATTTCCAGATAGGAGTAGCATAATTAACCGACATCCATGAATACATGGAACCAGGAAGAGTTTCACAAACAAAATCTTAATCTTTAATGGAGACCCGAACTAGGTGACGAGTTCTGGGGAGGAATCCAAAAAAGGAGGAACATAAATCCCATCATCCCGTTTAGATCAAGGATAAAACGTCCCTTAATAAGTGTCATGTTTGTTCAACCTTTGTAAAAAGGGAATTCAGGGCAACAATCAGTGCTTCCTCCAAAGACGGATGCACACCCCGATGAATGATTCCGAAACAAAAATGGTGAACCTGACATGAATTTATTCTCCTATATGTGGATATTATTATAATTTTAGAAATGAATGGATTAGCGTGTCTCCAAATCCAGTTATCCAATGCCAGGTCCTACCAGGAAAATAGTGGGAATAGCATGAAAATAACTAGAGAATGGGGTAGTGAATGTTGGAAATCCCCGTCTGGGATGTTGTCAATGTGGATCCTTCTTACCAATCATGGAAGACGGAATGAAACTAGGGCACTGGATTTCACTTTACTTCTTTCAACACTAATAGTTGAATATCCCAGATTTGTAGGACCTAAGCTGTCATGACAGGAAACTGATCACTACCCACCAACCGGCGTAGGGGATGGGGCAACGTCAATGTTGAAATCCTGCACAACCTCATCTATTCTTCGACAGCCTCCATATCCATAGTTTTTGGGAGCCAATGCCCCATCGACCCATTTGAACTTGTTTAGATAAAGGTGATAAATGACCTCGTTCTATGTTACGAGGAAGAAGGAATTATCCTGACTTGGGATATGGCCCAATAGGACATGGTGGTTTCTACGCCTCACTGTTGCTGCCACCCTGAAGGGCCATGTAGGGATCCACTTCTACCCACTCCAACCTATAATATTATTGGTAGCCCCTCCCCATAATGATTTGAAATCTCCCTCTTTTATGCCAATGAGGTGATGGATGTTCGAATCAGCCGAGTTATAATCCCTTCCTAGGGGCCACTAAGGAGGGCTCCCGCTAGGCCACGTCAGCGCTGCCACCTAGACCCACAGGATGAGGATCATGTGATTTATATACCTTCACAACCAGACCTAGTCTCTTTAACTCAATGCCAGTGTCGGGAGCATGCTGAAGAGGATGCCCTCCAAGGGGAGTCATCATCAATGACTATCGTTGCCCATGAAACTACTAACACATACCATAAATACCATTTTTATGCTGAACATGGGAATTTATATAGTCGAATCAGATCGAGGCCCCAACCACCACATGATAAGGTTGGGAAGACTCTCTAAATTTCCGACACAAGCAGCGCACATCATGGGCCGACCCACGACAGTGACATTAAACACAGAGGCCCTCCCCCTACCGCCACCAAAGAGAGAGCAGGTCATTCCTGCTCCCAAGATCAGAATGTAGGTACTTCCCATTCCACCATTGGTTCGGCCAAAGGTCCTCCCCATTGCACAATCATCTGTAACATAGGTTTCCCTCATACTCGTTACCTCGGGTATGGATCCATTCCTCCTGTCATAGGTCGCTGATGTGAAAATCCTCCACGTTTGGTCAACTACCATCATGGGGTTATTCTCCGCACTCCTAGAGAAACTGAAGAAGGTCCTCTTCACCATAAAAATAAGAGAACCAATGTTCATTCTAGCTCCATTGTCACCCAACTCCAAGGAATTCCTCATGTCGAGTTTTACCAGTACGAAGGTCCTCCTCGTACCATCACTACTAGGGGGAACAATCATGGAGGTATTTCCAATGATCCCACCATTTCTAGCATTGGTCCTACCAACTGCAACTTTGCCAGCAATGATTCCCTCCATGCGCCAATTAGTATACATGGAGGCCCTCCCATTGTTCCTTTTGACATATGTCCGGGTGCTCCTCACCCCCAGCTCACCCAGGTGGAAGTCCTCTCCACCCTATCATTAGTTCGGATGAATATCCTCCTCGAGTAGAATACATATCCTATACTGAAGAACCATACTGGGGAAGGCAGGAGGGTAGATGCCACCATAAAATTAATATGAATATGTTCCAGATTGTGATTAAACCTGTTTGCTTCTCGATTTTCGATGAATAATGCGACGCGATAATAGAGCCCTCATCCCAATCTTCCATATCATGGGTCGGGGCAGGAACGAGGCATATAAGCCTCATCCTTCCAGAGTGTGAGGTCCACTATATCTCCTCCTCCATCTAAAGATACATCCAAGAAGAGGAATATTTCGCCTCTTTCTAGGGCACAGCCATGAAATCCCCCTGTCATCACTAGGATCATTCTCTAACTCAACCAGTAATCATGGAGAGTTATTCTGGGGACCAAGGGAGGATGTCCAGTAGCATGGACAACCATTTGTAACCACATCATTTGAACCACAAAATGTGGTCGCCAGCCCGTATTACCAGGATGTGGTGGCTATGTCGTAGCATTCTTAGAGGAGATCCCAGGATGTTGCAGCTTGTCATCACGTTCGCCGTATTCCCCACCATCCAGTCAATCATATCAACTGTATGCTTAAGATACGATACCAATCCCCTATCCTCCTCTAGTTGACGAATAGGGAAACTAACGGTCATAAATTGAGTATGATTTGATGATCTTGTGGGACATACTTGTGGAGGACCATTTACCGAAGATGTTCTGCCCAGTTGCAAACACGAACTTCAGTGCGCCAGAATCGCTTACCCTGGAGGATGTCTGGTGTTTTTTCCAAACCCTATGGGTGACGCACTTCTGTGTCTATTATTAGTGAGTGTATTACACAAAAATTCAGGTACACTTTGAAGATATTTTCCAATAATGACGTATGGTGGACTTCGCCTCCTCCCTTGGGCCCAACATGATGAGCTGCCCGGTCGCCATTGGACCCTCCAACAACAATGTGTCCAGATGTTTAAATTGATACTCATGATAATCAAGGAGGCTTCCCCCACGTTCAGGTCTGTGGTTGGGGGAAGTATTAGGATCTTCACTTCACTTTTATCTGGTGTTATCCTGACTTTCCAAGAGATATTGAGGATATACCTCCAAGTAGGGTTGCGGTTAATATAATCGGCCAATCAGAGGGAGAAAATGAGATAGAGGTCCATTAAGAGAACTTATCCCATGGGGAAGTGACAAACCTATTGGATCCATTGTTATGGGTTACATTCTAGCACAGAATCCTACTAGGTCTTCCCGTACCTACAGAGTTATTAGACCTCGATTGGAATCCCAATAAGGGTGAAGAGCTTCTTGGGGCTGTTAAACCTACAGACCCATCTGGCTCAGTATTGAATACAAAAGACGATCACGAAAAAGACCACATTGCATCAACAGATCACATTTCATAAGAAGGTGGTCAGATACCTCCTTTCTAAACGTGTTGTGGAGTGTCGAACAGACTACGGAGATCCTCGAACGAGGCAGCATGGGAAGGTACAACTTCCCCCGACGAGTTCCCTCGGGTGAACCTGACCAGCCTACCAACATAAGAAGGATAGAGGCTGGAGAATATGGAAAGAGTGCAAGATATGTATCACCAAATCCACATGAGCGGTGCAGTAATCTTTGGGACCTAGTTCAGGTTCCCCCAGCCACTCTACAAGACCTTCCCCCAGCAGTCCCTCTGGTCATCCCACTAGCCGCTTCACAAGTCGTTGGGCCTTCTTATCATGTTGAAGAACCTTCCAACGCACTGGTGTTCTGAAACCATTTCCAAGACATGAAACCTCATACATATGACCTTATGGAAATTCTCATTTCTTTCCTCGAGGATTTGAAAACATGATAGCTGGAAATTACACCTGATGGAAAGCCATATCCGGCCTGGGTGGATGATATGCCATCACCCCTGGTTTCAGAAATACTATCATATCCCGCTTCAACGGGATGATAGATACATTGTAGCACGTTTTCCACTTCATATCAAGGTGAGGACCCATGCTGGGAACTCCATCGCAACAAGAGGGTACCAAAATCCAGTGTTTCGTAAAAACATTGGGAGGGCCTCCATTTTTTTGGAACAACCATCTACCCATTGGATCAGTCACCAGCTCAAAAGATCTTCATAGGTAGTTTCTTTACCAGTTCAGCTCAACCACCCAAAAAGGCGAATATTGCAAACCTCTTCAAGTAAAAGTAGTGGCCTGACGAGTGTATCAAAAAAATTCTCCTGGTTGAAAGGACTCAACTACTCCCTAAATATGTCGTTAACTTAGGAACAACTACTGACAATGTGTGTGAGGATTTTCAAAACTAAATTGGTCTCCCCCTCATCCCTCATAGTTACCCCAGGGGGTTCCAATATTTCTCTGATAAGGCCCAGCATCTAGAGTAAGCCTTGCAGTAGGCCACGTAGGTACATATGTTGCCTCCTGTAGTTCCTGTGAGAAGGGCAGCAAAGGCCGAGCCTGTTGTGGTGGACCAAATAGAGGCCCCCATGAAACTATAGTTATTACTAGTGGATCCACCTCTACAGCCTCGTAGAGGCCCACCATCTCAGTACCAACCTCCATCCTAGCAGTGACCACCCTAGAACTGGAAGGTTCCCCTATGTAATGATCCTATTGCATCTCGCCTTTTTATTATATAAATTTTCATTACATTTTATAAACAGATGATCTTTAAAGTCGAGTGTCTTGGAAATTAAGAACATAAAACATGAAAACCTGAAACATTATTCGAATAAACTTGTAAGGATTAATCATAGGTTAATCCTAAGTAAAAAAACTTCATCTCATATCCTAGAGACATACATCAAAGGAATTAGTTAGTAGAAATCCCAGTAAGGGAAAACAAGGGAAACCATTTACTTGTAATATCAATAAGAACATCATGAAATACATAAATACACGAGAAATAGAATAAGAAAAATATAATAATAAAAATCACATGAATCATAACATAAATATGTAGATAAAAAAATTATTTTAGACATTCATAAACATATATCCATGGTCCATCCCCTAGGTGACATAAAATTACCAAGGTTATTCACCAAGGTATCGTAAAACATGTCATCCCTAGAGATTAATTTCTTTACCCAATGCATTAGAGCTCTATCGGGGTTCACCCTTAATATGTATTTATTTTCATGTTATCCACATAGATCATATTTAAACATTTCATAAATAACCCAAATTGAATAAAAAATGGGATTTATATAAAAAACATGACATTTTAAAAAGTGATTAAAAACAAGATCATTATGCCATTTATAAGCCATGGAAAGGGAATAAGTTTTTTATGTATGTAAATTATAAGATAAAATATATCATATTTATGTCATTATAAATAACAATAGAAATGAAATATTTTTGGGTATTCATATAAGGAAAAGAAAATATTTTCTTAATTAAGAGAGATATATTTTGAGATGAAATTTCTGCAGCATAACGACTATAAAACATTGTTTTAGACAATATTAAAAAGATAGAGGAAAAAAGTATCCCACTCTTAAATAACTCATAATCAATTAAAGGGATACATTACATTGTACATAAGAACATGGTATGGATATTTGAATGGCATACCACATGAAAAGGAAACTTGAATGAAAAGAGAAGATGTCATTTCTTTTACGAAAAGTTTGCAGCCTAACAACGTCACTTAAAAATACAAAAACTCAGTTGATGAGAGTGGAAAGGGTCTCTCATAATTTGGATATAAAATGGAAATCAATAATTATATTGAATAACATACCCCAACAAAGTAAAATGGAAACTATGAGACATAACTTAAATGAAGTCTTTATTAAAAGAGGAGGGTGAGATGTTCCCTTACCTTGTAGAGTAACCTCAATCAATCGAAGGTTGTGACCTTGGGGGGGCATGAGGTCACCTTGGGAGGACTCCTTTGGAGGTGAAAAGACCATATATTTGTTGATGAGGAATTTTTAATGGGAATAATGACTGAATGGGTTAGTATTTTTAGCAAAAAGTGAGGGAATATTTTATTAATTTCTAAGGGACACCTCATTAGTGGTATTTCAAAAACCATGGGCATTCCCATGGTATTTTCCCATGGAATTGACCACGTGGTACACCACATAACATATACTACTATACATAATTCTACCAGAATTATTACATCATTATTACATCTTTAATGATGTCATTAAACACACTAAACCTCAAAACTATATTTTTACTATTCACCAAAAACAAAACATTTAATAAAAAAATCATAAATTCACCATAACCTAATGTTGATGCTCTGAATTCAAAAATAAACCCCATTTTATGAAAATAATTTTCTAATTACGAGATATTAAATCTTTAAGTAAAAACAATATTTATCTAAAAAAATACAAATACATAACTAATAATTTATGTAACTGTTTTTTACTTATGCAGTTATATCACATTACCATTCAAGATTCCTAAATTGTATTTATACATAATTAAGTAAGGTTACTATTCCATTGGTCACATTACTATTCATAATGGTAATATTAATATTCATAATTTACTATTCACCAAATAAATATTTTGATCTTACTGAACCACGTTTTTCACCTTGATTACAACCATGTATGTCAGATTTTTTAAAATAATTTCACAGAAAATGTTATTTAATATTAAAATATTTTTCTCTATTCACAGAAAAAATATTCATCAAATACTATTAAAAAAACTATTCATAAAATATTAATCATCAAATTGATACTTCTTAGAAAACTTCTAATATTTATCCTCGGTTAATTTTGGAATTTGAAATTCAAAAATTATGTTTAGTGTTCCATAATAAAATAAAATAACACACAAATTTAGGAAAACAAATATTATTCAAAAGTTCGGGTCGTTACCGCAGCGCCACCACCTTGGAGAGATAATCAGTTTCCGCGTCCTTGATAGGCTCCTCTAGCCCCTCGTCTGGGCTAGGCTCCCAGATCCCCCTTCCTGAATAGAAGGAATAATACCTACTCATTCAATGAGGCTCAGATCCCCATATATTTTCGATGCTCCATGGAACATGGAATCCTATGCTTCCCGGAATGCAGGAGGCCGGAAGAGGCGAATACCACTAATCACCCCAATTACATCCCCTATCACTAGATCCTAGGGCACACCCTTAAGTTATGCTTTGTGTTTAAAGACTAGATTCAAGACCAGGATGATAACAACATAGTCAAGTTAGGACCAACATTGACACATGTGGCGTGTGAATTCATATAGCCAAATAGAGACAAAGACATCGAAGGTGAGTGGTAGTAGGTTCCTAACCACATATCTTGAAAATATGATGACTAGAAGGAACGTACGGTAGTCTCCCATTCCCATGGTATCATCTGTGCACATTTGAATCATCCCGATCCTTCAAAATTCGATCTGTTACCACAACCACTACTTCCATGTCGACGTCCCAACCTCCCTCTTCCCAGAGGGGCATGAATCGTCAATGTAAGGGGAAACAAAGCCCCCCACTGATGCCATCTTCATCCCTTACTCTTAGTAACTTCATGTACGGGAGATGAATATTACCCCTAGGATCCTTCCAGTGGTGGAGGATTCTTCAAGCGACGACCAAGGGTACGCTTTAGTTAACAGTGTGGAGATGCTAAACCCCTAAATGATTCCCAAAAATGATGAACGCCAGACGGATTCTCCCAATAGACCATCCATTGCCAGCTTCAACAGAACCATGGCTATATGGGTCACCAGAAATCCTCAGTCAATACCAGCAGCCAGGTTGTGCATGCCAACAAAACCAGACAGTTGTCCTGACATGGAGATCAATACATGAATCCTTCTCATATGGTTTCACAAGGTCATCATTCACCTCCATTTGTACTACTTGATAAGGCAGAGCCACCCCGATCATGCCGCAATTATCCAAGTTCTATTACGGACCAGCCTCAGTCATCTATACCTCATTGGGTAGTCGCTCCACAAGTTAAGACTAGCGAGCATTAGGATATTTCTGTCACCAGTCAATCACTGGTTCAGCCAGAAGGTCCCGATATACCTCCTTCCACAGAGCGACTTCCTATCATTATAAGTTAATGTTTGGCACATATGTGTGATGTTATTAAGAATCATTCCAGCATCTTTGTGAGGGTTTCTATCCTCAAGGATCTTATCCTATCAGTAGATATGCAGGAAGCCCTTTCCAAGTCTTTAAAAAGCCCCATCTAGTTTGAGATAGAGGTAGAAGTTGAAGAAGTCTTCCATGCTGAGGTAGCTGAGAATGAAGAATGCCAGAATATCATCTCTTTCTCCCGAGAAGATGAAGGCTCCCATGTACATGGGCACATCCTCACACTTTACATCACTGGAAACCACAATTACGTGGAGGTTCTTCATTGTCTTGTCGACACTGGTTCTGGGATCAACCTTATCCTGAATCAGATGCTCTAAAATAAGGGGTTGTTCAAGGATGATCTGAGCCCCTCTGGCCAAAAAATTAAAGGTTATTAAAGGAAGAATAAGAACTGGTTGGCAAGATCCACCTTAAGACCCAGTTCGGTGGTCTGGAAGCCAACACCGAGTTCATATTTGTCTCACATGACACCGCCTACAACACGTTGATGTGTAGGTCATGGATCCAACTATAGGTGAAGATCCCATATTCATATCACCAATACATTAAGTACTACTCTAATGGTCGAGTAGGCGTACTCCAAGGTGATGAGTCTCCCTTTTCCTCTTTTAATCCTTCTATCTAAATTCGGACTATTACAAGAGCAAGGACAATCAGATTCAGGCTAGCGAGGTTGAACCTGTTACGGCTGCGACTAACATATGGACAATCCTAAGTGATTCCTACATCTTTATGATTCACCTATTGGAGGCCATAAATTGGGATTTAGGGGAATGTTTTGTTGTCTCTGGAATGAGGGGGAAGCCCATTCCCAAGTCTAAGGGATATCAGAAGATCAACTCGTATTCAAATACAAATTAAGCTCGTGTGATCCCAAATCCCCCTACATGCATAAGGTATCAGGATGTACACCCCATGGAAACAACAATATGACAAACTTTTTTGTTTCTCTACACTGGGATACACCAACTCAAGCCGACACAACACTCTTTCTTTGATATCATTCAGCGTGGCCCCTTGGGATGAAGGCTATATCAGATTGGGTAAACATGTTTCGTCGATATAGTTTCAACAGTACATGAGCTAACATAAGCGATTTCCACCGTTTCTTAGCCTAGAACCAGTGGACCGTTGGGATATTTATACTCAATGGAATCAGCTTCCACTAAGGATCCCTCCTCCACAAGTGAATAAGTGAATTTATAGTATTCTCCTCCCACTATCGAAGAAGGTGTCTCCACCACAATCAGTGAATTGGTACAGGTGAACCTTGGTAGTGGGACATATTCGAATCCCAAATTGATTAGGGCTGTTATGCATGTCAAAGAGCATGAACAACACATTGACATCATGAATAAACACTGTGATTTATTTTACTAGGGTTATGATGAGATTACAGGAATAGACCCTCTGGTCACCTTCTGCTGCCTTAGTCTTCCTGTGAATCAGCGTGTGTTCAAACAACCTCCAAGAAAGAGGAACCCTTATCAAGGTGCCACGGTCGAGGCCGAGGTTGATAAACTCATCAGTGCTAACTTTGTTAAGGATTTCCAATAACCCATATGGTTAGAAAGAATTGTGCCTTTCAGGAATAATAACAGACAGATCCAGGTCTTCATCGACTTCTGGGATCTCAACCATCAATGTCCGAAGGATGATTTTCCCCTTCCTATGATAGAACTGTTTAATTACACCACCGCTATGTTCAAGGATCTCTCCTTCATGGATGGGTATTCTGGTTATAACCAAATTCGAATGGCCCCTGAAGATGAAGAGTCTATATCCTTAAGGGCCCTATAAGGTATTTTTTAATTCCAGGTGATTCCCATCAGTCTAAAGAATGAGAGTGCCACCTATCATCATTCCATTCACCATATATTTAAGCAGACCCTCGGGAAATTGCTTCAATGGTTCCTGGACGATCGGGTGGTGAAATATCGCCAGTTCCATGACCCCCTCAAAGATCTATATAAAGTGTTCGGACTCCTCCGATCCTGATATTTGGAGATTAACCGCTTGAAATGTTCTTTCAAGGTCACCTTCGAAAGTTCATGGGCTTCATTGTCAGATACAGAGGCCTCAAGATCGATCCAGTGAAGATAAAGGACATCATCCAGATGCCTCCTATGGGAAACATCTGGGAGCTTTGAGTCCTTCAAAGACACTTAGCCTATATATTCTGATTCATCACAAATCTAGTAGTAAAGTGTAACCCCATTTCTAAAATAATTAAGAATGGTGTTGATTTTCAGTGGGGTGAGGAGTGCCAAACTGCCTTTATGGAAATCAAGCAGTATCTATTATAGCCTCTGGTCCTGATGCCACCCATTTATGGAAAGACACTGTTCCTTTATGTGACCACTCTGGAGAGATCTACTGTCACCCTTCTCACCCAGAAAAACAATGAAGGGATGAAGAACAGTATATACTATATCAGCCACATGATCCTCAATACACAAACCAGATATTTCTATATTGAGAAGAGATTCCTCGCGCTGGTATTCACAGTGCAGAAATTTGCTACACTACTTGTAGAATCATGAGATACTGCTAGTGCCTGGAGTGGATCCAATAAAGTGTATTATGAACCTACCCATGTTGAATGGTTGTCTAGATTGTTGGGTAGTGATCCTCCAACAATTTGACATCAGTTTCTTTCCTGAGAAGGCCATCAAGGGACAACCATTGGAAGACTTCCTTGCTACCCATCTAGCTTCTATAGACCAGTTTATGGATCTTTATTTTCATGATGAGGCAATCCTCTCATTAGACCAAGCCACTCTGTGTTGGTAAATTCACTTTGATGGTTCTTCCCAAAGTCCTACTAGCAGAATACTCAATGACCCCAAACTCAACAGGGTGGGCCTAGGTATCATCTTCATCACGCCAACACAATCTTTTTTCCATATTCATTTCTGTTGTCAGAAGGTTGTACCATCAATGATGAAAAGTACCCGAATCTCTTAACTGGTCTTGAGATGTCCCTTGAGATTAATGTTCCTCACTTACATGTGAATGGGGACTCCGAACTATTCATCAAACAGATCAACGGTGACTATGTAATCAGGAAGCTGGAGCTCGTACCACTGTTGGAACGTACCCCCCCCCCCCCAGTTGATGGCACAGTTCCCATATGGACCAGAGGTTACTCATGTCCCTCAGTCCCAGAATGGTTGAGCTGATTCCTTTTCCATCTTGGCTTTCTCTCTTGCAGATCCTGATCTGGATGAGTTGATTATCGATGTAGCACATCATAGAGTCATTGCTCCCGTTACTCTAGACAACAATGATATCTCACATTTAATCCACATTACCACTGGATCCTCTACATCCGGACCCCTAGGTCCCCCTCTTGCATCTTTGGAGGTGACTCCCGATTGGAGGATCCCCTCTATTGAGTATCTCCAGCACAAAAACAGCCTTTCAGATCGAACTGTGCATGAGTGAATCTGAAGACACACTTTACTGTTTACCCTCCAGAGTGGTCTCGGTCTTGAGAAGATCCACTACATATGTAGGTTTTATGGGTTTCTCCTCCACTTCATTTAGGGAGGTGAGATTTCTCAGTTCATGCAGGAGGTTTACGCCAGTTCCAGCGGGGCTCCTCAGACGAGGCTGAAACTATCTCACTAGATTCGTAGATTGCAGTAATTTTGGACCGCCATGATCCCTAACTATATCAACCTTTCCCAGAGGTCCCATTTCTGAAAAATCCATTATAATTTTGTGAATCATCCTCTAGAGCCTCTCCACACTACCAAGTACTCTTGGACCTTTGCGGGCTGGGGACTCGATGTCGTGGGACCATATCTACCTGTGACAGCCTGCCAGTGCAGCTTCATCCTGACCACTATGGATTTCTTCCCCAAGTGGGTAGAGGAGGTTCCACACTAGGAGGTCAAGGCCCATTATATCATTGAATTTGGTGTCTCCCTTATCTTATACTGATTTAGATCCCCTCACGTCGTCCTCATCGATAATGACACCATCTTCCGAGAAGCCGAACTAAAGATGTTGTATCTAAAGTAAAACATCCATTCGAACCATACCTACCACTATCAGGTGCATGAAAATGAGTAGATCAAGGAGTTCAATAAAACCCTCTCTAAAATTCTACAGAATATGGTTAGTTAGAATATGAAGAGCATGTCAGATAAACTCTCCAACGCTCTCTGGCCTTATTGGACGACGACTCGCAACTCCACTCAGATGACCCCATATTCCCTAGTGAATGGAACAAATGCAATCCTACCCATCAGTATTTATTTGACTTCATTACGCACAACTATCTAAAATCAATAGACACCAGATAAGGGAGCCAAAGTCCATATGGATGAACTGGAAGTTCTTGATGAGAACATGATTTTTTCCCTACACAGTCTAGAAAGGAATCAGAACAAGATAGACAGAGCTTTCAATAGGAAAGTATTCCTCCACTCATTCTTTCAAGGTGATATGGTGTTTTCTCTGAGAACACGGATGATACCCAGAAGGAAACCACCCAAGATGGAGCCCAAATGGGAAGGAACATACATCATTCCCATGGTTGAACCTAATGGTACATACTCCTTAGTTACAATGGATGGTATGCGTATAATTCCTCCCACCAGTGCCGAATTCATCAAGAAATACATTTCCTGAGTAAACCAGTCCTACATGTCTATAAACTATGATTTATTTACCACATGATGATAAAATGCGTGATCCATCTGAGTTGAATGACATAAAAAAACATAGAACCTGTCCTGCATGACATTAAACTGTATGTTGTCCCGCATGACATTAAAATGTATATGGTCCGACAAGACCTTAAACTATTCATTCATCACTACATGATGATAAAATTTATGATCCATCTAAGGTAAAGGATGTAAAAATGCCCAGAACTCGTCCCACATGACAATAAATTGCGAAATGGTGTGAGATCTACGACCTTAAACTAATATCTCCCTATATCTTCATCTTGCATGATGATAAACTACAAAGTATCTCAAGAACTACGTATGTCTTGATTCCCATACTCATGGGATACATATGAAAGCTCAGATTCTTTGTCTTAGATTATAGACATCGAATCCTTCTCATTGATTGACCCCACCCCCATGGGTGTAGTTCTCTCAGAGGACCACACAAAGTGTGTTCTAGATTTCTTTTTCCCTATTTTAGGCTGGTTTGCAATGAATGTACCATGCGTCCCTCCCATTAGTATATTCTCCCATGTCCTCACCACACGACGTTAAACTGCATGGCCCATTCAGAACAACATGTGGCTCAATTCCTATTATCATGGGATATGTAGGAATGCCCATACATTTCATCTATAGGCCCAACCCCAAACTTTAAGATCAACCCTTTGGTCCACCCCCTTGGCCCAGATGCTTCTGAAAACATGTGGTGTGGTGTGGGCTCATGTTCTCATTCACATAAATTTTATCCTAAATGCACCATGTGTTCCCCTCCATGGATATCTCCACCTGTCCTTATTGCATGACATTAAACTACACGAGAATCTTCCCGCTTCATGCATCCCATAATTTGGGTTTCCAGCATCATTCACATCCGAAAGGACCCCTGAATGGAAAGGATACCAGGCCCCAGGGATCTCCTACTATTTCTTTCCAATGCCTCAAGGATTTTGGATTACAAGTTGATACAAGTCTTGTGTTGCGAATATGGTCAGCGGTCGACACTCATTTGTAGTTTCCATTTCAGGTCGCACGATATGGATGTTGTGTTTAGAACACCGCCAACAGCTATCCTCCATCGTTTTCACCACCCCTATACATCCCAAATGTTGGGTGCAGTGATTGACTTTTTTCCTGCTATATTTTGAAATGACAATGTACCTTGGGAAATGATGTTGTCCTGGTTGGGATTGTCTAGTCCGATCTATATCCTTCATTGTCGTTCCCTTGTCTGTTGGGGACACCCTGGTCCCATTATTTGATTCCCACACCAAGTATTTCATTCATGGAATTAGGAGATTGTTAATGTAATACCCACATAAAATGCCATATAATCACTGTCCTACATGACCATAACTATGACTTCTTTACCGCATGATGTTAAAAAGAATGATTCATCCGAGCTGAAGGATGTAAAACTACTCAGCACCTGTCCCACATGGCATTAAACTATATGTTGTCCCGCATGATGTTAAAATGTATATGGTCCTACATGGATTTAAACTATTCAGTCTTCACTGCATGATGTTAAAATGAATGATCCATCTAGGATGAAGGATATAAAAATACCTAGTAATCATCCCGTATGACAATAAACTGCAAAATGTTACAAGCACTAAGAACTTAAAATAAGATCTCCCTATATCTTTTTCCTGCATGACGATAAACTGCAAAATATATGATGAACTCTGTATGGATTTATTCCCATACTCATGGGATATGTAAGAAAGCATAGATGCTTCATCTTAGAGTATAGCCCTCGGATCCTTCTCGTTGACTTCCCCCCATGGGTGTAGTTCTCTCAGAGGACCACACACATTGTGTTGTTGACTTCCTTGGATCAATTTAGGCTATTTTTTCAATGACTGCACCATGTGTCCCAAGAATTCTTCTATTCTCCCATGTCCTCACTGCATGACGTTAAACTGCATGGACCTTTCATAACTATGTGTGGCTTGATTCCCATTCTCATGGGATACGTAGAAATGCCCAGAACTTTTGTACGTAGGCCCATACCCAAACTTCATGATCTCCCCTTTGGTATGGCCCCTTGGCCCGGATGCTTCTCAAAACACATGGTGTGGTGTGGTCTCAAGTCCTCATTCACGTTGGGTTTATCACAACCACACTATGTGTTACCGTCCATGGAGATCTCCACATATCCTTACTGCACGACGATAAACAGCACGAGTATCTTCAGGAATCACGCTTACCATTATTTGGGTTTCCATCATTTTCACATCCAAAAGGACCCCTGAACAACATGGATTCCAAACCATGGGGATCTCCTATCGTTTCGGGCCAACATCCCCAATAATTTTGGATTAAAATTTGATACAAGTTCCACGTTACGAATACGGTTTGAATTCAACACTAATTCGTTAGTCCCATTTCAAGTCACATGATATTGATGTTGTGTTTTTAATAGGGTCAACAACTATCCTCCATCATTTTCACCCCCCCTATACGTCCCAAATGTTGGGAGCAATGATTAATTTTTGTCTTGATATATTTCCAAATGTCAATGTGCCTCATACAGTGATGTTATTCTTGGTGGGATCAGCCTATCTGATCTATTTCCTTTTTTATTCATGCCCTAGTGTGCGGGAGAGAACCTGATCCCATTCCTTGATTCAAACACTGAGCATTGATCACTTGGGCTTAGGAGCGTTGGTAAGAAAATACCTGTAACGACCCAAATTTTTTTAATGGAAATATCATTCTTATAATTGTGTTATATGATCACATGAAATCACAACATAATGAACTACTAAGTGATTTGTGACCTTTAAACTTAATATTGTCACTTCTGTGTTTGAAACTTCAAAAATATGACATACACGGTTGTGATCAATAAGTTATTTTGACTCTGATAAGAAAAAGTTAATTTTTTTGTGAATAGTAACCTAACATTATGAATATTAACATACCCTTATGAATAGTGGTATACCCAAATGAATAGTAACCTTACCTATGATATTATATAAATAATATTCAAGTAAAAGTTCGATATACCTATATCTTGGAATAAGAAAATAAATGTTTTAGAATTGTTATTTTTCGATAAAATTGTGATTGTAATTAAATATTAAATTTATCATATTTAGAAAATTGTTTATGACAAAAAGAATTAATTTTTTAATTCTACATGTCAAAAAATGGCTATTATGAATTTTTGGTATTTTTCTAAAATAATTGAATTTTTATGAATAGTAAAATACAATAATTTAAGATAAATGCTAAATATATGAATTATTATGTCATCAGTTGATGTATGGATGATGTAAGTAAATTATCTCTAAATCAAATGAACAAATTAGTGTCTTTGGTTATTTAATCATCCATATTTCTTGTCTTGAGGGAAAATAATAAACTAACGATTAAAAAATTATGAAAACCCCTATGTCCTCCATTATAAACCCCCCCCCCCACCCTCACTGCCTCTTCTCTTCACTCCTCTAAGGCCTTGTTACTTACCAATATTATGCCCAAATATCTCCCCAATCTCCTCACCCATGTTTAAAGTCCCCTAGTTTCTTAAAAATATCAAAAACTATCCCCTTAAGAGGTTCTCAAAGGAATAATACTCAAGAGGTAAATTCCTCTTTCCAATTTTTCATTACATTATGTTCTTTTCTTTTTTGTTTCTTTCCTCACCTCCCTTCACCCAAATGGTATGATAACTACATTAACATAAATTTAATGTAATTTTATTATGATAATGGGATATTTCATTATTTTATCTCCTTTCCCCATATCTTATTTGAATGAAATGAAAACTCCATTTGAGTTGTGTTAATTTAGAAAATTCAATGACAACGATTTATCCATTTCTATTATCATCATTAATTTTGGTCATGAAAACATGTGTTTTAGGGTAGAACTAGATTATTATATATTTAATATATCCTAGTTAAGGTTTTACAATAATTTTTTTTACTAATTGTATTATGTTATAAAGCAAAATATGTTGGTTGTAATCAACCCCACTAATTAACCAAAACTGTTATCACTGAGGTTTTATAGAATAATTAATCTTCACTCTAAATAACCGAATGAATTTTTATAACCATTTAATATCTTTTATATTCACTAATAACATAAAAATTCAATTCTTGACAACCACTTTCATCTTATATGTTTATTTGAACATGAAAATAAGTGAACAGGTCATTGAAACCAAGTAAAGAAACGAACCTGAAAAATGAAATAGAACCATATAAACAAACAAAAAGGTATTTAATGAAATAAAAATGGTTGTACTAAATAAATTACATATATAATAATTTATATAAATATTAATTAATAAAACTAATTTTTTTATTCATGTCATCAATAACTTGTGGAGAACACAACCAGACTTAAGGTAAGGGATCCACTCCATTTCACTGTTAATAAAGATGTCCTATATGATATTCCATTTTATGTATAATCCTAATGATGTATTATGATAATGAACATACCCATACATAGATAATTATTCATAAGTGATGAGAAACTCCTTTTATCTCTCATCAATCTCTCTTAGGTACACCTGACACCATGCCTATAAACCGTAGAAAAGTCTACACGAACTATTTTTTATTTCGGGATTCCTTATCATTCTTTATATAAATATGGATTTATCTTATATGGTTATGTACATATTCTAAATTCTGTGTAGTTTAAGAAAATCATTTATGAATACCCTTACATCACTCGGTTTGGGGGATATACATGTTTTTTAAATATTCCCTCTGAACTTTCCGATATGAAAACATGTTTTAAGGGAACATCCTGAATTTTTATCCAATCTCATGTGCACTCTATCCACTATTTTAATTCACAATATTCTTTATAAAATCAGTGTATTTATTAATAAAACCTTTCTGGTTCAATTATGGTTTTATATAAAATATTTTATTCTTTTATATTTTAAAAGCTCTATTGTATTTTCCTTAAAACTGCAAAAAATGTTTTAATGCTAATGCTTCTCAAATAAATTTATAATATGTTGTCACTTCAGTTTGAAATCACTTACCATTTTATATGACTATTTTACCTTATTCAATTCCACTTATGTTCTAATCCCTTCCTTTCATGGACACTTTCATGATACACCCATTGGTTATGCTTTATGTCATAATTGTGGCACCCAACTCTTTCCATGGGTACCCTTATGTTTATATATAGATGATTATCTATGATTATATATGTGGAAGGAATATTCATGAAAATGTTGAGATGGGTGAGACCAGATAGCTCTCCACTTCATTGGGTAAAGATAAGACTTGTAAGATGAAATGTGAAATGGGAATGGCGGTTAGCCTTGACTCGTACTACTATGGGAAACAGGATTGGCGGTTAGCTATGAAGAATACTACAATGGGAAACAGTATTGGAGGTTAGAGTTGACCCATAATACTATGGGAAACAGTATTGGGGGTTAGCCTTGACTCGTACTAAATACATGTTTTATGTTTCTACCCCATCTATATGATTCGATGCTTATATGATCCCATGTTTATATGATATGATTTCATATGTTCCATTATTTTGATATCATTAAATCATGACTCCCAACACAAGAGCTTAAGCTGTATCCTTATGTTCATTACCATACTGGGTTTTTAAGCTCATCCCTTTGTTCATGTGTTCCCCAGGGTACCCTATGCAGATGTTAGGGCTCAATGGAAGTTAGGATATTTTTATGGAGATTAAATAATGTATTTTTTAGCCCAATGATTTATGTTTTATGTACCTCGTCTTCAAAGACACTACACTTCACGATCCATGGCTTATACTCTGATGTATAATTATTCTAAAAATCATGTAATGTTATAAGTAAAAGGCCATAGTCGCTATAGTTGGTATCATAGGATGGCCTAGTTATTTTTTTAGATTATGAATAGATCACCATAGTGATAACCATAAGGATGGGACTAAGTATAAGGAAACACCCCTAATTTTTGTTAAGTATAGAGTAACTGTTTTATCAATAAAATACATCCCTACTTGGATACAAATTGGTAGCGGCAGATTTGATACAGATGTACCTAGGAGTGAAAAATCTGAAAACGAGTTTCAGGCATGGATCGTGGTATCCTAGTACACTACAATGGGCCCTGCTGCACTCTTGGTATTGAGACTCCCAGGGGATATGCTTTGGTAAATTCATTAGCTTATTACAAATCATTATTAAGGGAATTAAAAATCCACTAATTATATACGTTAATAAATAGATCAAGGATAACTTAGTTTGAAACATAGGGAATCACATGTTTCAATATACTAACCTTTACAAGTTTATCCTTTTATGTTCAATGTTTCATTTTTATAATCAATAACTAAGTATTCAAGACCTCTAATTATAAGTTCTTTTTATTAGTTAATGGAGGGAAATAGAAGAACATATTACAACAATTAATGTGACAGGAAATGTGAAGATTTCTTGAATGATATGCCTGTTATGATGGGAACTGGTGCTCAAAACATCATGAATGTACTTGGTCGGCTGGATCAAGTTATGAATAAAAACTTTAATCATGTGGAGCGCCCACCTCCTCCAAGGAAGGAGAAAGTTTTCGTATAATCCTTCATGCCAAAAAGGTCTCCCATGTTTAGCGGATCTTCTAATCCCCTCCTCATAGAACATTGTATTAACTCCATTGACAAGATATTCTCCATCCTCTAGTGAATAGAAGAAGAGAAAGATATATTGGCGGTCTATAGTTTTTACGGGGAAGCTGATATGTGGTGGAAACAGATCAATAATAAAAATTCCTTAGAGATAATTGATTCTAAGGATTGAAAGGAATTAAAGAGGATGTTTTTCAACAAATATTTTCCTCGAACCCCCCATCTCAAGATGTGAAATTATTTCCTCAGACTCACGAATAAGGAAGATGAGAACATCGGGGCATATGAAGAAAACATTACAAGGATTTCATGGTATGCCTCTCGCTTTGTCATGAACAACTAAAACAATGTGGATTACATATTTAGCAGACTAAAGCCATGTTTGCGAAAAATGTTGGCCATTCAAGGCTTCAAAAGTTATGAGGAGATTGTATGTTGTGCCCTCAAGGTTGAAATGGAGATTGGAGACTCTCATTCGTCACATGGGCCCAGTGACAAGAAGAGGAAAATAGAGAATAACATGGGTGGTTCAACAAAAAAATCCCATGATAGAAAGAAGCCTGAATTTATTCCCTTGTTAAAGTTGTGGGAAGAAGCATCCCGGGAACTGTCTGAAGGGAACCTTGAATTGATTCAGATGTAGAAAGTTTGGTCATCTATCAAAGAACTTTCAAAGGGATATGAAAAATCCCACTAATGTGAAAAAATACTGGAAGGTTCAGATCAATGCTCAACTAGTGGTCTACTGTTACAACAACATGGAGTATGGGAATTATTCAATCAATTTCCCCAACCCAAGAGTTGTTAGAGGAAATCAACAACAACATCAAAGGCAACAAGGAAGGGATTATTCTATCACTAATTCTAAGGTGGAGCTAGAAAATGATGTGGGGATATAAATGCTGGTTATTCATTCAATAATAATGAACGTACTATTGGATTCTAGATCTACGCATTCTTTCATATATTGCATGTTTAGTAGAAAAATTTAATCACCACCTAAAAATATGGAGGAAACGTTACATGTGAGAACCGATAATAGAGAAATTATTGCGTACATGATTTATATGTAACAACCCAAGATTTTATGAGAAGTATTATTTTTAATTTATTTGATGTCTTGTGTTGAATGCTACCCCAAGATTATCTTGCGCTATACGCAACACCGTATTAGATTGCAGTATATGTAACACTATACTTGGATCATGTTACACTAAATTTAAAGTTCATTTGATAGAAGTTATTCTAAGAAACATTGATTGTATATATATATATATATTCAATGTATAAATGAAATATGGTTGGATTATATTATACACAACAACAAAGGAATCTTGCACTACACGCAACCCTGACTTGGATTACTTTACAAATAATCGCGACCTTCCACGATAATGAGTGTTGTACCCAAAACTGAGTTTCACTAAACAACGATATGCTATTAAAATATTATATAGCAGTTATGAATAGTAATACCCACTTTTTAAGTTTTTTTAAATTTTATAATTCAAAATGGACTTCATTTTTGGATTCAGAATATTGAAATTATCCTAGGGTGAATTTTTGGTATTTTTCTAAAAACATTCAATTTTTGATGAATAGTAAAAACAATAGGTTACTATTTAAAAACCGAATTTTTATTCAAATAATTATTTATTTTATTTAAATTTATTTCAGGTAAAAATTGATACATAATACGTATATAATTCCAATGTAATTCATTGGAGTAATTTTATAATAATTTTATATATATATAAATTTTGTTGAACTTTTCACCGTCTTTTAACCACCTCCTTGAAGAATTGGAAAATTTACATAAAGCATAATTTTACTACTTCTGTGAGTGAAATTTCGAAAATATAAGAGACACGGTTAATATGAAGGAGTAAAATGTGGTTCAATAAGTTAAAAATAATTTTTGTGAATAGTAACATTTTTTGTTTTATTTACCACGGTTAAAAGTAAATAGGGTAATTATGGTAAAAATAACATTATTATTACCCTAACACATGTCATAATTCTATTTTATATGTGTAATTCAACCGAAAACAAACTTATGAATAAAATATTATCATTTAGGTCCACTTGGATTAGATTAGGACATTTATTATTATTTAATTCAACGAAGAGTTAAAAGAGTTAAAATCAAAGTTTAATGACTAAAAAATTTTTTATATAAGTTTATACATAAGATAAATTCGACTATAAATATTCGTTATAAATATAAATAGTTTTCCTATATAATGGTATTTTTTTATAATTTATAGACATTAAATAATTTAATTTATTTATGACACAATGATGATGCAGTAATTACCTTATTAATGAAATATTAACATAACTGATGTTATATATACCCAAATAAATTTAATTTGAGACATTTAATAAATTAAAATATTTTTTTAGGTTAATATGAAAAGTTAGTATTGATTCAATTAATTTTTTTTCGAACTAATCATGTTGTTATTATTTTCAAAAAAATCAATTACCAAATAGTGTCAAATTTTCATAAAATAGTTTTTAAAAGAAATATTATATTATTCATTGTTATTTTATTCATAAAAATCTAAAGATCGGCCAAATTACATAGATAAGGTTATATATATTAATAATTAACCACTTGGGGTTATTTTGGCTTGTTATAATAATATTATTAAACATATAGTGTAAGAAAACAAAAAGACACGGTAAAAGTTAAATTATTTAACTTAGAGTTAAATCTAAATGATAAGGTTAAAATAGTAACCTAAACTTGTTTAAACCCTATTGGTTGAGAGTATTTTGACCCATACCTACTTTAGCTTCAAAATAAATCAATTTGGAGCTATTATAAACCAAATATGACTATATTATAAAATAATATTTTAAGTTATTCTTAAGGTGCCCCTCTCCTCCCTTATAAAAGAGAACCTCCTCCCTCCTCTCTTCACACAATTTTGAGCATTCAAGCTCGTCCAACCCCTGACCATTTCCCTTTTCAACATCCCAAGAAACATTATAGAGGTTCTGGTCTCCTCAAAAGTCATACTCTTGTGCCATAAGAGGAATCTTAAAAGAGGTGCGTCGAAGAAGAGGTAATCTCTTCTACCGATTCTTTCAAGTTTCTTTGTTCTTCAACTTCTTCTTCATTAGATGTTTCATTATAAAGAAATAACATCAGTGTCAATAATATACTGATATGTTATTATATATATGAAAAAACCCCATCTCACTTTTTTTCTATCCTATAGAAAATGATATCACCGCGCGTGCGTACGTACAGAATACCGTCTCCACGCCGTGGTGTAATTTATTTTTCCACAACCACCTTACTTGGATGGGTATAATGGTGTAAGTAATAACTATATATGGTTATAATAACATCATACAGATTCGGAGATATTATATCATCCACTCCAAATCTATTAAATAATTATGGGGATGATATCATCACTCGTGCGTAAGTACGGATTACCATCTCCACGATGCGATGAGATTAATTATCCATGTTAACCGTTCAAGAATTATTATAAAGTATATATAATGAATAATAATTAAATATATGAAATAATTAAGCTACTGGATTTATGTATATATATATATATGTCATAAACATACTTCCATTCAAGTCAATAAGGAAAGGAAAACAACTTTCATTCGTACGTAAGACCTACCGTCTCCATTTACAGTGTATTTCATTTTATTCATCTTTCTATTATATATATATATAAATAGTGAATATATATGATATATAAATCAATATTTACATTCTGGATGTATGTAAATCCTGATATATGTAATAATAATATCATGAACAACAAGTCCAAACACGCACAAAAAATAAAACAATTTTACCCAAAATGCTGCTTTAACATGGAGTTTACAAAAGGACGGGTAATATAAAGTAATAAGTGAACCATATATAATATCATAACAATAAATATGATTCTATAATAAGTCAATGACATTATTTAAATCATTATATAGGAGATTCTGAAACATACGAAGCATATCAGACATAAGGTAAGGGATAAATTTTCCAATCTCGTTCTTATCCGAGATTGTTTATTCCTAAGTATTTACTGGGGTTATATTTATCATCCATTTCCCTGTTTTATAAAAATTGATTCACGTATTTTTAAATTCCTTTTTACCTATATTGACTTTTACCACGTGTTATGGAAGGAATCATTCTTTTGTTTACCATACAATGATCTTTTTGACTTTTTTGACAAAAGTACGATGAGAATGTTTTTTTAACTTATACGGCATGAACGGATTTTTACTATTTCATAAAGCCTTATTTTTATGAAGATTCCTCCACAATATTTTATGACTATTTTGAAAAAAATAATTTTCTTTTAAAATTGCATGGAATTTTGAGAGAAGAAAATGATTTTGACGAAGAAAGGATATTTTCCTCAAGAATTCATTTCAACTGTTTTGTCAAAATTATTTTCCATCTATGATGGCATTATATAGTATTATTATGTTTCAAGTATAATGTCTCTATGATTTACATGGTTTAAATTTTATTATTATGAAATTATATCCATTTGTTTTATATAGATTATGTTATGATGGGATGATGTTTATGAAACCCATTTTATTCATTGAGTTATGATGAATGATTTATGTTTATGTTGTGGCACACGTAAGAAGGATTTAATTATGTGATGGGTGGGACCTATATCTACCTCCAATGAATTGGGTAAATATTTATATCTCATGAGATATACATGGCTAGAATGGTATGTAAATCCAGTTCAGTGTTATAGGTATGGAACGAGGAGTGAACTCGATTCAGAAAGAGACTGTGTCCATTAAGATGGTCTTGGGAGCAATGCCTTGGCTACAATGGAAATCATATCATGTTCTTAACGGTTTCCACAATTACATGTTTTATTCCAATGTTATTTTATCATGATTTATGTTCCATTATGATATATTTCTTACGTACTTCAATGTTTTATGTTATTGCTCAATATTTTGATGTTTAAACATTATGGTCAGGTTTTAAGTTCAAATGTATATGGATTGTTTTATTTTCACCATGCATACCCTTACTGAAAATTTGATCTCACCATTTATATTTTTTCTTTTCCCCAGGATATAAAGAAATGTTTTAGGTAAGAAAACAAAAGGGGAAGACCTTTATGGGAGATGTTGAAGATCTTTCACCATGATTTGAAGATTATGTTCCATGTTTCCAAAGACACAAACCTATTAAGATCTTTGAGTGTTTGTATTTTTATGTATTAAGTATTAAAAAAAGTTATTTAATGGCCATGTACGTAAATTTTGGGTCTCTACAGGTTATATTATGTTTATTAGCCATATAGTCTATGAAAACAAAAAGACACGGTAAGAGTTAAATATTATACTTAGAGTTAAATCTAAATGATAAGGTTAAAATAGTAAGTTAAACATGTCTAAAACGTAATGGTTGAAAGGATTTCGACCCATACCCACTTTAGATTCTAAATAAATCAATTTTGAGCTATTATAACCCGAAAATGATTTTATTATAAAATAACATTTTATGTTATTCCTAAGGCGCCCATATTTTCCCTTATAAAAGGGAACCTCCTCCCTCTTCTATTTACACAATTTAGAGATTTCAAGTTCATCAACCCCCTTCCCATTTACCTTCTCAACTTACCTAAAACATTATAGCGGTTCTGGTCTCCTCAAAATACCTACTCTAGTTCATTAAGAGGATGCATAAAAGAGGTGCGTTGAAGAATAGGTAATCTCTTCTACCGATTCTTTCAAGTTTCTTTCTTCTTCAACTTCATCTTATTTAGCTATTTCATTATAAAGTAATAAAATAATTATCAATAATATACTTATATGTTATTATAAATATTAAACATCCCCATTTCACCTTCTATCCATCCTACGGAAAACAAAATCACCGCGCGTGCGTACGTACGGAATACCGTCTCCATGTCGTGGTGTAATCTGTTTTTCCACCACCACCTTACATGGATGGGAATAATGGTGTAAATAATAACAATATATTTATATTATAAAATCATACTGATTCTGAGATATTATATCATCCACTCCAAATCTAATAAATAATTATGGGGATGATATCATCACTCATGCGTAAGTACAGATTACCATCTCCACAACGCGATGAGATTAATTCTCCATGTTAACCATTCAAGAATGATTATAAAGTATATATAATGAATTATAATGAAATATATGACATAATGAAGCTACTGGATTTATGTATATATATATATTTCATCTACTTACATCCATTCAAGTCAACAAGGAAAGGAAAACAGCGTTCATTGGTATGTACGGCCTACCGTCTCCATGAACAGTGTATTTCATTTCATTCATATATCTATTATATATATATACTGAATACATATGATATATTAATAATTATTTAAATTCTCTATGTAATTAAATCCTGAAATAAGTAATAATAATATCAAGAACAACAAGTCCAAACACGCATCATAAATAAAACAATTTTACCCAAAATGCTGATTTAACGTAGAATTTACAAAAGAACGGGAAATATAATGTCATAAGTTAACCATATATGATATCATTTCAATGAATATGATTCTTTAATAATACAATAACATTACTTAAATCATTATACAGGAGCTTCGGATACATAATAAGCATAACATACATAAGGTAAGGGATAACTTTTCAAATCTCGTTTTTATCCGAGATTGTTTATTCGTAAGTATTTGCTGGGGTTATATTTATCATCAATGTCCGTGTTTCCAAAAAATGGTTTCATGCAATTTTAAAGTCCATTTTACCAATTTTTTACTTTTACCACATGTTACAGAAGGATTCTTTCTTTTTTTACCATACAATGAACTTTTTTACTTTTCTGACAATAGTACAAGGAGAATATATTTTTTAACTTATACGGGATGATCGGATATTTATGGGTTCATAAATAATTTTTTCATGAAGCTTCCTCCCCAAGATTTCATCATTATTTTCAAAAAAATTAATATTTTTAAAATTGCATCTCATTTTGAGAAAATAAAATGATTTATAAGAAGAAAGGATATTTTCCTCAAGATTTCATTTCAATTGTTTTGTCAAAAGTATTTTCCATCTAAGATGACATTATTTAGTATGATTATTTTTCATGTATAATGTATCGATGATTTACATGGTTTAACTTTTAATATGATGAAATGATATCCATTTGTTTTATATGGATGATGTTATGATGGGATGATGTTTATAAAACCCATTTAATTCTTTGGGTTATGATGAATGATTTATGATTTTGTTGTGGCACTAATAAGAATGAATTCATTATGAGATGGGTGGGACCTATATATCCCTCAAATTAATTGGGTAAATATTTATATCTCATGAGATATACATGGCTGGAATGGTAAGTTAATCTGGTACAATGTTACAGGACAGGAACGTGGAGTGAACTCGATTCAGAAAGGGACTTTGTCCACTAAGATGGTCTTGGCAATAATTCCTTGGATACTACAGAAATCATATCATGTCCTTAATAGTTTCCATAATTACATTTTTTTATTCCCATGCTATTTTATCATTATTGATGTTCCGTTATGATATATTCCTTATGTATTTCCATGTTTTATGTCGTTACTCAAGATTTTGATGTTTAATCATTATGGTCATGTTTTAAGTTGAAATGTATATGGATTGTTTTATTTTCATCATTCATACCCTTACTGAGAATTTGAGCTCACCCTTTATATGTTTTCTTTTCCCCATGATATAAAGAATGGTTTTAGGTAAGAAAACAAAAGGGTAATACCATTATGGGAGATGTTGAAGATCTTTCACCATGATTAGAAGATTATCTTCCAAGTTTCCAAAGACACTAAACTATTACGATCCTTGAGTGTTGGTTTTTGTTATGTATTAAATATTCCAAAAAAAGTAATGTAATGTACCTATACGTCAATTTTGGGTCTCTACAGTTGGTATCAGAGGAATGGTTTAGTTAACCTTTGGAAACTAGGATGTGAACACTTTAGTGTGATCCCTTGAGATATTTCTATGGTATATCTAGGGATGTCCCTAAGGTAATGTATAAGTATGGGTTATATTCCTATAATTATGGTAAGAATATTATAATTAATCCTAAGATGTTAGATATTTATGTTACTCCCCATTTATTATGATTTTTCCTCTCACACTTTTCTTTTTGGGTTTTAGAAAAAGGCTGGAAAGAAGAAGATTCCTAATAATGGAGGATATGATGAAAATGGAATGATATTCTTCATGAGAAAACAAATGAAATTTTATCTAGAAGACCATATATATTTATTATGCCTAATCAGAAATCTCATAATATGATAGATAATCTAAAATTTGGTAAGTTTACAGACTCAGCTAATAAGAGAAAGGTAGAGGTTCATGATGATCATAGAGGAAAGAAAGTCCAATTTACATCATGTAAATCATGTGGTGAAAGGCATCAGGGATAATGTTTCAAAGTAACTGGAAGATTATTTCGGTGTGGAAAATAAGGACACAATGCTCGTAATTGTAAAGGAAAAGATTCCGTTAACACCATGGACCAGGATAATGGTATTGCTATGACATCAACAACTGTTAAATGTTTTAAATGTGGAATGTAAGGGCATTATGAAAACCAATTATCTAAGAGAAAATTTCATGAAAAAAAATCAGCATGGTTGTATGGGTAGTATTTATTTTGATGATGATGAAGAGACTACAAATGATATATGAGGTGAAAGAAATGATGAAGCTCAATTAGTGGTTTAAGATGGTAGTGGAATGATTGTATGTTTATCAAAAATTATGTATGGTACATTGGAATAAAGAAAAATCTAAGGATTGTTACACTATTGTATTTTGTTGAGTTTTTGAAAGTATATGATGAATGGTACTCGTAACCATGAAAGGTTATTCAAATATTTTTGGAACGTAGAGGATATGTGATATCATGACTGGTACCGGTAACCATGATATTTTTTGAAGGTATATGATATTTGATATCTTTAATGTATATGAAGAATGGTATCGGTAACCATGAGATGATTGATAGTATTAATGAGCTCATGACTGATATAAGGACAATGTGATATCATGGTTTGAGTATACAAATTTTTGGGATTTTGGTATGTGGAAACAGTTAAGTTTTGAAAAAATTCATGTCATCACTAAGGTTCAATGGGTATTCAGTTATCAAGGGAATATATGATTAAGGTAATCACATGTTTGAATTGCGACCAACAAGATATATCGTATGATATATAGGGATAAATGATGGTATTCACATTCTCGGTAGATGTCATTTCTAGTATACTATGAGCATGGACAGAAGTATTTTGGATTAGCCTAAGGGTTGGAATGGATTATGTTAGACATAAGATAATATTGTATAAGGAGAAATTTTTTTTTGATATTATTGTTGGGATGTTATAATAATGTAGTTTTAGAAAAAGGGACAACCTGCAGAAAGGGCGACAACCCGTCGCGTTGGACGAGGATGTGGGAATCGAACCCACAACCAAAGTGCAACATGCCTTTATCACCTTCCACTGGCCTACAGGAAGTCCCTCGTTAGTATAAACAAGTTTTATTTTATAAATAGGTATGATAGATGAAGTATAAGTCTATTTTAGGAACCATATACGATTAATCTCACCATATATGGACTTATGTATATAAATTTTGCTAATGTTATGTTAGAGACAGATGGAATGACCTATCATTCTATCACATGATACGCTAACACTTCACAAAAAAAATAAACTTCATTTCATTAAGAGATGAAGTGGAAATTGTTCAAGGCACGAACCCCTGTGGGATTGTACCAAAATCTAGTAAGTATTTCTTTTAATTCAAAAATACTTCAAAATTAAGGAAATGATAGGGAAAACTAAAAAAAAATTCCTATTGCACTCATATCTGATAAATTAGATGGTACCTTATATCATCAAAAATTTATGGCTTTGTGATTGTTGGCTTTTTCATAGCCCTGTTCTCTACCACTCTCTATCAGAACATGATAGTTAGATTTCACTTTCATATCCATATTTTAACCTATGTTCTCCTAGGTTGAAACCCAATGATTAGTTAATTTGGGTAACTGTTACGTTTCATACATTAGTTTATAAAGTTAAGTTTTGGTATTCCTTTTTACGATGTGGGTTTCTATTAAAGAAACTATCATGTAGAAAATCATTTATAACCCCCGATGAATTTCGAGGGTGAAATTCATTTTAAGGGGGGTAGAATGTAACAACCCGAGATTTTTTGCGAAGTATTCTTTTTAATTTATTTGATGTTTTTAGTTTAACGTTACACCATTATTATCTTGCTCTATATGCAACACCGTATTATCTTTCAGTATACACAACACTATTCTTGGATCGTGTTACACAAAATTTCAAGTTTTTTTGATAGAAGTTATTCTAAGCATAATTGAGTGTGTGTATATATATATATTCAGTGTATAAATAAAATATGGTTGAATTCTATTATGAACAACAACAAAAGAATCTTGCACTACACACAACCCTGACTTTGATTTCTTTACACGCAATCACAACCTTCCATGATAGCGTGTGTTGTACGAAATATCGAGTTTCACTAAACAACGATATGTTATTAAAATTGTATACAGCCGTTATGAATAGTAATACCCAATTTTTTAAAATTTATAAAGTTTGTCATTCAAAATGGACTTAATTTTTTGATTCAAATATCGAAATTATCCTAGAGTGAATTTTCGGTATTTTTCTGAAAACTTTCAATTTTCGATGAATAGTGAAAACCCTGGGTTAATGTTTAAAAACCGAAGTTTTATTTAAATAATTATTTATTTTATATAAATTTATTTTAGGTAAAAATTGATACAAAATACTTATATATGTTCAATGTAATTCATTTGAGTCATTTTATAATAATTTTAGATATAAAATTTTTTTTTTTGATCTTTTCACCGTCTTTTACCCACCTCCTAGGAGAATTTGAAAATTTACATAAAACATAATTTTACCGCTTATGTGAGTGGAATTTCAAAAATTCGAGAGACAAGGTTAATATCAAGTAGTTAAATGTGGTTCAATAAGATAAAAATAAATTTTTTGTGAATAGTATCTTTTTATATTTATTTACCACGGTTAAAAGTAAATAGGGTAATTAAGGGTAAAAATGAAATTATTATTACCATAAAACATATCATAATTCAATTGGATATGTGTAATTCGACCAAAAAAAACATTAGGATTAAAATATTATCATTTAGGTCCACTTGGATTAGATTAGGAAATTTATTATTATTTAATTCAAAGAAGAGTTAAAATAGTTAAAATCAAAGTTTAATGACAAAAACATTTTTAATATAATTTTATACATAAGATAAATTCGACTATAAATATTAATTATAAATCTAAAAATATTTCTTACATAATGGTATTTTATTTATAATTTATAGAAATTATATAACTTAATTTATTTATGACACAATGATGATGCAGTAATTACCTTATTAATTAAATAATAACATAATTGATTATATAAATACCCAAATAAATGTAATTTGAGACTTTTTTAAATTAAAAAATTTTAGGTTAATATGAAATGTTATTATTGATTCAATTAATTTTTTTTTGAACTAATCATGCTGTTATGTTTTTCACAAAAATCAATTACCAAATAGTGTCAAAATTGACATAAAATATTTTTCAACACAAATATTATATTATTAAATGTTATTTTATTCTAAAAATATGATTCTCGGACAAATGACTAAGATAAGGTTATATATATTAATAATGAACCACTTAGGGTTCGTTTGTCTTGTTATAATAGGATTATTAACCATATAGTGTAAGAAAACAAAAAGACACGGTAAAAGTTAAATTATTTAACATAGAGTTAAATCTAAATTATAAGGTTAAAAATGTATCCTAAACTTGTCTAAAACCTATTTTTTGAGAGGATCTCTACCCATCCCCACTTTATCTTCGAAATAAATCAATTTGGAGCTATTATAAAACGAATATGACTATATTATAAAATAATATTTTAAGTTATTCCTTAAGTTACCCTCTCCTCCCATATAAAATGGCATCTCCTCCCTCTTCTCTTTACACAATTTTGAGCTTTCATTCTAGGCCAACCCCTTCCCATTACCCTTCTAAACTTCCCTAGAAACATTATAGTGGTTCTTTACTCTTCAAAAGACCATCTCTAGTGCCTTAAGAGGAATCTTAAAAGAGGTACGTCGAAGAAGAGATAATCTCTTCTACCGATTCTTTCAAGTTTCGTTCTTTTTCAAATTATTCTTCTTTAGCTGCTTAATTATAAAGTAATAACATAAGTATCAATAATTAACTTATATGTTATTGTAAATTTGAAACAACCCCATTTCACCTACTATCCATCCTACGGAAAATGAAATTATCGCGTGTGCGTACGTACGGAATACCGTCTCCACGGCGTGGTGTAATATGTTTTTCCAAAACCACCTTAAAAGGATGGGTATAATGGTGTAAAGAATAAATATATATGGTTATTATAAAATCATACTAATTCTGAGATATTATATCATCCACTGAAAATCTATTAAATAATTATGGTGACAATATCATCGCTCGTGCGTAAGTACAGATTACCATCTCCACGATGCGATGAGATTAATTCTCCATGTTAACCATTAAAGAATAATTAAAAAGTATATATAATGAATAATAATGAAATATATTACATAATTAATCAACTGGATTTATGTATATATATATACATATTTCATCTACTTACTTCCATTCAAGTTAATAAGGAAAGGAAAACAGCGTTCATGCGTACGTACGGCCTACCGTCTCCATTAACGGTATATTTCATTTCATTCATCTATCTATTATATATATATATATATTGAATATATATGATATATAAATCATGATTTAAATTCTGGATGTAAGTAAATCCTGATATAAGTAATAATAATATCAAGAAAAACAAGTCCAAACACGCACGATAAATAAAACAATTTTACCCAAAACGTCGCTTTAACATTGAATTTACAAAAGAACGGGTAATATAAATTCATAAGTGAACCATATATGATATCATATAAATGAATATGATTCTTTAATAAGTCAATGACATTATTTAAATCATTATACAGGAGGTTCAGATACATACGAAGCGTATCGGACATAAGGTAAGATATAACTTTTCCAATCTCGTATTTCTCTGAGATTGTTTATTCATAAGTATTTACTAGGTTTATATTGATAATCCATTTCCCTATTTTATAAAAATAGTTTCATTAATGTTTAAAGTCTTATTTACCCATTTTTTAATTTTACCACGTGTTATGGAAGGAATCTTTCTTTAGATTACCATACAATGAACTTTTTTACTTTTCCGACAAAAGTACGAGGAGAATGTTTTTTTAACTTATACGGAATGAAAAGATTTTTACGGTTTCATAAAGAATTTTTTTCATGAAGATAACTCCACAAGATTTCATGATTATTTTCAACAAAATCCTTATCTTTTAAAATTGCATGGCATTTTGATAAAATAAAATGATTTTGAAGAAGAAAGGATATTTTCCTCAAGAATTCATTTCAAGTGTTTTGTCAAAACTATTTTCCATCTAAGATGACATTATTTAGTATTATTATCATTCAACTATAATGTCTATATGATTTACATGGTTTAAATTTTATTATGATTAAATTATATCCATTTTTTTATATGGTTTATGTTATGAGGGGATGATGTTTATGAAACCCATTTTATTATATGGGTTATGATGAATGATTTATGTTTATGTTGTGGCACACGTAAGAATTATTTCATTATGAGATGGGTGGGACCTATATATTCCTCCAATGAATTGGGAAAATATTTTTATCTCATGAGATAGACATGGTTGGAATGATAAGTTAATCTGGTTCAGTGTGACAGGACAGGAACGAGGAGTGAACATGATTCAGAAAGGGACTTTGTCCACTAAGATGGTCTTGGAAGCAATGCCTTGGCAACTATGGAAATCATATCATGTTCTTAATAGTTGCCACAATTACATGTTTTATTCCTATGCTATTTTATCATGATTTATGTTCCATTATGATATATGACCTACGTACTTCCATGTTTTATGTCATTTCTTAAGATTTCGATGTTTAATCATTATGGTCATGTTTTAAGTTCAAATGTATATGGATTGTTTTATTTTCACCATGCTTACCCTTAGTGAGCATTTGAGCTCACCCTTTATATGTTTTCTTTTCCCCAGGATATAAAGAATGGTTTTATGTAAGAAAACAAAATGGGAAGACCTTTATGGGAGATGTTGAAGATCTTTCACCATGATTAGAAGATTATGTTCCATGTTTGTAATGTCAATAAACTATTACGATCCTTGAGTGTTGGTTTTTGTTATGTATTATTTATTCTACAAAAGTAATGTAATGTCCATGTACGTCATGTTTGTGTATCTACATTATAACTCCTCCTCTGATAATGTTTGTGGACTGGACCTCCCATAAAATCTTTTCATACATCCTTTAGTGGAGTTCGATGCTATCATGGGCATGGATTGGATATCTTTATACAAAGACAACATCAACTGTTAGGAAAGGGAGATCACTTTTCATATCCCAAAGCATCCTATAATTCATTAAAATTTTAAGGAGGAAGATGAATCTTATTTAGAATGATCATCTCAAGTGTCGATATTGTTGACTTATAAGAAATAATATATAGCTCAAATGATTGAGACAATGGAGAGAATAATGATTGATGACATGGTCATCGTGAAGGATTACATTGATGTATTATTTGAAGAGTTTTCTGGCCTTCCTTTTGACTGATAGGTTGAGTTCTCAATTGAACATATCCCTGGATCTCTGACTTTATCAAAGACACCTTACAAAATGTCCACCGTAGAGATAATGGAGCTAAATAAGCAGCCTCATGAGAATCTAGAGAAGGGTGGGGTGTTCTAGTCTTCTTTGTCAAGAAGAAGGATGGATCAATGCAGATCTTCATTGATTAACATGATCTCAATATAATCAGAATACATAACATGTATCCCCTTCCATGGATAGATGACTTGTTCGATCAGCTTTGTGGGTCCTGTTATTTCTTTAAGGTCTACCTTCGGTCGGGATATCACCAACTAAAAGTTATGAAGGAAGATATTCCCAAGACTACTTTTGAAATGAGGTATGGACACTATGAGTTCCTAGTGATTCCCTTCGGACTCACTAATGCTCCATCAATTTTCATGGATTTAATAAATACACTCATTAGATATTACCATGAATAATTTGTGGTAGCCTTTATTGATGATATACTCATATACTTCAAGAGCATAGAGGAACATGTGGAGAATTTGAATACCGTGTTAAAAACATTGATAAGGGAGAAGTTTTTTGAAAAGTACTGTAAATGTGAGTTTTGGAAGGAGAATGTATAGTTCTTCGGGAATGTTATCACAAGCAAAGGAATTTCTGTGGAAACTTCTAAGGCAAAGGAAACTAAAGAGTGGCCCAGACCAACTTCTGTAATGGAAATCAATATCTTTTTGGGTCTACCTAGGTGTTATCGAACATTTGTGAAGAACATTTCATGATTTTCAAACCCAATTAACAAGTTGACATAGAAGGGAGTAAAGTTTGTCTGGACTCAGGAATGTGAAGAATGTTTAAAGGAGTTGAAAAAGAGACTTATCACTACGCCAATGCTCACACTCCCAAAAAGTGGAGAACAATTTTTTGTGTACAGTGATTCTTCAAAGAAGGGATTAGGATGTTTGATGATGTAAAATGATAAAGTCATAGCCTATTCCTCAAGGCATCTAAAAATCCATGAGCAAAATTATCCTACACATGATCTGGAGTTGGCAGTAGTGATCCTTGTGTTAAAAATCTAGCGGCATTATCTCCATAGGGAGAAATGTGAGATATATACTGAACACAAGAGTCTAAAATATATATTGATAGAAAAAGAGCTTAATATGCGCCGGCATTGATGGTTAGGGCTCATCAAATATTATGAATTCTCAATCTACTACCATCCCGGTATGGCAAACAAGGTGGAAGATGCTCTAAGTAGAAATGATCCAGTACCATTATCAATGATGAGAATTGAAAAGGATCGGATGTTTTTAAATTTGCAGAGAATGGAAATGGTAATCATTAAGGGATGAAAATTATCTATCCTTTATCAAATAATTTCCAAACCACCCCTCTCAGAGAAAATAAATTACGCTCAATGAAAATATATTGATGTTCATACAAGGGTGGAAGCTATTAGAAATGGGAAATTCTCCGATTTAAAAATTAATGAGGAACAATTTATAAGATTTGGGTCATGATTATGTGTAATGTCCAATCTGGCGATAAAGAAGGAGCTTTTGAATGACACAGATAGATCAACCATCTCTATTCACCCAGGTAGTACAATGATGTATCGAGATATTCAAGAAAATGTTTGGTTGGAAAATATGAAAAGGGATATTGCTGAATATACATCAATGTGTCTAGTATGTCATCATGTTATGGATGAGAGGAAAAAGTATAAGGGGATGTTGCAACCACTACCAATACCAGCATGGATTTGTGAGAACAATACCATGGACTTTGACCCTGGACATCCAAGGACATCCAGAGTAATCAATCCTATATGTGTCATTGTGGACCGACATACAAAGACAGCTCACTTTATCGCAATCTGAGAGGACTTCTCGTTGGATCTAATTTCACATATTTACATCAATGATGTGGTAAGGAAGCATGGATTACCACTATCTATTGTATCCGATCATGATTCTAGATTCACTTAAATGTTCTAGAAAAGTATCCAACATTATCTAAGCACTGAAATGATGTTTAGTATAACCTACCATCCTCAAACTGATGGAAAATCTGAGCAGACTATTTAGACACTGGAAGAAATGTTGAGAGCATGCTATATGGAATTGAAAGGAGGATATGACCAACATCTTCCACTGGTTGAATTCTCTTAAAACAACAGTTTCTACTTGGGCATATGAACGACAACATATGAATACCTTTATGGGAAAAGGTGCATAATATCATTGTGTTGGGATGTAGTCGGTGAGTGTATGCTTTTAGGACATGAAATGGTAAATGAAATGGTGGGGAAGGTGAAAACCATTCAGTATCATATCAAGGCATGACAAAGTCGACAAAATAGTTATGTAGATAATCGCCGATGAGACCTTGATTTCATTGTTGGATACATGGTATTTCTTTTCATATCTCTATGGAAGAACGCCATGAGATTTGGGAAGATTGGAAGGTTATGTCCCAGGTATATCGGCCCCTTTTAGATCCATAATCGAGTCGGAGATGTGGCTTATCCACTGGAAATTCCACCTACCATGTTAAATGTACACGATTTCTTCCTTGTATCCCTCTTAAAAATGTACATACTACACAGTTCACATGTACTCTCTTCAGAGGTGGTACAATTGGAGGATGATCTTTCTTACGAGGAACAGCTAATGAAAACATTAGATCGTAGAGGAAAAGTTATAAACAATAAGACAACTCATTCGTTCAAGGTACTATGGAGAAATCATAAGTACGATGAGGAAACATGGGAACTGGAGGAGGTAATAAAGGAAAAGTACCCGCAATTGTTTATGGCCTAGAATATAAAATGAAATTTTGAAGGCAAAATTTCATAAGTGGGGAAGAATGTAATGTCCCAATGTTTTTCTAATAGATATTCATTTCTTATAATTATGTGATATAATCACATTAAATCAAAACATAAGGAACTACTAAGTGACTTTTGAGCTTTAAATATAGTTTTTTCACATTTGTGTTTGGAATTTCAAAAACCTGATATACACGGTTGCGATCAGTATGTTATTTGGAGTCCAATAAGAAAAAGTTATTTTTTGGTGAATAGTAACCTACCCTTATGAATAGGAACATACCCTTATGAATATTGATATACCCTAAAGACTAGTAACATTACCTATGATTGTATTTAAATAATATTCAAGTAAAAGAATGATATACCTATATCTTGGAATAATAAAATAAATGTTTTAGAATATTTATTTTTCGAGTAAATTATGATTTTAATTAAATATTAAATTAATCATATTTATAAAATTATTTTTGGAAAATGGAATTCATTTTTATATTCTACATGTTGGTAAATGGTTAGAGTGATTTTTTGGGATTTTTCTAAAATAAATGATTTTTTTATGAATAGTAAAATACGATAATTTACAATAAATGCTAAATACATGAATTATGATGTCATCCGCTGATGTATTTCTGATTTAAGGTCATTATATAGAAATAAAATGCACACATTAACTTTTTTGATCATGTAATCATCACTATTTATGGTCTTGAGGGAAATTAATAAACAAACGATTAAAAAACTATGAAAACTCTCCTCTTCTCCACTATAAAAACCCACTCACCCCCTCTACTCACTCATCTCAATCCTTATTCCTTGAAAATATTCTAAAAATATATATCCCCAAGCTCCTCCCCCCAGTCCAAAAGTCCCAAGTCTATTCAAAATACAAAAAACTCTCCCCTTAAGAGGTTCTCAAAAGAGGAAGGCCGAAGAGGTAAATTCCTCTTTCCAATTCTATAATTTCTTTAAGTTCTTTTCTTTTTTGTTTCTTTCCTCAAATACCTTCACCAAATGGTATGGTAACTCCAGTAAAATAAATTCACTAGAATTATATTATGCTAATATGATACTTAATGATCTTCTTTCCTTTCCACCTATTTTATTTGAATGAAATGAAAACAGCGTTTGAGTTGTGTTAATTTAGCACATTCAAGCACAACCGTTTATCAATTTTATTTATCATCTTTAATCCTGGACATGAGACCATTTTGTTATGGTTGAACCAGATTATTATATATGTAATATATCCAATTTAATTTTCATGAATAATTTTTTAACAAATGGTATTATGTTATACAGGAAAATATGTTCGTTGTAATCAAACCCACTAATTAACCAAAATAGTTATCACTATGGGTTTATATAATAATTCATCTTCACTCGAAATAACTGAATTAATTTTTATAATAATTTAATCTCCTGGATTTTAAATAATAAACTAAAAAATTAATTTTTTACAACCACTATCATCTTACATTTTTATCCAAACATGAAAATAAGTGAACCAGTCATTGAAACCAAGTAAGAAAACAGACCTGAAAAATGAAATTGAACCCTATAACCAATCAAAAGGGTCTTGAATGAAATAAAGATGGTTATACTAAATAAATTACACATATAATAGGTTTTTAAATTATTTATTAATAATCCAATTTTTTTTATTCTGGTCATCAATAACTAGTGGATAACACCACCAGACATAATGTAAGGGATCCTCTCCATTTCACTCTTAATCAAGATGTCCTCTATTATATGCCATTTCATTTGTAATAACTAATGATGAGGTATGATTAAGAACCTCCCCCATACTTCCCACTTGATTTATAAGTGATTAGAAAACTATTTTCTCTCTCATCAATCACTTTTAGGTACACCTGACACCATGTTAATAAACCGTAATGAATTCTACCTAAACCTTCTTTGTTCTTTAGGGATTCCTTATCATTATTTATATCAAAATGGAGTTATATTATATATTTATTTAAATACTATAAATTATATTTAGTTTTAAAAAATTCATTTATGAAGACCCTTCCATCACTCGGTTTTAGGGATATACATGTTTTTAAAATATTCACCCCTTAAAAATTTATGATAAGCAAACCTATTAGAAGGGAACATCCTTATTTTTTATCCAATTTAAAGTGAACTATATCCTATGTTTTAAGCCACCATTTTATCTATAAAATAATTATTTTCATTATTAAAAACTTCTTGGTTCAATTCTGGTGTTATATAAATGATTTTCCACTTTTCTATTTTAAAAGATCTATAGTATTTTCCATAAAATCGCACAAAAATATTTTATTGATAATGTTTCTAAATTAAATTTATTATATGTTGTCACTTCTGTTTGACATCACATAATTTGTTATATTCTTATTTTACCTTATAAACATCATTCTATGTTCTAATCCCTTTCTTTCATGGACACTTTCATGATATTCCCATTGGTTATGCTTTAGGTCATGATTGTGGTACCCAGTTCTTTACATGGGTACCCTTATGTTTATGTATAGTTAATTATGTATAAATATTTATGTGGAAATAATATTCATGAAAATGTACATATTGGTGCACCTGGAGAGCACTCCAATTCATTGAGTAATGTTAATTATCATGAGATGCGATGTGAAACAGGATTGGTGGTTAGCCTTGACTCGCACTACTATGGGAAACAAGATTGACAGTTAGCTTTAACCCACACTACTATGGGAAACAGGATTGGAAGTTATATTTGGCACATAATACTATGGGAAACGGGATTGGCGGTTAGCCTTGACTCATACTAAAGGCATGTATTATGTCTCTTCCACATCTATATGATTCCATGCTTATATGATCCCATTTTTATATGATATGATTTCATATGTTCAATGATTTTGATATCATTATGTCGTGCCTCCTATCTCATGTGCTTAAGCTGTATCGTTATGTTCATTACATTACTGGGCTTATTAGATCATCCCTTTGTTCATGTGTTCTCCAGGTAATACTATGCAGATTTAAGGGCTCAAAGGAAGATAAGAGCTATTTATGGAGATTAAACAAATAAGTTTTTTAGCACCATGTTTTAAGTTTTATGTACGTAGTCTTCAAAGACACTAGACTTCACCATCCATGGATTTTACTCTGATGTATATTTAAGCTTAAAATCATGTAATTTTATAAGTAAAAAATCTAGTGTCTCATTAATAAATGAATAAAAGGCCATGTAATCACGGTCCTACATGACCATAAACTGTGATTTCTTTACTTCAAAATGTTAAAAATGAACGATTCGTCCATGATGAAGGAAGTGAAACCACTCACCACTCCTCTTTCATGATGATAAACAGCAAGATGGATGGGACATCTCAGATGTGGCCCTAACTTAGGTCCTTTGACCTTTTTGGCCCGTGGCCTAAGTTCTCACTTAGGATTGTTTGGTGTGGTGTGGTCTATTTTTCCTCATTCACATCGGGCTATCTTTTCCATGCGGCATAAATCCCCTTGAGACACCAATCCAACATTCTTCCCTTCCAAAATATGTTAAACTGTGTAGGTACCATCATGGTTTACATGTCCCATAATTTGGATTTCCATCACCCTTCATATCCTATAGGACTCCCGAACGACAAGGATTCTAGACACTAGGGCTCTCCTACTGTTTCGGGCCAATGTCATTGAGGATTCTGGACTTCAATTTGATACATGTCCCACGTTGAAAATATTGTCGACGGTCGACACTCATTTTCTATCCCCATTCTAGGAAATGATATGGATAATGAGTTCCGAATATGGCCAGCATTTATCCTCAATCATTTTTTTCGTTATATGGTCTCCCACATGATAGGCACAGTGATTCACAATTTCTAACCACCTGTCCCACACACATGACATTAAACTGGGCATTTTCAGTCCGAGATCTATGACCATAAACTAAGATCTACCACATCCTTGTCGCATGACGTTATACTGCATGACATATCGATAACTACGTATTGACTGCTTCCCCTACTCATCAGATCCGTAGGAAAACCCAGAAATTTTGTCTTCGGGTCCAGCCCATGTTTATTTACTATTTCTTTCGGCCTATTAGTTCGATTTCACTCCAGGGATTATGAATGGTGTGGCATATGTGGGCTTATTTCCATATTAACATCTGGTTATTCTCCATTCTATACACATTCCACGTCGAGATTCCCCTTTCAATTAATGTCATTTCCACCTGATGTTAAACTGCATGCTATTTCCTATAACTACATGTGGATTGATTTCCATCCTCATGGGATACGTAGGAACACCCGAATGTTATGTCTTCAGGTCCAGACATGTTTCTTGGAAACCACCTCATCTCTATGACCCCTTGTACTAAGTCCTCTGGTATGGGGTGGTGGTATGAGGTGTGGTATGTTCTTATGCCCTCATCCATGTCGGGTTTGTAAGAGACACACCACATACCTATCCATATTGAGAGCTCTTCCCGATCTTTGGCAGTTCACCTATGTTCCCAGGAGCACTCTGGATCAGGATCTAGAGTGTTGGATTCTACATAGACATGTTATCACCCATTTTCATGATTCATGTTCCCCTTTGTTTGGGATTTCATCATCTTTCACATTCGAAAAGGCCATCGAACATCATAGATGTTAGGCCCCCAATGCTATCCTACCATCTTGGGGAAACATCCCTGAGAATTTCGAACGTCAAATTGATACATGTCCTGTGTTGTGAATATGGTCACCACTCAATGCCCATTTGTTATTCACACATCAGGTCATATGACATAGATGCTGGGTTTCGAACATGGTCAACAACTATCCTTCATCGTCAATACACCCCGATTAAGCCATAAATATTGGTTTCATGATTCACATCCTTTTCCACTATATCATGTCTAAGTTGAATTTCGATACTCTTGGTGCTATCCATCAGTGTTCATTTTCATGTTGAGAGGATGAATCCACAATGAGGAATCATTTGAGGTTCCACACTATTTCCACTTTATCTTTGTAATCTAAGTGTCGCAGAGACCTTCTCCAACCTTATTTCCCACACGGAGTTTAGATCACGTGGGCTTATAGATTTGTTCGATGTTAAAACCTGCTCAAAAGAGTCTCACCTATATGGTACAATCTCTACGACCATAAAATAATATCTCCCCACATCCTCACTGCATGACGTTAATATTAATTGCCCTTTCAGAACTATGTATAGCTTGATTCCCATATTTATGGGATATGTAAGAATGCCCAGACATTTTTTCCCCAGGTCCAGCTTAGGTTCCACTAATTAACTCTTTTGTTCGTCCTTTTGGCCTTTGATTTTATAGGATTTCATGGTGTCTCATATATGGTTTTATGTCCACATTCATGATAGGTTCACAATATCTGCACCACATACTCTCTTTTTAGGAGCTACTATCTTATGCCTCTTTTCCCGCATGACATTAAACTAATGTCTCAAAAGTACATATGGATTGATTCCCATCCTCATGGGATACATAAGAACACCTAGAAGTTTCATATTCAGGTTCACCCCCATGCCATCTGACCATTTATGCTACCTTGTACTGAGGTTTCTTCCCAAAATTGTGTGTGTTGTGATGTGGAACTCTTCCTCATTCACATTAGGTATGATTTACAATGACATGCACATTCCATACAGGACCTCAATATTTTATGAGAATCCATGAAATGTGATATTATTCTATATTACCTATTTCCCTCTGAATTTAAACTATTTCATATTTACTACACAATATAAAACTAGATGGGGTGGTCTTATCAAACGACCCTAAACTATCACATTATCATCCAGGACGCACGATGAAAAACGATACCACTTTTTTGGTATCCTCTCTCAAGGGGACATCATATTTGGTATCAGTTCTCCACCATACTATTTTTCTAGGCCTACATGTTTCTTGATTTCTATAGCAGTGCCTGGATTCTTCTTCCTAGGTTCATTTCTTCAAAAAAAACAGATCCATCCTAAATAACAAACATGATCTATCAAATGACACTTATTTTGGTGTGTGGGAAAGACCCACACGACAATACTGTCCCATGCATTGGTACCCTACCATTCCACTTATAAAAACGATGTATGGTTTGATACCCATCATAATGGGGTAGTTAGAAATGTCCAGAAACATTGCCTTGGGCCCATCCCAACTTTCATTTTTGGTCCCTCGACCTAAAATCCCCCCAGGGATCACATGGTGTGATATGGACTCCAGCTATCCTCATTTACATCGGGTTTTGCAATTTCCACACCATGTGTATCCCTCCCTCCTTTCCATTTCTGGTCTGAGCTCTAAGACCTCAAATCTATGATCCAACCTTCATTTCACATGACACTAAACTGCATGACATTTTCCATTACTATGTGTGGCTTGATTCCCATCCTCATGGGATTTGTAGGAATTCCCAGACATTCTATCTGCTGGTCCAGCCCAGGAATATTAAATCCTACCCCCTTTTTCATCCCCCTAGCCCGAACTATTTTGGGTGCATGTGGTGTTACAAGTACATCTTGGGATCTCATTCACATCAGGTTTTGAAAAAAATGCACCATGTGTCTCCCTTGTCTCTTCCTAACCTAGTTAGAGTTCTACGAACCTAAACTAGAAGATCTCCCTATGGGCACTATGAATCAGGTCTGGCTTCTTCTCCACCCTACACACATTCCATTAAATAAGGTACACCCTTAATGGCCCACTCTACGACCTTAATCTAGGAGCGTGTGACCCCAAGACCCTTTTCCTTGGAAAGGGATTCAACCTCCTCTTTCTGACACATCTTATTACTGTACTCAAATGCATCATGGAAAAGGTCCCAAAGTGTGAAATTTTTACATAAGCATCCCCTAATTTCATTTCCATGTTCCATGAGCCAATTTTTGGATCACCATCCTCTTTCATGTTTTAAGGGAACCCATTTATGGCCTGGTCTCAGGCCACATTAGCTAAGCTACCATTTTGGGCAAACACACTTCAAGACCTCAGAAAAAAATTGTGATAGGTACCGTATTTGGAACATGGTCATCGATCGACCCTCATCTATCTATCCCAATTCCAGGCTAATGAAAAACAGATACAGTGTTTCGATCATGGTCAGTAGTTATCCTCTATTGTCACACAACTAACATTGTAATTCAGATCTCGAGCATCATGATTCACATATTTCCACTCCCTCATGTTTAATAGGAATTCAAAAACACTTGATTTCACCCCTTCACACATTAATTTTCATTAAGTAGGAAGATCAATAATTTTGGGACTTTATTCACCTAGTGTTCCATAGCTCCGGATGTGTGCCTCCTAGGACTAGGAAAATCCAATAAGTTCCCCTTATTTCCCACATCGAGCACGACTCACGTTGGCTTAGTGGATTTGGTAGGATACGAACTAGTGTAGTAGGACCAAAAATTCCTTTCGTCACACATGATTTTAAACAATATTCTAAGAACTACATGTTGTTTGGTTACCATCTTCATGGGGTACGTAGGAATGCCCATGTGAAATTTCGTGGGTCCAGTCTAGTTTTTACCTTCGTTCTCTCGACCTAAGGACTCCCGCAAGATTACATAATGTGGTATAGACTGATTTGGTCCCCATTCACAGAGGGTCTATAACGGTCGCACCACATATTCCCCAATTTGGGATCTACCTTTTCAACTTCTACCCTACCCTATGACATTAAACTACACGGAATTCAGCCCATGTTAGTCCACCTCTATTCTAGGGATAAAAATACCATCAGGGAAAACATGGTGTGGTGTGGACTCTTACAGTCGTTGTTCAATTATGGATATATATCACACCACACGTTTTCTATCTAGCTAACCATGTCCTTGAAGCATTAATTTAAAACTATGGTTCCACCCTAAGGATGTTCAGGATGACCCATAATATTTATGGGATTTTGCTTCTTCCTCGCCGAAGAGGACTCACCTTACCGGCATTTCTCTCGGACCATGCTCTTCTTAAGAACTATGTTTGGCTTGATTCTCATCCTTATGGGATACAAAGCGACACCAAGAAAATTTTCCTCAGGCCCATCCCCAGGGTCATTAACCATTCTAGCCCCTCCGTCTCTCTAACAGCCCGAGCTTCCACGATACGCTTCTCATTCAATAATGCAATAGCTTTCATTGTACGCAACTTCGGGTTCTAAAACACCGCGACTAATCAAAATATCCGTTATGAATAGTAATAACCACTTTTTAAAATTATAGAAATTTTGTATTTCAAAATGGAATTCATTTTTGTATTCGTAATATCGAAATTATCCTAAGTTGAATTTTTTGTAACTTTCTGAGAACTTCCAATTTTTTATGAATAGAGAAAAATACTTAAAACAACTTTTTTAATCAAAATAATTTATTGTGATAAATTATAATAATTAGTGGTTTTGAAGTATAATTAGAATATATTTTTACCATTTTATCCAATGGTGGTCATTAGAATTAATTTAACATTGAAATTGGACATAAACAATTGCCAATCTTTTGATATAAATTGTTTCTTAAAAACACGCTATTTGTTGTAACAGCGGGAATTAATTATAAAATTAATTAATGAAACTTATATGTTTGGAATTTATTAAAATAGACATCATTTTTTAATTCGGAATATCAATTATATCTTAGGGTGAAATTTTGGCCTTATTCTGAAAAACTTCAATTTTTTATGAATAGTGAAACCACTAAGTGGTTGTTAAAAACTGATTTTTCGTTAAAATGAAATATTACCACTTCTGTGATTTGATTTTAAAAAATCCGACATACATGGTTGACATTAAGAAGCAAAATGTGGTTCAATGAGATCAAAATAATTTTTTGGTAAATAGTAACTTTTAAGTCCTTAATCGCGATTAGAGGTAATTAGTGTAGTTTAAGGTAAAAATAATGTTTTAATAATATGAGATGAGCTTGACACTTGTCCTACTCCTATTGTATGAGTCATGGCCGACCAAGACAACCCATGGGTCAACTTGGGGACCCCATGGAGCCACTTTAGTTGGAAAATGACATTAATATATATTTATTTAATTTTAAAATTAAATTGATACAAACATGAGTTGTTTTACTAAAACAATTTTTAAGTGGGGTTACACAAGTCCATATTTTGATTATAAATATTCATTAGAAATATAAAAAGATTTCCTACATCATAGTAATTTTTTTATAATTTTTAGACATTAAATAAATTAAATTATTTATGACATCATTATGATGCAGCGATGACCACATTATTTAACGATTTAAATAAAATGAGAAGATAATGAAAAATACAAGGCTTACACTTGTCCAAAGCCTATTTGATGAGGAGATTTTGAACCCTTATCACCTTAGCCACGAATTATATAAGTCTGGGACCTTTATAATCCGAAAATCATTGTATAATAATGTAACATTTCAATCATTCCAAAAGAGCCCCTCCTCTCCACTTATAAAAGGCCCCCACCTCTCCCACCTTATTCACACATTCAAGCCATTTGGCTCGGCCAACCTCTTCCCAAATACTCTCCCAACTTCCCCCTCTTACTCCTAGAAGCCTCACTTTGGGCAGAACGCTTCCCAAGGAAGCCTTTGGCTCAAATCAAAAAGAGTTACCCGATTTTGAGGTAATGTATTCTCTATTGTTGTTTTGTTTTTCTTCTCCAACCCCCCTAAACTCTTTTTATTCATTTCTTTTGTAACAACACCAGTATCCTCAATATAATAGGATGTTTTTATAAGATGGATTTGAGCTACACTTACACACACCTACATCTAATGGTTAAAGAACATACGGTTTCTGTGGATGGCGAATTTCTGCCTCACGAAACGATGATTGTTCAACACTCATATAACACCTTCAAAGGTGGCCATTAAGATGTCACTATTTTTATATATGATATATAATATGTTTATGTTTTACTTATTCTTCTGTATTTCTCATTTATGGCATACTTTATGATTTCCATTATGGGTAAAACGCGATAATTTCATTTTAGGAAGTGCGGACTACCGCCCCCACAAAGTGATTTGAATCGTTAATGCCATATGTGGGATGTATAAAGGATGGAGTAAATGGTATTATACACTATATTATACTGGAATTATATTATACATTTATATCATTATGATTTCGTTCCATTAAATAGGAAATTGAAATGAAAGTAGCATTCATGCGTACGTACGGCTTACCGTCTCTATGAACGGTGCATTTTATTTCTTACCTCTAAATGTTACGTAATATTATAAATGAATGTATATAATGGATATATAAGATATATATGACATCTAAATCATGAATATAATTCTGTAGATAATGGATATTCTACCACATAAACAACTTGTAATTATAAGAAGTTTATTGTTGACTCAAGTACCAAAGATCGACAAAACGACCGTTATTAACTTAAATAATTACATAATGTTCATAACATTGTAATAAGTGATATAAAAAGGATAATGAAATTGAAAATGGTTCTTAATAAGGTATATATTAACTCTAGTTTATTATTTAGGAGGTTAAAGAACGGTTGAGTCAAGTCAGACACGAGGTAAGGGAACTTCTTAACCCAATTTCCATTCTTTGGGTTAATCTCCTACTTTCATATTATGTAATGATATTATTATGTATTATTCTGTATTTTTACTTTCTTTATGTGTACCTATAGTGAATACACATAATAGTTCTATTTTATTTTAAAAATGATCTTTTTAAGGACTTCGTCTCAATCTCCTTTCATTGAGGCATATTTGGTTTTATACACAACTTTCTTTTATACGGTGTATAAACCCCTTTGACTTTTATGTTTATTCAAAAGGAATCTTTTTATACGAATCGTTTTACTAAACGACAAAAAAGGAATGTTTTTATTTCCGTACATATGCGGCGACAACGACTTCTCCGCCGCCGTGACCATTATTTGAGTTTCGGCTTCCTCTACAAGCCATCATTTTTTTGATGAAAAAAATAAATACAAAGTTTTAACTTTCTTTTATTTTGGTATTGAAAATGGTTTTGAAAGCGTTTTTATTATATCAATGTGTTGTATTGATATCTTGTGATTGAAATGTGGAAATGTTATATTTCCTTTATGCATGTTTTATGTGATACGATTGTGTTATGGTTTATGATATGTTTAAACCTATTCATATGAGGAATGTATTGGACTTAATAAGTGACGGGTGGAGCCCGCTATAGCTCCTCGATGCATCGGTAGGTCTCATGAGACAACTAGACGTGGAATTGGCCGAGGCCCTTTCCCAATTTGATTTATGGTTTTGGCCGAGGCCTTAATCATTTTAGACGTCTTGGCCGAGGCCTTGACAAAATGTTTCAGAATGTCTGGCGTTATACATTCCCTCATTAAGAAAGTGGTTATTGATATTTCATGTGATTATTCGTCTAGTAGAATATCCATGTGAGTATGTAATGGCATTATTTTATTTTAATTTTGCCATATTATGATGAAGTTGAAGTTCAATAAGGCTTTTGTTTTAGTTATACATTTCCTTAAATGCTTATGTTTTCTTATAAAAGCTTCCGCAATATTGTTATCCTTACTGAGCATCTGAGCTCACCCCTTTCAATGTTTTAATATTTTCCAGGATGTGAAGAAGTGTATTATGACTGACTTGCAAGAATAGTCAGTGAGGATATGAGTGTGGACTATGAAGACCATGTTATTGTAGTTTTTCTACTTTTTTATGTAATTAAATACTTATGAATGTATCTAGTGTTTCCAAGGCTACTAAACTAATCGGTCTTTCGAGACTTGATCTTTTGTGATCATTCCAATGTTACGAAGTAATGCAACGACTCTGGGTAGCTGGGGTCGGGGCGTTACAGTTGGTATCAGAGGCAGTTTAGTACTAACCTTGGAAGCTAGATTTAGATAAACTCTGATTAGAGCACATAGCCTGAAGATAGACTTTAAGGATTAGTATAGAAGAACTTCCTAGAATTTTGGTATTATAGAGATTTTGTGAGTTTTCCGAGCAATACATCCCTGTCTGGATACGAGCAGGTAGAGGAGGCTCTGGCACAAGTGTACCTAGGGGTAAAACCCGAAAACACCGCTTTGAGCTAGACTCGAACGGGAACTGGTGCACGACAACGGGCCTTGCTACACTCTTGGTTACGACACTCCTGGGGGATATGCTTAGGATAATTCTCGTTTTCTTTACAAACCACTACGAACGGTTATGAGTATATACTTCCTCAAAGAAAACCTTTTTATGATTATGGATTATATCTATAAATAGTTCAATTTATATTAAGTATTTTATAAGTATGGAATTATGTATTTTGATTCATAAACTAATCTAGTTTATGACATTGTATAGAAATGGCGCCCAGTAGAAGGAATGTGAACTCCATCAATACGTATCATCCAAAGAGTAAGAAGGATCAAATCTTTCATGGTATTAAGCCAACATTTAGAAGGGAAATATTCTCCCATGTGTTATCAACATATGAAGAAATAGTATCATGTGTTAATAAGATAAGTAGAGAATTCTCTGAGTCTTATGGATTTGAAGGGATGAAAGAGAAGAAAAGGATGGAAGAGAAAATGATGGATAAAGGGACGAGGGAAAAGAAGAATTTTCCAATATGTGATAACTGTGGGAAGAAACACCTTGGAATTTGCCTGAAGGGAATGTGAGTTTGTTATAAGTGTGGAGAAAAAGGACACCAAGTGCGTGACTACAAGGGTAAGAAAAAGGTTTCAAATGTACAATGCTTCATCTGCAAGGAGTGGGGACACTACGCAAACTAATGTTCAAATCATCAGAGTATGCCCCAAATGATGTTATTGGATAATAATCAAGTTATGATACTACCACAGATGAGGAGGAATGATTAGAGTTCTTATGTTGTTATTAAAGAATTTTTTAATTTGAGTGTTGCATCAATGATGTACTGGTTATAATAATTATGGAGTATATAAGGATTGTACTGCAGTACTATTTAATCTAGGACATGAGATTGTGTGGAACCACGAAAAGTGACTCCACAGTAGGTTAAATATTTGGAAATTATATGGTTGAGAGAATGATAAACCATAATATGGTTCTGATACCGAGATAGTGATTTTGGAATAAGACATGATTGATTCGGATAAATTATGTTGGATATTCTTAACATCCTTGAAACTGATTAATGATTTGTTTACATTTTTGGATAGAAGGAGTATATCTAGTTTTCTATAAGGAATAAGGTATCATGAATGTAATAAACAAGGATTTATGGTAATACAGTATGTTTAAGTGTTTTAAAAGAATACATGATGAAGGTGTTCACATGTTGTTACGCAGAAAAAAAAGAGCTTCATTATGTTTACCTTCCTCATAAAATTTGGACTGTGAGTTGGACAGAAGTATTTTGGATAACTATAAAGGTTGGAATGTATTATATTTTACATCGGATACTATTGTTAAGGTTATTTTTGGATATTTATAAAAAGGACAATACGCAGACCGAGTGACAACCCATCGCATCGGACAAAGCTGTGGGAATCGAACCCACAACCATAGTGCGATTGGGATTAATCTCCTACCACTGGACTACGTGAAGTCCCTGGTTTTTAGAAAATAGTTTTTCTAATCTAAATGGTATGTGTTAAAATTTGGAACCTTATACAATTAAGATAAGTATAATATTTTTGAGTTCTATTATCTTTTTGAGTGAAAGATGAGTTGAAGGTTGAAACTCTAATTATCAAGCATAAATATATATATACCTATCTATTATTCAATGAATAAATTAATTCTTAAACTTTAGTAAAGGGATATTAAAACAAAAAAATGTGTTATCCTAATACCTTATGTCTTGTTGAACTGATGATATTTTAAATCAACATAGATTGAAGGCTTTGAGGCCCTCAATTTGACAGTTGATTGTGATTGACGACCTCAATCACTCCCTACAAATATTTATGTTTTTCCTCCAATTATATGTCTTTAATTGCCACCAATGTTCTCCTAATCGAGATCATAATTTGGTGGTGACTTTTTCATTTCCCTTTCCCTCTTATTAAGGCTAAATTTTATTAACCTTATTTCCGATGTGGGTTTTCCTCAAAGGTATTTTCTCTTTTCAACCTTTTATTTTCAAAGAAAAATTTCAAATTGCAAGGACGCAATTTATTTAAGGAGGGGAGAATGTAACACCCCGAGCTTCCACGATACGCTTCTCATTCAATAATGCAATAGCTTGCATTGTACGCAACTTCAGGTTCTAAAACACCGCGACTAATCAAAATAGCCGTTATGAATAGTAATAACCACTTTTTAAAATTATAGAAATTTTATATTTCAAAATGGACTTCATTTTTGTATTCGTAATATCGAAATTATCCTAAGTTGAATTTTTTGTAACTTTCTGAGAACTTCCAATTTTTTTATGAATAGAGAAAAATACTTAAAAAAAACATTTTTAATAAAAATAATTTATTGTGATAAATTATACTAATTAGTGGTTTTAAAGTATAATTAGAATATATTTTTACCATTTTATCCAATGGTGGTCATTATAATTAATTTAACATTTAAATTGGACATAAACAATTGCCAATCATTTGATATAAATTGTTTCTTAAAAACACACTATTTGTTGTAACAGCGGGAATTAATTATAAAATTAATTAATGCAACTTATATGTTTGTAATTTTGTAAAATAGACATCATTTTTGAATTTGGAATATCAATTATATCTTAGGGTGAAATTTTGGCCTTATTCTGAAAAACTTCAATTTTTGATGAATAGTGAAACCACTAAGTGGTTGTTAAAAACTGATTTTTCGTTAAAATGAAATATTACCACTTCTGTGATTTGATTTTCAAAAATCCGACATACATGGTTTTCATTAAGAATCAAAATGTGGTTCAATGAGATCAAAATAATTTTTTGGTGAATAGTAACTTTTAAGTTCTTAATCGCGATTAGAGGTAATTAGTGTAGTTTAAGGTAAAAATAATGTTTTAATAATATGAGATGAGCCTGAAACTTGTCCTACTCCTATTGGATGAGTCATGTCCGACCAAGACAACCCATGGGTCAACTTGGGGACCCCATGGAGCCACTTTAGTTGGAAAATGACTTTAATATATATTTATTTAATGTTAAAATTAAATTGATACAAACCTGAGTTGTTTTACTAAAACAATTTTTAAGTGGGGTTACACAAGTCCATATTTTGGTTATAAATATTAATTAGAAATATAAAAAGATTTCCTACATCATAGTATTTTTTTTATAATTTTTAGACATTAAATAAATTAAATTATTTATGACATCATTATGATGCAGCGATGACCTCATTATTTAACGATTTAAATAAAATGAGAAGATAATGCAAAATCCAAGGCTTACACTTGTCCAAAGCCTATTGGATGAGGATATTTCGAACCCTTATCACCTTAGCCACGAATTATATAAGTTTGGGACCTTTATAATCCGAAAAGCATTGTATAATAATGTAACATTTCAATCGTTCCAAAAGAGCCCCTCCTCTCCACTTATAAAAGGCCCCCACCTCTCCCACCTTATTCACACCTTCAAGCCATTTGGCTCAGCCAACTTCTGCCCAAATACTCTCCCAACTTCCCCCTCTTACTCCTAGAAGCCTCACTTTGGGCAGAACTCTTCCCAAGGAAGCCTTTGGCTCAAATCAAAAAGAGTTACCCGATTTTGAGGTAATGTATTCTCCAATGTTGTTTTGTTTTTCTTCTCCAACCCCCCTAAACTCTTTTTATTCATTTCTTTTGTAACAAAACCAGTATCCTAAATATACTAGGATGTTGTTATAAGATGTATTCGAGCTACACTTATACACACCTACATCTAATGGTTAAAGAACATACGGTTTCTGTGGATGGCGAATTTCGGCCTCACGAAACGATGATTGTTCAACACTCATATAACACCTTCAAAGGTGGCCATTAAGATGTCAATATTTTTATATATGATATATAATATGTTTATGTTTTACTTATGCTTCTGAATTTCTCATTTATGGCATACTTTATGATTTCCATTATGGGTAAAACGCGATAATTTCATTTTAGGAAGTGCGGACTACCGCCCCCTCAAAGTGATTTGAATCGTTAATGCCATATGTGGGATGTATAAAGGATAGAGTAAATGGTATTATAAACTATATTATACTGGAATTATATTATACATTTATATAATTATGATTTCGTTCCATTAAATATGAAATTGAAATGAAAGTAGCATTCATGCGTACGTACGACTTACCGTCTCCATGAACGGTGCATTTCATTTCTTACCTCTAAATGTTACGTAATATTATAAATGAATGTATATACTGGATATATAAGATATATATGACATCTAAATCATGAATATAATTCTGGAGATAATGGATATTCTACCACATAAACAACTTGTAATTATAAGAAGTTTATTGTTGACTCAAGTACCAAAGATCGACAAAACGACCGTTATTAACTTAAATAATTACATAATGTTCATAACATTGTAATAAGTGATATAAAAAGGATAATGAAATTGAAAATGGTTCTTAATAAGGTATATATTAACTCTAGTTTATTATTCAGGAGGTTAAAGAACGGTTGAGTCAAGTCAGACACGAGGTAAGGGAACTTCTTAACCCAATTTCCATTCTTTGGGTTAATCTCCTACTTTCATATTATGTAATGATATTATTATGTATTATTTTGTATTTTTACTTTCTTTATGTGTACCTATAGTGAATACACATAATATATCTATTTTATTTTAAAAATGATCTTTTTAAGGACTTCGTCTCAATCTCCTTTCATTGAGGCATATTTGGTTTTATACACAACTTTCTTTTATACGGTGTATAAACCCCTTTTACTTTTATGTTTATTTAAAAGGAATCTTTTTATACGAATCGTTTTACTAAACGACAAAAAGGGAATGTTTTTCTTTCCGTACATATGCGGTGACAACGACTTCTCTGCCGTCGTGACCATTATTTGAGTTTCGGCTTCCTCTACAAGCCATCATTTTTTTTGATGAAAAAAATAAATACAAAGTTTTAACTTTATTTTATTTTGGTATTGAAAATGGTTTTGAAAGCGTTTTTATTATATCAATGTGTTGTATTGATATCTTGTTATTGAAATGTGGAAATGTTATATTTCCTTTATGCATGTTTTATGTGATACGATTATGTTATGGTTTATGATATGTTTAAACCTATTCATATGAGGAATGTATTGGACTTAATAAGTGACGGGTGGAGCCCGCTATAGCTCCTCGATGCATCGGTAGGTCTCATGAGACAACTAGACGTGGAATTGGCCGAGGCCCTTTCCCAATTTGATTTGTGGTTTTGGCCATGGCCTTAATCATTTTAGACGTCTTGGCCGAGGCCTTGAAAAAATGTTTCAGAATGTCTGGCATTATACATTCCCTCATTATGAAAGTGGTTATTGATATTTCATGTGATTATTCGTCTAGTAGAATATCCATGTGAGTAAGTAATGGCATTATTTTATTTTACTTTTTCCATATTATGCTGAAGATCATGTTCAATAAGGCTTTTGTTTTAGTTATACATTGACTTAAATGCTTATGTTTTTTTATAAAAGCTTCCGCAATATTGTTATCCTTACTGAGCATCTGAGCTCACCCCTTTCAATGTTTTAATATTTTCCAGGATGTGAAGAAGTGTATTATGACTGACTTGCAAGAATAGTCAGTGAGGATATGAGTGTGGACTATGAAGACCATGTTATTGTAGTTTTTCTACTTTTTGATGTAATGAAAGACTTATGAATGTATCTAGTGTTTCCAAGGCTACTAAACTAATCGGTCTTTCGAGACTTGATCTTTTGTGATCATGCCAATGTTACGAAGTAATGCACCGACTCTGGGTAGCTGGGGTTGGGGCGTTACAGTCTCGATTATGGTCCAGTATGTATGACCATAATCTAGGAACCTACAGTCCATACAACATGACATTAAACTGTTATCCTTAGTACAGACAATATGACCTTAAAACTATGTGCACATTCCTCACCGTACGACGTTAAAATACGTGTATATCGTCTTCATTGATATGATGTAAAATTGAAAGTCATTCTAAGTACTCACCAGAGAGGTCCTGTATAGAGGTAGGTATGATCCCCGGTCACACTGATATGCTCACCTAATGTGTTTCCATCATGATGGAAAATTTTCAAGAGTGTTGGACTCCATTTGAACAATCCATCACTCCACCCTCCATACATTGCGTTTCCTTTACTTGTATCCTCATCCTCTTTCATGCCTAAAGTAACCCCTAACAGTATGGAAGCTAGGCCTAGGGCTTGCATACTATTATGGGCCAATGTTATAGAAGATTAATAGATAACATTTTGAGGTAGGTCCCATGTTTCGAACATGGTCCACAGCCAGACCTCATTTTCTATCCCCATCTCAGGAAAACATAATAGGGATACTATGTTTTTGAACACAGTGAAAATATAACATTCATTGTCATGAAATCACTACAGGGTTTCGAATTTTGGGTATTCTGATTCACATTTAGACTCCCCTCTATTCTGACTGATTCTAATGCACTTGTTGTTACCCCGATCATGAACTAAAGCATGATAGAAAAATGGGAATTTGATTGTTCTGAGAACTTCAATGTCCAGTTAGGCCTCCCTCTTCTTTTCAGGAAATCTGGGTCAGTTGATCAAAACCCAGATCCCCAAATCTTGGTTGGAACTCTCATATTCAGATTTAATAATGAAGCTGTGATCCCTTATTTCTCACATCAGGCACGACCCACGCGAGATTAAGAATTAATTCATTGATATTTCAGGAATGTGATGGAAATGTTGCAAATCAAATACAAATAGTACAACTCATGCATAGATTTAAAATAAAAAGGCCAATCCTTAATCTATGTTTATGAGTTTATAAATTTTAAAGTGCCCAAGGATTTACCACTCCCATAAATGGGTCGATCTCATCAATGAATCATTCCACCTCTGTCACTCTATGGCTGGTGGCATCCATGATCCGCTATCCCCCGCTAAGATCCCACTCCACCTCAATGGATATGGCACATTGATCATCAGCCACAATCCGAGACTGCTCCTCATCAGCTGAAATGATAGCCATCCCCTCGGAGACTCAAATCATCTGTTCTTTGGCCTCTACCATCCAGGCCTTCATCCATGATACGAGCCCCCATTGTGCGTCGAGGAAAGCATAGTACTCATTCTCCTGTTCTCATGATGGGTGAATCTCATTTTAGGCCTCCTAAATAATCATGATATTCACTGATTTCCTCTGCATCCAACCCACAACAAGGCCACAATCATGCTCCCTAATATTCTCATTGATGATGTCTCAGATGAGAATATGAGGACACTAGGAATCCAGTCCAGCGTGTAGTTTGCACAGCCCGAAATGAACCCTCCCCATATGGTCTATCCATTATGATTGAGAGGTCTCCTCGATGAAGCTCTGATTAGCTTTCATGACCAATGATGGAATAACTTTCTATCATCTTCATCAGAAGCTATCTTGTCCCGATCCGCAGGGTCGACAGGTTCATATATAGGATACGACTCTTGGAATTTATCATAAGGATCCTCTTCCAGTGTTTGGTCGAGTGGGTCAAGTCACATTTCGTCTGATTGATCCCTATAACTGGATTCCACCTCAATGATTTTAGGTTTGGTCCTGTTGAGAGTCCCACCTATGATCGAGAGCGATGAGTTTGGTTAGTTTGGGAGTCCGTTTCCACGACCACATTTATTCCCCTAGGAAATTAAATGCCAGAATCTCCAAATATCCTTTCCAACGCAGCCCACACCAGTTTGATATCTATGCATGTGAAGAACACACAAAAATTAGTTGACTTGATTCAATGGTCAATGGTTACAAGTATTATTGAGGAGACATACAGTGATCAAACATAATATATCGTGCCTTACCTGTTTCCTCCATGATTCTGAGGCGTGGACCCCCATATATTTTTGGGAGATCCAAAGACTCTAGGAGGACCAACCTAGGTGTTGCGGCCCCACTAGGAAAAGTAATCACCAATGATGAGGGAACAAACCCCGAAACCCCCACAACTGTGTCTACTATCACAGGGGAGAGGGTTTAGCATATTAGGACCTCCTACAGAGGTCTAATGTTAGTTGAGAAGTCCCAAATGTCCTGGATGAGGACTAATGGAATGTGTTTTAGGGTTTACCTCAAGATCCAATGCAAACTATTCCATCTCTGGGTGTGAATTTCTAACCTCACCCTCCTCTAAATGCTCCCTATAATGGCCTCCTCCCCCCGGAAGGACCCTTATGATTCTTCCGGTAAAGGGAAGTGCTCCCTCAATTTAGAGGATGACAACATCAGAGGGGTTTTTCGATTGAGAAGGACCTTTACACGATCCGTCATTGGCCTCAAAGAACCCCGAGAGTGCACGAATTCCTCCATATTGACAATATATTTCTCCCCCTCTTCCCGAAATACTGAAAAACCAGCACTGGCATGACAAATCCCCACCAAGTCCACCCTGAGAAGGTTCAGATGGTGCCACATCTAGGAAGTTTTGAGGAATTTTCTGTTGACATCCCATATGTCCCAATCCTCAGGGATGAAAACATCCTCAGACATATCCATATGGCACAACCACTTCTCTGGATCATGGGTGGGTATCCTAAATAAACCCCTTGGTGGCCTCCCCTCTGGATGACTTTACTCTTATGGGATAGCCGAGTCCACCACTATCGCCTACCTCTTAGTTGGTTTAGGGATTTCTGCTACTACCTCCCTTCCACCACAGGATGTTATATCCACCTTTCGGCTGCAACCTCGTGGTTGAGGAGGAACCCTGTTGCTAGCGCGGACGGTCTGCTGCTTCAGCATCTCCCCTGGGTAGGCAGCCTCCCAACTCTTGGTATACTCCTTCACCAGCCCATAGACAACTGTGGGATAAGGAATCTCATTTTTTCATCTTCTAATCCTCCCATGTGAACATAAGCCACATCTTCCACATTAAAAATGAATGGTCCTTGTGGCGCACTCCCAAGTAGACCCGTGGGGTCAACCTCTGCATGCACCAAAATTTCCTCGCGAAATAGAGTGGGGTGTATAGATCACAAAGAGGCTTGTGGTCAACCAGTGCCACGAGGACTCCACATCGAAATTCTAGGAGATAGGACTGGTCCTCCTCCAATCCCTAGATATCATTAGTTAACAGTCCTTTTTGGAAAATGGAATAGGTGGAAGTTGAACTCATCCACCTTCCAGACCCAGTTCATCACCAGAAGTGGGGTAATCAAGGTTAGAAAACTCCACATTGTGTTTATAATAGCTGGTCGGATGTCCGACCCTAGAGGGGAAAAGGTGTTCAAGTATTCATAGACACCCCTACTATGTGTTTCTATCCACCCATACATAAGTAGAATGACCATTATACCCTATGCGGATTCTTCCAATCACTGATATTCCACAACACATTGTACATCATATCTAGCATTGGGATCCCTAGGTTAACACACTCCACCGTCGCCAACATGGATGTCATTATGAAAATTCTTAGCCACACACCCATGTTTGTGTCCATTACTAGCAGAATCCAACTGTAGATGAGTATCGAGATGAAGGAAACCAACCTAACCACTAGTTACTGCTCGGTACTGATACTGAATCCCCATGAATTCTGGTATCTATCCTCCACGAGTCACCTGTAGGAGTCCTCCTTTCTGCACTGACCACCATTTGGGAAGGTTGAATACCTCACGGGAAACATTCCATCTATAGGGGAATTCATTAACTGACTTAACCACCACTTAAAATGGACATCCCTCACCGACTGCTTTTCCTCCCCTAACACCAGGTCCATCAACGTATTTTACAATGATGTCATTTTCTCTAGGTCCTCCATGGTATTTGCAACAGGGATGAACTCATCATACATTTCCCCCAATATCAAGATACTAAAGATCTTGTTCAGGTCCCAAAGTATGATATCTACCTTCCCATAGTGAAAATGAAAATTGTTGGTCCTCTATGACCACCTGCTCAGCAACATCGACATTAGTTTATTCAGTTGGTAGATATTGATTTGGGAGGCCCAGGCCGCCTCATATAGGCCCTGTCACCTCAACTCTACCCCAAAAACCTCGCCCGAGGTAGATACCCATAAATCCCATGCCCATTCATCTGTGAAGTTTCCTCCCTAGCACAGATCCAACTCACCGGTCCACCACTCCTCTAGGTTCCCCAAAGATGCCTTCAGAATGGTGTGGTATTTAAGGGGAGATACCTCTAGATGAAATTTCTTCCCATTGATGTTGTTTATATGGTTATACAAATAGTTGGCATTAAAAGGTGTCTAATCCTCCCATGTATGATCGAAAATTGCCCTGAAACACTAATGCTTACACGAAGTACTCCTGAACCAGTAGGATGGCTCATCTCTTCTTGCTTCTTGCATGAAAACATCATCCCTCAGACGGAATCCATATAGAGGCAGCATTTTTCATAGCAAGTAGTTCTTCTAACTCTCTTAAAGTAGTTATAGTAGCGACTCATGGTGCGAATGGCTCTGTACATAATACCTGATGCCATGGTTATTAGTCATCTCATCCCTTTGAGGAGTATCTGTAAAGACCCCCTGGAAGCTCCTTGATGAGACATTAAGTTTCAAAATTTTAGAGTTTTTTTTCTAGTTCATAGAGCATGTTCGCAGATCTCTATTGTGAAACTCGATCATAAAGGTAGGTCACATATCCCTTCCATAGACCTCGAAATCATATGTCGTGAAGCATGCACTCCTAGAGTTGGAAGATTCGTTGTGTGACACAGAGTATAAAGGGCCTTATTCGCAAAGAACGGTCATAGAGTGTGCTGAGCTTCATGAATCGAGAGAACAATCTCAAAAAATAAGGAGATTATTAAGGGAAAAAGAGGGTTCAACCTCCAATATTTATAGGGGAGGACCTATGGGAATCACGGCACACCTGACTGTGGCGGTCTTCACGGCATTATCAATTGGCACGTCGTCTCTCCACATCATGACTTCACTTCACAATCTAGCCCTGTGATTAGCCTATTTTTTTTTGGCGATCTACCCTCAGAATTCGACTCTCTTTTTCTTTATAGCTCCATTTTTGAGGGGGTGAATTTGTTGGTGCCAAAATATGGGAATATAGATCAATTCAAAAAGATCACCACAATGATAAATGGGCTGCCTTGTGAATCCCATCTGCAGAGTGGCTTTCGTGGATCCCCTCAGTATCATGGCTGACGTGAAGCTGAATCCCCCTCTTTGGTCTCCATATAGTAAAATATGCATGAGGCTATGTGGTAACGATACAATTGATCGGAAGCTTCACATCGTGGAGGGGACTATATTTCCACTATGATATCTCAGAAATTGACAGAAGCATTCGTGACCACCGAAGAGGGAATTCATGAGGCCTCTTCTCTGAGGAGGGGATGAAGGTCAACTCTGCTGTTACAAAAAACATGACGCAATCCCTAGATGATCGTAGAGAGCCACATGGCTGTGCAACGAGCTGTACGAGATTTGCACAGTATATTTCCTATAAATACCTTGATCGCCCCTGAACCCAAGGGACAGATACCCCGACCTTTTGCCTTCTCATCTCTCAAATCATGAAGAAACCTCTTCTCTGTGAGTCAGTGAGAAAAATTAACTGTTAATGTTACATGGGCATTGAAAAGAACCTTTCCTTTACCTCAAATACAACCACTCTTCAATCAAGGATTCCCTTAGCAGATCCTACATGACATCACAAAGAAATTTGATACCCAAGGGGATTTGGTTTTCACAAGGAATCCTTGGTTTGCAAATTACCTTACATGCACATGTGAACCACATGCTAAAGAAGGGTCACTATGCATTGAGAAGAATATTTCCTCATAATGTCACATTTTTCAAGGCATCCATGATCTGCGAATTCCTACTCCATGAAAGCCTTTTCACATCACGAAGAACCCTATATATGTATGTTTACCCGAAGAATAGGCTAGTCCACCCTAATTCATGGATCATACCCCTCTTTGGAGTCCTTCCACCCTATGGAGCATCATAGATTCACAAGGCCCCTTCCCGTGAGCCTCTCTTAATTGAAAATCTTTATCCCATACAATCCTCCAAGTTTATACGAAGTGATTTCAAGGTACCTTGGGTGGTGATTCATGTTGCATTGCTTAGGCTCATGATTCTTCTCATAGGCATGTTAACCGATATTACTTCTTCCCATAGCCACACTAACTTGATCCCCTCAGTGGAACACTCCATAGAACCGCCTCACAATGGAATTGATGATGCCTTCCCTTCTTAAAGGGTGGTTGGTTATCAGTTAGGTATGTCTTAGGGGTGCGGAGTGAACCCGTGTCGTTCGAGCAGCTAGACGTTAAAATGCAAAGCACCAACGTCCTCATCACATGAAATTAAACTCTAGCATCGCCCCATGTAATTTACACAGGGTGCCCTGTTTTAGACATTCTCTATGCCTATTCATCTCCATGGGAGTGAAATATTCCTCACATGTATTGAGATCCTTTTTACTGGAACAAATTCTCTCTATGGGGAAGGGAATCCAACGTGGTGTAAGCACCTAGTAATTCTTACGGTAGGTAGAATCCCTACTCCTCCTTTCTTCTTCATTTCCAAAGACTAGTGGAGAGATAGGAACCGAGTCCTTCATTACCCCATCCCTCTCTCTCTGGGCCTTTTCGCCATCGATCCTCCATCCTAGAATAAGTCCCAATATCCATTTATTTAGGCGGATGACCAAGAGTAAGCCACTATTTCCTATTTGGGATGCTTACCACGTGTATGTCCCACTTCATTCCCCACATACACACCTTTTCTGATGTGATCTTCAGGTCCTTTCTACCTCTTTTTTATCACACCAAACATTACTCACGTAGGATTAGAGTAAGAATTGACCTTGACATCCCTCTTGGGTCGCCCAAGGGTAAGTCCCAATCCACCATCCAAACTACGTGGAATTGGACCCCTTCCCCCTATATCGGGTATGTAGGAAGCCTCTCTGAGGTTCAAGCCCAACACACATTGGTCCCAACCATGTCACATCAGTTCACATTTGTCCCGCATGACATTAAAATTTATCCCCCTTTCTGAACTATGTTGACATTGATCATTTCCCCTATCCGATCATGGTATGTAAGAAGCCTCCTTAAGGTTCAATCCCAAAACCCATTGGTCCTGACCACTTCACATTGGATCACATTCATCCCACATGACATTCAAAAGTATCCCCCATTCCGAAAAAATGGAATTAGATCCATATCTCCTTTAAACGGTATGTGGGAAGCCTCACTGAGGTTCAATCCAAACACCCATTGTTCCCTACCACCTCATGTCGGTTCAAATTCTCCCCACACAACGTTAAACTATATCCCCCCTTCTGAACTATGTGAACTTCGATACTTTCCCCTATCCAAGAAAGGTATGTAGGAATCCTTTTTGAGGTTCAATCCCAACACCCATTGGTCCTGACCACTTCAGGTCGGTTCGCCCGTATCCTGCATCACATTAAACTTTATGCCCACCTTTTGTCCTCTATGACGCTAATCATTACCCATTCGAACTACGTGGGATATGATCCCCGTCTCCTAGAAAATGTACATAGGATTAATACAAAAGGTTCAACCCCCAAACAGCGGTAAGCTATTATAGTTCCAGACTAGTGGTAAGCCGATGTAGTTTCTGAACAACGGTAATCCATTGTATCCCCCATCTAGAAGTAATCCTTGGTAGTTCCTGACACCCCCCAACCGGTAGTAAGCCATTATAGTCTCCAACCAACGGTAATCCATTATAGTACCCAACATGCAGTAAGCCATTGTCGTCCCCAACCAGTAGTAATCCATTGTAGTCCCAAACCAGTGGTTTGTAGTTGTAGTTCCCAACCAACGATAAGTCATTGTCTCCCCATTGAACTACATGTGTTTTGATCCCTATCTCATATGTAGTGTACGTAGGAATACTTCATAAGGTTCAACCTCAAACACTAGTAAACTTTGGTGTTACCTTTATTAGTATCCACATATTTGGTCCCCCCTCAGGTGTCAGATCAACTCACAGGCTGCTAACCATGCGTAATCCCCAACACATTGTTGTGTTTCTATCCTCTGTGCACACCCTGATTCCATTCCCCATCTTGAACTATGTGGACTTTGATTCCCTATAGTGGGGATATGTAGGAAGCCTTCCTGAGGTTCAAGCCCATAACTCATGTCCCATCCTAGTATCTCCCTCGATCTCGTGGGTTCCAGGAAGATCATGCCCCAACCCAAAGATTCAATTTTCTATGGGTCCCATCCATTAGTTAATTCACATGGGCCTTCATTTCATGTGTCCCATCATCGAACCAAACTATGTGGAATTTGATTCCCTACCACAGGGATACATAGGATGTCTCTTTGAGGCTCAATCCCAACATCACCGTCATCCTCACGTCAGTTTCACATCATTCTCCATCAACTTCTCTAAACTATCCATATCCATCTTGATTCTGACCCAAAATTATACATTCTAGTGAGATCATGTCACCCACTTTCTAACTAATATTAACAAAAATTAAGAAGATAACCATGAATAATCCCCACACGTTCCCTAGTCATCCACCCAAGAGAGTCCCTCTTGCGATGGGCCACAATCCACATGAAAGACTCAACATGTCTTTGGGTTGTTATCCTTTGTGTAAACCCCGATTCATCACCCCTTCGAACTACGTGTGTTTTTATCCTTGTTGTCTACACATGGTCGTAAGAAACCTCCATGAGGTTGAAACCTATCCAATGGTAAAACCTGGTTTTCCATTAATATAGACCCAAGAATCCTCAGACCTATATACATTGGATGCCTTGGTCTGCCTAGCTAATAGGACTCTCAGGTGCTCCCTCCCAGGGCTACACCCATCAGATCTACTCCTATAAATGTTATGATCAATCTGATGCATCTCAACAAGATGTTAAACTTGCATCATAACCTGTGTTAATCATGGGAATCTGAGGAAAAACTCAGATACTTTCCCATGGTATATAATTCCCTGAATTCTACGTGGGATTCCTCGGGCTTCTATGACCTAGAGAATCCCAATCATAAGGGGAAGAAAACCAGACGAATTATTATTCCAGCTTCCAGACACACCAGTGAAGTCCAACGTGACTACTCCTCCGATCGAAGGTTGCTGCCTTAACATGACCCATTGGAATGGCTACATAGAAGCAGTGTAATTAACCTCCATTCCTGAAGACATTCCACTAAGAATAGTTTCACAATAAACGTACTAATCTTTAAGTGAGACCTAGACTAGGTGATGATTTCTGAGGAGGAATCCACCGAAGGAGGAACTGACATCCCATCATTCCATTTTGATAAAGGAGCAAACAACCATGAATAAGTGACATATGCTTCCTACCTTTGGAAAGTGGGAATGAAGGGCCAAAATCAGTGCATCCTCTAAAGATGGTTGTGCACACCCGAGAAAGGGTCAGAAACAATCTAGAATGACAAGAGTGATAATACTTCATTGTGCCTCAAGAATGAACAAGTCACCCTCCTCAGATGTTGTAAGTGGTGTAGATATACTGGAGAAGGCATCAAATGAACAATTCTCTAGCCAGGAAACATGAGTCACCTCTGGCTGAGCAAACAACTGGGCCATCAGCTGGTGAGTTCACTTTAGCAATGGCATGAGTTCTATATTCATGATGATTTAGTCACCATTGATCTACATGACGAATAACTCCGAGTCTCCCTTTACATGAAAATAGGGTATAACAATCTTGAGATCCAGTTCAAGAAGAATAATATGACCCTGATACTATTCCTCTTTGTTGGTACAACCATCTAATTGTAGGAATGAATAGGATGGGATAGTCTAATATGGGGTGATGAAGATAACCCCCATGCCTACTCTGTTGAGCATGGGATCACTGATCCTTCAACCAATTATTCTCCAAGTGGAACCATCAAAATGTATATTCTAATAGGTTAGGGTTTGATCCACATAATTGATGGCCTCATTTGGGAAATCAATATACAGAGGCAATTCTTTAGGTGTTGGATGGGTGTTTACTATTTCTACTAGTGTTTGAGACTTGAAAATTTTCTGTGGTATTAACATGATGCCAAACTATTGAAGGATCACTACCTAGTGTGCTATCCTTCCTATCAAAATTGGGTGATTTAGAATATAATATAGTGGATCCACATGGGACACTAGTTATATCTTGTGATAATACAAATAATGCCATAACTTCATCACAAAAAAACTATTGTGAGGCAACTCTTCTGGATGAAAGAGTATCTACACTCCATTAACTGGATCTTGTGACTAAGATAAGATAAACTATTCATTTCCCCTTCATTGTTCTTTTGGGAGAGTAGGGTGACAAGGTATTTTTATAAGGAAGTAACATAGAGGGCCAAAGTCTTACCTAATATGGGTGACATCAAATTCATAGGCTATAGAATATTCTAGTTGATATCATCAAATGTGGTCTAGAACTCTTCATCCCATTAGTAGGTGAAACCGTTCTTCATGAGCATAGAGAAGGTTTTAAAATTTCTAGATGGATTCTTGATGAAACATCGTATGTAGGAAAAATAGCCTTGCAATCGTTAGAGCTCCAAGAGGATTATCATAGGAGGCATCATACTGATGGCCTTGACCTTCTCTGGGATGATTTTGATTCATGTATATCAGATGACAAAGCTGAGAAACAATATAGAGGTGACCCTCGAGGAACAATTTAATGGGTTCATCTTCAGATTCTAGGATCAGAGAAAACTGAACACCTTCTTGAGATATATGAGGTGGTCATGAAGCATGTAGGATTTGACCATCGATTTATCCACATAACATACCACTAGTGTCCTAAAGATTTTCTTGATGATTTGGTGAATGGATTGTTGATAAGTGTCTCTTTAATTCTACAGAACATAGGGAATTACATGATAGTAGAAGGTCCTTTTGTGGTTCTGAAGGAAGTAGAATCCACGTAATTGGGGGAAAAATAGATTTGATTGTACCTTGAATATCCATCACTACAGTAGAGAGTATGGATCCCAGTTGTGGCATAAAATTACAACTCCATCACTGGGAGGGGAAAACCATCCTTTAGAAAATGGCGGTTGAGATCACAAAAGTTAATAATGACTCTGATATGTCCATTATTATTCCTATCTGGGATGATGTTGGCTAACAAATTGGGGCACTAAAATTCCTTAATGAAGCTTTCTTCGATAATATTATCAAATGCGGCCTCAACCATGACACCGTGAGAAGGATGTATTTTCCCGTGATACTGTTTGAACCTACAATGAATCATTCGGAGACCAAGCTAGTCGATGGGGAATTGAGATTCTAGACCTATTATCTCTTCATATATTTAGGCAAACACATCGTGATGTTGATTTAGGAAGTCTATTTACTACTACTATTCCACTGCATGCTTGACTATATTAATCAATGTTGGTCGTGGAGATACCCCGGTGCAATGGTTCACCTAAAACAACTCATCGACGGTGGTGGATACACCTTCATCAAATGCTGGAGATGATTCGTCCATATCTTCTTGATTGGAGGTAGGGGAATTAGTGGGAGTAGATGGTTCTTCCAAGATGACTTATTCTGAGGGAACATAAGTTCCTATAGGGGAGGAAGATGTGAAATCATTACTGGGAGACTCCTATCCTGTTGAAACCATAGCTACAAAGGATATTTATCTGATTCCATTAGTCCATCAACTGATTGGTACATTATTGATGTAAAATTAATGGTGATAGGTTAGTTTGTGTCAGTTCAAACTAGATTGGGTTAACAATAGGCCCAATGCACAACTCTAGCCATCGGGTGAACATATTGACATCTAACAGGGGTTGGGGTTTTTGTTATCACCTAATCATAGCATATGTAGGAGTATGAGGCAATATTCTAAAGTTATTTTTTACTTTTTAATGTGATTCCATTTCCTCTCAGAAATGAAAAAACAGTTTCTTAGTCGTAACATCGTAGCCTCCAACCGGTGAATCGGGAGAAAAAATGTGTCATCTAAGTCTATCCACAGGCTAGCTGTGATGGCGGCTTGCCCAGAATCATTGGTATGCATGTGCATTTCCTTTTTCTGGTAATAATAACCCTCTGTATGATGGGATTCACAAGAGGCAATGGGAGATATTTCCCTATATAGATTGATAATCGACCATTGTGGGAGTACTTGAGGAACTGGTGATACAAGGAGGGAACTGTTGCATGCACATGGAGCTTGGGCTTTCCCATCAATGCATTTCAAGAAGTGTCCTATGAGACAATCACAAATTCAACGTTATCTAAAAAACATCTGAATTGGGTATTCAATGGATCTTTCCACATGTTATTTTCTCAGTCCCATCATAACCCTAAATCATCAGGTCATAGGGACTCAAATATGCTTTAGTTAGTCCCATCTTGTGGAATATCTGGGTCGGGATGAGATTTATCCTGGAACTTCTGTCAACTAGACAACAACGAATCACCATTCCATTAAGCTTGAAGGTGATGTATAGTCGGAGGATTTTCCCTTGCATGAGGGACCTCTTATCCTCTCTAGATAATGGGTTGTCAAATTAGAATTCTTCTCACTCAACATCCTTTGCATATAAGGACTCTATAGCCACAACCATGGTTTCTATCTAGAAGGGGATTTTTAATGCTTTGTTGAGGACCTCATGAATATCCTTTGACATGAGAAGGGTTTCAAGGATTGAGAACATTAAATGAGTGATTTAATGGTTCTTTAATTCATTATAATTCTATGATAGGCACAGTTTTCTACCCACAAGGGGGTTTCTCTTTGGTATTCAGTATGATAGGAACTACTAGCTTAACCACTGGGTTCTGGATGGTACTGGAAATGTACTACTACTCATTTGAAAAACTACCCAAAACCACTATTGGATATCTATTGGTTGGATGTGACCTGACATTATCTAGATGGGGCCAATCATGATGTGATAATAGTAGTTATGGCTTGTCATGTAGCATGGTCAGGTGTGGCATCGAGTCCGATGATATTGGATTAGAGGACTATGCTAGTTGAGATCAGTGCATAAACTTCTATCTAGTTTTGATAGCATGCATGTCATGGATTGAAGCACTGGAAAAAGCATTTTGATAGTCTTCCTACCCTCAACTCCTTCTTCAATGGAATCATATTTGGACATTCAGAGGGTTTTCCTGGTATTCTTCTTCATCAGGGACCACAAAGGGATCCACCAGTTTTATGGTGTTCATGGAAGCATACTCTTGATAATTATTAGAGGAATTTTCTAATGCTTCAAAAACTATGAGTTTGACTCACATATATGAAAGAATGAAATTTCTGAGGGTTTGGGAAGGCTTCAACATTGGTGGGGGATTTGATTTCCCATAAGACTTTCGTACCTACCCTTATAAGGATGAAATGTGGGTGCATAAGAGGTATCCAAAGGATGCATAGTGACTTCACGAGGTCCATGTCTACCTAAACTAGCGTGGATGATGTTGTGGTTATGAGTGACTACTTTATGAGTAAACCAGTCATCGTACATCCATGTCTCACGGTTGGAAACCTGTTTCCATTACATGGATCCATTGTTGTCGATGTCAGTCTTGGAAGGAATGCAGGACACTGGTTCCGGGACATCCCCCAACCTAACCAAAACATTATCTAACTAGTCCTAAATCCAATCGTTGAACACATAGCATTTCTCGATAGTATTATAAGTATTTTGTGACAAGGCCGGTAGTCAGGGTGATCAGTGAGCTCAGCCTCATCAGGATTCCAGAATTCTGGAATCTTCAAAATCCATTATTCCAAGGCACTAAGAAAATAACCAAGAACCATTTCATCTGGAAATGAGGATATTTGGTTTCTCTTATATGTGAAGGATGATCTGGGAGCCTGGTCACAAGGAGGGGTTGGATCCTAACAAGGGTCTTGAGTCTGGTTATCTCAAATGGATGGTGGTTCTTACTGAGGAATCACCCACCTATTCTTTGATGCATAAGGCTGAGTCTGAGTCTATTTCCCTCAACGATAATGGTCATGGAGTTGTTCTACTAGAAACAACTGTTGTGTAAATTGATCCTCTACCTGTACTGTGGAGTCTGTATATAACTTGGTGGTTCTTCATTTAGATGTTGGGAGAGTGAATGGACGTTCGTTCTTTCCTTGATTCAAGGCTTCCTCCAAGCACTAGGACTTGTCATAAAAATCCTATAATCCACCTAGGAAATTATGAGTGAAGAGGGTATGGACCAATTTAATTATGATATTACCTATGCACATCATCAATAACTATTATTTGGTTAGTGAAATTTATAGTGAATATGTGAGTCCCTTACATTTGAAAATGACGTTTAGACGTGCTCATCTGAAAACTACTTTCAATTGAAGTGGTTAGAAATTTTCATCTCTCATGCGGTAGAGATGAATTGGTAGAGAAACATACTATAGGGGTTTTCCAAATCCATGATAGACCCTATGGGTAGCTGACTACACTAGTTGAACACATTCCCTTCCAATATATAAACAAAACAGAAGAGATTGGATGATTAATGCTACTCTTGGGTGACAAACATTGGTCCACACCATGACATGAAGTGGTTCAAAGGTTTTAGTGGGTCAGCCATCCCATTTAAGGGGGTGAAGGTAGGATTCATGATACCTTGGGGTGACTGTATGTCATCCACCATACTGGATACGACTTTCCGTCTAGTGGGATTGACACCTCTCATGTATCCAGGGCCTCGAGGCAAGCAGAGGGGTATCAGATCTTTTTTATGGGGATTCCTATCATGATGAGAAATCCTACCCACCAATGCAGTTATAGGATCCTTAATCATGTAATAAGGATCAACGAATCATGAAGTGGCTTGATTTGGGTCTCAAGGATGATTACAAGACTACTTTGATTGATTTAGTGAAATATAACATCATCTCTTGCCATAATATTTGGCATCTATCCTATTAGGATGTGTGGGATTACGAATCTTGACAAGGGGAAACTTGAAAAGAATGATTTGTGGTTTTCCCTACTGCCTCAGTGGAGGATGGACATGATCATGTCAATGATCACCTAATCTTGGTGACACTCAGAATGGAGTTCATTGATAATCCAATTATTATATGTAATTAGTTTTCATAGAGTGGAAATTGTGAGATCATCACCCACCCTCTGCACATTATCAGATACACTAGGTGGGTAGAGATGTCCCGTACCCTTGTTTGGATTTCAGCTGGTGGGAAATGATGCAGAGGGTTCTCCAAAGAAGAGATTATACCTTTGTAGGTGAGTGAGGACACCAATTTGAGGGTCCACCTGATATTGTGCTACCCCATTAGGCTGGTCCTATCCATTGGATCTTATGCCAATATCCTGATCCTTGGGAAACATATGATAAACCATATTTACCGTAATAAAAGATGGAGGCATTTCCTTGATATCACTGGGTAGGTCTGGCTGTTTCAGAATAGGGATGAAATGGAGGGTTGTATACTATCCCCAACTACGAATCTTTACATGTGGGGATGCCTATTCTATAATCTAATATAGCACTATGAATCTATAAACTAATCTGTATTGAAGGGTCATGTGGTAGCTAGATGATGTGGGATGATGTGACAACAATATTTCTACTAACTTAACCAAGTGTCATTACTAATTGACATTTTCAATGTTCTCCAAGATCCCTAGATAGTCCAACTGATGATCTTGGAGGTGGAGACACGTTTCCCATATGGTTTGACTAAATCACATAACTTCATCTTGGTTGAGAGACTTTAGAATTTTGAAGTACGAGGTTTCAATCGACTGAAACATCTCGGAAAACTAATCAAGGGAATGGGTGTCCCATAGGTTCCCTTCATTAGAATCATATTCCTTCTCTTGATTTTCCCTATATTCTATCGGTGCTTGATGAGAGATTAATGGAGTGTAAAGACCTGGATTTTCCATATAATTTTGTTAATGAAATGGGAATTATACGAGTCCAAAAATATTTACGGCACAAGATTCCGAGGCCCAGTGTGCCCAGAATCAATTTCCGAAATTATGTTAGGTTAAATTCAGAAAACGTACAAGCGGGTTTTTCTAACTTTTGAACAGGTTCTTGGAATTGAAAAAAGAGGGTAACGTTGAACTCATAATGCCTATATTCACTTAGGGAGACTTTCACCTCGACGATAGTTAGTCGAGGGTGAAATTTAGTTTTTGGGTTTTTGTGGAAATAATAAAATAAAATAAACACACGTTTTATTTTATTTTATCTTTTGTAACCACCCATGTGGAAGTTGGAAGGGGAACAACGAGACCTTAACCTCCTATGAGAGGTTTTGGTGGTGGGGACCAAAAAAATAACCTTCTATGAGTTATGGTGGTGGGGACCAGCTGAGGTTTATCCCTCATAATAGGAGGGAGAGGAAACCTCTCAACCCTCTCTTTAATGTGGAGGTGCCTCTTGAGCTTCCTCAAAGTTAATTCTGCCAACGCACCAAGTAAATTTTCCAGCCTATCCATTTAATTATGCTATTTTGAATTTTGGGCCCACGAACTAAATAGAGAATTAATCTATTATTCCTTGGAATCTTTGGTGGAACTAGGAGGAGCTATTGGGAGAATGCTTCTCCAATGAAGAAAGCATCCACCACGAAGAAAATGTTCAACCGACAAAGAATCCTCCACCGACGAAGAACTTCAAACTCAATGTCGACCATCTTCATCGGGAATTCCTCTGACATAGGACATGTTCGACTATGAAGAACCGATGCACAAACCGATGATCGAGGAAAATGCCAACAACACCGACGTTCGTCTTTTCCAAAGGATCTGTATTCTTCCTCGTGACTCCGTCGAAAAAAACCCCGAGGTAGGAGTATTATTTGTGTGATATTACTTTTCCCATATACATACCGTGGATTCATTTGTGGGATTGGGAATGATTAAATTGCCGAAGAACAAGGTTGATGTTCATTTCTTCATTCATTGTGAACCACTTCCTACCACTATAAATGCGAAGGGTGCGAGCCACACTAACATGGACCGTCCACTCTATCGTTCTTCTTTTTTATGTTCTTTGGAATGAAGGATGATGGAAAAGGCATTGAAGGCAATGACACCGCCCTTGTGGCCATCACGACCCGCGCCGCACCCACGGTGCTTCGACTCCCAGCCGAACTGGCCACATGCCCACACCTCGCTGCGCCACACGGGCCAAGCCGGATATGCGCCCCGGATCACACCACCCACCAGCCGAGCCCCCAAGGCCGCGCCGCCCGGAAGACGCGCCTCTCGCTGGCCGAACCAACTGTGCTGCCCTATATCCAAACCGGCCGTGCCGCCCACCGGTAGAACCGGTCGTGCCTCCCGTCGGCCGAATTGGCCGTGCTGCACTCCCGGCCGAACCGGCCTATCAACAAACTCCGGGACAAGCTGCCTGTGCAGTGCCCTCCAGGCCGGGTCTCCCCCATAGCACCCTTCGGGCCGAACCGCCCTCGCGGTGCCCTCAAGGCCGAGCCGTCCTCGCAGTCGGTCCGCCGCCTCCACGACCCCTCATGGCCCTCGCGGCTACCGTACTGTCCAGCGTACTAGGCCACATCATAGGTCGGGCCTGACTCTGCGGATCGGGTCGGGTCGGTACGACCAGGTCAGACCAGACCCGGGCCCACAACGGCCCATTTACGCTCCTTCATCCATAACTTTGGCACTGTACGTTCGTTTGATGAACCGTCTGCATGGATGGGAATCCTGAAGTGAGAAGATACCTTTGAGTTTTCTCCATTATGATTTGGATTGAGATGAGAAATGGTCCGGTTGGATCTAGCACGAATCCAACCGGGCCCCCGAGACTATATTGCTAATAACTCATAGACCGGGAGTCCGATTCACATGTCGTCTGTTACGTTGGGACCCCTATGACGTGGAAGAACATTGAGATACAACTTTTTGGTACATCATGAAAGTCGGAGCCTCTAATAGAATATTTTGGATAGGATCCTCTTGGAGATGAGCGAGCATAGTGGGGAGACCGAGTAGCTGGCTGAGACCTAACGACTGCTGACCGTTTTGACTCAGAGTGACTCTACTAGCCCAGTGGGGAGCGCCTTGGTGTCGCGGAAGAACCACAGTGGGGAGAACCTCTATGTGACATGGAAGACCCACGATACTCAACAAGGGGAGTACCTCATCATTCTACGAGGGGGAGCACGCTTGGTGAAGCAATAGACCCACGGTAGGGAGTGCGCTTGGTGATGCAGAAGATCCACAATATTTGATAGAAGGAGTAACTCATTAGTCCATGGTCAGTGGGAAGCGCGCTTGGTGTGATGGAAGGCCCACTGTACTCGATAGAGTTTGAGTTCTCCAACAGTCTAGGTGTTCGACGATGTGACTCGGGATATTACCTGATACTACCCCTAGAATAAAATTTTGGTTTGAGATGCGTTAGTTTTTCTATGTTTTCCTCATGATTGAGATGGATTCTCTAATAACTTAGGTATATGTATGGGCATATACCTAAGTGGGGTTATTTTTTGATTTTGTACATTTTGGTTTATCCTTGATGGATTTTGTGAGGCCTTGAGGTTCTTGGGGTCCCTACTGAGTATCATTATACTCCCCTATGCACGAGCTATGCCGGAACCTTGTTGTTCTGGATGCAGACAACAGACAATGCTGAATGATACTGAGAGTTCCAGTACTGGACGGTGCCTGGAGGTGGATCATATGACAAGTCAGTACATGGAGGATACGGACGAATGTGGAGTGTTGAGGGGGCTATATGTACCTACCCTTAATGTAGGAACCCCAGAGGACGATCCAGTAGCTGATTTTTCTTTTTATTCAGTTTTATTGTATCACAGTTGTACTTGTACTTTCCGGTTGGGCTTGTTTTCTAGCCCATTTTACCTACTGCACTCACTCAATTTACAGTTCAGTTTTCTAGTGTTCCTATCATGCGGTGTGCTTGGTTGTATGTGTTTACAGGTTATAAAGGCAATGCCTTTTTAGTTTTAGGGAATTACACATTTGGTGCTATTCGGCAGCCCCTGGCCTATGGAAGGAGGGCATGGGGTAGTCACAGAACCGGCCCCAGGGTATAGGTCGTGAAAAATTAGTATTAGAGGAGTCAGTTATACCACAGAACTAGGACTTTGATCTTTTCTGTGAATAAATAGTGTTAAGGGTAATGACTGCATTTTTCAGTTTAGGGAGTCTAGTGTTGGTGCGGCGATTGATGTATCAATACTCTAGGACCCTGAGTACAGATTTATGACTCAATGGATGAAAACACCGATTGCGTGAGTGTTTTTAAGAGTATTATTTGTGAACTCTTTGAGTCAGATCACCAGGTCAGCTCACCAGGTATAACATATTGACAGTGGAACATCTATTTATTTTCTGAATGCCTCCACACAGATAGCAAGTTAGAGTTCTAAGAGTTTTACGTACTGATATCCCACCGAGCGACGAGGCCTCGGTGCAGGGGCCTTTATAGTAGAGGTACCGACAGAGGCACCAGCGGTACTATTACCCGTTGGGCCACTAATTCCACCAGCCCCAGCAGCAGATGGTGCACGCCACTTGAGTTCATTGCATGAGTTACAACAAGAGAGGCCACCCAGGTTCAGGGGAGAGATAGACCCACAGGCGGATGAGGATTGGCTGGTAGTCGTGGTGAGAGTTTTCCAACTGGTAGCGACTCTTATAGACCTCATTGTAATCCTTACTGCCAGACTTCTACAGTAAGCAGTAGGCAGATGTGGAGCTTGATGCTCCAAGTTCACGACGAGGTGACTCTTCTCTGGGCAGAATTCGAGAGATTGTTTTGGGTAGAGTTTGTTCTAGCGACTTTTCCTATAGTTTGAATTCAGTATCTACTTCATTTTTAGTAGTGAAACATGGATGTAGCTCAGTACTCAGCGACGTTCACAAAACCCTCACGCTAATCCACCGATATGGTTAGAGACCCATTCTTCAGGGCCCGAACCTTCTAGAAGTGACTCAGGCGGCTTCAGTGATCCCACTCAGCATCCCGACGTAGGCTGGGGTGTTAGAGAGAGCCCTCATGGTGGAGAGTTTTTGTGGTGATTAGTCTCTAGCCACGAGATCCACCACCAGTCATCACATAGAGAAGTCTGCTGTAGCTGAAAAAATACAGATGTCAAAAAGGTCAAAGAGTACCAGACCCAAAGGTGGACGACCACATGACTTAGGATAGGTTGTGTGGGGAACTTGAAGCGGAGACAGACATGCCAGAAGAGGGCAGTTTTTATCATTCGGCGGGTAGGTTTACATGGCTCGTGACTGTCTGACCCGTCGTATGGATGATTAGTAGATGGTAGAGGGACAACCCAGGTAGAGACATAGAATCGATTGAGGACGTCCTCAATGAGCAGGCAGATGTGGTAGAGGAGATGGTCGTGCAGCTGGTGGTGGGTGATGATTCGAGATGTTATCGCCACCACCACTAGTAGGTACTCCCTGACCTCAGGGAGCAGGTGTACAAGGGAGAACTCATCTTCAAGAAGATGAGGCTTACAATCATGGCACTCTGATGATGATTCGAGGAACAATATGTGTCTATTACTCTATAGTTGCAGTACTTATAGACATAGGTTCTATTCATTTTTTAATTTCCACTACCCTTGTTCAAGGCTAAGAGATTCTGACGGAGCCGTTGGTTTGATTCATACGACTAGAGACTTCTACGGGAGTATATTCAACGATTACAGAGTGGTGTCGGCAATGTGAGCGTACTCAAGGAGGAGAGAGCTTCGGATGGGATCTCCTAGTAGCGGCATTGAGGCCTTACGACGTCATCTTGGGTATGGACTGGTTATCTGTAGTCCATGCTCAGACTGACTGTATTAAGCGCAAAGTGTAGTGTGTCTGCATGGATGGGACCAGGTTTACCTTCACCGGTGAGAAGGGATTCATTGCATACAGGAAGAACTTACCCGGAGGAGAGAGCAGCCAATTACTCACCAGTTAGCTAGCCTTAACCTCAGAGCTGTTGATGTGGGGAGTCCGAGATATCCTATAGTGGTGGACCAATATGTGAATGTTTTCCTTGATGATGTTCTGATATACCTCCTCGTAGAGAGGTGGACTTTTACATTGTATTTTACCCCAAGACGACACCGATATCTACACCAGCATATCGGATGGCTCCCGCTGAGCTTCGTGAGATGCGGGTACAGCAAGTGGAATTGCAGGGGAAGAGATTCATCTGGCCCAGTGTTTCTCCTTGGGTAGCCCCTTTTTTGTTCGCCAAGAAGACAGATGGGAGCTTGAGGATTTGTGTTGACTATCGGTGCCTGAACTAGGTGACCGTGAAGAACAAGTACCCACTCCTGAGGATTGACATCTTCATTGATCATCTGAAGGGAGCACGGTGGTTCTCGAAGATAGACCTCAGATTAGTCCGTCACCAGCTCAGAGTACGAGATGAGGATGTACAGAAATTAGCTTTCATGTGTCGGTACGTCCAAAATGAGTTTTTCGTTATACAATTTTTAGCATATCCAACGTTCTAGCAGTGTTCATGGGACTCATGAACATGATATTTCAGACTTACCTTGATCGTTTCGTGGTAGTCTTCATTGACAACATTCTGATCTACTCGTATACTGAGGAGGAGAAGGCCTATCATTTTTGTGTAGTACTGGATACACTCTGAGAGCACCAGCTTTATGGTAATCTCTCGATGTTCCAGTTCTAGATCCAAGTGGTTTACTTTCTGGGATATATCATATTGGAGGATGGAGTCACAGTGGATCCAACGAAGATTGAGGTGGTACTTTCTTCGGAGCCACCCATGAGTGTGATAGAGGTATGGAGTTTCCTGGGTTTGGCTGGATAATATCGGAGGTTTCTACAAGATTTCTTCGTAGTTGAAGCACCACTATCATCCATGAAAAAGAAGGGAAAACCCTTTGTGTAGTCTGAGTGATGCCATAGAGCTTTCATGAGCCGAGGCAGAGGCTGACTAGTTCCCCCATCTTGAGTCTTCCAGAGGAAGGCATAGGGTACATAGTGTACTGTGACACATCAGGACCGGACTAAGATGTGTCCTGATGCATGAGCAAGCAGTGATCACATATGGATCTCGAAAGCTGAGACAGCATGAGAAAAACAATGCTACCCATGACCTGGAGTTATAAGCAGTGGTTTTCGCCAAGAAGATGTGGAGAAACTATCTGATGGGTGAATATTTTTGAGTGTACTCTGATAAGAAGAGTCTCAGGTATATCTTCTCTCAGAAGGACCTGAATCTGAGACAATGATGTTGGCTTGAGATCCTCCAAGACTATGACTTTGAGATAGTCTATACTCTTGGGAAGGGTAACATTGTAGCATATGCACTCCGTAGGAGATCTAGTATACAACAACTAGGTGAGGCGACAGAGCAGCTAGCCGCCTTGCTGATATCCTTTGTGGATCAGGATTGATAAGGTTTTCTAGAGTCTCTTACAGTCACTCCCCCACTTCATTACCGATTCAGGGAGGCACAACGTGGGGACGCTGACAGCGAGGCTCAACATTCTCAGATATCCATAGGACATGAACCTGATGGATTTTTTGAAGGTGAGGAGCATGTCATCCTCTTCATGGACATACTATGGTACCAGTGTCACATCAGGAGGATGTGTTGAGGGAGTTCCACACATCCCCTCTAGCGGTATATTCAGGAGTGGAGAAGATGTACCAGGATCGCCAATGACATAACTGGTGGCCATGAATGAAGAAAGTAGTCGTAGAGTTTGTCTCTCGATGCCTCACATATCAGTAAGTGAAGGTGGAGCATCAGGTACCAGCAGGCTTGGTTCATCCTTTAGAGGCCCCAGAGTGGAAGTGGGATGGGATATCGATGGTTTTTGTGACAGGAATCCCACGTAAATCCAAGGGTCATGACTCTATCTAGGTGATCATCGACTGACTCACAAAGTCAACCAACTTCCTATGGATCAGAGAGCAGGGTTCAGTAGCGAGCATGGAATGCCTCTATGTGCAAGATATTGTGCGGCGACCTGGAGTACCATCGATGATTGTTTCTGATCGTGATTCATGTTTTACTTCCCACCTATGGAAGGGGTTCCAGGAGGCTTTTGGGACACAACATCATTTGAGCACTGCCTTCCATCCTCAGACGGATGGCCAGACTGAGTGGACCATTCAGTCCCTCGAGGACATGCTCTGTGATTGTCTTCATGAATTCGGTCGCAGCTGGGAGGATCACTTACCATTGGTGGAGATTTCATAAAACAACATCTATCACCCCACCAATGGGATGACACCTTTTGAGGCGTTATACGGGCGACCTTGCAGATCACCTTTGTGCTGGACTGGCCTAGGGGAGTCAGCAATAGTGGGACCAGAGATGGTACAGGCTACCATAGAGAAGGTGCAGATCATCCAAGAGCATATGAACCCTACACAAAATAGGAAGAAGTCGTATGCCAATAGGAGACGAAGACCTCTGGAGTTATAGGATGGAAACCATAATTTTTTACGGGTCTCACCCCGAAGAGGATTACAGTGATTTGGCCGAGGAGGAATGTTATCTCTGAGATTCATCAAACCCTTCCAGGTCCTCCGCATAGTTGGCGAGGTGGCTTACCACTTAGCTCTTACACCATAGTTACACCGGGTGCATGAAATCTTCCATGTATCCCAGCTGAGGAGATACGTGCACAAACCTTCCCACATCATCAACCATGGGGAGATAGACGTCGACGATGGGGAAACTTTTACAGAAGTTCCATAAGAGATTGAGGATCGACAAGAGAGAGATCTTCATGGATGATCGATACCACTAGTGCGCATTCACTGGAAGCATGGGAAACTCCAAGAGAGCACATGGGAGTGGTAGGCTTAGATGCATGCTCAGTACCTCCACTTGTTTATCTCGATTGAGTTGTGGATTACAGGGATATAGAGCCCTGAGGTGGGGAGAATGTAAAGACCCGGATTTTCCATGTAATTTTTTTAATTAAATAGGAATTCTATGAGTTTGAGAAAATTGAAGGCACATGATTCTGAGGCCCGGTGTGCATGTAATCAATTTTGGAATTTTTTTGGGTACGTTCAATAAATGTATGAGTGGGTTTTTCCAACTTTTGATCTGGTGCTCAGAATTGAAATGCGAGGGTACCGTTGAACTCGCAACGCCAGTATTTTCAGAAATATACTTTCAATTCGATGGTGAAAGTTAGTTTTTTGGTTTTTCATGGAAATAATAACATAAAATGAACACACGTTTTATTTTATTTTACCTGTTGTAACCACACATGTGGAAGTTAGAAGTGGGTATCATCAGACCTTAACCTCCCATGAGAGGTTATGGTGGTGGGGTACACCACACCATAACCTCCCTTGAGTTATGGTGGTGGGGACCACTCGAGGTTTATCTCTCATAATGGGGGGGAGTGGAATCCTATCAACCCCCTCATTAATGTGGAGGAGCCTCTTGAGCCTCCCCACATTAATTATACCAACACACCAATTAAATGTGCCAACCTAGCCATTTAATTAGGATATTTGGAATTTTGTGCCTATGAACTAAATGAAACTTAATATTTTATTCCATGGAATCTTTGGTGGAATTGGGATGACGACATGGGAGAATGCTTCTCCAACGAAGAACACTTCCCCAATGAAGAACGTGTTCCACCGATGAAGAATGCTCCACCGATGAAGAACGTCGACCTCGACTTCGAACTTCTTCCTTGGGACATCCTCCGATGTAGGACGTCTTCAACTATGACAAACCTATTCACAATCCAACGATTGAGGAAAATGCCGATGACACTGACGTCCGTCATTTTCCAACGATCCACATTCTTCCTTGCAACTCCGTCGACGAACAACCTGAGGTAGGGGGATTATTTGTGTGATATTAATTTTTCCATTTTCTTACCTTGGATTCATTTGTGGGATTGAGAATGATTATATTGCAAAAGATCAAGGTTGACATTAATTGCTTTGTTCATTGTGAACGGCTTGCTACCACTCTAAAGGCAGAGGGTGCAGGCCACACAAACATGGCCTGACCCCTCCACTGTTCTTCTTTGTTTTGTTATTCAAAATGAAGGAAGATGAAGAAGGCGACAGAGGCAACGACACTGCCACCCGCGGCCACCGTGACCTGCGCTGCCCCCATGGCGCCCAGGCCTCCTAGATGAACAGACCAAGAACCCAGGACATGTCGCCCGGGCCAAGCCGGCTCCGCGCCATAGCTCACGCCCCCACCAGCTGAGCCACCCCGGCCGCACCGCCCGCCGACCCGACCGGCCGCACCGCTCGCTGTCTGAATCAGCTACGTCGCCTGCCAGACGAACCTGCCATGCAGCCCTCCCAGCCCAACCGGCTCTACGACACCCTCCGAGTCGAACTGTCGTCGTGGTGCCCTCGGGGCCGACCCGCCCCTGCAGTGCCCTCCGGGCCGAGCTGCCCTTGTGGCGCCCTCCGGGCCGAACCACCCTCGTGGCGCCCTCCGGGCTGAGCTGTCCTCGCGACACCCTCTCGGCTGAACCTCCCTCATTGTCGGTCTGCACCGTCGCGGCGCCCTCTCTGTCAAAATGCCCTCGTGGCCAGTCTGCGCCCTTGCTATTGGTCTGCCGCCTCCACATCCCCTCTTGGCCCTCGTGGCTACCGGACTGCCCAACGGACCGGGCCACATTACAGTTTGGGCCTGACCCAATGGGTGAGGTCGGGTCGACCTGAACCAGGTTGACCCATGCTGGGTCAAGCCGGGTCGGTCGGACCGGGTCGGACCGGACACGGGCCCACTACGGCCCATTTACGCTCCTTAGGCCATAAAAATGGAACCAGATATCCATTTGAGGAACTGTTAGCATCACGGAGAATCATGGAGCAAGACAATCCATTTGAGTATACCCACTGATTTTTTGATTGAGATGAGAAATGGTCAGGTTGGATCGAGTATGAATCCAACTGGGCCCTCGAGACTAAATTGCTAATAACTCACAAACCGGGCATCCGATTGACGTGCTGTATGTTACATTGAGACCCATATGACGTGGAGGACCTTTGAGATACTTCTTCGCAAAACATTGTGAATGTGCGAGTGTCGACCAGTAGCTTGTGGAGCGGATCCTACCGGAGATGAGCGAGTATAGTGCGGAGACCTAGTAGCTGGATCTGACCTAACGACTCTTAACCGTTTTGAATCGGAGTTACTCTACTAGCCCAGTGGGGAGCTCCTTGGTGTCGTAGAAGACCCAGAGTGGGGAGCGCCACTATGTGATGCGGCAGAGCCATGATACTCAATAGGAGGAGTACCTCAGCAGGTTATGAGGGGGAGCGTGCTTGGTGACACGAAAAACCCATGGTGGGGAGCGCGCTTGGTGATACGGAAGATCCATGGTACTCGACAGGAGGAGTAACTCAATAGTCCAAGATTAGTGGGAAGTGCACTTGGTGTCACGGCAGACCCACTGTACTCGATAGAGGAGGAGTTAACCAGCAGCCGAGGGGTTCGATTATGTGACTGTGGATGTTACATGATACTACCCCTATAATAAAATCTTGGTTTGATCTGAGTCAGTTTTTCTGGGTTTTACTCATGATTGAGATGGATTAATTGATAACATAGGTATATGTATAGGCATATACCTAGGTGGTTTTATCTTTTGAGTTCATACTTTTTGGTTTATCCTTATTATATTTTGTGAAACCTTGAGGGTCTCAGGGTCCCTATTGAGTATCATTATACTCACCCCTGCACAGGCTATGCCTGCACCTTGTTGTGATGGAAGCAGACAAATGACATCACTGACTGAGGCTGAGTGTTCCAGGACTGGATGATGCTAAGAGGGAGACTATACGGCATGTCGGTATGTGGAGGAGACGAATAGACATGGAGTGCTAAGGAGGCTATCTGTACCTACCCTTTAGGTAAGAACCCCAGAGGAAGATCCAGTAGCTGACTTTCCCTTTTCATCAGTTGTATTGTATCACAGTTGTACTTGTACTCTCCAGTTGGGAATGCATTCTGGATCCTTTTACCTACTGCACTCACTCTATATACAGTTCAGTTTACTTGTGTTCCTATCTTACTGTGTTCTTGGTTGTGTGTGTTTACCGGTAATAAAGGCAATGCCTTCCCTGTTTTAGAGAATTACGCCTTTGGTGCTAGTTGGCTTCCCCTGGCCTATGGAAGGCGGGCTTGGGGTAGTCACGGAATGGGCCCCGGGGGACGGGTCGTGACCTGGAGTCACTGATGTGGATTGGTGCGGTGGTGGAATAGCCAGTGTAGAATCCACTACATGATCTCACTAGTTGTTGTGTTCTAGGAATCATCTTCGGGGGAGTACCAACCACATAATCATGACCCTATAGGACTCGGTGTTTTCGACCACCTCATATGTGATGGCATCAACCATTGATGAAATATCTGGTGGGTTCTCATCATCTAAAATTACCTAGAATAACTCCCAGTAATCTCATGATGAGTTAGATAATGAAATTAGAGACATTATAGTGGAATTCGCAATGATACCCTAAAAAGAATAAAATTATTCATTATCCTTCATGAACATATAGATATTTTTTTGGATTTTGAGGACCTCACCTTATTGGATAGTAAACCACACCCATCAGGATCCTTCCCCAAACTCTGATATAGATGAATGGGGTGAGGGATAAATCCTTGAATCAAAATCCAAATCATAATCTGAGAAGAATAATGGATTGAAAATCACTTGGCACATTTTGGAGTTTTCTTATGGCATTGATAGTTCACTCTTCTGCCCTAGGACAGTTGTTTAGGGTAGGTTAGTGCTTTTGAATGAGTAGGACCTTTGTACTATGGATTTTGGGGAGGAACTCCACTTTTATTACTCATGATACTGGGATGTAATCCATATCATCTATCACTGGAGCTGGGAGGACCTCCACTCTAGAGCTCGGGAAAATGGGGAGGACCTCCTTGCGGATTGTGGGATTGAAGAGGACCTCTGCTGGAGTGTGTTATTGTGCAGTGAGGGACATTTCAAAGACCAAACTAGACACAGGGATGACCTCTATATTGAGTAACATGAGTATGGGGAGGGCCTCAATATTGTTTTTGGTATGTGAAGGGACTAACATCATTGGGATTGATGCTGGAATAGGGAGGCCCTCCACCTAAGATAGTGGAAACATGGGGAGGACCTCCATGTCGACTATTGTAAAACCCCAAGCTTCTACGGTACGCTTCTCTTTGAATAATGTGATAGCGTGTGTTGTACGCAACATCGAGTTCTAACACACCACAACCAATCAAACTAGCCGTTATGAATAGTAATACCTACTTTTTGAAATTATATATATTTTATATTTCAAAATGGACTTTATATTTGGACTCAGAATATCGAAATAATCCTAAGTTGAATTTTTGGTATTTTTCTTAGAACTTCCAATTTTTATGAATAGTGAAAAATACTTAAAAACTAATTTTTTAATCAAAATAATTTAGAGTGATAAATTATATTATTTGGTGATTTTAAATTATAATTAGAATATATTTTTACCATTTTATGCAATGGTGTTCATTATAATTAATTTCACTTTGAAATTGGACATAAACAATTGTCAATCTTTTGATATATATTGTTTCTTAAAAACACGGTATTTGTTGTAACAACAGGAATTAATTATAAAATTAATTAATTCAACTTATATGTTTGGAATTTTTTAAAATAGACATCATTTTTGAATTCGGAATATCAATTATAGCTTAGGGTGAAATTTTGGCATTGTTCTGAAAAACTTCAATTTTTGATGAATAGTGAAACCACTAAGTGGTAGTTAAAAAACTGAATTTTTCATAAAACATAATTTTACCATATAAGTGAATAGAATTTTGAAAATCCACGAGACACGGTTAATATCAAGTAGTAAAATTTTCTTCATTGAAATGAAAATATTTTTTGGTGAATAGTTACTTTTTTATTTTATTTACCACGGTTAAAAGTAAATAGGGTAATTAAGGGTAAAATGATATTATTATTAACCTAAGACATGTCCTAATTCTATTTTACAAGATTATATCGACCAAAAACAACTTTAGGAATAAAAAATTATCATTTAGGTCCACTTGGATCAGATTAGGACAGTTATTTTTATTTAATTCAAAGAAGAGTTAAAAGAGTTAGAATCAAAGTTTATTTACTAAATCATTTTAATATAGGGTTATACATAATATAAATTCGATTTTAAATATTCATTATAAAGATAAAATGATTTAATATATAATTATATTTTATTTATAATATTTAGACATTAAATAATTAAATTTATTTATGACACAATGATGATGAAGTAATTACCATAATAGTGAAACTTTAAAATAATTGATATTATAAATACCCAAATAAATATAATTTGAGACTTTTTAGGAATTTAACTAATTTTCTAGGTTAATATGAAATGTTAGTATTGACTTAAGTAACTTTGTTCGAAGTAATAATTCTATTATGATTTTCACAATAATCAATTATTGACTAGTGTCAAAATTGACATAAAAGTGTTTTTAAAACAATTACTATATTATTAATTGATATTAAATTCCTAAAAAACTATGGTTCGTCCATGAGACTTATATCATGATACTTGTATCATTAATGGACCACTTTGAGGTCACTTGGATGTATATAGTTTGTTTATGAACCATATAATATAAAAATACAAAGAGACATTGTAAAAGTGAAACTAATTAAGTAATAGTTAATACTTAATTATAAGGTTAATATATTAACCCAAACCTATCTAAATTATTTTGGTTGAGTGTATTTCGACCCATCCCCACCTTAAACTTTAAATAATCCACTTTGGAGCCATTATAAGCCGAATATGAATTTATTATAAAATAATATTTCTAATTTTTCCAAAGGTGCCCCTCACCCCTCTTATAAAAGGGCACTCCCCCTTCTCATTAATTCACACCTTCAAAGCCTATTGGCTCGGCCAAAATCTGCCCCAATACTCTCTAAACATCCCTCACATCATCCTAGAGGCCTTCCTTTAGTCATAAATCCATCCTAAGAGCCCTTTTTATCAAATCAAAAGGAAGAACCCAAAGAAGAGGTAATGATTTCCCCACCCTTTTCCAAGTTCCATTCTTCTTCCACTTCTTCATTCTTTGTTATTACCATTCTAAAATAATAACTCCAGTATCTTATATATACTGTGATGTTATTATAAATATGGTACAACCATATTCAGTATTCTATCCATCCTTTGAATAACATGTCACCATACGTGCGTACATACGGCTTACCGTCTCCACGTAATGTTGTAATTGTTATTCAATAAATTATTATTTGGATGGGTATAATAATAATGTGTAACTCATGTAAATAATAAATATAACATGATAATGATTCTTTATATATGATATACCATCCAATTATATTTTATTTTAATATAAAAATAATGATATTGTCGCTCGTGCATACGTACGGACTACCGTCTCCGCAAACGCGATGAGTTTCATTCTCCATCGTATCCATTCAAGTATAATTCTCCATTGATGATTAATAATAGTATCTAAGGACTTGATATCATTCTAGATATGACTAATATACAACCTATCCATGAAAAACACACCTTATGTAACAAAACATATAAAACAAAACGAGTTTGTTAACACCCGAAACAATGATAATACTAAGATATTATTAACAAATCAACGTTAAAAGATCATATATGATATCATATTAATGTATATGATTCTTTTATACTTTAATAACAATTATTTCACCAATATACAGGATTTTAACTGACCCCAACCAAGGAAAAGTGCAAGGTAAGGGTTATTTCACAATCTCTTCATTATCCGAGGTCTTTTTATACGTAATAATCTACTCTGATTTCTTTATCATCCACATCCATGTTTCTTAAGAATGTATTTCAAAAAATTTTACAATTTACAAGAATATGGGTTAAAGTCATGTATACCCTTGTTTTACTTTTTATAAGAGGTTTATAAAGGAATATTTCTGTCGTTTTCCCAAATAAGGTGCTTTTTAACCTTTTCGGCAGAATTAAGGTAAGAATGTTTTTTTAACTTATATGGAGGTTTCGGTTATATTCCTCTGTTATAAAATCTTCTAAGAATCCCTTACAAGATTATAAGAAAATTATCAAAGTAAATGTTTTATTTTATAATTAACTGACTTTTAAATGATTTAAAAAAGTGATATTTCTCTCAAATAGTTTTTATTTAATCTATGTCAACATCTTTTGATGGATTTTAAGTTTATTTGAAGTTGATTTATTATGATACAAAACTTCCATATTGTATTGATAGTTTTGTGATATGTTTGAATGTGGATGTGTTATTTTTATACCATTCATGTTTTATGAAGAATGTATTGACATTTCGTATGCTAGTTTTAATATGAATGTTTATGTTATGTTTAAACTTGTTCATATGAGGAATGCATTGGACTTAATAAGTGATAGGTGGTGCCCGCTATAGCTCCTCGATGTATCGGTAGGTCTAATGAGGAAAACTAGTGTCTTGGCACAAGGCCTTGGCAAAATCTTATTTGTAGTCTTGGCACGAGGACTTGGCTATGTGGTTATGGTAGTCTGGCATTATGCATTCCATCATTATGAAAGTGGTTATTGATATTGAAAGTGATTATTCGCTTAGTAGAACATCCATGTGAATAAGTAAATGGAATTATTTCATTTTTTCCATACTATGTTGATGTTCAAGTTTAAAAGGCTTTTGTTTTAGTTATACATTTCCTTAAATGTTTATTCTTATTTATGAAAGTTTCCACTATATTGTTATCCTTACTGGGAATTTGAGCTCACCCCTTTCAATGTTTTATTTTTCCATGATGTGAAGAAGAAATTTATGAATGACTTACTGGGATAGTATATGGGGATATGAGTGTGGACTATGAAGAAATGTTGTTTTTGTAGTTTTCATTTTTATGATATAATTTAAGACTTATGAATATATCTAGTATTTCCAAGGATAAGAAACTAATAGGTCTTTCAAGATTTGATCCTTCTTGTGATCATGCCAATGTTATGTAATATGTCACCGACTCTGGGTAACTGGGGTCAGGGCGTTACAGTTGGTATCAGAGGAAGTTTAGTACAAACCATGGAATCTAGATTTAGATAAACTCTGATTAGAGAACATATAACTAAGATGGAATTTTAGGATTAGTATAGAAAAACTTCCTAGAATTTTGTTATTGTAGAGATTTTGTGAGTTTTCCGAGCAATACATCCCTGTCTGGATACGAGTAGGTAAAGGCGGCTCTGGCACAGATGTACCTAGGGGTAAAACCCGAAAACACCGCTTTGAGCTAGACTCGAACGGGAACTGGTGCACGACAACGGTCCTTGCTGCACTCTTGGTTACGGCACTCCCGTGGGATATACTTAAGATAACTCTCATTTTCATTATAAATCATTATGAAGTGTTTTTGAGTATATACTTCCTCAAAGATTACATTTTTTATGATTATGGATTATATCCATAAATAGTTCAATTTATGTTAAGTGTTTTATAAGTATGATATTATGTATTTTGATTCATAAAGTGATCTAGTTTATGCCATTGTTTAGAAATGGCGCCTAGTGGAAGAAATGGAAACCATATCAATGCACGCACTCCATGTAGGGATTTCCCTCCTGCTCAAGATAATTATAGTGGAACTGGTGATGCAACTGGTGCTGATCAGCTAATCACCATACTGGGACAACTCACTCAGGTTATGAATAATAACCTTACCCGTATGGAGGACCCTGATCTGCAACGTGAAGGATCAATGCTAGATCGATTCTTGAGGAAACAACTAGCAACGTTCCATGGGAGTACAAATCCCTTAGTTGCTGAGCAATGGATAAAATTCCTAGAGAAAATATTTCAGGATTTGGGGACTAGTGAAAGGAAAAAAGTTATCATGGCTGTTTACCGCCTCACTGAAGATGCTGATCAATGGTGTTCGTTGATTCAAAACACAAAAAAAGATGATGAAGTATCAAATATGGAATGGAGGGAGTTCAAAGATATGTTTTTAGAAAAATACTTTCCTCGTGACCATCGAGCATATATGGAAAGGCAATTTCTGAGTATGAGACAAAAGGAGGATGAGAATGTCGCAAAGTATGAGGCTAACATTACAAGGTTAGAAACGTATGCTGTAGAGTATATACGTATCCCAAGAAGTAAGATTGATCGTTTCTTTGATGGGTTAAAAACAATTCTCCTTCGAGCATTAGTCTCACAATCCTTCTCGTCGTACGAAGACATCGGCTCATGTGCTATCAAGATCGAAAAGTAATTCTTTAAGTCATATGACATTATAGCAAAGAAATAGAAGAAGCGATCTACTGATCAATCTGGGAATGGAAATAAGGGGAAGAAGGTAATGGTTGAATATCCATCCTGGGGTAAATGTGGGAAGAAACACCCCGGTAATTGCTTGATGGGAATGGGTGTCTGTTACAAGTGTGGTGAAAAAGGCCACCAAGCTCATGATTGTAAAGGAATGAAGGAAGAAACAAATGTTCAGTGCTACAATTTCAGGGAGATGGTACACAATGAAAATGAATGTCCTAAGCGTCTGGGGAGCTTACCTCAGAAATGGCCAAGGGATCAAGGCCAAGCTTATACTATCACTACTACTGTGGTAGAAGCTCCAAAAGACGTGGTGGTGGGTAATTTAATGGTTTCCTCAAGTTTAGAAAATGCATTACTTGATTCTGGATCATCACATTGTTTCATATCTTCCCAGTTTGCTAAGAAAATTAGATCATTCCAATGTGATTTAACAAGGGAGTTGTTAGTTAAAACTCCTAAGGGATGTATCATTGCAACAAAGTATTGTGAATCAGTCCCCCTTAGAGCACATAAATGTTCTTTATCTTCTGATCTCATCGTCATACCTATTATTGAGTTTGATATAATCCTCAGTATGTATTGTCTTTCAGACTTTGATGCGAAGATTTAATATAAGAAGAAGGAGGTTACAATTTTTGATGATAATGATAAGGAACACCTTATCTTTAGAGCAGAATCGGCACCACCTAATTCTTATCTAGATCCACCCCCAGTAGCTCATCTAAATTGAATTATTGGGGAGGAAGAGAATTAAATGATTGTTGGTGAGGAATGGAATGTTCAAATAGAGGATGTACCTGTTGTGAATGAATATGTAAATGTATTTCCGGATGATTTACATGGACATCCTCCAGAACGAGAAGTTCAGTTTTCCTTGATTTAATTCCTGGATCACGGACTATATCAAAGACCCCTAATAGAATTTCCACTGTATAATTAGTTGAACTAAAGAAACTACTTGAGGAATTGAGTAATAAGGGATTTATTCTCCCTAATGTTTCTCCATGGGGATCCCATGTTCTTTTTGTTAAAAAGAAATATGGATCTATGAGGTTTTTTATTGACTATAGGGAGATCAATGACATAACAATAAAGAACAAGTATCACATACCTCGCATTGATGATTTATTTGACCAACAGCATGGAGCTCAATACATTTCAAAGATTTACCTTCGATCTGGATACCAGGTACAGGCATTACGAGTTTACTGTAATGCCTTTCGGATTGACTAATGCACCCTCTGTATTCATGGATCTGATGAATAGAGTTTTCAAGTAATATCTCGATGAATTTGTGGTGGTATTTTTTGATGATATCTTGGTATACTATAAAAGCTACGAAGATCATGAAAATCAATTGCGCATTATCTTGAAGACTCTGAGAAGACATGAATTATATGGGAAGTTTAACAAGTGTGAATTCTGGCTTCATGAGATTTCTTCTCATGGCCATATTGTCTCTAAATATGGAATCTCTATTGATCCTTCTTAGACCAAGGCAATCCCAAAATGTCCAGAACCTACGAGTATAACTGAGGTACATAGTTTTATTGGTTTGGAAGGTTATTATCGACGTTTTGTCCAAACTTTAGCCCAATTTCCTAACCCATTAACGAAGCACACACGTAAAGGAGATAAATTTGTTTGGACATAGAGTGTGAAGAATGTTTCGAAGAACTGAAGAGAAGATTCGTCAATGCTCCTATATTGACTCTACCTTCGGGGAATTATGGTTTCATTATTTATAGTGATGCATCGAAGAAAAGACTTGGTTGTGTCCTTATGAAGAATGATAGGGTTATTGCCTATGCACCATGATAGTTCAATATTCATGAGAAAAACTATCCTACTCATAATCTCGAGTTAGTAGCTGTGATCTTTTCTTTAAAGATATGGAGGCACTACCTCTATCGTGAAAAATGTGAGATTTATACTGATCACAAGAGTGTGAAGTATAATTTCTCACAAAAAGAACTCTACATGAGGCAAAGGAGATGGCTTGAATTACTCATGGATTATGATTGCACGATACACTACCACCCGGGGAAGGCAAACAAGGTGGCAGTTGCTTTGAGCAGAAATGACCATGGAGTTTTGAACAATATGAGAATTGAAAGGGATCCAATTTTCGTGGATCTATTGAAGATGTACATGGGATTAAACAAGGAAGGTGAAACATCAATACTTTTTCAAATGGTTGCCAAACCATCTTTACTATAAAGGAATAAGAGTTCTCATACAAATGATGAAAAATTTCAAAAGAAGATTAAAGCTGTGAATGATGGGAGATTGAGAGACTCTGTGTATGAAGAAGGAATTTTGAAATTCGGGAAGAGACGTTGTGTTCCCGATATACCTAAACTAAAAAGGGAATTACTGGATGATGCTCATAGTTCCAATTTCTCTATACACCGTGGGAGCACAAAAATGTATAGATATTTGAAGTAACATTTTTGGTGGGACAACATGAAGAGGGAGATTGCTGATTTTGTGTCAAGATGTATGGGTTGTCAATAAGTGAACGCTGGAAGGAGATAACCTGGAGGAGTCATGCAACCTCTTCCCATATCGGAGTGGAAATGGAACAATATTATGATGGCCTTTTTCATGGGGCTACCAAAGAATCCTAGAAGGAACAATGCAATATGGGTCATTGTTGATTGTCATACCAAGTCAGCACATTTTCATGCTATAAGGGAAGATTTACCACTTGAAAGACTAGACAGACTATATATTAATGAACTTGTGAGACTTCATGGAGTACCCCTATCCATTGTTTCTGATATTGATTCTCGTTTTAATTCAAGATTCTGGAAAAGTCTTGAGAAATCCTTGGATAATGAACTTCATTTGAGAACTTCCTACCACCCTCAAACAGATGGAAAATCAGAATGAACTACTCAATCCTTAGAAGACATGTTGAGATCATGATCACTTGACTTACAGGGTATGTGTGATCAATATTTACCTCTTGTAGAATTTTCCTATAACAATAGCTTCCATTCGAGTATTCAGATGACACCATATGGAGCATTATACAGAATGATATTTCGTACACCAACCTGTTGGGATGACGTTGGTGAAAGAATACTTGTAGGCCTAGAACTGGTGGAGGAAACGACGGAAAAGGTTAGGTTAATCTAAAACCATATCAAAGCAGCTCAATGTAGGTAGAAGAGCTATGTCGATAATCGAAGGAAGGATTAGGAATTTCAAGTCGGTGATCATGTTTTCTTAAAGGTATCTCTATGGAAGGGAGTTATACATTTTGGTAAGAAAGGTAAATTGAGTCCCAGGTACATCGGACCTTTCGAAATTCTAGAACGAATTGGGGATGTAGAATACTGATTGGCAATGCCGCCAATTCTCTCCAAAGTTCACGATGTGTTCCACGTATCTCTATTGAGGAAATAAATGCCTGACCCAACGCATGTACTCACCTATGAGGAATTAGAACTGGAACCCGATCTGCCACATTGCGAAGATCCCGTCAGGATTTTTGATATGAGAGAACAAGTACTGAGAAACCGGACGACGAGTCTGGTAAAGGTTTTGTGGAGAAACCATAAGATGGAAGAGGCAACATGGGAACCTGAGGAACTTATGATGAAGAACCACCCGAGTCCTATCATGCGGTAGTATTCTAGAAATTTTTATGAATAAATTATTTGAAGGAGGGGAGAATTTAACACCCCAAGCATTTACGGTACGCTTCTCTTTAAATAATATGATAGCGTGTGTTGTACACAACATCGAGTTCTAACACACCACAACCAATCAAACAAGCCATTATGAATAGTAATACCTTATTTTTTAAATTATATATATTTTATATTTCAAAATGCACTTCATTTTTGGATTCAGAATATCGAAATTATCCTAAGATGAATATTTGGTATTTTTCTGAGAACTTCCAATTTTTATGAATAGTAAAAAATACTTAAAAAACAACTTTTTTAATCAAAATAATTTATAGTGATATATTATATTATTTAGTGGTTTTAAAGTATAATTAGAATATATTTTTACCATTTTATCCAATGGTGTTCATTAGATTTAATTTCACTTTGAAATTGGACATAAACAATTGTCAATCTTTTGATATTTATTGTTTCTTAAAAACACGCTATTTGTTGTAACATCATGAATTATTTATAAAATTAATTAATGCAAATTATATGTTTGTAATTTTGTAAAATTGAAATTATTTTTGAATTCATAATATCAATTTTAGCTTAGGGTGAAAGTTTGGCATTGTTCTGAAAAACATCAATTTTTGATGAATAGTGAAACCACTAAGTGGTAGTTAAAAAACTGAATTTTTCATAAAACTTAATTTTACCGCTTCTGTGAATGGAATTTCGAAAATCCGAGAGACACTGTTAATATCAAGTAGTAAAATGTGGTTCAATGAGATGAAAATAATTTTGGTGAATAGTAACTTTTTTTGTTTCATTTACCACTGTCACGACCCCCTACCCCCAAAGATGCCCCTCCTGAGCTGGAAATAGCGAAAGGGAGATAATGACCCCTGAGTCCCGCCTCCAGTAGGCCCCGGGGTGGCAACTAGAACCAAGGGTATGCGTTTTTCACAATTATGGGAGGCATTGCCATTTTTATTTTTAAAGATCGGGAAATAGGACAGGTCAACCACCAAAAAGGGAATGAGCAAGTGTACAGAAATAAACCCAAAACAATCCCACATTCATGTTTAAACAATTTTATAACAAGTTACAAGTACAAGAAAGCTCAAAGTACAATACCAAATGAAAACAAAGGTACATCAATAGCAACAACTCCAACTGCCCGACTAGTAGGGTCCCGCGCGACCCTGGTAGTCCTCATGGAAACGTGAAAGTAAACGTCGGGTGAGCATACAAGTATAATCAGTAGGGAAACCTAAAGCTCTCGTGCACAAGTGAGGAGACATCCTAATGTCCCGTGAGAACAACAGAAGAAACCTAGCAAGGAATTCTATCCACCCAACCTCGCCAGCCACACTCACCAAAACACAATCACAAAATGTAGTAGTAATACTATAAGAACAAGAGTATTTGGGTACCCCGCACCATTTCCCTTTAGTTGGCTGCTCTTAGTAACGATGAACACCCTGACGCTGCCACACTCTCACCGCCCGCACACACCTGGGCCTCACAACCACGTATCCCGCCCACACACACCTGGGCCTCACAACCACATATCCCGCTCGCACACACCTGAGCCTCAAAACCACGTATCCCTACCGCACACACCTGGGCCTCATCCCGAAGATTTATGGGAAACAGTAGAACCTACCCAAAGAGTCTTGGGCTAAAACCACCCCTATCGAAACCTACCTGAAGAGTCTTAGGTGTAAGGTCGCCTGAATCCATCACAGCCTTGGGGAGAAGGAGCATGAAGGAGCTAGTAACTAAGGGAAAAACTCCCTCTCCCATGAAAATGGGAGTGTTCAGCACTAAGTGCTCAACATGGTTGGGGTGTGATAAAACACAAAAGATACAGATATATATATATATATATATATATATATATATATATATAGATACCAAACACTCAGCCCAACCTATGGATTCTAAATAGAAAACTGAGCACGTGCCTCGACACTACTACCACGAAGTATGCATACAACAAAAAATCCCAACACCCTTTAGGTTTTCACGTCTCAGTAGAAATAGTTTATTTAGTTCCTTAACTACTGGGCAACTATCCACAACCAACCACATCAATCGTTTGTAAAACATATCCCTGCCATCCACATATCAAGTTAGGAAAAAGACGAGCAACACAACAAAGCCCTTCTTATCAACCAACAATCCCCATTGATTATTATTTCCATTTAATTACCACACACCATCATTTATTAACTCTTCCACTTTAATTTATTATTCACAACCCACTATTCATTCACATATGAGTGCATCCCTGCAGCCTCGCTGCCAACCACTATAACCACAACCACACCGAAGCACGTTTATCATTATTATCCATTTAATACCATTTATTCATCCCCTCTTCCCTTCACCAACATAGCATTCACACCAACCCACAACCAAGTCAATTGCAGCCCCACTGCTCACCCGATGCACAACAACCCACAAAACACCCCCATCACATGCCACGTAACCAAGCCAACATCAACATGTTCATTATTTCATTTTTGGTCAACCGGAGTGATCACACAAGGGTTCCAGATTTTAAACAACCAACATTACGTGAATAATCAATTTCCACATTCCACAAGGTTTCCAACAATATGAAAATCCAGAAGGAGAGGGAAACATTTAATTGCATAAGCAAACGCCCCCAATGATCGTGATTTTCAGTAGGTAGAAGCTCATTCAATTCACAACATAATATCATAGAATATAAAGTAACAGCAATCACAACTTCCCAAACCCGTTCTTTAACCAGTTATTATCTTTATTTAATGGTTCAACTATTTCTCATTAAAACAAGAGGATACCCACCCCGCAAGATGCACAAATTATAGAGTCGGAGCTAAGATCCCTACCTCAATAGGTTCCCGATCACATCGCTCCCCTAGATCAACATAGAAGACGTCCGTCGGCATCCATCACTTCTTTTGGGTCCCAGAAAAACCTCCCCAGGTGGAAGTCTGAATGGAAAGGCTGAAGTAAAGACAACAGATCCAAGATCGGAATCTCCGCCTCGTCGTTACGATCTCGTGGCCGCTGACGGATCGTAAATCGGAGATCGGATGAAGAAGTTATGGAAGGAAGATCCTTCGAGTCTCTTGAGAGATCTATGCTCAAGGGAGAGGGGAGGTGAGTGGTGAGTTGAAAGGAGGAGGATACCCCTCTTTTATAGGCGTGAAAAGAAAAATTACACGACGTGTACTCGGTTCTTTCACACGGTCTCCACACGGCTTCCAACACGGCTCCACGGTCGTTGACTGGTCAACACACGATTTGAGGGTAACGCATACGAGGGGAGGGACTACACGATGTGTAGTTTAGACACACATCGTGTACTCATTTATTGCACATGGCAAGGACACGACTCCAACACGGGGTATACCCGGAAAGGGGATACACGGCGTGTAGTTTCAAAATTCTGGAACGTGTGGGAAAAGTCCATTTTACCATCTAGAACACTTCTTGACCTTCTTTTGACAACGGAATGGGCCGGAGAGGTCCGGGACATTACATCAGATACCTCTTAAAACATTCTCATCCCCGAGAATTCAAAAACCAACCCAGAGGAACCCAAAAAGATACCTATTAGGGTTCTCGTTATAATAGGAACCCAACCACCAACCCTAATTATAGGTGTTAGGAATTCCTTCTCCCATGTCGAGATATTATCCACTTTAGGCGGCACTAACTTTCTTTCACGGGTTTAAACGCATCCTCGTTAATGCATATCGATTAATAATCAGGTATTCCCACTTACATACATTAGGATTTTTCAACTCACATTGCCCCCAACACCGCACAACCTACACACTGCCCGAACACGTGGGTTTGGGAAATTCCTTCTCCTATGTTGAGATATTATCCGCTTTAGGCGGCACTGAATCGCCCGCACGGGTTCAATCGCATCTGCATTAATGCGTCTCGATTAAGGGTCATGTTTTTCCCTTTCCCACACATCTGAACATGTTACACATTACTAGGGAACAAGGAAACAAAAGGTCTCACAACTGACAAGCCAAGAATTCCATATAACAAGGGTACAAAATACAACATCAACATAAGCTCAGAAGAACAAGGGAAAAACACAAGTCAAAACAACTCTAGGTGTTGAGCGTGCATCAGGGTCTCCCGCTCCCAAGTTCTCTCCTCGAGGCCGCCATGCCTCCACAACACACGAACCAAAGGAATGGTTCATCCACGAAGCACCTTCTCTTTACGATCTTCGATTTTTACTAGTCGTTCCTCGAAGGTCGTGTCGTCCCCCATATCTAACTCTCCCTAGTCGATAACGTGGGAGTTGTCATGTATGTACCGATGAAGCTGGGAGACGTGGAAGACATCATGAACTTTCTCCAACTGAGGTGGCAGGGCTAGCTGATATGCCACCTCGCCAACTCGCCTCAAAACCTCAAAAGGTCCGATGAACCTAGGCGAGAGCTTTCTCCCTTTCCCAAACCTCCACCGCCCCCGTCGAGGGGAAACCTTCAAGAACACATGATCCCCCACCTCAAACTCCAAGGACCTCCTCCGACCATCAGCATAGGACTTATGTCGGTCCTGAGCCGCTTTCATCCTCTCACGTACAAGATGGACTTTCTCTGTGGTGCTCTGCACTACCTCTGGCTCAAGACCACCTATCTCAACAACCTCTTCCCAAAAAATGGGTGAACGACATGGCCTTCCATACAAATCCTCAAACGGTGCCATGAATTAGTTGAGTGGAACATGTTGTTGTAGGAAAACTCCACTAAAGGCAAGTGTCGTACCCATGATCCTTCGAAATCCAGAGCACATGCTCGCAGCATGTCCTCCAATGTCTGGATAGTCTGCTCCGTCTTCCCATTGGTATGGGGGTGGAAAGCATTGCTAAGGCGTAGATGGGTTCCAAAAGCATGTTGTAACCTCCTCTAGACTCATGAGGTAAACCGAGTATCCTGATCTGAGATGATAGTCCTCGGAACTCCATGCAAACGCACCACCTCGTCTAGGTACATCTGTGCTAAGGTACTCGTCAGGGCCGACTCCTTGATTGCTAAGAAGTGAGCTGGTTTCGTCAGTCGATCCACCACTACCCAGATAGCATCATAACCTCCCTTGGATCTGGGTAGTCTTGTGACTAAGTCCATCAAGATGTCATCCAACTTCATCTCAGGGACATCTAAAGGATGCAACAATCCACTAGGAACACGATTTTCAGCCTTCACTTGTTGACACACTAGGAATTTAGCCACAAATACGCCACTTCCCATTTCACCCCAGGCCACCAAAACTGTTCCCTCAGGCCTCAGTACATTTTCAAAACTCCTGTATGTACTGCTAAGGCTGAGATATGGAACTCACAGAGAACTCCCTCATTCATAGCCTTCAGAACAAACAAACTTCCATGGAAAAGCATCTGATGTCGGCTGTCCTCTGAACATCCTTCTGGAGCATTCCCCTAATCGACACGACCCCACATCACTTCCTCCTCGGAGTCCCCCCACTGAGACTCTTCCACCTACTGCATCAAGGAGGACTGCACCATCATCTGAATCAAACATCCTCTTACACCTTCTACCCCGACATCCAAGTGCAAGGCAGCCAACTCTCCCATCGCCTTCCAAGCATCAGCAGATTCCCGAACCACTTCCTGATGCGACTTCCTACTCAGGGAATCAACCACAACGTTTCCCTTACCTTCAGTGTAAGAGATATCAAAGTCATAGTCTTGGAGAAACACGACCCATCTCTGATGTAGTAAGTTCAGGATACGCTGGGAGAAGATATAACGCAGGCTCTTGTGATCTGAGAAGACCAAAAATCGCTCCCCAAAGAGGTAATGTTGCCACAACTTCAGTGCGAACACTACTGCTGCAAGCTCCAGGTCATGGGTGGCATAGTTACGCTTGTGAGGGCGCAACTTCCTAGACCCATAACAGATCACACCCTTCTTCTGCATCAACATGCACCCCAGACCAAGGCCAGAAGCATCAGAAAACACTTCATACAACAACCCTTCCTCTGGAAACCTGAGTGCGGGAGCACTGACCAATTTCTCCTTCATGTAGTCAAAAGATTTCTGGCACTGCTCACTCCATAGGAAGACCTGATTCTTCCTCTTCATAGCTGTCAATGTAGCAGCAACTCGAGAGAAGTCTGAAACGAACCTCCGATAGTAACCTGCTAACCCCATGAAACTACGAACTTCCGTCACGCTCTTGGGTGCTGCCCAAGAAACAACTACTTCCACCTTATAAGGGTCCACTGACACTCCATGCTGAGATACCACATTCCCAAGGAAGTGTAATTCTTATGTCAAGAACTTACACTTTGACAATTTCCCATAAAGATGGTGGTGTCTAAGGACTTCCAAGACTGCCCTGAGATGCTCAACATGCTCCTCCTCTGATCTTGAGTAGATCATGATGTCGTCGATAAACACAACGATGAACCGGTCTATATACCCCCGGAAGACAAAGCTCATAAGTCCCATGAACACAACCGGTGCATTCGTAACTCCAAACGGCATCACTATAAACTCGAAGTACCCAAACCTGCACCTGAAAGCCTTCTTCGATATGTCACTATCCTTTACCCTTAGCTAATGATACCCTGATCGCAGTTCAATCTTGGAAAACCATCCTGCTCCCCTCAGTTGGTCGAATAGATCATGTATCCTTGGAAGGGGGTAGCGGTTCTTGACCGTTACCTGGTTCAACATTCGGTAGACTATGCATAGCCTGAGACCACCATATGCCTTCTTCACGAAAAAAATTGTAGCACCACATGGCGAAACGCTGGGTCGAACAAAACCCTTCTCCATCGTATCGTCAATCTGAATCCGAAACTCTCGCAACTCCAAAGGTGCCATCCGTTATGGGGAAATTGAAATCAGATGGGCACCTGGCTGTAAGTCTATCCTGAACTCAACGTCATGTCGGGGGGTAGAGTCACAACATCCTCAGGGAAAACATCTAGGAACTCTCCAACAACCTCTAGGACATCCATCATCTCTTTATCAGTTGGAACCACTGATAACCCTCCCAACAAATAAAGGAGAGGCTCCACACGCCGGCTTCCCACCTAAAATATCCTCTCGCCGAAAAAAGATATGCGCTGCCCATCCACGTCTGAGAACACGACTCTTCTCTGGAAGCAGTCAATAACAGAACTAACCGAAAACAACCAGTCGATTCCTTGGATGACATCGTATGGCTGCATCTGTAACAGAAGAAGGTCCCCACTAGATCGATGTGGTCCCAACGTCTGCCCACATCCTCGAAAAACACAAGATACACTGGTCTGGCCCCCAACTGGTGTACTCTGTATCAGTGGTACAGAAATTCTCTCTACATCAAGTCCCAAATCATGGGCTAGAATAGGTGAAAAAAAGGAGTGCGAGACTCCCGAATCAAACAAAGTAGAAACAAGAGTGCTGAACAAAGAAACCGTACCTTGTACCACCTCTGGTCCCACTGGAGCTGCCAACTCTGCTGCGTGAAACTATCCACGCCCAGCTCCTCTGCCTCTCTGATGTCATCCACCTCCCCGACCACGCCCTGGTTGAGGTCCCTGAGGGGCACCCTCTGGTCGTCTCCCTCCCGCAAATACTGCCCTCAGAGGAGCATGGTCATGCTGCTGCTGGAAGGGCCTCACCGGGAACTGGTGCTGCTGAGGTGGACGGTGAACCTGTCCACCTCTACAAGAAAAACACCTCGGTATCAGGCTCGTGAAAAAGGGACGAGGACCCAAATATCTGAACTGGAACTGCTGGGGCCTGCTCCCCACTGGCCTGAACCTGGACGGTCCCGTCGCAGGAGACCTCCTATCGACTGCCTTCTCCTTCGATGAACCTGGATGGATCCCCTCTTGCGGTGCACCTCCCAGCGAGTGCATCCTCTCTACAACCTCTTCCTTTTTATGTACTGCCAAGTACGTCGGAAGGGTGAAGGGGGTGACAGCATGCTGGAGCGAAAGATGGAGCGCGTCCTCCAAACGTCTTGCCCGAGACTCATCATCTGGAAAGAGATCCGGAGCAAAGCGTAGGAGATCTTTGAACTTGATCCCCAGCTCTCGTACCAACATACTCCCCTGCTGAAGGGAGATAAACTCATGTCTCTTCTCCGCCTTGATCGTGGAAGAAAGGAATTCCTCTCGGAATTCCTTCTCAAAGTCAGCCCATGGAACCCCTGCCTTTATCCTCTCTCCGAGGTAGAGTGTCCACCACTGTCGCGCCGCACCTCTCAGCTGACTGACTGCTAGGGGAACCCAGTACTCCCTCGCAGCACGGATCAAGGTAAAAGCGATCCCAAGCTCCCCAAGCCACCCCTCAGTCGCTGTATCCGATGTACTACCCTCGTACTTCTTGAGGGTCTACCGCTCGATAGAACAGAGAGTCATCTACCACTGGCTATCTTCCTCCTCTCGGTCAATCCTCAGCTGATCGAATGCCTGAATCTGCTGGGCCTTGGTCATCTGAGCCACCCGGGGACGACGTCCAGGTGCCATAGCTGTACAGTAATCAAGGATCTCCTAAGCCCAAGTAGTAAGGAAAACTCAAGGTTTTATTTTTATCATTTTATTTCAATTTCTTTCCCAGAACACCCAAATCATGTAAAACACAATCATGATGATGCATGTACCTTACCTAGGGTCTCTACCCTGCAATCAATGTATCCTCACTTGGTCGTTCAGTAGGGTCAGAGTCCTTGTATCGGATCACAGGGGCCCTAAAATCATGTCTCCTAGCCGGTCTTCCCGGGCCTATGTCACACACCAAGATTAACTAACATTGTCACCCTACCATCCCATGCAATCCTTACTGTGCCTAACTCCAGACTCCATCCAAACTCTCAACCATCACCTCTGATACCATTCTGTCACGACCCCCTCCCCCCAAAGATTCCCCTCCTGATCTGGAAATGGCGAAAGGGAGATAATGACCCCCCGAGTCTGGCCTCGAGTAGGCCCCGGGGTGGCGACTTGCACCAAGGGTATGCGTTTTTCACAATTATGGGAGGCATTACCCTTTTTATTTTTAAAGATCGGGAAATATGACAAGTCAAACACCAAAAAGGGAAAGACAAGTGTATAGAAATAAACCCAAACCAATTCCACATGCATGTTTAAACTATATTATAATATGGTTCAAGTAAAAGAAAGCTCAAAGTACTATACCAAAAGAAAACAAAGGTACATCAACAGCAACAACTCCAATTGTCCGACTAGTAGGGTCCCGTACGACCCTAGTAGTCCTCCTGGAAACCTGAAAGTAAACGTAGGGTGAGCATACAAGTATACTTAGAAGGGAAACCTAAAGCTCTCGTGCACAAGTGGGGAGACATCCTAATGTCCTATGAGAACAACAAAAGAAACCTAGAAAGGAATTCTATCCACCCAACCTCACTAGCCACACTCACCAAAACACAATCACAACAGGTAGTAGTTGTATAAGAACTAGAGTATTTGGGTACCCCACACCATTTCCCTTTAGTTGGATGCTCTTCCTAATGACGAATGCCCTGACGCTGCCACACTCTCCCCACCCGCACACACCTGGGCCTCACAACCATGTATCCTGCCTGCACACACCAGGGCCTCACAACCACATATCCTGCCCGCACACACCTGGGCCTCACAACCACGTATCCCGCCCGCACACACTTGGCCCCCATCCCGAAGATTCTTGGGAAACAGTAGAACCTGCCCGAAGAGTCTTGGGATAAAACCACCCCAATAGAAACCTAACCAAAGAGTCCTAGGTGTAATGTTTCCTCAAGCCATCACAGCCTAGGGGAGAAGGAGTTGGAAGGAGCTAGTAACTAAGGGAAAAACACCCTCTCCCAGGAAAATGGGAGTGTTCGGCACTAAGTTCTCAACATGGGTGGGGTGCGATAAAACACAAAAGATACAAATATATATATATAGATACCAAACACACATCCCATACTATGGCTTCTAAACAGAAAACTGAGCACGTGCCTCGACACTGCTACCAGGAAGTATGCATCAAACAAACAATCCCAACCCCCTTTTGGTTTTCACGTCTCAATAGAAATAGTTTATTTAGTTCCTTAACTACTGGGAAACTATCCACAACCAAAAACATCAATCGTTCGCAAAACATATCCCTGCCATCCACAAATCAAGTTAGGAAAAACACGAGTAACAAAACAAAGCCCTTCTTATCAACCAACCAACCCCATTGATTATTATTTAAATTTCCTTACCACACCCCACCATTTATTAACTCTTCCACTTTAATTTATTATTCACCACCCACTATTCATTCACATACGAGCCCTTACCTACAGCCCTGCTTCCAACCACCATAACCACAACCACACCGAAGCCCGTTTATCATTATTATCCCTTTAATACCATTTATCGTAGCCCCGCTTCCCATCACCAACATAGCATTCACACCAACCCACAGCCAAGTCAACTGCAGCCCCACTGCTCACCCGATCCACAATAACCAAAAAAACACCACCATCACATGCCACGTAACCAAGCCAACATCTACATGTTCATTATTTCATTTTTGTTCAACCGGGGTGATCACACAAGGGTTCCAGATTCTAAACAGCCAACTTTACGTGATTAACCAATTTCCACATTCCACAAGGTTTCCACCAATAAGAAAATCCAGAAGGAGAGGGCAACATTTAATTGCATAAGAAAAGGCCCCCAAGGACCGTGAATTTCAGTAGGTAGAAGCTCATTCAATTCACAACATAATATCACAGGATATAAAGTAACATCAATCACAACATCCCAACCCCGTTATTTAACCAGTTATTATCATTATTTAATGGTTCAAATGTTTCTCATTAAAACAAGAGGATACCAACCCCTCAAGATGCACAAATTAGAGATACGAAGGTAAGATTCCTACCTCAACAGGTTCCCGATCACAGTGCTCCCCCGATCAACTTAGAAGATTTCTGTCGGCGTCCGTCACTTCTGTTGGGTCCCGGAAAAACCTCCCCGGGTGGATGTCGGAAAGGAAAGGCCGATGGAAAGACAACGGATCCATACTCGGAAGCTCCGCCTCGTCGTTATGATCCCGTGGCCACTAACGGATCGCAAATCGGAGCTCGGATGAAGATGTTATGGAAGGAAGAGCCTTCGAGTCTCTTGAGAGAGCTCTGCTCAGAGGAGAGGGGAGGTGAGGGGTGAGTTGAAAGGAGGAGGGGACCCCTCCTTTTATAGGTGTCAAAAGAAAAAGTACGCGGCATGTACTTTATGGTACAGGGCGCGTACTCGGTTCTTTCACATGGTCTCCACGTGGCTTCCAACATGGCTTCGCGGTCGTTGACTGGTAAACACACGGTTTGATGGTAACGCATACGTGGGGAGGGACTACACGACGTGTAGTTTAGACACACGACGTGTACTCATTTATTGCACACGGCAAGGACACAGCTCCAACACGGGGTATACTCGGAAAGGGGGTACACGACGTGTACCCAAAATACACGGCGTGTAGTTTCAGAATTCTGGAAAGTGTGGGAAAAGTCCATTTTACCCTCCAGAACACTTCTTGACCTTCTTTTGACAATGGAATGGGATGAAGAGGTCCGGGCCATTACAACCAAGGTTAAAAGTAAATAGTGTAATTAAGGGTAGAAATGATATTAATATTACCCTAACACAATTCCTAATTCTATTGGACAAGTGTACCTCGACCAAAAACAAACGTAGGAATAATATATTATCATTTATGTCCACTTGGATCAGATTACGACATTTATTATTATTTAATTCAATGAAAAGTTAAAAGAGTTAAAATCAAAGTTTAATTACTAAAACATTTTTAATATAGAGTTATACATAATATAAATTCGATTTTAAATATTCATTAGAAAGACAAAATTATTTCCTACATAATGATATTTTATTTATAATTTTTAGACATTAAATAATTAAATTTATTTATGACACAATGATGATGCAGTAATTACCACAATAGTGAAAAATTAAAATAATTTATATTATAAATACCCAAATAAATATAATTTGAGACTTTTTATGAATTAAACTAATTTTCTAGGTTAAAATGACATGTTATGATTAACTTAAGTAACTTTTTTAGAAGTAATCATTCTGTTATGATTTTTACAAAAATCCATTATTGAATAGTGTCAAAATTGGCATAAAAGAGTTTTTAAAAAAAATATTATATTATTAATTGATATTAAATTCCTAAAATTCTAAGGTTCGGCCAAGGGACTTATATCATGATAGGTGTATCATTAATGGACCACTTGGGGGTCCCTTGGATGTATATAGTATTTTTATTAATCATGTAATAAAAAATACAAAGAGACATTGTAAAAGTTAAACTAATTAACTAAGAGTTAATACTTAATGATAAGGTTATTATAGTATCCCAAAATGTATAAATTCTTTTGGTTGAGTGGTTTTCGACCCATACCCACATTAACCTTTAATTAATACACTTTGGAGACATTACAAACCGAATATGAATTTATTAAAAAATAATTTTTCTAGATTTTCCAAAGGTGCCCCTCACCCCTCTTATAAAAGGGCACTCCCCCTTCTCATTAATTCACACCTTCAAAGTATTTTGCCTCGGCCAAAATCTGCCCCAATACTCTCTAAACTTCCCTCACATAATCCTAGCGGCCTTCCTTTAGTCTGAAATATAACCTACAAGTCCTTTTGATCAAATCAAAAGGAAGAACCCGAAGAAGAGGTAATGATTTCACCACCCTTTTCCAAGTTCATTTCATCTTCCACTTCTTCCTTTATTGTTATTACCATTCTAAAATAATAACTCCAGTATCTTATATATACTATGATTTTATTATAAATATGATACAACCATATTCATTATTCTATCCATCCTTTTAATAACATGTCACCATAGGTGCTTGCGTACGGCTTACCGTCTCCACGTCGTGGTGTAATTGTTATTCAATAAATTTTTATTTGGATGGGTATAATAATGATGTTTAACTCATGTAAATAATAAATATAACATGATAATGATTTTGTATATATGATATACCATCCAATTATATATTATTTTAATATCAAAATAATGATATTGTCGCTCATGCGTACGTACGGACTACCGTGTCCACGAACGCGATGAGATTCATTCTCCATCGTATCCATTCAAGTATAATTCTCATTTGATGATTAATAATAGTATGTAAGGACATGATATCATTCTGGATATGATTATGATATAACCTATCCATGACAAACGTAGCTTACGTAACAAAACATATAAAAGAAAACGAGTAAGTTAACACCCGAAACAACGATAATACTAAGATATTATTAAAAAATCAATGTTAAAAGATCATATATGATATCATATTATTGTATATGATTCTTGTATAATTTAATAACAATTATTTCACCATTATACAGGAGGTTAACCTACTCCAACCAAGGAAAAGTACAAGGTAATGGTTATTTCACAATCTCTTCATTATCTGAGGTTGTTTATACGTAATAATATACTAGGATTTCTTTATCATCCACATCAATGTTTCTTAAGAATGTATTTCAAACAATTTTACTATTTACAAGAATATGGGTTGAAGACATTTATACCCTTGTTTTACTTTTTATAAGAGGATTATAAAGGAATCTTTCCATCATTTTCCCAAACAAGGTTCTTTATAACCTTTTCGGCAGAATTAAGGTAAGAATGTTTTTTTAACTTATATGGTGGGTGCGGGTATTTTCTTCCATTATAAAATCATCGACGCTTATCTTACAAGCTTATTAGAAAATTTTCAAAGTAAATGTTTTATTTTATAATTATGTGACTTTTAAATGATTTAAAAAAAGGTATATTTCTCTCAAATAGTTTTGATTTCATCTATGTCAACAACCTTTGATGGATTTTAAGCTTATTTGAAGTTGATTTATTATGATACAAAACATCCATATTGTATTGACAGTTTTGTGATATGTTTGAATGTGGATGTGTTATTTTTATACCATTGATGGTTTATGAAAAAAGTATTGACATTTTGTATGCTAGTTTTAATACGAATGTTTATGTTATGTTTAAACCTTTTCATAAGAGGAATGCATTGGACTTAATAAGTGACGGGAGGAGCCCGCTATAGCTCCTCGATGCATCGGTAGGTCTCATGAGACAAACTAGTGTCTTGGCACAAGGCCTTGGAAAAATCTTATTTGTAGTCTTGGCACGAGGCCTTGGCTATGTGGTTATGATAGTCCGACATTATGCATTCCATCATTATGAAAGTGGTTTTTGATATTGCATGTGATTATTCTATTAGTAGAATATCCATGTGAATAAGTAAATGGCATTATTTCATTTTTTCCATACTATGTTGAAGTTCAAGTTTAAAAAGCTTTTGTTTTAGATATACATTGCCTTAAATGTTTATTATTTTTTATGAATGTTTCCGCTATATTGTCATCCTTACTAGGCATTTGAGCTCACCACTTTCAATGTTTTATTTATCCCAGGATGTGAAGAAGTAATTTATGAATGACCTGCTGGGATAGTATGTGGGGACATGAGTGTGGACTATGAAGAAAATATGTTGTTGCAGTTTTCATTTTTATGATGTAATGTAAGACTTATGAATATACCTAGTGTTTCCAAGGGTACTAAACTAATCAGTATTTTGAGATTTGATCTTTTTTGTGATCATGCCAATGTTATGTAATAATGCACCGACTCTGGGTAACTGGGGTCGGGGCGTTACAACTAGTGGTGATAACCTGAGGAGGGACTTCATATTGATCATTAATAAAGTGGGTAGGGCATCTAATTTTTAGGAATATAGCGGAGGGAGGTCCTACAATGGTATTGGGAATGACATGAGGAGGACTTTCGCATTGGTGATCTATGACATGGTGAGGACCTCAATATTGGGAACCAAAAGCATGGGGAGGGCCTCCGTGTTGGATGTCGATGAGAAAGGAAGAACCTTCACCTTGATCTATGTTGGGAACATTGGGAGGACCTAAATGCTGAGTGAAATATTGGAGAGGTCCTTGACTCTGGTGGATTACCATACAAGGAGGAACTCTGTAGTGCATCTCCTCATTATAGACAAGCCAGTAATGACTACTCGTGACGCCGGGGGTTGAGAGGGTCAATCCAACATCCCTGTGGGGTTGATAGGGTCTTGATCCCAACTATATGTTTATGGATCCCTGCTCTGTAGTATTATGGATTAGGAGAAATGCTCCAGTAGTGGAATGCACCCCTGGAGGTGTTTAAAATTATTCCCATTGATGAGCATCCTCTTGTGCTCACACCCAATGTTGGCGTTGGGTCATTCAAACTGGGGATGAAAGAACAAGGGAGTTTTCCACCCATTCCATATCCTATAGGACTAATCACTGATAGTGTTGATGTGTCCATGTTAGAGTATTCCTTGGTGGATCCCAAGAAGTATTCACAGCCTAGGTGACCGAAGCATCCACCTACTCTTCAATATTGGGGAGAGAGTCAAGAGATCATTTTGGGGATAGGCTCATGAAACAGTTCATCATTGGAGTGGAGAGTAGTGGATCCCCGCATAAACCTTGTGGGGGGGGGGGGGGTTCAGTGAGGCAAATAATCTTTAGATTCCTACCGGGCCATATCCTACATAGTAATTCCCCCCTCAAGCTTATACGGGCATACTAGGGAGTCCATCAACCTCCTATGAATCATATCTGAGGGAAAGATGGGTTGTGGGATCCCAAGAGCTGTAGTAATTTCTGATTCCATGGAGGAGGAGGAGTCTTGTGGGATTGTCTCATTAACATTTTTCTATCCCCTTAGAAAATGGGGATTGTGTTGATGGATTTATGTGCTTGGGTCCTAGAAAGATGGAAGATTCCGATATCAATATGTATATCCGGAAAGTGAATCTTGATTCCACAGCATCATCCAATCATCTATGGTTGGAGAGATAGATATCCACACAGACGATGTCATAGACTAGAATGACAATTGATTAAATGTGCCAATTTCTAGTGAGTTCATGCCTGACCAACTATTTGATTGGAACGTCCTGATGCCGGATAACTGGATCTGGTAACATTATAATCTATTGATGCCTCAAATTCTACAAGTCCCCATATTTAAGAGAATAGTTTCAAATCAAGTTCACCATTTCTGTTTCTAATTATTCCTTCAGGGTTCCCCACATCACATGTCTTCATTCACTATCATGCATTTTACCCTGCATTATCACATTCCAATGGTAGGGGGAATTCATCACCTCTTCGACAAAATCCTATCCTTGATCAAAATAGGATGATAGGATTTTGGTTCCTCATTCCATGTATTCCTCCTTGGAATTCGTTTCCTATTATAGGTATCATTCATAGATTATTTCATGTTCATGAAACTTGTTCCTAGTTCACTCTCTTTTTGGAATCTGGATAATTACAAATCTTCTGTCTAGACATTCAAAAGGGTCTTGATAGGGAGAAAACATTCAGTTATGGGAGTATTAACGTTGGGAATCACTAGAATGTGTGGATGATGGAACATTAGAACACATGTATTCTTCCTCCTAAGAGGACTTATCTTGGCAGAGAAACCTTAGGCATCCCATGTTTATAGTGGGGTATCTGATTCTAGAGGCATTCCTTCCTTGGTATTCCCTAGTCATCACATGCTTAACAATAGGTAGTTGTGAGATAGGTTGGAATTTTAACGTCTTACATAGATGAATGGAGGTTGATCAGGATGCCTCATGGAGGTGGATCAATGAGATTCAACCCAAGTTAGGAGAACATGATAAGGTTTACCATATGTATGGATCAGAACACCTGTGGAGGTGGACCCTAGGTGGTCTGTCCGATAAAGGGAAGGTGTCACTCTATGAAGGTAGATCTAGAAACCTATGAGGGTAGATCAGTGTAGTGAACCCTTAGGGGGGGGGGGACACCAAGGTTTATCATTTTTTGGGATATAACCCCATAGAGGCTTCCTACATACCCTGTTTATAGAACATAGATCAAAGCAAACATAGTTATTTGGGCACTTTTAGGATTATACATTGGAACCGCCCTTCACAAGAGGGTTTCTACTGGTTAAATTGTGTGGGTATCTCATATTGAAACTAACTAGGTGCTTCTAGGAGTAGTGATGATGTGGATTGAGTGGCATGATTCCCCCAGGTTTTTGAGGACCACAAAAAATCATGATGGATTTTGGATGGATTGGATAAAGTGGATGGAATGTATGGGGTTGTTTTTTTGGTTTGGACCTCATGGAGGCTTCATACATATCTCGAGTGATTGGGAATCAAAGACCAAGCAGATCGAGAATAAATTTTGGGGTTTACACCTAAGGAGGAGGCCCAAATGATGAATGTGTATGAGATTCAATATCCTACCAAGATGTGGGAACCTAGAAAAAATCAGGATAGATGATGGATTAAATGGGTGTTATCAGATGGATCAAGACACTCTATAAAGGTACATCTAAGGGATGTTTCCCATAATTGGAGGATGTCACATCATGAAGGTACATCCCTAGGATAGAGAACCTAACTTTACCACAGGTTGTGATTGAAACTCAAGGGGGATTCCTATGTACCATATTTAGAGGATATGGATCAAAACCCACATAGTTCATAAAGTGGGGTCGGGGCTTACACATAAGGAGAAGGCCCATATTATTTTTTCATACACATTAGATCTTTCTATTGAAGCAAATATGAGTTTTTTGATTACATGTAGGAACATACAATGAAAATCTATTGGATTTAATGGTTGTTTCAAGCCTCTAAGTACATGTGAGTCATGCTTGGTGTGAGAAACAAAAGGCAGCCATAGACCCTACTATAGTGTCATGAAATATGCGCTAATGAGAGATGTTGTAGGGTCTACACATGGGAACTACCCATGGATGATGACATTATATGTGAGGAGGATCTCATTCAGTGTGATTAATACCTCATTCCATGTGAATAATACACAAATCATCCTATCAAGGGCATGTGGGACTTACACATAGAGATTTACTGATGAGAACATGGATAAAAACCCCAGTAGAGAGAGATGGTGGATTGACTGTGTGGGAAGTGATAGGTTTCTAGTGGCCATCCCCTATCTAATCATGTGGGGAGGTTGTCACTCCATGAAAGGAAGATCACATTCCATGTCACTCATACACAAGTATATCCTAGGCTTTCCACACATGGGGAAATCACAATTTAACATCATGTGTTAAGGAAGTTGGTGCTAGGTAATTTTACGTCCAGAAACTCAGACGTGGGGGATAACATTTTACCCCTTGGGCTTTCATAACCACTGAAAATAAACCATTGGGTAAGGGAAGGAGTTTGAAATTTCAAAGGGTGAGGGTGTGGGGGAGTGTTCACTCATGAGGACCACATTCACATATCTATGCTGAAAAGGAAAAATCCGTGAGCATATATATGCTGAAAAGTAATAGGTAGGGAATCTCGGGACGCACATGGAGTGGATTGGGCCACTAGAATGGGTGGAATATGAGGTAAAGATGAACCAATTATGGAGGTATAATAAGTCCTGGATCACTCAACCTTCATGAAAATCTGTCAGCAAAAGGGAGTTAGTATGGAGAGGCACAGGAGTGGGGTTTCATGAAGAAGTGTGCCTCGCTGAAAGGGGATTTACGAAGCCCATGTTCTTCATGGGGTTTAGGGTCCTTGAGAAGGAGAGGTATTTAAAAACATGGATACCCAACCTTGGCATGAACGAGTGTTTTGATAATGGATTGCTTCATGAAGGCTTATATCCTTACGAAATCTCAAGTACCCCCATAGGGAATATTTTTTCGTGAAGGAGGGATTCTTTCTTGAAAGTCTTCCCCAACATAGTAGAGGGTACTTTGGATCTAGGGAATGGGGGTTGCATGATGCTATATAACCTTGTATGTTTCATTTTACATTGGGTTCATGGTTCTTATGTTCTTCTTGAATTGGCATATCGAAAGTCAAAAGGTCAGGGTAGCTATCCCTTTTAGGTGGAAAGAGTTGGGTGTTGATAGGCACAAGGGTATAATGATTTTAGGAGGTGCACAAAAAAATGTGGGATTAATGAATTTTTGTGGCTGCATCAGACTCGGGAATTCATCTGTCAAATGTTATCGCTAGCGTAGAGCTGTATCAGTGTCACTTAGAATTCCATATTGGACTCGCACATTCGTGTTGTTGGAGGATCTTAGTTAATGTGCATCATGAGGTAGACCCTTAATCCGGTTCTTGGAGCCTTTTATTCATTGATTCACCTTAGAACAAACATATGCACCTTGAAGAAACGCGATGAATGCATTTTGGAACCAAAATTGGGTTAAATCAATTTTTACAATTATTTGGAGGGTTGATGGGCCTGAAGATCCTGACATGACCCACACTAATGGTTCCACTTTCAATGAACGGTAATGGATGGGCCACCTAGGGTAATTATCACAACATCTGAGTTAGATTGAACATTGAGGGGTGGGTGGGTGGGTAATATTATTTCTTCATCACTATATAATTTAATCTTAAATCCATCTAGAACCCTATCATATGACATGGATCATTCTATTCTTATGAATCATAGTATATTATTTAGATTTTTTGATATAAATGAAAGAAAATGGGATATGGAATGGGGATTAATAAGGGATTTTTTTTGGGTAGTCTTCATTGTGGTGGGACAATTGGGTCCACGTGTTAGAAAAGTTACGAGGTTTAGTTGTTACAAGTGGGGAGCGGTGAGGGAGTAAAAGAGAGGGATGAATTATATTATGAGATTCAACCACTTTTTTGGGTGGGAGATACCTAGGGAATTTTTTTAGACTTATTCATTTCTATTATTCTCAATCACTATAATAATTTTGTTTATAAAACATCATTATAAACAATGAAGCATATTCATGGAAGCCCGTGTGAGCACATGAACTTATCATAAGGTGTAACATAGATTTTATGAATACACTACTAGTTTATATTCGATGACCAAACACACTACTCCCTATCTCAGTAACCCTATATATGGAATAATCCATCCCTCTCGATGGAATGGAACACTACAACTTCATAATTAGGCATCTTTACACACATTTCTCTCACATTTATAGGCTACGCACCACCAACTTGTTCCCAGAAATCATGCATAGATGTTCACTCGATGGTGGTATGAACCATTATCTTATGTCTGCATCATTGAACATAATTTATTAAGCCTATTATATCTTCTCTGATGATTATTTACATTTAATATTATCTAAATAGTGAGTGAAAATCCATAGTTTGTGTCCATTTATCCTCCTGAAAGATATATTTTCTATTAATCATATTAAAGAGTTCATTCTGAGGAGGCAAAAATTGTCCATAGATACACTATCCTATTAATTATCTATATGTTTTTGTCTAGTGATTCCACATATTGTGGGTTTTCCATCCAATCCCATCATTTGAATACATAATTTTCCAACCATAGAAACACAACAACACTATAAATTGGATAACCTAGAGAAATGCCATATCCATCACCACGAAAAAATGATTGATTTGGATGATAGAGAAAAATACACGAACCACAACCATTAGATCTGGAACAAGGAGATAAATGACCAGGTTGTGTTCCGCTGATTCATGATTCTCCATTTCAAACAAAAACAAACAATGTTGGATACAACCCTAATAAGGGATGTATCAATAGACTCAAGACTACTATCTAGAACAGTAGTGGGCTTATATTACCCTATCCATGGGGTGTTTGGATTACCCTTGTATCACACTAGAAACTATATTTATGCCCCACTAGTCAACCTTCCAGTTCTCCCTGGCATCAATCCCCAACGATGGATCACCCATGTCATTTTGTACATTCTCATTCATCATACACTTTAACCTTTGAATATCTCCCTCACTAAAGCTGTTATAAGAGGAATCACTATAGTTTAGATTATAGTATTGGGTGTGGTCCTTCCAAATGAAAAATGTTAGCATTAAAGGAGAAGTTAATGTATCTACTAAATAGTATAGAAAACCAAAATCCTTCAACCGAATTAGTTTTCTTACATCAAAATGGCTCTACAATATACTATATTGAAAAATTTATATATTTATCCTCCTTTGACCCTCTATATACTGAGATAAAGAATGTTGGGTACTTTTAATATGGATTACATGATAAAATATAGAGTTGGGAGAGATTTAAAAATTTCATACACTTTCGTAAGGGGAACATAAATCAATATCAATGTTCATATAATTTTAACGTGAGTCAAATAGACTCAGATATATAGTGGCGGATCATGAAATCATAACAAGGTTTGTGAAACTAAACCATATCAGAAACATAACCAGCCCGGGGTACGCTTACCATCCATGACCATTCTTCCACTCATCATATGGGTGAATTATATCAATAATGTTAGACCAATTAGGTTAAATGACATGAGAGTGGGGGGGGGGGGGTGGATCAAGGTGTGATATATTAAAACTATTTCCCCTTCAGAACATGTTTCTTCATGAGAAAAAACACTCTTATATCTCTTTACTATAGGTATGTATGAAATGAATTGAAATCATTCACATGGAATAAGAATTTTACTTGGTTCACCCTCAATGGGATACGCCCAAAGAGCATACAAAAATGATGTTCCGATGTATCAAATCCTATAAGGCTCACTTCTAAATTACATGGTTTGGGATATATCACTTATTTTCCTAGGATCACTACCTTTATAAGGTTTAGGGTTATATCACTATATTCTCAAGGGTCCCTCCATATGTCTCTCTCTATAGATCACTGACAGAAGAATGGATCATCTTCTTCCTCTTTATTTTCTCACTACTCTAGAAAAGGACCACTCACAGATTATGGACATGTAGGTCCCTGCATTTTTAGTAATGAAATCATCCTGAACAATTGGTATATGCTCTATTGAATTTAATCTTTTCCTTATAACATTAGTTTGCATAAATTTCATTGATGAACTATTTTTGTAAGGCCCAATCCTTAAAATATTACATAATCTTGTTATAAGTCATTAATTTTACTTTATTTCACATCAAGGATCTTTTTAGGTTTAGTTTTTTAAAGAACTAGACCATTATTAAAAATATTTTTCCATAATTATATAATAAGATACTATCAAAATGGTATCCATTTTTTCCACAAAAATAAAACCCTTAAAATGATTTATTTTCCTGATAATAATCTTCTTAACATCTTCCTTAATGTTACTCATACTTATTAATTAGGAAGACTTTTTAAAAAAATTGGGATAAACATAAAAACCATTAAGGGATAAAATTAGGAAAGAAGACACTAATATATGAATATTTATAAACCCATTAATTCATAATAATAATGAAAAATTAATAGCAATAATAAATCATAATGGCAACTTGTGGCATCCATATCATACATACATTTTTGGTTTCACATCCATATAGGGATTACCCTTCATGGTTATGTTTGGAATACCCATCACAGTATATTTACTGAATCTCTTAGGATAAACCTTAATGTTTACCTCTTTCATGTTACCTAATTCATTGGAGAGCTATAACAGACTCACCCACCCTCAATTTATCATGGAGCCACCCATATACATAAGAAATTACCATTAACCATAACATTATCATAACACATGAACAATCATAAAAAATATTATTTCCACATTGAAATCATAAGACATGATTTCATGATATTGATATAATAAATATATTATAAAAACCATTTTTAATACCAAAATATATAAAAAAGGAATATGGTTTTTAATTTTGTTTTTACAAACATTCTGGCTTTTAGAGGAAACCAAAAATCAAATAATTATTGCAGTGGCAGAATGGTCATTGTCACCACATATATTAAAAAGAAACAATCCTTTTGTCATTTAGTAAAATGCTTCATAAAAAAAGATTATTTTTGAAAACCATTTAATTAAATAAAACATAAAATTATTTTATTATACAACGTATATAATAAGGTTGTATATAAATCAAAATATGATTCAATGAAAGAAGATTGAGATGAAGTTCCTTACCTTGAGTTCAACTTGTGTCATTCATTATTTAGTTTCATGAATTATAAAAATAGGTTAATTTATATATTTTATAACCTTTGAAAAGTTTATTATTCAATTTATATCGCTTATTACCATTTTATAGCAATTAGTAAATTATTTGAGTTCATATTGGACGTTTTGTCGATGTTCGGTTCTTGAGTCAACAATGAACATGTTTGGATGAAAATTTTCCATGTGGTCATAATCCCATTATCTAAAGAATGAAATAATTATTTTAAATATAATATATATTAAACATATATGTATCTAGAAGATTCCATATCATTTGGAGATAATAAATGAAATGCACCGTTCATGGAGACGGTAGGCCAAACGTACGCATTAATGCTACATTCATTTATTTTTCATAATAAATGAATGAAAAATAAATGAAAAATATGTATATTATAATTATAGTATAATATATATTTTATATATGTTATATATGTTACATATGTTCATTAACTCCATATGTTACATGTTCCATGTATGGCATGAACGAGTCATATCACTTTGAGGGGGGGGGGGGGTAGTCCACACATCCTCAAATGAAATTATCGTATTTAAAAATTATGGAAAGAATAAAGATATGTAGAAAATAAAAATTAAAAAAAATAATATATAAAAAATAAATATAATATATGTCATATATAAATACATTTCCATCATTATTTCTACCATGATAGGTGGTAGGAGAAAATTCAACAATCATCATTTCATGAGTCAGTAGTTCATCGTACACGTAAACAATATGTTCTATATCCGTTAGATGAAGGTGTGTGCAACTGTATGTAAAAACCATATCATAAAAACATAATAGTATATTGACTATACCTTTTTTGTTATAAATTAATGGAAAATTATAGGATAGGAGTCTGGTGAAAGAAAATAAATGAAAGGACATTGAGAGAAGACACAACCTCTAAATCAGGTAACTCAATTTGATTTAAGAAACAATGATTTCATGAATTTCATTCTGCCCAAGGTATGGTTTATATGAGTAAGGGAGGGATGTTAGTATCTTATTTTAGTGTAATTTTGATGAGTAAAGGGGCTTTATAGGTGTAAGTAAGTTGGTAGAGTTGGTGTCCTTTTATAAGAGAGAGGATGGGTACTTTAGGAATATCTTGAAATATTATTTTATTATACATTGATTTTAGAATTATAATAGTTAAAAAGTGATATATGTAGAGTATAAGATGAGTATATGTCTTAATAATCTCAAAAAATTGGTTTTAGATATGTTTAGGTCACAAAATTAACATCATATTTTAGCTTTAACCCTTAATTAAAAATATTAACTCTTACCATGCCTTCTTGTATTTTCATAATATATAGTATCTATAGTGATTATAAAATGCCAAAAGAACCATAAGTGGATCATTAATTAATGTTTTAACATTATATAAGTAATTTTAATTAATATTGGATTTTTATGTCTATTATATCATTTTATAAAATAGTATTTGTTTTAAAAAGTCATTTATGTCAATTTTGACATTATTTCAATATTGATTGTTGTTAGTCATAAAAACATGATTCATTCAATAAAAATTCATAAATTGAAATATTAAATTTCATAATAATACATAAAAATCGTGGATGGAATATAAACATTCAAATTAAATTTATTTTAATAATTATAATATCATTTATTTGAACTTTTCATTAATAAGGTAAACATTACATCATAATTGTGTCATAAATACATTTATTTATTTAATATCTAAAAATTATAAATAAAATACCATGATATAGGAAATAGTTTTAGAATTATAATGAATATTTATAGTATAAGGGATATATTATATAAACTAACCTTAAAATTGTTTTAGTAAAAAGATACAATTTTTTGTTATATTTATCTTTACATTAAATTAATTAATATAACATGTCATTATCAAATCCAGGTGGCTCCATGGGGTCATAAAATCGATCTAATGATTCTGATTGTTGTTTATATCCCATATAATATTATTAGTACATGTTTTAGTGTAGTTTTGTATTATTATATTATTATTTTTACCATTATTTACCTGATTTTCCCTTTAAATGTGCTAAATAGAAAATAATTACTGAAGTTACTATTAATAGTGTCAAATAATAAAAGGTACCTATTTACATAATTTATAACTTATGACTCAAAATAACACATAAAATTTTCTAAATTCAAAACATATAAGTTTCATTAATTAATTTATAATTAATTCACCTGGTCAAATCCAACAAGTTGGTTTTTAAGAAGTATGAACTATCAAAAGATTGGCATGTGTTTATGTCCAATTTAAATGTGAAATTACTTACAATGACAAAAATTGGATTAAATGATAAAAAATTAATCCAATTAAACTTTAAAACTAATTTAAATTACAATATAACAATATAAATAAATTAGATAAAACAGATGTTTTGAATTAAAATGTAGTATTTTCCACTATTAATTAAAATATGGATTTTAAAAGAGAAATACCAAAATTTCAACCAAAGTAATTTTTGATGTCCTTCTTCTAAATAATATGTTTATTTTTTTAAATATAACATATAAAAGGGACAGAAACTATATTTAAAAATGGTTATTTATCATGTGGTGTAAAAATGACATTTTAAACATATTGTAGTATTTTATGTTTAAAATTTGATTCATTATCAATGTAAGCCTCTAAAACTAATTAGATAATGAAAAAAATTTAAAAAACTTTTGTAATTATAATTTAGTTAGTTATATTCATTCATTCTATTACAATGACTAGGAATTAACTACCGTCTAAAAAATTAATATTATTCTTATATTATTTTTCTGTAAAACATAGTGTTGTATGAAAAATAAGATTTCAGAGTAACCCGTTGTTGTGTGTTGAGTTTGTTATCGTACATAGTATCCCCTTTAAACTAAAATTAATATTAAATTCAATAAATTTAATATATATTAAAATTAACTATTCAATAAATACTTTATATGTTACATCATTCCCCCTTTATGAAATTTCATCCTCACAATTTTATTAACTTATCAAATAATTGGGTGTATTTATCCCTCATAGAATTTTCTGACTCCCATGTTGCCTCTTCTACAATATGGGTTTTTTAAAAAAAAAGCCTTTACACCATTAATCACCTTGTTCTACAATAATTTCTCTCTATGGTTAAGAATCTGTACATGTTGTTCCTTAAAAGAAATATTCTCTTCCAAATGAACTACCTCTAGGATTAAAACATGAGATGGATCGGACATATAATTTATTAACATTGAATTATAAAAATATTGTGTACCTAAGATAGACTTTGCGGTAAATCCACTCTACAATCAAGTCATCCAAATTTGTACATGATTTTATAGCGTCCAATGAACCGCAGACTCAAATTTTCCTTCTTACCAAAATGTATCAAATTTTCCATGTGGAAACTTTTAGAAAGACTTGATCGTATACCTTGAAAGAAATATCCTTCCTCTGGTTATCCGCAAAACTTTTCTGCCTTCTCTGAGCTATCCTCACGTACATCAGATTCAACTAAACATTTTTATAGCATCTCTTTTACCAATTCTGGTCTCATCAAATTCCATTCACCAACTTCATCCCAAAAAGCTAGAGTTTGAAACTAATATTTATATAGTTCTTCAGATGATGTGATTTGTATACTAGAATGAAAAATTTTATTATAAAAAAAACTCATCCAGAGAAACATGTTGATCCCAACTACCCAGGTAATCCATTTAACATGAACATATCATATCCTCTAAGGAATGAATTCTTCATTCTGACTTCCCATCTGATTGATGATGAAAATTTGTACTGAAATATTATTCAGTTCCCAATTACTTCTGAAGGTATTTTCAAATGTTTCAAGTGAACCTGGGATCACGATCAGATACAATGGAGCGATGAACTCCATGTAACCTAACAATTTCATTAATATAAAACTATGAAATATTATCTAGAGTCTTTGTATCTCGTATAGTAATAAAATGAGTAGATTTAGTTAATCTATCAATAATAACCTAGGTTGCATGGTTACCTTTATAATTCAATAGGAATACCACTACGAATTCCATGGACATAATTTCCCATTTCCACTCAGTAACTAGAAATGGCTCATGCATCACTTTCGATAACATCCGATCTGTATTAACCTCTTGAAAAATCAATCATCTTATGGTAAACAAATACGTTTTAGAGTAGTTTAGAAAAAACATTAGCCTTATCTTTTCCGCTTTAACCCTTAGTTAAAAACATCAATTCTTAACATATCTTATTTTATTTTCATAATATATGGATACTATAGTTACTATAAAATTAAAATAGAACCATAAGTAGATCATTAATGATATTTTTAACATTATATAAGTCATTTATCAAAATATTTTATTTTTTGGTCTATTTTATCATTTAAAAAAATAGAATTTGTTTTAAAAACACAATTATTTAAATATTGACACTATTTCGAAATTGATTTTTTTAAAGTCATAAAAACTTTATTAATTAAACAAAATCATTAACATAAATATGAAATGTCATAATAATCTCTAAAATTGGTGGATATCATTAAAATGTTCAAATTGCATTAATTTAAATATTTATATTGTATTTGAAAATTTCATTAATAAGGTAATCATTGCATCATCATTGTGTCATAAATAAGTAAATTTATTTAATGTATAGAAATTATAAATAAAATAACATGATGTAGGAAATATTTATATCATTATAATGACTATTTATAGTCAAATATATCAATTATATAATCCCCCTTTAAAATTGATTTAGTACAAAAATACATGTTTGTGTTATATTTCTCTTTACTATAAATTAATTATTATAACATGTTATTATCACACCCATGTGGATCCATGGGGTCCAAAAATATACCCAAGAATGATAATTTTTGGACATATCACATCCAATTGGATTATAACACTTGTTAGTATAATTTTATTTTATTATAGTTTTATTTTTTACCCTTATTTAACTGATTCACCCATAAACCATGGTAAATAAAAATAATTAGTAAAATTATAATTCATAACATCCAAACATAAAAGGTACCTATATACAGAATTTTTACCTTGTGATTCTAAATATGGAATCCATTTTTTCATATTCAAAACACAAAAGTTGTATTAATTAATTTAGAATTAATTTCTGTTGTAAAAACTAGAAAGTGGGTTTTTACAAAGTAAAAACTATGAAAAGATTGACATGAGTTTATGTACAATTTAAATGTGAAATTAAATCCAATGGAAATAATTGGATTAAATTATAAAAACTTAATACAATAGAATTTATCAATCCATTATTATTATTATTCTTCTCCATATCTAGTTTAATTTTAGTTCATGCATTGAAATACATAAAAATATGTTTGTTCTTGGTATACTAGGTTAGTGTGATACATTATATATATATTTTAATGAATATTTAATGGATTAGAAACTTAATTCCTTATCTTTTCTCTTCAACTATTTAAGTGAAATATTGTACCAATTGAAAGTTATTAAACCACATTTTTGGGTATATAGTGGAAAGTAAGTGAGATTTTAACATGTTTCACTCAATCTCTAAATATTTTTTATATCACCATTTACATTTCTAATGGGTTTTTAAGAATCTAATGATAATTATTATATATTTAGGAATCAATTATAACAACATTACCAGGGTCCTCTTTGTATGATAATTTCAAACCCACAAAAATTGAAAATGTTGAACATATTATGAAATGTGTGTACCTTACACTGAAGAGCATCTTCAGGGTCTTACTATAGGAGGTATTCCATACTAGTTCCTAGGGAGTCATGGAAAATTCCACACCACCCATCATAGATTGTAAAGGCTAGTTTTTCTTCTCAATCCATAAAATGGGGAGTTTAACATTATCACCCCTGAGTCCATGGGATCTTCATTGGTTAGGACCCTCATTACCATGAAAATTTATTCTTTAAGACATTACAAGGGTTCTCCTTATCGTGAATTCTACCAATATGACTCTATATACCATGGGTATGTAGACTCAAGAGGACACACTAATGTGACTGATGAGCTAATAATACATGATAGGTAGATTTAGAAGAGGCCTTGGAAGGATTCCATTAGATTGATTTTTTGAGAGACCAACATGGATCTAGGTGAATTGACTGGAGGGAGTGATTGGGGCTTCCACACAGAACAACCTAGGAGGCCCCATTTTATATAGAATGTTCTAATATAGGATGGGTTTCTACCCACCTAGAATGTTTCCATTCGAGTAAAGGTACCAACAATGTAGAGTTTTTAAATGGAAAAATGACTTCATCCAACATATCTTATTTATATGAGGGGATATGTTCATTACACATAAAGTGTTTTTATGAAGGTCTAGTTCCCCCCACCTAGTTTTCTATTATGTGGGGTACGATATTTCCCACACAACAATTTTTTATGCATGGTTCTTAGCCATAAAGGGGGAATACATTTATACCTCATAGAAGGGTATCCACTTAAGGTATTTTATGTTCAAAAATAGCCATATGGTCCATTTCTTCCCTCCTTAATATTATATGGTTGGTTTAACTATTGGGAATTTATGTATATCTCACAATTTGTCACCAAGGTTCTACTTTTTGAGTCTCCTCCACATCACACTTCTTGGATCATAGATCTTTTGTATTTAATTTCAGTCCCCATGGGGTTTTTTTATTGACTAATGTATGTACAAGAATCTCCCATGTATGGTTATCTAGAGCAGGTTGTGGGGATCCTTTTGTGGGATCCCAAGAAGGACACCTTGGCCTATGTACAATTTCCATCACAAGAGAGTCATTCTCTAGGGTTGAAATCACCATATAGTCCCATAAGTTATTTAGTTTCGGTCCCAGGTAACATGAGGTACCGTCTCCTCCCTTGAAAAATTATATTCATTGGGTAATCTCTTTCATGGGGGGGGGAATCAATTTCTATCCCTGTAAAAAACTTTGTTTGGTTTTCAGGCATTGGAGGTACCTCCTCATCTAATGAATGATTTTGTTCGTGGGGTAAATCATGAAGAGTTGAAGTGCCATGCAGATCAGAAATCTATGAAGTGATGTATGACTTTCCATTATAATTTTTTTTGTTCAAATCCCCCCCAAATTTTTTTCATCCAAGTCTTATTTATATTTTCTCTTATCCTTTTCCAACTATGTGTATTTTTTTCTCCGTTAATGAAAATTTTTCTAGAAAATATAGTTATATAAAAATTCCATGCGCATAATGAAATCATATATTTCATATATATCATATAAAAATAGTATTATACCATCATTCCCATCCTTTAGTGGTGGTAATAGAATAAAAAATGACATCGATTCGAGTGGAGGTCTTCTTCCATACACACGAATGATGATTATGTCTCCCATTTGATGAAATTGTGAGAAGTTGTAGGTCATACCCTTACAATAACAACATATAATTATATTCATGATACTGAGGCTATTATATATGCACACTATAAATGTAAATTAACTAGTTTTATAAATAAATAAAATAAAGGTGCTCATTGATGAACGTTACCTCTTCATCAGGTGACTCATGTTGGTTTGCATCAAAGGAATTCTATAGATTGATTAATGAAAAATGTACGGATTCAAGGATTAAGGTAGTAAAGTTGGGAACATATTTGAATATAGATTGGGTGAGACCAAGGTATTAATAGTATTTAATAGAGTATGATTTTTGGTGTCCATTTATAAGTGGTAGAACATACACACATGGAATTTTTGAAAAGATGTTTGGTCAAACGATGTTGTTACATAATAAGAGGCTTCCATATAAAAATATTTTCATACTAGAGGATGAATTGTTGACATGTGGCCAAAAAAATTGGGTTTTGACTAGTTTATATTTCATTTTTATGTTATGATTAATGTTTAACCACCAAGTAAACTCATTTTTTCCATTAATTATTTTAATTAATTTTAATTACATTCGCAAATATTTTTTTCCAAAAAACAATTACGACCTTAATAGAAATTTTGAATTATGAAAATTAAAATTATATAATCCATTTTTATAAATTAAAATATTTAATGGTGATAAAATTTATTTAAAATTAATCACCCATAAGTAAATTAATAGCGATATTTTAAATAAAAAAATGTTAAAAAGTTGTAAATTTTTATATATCTAATTTCATATTGAAATTTATTATAATGATGTAAATTTGATTTATTTATGTATAAATGAACTAATTAATCTTTAAAACCAAATTAAAATATAATTTAAATATATTAATAAATTAAATGAAAATTCAGTTTTTAATTAAAATTTAGTGTATTTCTCTATTCATCAAAAAAATGAAACTTCTCAGAAAAATAAAAAAAATCACCCATGGTAAAATTTGATAATAGGATTTTAAAATTTAGTTTTATTTTTTCAAATAAAATTTATAAAAATTTCAAATGTTTCATTTTCCAACATGAACTCGATTAAATTTCTTCAATACCTCCTATTAGAAAAAATATGTCCTTTATGCTTAAAATTGGATATGTTCTTATTTTATGATGATAAAACATATTGGACAAATTTAAAAAAAATCATTGTATATATAAAATATAAATTTCTTTAATATCATTAAATAATATTTATTACTTTAACTAATTAAGATAAAATGCCTTTATTGTCATAAATATATTTTTTCATAAAAAATACATCCTTTATATTCAATTTTTTATCATATTTTATAATTAAATTTTTAAAAATAAATAATCATATATAATTTTTAAAACAAAATTTTCACAATCCCATTGATCCTTTTTATTCCAACAATTCTAATAACTAGGTGATAACTATCCTATTAAATATTAATATTTTATTGTTTTCCAATAAAATTATGTCTTGTGTGTAACAAAAGTTATCAAAGTGTCTTGATGAAGCATGAAATGAAATATAAAATGTGTGTTATGTATTGTAGGGTTCTGAAAATCCAGCAAAGGGAAGGAAAATACTACTCCAAGTTGGGCTTAGTAATGAAATACATGATTGAGTTGAAAAATTGAGGAGAAATGTGATGAAATCTGGTTTGGAAAAGGAACCAAGCATATCCACGCACCGATTATCGGGAATGGTTTTCGGAAAGAATAAACCGCAAACCATCAGTATGTGGATGTCCTTCAATGTGCTGGCCCGCAAGGTGATGGCAAGTGAACGAAACTATTCTTCGTGAATTCCCACTCAAGAACTGAATCTATCAAGATACATTTTTTTACGAGAATATGAAAGAGACATGCCATGTATACCATCCCCAAGAATGATGTGATTTTCAGATGAGGAGATGTCGGAAGGATCCTGTACCTCCTAAAATCACAGTTGACTAAGTCATCTGCATGCCATATTTCCTCCATGGGCTTCGAAAAAAGGTGTCTCTTGAATCACAGATACAACTTCCATGACACATTATAAAAGGACCACGAGGGGAAATAAAATGTGGGGGTGAGGGTTAAATAATAGATAGAGATCTCTCTGATGGGAGAAACATGGATGAAGAACATAGAGGGTGTGGGAGAAATTTCTCCCACACCCGGTGTAGTTCGCGGGACTCTACCCCGCATATGAATCGTTTCTCAAATTACATCCCGTGAACCATATACAATTCTCATTATCCATCCCACGAACCATATTCGGGTGTCACATTATAGAACTCTTTCCCATTCATGGAAGGTTAATATCCACCTGGGAGACCACATCTCTTCTGGGTCCATGGGATACCATGGTGTATGTCTCACACCGAACATTTACTAGGCTCCTTCCACATTTATTTCTTTACTTCATGACATTAAAGTACATGGTTTTGTAAAAGGTTGTGTGTCCTCTTAAGTTTCAGTAACCTACATGGGTTATGATTCATCCCACAATGTTAAATATAAATCCCAAATTATGGCTTTGATCCTGATATCAAAACAACATCAACCCTCCTAGATGATGGTAAACTCCAAATCGCCCCACTTTTCACCTTAAACCCATAATCATCTAAATAAATGACCAAAGTGTCTCTAATATCTATACAAAATTGATAAATTGATGAAGAACCTCATATACATATACATCCCTCCATTGTTGGAGAACAGAAGATATATATTTATGATTATGATCCCATCCATGATCATAATTGATCATTAAATTGAGATAATACATGTATAAATACATTGGAATGAACCAATTATTCATGATCATATTTAAAATATATAAGAGTGTCCCGAAATAGGAAATAGTTCCACCAAAAAGGGTTTTATGGGATCGAATTCCCATTCTCTAGAAAAATGTGAGTTATTATGTATTGTTCGCCGATTTCCCAAATGAAAACCTACCTTTGGACAGTAGTTCCATGAGTCATCATATATATGAGACTCATTGGACATTTCTAGATCCACGAACAAAACCTATTGGAGAACTATTGAATACAATGTACCAAATGTGTGTAATTTCACAGAATTCAACCACTAAAAATAATTTGTCAGCCACTAAACGATCTTTAGGGAAAACAATTTGTTGATCCCAATATGAATCCTTATTCAAGGAACCTTGCACCAGCACATTATTCAATCCAATGGTGTCTAACCAGATTTCATTAACACAAACATCAACTATTAAAAAGGTAGTTTTTTCAACCAAATATAGGATGCTTTCACCCACCTAGATTCTCGAACAGTTCGTTTCAGATGCACTGGTCCCTGAGTACCACCTAAATAGAACTCTCCCAATACCATAGGTTCTAAGATAGGCCCTATGTTCCATGTTACCTCAACATCAATCTACCAAGAATGTGATAATGGATTTTCCTAACATTAGAGAGGCTAATAATGTGCTATCTAGTGAATTCAACCTAAAAACATAGGGGTCACACTCAAGGTCTCGTATCACTAATTTTCACTATCAAATCAATATGGAACATCATCCTCACCATGAAGAGGATGCCTCCCCATGGGCCCTAGCTTAAGACAAATAGACCTAGTTCCACATGGTGGCCATCAAAGGCTGACGATCATAGAATCTATAACATTCCATCATCCTTATTCTTATAAAATAATCTTTCCATGTAAATACGATTATAACCTTTGGGAATATGTATTTTATAACTTACTCTTACTCGGCCCATATTGAAAATACGGTGGAAGTTTATTGTATGATACATATCCATGTTAATGAAAATGAAGCTCATAATGAAAATATGGTGTCTAACCATGAGTAGGTGAAAATTATTACAAATTCACATTAATAATTCCATACAAATATGGTGGAAAATGTTTGGTAGAAATATATATATACTCACTATTGTGAAGTCATTCAAGAAAAATATAGTATCAAATTGGATGATGTAAATCCTTTCCCACAAATATGATGCCCTTTATAAAATAAAATGAAAACCAAATATAATAAGATAAAAATTACTACAGATGAATATCAAGATCATCAGTAATATAAGGTGGAAAACATCATAAAGGAACAACTTCTGGCACATTATTATCTAGCCCGACATGAAAATATGGTTTCAATAGGATAAAAATGATGGGGTATCCCAGTTTAAAATTAGCTACATGCTCACATATCTACCCCCATAAAATTTGGTTGTTAGTATTTACTAGTTTGAAATGGAGGACCAGAGGAAGCACATATTCCTACTCCAACACTAGAATGTGTATTCATTCCCATTCCAACCGAGGACTTATTTCAAAACATCTTATCAATGATTCAGGTTTAGACGTCTATCCCATAACACATCCTATAGACATTCCAATATGTAATCATGTATAAAACAATAGTTAAGATTCGGGCCCACAACCTCACCTCCTCAAGTGGGGTGACTCATACGCATGATAGCATGATCTCTCCAGAGTAGTAATGAATACCTTCTCCCACACAAGAGGTTCATCGAAATTATTCCGTGATAAATGGACAACCTGATTGGTCATAAATACTCATTAGAACTTGGGGAAAGTGGTCCAGTTATATGGCTTCTCCAGGGAAGGCACATAACCCTTCCTTAATTTTGTAATCTTACTGGGATAACAGAGAAGCACCACATGACCATCCTGATTAGGAACATATATATCAAGAATGTAACTCATAGTAAGCATCCCCAGTCACCAGAAAGAGAGTGAAAAAAAATTAATTATTCCAAAGGAAACTATAAAATGAATAACATAGTCATAACCACTCTCAACTAAAAGATAGAGTTCTTGAGGACATCAAACATGTATCACTTGTGACCCATGATACTAAAAATCAGTTACCATATTATGAATGTAGAAGTAGCCGTTGTGAAGGTCCTCCTCAGAACATTTTAACCAACAAATCTAGAGGTCCACCGTATAGAATTTAATAGTAAGGATTCCTTCATGGGTGTAATCCAATCGATAAAAATATCATTTCCCATGGGTAGATGATTAAAGAGGCAGAAGGTCCTCCCCTTAGTGTCGTCAACCCTAAAAGTCCTGGATAGGATATACACTAATAAATTTATCCCTACAGTCATACGTCACCATATTGCGGTTGTAATCATCATAATGGTATCCACTAAAATTGTACTCCCCACAGTGATATTTCCTATCAACAAGAAGATCCTCCCCGTACCGTGTAAAATATTTGAAATCACTCATATTCTAAGGTTCTTGGAAATATGGGTCCGGACATGTTAGAGACCCAATAAAGGAAAAGAGACATAATTTCTCAACAAGAAGATATATTGGGGCAATGATAAACTTGTAATCCACCCTAACCTATTACCATACCTATGAGAACCCTAATAGCCTCACTAATTGCGAAAAAAGAGTCAAGAGGTGGTCATAATGGGATGTTTGAGTAGATAAGTCTCTAGAATAAGAAAACAATGATATTTTTCTTGTGAGAATACAATTGGATTGGGAGTACATGCCCATAATGTTTGGGACCTCATATACTAATAACTTTGAAATTACATAGGAATTGTCAAAATAATTCATACAGAATATCCATCTTAATCTCGGGAAAAATCTACACCACCAAAAAGAAAAATTTTCACCATACAATGGGTATATAGATCATGTCAAAATATTGGTAGGGAATCACAGTCAATTCATCATAGAAACCATTCCTTATACTTGGTACCCATGATACGAGTGGCAGAATAATGATATACAATTTTTATTCCTCAATTTGTGGCATAAGTTTCATCATATAATTTTCATTTCCCTACCGGATGTTCAAATTCTGGGATGGGGAGAACATGGATCTCTAAATTTCTCCCCATTCCCCATTCAAAATAATCCACCAAAAATGAAATATATTGTATAAGTAATAAGTATATCTATGATAAATAATATGTATTTTTATGGGAAATGTAATGTTTAATGTTGACAATAAGGTAAATATTTCAAGGGAAACTTAATGATTAAAAAATTAATTAGTAATGATAATGTCAAAAATTTTCCTTGTAAAATTGATCATAAAACATCATTACAAATGATAAGGATGGAATCAATAAAACAAATACCTAATGGACCATATGTATAATCAATGGTTGATGTCATTGATAACTACAAATACCAAAAAAATTCATTAAAATAATCATGAGGAAATTATCATTTCCTCCATGAAAATGTTTTTAAATGTAAATGTTATAAATATAATTTTAAAACTCATTTAACTGAAAATGACCATTTAATATTATAGAGGAATATTTATATAATTTATTGGTCATGAAAATTTGAAATTTCATTTTTGTTTTACTAGTGAAAACAAATATTCCTCTAACATTTTTGAAAAATGACAGGAGGTCCTTGATGGGAAAGCATCAAAAATATTTATTCCAAAAAATATTCCAAAAAATATAAAAATGGGTAATAATTTATTTAACATATCATTTGGATAATATTAAAACATCTCTAAAAATAATTAAGAAAACATGAATATAGAAGAAAAATGATTTTTGACCTAAGAGAGAAGTAAAGTCAGATTTTATTAAAAATATTTTATCAACCATCTTAAGTACCAAAGAGTTGTAAAGAATGGTAATATTAATTTAAAACAAATTAAATAACCAGTAGGGAATTAAATTAATTATTTTTATTATATTCTAATAAAAAAATTTCCTTCATTGGAAATTAATGTGTAAATAATCCCGATTAAAATTAAATTGTGAGACAAACACTTACGAAGATCATAATGTTAATATGAGAATCAAACAGTGAAAATATTATATGTATAAATTTTAAATCAAAAAAAAAGTTGAAAAATAAAATTACAGTCAAAATTCATTACCAAAATATTCCTATAATAGTATAGACCACAAAGTAGTAATATAACCCAATGAAAATAAATAGTGTTATGATATTCATTACCACTTGGTAACTTTTATGTAAAAAACAATTGAATGATGTAATTAGAATTGAATATTAAAAACCCATGATTTATTATTTTATTATTATATTACATGTAATATGTGTGGTATATACACAATATATAATAAATTTTGTGCACAAAAATACAATATGCCTCAATGAAGGGAAATTGAGATGATGTCCATTAACTCATGGTTCCTTTTGGTGGAACATTTATTAATATTATCTATAATGTTTTATTCATGTTATTAAATTATTTAAAACCCATATTGATATTTCTAATATCATATATGATCCTCTAATATCATTTTGCCTCCTTCTTGTTAATAATAGTTCAATGTATTCATTTATTCAGGTGTTAATGTCCTTATTTACTCATGTGTGTTTTACCAGGAATGTTTTTGGTTGTTGGTTATAGTATATAAATCCATAATATATATAGTTATATTAATGTAAAAAATATCACACTGTATCATTATTTATATTTTTATAATTCCTCTTGAAGTTTTTACAAGAAAAGTGAATCACATTGCTTCTTGGAGACTGTAGGTTATACGAATGCACAACCGATAATATCATTCAATTAACGAGTGAAAGGGAATGTAATTGGGTGATATATTAATTTTCTATAATAAATATCATGTAATATATATATATATCATATAATAAGTAAATTTTTACTTATTACAGTCCATGTAAAAAATGAGTGAAAAACGTGTCAAATTGGTTTGCGAGGTGGTATCCCGCCACACACATGAGAGACATTATCATATTTTAAATAACATGAAAGGAATGGAAGAATATATAATGTTATAATTACAAAATAATAATGATTTTATAAATTATAAATATACATTGAATCCATTGTTAAACAAAATCTTCATATTTTTTAAATATAAAATTAGTCACATCAGTTTGTGAGTAGATAGTCCACCGTACACATAATCGATGATTTAATTTCCAATAAAATAGAGTAGGAGAGGATAAATATCATGAAATCAACCTAATAACATATAAATATATGTTAAACTCCATTTTTGTTTTGTTGGATGTTTTATTGAATAATTGATGATATAAGAAAAATAAAAGGGAACAAAATATATTTGTTAAGATAATTACCTTCGCTTAGAGAAACCACTATTTTATATCCGCTTATGAACCATAGGGTTACTATTTTATTAATAAAATATGCTATATAATGGGAGTAATGGTGTTGGGGATATGTAATTTTAGGGTTTGGTTTATAAAAAGGTATTGATCTGTGTGAATAAGTGTAGGGAGGGAGTGACCACTCATAAATGGGGAGGGAGTGACCTTTTATAATTGGGGGAGAGGACAGACATTGAAATTTTTTAAAAGATTCAATTTCACCCAAATTTTTGTAATCATAAAATCCTAAAAAATTGAGAAATTCTAGAACCATTGAGGTTATAATGTCAATATATGGCCAAAAAATGTGTTTTGGAAATGTTTTATGTCATTTTAGGCATTGGATTCCTAGTTTAACCCCTCAGTAAACTCGTTTTTACCAAAACCACAATAATTAATTTTTTCTTTTTTCCATTATTAATTAATATAAAAAATTATTTTATCCTGACATGATAATGTAAAGAATTTTTATTTTATAGTTGGAAAACATTTTTTAATTCCAATTCACAGATGTTGCATAATACATTTAAAAATTATGTTACCAGACATAACAAAAAAGATGGTTTCCAAAGAGAAAATTATCATAAGTATAGAAGGTTTTAATATCAAAATTTAATTTGGAGTTGAAAAAATGTATTAAATTATATAATTTGTAATATTATTTACATAATATTACATTAATATAAATTTAATATATAAATTTACCATATAAATTATTTAAATGAATAGATAGGTTTTACTAAAAATCTGTAATTTTCACTCTTCATTAAAAAATGAATCATGTCAAACAAACCCAAAAAACGAAACCAAATATAATTTTTAAATGATAATTTACAAAATTATGATACATTAATGAAATAAATCTTCTAAACTTTATATAAATATTTTTTAATTTAATATTGGAAAGCAGAACTAAATCATTTTTAGAAAAATAATGTTTAATAAAAAATTATTCCATTTTCTTTTAAATTATTATTATGTTATTTATAATCAATAGATAATAATAATTTTCTTACTTTAATTTTTATTATTAATAACAAAAAAATTAAAGGCTAGTTTATTATGTTATACTATATTATGGTTCATTTATACTCATGTGTGTGTGTTTTTCAATAATACGAAATAGATTAAATTCAATGAACTATATTCCATGGGTTGTTTATGCTTGGTGTTATGTGTTATATATGATATCGAATAAAATTTTATAATTTTAAAATATCATGTCTGTAAAAATAATAATATAAATTTATTTATTATAATTTTAATAAATTTTATGTTGATTTGAAACCATGTAAAAACGTAATTTTACCAAATTAATATTACATTAAATAAAAAGACCAAACTAATTTTTTTTTCTTGAAAATATTTCTCAATTATGTAAATAACATGATTTATAAATTACAAATGGTTTTTAAAAAACCAATTTCATTACATAGTAAACATGTAGTTGATGAATTAAAGGTATTATAAACTTTTATGTATTTCTTTAATAATTATAATGTTACATTTGTGATAAAAATGATAATTTAACTAATTAATTTAAAATAAAATATTTCGGATAACCCAAAAAAAATCATCTAATAGTAATATAAAAATTTTAAATCCAAGATTAATATTTAATCTGAAGATAAAATTATAAAATTTATATTTTTTCTATTATATAAAATGACAAAAATTAATTATAAAAAATTTTATATGAAAATATCTTTTGAATGTATCAACTATTATCATTCTTATTTAATATCATTTATTAATCAAATTATTGTTATTATATTATAAATAATATTCATATAATCCTATATATATTTTCATTTAATATTTCAAAAAATATTCCATTTTCTGAAGAAAAACAATATTATGAATATAATAATTTTGTTAATGTTATGAACATAGTAGAAAATAGAATTTGTTTTCCAATAAAAATAAATATGAAAAATATGTAAAATAAATATTATAAATAAGTTATTAAATTTGTAATAAATTAATTATATAATATAATTTTATATTTATATAACCCCTCAAGATCACTATGTATGTTCTATGAATAATGTATATTTTGGTGACATTTGAGGGTAGAGATTACTTTATCATGTAACTCAAGTAAATTTCCATGAGTTTGGGTTTATATCATTTATGATTTCACACATTTAGTAATTTTCCATGTTTGTATTTTATAGTTTTATGGAAAACCCTAGTGAAGTTACCTCCTTTACAGGTTCAGACAAATGAGATTGATAAAGGGCACTTACTCTACCTCATTCCATTTCCCTCCCATCTCATTGAATATTTTTCAATATTTTCAAAACCATTTATAACAAAAAATGTAACAACTATATTTTAATGGTAAAATTTTAGTTTAACATGTAATGTTTTTTCTTTAGTTCATTGTTTCATTTAGAATAATGCATAAAAAATATATATACTTATAGTAACTACATTTTTAAACATTAGGCCATTATAACCACAGAGCATGTACAACCTGAACACATTGAGTCACTATAGCCACTATAAAATGTGTGTGTGATTGAAAACATGGTTCTTTAGTCAAATATTATGACATGGTGTGTAGATGGTGACATGAATAAGTGAATAATTCTGAGTTACACTGTACGTAGCTCAATTTCACTTGGTGTGTAATGTTTACAATAACATTCACCCAAACACTGTAAATTTAAAATCATGTAGAATGATTCTTATGGGGTTAAAACGGTGCAGATAAATTATAACAAAGAAACATTAAATGTATAAATACATGGTTTTTGGTTATATAATAAATGATGTGTAGTCATGAATGTTCAAGAATGGAATATTATTCATTTAATATAATTTCACATTGCAAACAACATTATTGCTCCCCTTCAGATCACATCTCTAATATCAGTTGAGAATGTTTCCTTTCAAACTTTATTTACATCTGACCAGAGCTATTTTCTACCACCCATCATCATCTTGACCATTATTGTCCAACCATTTATCAAAACATATTACAAAATTATCATGCTATTGAATACTCATTATAGGATCTGGGATTATTTTGATGTCCTCTATCATATCCTCATGAAAGGTTTCTAGATCTAAAACATGTTTTTTTTTGAAAAAATCATACATTTTTTGGCTGAATGGATACCTGACCACCAATGGAAGAACTCACATTCAGGATCATAAAAAACATTATTATGCAACAAGACTAATGTGATTGTTCATGGAACAAACTCTCAATGGAAATGGAATTTTATATTATCATTTTCTTTTTGAAATAATAATTTATTTATAAATAATTGAAAAAAAGATACTAATATGGAACAATATTTAATAAATATCCTTGATAAAAAATAGACTTCATCCCCTTGTTTGTCTCATGCCAAAATTATTTATTTAATAATGAATCAAGATTTCATTAATAAAATAAATTATTTGACATTCTATATAATTCATTAATGTAAAAGAAAAATAATAAAATTGTTAATGTTGATAAAATATTTCTTTTATTAATTATCCAACTCCACTTCATCAAAACTAAAACGATGATTTTCATTAAATCATTTTTCATTTAAACGATAATTTAAAAAATATAAATTTCTTCTAGATTATTAATTATGAGAGGGTATATCTTTCACAATCCGTACGCGTCACCATGCAATTCTCAAAAGGTAAATGATATCTAATAAGGTATGTATGATGAGATATTATTGGATATTTATTTATGGGATTGGATATGTTTTTGATATTTGTATAATCTTTGTGAGTTCATGGGACTACTGCTTTGATCATATGGGTCAAGTAATGGGTTCCATCTCAACACAATTAAGAAGGTGGATATCCAAAAAGAATAACAAATAAAAGTCCTTTGGGGTTTGAGGAAAAAACATAAATTACATGAATTAGAAAAATTAAATTTATTATACAACATGTGATGAAAGTCAAATTTAGGAATCGTAATTTAATTTTAATACTCATTTTTTAAATGAAAACATTTAAAAGAACTTCTCATTACATAATCAAATTAGAAAAAATTATTTTTTGGAAAAAAATTTATCTCCAATGGAAATCTATTGTGTCAATTTATACCCCTTTTTTTAATTTCCCATGATAAATTAATCAAAATTAAACCTAAAAAAAATAAAAAAAATATTATATAAATGGAATTCCTTATTCCATATCATGTTATGTTTCATATAATTATTCTTTTGAATATAAGAATAATAATAATAATAATTAGTTCCCATTTCTTCCATAACTGAACAATTTAAAAATATTTTATTATCCCAATATTTGAGTATTCTTTGCATATAGTCACTGAGAATAATTTGGATATTTTTTCATAGAGAGATATAGATAGAAATAAATTATGAAAAATAATGAAATTTCAATATTAGAATATTTCATTTATTATTGGTGATTTATACAATTCTTTTTGATAATTATAGGATTTTCATTCGCTATTTACATCAACATCAGGAATAAATTCTTCTGTTCTGTGAATAATGTGATTGAATTTTCTATCAAAGAACATAATAAAATTGGAAAGAGTATGGGGGAATAGATTATCTCTATTTTTAAAATATTGGAAAATTTTTTAATTGATATGGGAATTATTATTTCATTCCATAACTCACATAAGAAATTTTCAATTAAATTTCCCAGATAAATATGTGGATAAAATATTTCCATTCAGTTTGGTTAACAATATAAAAATATGTTCCCACAATAAAAAATTTATTTTTCTGTGTCATCCCAATGTTCCATGATAATTATATATCACTGCCTCATTCAGTAGTGACATTCCACTTTCACATTAACACTAACAACTCTAGGATAATAATTATAATGATAATGTCAAAAAAATTCTTATTCTATTGTTTTCCACATGATCCTATAATTTAAAACTCACTAAGGGAAAGCATCCCTTTTTAGATAGAAAACTGGTGTTTGAATTTCCAACCAAAATCTAATTTCTTAGATATTAAATACTATTCTCATGGAAAAAATATTTACCTATTTATTAAGTAATAATTACTCCATAATATGCATGTAACTTAAACAAGTTTCAAAATTTATCCATATGGTAAACATCAGATAATGAGACTAACTAAAAAAAATATTTCGGCCGTTATTTACCATGGAGAATTTTACCTAATAGTAAACACCATATTCCAAGAGAAATGTAATTATTAACCAATATTTATAAAATCATTTACTATGTTTAATTTATCATTTTACTATTTTTATAGACCTGGAACATCAATCTTGAATATGTGATATGTCTCAACTAGGAAAACCTATGTGTCCCTACACACCACCCACACACACTGTTAATAAATTTATTCCTAAAAACCAACTGGATCTACTAAAAATTAATCTTGAATATCTACCACATGTCGAAAAATATCCAATCCCCACATGTACTTAATCTACCTCTGGTGGGTTTAATTTATGTGATATTTGATATAATTCAATATGGAATATACTTTTTTCTCTCACACATTATATCCTTATACTATTATATTCTACAAAATTACAATTATTATAGACTCAATAATTTATTTAAGAATTGTTTATGAAAAAATATAGGATTGGTTCACATGTGTATCATTAAAACTCTCCATCCATTCATTTTAATCATTAAATTATTGAATAAAATTAAGGGCCAAAATGAAAACATGAGATACTAACTCCACCGTGTATGGTAACAACGTACGGTTAGGAACACCTTGCACTGACCATGAATATAGAACAATCCTCTATCAACTCCACAAGCATGGTTTGGCGAAATGATCTTCTAACCATGTGCAAACTATGCTACACTGTACTAGACTCCTCTACAATAAGGTGCACATTATTTCTAAAAACATGGATATTCTATTCATCACCCATCAAAATATTCTACACCTCACTCTATTTAAACTTTAGCTCATAGTGTTCATACAAAACCATGTGAAAATCATTAATATTAACCATTATTAGTTAAAAAAGAACTGGAAACACCTTGATCAACATCATGTACCATGATATGTTATAAACTGTGGACACTAAACCACACACTCTGGTTAGAAAAATCCAATTATAAAAACAAAAACCAGATATCGTGAGGCACAACAGAGAACCTAAGATACATTTTGATCCTCATAGTCATACAGAAACATAACCCTGTGGAATTATAGTCCTTGAATGTTTTTCTTAGTCTCAAATTAAAATTGTACCAATACCGAAAAAGAAAACTGTAAATTAATTCTAAAATTATTCATTCATATGGTTGTGGGATCATAAATTCAAAATATCATATAACCATAAAATTATTAATTTAGTATCATTATTATACAAATAATTTTTATATTAAAGTTACAAACCTTATTTTTTCATTTTCACCCACATAAAAAACAAACGAAAATTGTTCTTGTGTTTGATGGACTATAGTGTCTGTGAAACACGATCATTTTATTTAATTATCTCTTTAAAGAATTATATTATTTGTGTTAATTATGAATAAATATTATATATCACATAAAATTATTCTTTTAAACATTTAAATTTAATATCCACTTTCACCCATATTGTGGATTGAGAAACTTCATTGTTAATCCTGCGTACGTGCAAACTACCACATCTATGATGAAATGTTTCATGTTTTTCACATAAATTTTAATACATTATATGAATTTTTAAAATATTTATTAAAATAATTATATTATAATGATAATATAATTATTCTCTAATTTTAATTATATTATTTCAAAATAATCACCATTAAAACAGTACTCTCTATGCGAGTTAACTTGTGTTCATGTCTGGTTCAGTTTAAACGCCTAGGTGATCAATGATGTAAAATCAGATTATGGATAAATTTGGGAATGTTAAAAATAATAAAATAGTATTTTATTATTTAAATAATTTATATTATATAGTTCTATAAATATTATAGTACATATTTATCTTATTTCAACTGTAAAATTTTAATTCTCAAAAATTAATGAAATTATTTGTTATCAATTTGGTTTTCACATTACGTTACCCAAACCAAAATGGGATAAATTAATAACATTTTAAATTAAAAAGTTATATAGGAAATAATTATTAATGATATATCAATATTATTCATGTTATAAAATTATGTGTAATGATATAAAAATTATTAAACCTATCCAAAATATTTAATGTTATTAAATGCCGATAATCATTATACTCTATAACTGAGTAATGTAATAACACTAAAAAATTATAATAAGTATTAAAAAAGGGTGATAATTATAATTATTTTTATTACATAGTTTATTAAGTATTATTTAATGTTTTATAGAAGGTAGTAGTGTCATCAACAATGCAAGGAATCAAGGTAAGGGTTTGTTGTTACATGTTAACTTTCATTGGGGAATGATTTTATATTTTTTAGATATTTCTCTATTTTGTGATATAACTAATAAAATAAATATTTAATCCTAAATAACCCTTATTAATGTGAAATAAATTTTTATTTCTCAAACTATTCTTCATGTTCTTTCAATCAATTCACTTCTCATATTTTACGTGTTTGATTGTGTAAAATTTTAATCTGTTGACAATTTTTTTTCTAAATATCATGTTTCCTTATATATGGGGTAAAAAATACCCAATTATTATATTTTATACTAGTTCTCTCATATTTAAAATTATTCATTTTTTTATTTAATTTTATACGTCTCATGGGGTTCTGATTCAAAAGTGAAAAAGGCAGTAAGGGGTTCTAAGGACTCAAATCTCTTCATCGGGCCACCATCACTATTATTTCAATATAATCATTAAATATTGATCTATCACATCATATGATGATGTTATGTTGTATTTAAACAATACTATTTTCATATAAATGTACTCTTTTTATGAATATAAAATTCATTCATTATATTTTTTTCATTAATAAAAGAGTCACATTAGTAAGAATTTCTAACATTCTTACCAATACATCTTTTTAGCCAATTACATATTTTCTTTCTTAACCGTATTATCCTCCCTTTTTAGAAATTTTATATTTACAAAATTTAATTATTTTCATTATTATTTATCTCTTTAAAAACGTAAAATTTTATACTTTTTCAATGATGTGGATTTTCAATATTTTTATTTCTAAGTGATAAAAAACATGTAACATTATTCCGAAATAATAATTTCTTATATCCTCTGAAATTTTAATTTGATAAGTATTTGGATTTTTTTCTACAATGAAATATTGTTTTTTAATAATAAATGTTTTCAAAGTATTTTCAAATTCCATTTTAGGAAAAATTATCCCCTTTTCATTTTAAAATTATAAAATATTATTTTTAAAAGTAAATCTTCTCAATGTATTTTCATTTATCCTTTTTTAAAATTTTAATAGGATTATTTTATGAGTAAATGTTTTAAAATTATTTTCACTTATTTTTTTAAAGTTTTTTATTTTAAAGTATATTATATTTTGAACTATTTATAATAAGGTTTTAAAATTTATTCTATTTTTTTAATCGATGAATTATTACATCTATAGAATACATCATTCCTAAAACTCATTTCAATGAGTTATAAGATTTATAATTTGAACAAAATTTCTCTATGAATTTTAGTTCTAAATAATGATCAATTTTTTAATTATGGGAGAATTTTTTTAAACCATTTCCATTTACATGACAAGTTTTGTCTTTGTGTTTCCTAAAAATATATTTTTATAAAGAGACCTATAACCGTGAATTTTTCAATATTGAATATATTTTGTATTTAAAATGATTTTTTATTTTAGTTTTCTATATATTTAGGATGATAAACCTCAATTGGATATATGATTCATGTTTCAACCAATATTATTATTTTACTATGTGATTATTTTCTGTGATCAAGTTTTTAGTATCAAGCAATTTAATTCATCTAATAATTGGATGATTTATGAATCCAATTTTATTTACGATGACTCTATGAAAAGATAATGATTTCACATTATATGTTTTATAAATCACATTTTATTTACACATGTTCTTTATAATATTAATTTGAGATTTCATGAATCCCATTTTCTTTTTATGGGTTATTTTATGATGTGGTGACTGTTTTCATGTGGAAAATAAATTTACGGATTATGAGATGAGTGAGACCTATATATGTTTCTAGTACACTGGGTAAATGATTATATCACCTGAGATAGAAATATAATGTTAATATGTTAGAAGGATCTAGTTTTACAAATGGTGTGGGTGTTTTAGTAATCCTTTACTCAATTTTTTACATGTGAATGAGTTATAATGTCTAAATGTTCACCATGGGTGAGTGTGTTGGTGTTAAGATCTACTAAAAAATTATGTGTAAACTAGTTAGATTGTCACTAGGCTCAAAAAATAGAGAGTGTGAGGGAATGGATCATTGAAAATAATTTTACATGTGATTAGGTTAGAAATCACTAATGTTTAAAAAGGATGTCCTTAAAGGCATTAAAATATAAATACATTATTATTTATCAATAGGATAGCGAGTGTCCAGGTTCACTAGAATAACAAATCATATTCTAATTATTATGACAAATTTAAATGTAATTTTCATGTTATTCCATATTTTTAGGATTGTGATTTATTTATAATACAATCGACAATTTTATATCATTCTCACATGTTTAATTATTATTGATATGTTTTGTTTTGGTCCCTTAATTTATAGTTCCGTTATGATCTTATTATTATCTTATATTGAGCCATCATGTTTTTTGATTACTATCTAGAGTCTGATGATCTTATTGTTTTATTTATATCTTTATGATATTATCGTTCCTGACTTCCCTTTCTCCTGTTTCTAATCCCAAGGTTATGAATATGATTGTATCATGTTATATGTATTAAATGTTTTCAAATGATAATTATCTTAGATACACATTTTCGACTACTATAAATAAGGTTCTTTATATAAATAATCACTAAGAAACAATACCTTTTCGACATTGGGTTTTTCTAAAGGTTTGTGAGAATCATTATTTCAAACATGATATTATTGTATTCTTTGGGTTATGTCTATATTGGTTCACATTAGTGAGTATCAGAGTAGGTTTTAGTTATTTTGGAGATTAGTAATATATTTTTGTAGATTAGTTATGTTATCATTTTTGATAGGTTTATATAATGTTAGGAAAATTCATAGAGTTAATTCAAAGTATGGGATTATATTATAAAATATTTATAGAGTTTTAGTAAGAGGTTTTCCTAGATATACATGTATTGAACCTAACTCTAGTAGCATAGATTTGATTCATACTTTATTACATTGGATAAGATACAATGGTTTGAATACCATTGGACAAAATATTTTATTATTCCTAGTGAACACGATACATAATTAAAATTTAAATTACATTTTAAAAAATAGAATATGGATATAATATTTTAATAATTCAATTATTACCCATAGCATATCCCTATGTATCAACAAAAAAACTTCCTCGTATCTAGGGTAAAATAACACATAAGAAATTAGTGAGGTCAATTACTCAGAAAGGGTAAATGAATAGTAGAATCTATTATTAAATAGAGAATAACCATTATAGAAAGGTAAAAAACTAAAACACATGGAATTTAATCAATAACATGTTCATAACATGGAAGGAATAAATGATGATAAAATAATTCCATATAAATTATCAAACGAACATAAAAATATCAATGGATATTCAAACTAATTAAATATTCACATGGAATATGAATAAAATATTTAATAATAATGGATTACATAATGATTGCTATATTAAAATTACCAGTGAGGTTTCATTCCAATAATATAAACTATCAAGGATCTATTATAAGAATAGAATACCATCAAAGATTATTTCTATGAATCTAACCAATGGTTAAGGCCTCTACCAAAAGCATATCCGGTTTGTCTCATGAAAATTACTGTTGCATCTTGGGTTTATAGAATGACCTGAATTTTACATATTAAATACAATGAATTCTTAATATTAAAAGGGTGAAACATAATTAACATAAACATTCATATTAAAACATTAATACAGAATGTTAATATTTTCCTCAATCAATAAAAATAATCCTAGACCATCTTATATAATGTGAAATTTATTAGTGTAGTACATCCCATGATAAACTAATCATAACCCATCTGGATAAAGAATAAGGATGATATTATTATAATATATACCCATTGGACTATTGGTATATGGTATTTTCATTATTTAATATAAATACCGAAAAATATCATTAAAAAAATTTTGGAGGAAAATATCCTTTTGATTTTGACCAACATGTTGAGAAATATATTATTCAAAAATCACATTTAAAATGTTTCTGAAAAAATAAACTCATAAATATGAAATTTATTCTTCAAATAAATGATGTTCATGTTAGTGTGTGATTGTTTACATGCCGTAAATAACATTTCTTTTTCACTATAAAAAGGCAAGAGAGGTTCATTATAAAGAAAAAAGAATATTTATTTGAAAAAATTTAGTATAATAAAAAATTTGATAAAAATATCTTATTATAAATAATTTTTAAATGTTTGAAGAAAATATTTCTAACTTTTTTTATTAACCATGGTTTTATATGATATTAAAATTTTGACTGAATAGAAAATGAAGTCCTATATTATTTAAATATTTCATCAATAATTTTAAGTATTAATGAGTGGGAAAGTTGTACTATTAGTTGAAAAATATCATGAATAACCAATGTATAAGAATATAGAATTGTTTATCAAACAATGATAATAAAATTTCTTTTAATGGAAATTCAAGTATAAATAATCTTGATTAGAATGAGATTTTACAATAATTCCTTAAAATCACTATAACGTTGAAGTGAAAATTAATAAATGAATCGATTACATGTATCAAATGTAAATAAATATAATAAAAGTATAAATAAAAAAATTTATGGTCATAAGTCATTATACATATAATCCTATAATATCGATGACAATGAAGAAGTAATATAACCCAATGGAAGAAAATTGAGTTATGAGATTTCAATACTTCTTGGTAATTTCAAAATCAAATCCACTTAGATATAATATTTCAAGTTGAATCCTAAAATTCAATTATTATTGAATTATTCCTTCTATTACATGTAAAAGGTTATTTATATAAACCATATAAAAGTATTTAGGTGAATGGAATTATTATATGCCTCCATGAAATAAAATTGAGATGGAAACCATTAATTTTTTATTCGTTTTGGTTGAAAATGATTTAACCCATTTATAACAGTTTAAAACAAGTTATTAAATTTTTAAATAACCATATTAATATGTTTGATATAAATTATAATCCTTTTATAAGATATTATAACACGTTCATTAATAATGTTTCAATATTTTAATCATTTCATGTAATAACTGCTTTGTTTTTTGAGTATGATTTGACTTGTTATATTTTGTTCCTATTAGTTATATAATGATTTAATAATATCCAAAATGAAAACCATGATTTAAATATCATATATATTAATTATTTATAATGATCCGCATAGGATTTGTAATGTATATTGTTGATTAACTTTTTATGATGAATCACCTAAATCTTTATCAGCTTCTCTTGGACTACATTCGGTCCTACCAAGGAACTTTCACCCATATCAGAACATTACAATGTGTTTCTTAAAGGATAAATATATAAGGACTTAATAAGAGACATTCTGATAGTGAGATGGTAGCTCTTATTGTAGGAAAAGTATACCGGTCCCAAATAATCATCCCAATCTCCACCAAATTCAAGAACATAATCACGCAACATGTTCTAAATAATATTTAAATCTTCCTTTATATAGCCATTCGTTTGCAGATGATATGTCAGGATAAAATTTACATAGGATCCCAAGGCCTCCTTGAGGCCTCTCCAGATGACGTACATGATACAAGGAACTCTATATGACACTATACTAGATGGAACTCTATATAATCTGAAAATCTCTTGCATATATTGATTTCCAAAGAGATAAACATTGGTTTAATCTCGAATTGGTATAAAGTGAGTCAATTTTGTCATAATATTGACCACAACCCATATCATGTTTCCCTCTAGGTGTGTGTGGAAACAAAACTCCAATGTACATTTAACTCTGAACGCACATCTAAGTCGAGACTCGATGTAGCTAATGAAAACACGAAGGACTCTAGTATTCGATATTGACATGTGAGAAGGTATAAAAATGAGATAAAAATTCATTGATATGTCATTTCATACATAGATACCCTAATTGTTGCTCCAAATCAATGAAAATATTTTTGGTACCTAGGAATGCTGACCACTGGTAATTATATAACTCCTCCATCACATCATTTATGAAAGTAAAAGTTATAGAAAATAATTTCCAGAAACATAGGATACACTTAGAAGAGAGTGAATAGATAGAAATGGTCTCCCAAGCATTAAAAGAGTCCTTAATGACATAAATTCCATCTTAAAATTATTCTTTTCAATGAATAATCTCAAGAAGAGGGTCGTTCAACTGTACACTCTCCAAATAAACCTTCTTCTCATACTATAAGACTCCCAAATTAAAATGTGTGAATTGATCAATTAAATTCCACTATTATAATTATTCATTTACTAGATGGGTTAATTTTTTCATTATAAAAGAATCATCTATATAATTAACAATTCCAAGGTTGTCGGAAATGTAAAAATCAACATATTTTAGGTTCTCCACCAAATGACTTGGTTTTAGATTAAAATATTTTTGATAGAATAAATATCTCAAAATTTTAAAGTCAAAATAAGAAGTAAAAATTTAATTTAAATGTAATGAAAACCAAATTTATGAGAACTTCATCATGGTTTTGAGTTTAAGAACGTGCCTTTTATAATTCATCTCATGTGTAAAATGATATTTGAAACCATATGCTACCACGATATCACCATGCATGAGAATACTACCCATTCCCAAACATATTGGGTCACAAAAGATCACATTGCACTATCTATCCTGGAGAAGAGTCAGAATAGGATAAAAATTAAAAATATGTTTCACCTCAACCAAATAACTATATTATTTAACATTAAAAAATAATATCACACCTTTTCTAGAGAGGGTGTTCATTGGAGAAGCTAACTTTTAGAAATCCTCGATGAAAATTATGTAATATCCCACAAAACTTAATATGCTCCAAATCATGGAAACATTATGTGATTTATAAAATGTTATAATAACATCAACCTTTAGAGGATGAAATTAAATAACATGTTATCATACTATGCCTCCCAAAAACATAACATCCCAAATACAAAAATTACATTTTGATGTAATCTTATAAAATTGATGATTTATCAAGATTTCTAGAACTGTATCCAAATGAATCACATGGTCTTCCTCAGACATTGAGGAAAAAAATATGTCATCCAAAAATAATTCTATTAATGATTGAAGGTACACATGAAATTTCCTATTCAACAAAATAATCAAAATATTTAGGAGAATTAGATACACCAAATTGTATAACAAGACATTTATAATGGCTATACCTACTCCGGAAGGCTATTTTCTAAATGACATAATATTTTATTGTCAACATGTTATAACTAGATTCATGAACATTATTTGAGAACCACTTCACCCCTTTAAAATAGTAAAAAAGATAATAAATCCATGATACTAGATTCTCATTCTTGAGATAAGTTAATTATGTTTTTGTGCTCACCAAATAGAAGTGTTCCATCTGTTTTTTTAATTGAGAATTGGTTTTAGCTATGGCGACACACTCAGCTATATAAAACCTTTTCCCAAGAAATCATCCAAATAAGTCTTTAAATAATTCACCCCATATGGTTCCATATAGTATATAAGAGTAGACATTGGGTGACTAATAAGTAATAAGTTAATAGAAAACTCCATCTCTCTTACTGTTGAATGCTTGACAAATTAAAATTAAAAATGTTGAGAAACATGAAGAACACTAGAGTGTGACGACCCGCCCTCGGGGCCCGTGGCGTGACTACCCCAAGCCCGCCTTCCATAGGCCAGGGGCTGGCGACTAGCACCAAGGCGTAGATCCCGGTAAAAAGGGAAGGTATTTCCTTTGAAAAGTAAACAACCACCACAAAGTAAGCAAGCGGAAAAGTAAACACTAAGTAAAAAAACAGAGTACAACTGAAAGTGAGAAAAAGTAAATGGGCCAGTATACAAACCCAAACTGAAAGTAAAGTACAAATCAAAAGGGAAAACAACAACTGTAAAGTAAAAGCTGCTACACCGAGCTTTCCACTGGAAATCCCACCTAAAGGGTGGCTACAAATAGCTCCACTACTCCTCAGGTCCCACCGTCCGCTCCGAGCACGTCTCGCCCAGTGGTCCACCTCCTAGTACCGTCCTGCTCAGAAAGCCTCAACTACGATCAATGCTGTCCGTTTTCTGCAACCAACACAACGTAGTGCGGGCATAGCTCGTGTAGGGGTGAGTATAAGCTACTCAGTAGGGACCCCGAGACCCCTGAAGGTCTCCCAAAATCCACAAAGGATAAACCACAAAGGTAAGGTACACTCACTAAGTAACAACTAACTCTGCTTAGGTATATGCCCATACATATACCTAAGTCATCAATTCCAATACGCTCCAACCTCCGAACCCAAAAACAACTCAGTCCAAACAGGAAAGTATACGAATTACACACAGGAAAGCAATACGAAATCCACACAGGATAGCACAACTCAATCCAAACAGGAAAGAAACATTATTCAGCTCACACAGGTATACTTCTTCGAATGACTAAAAAGATGATCACTGGTCCATCTAAGTCGTCGGACCCACGAAGGATCGATAGGTAACTAACCCCCGCAATGACCCACACAGGATCGGGCCCACACAGGACCTGTAGGCACTGGTTCACACAGGACCGCTGAGCGCAGACCCACATAGGATCAGACCCACACAGGATCGGGCCAACACAGGACCTGTAGCACTGATCCACGTAGGATCGCTGAGTGCTGTAGTCGTCGTCGTCGAATCCACCAAGGATCTCTGTACTGTCGTCGTCGCAGTCACAGTAGCAGTAGCAGTAGCGGTCGCATCCAGCTCTAGGGTTCCCGCACACAGCAAGCTCGTTCGGGAGGGTCCGCTCCACGAGCCGAGAGGCTGATACATCCACTGTCACAAAGTCCATAGTTGATGTATCCAAAAGTTCCGTATCATCAACAGGAACTCAACGCAACAGACGGCGCGTCAATCGGACGCCCGGTCTGAGAGTTATTAGCTTTTTCGTCCCAGGGGCCCGGTTGGTTTTTAAGGCAAACCAACCCGACCGTACTCCAGCTGCGTCCAAACCTCGGGTGGAGTATGCCAAAAGATTCGTCTCACTATGAGGAACTCAACAAAGCTGACGACACGTCAATCAGACGTTCGTAGCTCATGATATGAGCGTTTCCGCTCCGAGGGCCCGGTTGGTTTCGTGCACGAACCAACCCGACCAAACTCAAAGTATTCCTAAACCTTGAGTGAGATATTCCGAAACGACCGTCTCGATCCAAGGATCGCATCTCCGCTGACGGCGTGTCGTTTGGAAGTCTGTAGCCCGAGTTATGGGCATTTGAATCCAGACCGCTCGGTAACGGGGGTTTCGGGCCCGGGCCGTCCCGGCCCGAGACCCCTCGGATGTCCCGAACCGGGTCGACCCAGCCCGACATAGCCCAGCCCGGCCCAGCGCGGGCCGGCCCGACCTTGCCTTGCGAACCGGCCAGGCGCGCTGCCAGCTCGGCCGAAGGCCGAGCTCGCTGGAAAAACGGGGGGCCGCCTGCCCCCCTTTGTGAAACTGGCCCCCCCTCATTTTGGGGGGCCAATTAAGTAGCCCGGGGGAATTTAATTCCCCCAGTTTCCTCCAATCCGGCTGGCCTGACCTGGCCGGCCAGCTTCTTCTCAACAGGACCGGCAAGGGTCGGTCCTCTTCCGTCATCCGACACCGGCGGCCCGGCTGGCCGCCGGTCATCACGTCCCGTCGCGGCCCGGAACCGGCCGTGGCCTTTGTCGTACGGCGTGGTGAGACGGCACCGCGCCCCTCCGCCGCGGCCCCGCTCCGGCCACGGCGCCTTCAGTTTCCTTCAACGCGGCGCGACAGCGTCGCGTTCATGATAATCTTTCCACGGCGCGGCGCGACGGCGCCGCGCAATAATTGCCGTGTGATTCCCGCGTGGTGCGACGACACCAAGCCATCTCGTTCCATCCGCAATAAATATTCAAGAACAAAGGAGGGGGGTTCAGCCGTGTTTGTGCGGTCCGGTCCCCCTCTTGTTAAACGATAACACATAATCGTTCTTCCTCAAAGTTTGTCATGCTAGAACCAAGAATGGAAAATAATTAAATAAAGCAACAACAAACCCCTACCTCGGTTTCAAGAACGATGTTCGTCAACGACCCGCGGAAGACGAGTGTCGCGGTGGTCGGCGCCGCGGGAAAAGGACGTCGACGTCGTGAAGCGAGGATTTGATGTTCTTTGACTGCGATTTTGTCGTGAGAAACCTTCGCGGAAGAGATGGCGCGGAAGAAGTACGTCGCGTCGCGGATACGGCGTCGCGAAAGGACCGTGTTCTTCGACGGAGAGATTCTTCGTTGAAGAACGGCGTTCTTCGCGTTCTTCGTTGAGTTTGAAGAAGAAGAAGAAAGCTCCATATTCTCTCAAGGGAGGATAAGTGGATGTGGGTCCCACCCCTAACTCCCTTTGGGAGGAGTTAAACAACAAGTTAAAAATAAAATGTTCTTCCACATTTTATTTAACTTCTTTTAATTTTTCCCAAAACTAACATTCATTCCGCATAAAACGCAACCTCGGAAAAGGTCTACTTAAGTGAAAATCGGCGCTGCGAGTTCATCGGTGCCCTCGGAATTCGATTCCGGGCACCGGTTCAAAAGTTAGGAATTCCCGCTCGTTCGTTCACTGAACGTACCCGAGCCAAACTTCGGAAATTGATTATGGGCACTCCGGGCCTCGGAATCAGGTGCCGTCAGAAACCGCGCTCTTGTAAAATTCCAAATAAAATTAAGAAAAAATTTCCCTTGAATTTTACAGGTCTTTAAATTACTCCCACCTCAGGGCTTTACGTCCCCGTAAAGATACATAAAAAACTTGGGAAATAAATGAGGGTACTGAGAATGCATCTGAGCCTCCCGCTCCCAAGTGCTCTCCTGGAGATTCCCATGCTGCCATCTGATGCGCAATAGAGGAATCGACTATCCACATAGGACCCGCTCCTGTCGATCCTCTATCTCCACCGGGACCTCCGTAAAAGTCGCCCCATCGTCAACATTAAGATCCCCATGGTCAATGATGTGCGTCGGGTCGTGCACGTATCTCCTCAACTGAGATACGTGGAAGACGTCGTGCACCCGGTGCAACTGAGGTGGTAGAGCCAGGCGATAAGCCACCTCGCCAATCCTGCTGAGGACCTGGAAGGGTCCGATGAAGCGCGGAGATAACTTGCCGCCTCGGCCAAATCTCCGTATACCACGTCGAGGTGAGACCCGCAAGAAGACGTGGTCGCCATCCTCGAACTCTAGTGGCCTCCGCCTCCTATCAGCGTATGACTTATACCGGCTCTGAGCTGTCCTCATCCACTCCTGGATGACCTGGACCTTCTCTGTCGTGGCCTGGACCATCTCTGGTCCCACAAGTGCTGACTCCCCAGGGTCTGTCCAGCACAAAGGAGATCTACATGGTCGGCCGTACAATGCCTCGTACGGTGCCATCCCAATGGTGGAGTGGTAGCTGTTGTTGTACGCAAACTCCACCAAGGGTAGGTGGTCCTCCCAGCTGCGACCAAAGTCGAGGACACATGCGTGGAGCATGTCCTCGAGAGTCTGAATTGTCCTCTCCGTCTGACCATCCGTTTGAGGGTGAAAGGCTGTGCTCAAACGTAGCTGCGTCCCGAACGCCTGCTGCAACCCCTTCCAAAGTCAGGAAGTAAAGAGAGCATCTTGATCGGAGACGATAGATAATGGAACACCGTGGAGCCGCACAATCTCCTGAACGTAGAGACCTCCTATGCTCTCCACTGAGCCCTGCTCTCTGATGGGTAAAAATTGTGCCGACATGGTGAGTCGGTCAACAATCACCCAAATGGAGTCGTGACCTCTGGAAGTGCGTGTAAGTCCAGTCACGAAGTCCATAGATATGCCATCCCACTTCCACTCCGGAACCTCCAAGGGCTGAACCAAGCCTGCTGGTACCTGATGCTCTGCCTTCACCTGCTGGAAGGTGAGGCATCGAGAAACGAACTCTGCTACAACCTTCTTCATGCCCGGCCACCAGTGCTATCGTCTGAGATCCTGGTACATCTTCGCCACTCCAAGATGTATCGCCAAAGGAGAAGTGTGAAACTCTCTCAGCACCTCTTCTCGCAAAGCGGCTGGTACCATGGTACGTCTTCTGAAAAGGATGCCGTGCTCTGCTCCAAGGGAGAAACCATCAGGTGCCTGTCCCGAGGATATATGTGCACGCCATGTCTCACAGTCAGCGTCCTCACGTTTTTCCTCTCTGACCCGCTGCAGTAGTAGAGGGGTGTCTGTGAGAGACTGGAGGAAGGCTGCTCCATCTCTATCCATGAAGGATATCTGCAAAGAGGCTAGCTGCTCCGTCGCCTCCTCAATTAGTTGAATGCTCGTCCTCTTGCTGAGGGCATCAGCTACTACGTTCCCCTTCCCATAAGTATAGACTATCTCAAAGTCATAGTCCTGGAGGAGCTCGAGCCATCGCCGCTGTCTCAGGTTCAGGTCCTTCTGTGAGAAGATATACCTGAGACTCTGATGATTAGAAAAGACTGTAAAGCGCTCGCCCATCAGGTAGTGTCGCCATGTCTTCAGAGCAAAGACCACTGCTGCTAACTCCAGGTCATGGGTAGCATAGTTCTGATCATGCGGCCTCAATTGACGTGATCCATAGGCGATCACTGCCCGCTCCTACATCAGAACACATCCGAGTCCGGTCTCTGATGCATCGCAGTAGACTACGTACCCTAATCCCTCCTCAGGCAACCTCAAGATAGGTGCGCTGGTCAATCTCTGTCTCAGCTCCTAGAAGCTCTGCTGACATCTGTTTGCCCACATGAAGGGTTTCCCCTTATTCATCAAAGCTGTGAGTGGTGCTGCAACTCTAGAGAAGTCTGGTACAAATCTCCGATAGTATCTGGATAGTCCCAAGAAACTTCGAACCTCCGTCACGCTCCTGGGTGGATCCCAAGCTAGCACTGCCTCGATCTTCGCGGGATCCACTGCAACTCCCACCGCAGAGATGACGTGTCCCACGAAGTGGACCTCACGTATCCATAACTGGCACTTCGAGAGCTTACCATAATGATGGTGCTATCGGAGTGTGTCTATTACAACTCGCAAGTGGTATGCGTGTTCCTCCTCAGTCGTCGAGTAAATCAGTATTTCGTCGATGAAGACCACGACAAATCGATCAAGGTATGGATGAAAGATCCTATTCATGAGGGCCAGGAACACTGCTGGAGCATTGGTTTCGCCGAAAGGCATAACCAAGAACTCATAGTGGCCATACCGACATCTGAAGGCCGTCTTCTGCACGTCCTCGTCTCTGACTCTGAGCTGATGATAGCCTGACCTGAGTTCTATCTTCGAGAACCACCGTGCTCCCTTGAGCTGATCAAAGAGGTCATCAATCCTCGGTAGAGGATACATGTTCCTCACCGTCACCTGGTTCAAGCGACGATAGTCAACACAAAGTCGCATGCTCCCGTCCGCCTTCTTGGCAAACAATATCGGGGAAGCCCCGTGTGAAACACTGGGTCGGATGAACCCCTTGCCCTGCAAGTCCTCCAACTGTACCCGTAGCTCTCGAAGCTCAGTAGGGGCCATCCGATATGTTGGAGTGAATATCGGGGCTGTCCCGGGGTACAGGTCAATATAAAATTCTACCTCTCTGCGAGGAGGTAGCCCTGGAACGTCGTCGGGAAAAACGTCCACAAACTGATCCACCACTGCAGGAAAACCAGGACTCCACACGTCAACTTCTCCTAGGATGAGACTAGCCAACTGATGAGTGATGGGATGTCCTCTCATCTGCGAAAGTCCATCCTGTGCTGCGAAGGCTCTCTTCTCGCCGGTGAAGGTGAACTTGCTCCCGTCAGTGTGTACACATCGCACCTTGCGCCTAAAACAGTCAATCTGTGCATGGACCATAGATAACCAATCCATGCCTAAGATGACACTGTAAGGCCTCGACGCTGCTACAAGAAGATCCCAGCCGAATCTCTCGCCTCCAAGAGTAAGCTCACATTGTCAGTACCAGTGCGTAATCGTCGAGTCTGCTCCCGTAGGAGTCTCTATCCGTAAGGATCGAGCCAATGGCTCTGTCAGAATCTCCGAGCTCCGAACAAGGGCAGTGGCTATGAAAAAGTGACTCGCTCTTGTGTCTATAAGTACTGCAACAAGGGTGGAATAGACACAGATAGTACCTCGAATCATATCAGGTGTGCCGTGGTCGTAGGCCTCTGCTGGCTGGAGCTGTGCCTGTCTCTGCCCGCCAGCTCCCTATGGTCGGGGTGGACCTCCTGGTGGTGGTGGTGGTCGAGCCTCAAAGCATCGCCCACCACCTGCTGCTCGGACATCTCCTCTGCCGCGTCCGCCTCCTCCCTGCGGACCGCCACGGTCAACCCTCTGCCTCTGCCTCGGTGGTCCCTCAACCGTCTGCTGCTCCTCGGCACGACGGGTCGGGCAGTCATGAGCCATGTGGCCCTGCCCGCCGCACGAGTAACATTGTCTGCCTCTCGGAAGACTGGCTCCGCGCTGTGTGCCCCGCACTGCTGAGCCAGTGTCCTGAGGTCGTCTGCCTGAAAGTCTGGTCTGCCTGGACCCCTGAGTCATCCGTCGACTGCCAGCTGGAGAAGACTCTGCTACGTGCCGCCCTGCGGTGGGTCTCGGTGCTGGTGTAGACTCACCAAGAAAGCTCTCGATCAAAAGGGCCCGCTCTAGTACTCCCGTCTGAGTCGGAATGCTGAGGGAGATCAGCGATGCCCTGATCTCATGTCTCAATCCCTGCTCGAAGGTCCGGGCTTGGAAGAATGGGTCTCGTACCATGACAGTCTCACGACCCGCCCTCGGGGCCCGTGGCGTGACAACCCCAAGCCCGCCTTCCATAGGCCAGGGGCTGGCGACTAGCACCAAGGCATAGATACCGGTAAAAAGGGAAGGCATTGCCTTTGAAAAGTAAACAAGCACCACAAAGTAAGAAATCGGAAAAGTAAACACTAAGTAAAAAACAGAGTACAACTGAAAGTGCGGAAAAGTAAATGGGCCAGTATACAAACCCAAACTGAAAGTAAAGTACAACTCGAAAGGGAAAACAACAACTGTAAAGTAAAAGCCGCTACACCGAGCTGTCCGCTGGAAATCCCACCTGAAGGGTGGGTATAGATAGCTCCACTGCTCCTCCGGTCCCGCCGTCCACTCCGAGCACGTCTCGCCCAGTGGTCCATCTCCTGGTACCGTCCTGCTCAGCAAGACTCAACTACGATCAACGCTGTCTGTCGTCTGCAACCAACACAACGTAGTGCGGGCATAGCCCGTGCAGGGGTGAGTATAAGCTACTCAGTAGGGACCCCGAGACCCCTGAAGGTCTCCCAAAATCCACAAAGTATAAACCACAAAGGTAAGCTACAATCACTACGTAACAACCGACTCTGCTTAGGTATATGCCCATACATATACCTATGTCATCAATTCCAATACGCTCCATCCTCTGAGCCCAAAAACAACTCAGTCCACACAGGAAAGTATACGAATTCAACACAGGAATTAAATAAGAAATCCACACAGGATAGCACAACTCAATCCACACAGGAAAGCAACAGGATTCAGCTCACACGGGTATACTTTTTCAGATGACGAAAAAGATGATCACTAATCCATCTAAGTCGTCGGACCCATGAAGGATCGATAGGTAACTAACCCCCGCAATGACCCACATAGGATCGGGCCCACACAGGACCTGTAGGCGCTGGTTCACACAGGACCGCAGAGCGCAGACCCACACAGGATTGGACCCACACAGGATCGGGCCCACACATGACCTGTAGCACTAATCCACGTAGGATCACAGAGTGTTGTAGTCGTCTTCGTCGAATCCACCAAGGATCTCTGTACTGTCGTCGTCGCAGTCACAGTAGGAGTATCAGTAGCAGTCGCAACCAGCTCTAGGGTTCCCGCACATAGGAAGCTCGTTCGGGAGGGTCCGCTCCACGAGCCGAGAGGCTGATACATCAACTATCACAAAGTCCAGCGTTGATGTATCCAAAAGTTCCGTATCGTCAACAGGAACTCAACGCAATAGACGGCGCGTCAATCGGACGCCCGGTCTGAGAGTTATTAGCTTTTTCGTCCCCGGAGCCCGGTTGGTTTCTAAGGAAAAACCAACCCGACCGTACTCCACCTACGTCCAAACCTCGGGCGGAGTATGCCAAAAGACCCTTCTTACTAATAAGAACTCAACAAAGCTGACGACACGTCAATCGGACGTCCGTAGCTCAAGATATGAGCGTTTCCGCTCCGAGGGCCCGGTTGGTTTCGTGCACGAAGCAACCCAACCGAACTCAAAGTATTCCGAAACCTTGAGTGAAATATAACGAAACGACCGTCTCGATCAAAGGATCGCATCTCCTCTGACGGCGCGTCGTTTGGAAGTCCGTAGCCTGAGTTAGGGGCATTTGAATCCAAACCGCTCGGTAACGGGGGTTTCGGGCCCGGGCCGTCCCGGCCCGAGACCCCCCGGATGGCCTGAACCGGGTGGACTCGGCCCGGCACATCCCGGCCCGGCGCGGCGCGGCGCGGGCCGGCGAGGCCCGGCCCAGCCGGGCCTTGCGAACCGGCCGGGCGTGCCGGTTCGGCGCAAGGCAGCACGCTGGGCGCGCTGCCAGCTCGGCCGAAGGCCAAGCTCGCTGGAAATACGGGGGGCCGCCTGCCCCCCTTTGTGAAAGCGGCCCCCCTCATTATGGGGGGCCAATTAAGCAGCCCAGGGGAATTGAATTCCCCCGGTTTCCACCAATCTGGCCGGCCCGACCTGGCCGGCCGACTTCTTCTCAACAGGACCAGCAAGGGCCGGTCCTCTTCCGTCATCCGACACCGGCGGCCCGGCTGGCCGCCAGTCATCACGTCCCGTCGCGTCATGGAACCAGCCGTGGCCTTCGTCGTCCAGCGCGGTGCGACGGCACCGCGCCCCTCCACCGCGGCCCCGCTCCGGTCGCGGCGCCTTCGGTTTCCATCGACGCGGCGCGACAGCGTCGCGTTCATGATAATCTTTCCACGGCGTGGCGCGACGGCGCCGCGTAATAATTACCGTGTGATTCCCGCGTGGTGCGACGGCACCACGCCATCTCGTTCCATCCGCAAGAAATATTCATGAACAAAGGAGGGGGGTTTGGCCGTGTTTCTGCGGTCCGGCCCCCCTCTCGTTAAACGATAACACATAATCGTTCTTCCTCAATGTTTGTCATGCTAGAACCAAGAACGGAAAATAATTAAATAAAGAAACAACAAACCCCTACCTCGGTTTCAAGAACGATGTTCGTCAACGACCCGCAGAAGACGAGTGTCGCGGTGGTCGGAGTCGCGGGAAAAGGACGTCGACGTCGTGAAGTGAGGATTCGAAGTTCTTTGACGGCGATTTCGTCGTGGGAAACCGTCGCGGAAGAGATGACGTGGAAGAAGTACGTCACGTCGCGGGAGGAACGTGTTCTTCGACGGAGAGATTCTTCGTTGAAGAACGGCGTTCTTCGCGTTCTTCGTTGAGTTTGAAGAAGAAGAAGAAAGCTCCAAATTCTCTCAAGGGAGGTTAAGTGGATGTGGGTCCCACCCCTAACTCCGTTTGGGAGGAGTTAACCAACATGTTAAAAATAAAATGTGCTTCCATATTTTATTTAACTTATTTTAATTTTTCCCAAAACTAACTTTCATTCTGCATAAAACGTAACCTCGGAAAAGGTCTCCTTAAGCGAAAATCGGTGCTGCGAGTTCATCGGTGCCCTCAGAATTCGATTTCGGGCACCTGTTCAAAAGTTAGGAATTCCCGCTCATTAGTTCACTGAACGTACCCGAGCCAAACTTCACAAATTGATTTCGGGAACTCCGGGCCTCGGAATCAGGTGCCGTCAGAAACCGTTCTCTTTTAAAATTCCAAAGAAAATTAAGAAAAAATTTCCCTTCCATTTTATGGGTATTTACATAGAGAGAGATCATCACTAAAATATTTTTCTCTAATTCAAAATAAAACATTGATATTACCCAACCCAACACCATAGAAGGTGATCCTACTCTACTAAACTCGGGTACCATTCTCCCTAAAATACATGACCTTGCCCATAAAGCCTAGTAATGGAGACTAATAGAAGGTAAAAGTCAATAACTGCCTTATGAGTATTCATCCAATCCACCATCAAAATTTCATCATGTGGTTTCATTTTATGAAACAAGAAAACTATAGTTAAGATAAATCCCTGCTAAATAGAAAAATAAAGTGTGTAATCGAATACCCTACCATCTCTTTATTCTTAGGGGTGAAGTAATTTCAATAAAATAAGATAGAATATCTATAAGAATATTTAAAGGATCAAAACACGAGCTAGTAAAAAAGAGTGGAATGCACTAATATCAAATAATTAAGTCACTAAATCTGAATATGTATTTTTGGTACCTTCGATAGTTGATGGACTTACATTCTCTTCCTCTGGAGAATATTATACTATTTTAAGAAGAATCATTCTATATTCACAAGGATGGAACCCCTTTTCTATTAAAGTATAAAATTTCAATGCAACACTTTTATTTGTATATGATTATATTACACAACATGGATATGAAAATATATAGAATATATTTTATAGCTCTACCGAGTAACAATAATAAAAGGAATATTTTTTAACTTAGTAAAAACCTGTTTTGAATTCCCAACCATGCCACACAAAATGAAACATAAAACAAAACTGACTAGAACTACTAGAGATCTGGATGATGCCTATTATATAAATCACCATGACACTCATCATGATTCCACTTCCCATCAAGTAAACTAACAGAAGTATCACTAGTAAAAAGGAGATCTTTCCAACCTTAATTACTAGATAGGTTAATCTTAACAATCATCACTCTATCCACCACATCCGCATAAAAAGAGATATTTATAATGAAAATTATTATCTTTTATTATTTAAAATACCCATATCAAATTTCAATAACATAAACTTCTTGCTCATTAATTCCATGGGGGAAAACTAAACAATATTAGAAAAACGGTTCTCATTGTATGTAATGGTCCTATCACACTGATGGAGGTTGAGAAACACAATTTATTTTTCCAAGACAATTTAATATTGATATAATTAATCATTAAAAAGATCTAAAAAGTGTTTTGAATATAATCTTAGATTCTTCTTTACCATCACCATCAAATTCCAAAATCTATGGAAGGTTCCCTCATGATTAATGGTTGAAATATTCACCTTATAAAATAAACTCCTTCCAAGAAATCAATAGTTAAATATTTGTTAAACAATCCTTAACTACTTGAGGATCATTCAATCATCAGAATGCTGGTGGTTTCTGATGAAGAAACTCTTTATTGGAATATTTATATTCATCTGTTTGAGGTTCCACTACCCGGTCTTGAAATTGTTCCATTGCAGGTATATGTCCTAGAGCATGGGAAACAAGGACCTCTCTCTAAAAAAGTTTTTGGTCCAATATGGGAATGAATTTCTATGGTTCACCAACTTCATCCTCCTAGAAATGTTTATAATGTATCATCATTGTAATTATGATTCAATACATCAATAGAAAATACTAAAAGAATCAACAAGGATACATAGATCAAAAAATTAAAAATGAGATACAAGAATATCAATTCCATAAATTTGAATTCATTATCAGTATTTTATGATACTCATATAATAAGTAGAAAAAAGTCTCAAAATCATATCAAAACATTATTCAAGGAACTTTTCCCAAACACCCGGGGTGAATTAAGTCTTGTTACATTGAGATATAGTGAGACAATTGCTTCCAACTTCCTTCAATGTAACTTCAATACATTATACTATATACAAAGTCATCCCAACTATGTAGTAACCATTATGAAAGGAGAAAAAACTATTCTACCATTAATACACCATATCAATATCTAGCCTAGATACATTGGTGCCTTGATACAATTGAAAACTTTATCATTTCCCAAAAGGAATTCTTGATCAACAATGATTGGATACTATCACCTAACATCACAAAAGAGTTACAAGGGAATAATTTTGAACAAACAACAGTAGAAGACAATAGATAAAGGTAACTGTTATCAAAACTGTAAAAGGAGAATGTACCCAATTTAAAAAAGTAAAACAAAAAAATAGTACATCATCATGTGGAATAATATCTACCAATGAATAGATGAATAAACCCATTCAATAATTGAATGAAATATACACTGATCACTTACATTACTTACAATCCCTTGAATCAAGAACATCCACTAACTCAAAGTGGTGCTTTAACTTTTCAAGAACCTCACTTCAGATAATCTATGAAATCTCAATAGCAATGGTAGGGTGTGAGATATAATGATCCGAATTGTCTAACTATCTCGTCCATAATCAATTCCATTACAACTAAACCAATTATTATTTCCATTTAAACAAAATCTGGAATTTCATGGGATTGAAAATATTTTCAATAAAACATTATTTCATAATAAAAAAAGATGATAGATATATCAAAACAATATTATATGAAAATTTTATATAAAAAAATATATAAATATATTATCATGAATAAAAATAGTTTTATAGTTAAATAACATGTAATCATAAAATTAAACATATCTTAAAACCATGTAATAATATATGTAGTATGTTAGTTCCTGGTAATATGATGATCAGACTACTGAATCAACAATCTTGACTTAATGTGTTCACACTTACCTCAAATCAGGCCATGAGGACACAACTACCCATCTAGGTAAATCACATCATAGTAAGTTCATATAAATGTTATCTTAATCAATCCATAACTATGGGGCCATATCCTAGAAATATGGTCCTAATTAACCACAAACTAACTATTCCCACATGTTCTTCAATCAAGAATTTAATCAATCATGTTCAAAAAATTCATTTCAAATTAGTTAAAAATATCCAAATTTCATTTTTCATCATAATATTATAATTTTAAAATCAAATCATAAGTTTTAATCAATTCATGGACTCTAAAATAAAATTAAATATAATCTATTTGTCCCAATGTTCAACATCATATAATTTCATCATGTTATTTTCCAAATAATGAAATAAATTTTCCCAAATTCACCCAAAAATTCCAATTTCATGGAAATTGGTGATTTTCCACAATTTCCATGACCTTTTCTAAATAGAACAACTATCATATCAAATAAATATTTTATAATCATTTAAAAACTCATTTCAAACTATTAAAAAAATTTAGGATTCAATTTGTAGGAAAAATAATATGGAATATCCTACCTTTTATATTTTATCAAATCAACAGTCGTAACCTGAAATAGAAATGATTTATAAAGGAAAGTGAAATCAATAAGGAAATCCTATATAAAAAATCATCAAGGTAAAAGTCCAAATTAATCATAGTTCATAAGATCATAAAACTACCATTGAGGGGTAGTAGAGAGGGGATACCCATATTTTGGATACTAATTAGATATAAAATGGGAAATTGAGATCTACGGAAAGGACGAAATCACCCAAAAATAGTCTAGCGTAGTCCTAAGTGTTCAACATAAGAGTACACACAACTTTTGAATCATTTATCAGGAATAAACACAGAAAATCCCATTGGGATCCTGGAATTCACAACATGAGTCCTCGATCAAAGACATGAATATCCTGTGTGTTATATAAGAAAAAAAGTCATTTCATTGAGTTAAAATTATCGATCTCAACAATTTCATGTCATGAAAAGAATTCATTCTTTGTACATTATTCATTTTCTAAATTAGTTTCATGGATTTTTTAGAATGACGGATACACTTATTGAATTACATGCACATTATGAATTTTTCTTATAGACAGTAAAAACCCATTTCATGTATAAAAACAAAGAAAAGTCCTTCAAATAAAACAATACCAAAAGAGAAGCCTTAAAAAACATTGACACATTTATAAACAAACTATTCTATATTAAACAATAATACATCCCAAAATATAAGATGAAAATAAATCCCAATGAATAAGAAAATGATGTTAATAAGATTCCACACATTCACTACTAGAAATGTACCACATACAAATGATTTTAAGTTGTTTGTATAAGCAGGGTAATAGTTTGTGTATTCTATACCAATGTTTCCCCAAACCATTGCCTATCTTGGTGTGGGGATTGACCTATAACAATATTTTCAAGGAAACAGTTGGTATAGGTGATTTATATTAACTTTTAGCCAATGGTTTCATTCAATCATTGGTATAGGTCTATAATAATACTTTGCAAAATAGTGTTCATAGTCTTCCATAAGCAATGAAACTATAATATCCTCCCATCTTGGAAAAGAATTAGCACACACCCCAAACACCTACCCCAACACACCGATACAACGGAAATAAAATATTGAAATATAATGAATCAAATGAATGAATTCATATTGCTTTAATATGCATTTAAAATACAACATGAATGTAAAAAATCGAGTATTAAAACATCATGTGTCATAAATATCAATGAAACTCCATCGCAGCAATCTCTATCTCATCATTACAACCACCATCAATGTCCACACTGATATACTATTCACTGTTATCATCACCATCGTAATCATCATCAATATCACAATCACCATTAAGATTACTATAACCATCAACATCACCATCACCATAACCATCACCATCACAATCTTCATCATCCCCATCACCATCAACAAGAAAGACATTATCCAAACTAACACAATGACTATCATCACCATCACCTAGTGTGTCATATAATGAATATATCATTAACTTGTATGTATCACGAACTATGGAAGTATCCAGTAGATTTTATGGACACAATACTTCTATAAATTTCCAAAATTTATCATTGGCCATTTCATATCATTCACACTCCTTCATGGATATTTTATGGCCTATTCTTCTATTATATGAGGCTGTACTGCCTCTGCATACATTGCTTCTAACTCGATGCTATAAAAATTATTATAGTAACTTGATATATTAAAATATCTAGTGTGGATGATGTTCTTCCATGAATGATAGTGTACTCTCCCATGGTGGTCAAATCCTACTGTCTTGTGAACATGATTGTTTGGAAAAAAGTAGTCAGATTACTACTCATCAAGGGCCCCCAAACCCTACTATTTCAAATAAAAAAACTAGGTACATTTAGTAATTTATTTTTGAGAAAAATATAACTACTTATAATAAAAATTTAATTGAAAAAATGAAAAAAAAATTAATTATATTTTAAGGAAATGTTTTGAATTAATTACTAACTTTTTTAAACTATAATCAATGAAACCAAAAACAAATGCACAGAAGTTATATAATTATTGAATATATTATATCTTTTTTGTATATTTACACTTATATTTATTAATTATAAAAGTAATTAATGATCTCATAATTTCATTCCACCTATTGATTTATAAATTTTAGATGTTTATAAACATTTCTTTCATTTATTATAATGTATGAATTAGATGTTTTGATGCTCTATAAATTTTCTAATTTTAGGAAATTTGTCCTATATTATAGTAGTTTTCATTATTATGTTGTCTCTTCTATTTAGATATATCATTAAAAAAATATGTAAAGATGTTTCTTTGTCCAATTTAAATTTTATAAAATTTACTGAACATAATTTAAATGGTACGAAATATGAATCTAATTTTATATGATCTAAAAATTCAATGTATCCTATGATTTCAAGTAGTACATTTTTTCATAAATTTAACCTAATTAAAATAATGTTTCAAATAAAATAAAATGTTCCTCATATTTTATAGAATATTCATCCACCCCAATGTTTATAGACACTTCCTATCATCCATGTTTTCTATTACATATTTACACTTTGTAAAAAAATATCCATAAATACAAAATATGTTAGTAACAAAATTCATCATCATTTTTGTACAAAAAAAATAAATTTTTAATAATACATTAAACTAATCACACCACCATGAAGTAATAATTTCTTGATAACGTTTTTTTATAAACCCATTCAAAATATTTGTATCATCAAAATAATTTCCAAATCTAGTAAAAGAAAAAATATACAACTCATATTTATATGCACCCTGTAGGTAATGTAATTCAGTTAGATGTATAATCCTCATATCCTCAACATATATAAAATTATAACGATGATTATACCAATATATTAATTCTAATAAAAACAGTATTAATATAATAATAAATCTTATGAATTTTCTATCTTATATTTAATCCAGAGAATTGTCGTTTATTTTATTTTCAAGGTGTCTCTTGGAGAGTGGCTTGATAGGAATGATATTACAGTTTTTTGGAATGTTTCAACATAAAACTGTAGCATTGTATCATTGTTTTACCAATAAACTTGGTGTCTAAATTTTAACCATCCATTACTTATGTGTGGTGGTAAAACTATTTACATATGCATGTATTCCCACACCATTATATAGTAGAAGATCGAGCAATAAAAGAACAAAATTCAAATATTATATTAATAGATATTATAATGAAAATAAATTATTGCCAAACGAAATTGACTAGGGTTCTATACATATACATAATCCAGGAAGATCATTTGGTACTAAAAGATCCCAAAGGTATAAAGGATCATGAACTTTATAGTACGAGGGGGGGTTTGATGTCTTCTTGGAATAACCAGTATGCTCATTAGATTTAGAATTAACTGAAGTAGATGTCAAATGAGAATGAACATAAAATAATTTATAATGGTATGTAATATGACAAGTATCTGGAAAATACATATATGGAAAATGATAATATATATTAGGAGTTGGATTCATCATCGGATAATGAAAATATATACAATGATTATCAGAAATAAATTTCGGTGAAAATATTTCAGGTTTAAATATCTTGGGTGCCTCAAACAGAACCATGTGATAAGAAATTATGATACATGGTAGTTATAATGAAGATTTTTGTTATAATTGAGTGTGATGAGTGGTGATATTATCTACAATACTATAACCTTTCAAATCATAAGGTTATGCATCCCTTCCATAAGGTTATTTGGAAAACAATAGTTTCCTAGGGGATGATTAGTAATTAATATTTAAAAAAACATTAATGACGTGAAATAGGAGGTTTTTGATATAAATATTTGAAATTTTATACACACAATAAGAATCAGTGGATGAATTCCCATATCTCTAATGCAAGAACTACTGTAAAAATCACTTATTGTCACGACCCTCCTTCACCAAAAGGATGGAAGGGTCAGCAGATTGCCAGGCCCTTCCTTCTTTAAGTTGAAGGAGAGATAATGACCCCCGAAACTCGCCTTCAATAGGTCCCGGAGTGGCGACTAGCACCAAGGGTATAGAAAATTATCTCAAATGGAAGGCATTACCCTTTTTATTTTATAGGATCGAGAGATAAGGAGAAGAAAACCCAACAATACCAAGGTAGAAAGAAAATTAAAGCCAAAAGTAAACCATTCCCACATGCATGTTTCAAAAGTAAAAGCCACAAAGTCCAAAAGGTGACTACAAGGTAAGTACCAAAAAGAAAAACAACAACTGCAACTGCTCCAAAAGTCCGAGCTAGTAAGGTCCTGCGTGATCCCTAAAGTCCTCCTGGAAACCTGAAAGCAGTTTTATATATGTAGGGCGAGCATACAAGTACACTCAGTAGGGAAAACTAAGACTCTCGTGCATAATTGGGGGAACGTACTAAAGTCCCATGAGAAAAAGAGTAAACCGAACACCAAACAAGGAAAACTATCCATCCCATGCCTCTCCAAGGCTCACTCCCCAAATAACGCAAGTCAAGTAATATATATAATAAGAGAAAATTGAAGTTTGGGTAGCCCGTGCCACTTTCCCACTAGTTATTGAGACATCCTACGCATCGGACCAATCCCGCCATTCTCACCGCAGTCCCACTGCCACACCCGCCCGCACACACCTGGGCCACAACCACACGCAGTCCCACTGCCGAAATCTCGCCCGCACACACCTGGGCCTCAACCGCACACAGTCCCAATGATGAATCCCGCCCGCACACACATGGGCCACAACTGTCACATGTAACCATGCCTGCAAACACCTAGGCCAGAACAACCACCACCACGCCCGAAGACACCTGGGCTAAAGGATCCACTGCCACGCCCGAAGACACCTGGGCCTCATCCCGAAGAAACATGGGAAACCACCTGCCGCACACACCTGGCCACCACCACACCACCCCGCCCGAAGGTTCTTGGGCTAGTAATAGACTTCAGGCCATCACAGCCTACCCGAAGATACTTGGGATATCCGGGAAAGGGAGCAGAAAAGGAGCTAATAACCAGCCACTATGAATAGTGTTGGAAAAAAAACCCTCCCCCCTGAAATGGGGGTGTTGGGCACTATGTTCTCAACTTGGGTGGGGCGCGAAAAAGAAACAAAAAGCTACAGGTATATATATAGGGTAACAAGCACTCACCCAATCTAGGTTTTTCTTCAGACAGCCTACAGATCACAACAGCACTCAAGTCCGAGTCACGACTCATGCTAACAACCCATTTGTCCCCTATCTTATTTCACGTTCAGTGATAATGTTTACGTTTAAGCACTAATGGGCAACTAGTAGGCATAGGCATAAGTCCAGGAATGTAAATAGTCAAACATCAACCAAAACGCTCACACCCGGTTCTCAACAATAGAGGATTCCACCCCAATTTGTGATATAAACAAGTAACCACCCGGATTTAAAACTCCCAACCATTGAATCCATATCAACAGGAGATCCCATCCCCAAATTCACACAACCACCGAGAGTATAAAAGAATAGGGGATCCCATCCCCTCCCACATCACCAGCAATCGGACCGAAACTAAAACAACCAACTACCACCACTAACACAAGCAGGGCCTTGGAGGTATTTTCAGATTTAAACGACTTAACACACTCCATGATTCATATTCCGTGTGTTCTAATCGGGAGTTATCACAGAAGGGTTGATCCTGGTGCTTTCAATTATTCAGCTGGATATACGTGATTAATCGATTCACTTTTCACAGTAGGAGTTTACAACCACAAACAAGCCATTTAAAACATCAGCAGTGTTTATTAGTGCACAAAAAACAACCACCAATGGCCTCGATTTTCAGGAGGCATAAGCCAGCACAACTCAACAAGATGGTAATAGAAGAAACATCGTCAAAATATAAAACACCATCAATGATAACATCCCCCCCCTCTTCTTTCATTATAGAATTCGTTATTTATCTTTAATTATGTTTGGTTCACCCAATTGTACAGGACCAAAAGCATGCCCACCCCGCATGATACAAAAAAGTGAGAGACGAAGGAGAAATTTCCTACTTGTTGATAGATGATCGACGTTTAGGCCGGGGGAGCGGAACTTTACATATAACGATGTGGCGGACCCGATGCACTAGAAGCTGTTTGTGAAAAGTCATGATCGAGGAAAGGAGAAACAACGGCTAACCCTTAGTTTATAAGAGCCGGGGACGGTTGAGGTGAAAACGTGAAACCGTGTAAGGTGTGGGCGGTCGTGGGTTGATCACGCAGCTCCACTCATAACAAAAGGGGGTCGGGTGGTTTAAGCTGACTCATGAATTGATGAAGCATTTAATTAAAACTCTTATGGGCGTTACAGGTCTTAAAAACACGGTTAAACGAGTCAGAATAGGGTTTAAAACCCTATTTACGAAAAGAAGTGCTACTGGAAACAACTTGGCAAGGTCGGGTGATGCCGATCGGTCTCACAGATCGGTCTCACCAAGACGCCACTCCTTTAAAACCCAGATTTTGGCAAAGGGAAGGACCAAGAGAGTCTGGGTCATCACATCAGATACCTCTCAAACTATTCTCGTCCTCGAGAATTTGAACAACCCAGAAGGAATGTGTGGGTCCGAACAACCACCCCAAAAGATACCTCTCAAGAGTAAACCTCATCTTTAACTAAGAACACATTCCTGTCACGAACCAAGCAACATACCATGCCAAACCGCCCGGGCATGTGGGTTGGGGAGTCTCCTCCCCCATGTCAAGATATTGTCCGCTTTGGCCAGCACTGACTCGACCGCACGGGTTTAATCGCATCCTTCTTAATGCGTCTTGATTAGGGGTTGGGTTCTCTCTTTCCCCATAGCCGGGGCATTTCACACACAAGAAGAGGAAGAAAACCAGTACATTTCATAGCCAAAAGACAAAACGTTCTATCACAACAGGTACAACAAGGAACAAAACTCAAAAAAACTCTAGGTACTGGGTACACATCTGTGCTTCCCTCTCCCACGTACTCTCCTCAAGCCCAACATGTCTCCACAACACGCGAACCAAGGGAATGGTTCGTCTGCGAAGAACCTTTTCCTTGCGATCCTCGATCACCACTGGTCTCTCCATAAAGGTCGCGTCGTCCTCGATGTCCAGCTCACCCCAATCAAGGACGTGTGAATCGTCATGCAGATACCGACGGATCTCGGACACATGAAAGACATCATGTATCCTTAGTAGCGGCGGTGGCAAAGCTAGCTGGTAAGCCACTTCACCGACCCGACGAAACACTTGGATGGGTCCGATGAACCTAGGGGAAAGCTTACTCTCCTTGCCGAACCTCCGCTGCCCACGCCGAGGGGAGACTTTCAAGAACATGTGGTCCCCAACCACAAACTCCAAGGGCCTCCTCCTGGTATCAGCATATGACTTCTGTCGGTCCTGGGCTGCCTTCATCCTTTCCCGTATGAGCTAAACCTTCTCTATCGTGTTCTGCACCACCTCCGGACCAAGGATGCCTGCCTCTCCTACTTCAGTCCAACACACAGGCGAACGACATGGCCTCCCATACAAAGCCTCAAACGGGGCCATGCCAATGGTAGAGTGGTAGCTATTATTGTAGGAAAACTCTACCAGAGGCAAGTATTGCCCCCATTACCCTCCTGAGTCCAGAACACATGCTCGCAGCATATCCTCCAAGGTCTGGATGGTGTGCTCCGTTTGACCATTTGTCTGGGGATGGAAAGCAGTGCTAAGGCGTAACTGGGTTCCAAACGCATTCTGCAATCCTCTCCAGACCCGTGAGGTAAACCATGCATCCCTATTCGAGACTATAGACCTCGTAACTCCATGAAACCGCACCAACTCATCCACGTACTTTCGTGCCAAAGCATCCACAACACTCGACTCCCTGATCGCCAGATATTGAGCCGATTTCATCAACCTGTCCACTACAACCCAGATGGTGTCGTACCCTCCTTAGACATTGGGTATTCCCGTGACGAAATCCATTGAGATGTCATCCCACTTCTAGTCGGGGACACCTAGGGGCTGTAGTAGGCCGCCTGGAACTCGGTGTTCAGCCTTCAACTGCTGACACACAAGGCACTTGTCCATAAACTCTGCCACCGCTCGCTTAACTCCGGGCCACCAAAACTGCCTCTTCAAACCCTGGTACATCTTGGAAACTCCAGGGTGTACCGCCAGGGGTGAGTTTTGGAACTCACTGAGAACGCTGCTGTGCATCGCCTCAGGGACAAACAACCTTCCCTGGAAAAGCATCCGGTTCTGACCATCCTCGGTCCATCCTTCCGGAGCATTGCCCTGGTCAACTTGGTCACGCATCACTTCGCACTCTAGGTCTCCCCACTGAGACTCTTCCCCCTGTTGAAACAGGGATGACTGCACTGTCATCTGATATAGGTAGCCTCTGCCGCTATCCATCATCGCATCCAGGTGTAAGGCACCCAACTTTTCCATTGCCTTCCAGGCATCCGCCGACTCTCGGACCGCATCCTTCTGCGTCCTCCTACTCAAAGCATCGGCCACCACATTTCCCTTGCCCTCAGTATAAGAGATATCGAAGTCATAATCCTGGAGGAACTCCACCCATCTCCGCTGTCGCAAGTTTAAGTCCCGCTGGGAGAAGATATACCTCAGGCTTTTGTGATCCGTGAAGACCACAAAGCGTTCCCCGATGGGGTAGTGCCACCATAAATTTAGTGCAAAAATGACCGCTGCACGCTCTAGGTCGTGGGTAGCCTAATTATGCTCATGGGAACACAGCTGCCTGGACCCATAAGATATCACCCCTCGTCACTGCATCAACACGCATCCCAGGCCCTGTCCCGAAGCATTGCAGAATACCTCATAGGCCACCCCATCTTCTGGTAATCTCAGCACTGGGGCACTGACCAACTTCTCCTTCAGGATAGCTAAAGGCTGACTGGCACTGCTCACTCCATACGAAAGCCTAGTCCTTCTTGGTCAGAGACGTCAAATGGGCTGCTACTCGGGAGATGTTGGGTACGAATCTCCGGTAGTAACCTTCCAGCACGAGGAAACTTCGGACTTCTACCACATTCTTGGGTGCTGCCGAAGAAACAAATGCCTCAACCTTTGATGGGTCCACCGCTACCCCATGCTCAGACACTACGTGCCCGAGGAAGTGAACTTCTTGTGTCCGGAATTTTCATTTTGACAACATCCCATATAGCTGGTGCAGTCGGAGGACCTCCAAAACTATCCTTAGGTGCTCTGCATGGTCATCCTCTGATCTAGAGTACACCAGGATGTCGTCGATGAACACAACCACGAACCGATCCAGGTACTCCCGGAAGATGGAGTTCATAAGCCCCATGAACATAGCCGGGGCGTTCGTAACACCGAAGGGCATGACTACAAACTCGAAGTGTCCATACCTGCACCTGAATGTTGTCTTTGTGATGTCTCTCTCTTTCACCCTTAGCTGGTGGTACCCAGACCGCAGGTCGATCTTCGAGAACCATCATGCCCCTTTCAGCTGTTCGAAAAGATCATCTATCCTTGGGAGAGGGTAGCGATTCATGATCGTCACCTGATTCAGCCTCCTGTAGTCTATGCACAGCCTAAGACCACCATATTCCTTCTTTGAAAACAAGACCGGAGCACCCCACGGTGACGCACTCAGACGAACATAACCCCTCTTCATCAGATCACCAATCTGTATCCGCATCTCCCGTAGCTCCGAAGGTGCCATCCGGTATGGAGCCATCGAGATTGGCCAAGTGCCGGGCTGCAGGTCTATCCCGAACTCGATATCATGTCGAGGGGGTAGAGTCTTCACCTCCTCAGGAAAGATGTCCATAAACTCACGGACGATCTCTGGCACTTCCACCATTTCAGCATCTACTGATTCCACTGTCATCTCAGTCAACAAGGAGAGGAGAGGTTCCTCTCTCCTGTTTCCCTTCAGACTGCTCCGCTCGCCGATGAAGGTAACACGCCGGTTGTCCAAGTCTGAGAACACCACCCTTCTTCGAAAACAGTCGATGACGGAGCACATAGAAAATAGCCAGTCGATGCATAGGATGACATCCTATGGCTGAATCTGTAGCAGAAGAAGATCCCTAACCGACTGATGTGCCCCTATCATTAGTCTACATCCCCGAAAAACGAACAACAAGTCGGTCTGACCTCCAACTGGTGTGCTTAACACTAGGGGCACTGGAAGTCTCTCGGCATCTAGACCCAAGGCACGGGCTAGACTGGGTGCAACGAAGGTGTGCGAAGCTCCGGTATCGAACAAAGCATAAGCAAGAGTGCTAAACAGAATGATCGTACCTCGAACAACCTCTGGCCCTGCTGGAACTGCTGCCTATGCAGCGTGCAACTTTCCATGCCCAGCTCCCCTGCCCCTCGGCTGTCGGCCACCTCCCCGACCACGCCCTGGTCGAGGTCCCTATGGAGCACCCTGGGGTCGACCTCCTCCTCCTACGTCTGCCCTCGGAGGAGCGGGAGCTTGCTGTCCCTGCTGCTACTGCTGGAAAGGTCTGGCTGGAGGCTGCTGTTGGGGCGGGTGCTGGGGATGACTGCCACTACTGTACTGCAGCCAGTCGGTGCACTAAATCCGAAGACGCCCAGGGCTCCCACAGATGAAGCACCACGGTTCCGGGCCTGTTGTAAAAGGGCGAGGGCCAGGGGATCAAAACTAAAACTGTTGCGGCCTGCTCCCTGCGGGTCAGAACCTAGAGGGTCCTGACGCTGGAGGCCTGGTGCTAATAGCCTTCCCCTTTGATGGTCCCAGCTGGATCCTCTCTCGCGACACTCCCCTAGAGCATGCATCAACTCCACCACTTCGGCCTTCTTCTGGACCTCCAAGTACGTCAGTAGGGTAAAGTGGGTAACCACATATTGCAGGGAGGGTCGGAGTGCCTCCTCCAAACGTCTTGCCAGAGACTCCTCGTCGGGAAAGAGGTCCGGAGCAAAACGTAGGAGGTCCTTGAACATGATCCCTAGCTCCCTCACAGACATACTCCCCTGCTGGAGGGAGAGTAGTTCCTGCCTCTTTTCTGCCTTCATCGTTGAGGAGAGGAATTACGCCCGGAACTCCTTCTCGAAATCCACCCAAGCCACCTCAGACTCTCACCTATCCCCCAGGTAAAGAATCCACCACTGACGTGCCGCTCCCCATATCTGGCTAACGGCCAGAGAAACCCAGTACTCGGTCGGGGCCCGAATCAGGCCGATGGCTATAACCAGCTCCTCAAGCCAGCCTTCCGTCTTCATATCGGAGGTGCTGCCCTCATACTTCTCGATGGCCTATCGCTGGAAGGCTCGAAGAGTCTTCTGCCACTTGTCGTCCTCTTCCTCTCGATCAGCTCTCTGCCGAATGGCCAAAGTATTCTCAGGGGCCTCGATCGCCTGTACCACACGTGGTCATCTTCCAGGTGCCATAGCTGCAAGGTAAACAAGGAATGCCTAATCCCAAGTAGTGCAAGAATATCGTTCTTAAAAATTCATAATATTTAATTTATTCTTAATTCCCATGACATCCCAGAAATAGAAGAACACCAGTCATTATGATGCATGTACCTTTCCTAGGGTCTCTACCCTGCAATAAGTGTGGCCTCACTTGGTCGTTCGGTAGGTCCAGAGTCCTTGCATCGGATCATGGGGGACCCTAAAATCCCGTGTCCTAGCCGGTCTTCCCTGGCCTAATTCACGCTCCAAGGTCACCCAACACAGTTGCCTTACCATCCCATGCAATCCTCACTGTGCCTAACTCCAGACTCCGTCCTATCTCTCAACCATCAGCTCTAATACCATTCTGTCACAACCCACCTTCACCAAAAGGTGGGAAGGGTCAGCATATTTCTAGGCCCTTCCTTCTTTAAGTTGAAGGAGAGATAATGACCCCCGAAACCCGCCTTCAATAGGTCCTGGAGTGGCAACTAGCACCAAGGGTATAGAAAATTCTCGCAAATGGAAGGCATAACCCTATTTATTTTATAGGATTGAGAGATAAGTAGAAGAAAACCCAACAATACCAAGGTAGAAAGAAAAGTAAAGCCAAAAGTAAACCATTCCCACATGCATGTTTCAAAAGTAAAAGACACAAAGTGCAAAAGGTGACTACAAGGTAAGTACCAAAAAGAAAAACAACAACTGCAACTGCTCCAAAAGTCTGAGCTAGTAAGGTCCTGCGTGATTCCCGAAGTCCTCCTGGAAACCTGAATGCAGTTTTATATACGTAGGTTGAGCATACAAGTACACTCAGTAAGGAAAACCAAGACTCTCGTGCACAAGTGGGGGAATGTACTAAAGTCCCATGAGAAAAAGAGTAAACCAAAAACCTAACAAGGAAAACTAACCACCCCAGACCTCACCAACGCTCACTCCCCAAATAACTCAAGTCATGTAATATATATAATAAGATAACATCGATGTTTGGGTATCCCGCGCCACTTTCCCACTGGTTATTGAGACATCCTACGCATTGGACCAATCCTGCCATTCTCACCGCAGTCCCACTGCCACACCCACCCGCACACACCTGGCCCACAACCACACGCAGTCCCACTGCCGAAATCCCACCTGCACACACCTGGGCCTCAACCGCAAGCAGTCCCACTGCTGAATCCCGCCCGCACACACCTCGGCCGCAACTATCACATGTAACCATGCCTGCAAACACCTAGGCCAGAACAACCACCACCACGCTCGAAGACACCTGGGCTAAAGGATCCACTGCCACGCCCGAAGAAACTTGGGTCTCATCCCGAAGACACTTGGGAAACCACCTGCTGCACACACCTGGCCAACCACCACACCACCCTGCCCGAAGGTTCTTGGGATAGTAATGGACTTCAGGCCATCACAGCCTGCACGAAGATACTTGGGCTATCCGGGAAAGGGAACAGAAAAGGAGCTAATAACCAGCCACTATTAATAGTGTTGGAAAAACACCCTACCCCATGAAATTGGGGTATTCGGCACTAAGTGCTCAACTTGGGTGGGGCGCGAATAAGAAACACAAAGCTACAAGTATATATATATATAGAAACAAGAACTCACCCAAGCTAGGTTTTTCTTCAGACAGCCTACAGATCACAACATCACTCATGTCTGAGTCATGACTCACGCTAACAACCCATTTGTACCCTTTCTTATTTCACGTTCAGTGATAATGTTTACGTTTAAGCACTACTGGGAAACTAGTAGGCATAAGCATAAGTCCATGAAAGTAAACAGTCAAACATCAACCAAAATGCTCACACCCGGTTCTCAACAATAGAGGATTCCACCCCAATTTGTGATATAAACAAGTAACCACTCGGATTTAAAACTCACAACCACCGAATCCATATCAACAGGAGATACCACACCCAAATTCACACAACCACCGAGAGTATAAAAGAACAGGGGATCCCATCCCCTCTCACATCACCAGCAATCATCCCGAAAGTAAAACAACCAACTACCACCACCTACACAAGCAGGGCCTTGTAGGTATTTTCAGATTTAAACGACTTAACACACTCCATGATTCAAATTCCGTGTGGTCTAACCGGGAGTTATCACAAAAGGGTTGATCCTGGTGCTTTCAATTATTCAGCCGGATATACATGATTAACCGATTCACTTTTCACAGTAGGAGTTTACAACCACAAACAAGCCATTTAAAACATCAGTAGGGTTTATTAGTGCACAAACAACAACCACCAACGACCTCGATTTTCAGTAGGCATAAGCCAACACAACTCAACAAGATGGTCATAGAAGAAACAACATCAAAATATAAAACACCATCAACGATCATAGCCCCCCCACTCACTCTTATTTCTTTATAGAATTCATTCTTTATCTTTAATTAGGTCTGGTTCACCCAATTCTACAGGACCAAAAGCACACCCACCTTGCATGATACACAAAAGAGAGAGACGAAGGAGAAATTACCTACTTGTTGATAGATGATCGATGTTTAGGCCGGGGGCGTGGAACTTTATGGATAACTATGCGGCGGGCCCGATGCACCAAAAGCTTTTTGTGAAAAGTCACGATCGAGGAAAGGAGAAACCACGGCTAACCTTTAGTTTATAAGAGCCGGGGACGGTTGAGGTGAAAACGCGAAACCGCGTAAGGCGCGGGGGGTCGTGGGTTGATCACACGGCTCCACTCGTCACAAAAGGTGGTTGGGTGGTTTAAGCTGACTCATGAATTGATAAAGCATTTAATTAAAACTCTTATGGGCATTACGGGTCTTAAAAACACGGTTAAACGAGTCAGAATAGGGTTTAAAACCCTATTTACAATAAGGAGCGCTACTGGAAACAACTTGACAAGGCCGGGTGACGCTGATCGGTCTCACCGATCGGTCGCGCTGATCGGTCTCACCGATCGGTCTCACCAAGACGCCACACCTTTAGAACCCGGATTTTGGCAAAGGGAAGGACCAAGAGAGTCTGGGTCATCACAATTATCCTCTATATCACTTAATTTTTTTCAATTTCATTCTTTGGAAAATAAATAGTAATTAAGTTATAAATTCATAACTAATGTGTATTCAAAATAAAAAATAAGATGAGATTTGACATAATTAAGGTATAGAAATTATCATGAAAAACAAAGGATACTTAGACATAACATAATCATATCATATTTAATGGGAAGAATATAAAAAAAATAAAGATGTGTCCTAGGATAATCAATACATTCAATTTTGTATCTTAATATTTGGTCTGATAAATAATTTTTTTTCAATTTGATCTAATTATGTTTTGGTTCAGTGATTTGGGTCATTTTGATCATTTGATCAGGTCATCTGGCCTTTTTTTGGGGTTTTTCATTTGATAAATATATTGGGTTAGGTTATTTTCAAATTTTTTGGTTAGGTAATTTATATCGTTGTTTTTATTTTTTTTATAATTAGTTAAATATGATTCATTCCAATTCATTATTTTTGGTTTATATTGTAATTTTTGATATTTTTTTTGATTTTTTTGTTATAATACAATTCAATTGAATTTTACAAAGTGAAAATAAAATAATATTCCAAACCTTTTATATTGAAAATACACATCACCATCAATTTGGAGACAAAATATTTAAAACCAACATTAAATCATTTTGATTAGAACAATTATGGAAATTAAAAGTCGAGCTAAACCAAAATAACTAACAAAACCTACAGATGATTATATATATTACTCACAATAAATAAAATTTCACAATCAACACTAAAAAATGGACTATTTGAGTAATCATAAGTAATACATTGATATAGGAAAATGGGGGTTCTGATATTATCAATTTCATTCCCACAATCATTTAAATTTGTCCTGGGATTAATTCACTAATAAAAGTGAATTTAAAACCCGTATGATCTTTCACCAAAAAAATATGTTTCATTAATGAGGTAAAAACATGTGTTTCATCCATAGAAATATTTTTAGTGATGTTAATAACTCCAAATAAATAGTCCTCAATATATGTTCTATGTATCCTTATTCAATCGAACTACATTCATTTCATCCAAGTGACTTGACCATGAGGGTAATAATACAATATTTATATTTTATTAAAAACTCCATAATAAGATACATTTCTTATTGAGGCCTACTATTTGATGTACTAGAATAACAATTTTTTTACAATTTCCATAATAACATCATGTTGTGTTCTCATATTCAGTACACATTTATTGATAATAAATGTTCACCCATTGTTACAATATATTTTCTTCCACTAAACTTATAATTAGAACCAAAATATAATGATCATATTTTTTATAGTTAGAGTAAGAAGGTAAACTCAAAAAATGAAATATAAATGAATAATAAAATTAAATGAATTATAATGTTTTTAATTTATGATATTCATACATTAAAATTTAATTTCAACAAATTTAAAAAACTTTTCTAAGAAAATACTATATCCTTCTTGAGGGTAATGAACAATGGTTTTTACATATAATTTTGTTCCTATAAAAAAACATGTAACTAGTTTTACATACATGTAAAATTAAATGGAATATAATAACATATACATGTTCAATTTATTTACTTGATGTAGTCATCTAAAAAATTACAATGTTAAATAAAACTGTGTGATGACAAATATCCCACTCCTGAAGGTTTGATGTAGGCAATGTATAAAATCCAATAATTATAATTTTTTATGTATTTGATGGAATAATAGGTGAAATTTGATCATTGATATCTTCAGAATTTCTAAATGGTTTGTTATGTATCATGGTCACACAAGAAAAAATATATTGAAATGAAATGCTTATATTCTTGAACCACATATCTTTTTAGAATGGCACCTTCAAGATGATTCTTATTGAAAGCATAATACATAATTTTATTATTATTTTTTTCTATTGGATAAATCAAATGAAAATAAACAATTCCTATAAGAACTATCTCAGTTAGAAGATAGAGATTTAGATTCAGAATGCATGTGAAAAATGATGGAAAAAATAGTTTCTCTAACTGACAAAAAATTATTGGTTCATCTTCCATCATGTTTTGAAATAAATACATGAAAAACATTTTATAACATATAACTCTATAAAAATTTCCCAATATAGTAACTTCTACCATTACATTATGTGTTTCTAAATGGATATATCATTATATTCCATTTCAACATCAATAATAGTTCTTAATTTGATTATTTATGCAACTTCATTTTAGTAAATTGGAGTTCTATATTTTTTTCCACATTAGGATTAATAATAATCAACTAAAATTATACAATTAAAGATATTGTTTTATAAAATTTAAAATAAAGGAATATGTTGATTCCAATCACCTATGAAATAAATAGAACAACATCATAACATATCTTCTATGATTTGAATTGTTCTGTTAAAAATAAAAAATCTAGGGATGATACATTGCGATGAAACATAGCTCCATGTCCAGGGTCTACTAAATCCTACTATAGAACTTAGTGGTAAAACTCAAAACCCAATCAGATATATTAGAATTTTTTAATCCATGGAACATCATCCCTACATTATTTTATATCCTATAAATCTCATCCTCAAATAAATATTACCTGATAGAGTTAAAGTTTTTTTTGTTGATAAGGTGATCAACTACACCCCATGTAGCATGATAACAATTATATGTTTAGTGGAGTTTGATGAAAAAATCATGATGATGTATTATGAGTTTCGTAATGGTATGAATAATGGTCATAACATCCTGGTATATAATTTTCTCTCATTCTTTACTTGATGATATACTAATAATTTATATACATACTCAGTAATATATCTATTTTTTCCCCAATATAAATAATTTTTTATGTAGACTAGTGGTTGGTGTTATACTCTTGTAACCCTTTGTTTGTTGGATCTATATCCCAATCCTAGGAAGATGAAAAATGATTTCACTTACTTATGTGTAATTTATTTTCCAAATCTATATTTATAAAAAGGTTTGGAAATAGAAATAAACCATAATTATTTTAACATAAAAGATAATATAACCCATAAAGGTTACTAATAATTTTATTCATATGTCAATAAAAGGAATCCCACTTTAAATAAAGTTTTCACTAAAACACACTCAAAACTAAAGGGTTGTATTTTTATAAATGTATCTCAAAATAACCTTAATCTTGATAAACTCCCATTGAATATAACCTCAAAGGGACACCTAATACACTGAACGTGTGATAAAAAATAAAAACATAATCCCATGATGGTATCCATAACTATTATTTAAATATTATATGAAGAAATATATGAATCAAAAATGAAAAAAATTACAAGACATTTCCTGATTCTTATAAATAAAATGCAATTGCTGAAATATATCCAAAACATAACTCAAGAATCCAAATAGACATACAATTCAATACATTTATTTCATTATTTGGAATAAAAAATGTCTTTAATTGGTATATGGGATAACCATTTGTTTATTCCATTAACATGGTTAATTAACATGTTCCCCACATATTATCCTTTGAATTATTAGGCAACTAATTTCTCTACAACCATAATTTCCACATAAAAATAATTTTACAATACATTTGATATGTTCTTCTAAGTCCATATCCCTTAATTTTGTACATGTATAAATAGAAATATTATTTTTATATGTTCTTTACCACACATGTTTTCCTAAAATTCCATTATTATTTTATTGGATGAATTAAGAATCCCACTTATGTTCACATTGTTAATTGTATATCATGATAGAACATTTAAAATCATCACAATATATATCTCTACATACATCCTACAATTTGGTTAAAAATTATTACCGAATTTTCCATCACGTTATATGTTAACATGATTCCTTTTGGTTTTATCCATTGACTAAAACCAAAATGCATTATATAAGAAATAAAAATCATAGTGGTAAACCATATAATGATGAAGAATGACTTATAGGATCTATATTTCGTAACACATTATTTTTTAATATATGACATCTTATGTTTATACATGGCCATTCATAGTCACCATCTATCTATATCTATTATGATAGTTTTTAATGATCTTGTGAATATCCAAAGTATATCACCCTATAGTGTCAATCCAAGTGTGCATCATGGATTGTTTTCATGCTCTAGGAGATGATCAAGTCTAGATCAATGCACCCTTTTCAGAGTTATTAAAAAAATTAACCTCTGTGCGAGTTTCATATCCACTTATATTATCCAAAAAAATGATTTATATTATTATAAACCACTCACTTTGTCCATTAATAAAATTCCATGATATTTTATTATACATTGATTAATACTTTGACTTATACTTATAAAATTACACAGAAAAATCAATAGAAATTTCTATAGGGATCTCACTAATGTTTTACCATAATTATTACCAAATTCTAAATAAAATTATCCTTTCACACCAACTATATGGATCTTGTATTCTAATATAAAAAAATAAATTTTTTAGATGATATTATTTACATTTCATAAACACACACATGAGGATCATAAAGGTGTGGTTCCATTAGAAAACATGACCATAATATTCTTATTTCATAAATTATATTCAACATATTCATCAAATAACATGCCACAAAGTAATATTATTAGATATACCCTACTTAAAACCATTCATTATAAATTGGTAAAAGGATACACAAGAAATGGTGATATCCGAATCAGAGTAAGGGAAAATGAGGGAGATATCAATATTTAATTATCATAATGGTAGGAGAACATGATAATAACATTTGAAAACCATAATGTAAATATCATTTATCTTAAACATGAGTAATTTAATAATTCATGGTAGTATATAAGTGATTTTTCATAATAGAATCAAAGAACATGAGACCTGAGAACATAACAATAATATAAGACATATATTATTTACGTAAACATTTTCATATAAAATAAATTCCTTAATATACAAGGTTAATTTATAAAGTACTCATAGAGGAATGTATTCACTCCAAAAAACATCTTTGTAGTCATGTCTCACTCCCAATACCATCATTTTGGAGAAAGTCCCTTACAAAACTGGGTTCAGTAACTATTTGGGTCCGACTTATCTAATGAGATATAAATAATTACCCAATCTACTGTAATGAGATATAGGTACCAACATTATATTGTTATAACAGAACAACCATATTATTTCAAAATACAACCAATTACATTTCTCATAACATAACTCCCATAACATAATTAAAACCATACATAAGTATTCCATAAAATAAATAAAATTTATAATATTAGAACCCATGAAATTAAATGGGTATAAAAAAATAATCATATTTCATAAAAAACTCTTAATCATTAATATAAACATCTAAGTAATGAATTATAATGGTTACCTTGGATCATATCCCTAGTTATGAATAACTAAAATAAAAGAATGTAAAATTATATAGAAAGGGATTTTGAAAGATCAGTGGTTTAGTTTTGTGGAAAATATACTTTTCGAATTGGTTTTTTTTAAAAAAAAAAAATTAAAATCCATTTATTTTATATGAATCTTGCAAACATATAAAAGAATATTTAAGAATAATTTAAAAAAATTCGTGCGGAAAATATTATATTCACTCTGAATTTTTTTTAAAAAAATAAAATTATTAAATAATTTTCTATGAAAATAAATTTGTATAAATATAAAAGAGGAATTAAATCACTGATTTTTCATGATAATGGAAAATAATTTTCATGCTCTTTAGGTTAAAACAAATAACCATTTAACGTGTTTAGTAAAATCCGAACTAGCCATGTATGGAAAATGAAATGAAGAATCATTTTGAATTATATTGTAAAAAGTAAAAATAGGTATAAATTTCATTATTAAATAAATTTAATAAATTTAAAATCTTTTTAAAAACATTTTATAAAACTTGTTTTTTGAAGAAATAGGGTTTTGACCTAAGAGTGAAACAAAGATGATAGTTCATAAAAGTGTTATTTTTAAAACATGAGTAGATAAAGGGAAGAAAATGAATTGAAAAAATTTATTATTTTGAGATAACTATATGAGAATAAATTATAAGATACACTTTATATTTGGATTATAATATTTCATTATTATAATCATAAACATAAACCATCATGAGAAATGATAAGATTATATCAAAAAACCATTACCACATATATAACATTGAATATTAAACCCATGAAAGATTTATCATAAAATGGATATGTAATTCCCCATAATTACAATGAATATATTAAAAAAATAATTTCATGGTAATTATATAGACTACATAAATTAAATATCTCATGAATATGGCATGTGTCTCACATAAGTAAAAAGTGGCATGAAAATACCTTACCATAAGTTTCAACAAAATTGTTCCATGTTTGTACCTCTTGTATTATCAATATAAATTTTTTATAATTTAATTAAATATTAGGCATATATATATATATCATACCATATAATATTTACATTTTACCTTTTATTACCCATTTATTAACAATTCCTAATTTAATTGACATTTTGGGCAATAACATCCTTTTTCATATATGTTTTGATATTTTATTTATACTCCTATTAAATTGATTATCAATCCATAATCCCTCTAATTTTTAAAATTTAATAAATATAATATATATTTAGTATATATTTATTTATATAAATCCATAAAAATTTGATATCGAAAATGAAATACCCCATTCACAGAGTTGGTATGTCGTACATATGCGCGAACATTGTTTCAATTTTCTCATGGAATTTAATTAAATAAATTTAAATAATATATTACCATTAAATAACAGTTTTAATGTCATATATATCAAATATATTCATTAAATCTCCCCAACCTACTTTCCATATAAACAATTATTAAAAAACAAATCGCATCACTATGTGACAAGGTATTTTACCATACACATGAACAACATTATCATATTCCTGATGGGATATAAATTATGAAGGTATGTGTGATATAGTAATTAAAAAAGTAATATTATTTTACAAATATCATATATATTCATTGAATATTTCCTTACTATAGTACTACTAAACCCAAAATTAAAAACACATTACATCGGTTCATGAGGAGGTATTCTACTATACATTTGAGTGACGTTATTATTTTCCAGTGGGTTGGGAGGTATGGAGGTTTATATTGTACTATAAATCAAGAAGAAGAATAATATTTTAAATACCATAAATAAAAATTAAATCCATCACTATATTCATCCCTGATTGGTGGTGATGGGAAAACAATAACATTGATTCGTGAGGTGGTCGTCCACCATACACACGAATAATGAATTAATATCAATTTTTTTGGAAGTTGAGATGGTTTTAATCCATTCACATAAAATAATAGAATATAATAAATTTATGTTAATTATATATTCATATCAGAAATTTTTAACAGTAATTTAATAAGGTGGATGAATAAATAAAATAAAATGCACGATTATGGATGTTTCATCTTCTTTGGAAAACTTTATTTTGTTTTCACCAAAGCCATTAATCGATTTTCTTTCTGAAAATAATTATTATTATAATATAGGAGGAATGAATTAAGGAATTTATTCATATATTTCTTGGATGTACTTTTTTTGATGTGTGAAGTTGAGAGGAGAGGGGTGGCCTATTATATGTGAGGTGAATGACACAATTGAAATTTTTTAGAAGAAAAATGTATACCCGTGTTTCTAATCACAAAAAGGTTCTAAAATATCACATTAATGAAACATAATGGATATATGGTTGATATATGTATATTCAATAGGTTTTGGAAAATTTTTAGTTCATTTTTATCCCTTATCTATCTACTTTATCCCCCCTAAAAACCATGTTTACCTTAACCGCGGTAAATAATTATTTATTTTGGGAAGAAATAAATTTTCCATTTTTAGATAATATAAATTTTTCTGATTCCGAATAGAAATCAATTTTCCTAAATTTGACTTATATAATTAGAAAATTTTAATTTAAAATTAAAACAACAGAGGTAATGAAAATGTTGTTTTCCAAAGTGAAAATATTCAAATATTTTAAAAATAATATATAGAAATAAAATATAATATTTATTACAATGAAAATATTGTATTACTAAAAATTTACTTGAGATCATATCACTTTTATAACCATATTTCAATATTTTGGATGGTTTTAAAACCATTAAAATAAATGATAATTTTTAATAAAAACAAGTATGTTTCACAATTCATTGAAAAAATTTCCTTTTTATAAAATTATAAAATAATTACACTAAGATAATTTTTACATAATCACTTCAAAAAAAGTTTCATTTTTTAAAAAAAATTAAAAAATAATTCAGAAATTAATTTTTAATAATCGTCGAAAATAATGTAAAATTAATTTTCAGAAAAATTTAATTTAAAAAAATAAGATAAATGTAAAAAATTGGATTATATATAAAATATAGAAATTTATTTAATATCATTCCCCAATGGTTGTTTTTTTAATTTATTTAGTTAAAACACGTTTGAACATATGAAAAAGTTTATCAGAAAAAATTAACTTTATTTTAAAATGGTTTTTATTTTCATTTATAATCAATTGGACATAAAATAATTCATTATATATACATATTTAAAACATTTTTTATTAATTTTGATAAAACAATTCATACCCACCATTCAAATGGCTAGATGATAACTATCATAATAAATAATAATATTTAAATAGTCTTTCTTGTTTTATTTAAACTCAGTGTTATATATAATGCAAGATAAACACTGTATTGCATTTTACACAAGATAAACATTGTTTTGGCTATAAAAAAAGATATCAAAATGATTAAATTTGTTTTAAATGAAAATATTCCACAAAAATATCTGTGGGTTATAGATATTCTAAGGAAAATATGAACATTTCCATCATTGTTCAGAACATTGGTTATTTAGAATTAATTATAGGTTAATTTAGGGTTTTTAGTTGATTTTAGAGTCCTTATTAATGTGTTAATGGTTTGATCATTCTCAATTTTAACCATGATTATAAACCTAGAATCTATATGGATTTTGGAAATGTAAATTGGGGAGTAAATTATTTGAAAAAATAGCAAATTTTCCCAAATAATATTTCTATACGCCATAGATACTAAAACAAGATAGATGCACAATTTCATAAACCATGTAACTAAAAAATATGTATGTTATGAGAAGGTAGTATACCTAATATAGTTTGAAAAATATTACACTAAACCAAGTTTGTGTGATTTTATTTATCTGACACTCCATTATATTCTTCAAAAACTTCTAAATTTATGGATTCATTATCTTAGTCTCTGATCCTCTCGAATCCTTGTATAATGAAGGATTTAAAATATTTTTTACCAACTTCCTTGTGTGTTTTTTTGATATAGGGAGTCAATATTTTGGGAATTTAATCAATGTACTCATTTTTTTCCATTATTCATGATCCGATCAGATCACCTCTTCTTTCATTTGAAAATGTCTTAGACTCAGGAAATGATGATAATATCTGATGTTATGTTCTTGGATTGGTGTAAATCAACTTAATATCTTGCATGTTTAAAGTAATATATTTGTAGAATATCCAAATATAGCATAAATTGAGGATATTTAAGGCATTTATAAGTATGATAAGTCTTGGATGAGGATGTGAGTGTCTTAGATGAGTCATTTAATCAATTTTTATGTCTTGTGTGGGGCTTATGATCAGGTATTTCTTTCATTAAGTAGATATCCACTCTAATACTTACTTTTATATGCATATATGGTTTCAATTTTTTTTAGTAGCATATTTCTTGTATGTTACATATTTTTAGTAATCCAATATTATAATTATGTGTACCATCATGATTTTATGGTTATAAGAAGTATGGGAATAGACTAAGTTACCATTAAATCGAGAAATGAGTTGACGTTGAAGCAATAGGTCCATAACGATTGCACTTATGCACATAGGGTATATTAGAATCATTTGGAAACATGGTCCCAAAGAGGTAAGAATACTGGTTTTATGGACTGAGGAACCCTTGTATATACATGACTGGGTAATGGGATTCATATAGTCTTGATATTTTGCGTTAATTTGGAATAGCTTATTTAGAACATGGAGGATATGATGATGAGTAGTAACCGATTGTATCATTTGTGAGGTCTTTGCAAAGAGTGGGGAGTAGAAACCAATACTTGGTTGCAGGTTATAGTCATCTATAGGTAAGCCCTAATATATTAGGATTTCATGAGGGTATCTCAAATAATCATTGATCAGTCTTCTTTGAAGACATGGGATGATACCTTGAATAAGTATCAAGCATTGTTTTTGAACATGTCCATGAGAACCAAATAGGTGTTTGTTTAGAGTTTAATATACATATTTTGGTTCAAGGTTCATGATGATACTATGAGATATAACATCACAATTTGGTGACATTTGGTGTTACTACTTGTGTGCATGGAGAAAATTTTAATAGGAATCCATGGAAGTATTCGGTTAGGTGGTATGTGAGATGATACACCATGAGTGGATATTACAGGGTTAGATGAAAATAATTTAGTGGGAGATTTTTTCCTATAGGGAAAATGGTTTTTGACATCATGATAGTGATTGGTGTGATATTAAATTTTGGTAGGAAAACCTTCCTATGGTCCTTAGTAGTTGTGACATGCACCATTGTGCATGAGATATACTTAGTACTGTGCAAGGTTTCCTTAGACCATGGTTCATGTTACCTGCACAAGTGTTCATGAGAGTCCCTATGTTCTTGGTATAGATGTTATTAGAACACGGTACATGTTCCAAGAACCATTATGCATGATATTACCTTATACCTTGGTATAGTTTCCTTATACCTTGTTTTAATATGTCAAGCACCAACATGCTTGTGTTTCACATAGTCCTTATTTTTTATAACATTCATAGGGGTGTAGGTGCTTGTATATCCATGAGATACATTTTATGATATGGTGAAAATAGTGTTCTTATTTGGACCATGAGACCAATGTTTTCTATGTTATATATATAATTGTTTGTGTAGCCCATGTTACCCATATATAATTCTTAATGAAATTACAACACCCATGTTTCCTATTATCCCATGCTTTATTTGGATGACTTGTACTTTTATATTAATGGGAACTCTCATGATGATATTATATTATCTTACATATATGATACTCCTAATTATGTGCTATTTTTAGGCCTTTGGATTAATTAATGATAGTTTTCGTAATATGTGGGAAATCATGTTATTTTTATCCTTCATAGGGGGAGCGTTCGCAACTTGTGATGATAAGAATGATTGAACTGGACACATAGTGGGTGCATCATGAATTTCTTGCTAGACCCATGGTCGCAATAGTAGGGGTACAAAATCCTTAATCTTTATCCCATTTAATTTATTGGGTATGATGGAATTTTTTCATGAACATTTGATGAAATGGAATTTGATGTCCTTATGGTCTAACCAATGATAGATGTTGGATGTGATAACCTTGTGTCATAATCTGACTTGACTCTTATTGATTCATGAGAGACTACTTCCACACACGTGTGGCTCATTTTTTCTACTGAGAAACCATGCGTCTAGATTCTTATTCCAAGAATATTTTATAATAGATCCTCAAATTCAGATATTCTATGTCAATTAATACATTCATATGTAATTGAGATAAAGTAGGTATGATTGGGTACTTGGAGACTTTGTTAACATACATCCACATCGCACATGATTTATTTTTTTCCATGTATTTAAATTATATTCATACAATAAAGTATAAATATGATTATTATGTGCTATTAGAGATACCCTAAAGAGTTATTATACTCCCAACCAGTACAGAAACCATTGTTATTGTGTATAATATAAATTTTATTTTCAGGTTGAGCAGATTTATGTAAAGTGGATTGAGATGAGGTAGCTCAATGTGTATGTGGAGATCAAGATTTTTTGGGAATCTGAGATTTTTTTTGAGTCTAATATATAGTTTATTTCCTATTATATACCTCATATTCATATAAACACACACACACACACACACATATATATATATATATCAAAGTAACTTTTGATGACCAATGGTATATCTTATTCAATAAAATCATTTCTCAGAACATAATATTTTTTAAAATTTTTTACATCCAAATAGTTATTTACACATTGATTTGATTATTTCCACATTGATTTACGCTGATAAGAGCGTATAGTATCATCAAGCCATAATAAATAACCTCATTTAAAGTTGGAATTTGTTTCTATATGGGGAGACACTCTTGAGTTAATTTGGAAATGTAGCCCAAAACCGGTGATTCAGGAAAGGGAGTTATATTTTTAAACTGTTTCCATCATTTTTTGGAAAAATATCAGTTCCTAACAACATCCTCCCACTAAAATAATCTTTATATATTAGTTAATTACACCAATTCACACATAAATACCCATATTATTCCATTTATATACTATAGAGGAAACATTTATTATATGTCAACTCAACCAATGGAAGATGTACCTGATTTTCTATTGAATTTCCTTGAAAATGATCCTAACATATTTTTGAATTTCTGAATAATTATTTTATAATTATCATTATTTTGAAGATGATAATCCATTTTAATATTCAGGTATATTTCCAATTCATTGTAAGTAGTTCTATTAAATTTTTATGTAAACATTGGATCTCAATCAGATACAATTGAGATTTCCACTCCATAAAGCCTTGCCACATCTTTTATGAATATCATGGAATGTTTATTGGGTGAGAAATATTCTCAAATAGTAATTAAATGAATTGACTTCATGTGGTGATTAATTATAATGAAAATGGATTTATAGAATTTATATATATTAAGATGGCCTACAACGAATTTCATGGCATTGTTCTTCCATTTTCTTGTTTTTATAGGCACTGGTTACATCATCCCTTTATATTTATGATTTATAACATTTTTATGTTTTGATATAAATAATAGATGTATATACAATACAATATCCCTCTAAATGATGAAAATTAGAAAGGATTATTAAGATATCTACTCATCTTTGTTCTCCATGATAGATAAAGAATGATGATATATCAAACAAGATCAGGGCCCGGGAAAAACCAGTACCCTATCAAATTAATACAAAAAATAAAAAGTGTCAAAGAAAGAGGTCTTAAAAATACTCGAATAACACACACAACACTTATCTGAATAAAAAAAGCAAGAACAGAAATATGGTGTAATAAAGGACCACCTCGATGAGACCTCCGTGATAGCATGATTAGACAGAGCATCCGCAACATGATTTTCCTCCTTGTAGACATGAGTGACATCAAACTGCATGTGATCAAGAGCACTGAAACATACACTCCATGATAAAATCACTTACAGAGGAATGTTCCGAGAATGCGTCATCATAATCTGGACTGATGTGGTCAAGTCAGATTCTTCCCAAATATGCATCCAACCATGTTGAGTCGCATAATTTATGACTTTGATCATCGCCCAAATCTCAGCTTTGATAGTAGATCCAATTCCAAAATAATGTTAAAAGAAGCCTTTAATGAAGCCCTGATGGATGCAGAAGATGCCACCACAGACTGACGGTCCAGGCGCACCTGAGGCCACCCCATCAACATTCACTTTCAACCATGGGTAGATGGGCGGGATCCATCTGATATATTTTAGCCCCATAGGTTTCTTGACCCTTCCTGGCACACAAAGGGTCTTCAGAATAATCATGTCACAGATAATGTTATTCATCTCACATATTTGAACCTTAGATTCCTCTATCACAGCCCTGAAAATCACATTCAACCCCAGCCATCAAATATGGCATGTGGCTACCAAATACCATGCTATTCCAGGACGTCCATATGAAATTGTATGTATCCCCGACATCAGATAACAACAATGCATAAATTTGTTCACCGTGTCCAGCTCGATAGATGGAGCACATGAATCCATCAACGCTGTCCGCCTAGATGTAGTTACTAAAAAGATCCTGAAGTTGGTTTGAAATATGACATGAATACATGCATGATAAGAATATTTGTTGTATATTTTCATCGACCTACATGAACAGATAGCAGACATGCGGGAGTTGCATCCCAGTTTGTTGTAGCATGTTCTGCACGGGAAGCCTTCATTTCTAGACCCACCATAGAAAGAGGTATTGAGTAGGAGGAATAAAAGGATTTTTAGAGCCACATAACCATGCATGAGTATTAGTAAAACCATCACACATGTTCTAGTAGTACTCCCTGGAGTTGAGTATCCCATTCGCACTAGGAGTCCTTGCCAGAAAATCAAAGGTATGATAGCTGTAATGTTGTACCTGCAACCGGGTAGTGCTGGGTAAACATCCCTAGAAATCATGATGCTTGAATAAATCAGCAATTGAGAGTGTTTTCAATGAAGAAGGGACATACGTTATATCATTTAAGGGTCTGTCCAGCCACCAGGTTTTCCACTTATTAGGACCATAACATGGACAACCCATCCAAATGGAGCATTGCATAATTCCATGGTAGGCATGCTTGATGGAAGGCCAAATAGAGGAAGAAACATATAGTAAATGACCATCGTAAATCTCAGACAGAAACCTCTAGGAAAATAACTCTAGTGATATATCACCACTAGAAACCAAATTCCATATGAACATACTAATAATAGAATCATTGAATAAGCTCAAATCCTTAACATGCATGCCTCCCATGTCAATTGGGTTGATACATTCATTCCATGATAGAGTAATATGCTTCCTCTAATAAATGGATCCGATCTAAATAATGTTTCTGATGATAACTTGAATCTCCTTAATGAGTTTTTTGGGCCATTTATACCGAGAGAAGGAATGAACAAACATGGAGGTAGTAACAGAATTCACCAAACAAATTCTACCAGCTTGAGAGATGGATTTCCCATTCCAAGATTCCATGTGAGAAACGATTCTAGATTAAATTTTTTCTAGATAAGCATGTTTTACTCTTCCACAAAAAAGACACACAACAAGATAAATAAAAGGAAGGGTTTTACTCATCACCCCAAGGGTCATGGAAATTATGTTTTGTCTGGAAATGGTCATACCTTTCCCGAACACAGTAAAAGATTTATTCCAATTAATCACCTTCCCTAAAATGTCCTCAAAGTGAGAAAATCTTTTCTGAATACAATAAATTTTTCATTTATCAGCCTGTCCAAAAAGAAGTGTGTCATCTGCGGAAAAGATATGAGAGGGTGAGAAGAAATCACTTCCAACTCTGATTTTCATGTACAGACCAGTTTGAACAACGTCATTTTGACACACATTTAGTTAGTCCTCGGTGAGAGAAAAAAGAAGTCCAGAGAGGGGTTCCCTTGGTCTAACCACTCTAGTACAATAATTTTACCCTCTAGGTGACCCAATTATGAGGATTGAAAACCTGGTACTACTCAATATAAGAGATACTAGGTTAATAAAGGGCTTAGAGAATCCATGTTTCATGAGAATCACAAATAAGAAATTTCAAAAAATGGTGTCAAATGCCTTAGAGATATCCAACTTAAGAGAGAAAATCCCATTCCTTTATTTCATTCTCATGATGTTAACAATTTTTGACTCCATGAGAATATAGGACTAAATGTTCCTCCCAGACAAAAACTCAAATTTATTAGGAATGATTAAATCACCAGGGTGGTAATGTATTGAATACTCATAGTCAGGGATAGAATCCAACAAACTCCATTGATGTTATATTATCTAATTATTTTTGAATATATGATTTAAGTTATTATGGTCAGTATATATATCAAAAATTTTACCATTTTTACAATTCATGAGTATCTTTTAGGAAACTATCCCTATAATGTTCTCCAAATAAATTGTAGGATAAATTTTCTCATGACTGAATGGACCAAAGCCCTTAATTTGTATTTATTTATGGATAAACCCCCTTTTAAATAGAAAGGTTGGATCCTCACTTGAATTCAAATAAATACAGACCTAAAAACAACCTTTTCCAAAAACAAGACTACTAAAAATGCCCCTACTGAGCATAAATATCATTATGGAAAGCCTTTACCAAAGTATGGATACTCATTGAGTTGTCCCTTGCAAAAAATGCATGGAACTGGAACTGATGGCTATGCCATACCATATCAATCTTCTAAATCTGAGTATCCATGCATAGTGAAAGCCACCTTCTCTGAATCCACATCTGAATCATTCTCTAGTATAATTTCTAGACAAAGACATCATCCAAAAAAAACCATAAATTGTAAAAATGATTATCACGACACCATCCATTTCCAACGGTTTTAGAAGCAATCCATTCTAGTCTGAGAACTTCCATGTTTTCCCACTAAAGAATGTACCAGTATACCACAAGAGATTCTTCTTCATAAAAAAAGAACCCTTATTCATAAAAAAACACACCTGTAACGTCATAGCTTCTGCATCCATCACGAGTTCTTCCCACTCCAACCCATAACATGACCTTCCTAATAGAAAAACCCCGGAAATCAGATTTAAATCGAAGAACACCAAATCCAAAATCCAACAAGCAAGCAAGAAAATAATAAATTCTAGAAGGCTGGAGGAGAATTGAAAATCGTCACTCAACACAAATCTGAGAACCCCAGAGTAGATTAATCCAATGTAGTCCAACAAAAAAATGCATCAAACAAATAAAGCATCAACAGTAAAATCAAAAATTTAAAATGACAAAAATAGGACGAGCAAGAGAACCCATCACCATGCTAGGATGGCATAGATCAACCAATCAAATCTCATCCTTGACAACAGTTCAGCTGGAGAAGACCACCACGAACCTTCATAGCATTTAAAACTCCACAGATCATGACCATAACCCTCAAGCTATGATAGACCAGGACGACACAACGCCTCCAGTAACCACGATCCCACGAACGCTCCAAAGAGTGTGCATGCTAACAAAGAGACCTCGTCGCAAATGAGTTTTACACCAAATAATCGTGAACCTATGTTACATGGATCCCATTGTGATCAACCTTTTCTTATAATCCTTGATATTTCCTTCATATTACCATATCTAAATAGTTCCTTATGAGTTTACTTTGTTATTAGATTTTAAATTCCTAATAATGTTTTCTATACTAATCAATAGTATCCATCGAATCCATGAAATCATTAGATCTCTATTAAAGTAGTCGGTCAAAGCCATTTATCAGTTAATTCTATAAATTTTTTATCTATCTAAATTAACTCTCTTGTAATTAAAAGACACAAGAATGTTAATTTATGTTAAAATGATTTACAATTGCTAAATTTTGGACAAAATTTCTTCTTTATCATAGAATATATCATAATATTAATATTAACATCATTCTCTTCATTACTCATATATTATTTATGATTATAATCAATAACAACTACCAAAAATGTTTGAGGGATATTCAAAGACCCCATTTATTAAATACTTGGAGATAACAATTGAATTAGTAGGTTTGAATGGGAAAATTATGAATATTTACTTTCTATATCATCTAAAAAAGGGATTATTAAATATATCCCCCATTTTTAAATCAAATTGAGGATATCTAAATTGATGTTCAATTCTTGAGAACTAATGAGATCCTATATGTTGAACTAATAAATCATTAATATGGGGTAGTTAAAAATTGTTCTTGATCATGATCATATTATGTTCATCATAATGAATAAAAATATGTACTAACCCATCCTTCATATTGAAAAATCGATCTGGGGAACCCAATAATTATGAACAAGGTTATATAACACACTTAAAAATTTTACATGGATATTCCTCTTCAATTCACCCAATTTAATTAGTGTTATTATATTAAAAGTCTTTCATATATGTATATCAAGAGGTATAATTTATTTTAAAAAAAACAACAAAATCAGAGGGTGGACCATGTAAATATTTGAAAAATACATCAAAATATTCTTTAATAATATATTTATAATGAATATTTTCTTTTTTAGTAACTATTTGAGCTTAATATCCTTCAGGGCTAGTTATTAAGACACATATAATGGAACAAACATCCATATGGAGATTGAAGTCACCCTCAAATGGATAGATGATTATAGGTGGATATGGAATATTAAATGAGATATCTTATAATAAAAATTAATATTGAAACTACTTGGTGAGGGTAATTACATTTCCAATATCATATCACATTCCACCAATGGAATAAAAAAAATATTTGTATGCAATTTCATCACAGAAACCAAAATTAAAGGGAATTAATATACCTTGGATCCAATATTATCACTACCATGTGTCTTCACCAATAATTCAATATCCAATTCATGAAGAGGTAAAACAATATTATTATAATATATGTTGATACAGATGAATCCAAAAATATGGAAGGAAACAAGATAATTATATATATTGATAGTTGATTATGTGTACCTTTAACCACATTGTTATCATTATCCAATTTAATGGTAGTGATTCCGTAGGATCTTCTTTTTTCCCCTTATTCATGGAGTTTATTGAGTTAGATTATCCCATTTTTTCATTTTATTGGAGAATTGTTTCATATAATGAAAAATTCATCTAATTTGAAGTATACAATTTTGGGTGGTGAATTAGGTGTTTCTTACTTATCCTACTTTGTTTTTAATGCCATCATAATACCTTTTTGAACGTTACCAACTATATGGAATACCCTTCAACACATGAAACATTTAATTATTCCTTTAAATCAATTTAATTAGTTTTTATCCACATATTTGGCTTGTTTGTGCTTGAATTTTTATTCCTCCGGGTGATTTTGAGTTTTCAAGAACCCAAATTTTGTCATATTATCTCAAAATCCAATATAGGAGTCTTTGATTTCCATTTCCACCTTATATGAAAATAATTGTTTTTATACCTACTAATGAACCATATGGATAATTCAGTTCATATTTTTATAGGTTACAATAGAAATGATTTAATGTTCATTGAGATTCAATAATAAAACTATATGGATACCTTGAAACTGTCATAATTTTTTCAACATATGAACCAATCAATTCATCCTCCATTTTCATAAAATCAAGGAATTACTACTATATTTTAATGTGAAGAGTTTTTGGAAAATATCCAGTGTTTAATATCTTCCCAATCTTCTCAAATTCCCTATTTAAACTACCTCATTTAGACTCCAACTATTTATAAAATTCCACCATTAGTCTGTATCACTATCCAACAGATAAAAAACTAACATTAATTGTTATAATTATAAACATTGAAGACCAAATGATATATTTTATTTAATATTAATACATATTTAATGGATTATAACATTAGAAAACCAAATAACTGCAGGTAGTCGTTGAAAAATAAATTAATCATGATTGTGTTTCTCCTTCCATATAATCATTATAATGGTTTAAGATATTGTTTTTATACTGGGGAACAATTTCCATGAAGTATTTAACACCATTTACCATCCCATTTGATCTCTTATTAGTAAAATAAACACATTATCCATTGCACCCATTATTAATTCAATTCATGTTGGTTTTATCCATTGACTAAAACAAAAAATGTTTAGTGAGTTTATTAAGAAATAATATTAAAATTATGAACTTTTATGATAAATAAAATCAATTTTAACATCATCATTTAATATTTTGAAATTTTAGGTTTATTCTATATTGTTGTTTTTTATGTCCTATCCTCTAATTATTCATAACCATGTCCCTAAATTTAACTAAACACCATTGAAATTACAACTATGGTGACCAAGTCGTATATAAATCACATTTCGAATCAGTTTCAAAACAAAAACATTTCATCTCATAAAAAATCACACATCCCCATAACCCAAAGGTCTAGTGTGTTCAGTGAATAGATATAAAAATGGCATATTTCCACATATTTCTTTAATATCACCCGCAAATAAATTTCTCACATTCTATCAATCTAGAGGCAACATACATTACAACCTTATCTATTACCCATAGAATTGAAACATAAGAAAAGGTCAACTTAAATGCTTAGTAATAAAAAAATAATCAACAATTAATATTGTGCTAGATAAGAAACCTAAGAGAAAATAATATCATGAGATAAATATATAATTTAAAATAAAAACAATTCGTAATATCTATCCACAAGGCATGACACAATGATATTTAAACTCAAAGGATAATGTATATACCATTGAATAAGAATTTGGAAACATGAGACAATAATCATGGGACCTAGAGTATAACATAAGAATGTAGTATGAATATACGAATATAAATTAGACATTTTGAAAAAATAAATAATCACAATCATTACATTAATTATCTTGTAAATATATTAAATCATTATCATTTCCACACATCATCATGTGATCATAGTTAATTAAGAAAATTTTCAAAAATTCTCTTGCCAACATCGCTAATTATAGTCAAATACATACATTTTATTATAGTCACAACTAATCAAAATCATTTCTATGTATCACCATGTTAACATAAATGATCACAATCATGATCAAAAATTATCATATAAACATATCTAATCCAAATCTTATCCATACCTTATTTTGTGGAAAAATAAAATTTCAATCATGTCTATGCATCACAATGTTAATATATCAAATTACAATCATTTACATTCATTGTATCATGAATAATATAATGATCTAAAAAATGAATTTGAGGTATAAAAATAAATCATGGATAATATAATGATAGAAAATACATATGTGTTATACATGAACAAGAAAACATATTTAATTCCATCACAACATATTTATCCTTTGAGATATAAATGATTTTGTTGGCAACATTTATGAGATACTATCAAAATAAATATAGAAAACTAAAGTGGACTATATCATTTGGTTATTTCCCAATTGAAACAATAAATTATTAATGGATGTTTACATAGTTGAAATACACTTTTATAATACTATTAAAAAAAATTCATTGAAAAATATGAATAAATATCCTTACTTTAGGATAAATTTTATTTTGAATGAATCACATTTAACAATACCCTAAAAAAATTAATTTGGTAATCAATAAAAAAATAGAGAGGATGTTTCTTATGTAAAATTAATAGATATGGACAGAATACGTATTTATGGGAAAATTTTATACTGAAATTCCTTTCACAATTTTGTAAAGAGGTCAACGTCTGTGGAAATTGACCATACAATGAGTTATAAATAACATTAATTTTGTATTTAATTAATGTAAATTTAAAAAACCCATAATCAATAACAGATATAAAAATATTGAAATCCATAAATAAAAATAAGGAATATGGACATGAAGGAGAAATATTCCTGACCAACAAAATGATATAAGGTTATACCCACTTATAATCATCCAATCCATTTAATATTAATTGAAAGAGAGTTTATATAGTATGATGAAATTGAAAACCCAAAAATAATTATATGATAACAAAATAGGTCATTTCAATGAGATTATAAATATAAAATTTCACCGATTTGTAAATTCATTTATAAATAATATTGATTTGAAAATGGGGTTAGAATGAAACACCTTATGACACTAGTAACCTTTATATCAAAATTCCATGAAATAAAAAACGTTACATTTACTTTTAAATCACAAAATATTATGAAAATTATTATAAAATATATCCATATTGTATTATATGAACGACATATAATAATATATATATTTATGTGGAACATATATCAATGAATAGAAATAGAGATTACAAACCCTAACCTTTACTCCAATCATCCAAGAATGTTATATAACCTCCTATGTAATAACCAAAACAACCTTAATAAATTGTTTCATAATCATTTTCATATATATATATATATATATATATTACCAATAATATTCTTCATTTATATTCATTTATTATAAAAAAAATAGTTTGTTGTATCATTATTTCATTTTAAATGTTTGTAATTTATATTTTTTCATAGAGGTTTCATAATGGTGATGTCTGTAAGAACCCAGATCTTCATTTCTGGTATGGATCATGGTTTCAGTTGTTTTTGAGTAAAGGGTGAAACTTTTAAATATTCCAAGTACACACCGTATACTTTTGAGTAAACACTGTGTACCTTGTTACCGCGTGCAGTCGTGTCTTGGGTGTGTAACGACCTATACATGACCGTGTGGGGTGATATGACCGATAACTAATGATGGGGCCCGATTGAGGAAAATACATAACGTGTTCATTAACAGTACACACCATGGAATTTTTCTTTTATTTGTCTAATCAGACTGGTGATGCATCTAAACCTCATATTCGTCTTCTTCTGGCCATGACTCATGAAGGAGTGTATGGAATCACTGATTCATCTCTGAGCCATCGATCCATCATCCGTTTTATGAATCAAACCCCATCAGTTGTATTGGAATCGCCACTATGAATTCTTCCTTCTTCTAAAGTCTCTTCTCCAAATTCCTCTTCTTTCGTGAGTTATTCAAGTTTGAACGTTTTTGACCATTTTGTAGATCTATGACGTTCTAGGTCGATTCAAGGGATGAGGTTTGACAGTGTTCTTCATACAAATCTGAGGTAGATGGTTTGTTTCTTTTCATAAGTTTTCCTTGAGTTTTATATACCAAATTGCTGATTACCCATGATTCAGGAATTTTAGGTTAAGGAAATTGAACCATGTTTTATCTTCCTTAGATTGATAGTTGGAATAAAGGTTTTTTGTTATAGTATTTTTTTGAAATTGAATGTTTAAGGAACACCCAATGGGCGCATTTAATTATTTTAATGTTTAGGGACGTTTGGTCCTGGATTCCTTTGGGGTTGACCTTGTTTCCATGCCTTTCATGATAGGATGTAACTGATTTACTTTTTCTTCTTGTTAAATGCTTGTGATATGCATTGGAATTGTTAGTCATGCAGTAGTTGAGATTACTAGGGGCTGCTTGATATAGTAAATATAGGATTGAATTGGAGAAGGACTTCAAAACCTGGTGTAGTTAGAGTACATAGGAAATTATCCTTGAGCGATTCCTCAGAGTGTTTGTTATATTTCACTCTACGATATGACAAGGGGATTAAAAGTGAGTAATACCTCAGAGTGTCTATAGATTTCATTATGATACCATAGGGGGAATTGATGTTGAGTGCTTGCCTAGAGATTTTGTAGTTATTGTGGAAAGACCATAGGGGGAATTGATAGTGAGTGCTTCCTAATAGTGTGTTTTCCTTTTTATTGCATAACATGGCCAGAGGGGTTTGAATGTGTGAGACACCAAGAGGGTTAACATAAATATTGAATGTTTGTTATGAATCTTCCAAGCCAAATAACAATCTTAGATTCCATACTTTTTGGTAGTCTTATGAGACACCTGTTTTGATACTTACTTTAATAAATGATGAACATTAAATGATAATGAATGTAAATAGAAACTATATGATTTTTTACTTTTGTATACTCATAGTTCTTTGCCTAATTTCTTTTATTACCTGCTATATATACTCACTGAAATTTGGGAATATATATTATGGTGGTTTCCTACTATGATTCATCTCACACCCTATTTGGGTCATGTTTTTGTACCCAAATATATTATATGGTTGCAGGTGTAGATGAGGGAAAGCACACTTCTTCCTCTGGTACATGATTGGGTGGTTGGAGTTGGAGAGCATAAGATTATGCTTAGGAATGTGATGATGTTGGATTTTTCCTATTTTCTTTGCACATTTGTTCTTTTGTATTTACAACATATTGTTTTGTTTGGCATCTTTCCTAGACATATGTGACATTAATCATTTATATATGTTCTCCAGTTGTTATTTACTTTCAGTCTTCCGTTGTTTACTTATTGTATGGTATCATTCATCTGACACTGTTTACTATTTTTTATTCGGGTTTTCATGCTCTTTGAATTAGGAAATATTTTTCCCAATATTACAACCAACACCCTCACTTCTAGTCGGAATGACCTAGTGTTCTGGGAAATTCAATTGAGTCTATGTGACCAACTAGGTACAGGGAACCATTTGGCGGCACCCGGAACCAGGATGTTACTGTTACACCTGAGACTTTTATGTTATATAAATCATCAAAGGAATCTTTTTCTACACAACACTTCCTTGGATTTCTTTACATGAAATTGCGACCTTCCTCGATAGCTTGCGTCGTACGCAATACCGATTTTCACTAAACAACGATATGCTATTAAAATATTATTAAAACTAGCCGTTATGAATAGTAATAACCAGTTTTTGGAATTTTATAAATTTTATTTTTCAAAATGGTTTTCATTTTTGGATTCGGAATATCGAAATTAGCCTAGGATGGAATTTTGGTATTTTTCTGAAAACTTTCAATTTTTGATGAATAGTGAAACCACTAAGTGGTAGTTAAAAAACTGAATTTTTCATAAAACCTAATTTTACCGCTTCTGTGAGTGGAATTTCAAAAATCCGAGAGACACGGTTGATGTCAGTAAGAAAAATGTGGTTCAATGAGATGAAAATAATTTTTTGGTGAATAGTAGCTTTTTACTTTTTTTTACCACGGTTAAAAGTAAATAGGGTAATTAAGGGTAGAAATGATATTATTATTACCCTAAAACATGTCCAAATTCTATTGGACAAGTTTAATTCGAACAAAAACAAACTTAGGAATATTATATGACCATTTAGGCCCACATGGATTAGATTAGGACATTTATTATTAATTTATTTAAAGAAGGGTTAAAATAGTTAAAATCAATGTTTAATAACTAAATCATTTTTAATATGGGGTTATACATAAGATAAATTAGACTATAAATATTCATTAAAAATATAAAAATATTTACTACATAAGGGTATTTTATTTGTAATTTTTATACATTAAATAATTTAATTTATTTATGACACAACGATGATGAAGAAACTTTCTTATTAATGAAATATTGATGTAATTGATGTTATAAATACCCAAATAAATATAATTTGAGACTTTTTATGAATTCCACTAATTTTCGTGGTTAATATGACATGTTAGTATTGATTTAAGTAACTTGTTTTGAACTAATAATTCTGTTAGGATTTTCACAAAAAATCAATTACTAAATAGTGTCAGAATTGACATAAAATAGTTTTTAAAACAAATATTATATTATTTATTGTTATTTTATTCATAAAAATCTAATTATCGGCCAAATGACTCAGATAAGGTTATATATATTAATAATAAACAACTTGGGGTTCGTTTGGCTGCTTATAGTATGTTTATTAACCTTATAGTATAAGAACACAAGAAGACACGGTAAAAGTAAACTTATTTAACTTAATGTTAAATCTAAATGATAAGGTTAAAATAGGAACCTAAACTTGTCTAAATTTTATTGGATTAGGGGATTTCTACCCATCCCCACCATATATTGGAAATATATCAATTTGGAGATATTTAAAACCGAACTTGACTTTATAATAAAATAATATTTTTAGTTTTCCCAAAGGTGCCCCTCTCCTCCCTTATAAAAGGGCACCTCCTCCCTCTCTTCCTCACACCACATTGAGCCTTCAAGATCGGCCCACCCCTGCCATTTTCTCCTCTCCACTTCCCTAGAGACATCCTAGAGGTCCTGGTCTTCTTCAAAAACAAATTTTAGTGCCCTAAAAGGAGGTGTCAATGAAGCACTTCAAAGAAGAGGTAATATCCATTACCGATCCTTTCCAATTTCTTTCTTCTTCAACTTCTTCTTCATTAGTTTTTTCATTATGAAGTAATAACATCAGTATCACTCATATACTGATATGTTATTATATTTATGAAACAACCCTATTTCATTATCTATCCATCCTACGGAAAAAGAAATCACCGCGCGTGCGTACGTACGGAATACCGTCTCCACGCCGTGGTGTAATCTATTTTCCACCACTACCTTACTTGGATGGGTATAATGGTGTAGATAATGACTATATATGACTATTATAATGTGATACTGATTCTTAAATAGTATACATACACTCCAATACCATTCCACAATCATAGGAACAATATCATCACTCGTGCGTATATACGGAATACCGTCTCCACGATGTGATGCGACTCGTTCTACATGATCTTCATTTCATGATGATTATATAAATGTATTGAATGAATGAATATGATATATATTACAGTAATACCATTCTAGAAATGAGGTATCTATAACATGAAGATAAGAATAATAATTTATTCGACAAAACACGCATAAGAACAAAAAGTTATAAACACCCGAATAACAAGTAGCAATGAAATATTACTACTAAGAAGCTAAGAATATGACCATATATGATATCATAAAAATAAGTATGATTCTGGAATAAGTCGATAACATTATTTAAATCATTATACAGGAGGTTCGGACACTTACAAAGCAAGTCAGACCTAAGGTAAGGGAAAATATCACAATATCATTTTTATCCGAGATTGTTTATACTATGGTATTTACTGGGGTGTATTTTATCATCCACATCCATGTTTCCTCAATATGTACCTACAATTGTTTAAATCCAATTTTACCCTTCGGTGAGTTTTTAGTAAAAGTTATGAAAGGAATCTTTGGTCGTTTTTCGTACGAGTTACTTTTTTGACTTTTCCGACAAAAGTACGAGAAGAAGGTTTTTTTAACTTATACGGCATGAATGGATTTTTAAAACATTATTTCCAAGAAGCTTATTTTACAGGTTTTCAAGTTTATTTTTAATCAACTTCTTTTAGTTTAAAGTTGTATGACATGTTAAGAAAGGAAAAATGTTTTTGAAGAAGAAAAGATATTTTCCTCAAGAATGGAGTTCAAGTGTTTTATCAAAATTATTTTCCATCTAAGATAATAAAGAGTTCTGTTTTTATCCCTATTATTACATTGATTTGATAATGTTGTGATGGAATTATTTTTATGAATTCCATTATCTTATATGAATTGTTTGATGATGTCACGATGTTCAAGATTCCCATTTTTATTACATGGGTTATACAATGATGTATGATTTAGGATTTTGTGGCACACATAAGAATGGTATCATTATGAGATGGGTGGGACCTATATCTCCCTCCAATGCATTGGGTAAGGATTTTATATCTCATGAGATAGACATGGCTGGAATGGTAGGTTATACCGTTTCAGTGAAAGAGGACTGAAACGAGGGGAACTCGATTCAGAAAGGGACTTTGTCCACTAAGATAGTCTTGGCAATGAGTCTTGACTAACAAGAAATGATTCTCTATGATTATGTGTGTATTCCACAAAGTTTCATGTTTTATGTTATGATTATTGTGATTATATTTCACTGCCATGATTTATCCCATGTTATTAAATTATGATCTCTTTTGCAGGTTAATATTTCCAAAAGTTATGTGCTTATGTATATGATGTGATTAATATTTCTTTTGTTTACCCTTACTGAGCATTTGAGCTCACCCTTTTGTATGTTTTCTTTCCCCAGGTCAGGAAGAAGGTTATTAAGTAAGATATGCCAAAAGGGACTATAGATATGATGAAATAAATGGGAGACCGTGTAGACGCTTTATGAACCAGTTGTTTATGTTTCCCAGTTTCTAAAGACACTATACCTATACGGTCCTTTCGTGGTTTTGTTATATGTTGTAATAATTATGCTTAAGTTTTGAAGTATTAACAATGTATGTAAATTATGGGTCGTTATAGTTGGTATCAGAGGAAAGGTATAGTCAACCTCTAGAAACTAGGATGTAAAAGACTTAGTAAGAACCCTAAGGATAAGTATAAGCATAGAACAAAATCTTAGTGTTTTAGAAATGTCCATGAATAACCTAGGATAAGACCTTAAGTGTGAAATTTTATTCTTGATTATGTGGTTTTCCTATTATAATTAGTATTGATCACACTATTCTTCTTGGTTTTAGTCAATGGCTGGAACCCGAAGGAACCGTGTTAATGCGGAATGCGACGGGTAATGCAATGATTGTCCCCCTGAGCAACCAAACATTATGGGAGCTGGAATGAAAAATCTTGTAGCCTTGCTCACACAACTTCCTCAAGCTATGAATCATGAAGAACTTCCAAACAAGCAAAGGAAGGAGCAACATTCTGTTAAATCCTTTATGAGGCAGCGTCCACCTTCTTTCAGCGGGTCTACTGATCCATTAGTTGTTGAACAATGGATTAGTACTACTGAAATGATATTTTCAGTTCTTCAATGTTCTGAGCATGATAAAGTCATCTTAGTAGAGTATCATTTGGAAGGTGATGCTGATCAATGGTGGAATATTATTAAGAATATGAGGCAAAGGGATAAAATTGAGTCTATGGAATGGGACGAGTTCAAGAACTTATTTTTCAATAAGTACTTCCGTTTTATTCTCTGAACAAAGATGGAGAAGGAGTTTCTTGAACTGAAGCAATAGGATGATGAATCTGTTGGTACCTATGAAGAAAATTTTACAAGACTTGAAAGGTACGCTTCTGGTCTTATTATCCAACATGAGAGTAAGATTGATCGATTCTTTAGTGGCTTAAAACCAAGTCTTCGAAGGGCCTTAGCCATAAGGGACTTCAATATCTACGAGGAAATCGTTCGATGTGCTCTCAAAGTTGAGATGGAAATTAGAGTAACCCATCAGTCATATGGGTTTGATATGAAGAGGAAAATGGAATTCAAAGGAAAATCTAAAGAGCACACTGAAATGAAGATGAGCTTTCCCTTATGCTCAAAGTGTGGAAAGAAACATGGTGGGATTTGTCTTAAAGGGACAAGTAAATTTTTCAAATGTGGAAAGGAAGGTCATCGGGCATTTGAATGCCGCGATGATGGGAAGAAGATGTCTAATGATGCAAACAAAGTAAGGGATACACTGAATGAACCTACTACACTTCAATGTTTCAAGTGCAAGGAGATGTGGCATTATGCCAATAAATTCCCTAATCCAAGGGTTGATGATGATGGTCGACGTCAACAAATTATTAAGTCTAAAGACAAAGGAAAGTCACATGCAATTTCTATCAGCGATGTGGAGTATGATAACGATGTGGTGAAAGGTACACTTACCATCCAATCTAAAGTAGAAAATGTTTTATTTGATTCTGGATCCACCCACTCCTTTATTTCTGAAGAATTTTCTAAGGATATCACCTTATTACTTCAACAGTTAGATGTTGAGTTAGCTGTGACAACCCCTAATGGCACAATAGTCGCATCAAAAGTTTATAATTCTTCTCTGATCGAAGTTTGTGGGAATGTGCTTCCTGCAAATCTTGTGATCCTTCCTATAGTGGAATTTGATGTGATTCTTGGCATGGATTAGTTTTCTCTACAGGGAGCTCATATCAATTTCCAAAGAAGGGAAGTCACATTTCATATTCCAGATCAATCTATGATCGTCTATCGATGCAAGGATGAACATAACCTTACAGTGGAAATTTCTTCCATTTTATTGGTATTGATTCCACTAAATGAAGGTTATTTATCTCAAATGGTTGGTGAGAAACTCACAATTAAGAATAATTCCATTGTACGGGAGTTTGATGATTTCTTTCCGAAGGAATTATCGGGTCTTCCACCGAATCGTGAAGTTGAGTTTTTAATAGATCTCTTACCGGGTGCTTTGCCTATTTCAAAGACACCTTATAGAATGGCCTCAATTGAGTTGCAGGAATTGAAGAAGCAACTCCAAGAGAATCTTGATAAGGGGTTCATACGCCCTAGTGCGTCACCTTGGGGAGCACCTGTTCTATTTGTTAAGAAGAAAGATGGATCAATGAGACTCTGTATTGATTATCGAGAACTTAACAAGATCACTAACATGAACAAATATCCTCTCCCACGCATTGATGACCTATTTGACCAACTACGCGGAGCTCAATACTTTTCCAAGATTGATCTTCGTTCAGGGTATCATCAATTAAGGGTCAAAAGGGAGGATATACCAAAGACGGCTTTCCGTACAAGGTATGGACACTATGAATTTATAGTGATGCCATTTGGTCTTACTAATGCCCCTGCTATCTTCATGGATCTGATGAATAGAGTCTTTAGAGACTATCTTGATCAGTTTGTGGTAGTCTTTATAGACGATATTCTTGTCTATTCAAAGAGAAAGGAAGAACATAAAGATCACTTGAGAATTATATTGAAGACCCTGAGAAAGGAGAAGCTTTATGTCAAATTTACCAAGTGTGAATTTTGGCTTAAAAAAGTTGCATTTTTGGGTCACACAGCAAAAACAGAGGTTATCAAAAGATGGTCGAGACCAATAACTGTAACTTATATCCGATGTTTTCTTGGTTTTGCTGGATATTATCGACGTTTTGTGAAATATTTTTCACGATTATCTAATCCACTCACCAAGTTGACTCGAAAAGGAGTTAAGTTTGTATGGACGGAGGAATGTGAAGAGAATTTCAAGGAGTTGAAAAGAAGGTTATCCAGTGCACCTGTGCTCACACTGCCTTGTAGTGGAGAAAGGTTTGTGATCTACAGTGATGCATCCAAGAAGAGATTGGGGCGTGTTCTTATGCAAAATGATATGGTGATAGCTTATGCCTCACGACAGTTGAAAATACATGAGCAAAATTACCCAACTCATGATTTGGAGTTAGCTGCGGTAATCATTGCATTAATGATTTGGAGGCATTACCTTTGTGGTGAAAGGTGTGATATTTATACTGATCATAAAAGTTTAAAGTATATTTTAACACAAAAGGAGATGAATATGCGCGAAAGAAGATGGTTGGAGTTGATTAAGGATTATGACTGCTCAATCCATTACCACCCTGGGAAAACAAACAAGGTGGCAGATGCATTAAGTCGACAAGACCATGCTAGTTTATCCATCATGAGGATGACAAAAGATCCAATATTTATGTATTTACAAAGTATGGATCTTGGAATTATAATGGAAGGGGAAAAATATTATCTGTCTCAAATTAATGTTCAACCATCTATACATGTGATGATTAAAGAGGCACGAAAAGAAGATTTCGAGTTACAAAAGAAGGTGAGAAATGTTCCTGAATTCAACCTTAATTGTGATGGGATAATAAAGTTCAGGAATCGGGTTTGTGTTCCTCCCATACCCGAATTAAAGAAGGAGCTGCTGAATGAGGCTCATAGTTCTTCATTCTCAGTTCATCCTGGAAGAACGAAGATGTATAGGGACATGAAAGAGTACTTCTAGTGGGATGGCATGAAAAGAGATGTTGCTGAATATGTCTCTCGATGCTTGGTTTGTCAGCAAGTTAAAGCTGAGAGACAGAAGTCTAAGGGGATGTTACAACCATTACCCATACCCGAATGGAAATGGGAAAACATCGCTATGGACTTTGTCATAGGACTTCCTAAAACATCCAAAGGCAATAATGCTATCTGGGTCATAGTTGATCGTTTTACAAAGTCTGCACACTTCATTGCTATTAGAGAGGATTTCTCTCTGGATCAGCTTTCCAGGATATATGTAAAAGAAGTGGTAAGATTACATGGAGTACCACTTTCTATTATATCTGATCGGGATCCGAGATTTACCTCGAAGTTCTGGCGAAGTCTTCAGCATACTCTGGATACAGAGTTGAGTTTTAGCACTGCTTATCATCCTCAGACAGACGGTCAGTCTGAGAGAAAAATTCAAACCCTAGAATATATGTTGAGAGCTTGCTCTATGGATTTCAAAGGTGGTTGGGATCAACACCTACCTTTTCTGGAATTTTCTTATAATAATAGATTTCACTCTAGTATTCAGATGGCTCCTTATGAATCTCTCTATGGAAAGAAATGCAGGACTCCAACTTGCTGGGATGAAGTTGGGGAATGAAAGCTATTAGGACCTGATCTCGTTGATCTAATGGTAGAAAAGGTCAGATCTATTCAAGAACACATAAGAGCAGCTCAGAGTCGATAGAAAAGTTATGCCGACAGCCGAAGAAAATACCTAGAGTTTGAAGTGGGCGATAAAGTGTTCTTACGGATATCTCCCTAGAAGAGAGTCATGAGATTTGGAAACAAGGGGAAGTTGAGCCCTAGATATATCGGTCCTTTCTAAATACTTGATCGTGTTGGGAAGGTAGCTTACCGATTGTCGCTTCCACCGAATCTCTCTCAAGTTCACGATGTGTTCCATGTATCTCTCCTGAGAAAGTACATACCTGATCCTTCACATGTACTTAGCTCAGAAGTTGTACCGCTGGAGAAAGATCTTTCTTATGAAGAACAACCGATAGAGATTCTGGATCGTAGCGAAAAAGTCCTATGAAACAAGACCACTCGATTGGTGAATGTTTTATGGAGGAACCACCAATTAGAAGAAGCTACATCGGAGCTTGAGGATATGATGAGGGAGAGGTATCCTCATCTGTTTGTTACAAAGTGACGAATTTCAAGGGAGAAATTCATTTCAAGGGGGGTAGAATGTAACACCCGAGACTTTTATGTTATATAAATCATCAACGGAATATTTTTCTACACAACACTTTCTTGGCTTTCTTTACACGAAATCGCGACCTTCCTCGATAGCTTGCGTCGTACGCAATACCGAGTTTCACTAAACAACGATATGCTATTAAAATATTATTAAAACTGGCTGTTATGAATAGTAATAACCAATTTTTGAAATTTTATAAATTTTATTTTTCAAAATGGACTTCATTTTTGGATTCGGAATATCGAAATTATCCTAGGGTGAAATTTTGGTATTTTTTTGAAAACTTTCAATTTTTGATGAATACTAAAACCACTAAGTGGTAGTTAAAAAACTGAATTTTTCATAAAACTTAATTTTACCGCTTCTGTGAGTGTAATTTCAAAAATCCGAGAGACACGGTTGATGTCAGTATGTAAAATGTGGTTCAATGTGATGAATATAATTTTTTGGTGAATAGTAACTTTTTACTTTTTTTTACCACGATTAAAAGTGTATAGGGTAATTAAGGGTAGAAATGATATTATTATTACCCTAACACATGTCCTAATTCTATTGGAAAAGTTTAATTCGACATAAAACAAACTTAGGAATAAAATATGACCATTTAGGCCCACTTGGATTAGATTAGGACATTTATTATTCATTTATTTAAAGAAGGGTTAAAATAGTTAAAATCAAAGTTTAATAACTAAATAAATTTTAATATGGGGTTATACATAAGATAAATTAGACTATAAATTATTATTAGAAAGATAAAAATATTTCCTACATAATCGTATTTTATTTGTAATTTTTAGACATTAAATAATTTAATTTATTTATGACACAACGATGATACATAAATTATCTTATTAATGAAATATTGAAGTAATTGATGATATAAATACCCAAATAAATATAATTTGAGACTTTTTATGAATTCCACTAATTTTATAGGTTAATATGACATGTTAGTATTGATTTAATTAACTTTGTTCGAACTAATCATTCTGTTATGATTTTCACAAAAAATCAATTACTAAATAGTGTCAAAATTGACATAAAATAGTTTTTAAAACAAATATTATATTATTAATTGTTATTTTATTCCTAAAAATCTAAGGATCGTCCAAATGACTTAGATAAGGTTATATATATTAATAATAAACAACTTGGGGTTCTTTTGGCTGCTAATAGTAAGTTTATTAACCTTATTGTATAAGAACACAAGAAGACACGGTAAAAGTAAACTTATTTAACTTAATGTTAAATCTAAATGATTAGGTTAAAATAGGAACCTAAACTTGTCTAAATTCTATTGGATGAGAGTATTTCGACCCTTCCCCACCTTAGCTTCGAAATATATCAATTTGGAGCTATTTAAAACCGAACTTGACTTTATAATAAAATAATATTTTTAGTTTTCCTAAAGGTGCCCATCTCCTCCCTTATAAAAGGGAACCTCCTCCCTCTCTCCCTCACACCACATTGAGCCTTCAAGCTCGGCCAACCCCTGATGTTTTCTCCTCTCAAATTCCCTAGAGACATCCTAGAGGTCCTGGTCTTCTTAAAAGACCAATTTTAGTGCCCTAAAAGGAGGTCTCAAAGAAGCACTTCAATGAAGAGGTAATATCCATTACCGATCCTTTCCAATTTATTTCTTCTTCAACTTCTTCTTCTTTAGTTATTTCATTATGAAGTAATAGCATCAGTATCACTCATATAATGATATGTTATTATAAGTATGAAACAACCCTATTTCACCATCTATCCATCCTACGGAAATAGAAATCACCGCGCATGCGTACGTACGGAATATCGTCTCCACGCCGTGGTGTAATCTATTTTACACCACCGCCTTTCTTGGATGGGTATAATGGTGTAGATAATGACTATATATGACTATTATAAAGTGATACTGATTCTGAAATAGTATACATACACTCCAATACAATTCCACGATCATAGGAACAATATCATCACTCGTGCGTACATACGGAATACCGTCTCCACGATGTGATGTGACTCGTTCTACATGATCTTCATTTCATAATGATTATATAAACGAATTGAATGAATTAATATGATATATATTACACTAATACCATTCTTTAAATGAGTTATCTATAACCTAAATATAAGAATAAGAATTTATTCAACAAAACACGCATAAGAATAAAAAGTTATAAACACCTGAATAACAAGTAGCAATGAAAAATTACTACTAATAAGCTAAGAATATGACCATATATGATATCATAAAAATAAGTATGATTCTAGAATAAGTCAATAACATTATTTAAATCATTATACAGGAGGTTCGGACACTTACAAAGCAAGTCAGACCAAAGGTAAGGGAAAATATCACAATCTCATTTTTATCCGAGATTGTTTATACTTCGGTATTTACTGGGGTGTATTTTATCATCCACATCCATGTTTCCTCAATATGTACCTACAATTTTTTAAATACAATTTTACACTTCGTTGAGTTTTTAGTAAATTTTATGAAAGGAATCTTTTGTCGCTTTTCATACGAGGTACTTTTTTGACTTTTTCGACAAAAGTACTAGAAGAATGTTTTTTTAAATTATACGGCATGAATGGATTTTTAAAACATTATTTCCAAGAAGCTTCCATTAAAAGTTTTCAAGTTTATTTTTAATCAACTTCTTTTAGTATAAAGTTTTTTGACATGTTAAGAAAGGAAAAAAAAATTTGAAGAAGAAAGGATATTTTCCTCAAGAATGGAGTTCAAGTGTTTTATCAAAATTATTTTCCATCTAAGATAATAAAGGGTTCTGTTTTTATCCCTATTATTACATTGATTTGATAATGTTGGGATGGAATTATTTTTATGAATTCCTTTATCTTATATGAATTTTTTGATGATGTCACGATGTTTAAGATTCCCATTTTTCTTACATGGGTTATACAATGATGTATGATTTATGATTTTGTGGCACACATAAGAATGGTATCATTATGATATGGGTGGGACCTATATCCCCCTCCAATGAATTGGGTAATGATTTTATATCTCATGAGATAGACATGGCTGGAACGGTAGGTTATACCGGTTCAGTGAAATAGGACTGAAACGAGGGGAACTCGGTTCAGAAAGGGACTTTGTCCACTAAGATAGTATTGGCAATGAGTCTTGACTAACAAGAAATTATTCTCTATGATTAAGTTTGTATGCAACAAAGTTTCATGTTTTATGTTATCATTATTGTGATTATATTTCACTTTCATGATTTATCCCATGATATGAAATTATGATCTCTTTTGCAGGTTAAGATTTCCAAAAGTTATGTGCTTATGTATATGATGTGATTGATATTTCTTTTTTTTTTACCCTTACTGAGCATTTGAGCTCTCCCTTTTGTATGTTTTCTTTCCCCAGGTCAGGAAGAAGGTAATTAAGTAAGATATGCCAAAAGGGACTATAGATATGATGAAATAAATGGGAGACAGTGTAGACGCTTTATGAACCAGCTGTTTATGTTTCCCAGTTTCTAAAGACACAATACCTATACGGTCCTTTCGTGGTTTTGTTATATGTTGTAATAAGTATGCTTCAATTTTAAAGTATTAACAATGTATGTAAAGTATGGGTCGTTATAGTTACAAAGTGTTATCAGAGGGAAACGTGTTATTTTTGGCTTGTTTTACTATTTGGGGCCTTAAAAATGGGAGACAAAGTAATGGAAAGTTGGTAATAAGTTTTTCCAGGGATTATCATACCAGTTTACAGGGAAAATCCAATTTACATCGATTATTGCAATTATTCTGGTTTTTCAATTTTTACAATAGATTTGATATCACCATTGGGTGATTCACATGATTTGTGCTATTATCATATATATCATTGAGGTTTTATTTCTATTTAAACGTGATGATATGAAGATATGCCATATCATGCATCATATAGGTGCTTTTTAGTGATCACATAGCATTCATTTTGTCATGCAATTTAGGATGCATTACTGATTTCATGATGTGGTGATATATTTTGTGGTAGATATGAATGATGTTGTGATAAATATTGGTATATAATACCATCTAATTTTATAGGGTATTAAAAAATTTATATTTTCATTTGAATGGGTGATAATCATTGGTCCTTGCGGTGTTATGGGCCGTCATGGATCAGAATTTTGAGGATCATATTCTTGATTGAACTATTATACTTTTTTATATACATGAATATGATGCCAAGCTTTGATTCGTAGGGATTATGCCCCCTACAGATCATAATTCGGGACACTAAGTCTTGTTTCATATTGTTTATGGGGTTTTAAAGTAGTTTATGAGGCTTACTATGCGGAAAAACCCATAATACCCAGCGTGTGATGATGAATAAATTTCATGTATGCTTCTATTTGGGAAGAAATGTTTTTTAAGTACACACCGTGTACTTTCTCTACATACTGTGTATCTGTTTACCATGTGACCAACCGTGTGGGCAGAGACATGGGTTGGAAATATATTCATTAAAAATCTGTGTATTAGATGTACACGCCGTGTTTTGGTGATACATTTATCCATTCATGTGAGCAACGACATGGGTCAGCGAAATCCTTATAAAACATGTAATGTTTGGAATATACACGATGTGTAGATTTGTTATAATAGAACCGTGTAGTTCTTTCCATGTTGATGTAATTGGGTAGGATGGAATATTCAAGTACATGTCATGTCTCATGGAGAACACGCTGTGTGTATGGGGTGTAACACGACCAGGGTTGGAAGATGTACACACCCATGTAAAGGATTAAAGTAAAACACTGTGTAGAGTGCGTACACATCGTGTTACCATATTTTAAAAAACATGAATGATTTTCCATCTATGTTCCATTTTTCACATTTAAGTTGGTATTTATTTAATGTTGTGCTACGTTTTGTTCTTGAACTTTCTAATTCATGCCACCTAGATGTCCTACGGTTGTACTCTAGTTCCGGGGCGATGATCGGACACCAGAATTGGTGTACCAAGGACTACCAGCAGATCCTACCATCGTGACCCTCATGGAACCAGCCCTGATTATGGATACAGGTTTCGATTAATAGTTCCGAGAAGGCTTCATGTGTATGTTTCAGATATTCCAGGGAGCACCGCATCCTGACCCATAATTACCATAGTTGGCGTGAGTTTTTCAACCACATCATCCTCCTACATTCTCAGGGGATAGAGGACCACATGCTACAGAGTCATGGTTGGAATCCATACTGTTTATCTTAGAGTATTTGAAGACACCTCTTGATAGGACGGTGAATCTAATGACATACATGCTTCGGGATTCTAACAGGAGATGGTGGGATGTGATATCACAGGCAGGACACCAGCGGGTTATGGCTTGGGTATAGTTGGAACGGACCATCAATGACTAATTTTACCTAGAGACCATGAGGGACAAAAAAGTCAGAGAGTTCATGAGTTTGGAGTAGGGTCCTCTCTCAATCGTGGAGTATTATTCTCGCTTCATAGAGCTACAATGATTCACACCCATTCCGGGGGTGATGATTTATTTCTGGTGAGAGAGTTTGAGAATGGTCTAGGAATTGCATCCAATCTCAGGAGAACATCATCAGGTTGACATCCATATATTCTATAGTCAACCAGGAGCTAATCACTGTGTGAAACCTGGGTGATTTCAGAGCTATAGGTCAGGGCAGTTTAGTATCCAGAGTTGGTATCCTTCTGAAAAATAGTAGGAAGCGCTTCATGGAGTCTATGTGTAGAGATCCGAGTAGGTGATATTTTCCTTCTTGTATGCTGGTGGTGTGATACCAGTGCGAGAAGGGAAGTCATTAAACAAATCAGTTCCCATGACAACCAATTAAGTGATGATCTTGCAGCAATATGGGACATCATCAGTGTTTCTGCAACGCCCTCCTTCACAGTCTTGTGAGGGAGGATCTGTTTGGACTAATCGTACTAGATCTAGACCACCAGTCCCATATAATACTGGGGGATAATGTTTTTTAGGCTGTTCAGGATGAGGTGGTGGTCATGGTTTTAGTGTTTAGACACATGGTCTTTAGCATTCGTGGGGTGGATAAGCTTAGGGATCTCAGAATTCTTCACCGGTCCACGACGCAGGTCAGGATTTTTCACTGCAGCATATCCAGTAGGAGCAGGACCCCTAACCGTCTACGGTTAGAGGTATGATTTCGGTTTCTACTGTTTTATCTTATTCTATTTTTGATATAGGGTCTTCCCATAACATTATATATGTGCCTGTTGTGGATATACTTGGCCTCTTTATCTTTATAACTGCTAATATCATTATATTAGACACTATGTTGGGGACTAGAACATATAGTCAGTGTCAGTTCTAGGAGTTCCCTCTTGAGGTTGGTGGGCCTCACTTCATATGTGACTTTTATTTCTAAAAGATGATGGTATGTGACATCATTCATGAAATAGACTGGTTAGTTCCCTTCCATGTTGTCATCAGTTGTTATTGACATAGGGTGATTTTCATGTCACCAAAGGGATGATTGTTTCTATATAAGGGCGAATAGGATGTTCAGGCGAGTAGATCTATACTCGAGCATCACATATTGAGAAGTGGTATAGCCTAGATTTCAAGTAAGTTTCTTGATGACCAGAACAATTAACATATGCACATTCCTCTAGTGGTCGATCATTTCAAGGATGTCTTCCTAGATGACTTTTCACATTTTCAACTGGAGCTAGAGGTATAATTTTCTATTTAATTGTTCCAGGGGAAGCACCGGTGTCCATTCATTCATATAGTATGGCTACACCAGAGTTGAAGGAGCTCAAGAAGTAGTTGTAGGAGATATAGGAAAAGGGTTTCATCCGACCCAGTACTTCTCCTAGGGTTTCACTTTTCCTTTTTGTGATGAAGGTGGACGATACCCTCATACGTTGTGTGGATTATCTGAAGATGAACCCATTGATGTTCAAAAACATATATCCATTTCCAATGATCAATGATCTCTTTAATCATATTTGAGGAGTCCGAGTGTTCTAAAATATTAACTTGAGATATAGTTTTCATTAGTTGATTGTTATATCGTCAGATATAGCTATTATAGACTTTCAGTGTATGTATGGTCTATTCGAGTATGTTGTTATTTCATTGGGTCTCATGAACACGCCTGCAATTTTTATGGAAATGATGAACTGAGTGTTCTGTCCATACTTGGACTCCTTTGTTGTTGTTTTCATGCACAATATCTAGGTGTAATCTCACACTCGACATGACCATTCTATCCTTCTAGATATCATTTTGAATACACCAAGAGAGCATCAATTATATGCTAAGCCCTCAAAATTCCACTATTGGATAAAACAGAATCACTTCATGGGTCATTTTATCTCAGAGATAGCTGTATCATTAGACCCAAAGAATGTGAGAGCAGTAGTTTCCTATAAGAAATTGAAGAAAATCATTGAATTATGGAGTTTTATAGGGCTGGTTAGTTACTAAAGATGTTTTATACTGGACTTTTCAAGCATAAGAGTACCACTGATGGGCCTGACTATGATGATTGCAAAGTTCTTTTGGACGGATTCCTATGATTCATCCTCGCATGATATAAAGAGTAGATTGACATCAGTACTGATACTGGTTTTCCAGATTCGAGTAAGAGTTACACCATTTAATGTTATGCATCTGGGATCAGGCTGGGAGTAGTTCTTATGTAGGGGTAAGGATTCATTGCATACGGGTCTCAACACTTGAGGCCACATGAGAGGAATTACATGACACACAGTCTCTAGTTGGAAACAGTTTTTCATGCCTCACACTGTTAGACACATTACCTTATGTGAGAACATTTTGTGGTGTTCAATGACCAAAAAAGTCTCAAGTAAATATTTTACCAATGTTACATGAATTTGAGATAGATAAGGTGGGTTAATTACCTTCAATTCTTTGAATTTGAGCTTGCCTACACACCTGGGAAAGGCAACGTAGTGGCTAATGCATTGAGTAGTGGGCATAGATATAGGTAGTTTAGGATGCCAATAACGAGTGTATGCTCATGGATATATTCTATGAAATACATTTGGTGGTTCCTGACAAAAAGGTTAGCCATTTCATTATTCTTTAGTTGTTACTTATACTATACTTGATCGAGTGTGAATAAGGAAGCTATCAGATTCTAAAGGCCTTTTCCGACGGGAAGGTGTGTCAGGAGAGGACCCTACTTCTGGGTGGACCATAGGCGAGGATGAGGTTTTGTGTTTCCATGGATGTGTATGGGTGTCAACAGACATACGTGAGGAGCTAATGCAATACATTCATACTTTATATTGGGATGTTCATCCTGGTGTAACCAAGATGTATCGAGATTTGCATCGTTAGTACTGGTGGCAAAGTATGAAGAGGGACGTAACTGGTTTTGTTATTAAATGTTCTACCTTCCAGCAGGTGATGGTCGAGAACCAGTTACCAACTAGGCATCTAAAACATTTTCCAATTCCTGAGGGGAATTGGAATGATCTTTCTATGGATTTCGTGATAGGATTACCGTGGTCACCTTGATGGAATTATGTAGTTTGGGTTTTCATTGAAATACTCACAAAGGTTTCACAGTTTTTCTGATCAAGGATACCTTTAGTGTTGATGATATTAGAAGGTTTTCCATATGATAGGTTGTAAGTGTTCATGGGTTTCCACACTCTATCATTTCAGAAATGGATTCCTGATTTACTTCATGTTTCTATTAATGGAAACAGAAGGATTTGGGTTCAAAAGTACTCTTGAGTACAACTTTCCATCCCCAGACAGATGGATAGTCAAACTGCATGATTTAGGTGTAGGAGGACATAATTCGAGCTTGAATCCTATATTTTGGAGGTTCTTGGGAGAATCACATACATCTGGTGGAGTTTTATTATAATAATAGATTTCAATAAACCATTCATATGTCACCTTATGAGGCTTTGTATGGTAGGAAATTCCATTCACCCCTATATTTACTAGAGGTAGGAGATCCAGTTATGCAAGGACATCTCCTTGTCCAGGAGACCATAGAGCTAGTGGAGTTGATTCTAAAGAGGATGTCTACTACATAGTCATGACAGAAGTCTTATGTTTATCATCGGAGATGACCTCTGGAGTTTGAGGCCGGAGATCAGGATCTCATACATGTCACGCTGAGGATGGGTCATAGGAAAATTTGGAGATAGGGAAATCATTCACCAAGATACATTGGGCCATTTGAGGTTATGGAGAGAGTCAGTCCGGTTGCCTAATGGTTCCCGCTACCTTTGAGGTACCGGGATATGCACGACGTCTTCCAAATTTATTAGCTACGATATTAATTCTCATACTCATCTCATTTTTTTCAAACTGAGGAGGTTGAGTTGGAGTTGAACAAATTGTTCTAGGAGAATCATATCTATATTTTTGATCGTAGTTTGATGGTTCTCTGTGTTTGGTATGTTTCTTTGGTACAACTGTTTTGGTAGCACGACCCAGTGCATGACAAGACATGGGAGAGGGAGACTGCTGTGCAATAATTGTGGTCAAATCTGTTCGAGGATTCTTCTTTTCCACCTTGTTAGAGAAATTCAGGGATGAATTTATTTATGGGGGGAAGTATAAAAGAACCTCGATCTTAATTTCAGGAATGGAACTTGATTTCGGTTGTTTTTGAGAAAAAAGAGGAAATTTTAGAAATTTTCAAAGTACACGCAGTGTGCTTCTGAGTACAGAATTTGTACCCAGTTACCGCATGAAGCTATATCATGGGAATGTACCGTCTGAGACATGGCCGTGTGGGGTGACATGGTAGACCATTATTGAAGGGTGGTTGTTGAGGAAAATACCTTGCATGTTCATTAACAGTACATGCCATGTACCTTTTATTTTAATTTAATAATCGGGGCGAGGTCGCATCTAACCCTTATATTCATATACTTCTGCTGTTTCCCTGTGAAAGAGAATATAGGATCTTCAATTATTCTCCATGTCATCGATCCTTCATCTATTATCTGAATCAAACACCATCAATTATGATGCAATCGACTTGGTGAGTACTTCCTTCTTGTAGAGCCACTCCTCCTGATTCCTCTTCTTTTAGGAGGTTTTAAAGGTTGAACGTTTTTGAACATTTTGAATATATATGACGTACTAGGATGATTCAAGCGTTGTTGTTTGAGAGTGTTCTTCATTAAACGTCGAGGTAGGTGGTTTGTTTCCTTTCATAGCTTGTCTTTGAGTTGGTATACGTCAATGTGCTGACTACCCATGTTTTGGGTATTTCAGGTTATGGAAATTAAACCATGTTTTATCTGTCTTAGATTTATTGTTGGATTATTGGTTTTTAATTGTGGTATTTTCTGAAATTTCATGTTTAAGGAAAACTGCATGGGTTTGTTTCCTTGTTTGTATATTTTGGGCCATTTGGATTAGGTTGCCTATGGGGTAGACCTTCATTCCATTCCTTCCATGATAGGATGGAAGTGATTTCATTTCGATGCTTGTTAAATTCTTGTGATATTTATTTGAATTGTTTATCCATGTAGTATTTGAGATTACTTGGGACTTCCTAATATCATATATGCACGATTTAATTGCATAGGGGTGTGAGAACCTAGTGTAGTTAGACCATAGGGTGAATTGACATTGAGTGCTTCCATAGAGTGTCTGTTATATTTAACGCTATGAGACCACATAGGGGATTGACGGTGAGTGCTCCCTCAGAGTGTCTGTTATATTTAACACTATGAGACCACATATGGGATTGACTGAGTCTAATTCCTCAGAGTGTCTATATCTTACGTTATGAGAAAAAATGGGGAAATGATAGTGAGTTCTTCCCTTGAGAGTTTATAGTTATTATGGAAGGACCATAGGGGGAATTGATGGTGATTTCTTCCTCATAGTGTCTTTATCCTTTTTATTTCATTTCTAGGACATAGGGGTTAGACTATGTGAGGTGCCCATAGGGTTAACATCAATTTTTAATGTTTGTGACGCATCTTCCAAGACAAAGAACACCCTTGGATTCAGTCCTATTAGTTAGTATTCTAAGATACCAATTGTGATACTTTCTTGATTAAATGATGAACATTAAATGCTAATGGATGTAAATAGAAACCGTAGGATAATTTACTTTTTTTTCTCCTAGTTCTTTGGTGCATTTCCATTATTAACTGATATATATACTCATTGACAGTTAGGAACAAATCTTGTGGTGGTTTCCTACTGGGATTCATCTCACACACTGTTATGGTCATGTTTTTGGACCCAAAAAGATTATATGGATGAGGGGGTAGATAAGGGAAATCACCCTTCTTCCTTAGGAACATGATTGGTTGGTTGGAGCTAGAGAGCATTGGACCAATCTTAGGCTTGTGATGCAGCTATAGTTTTCTTGTTTTATTTGTACATTGGTTCACTTGTATTTCAAGCATATTGTCTTGTTTGGATGATTTCCTAGACATATGTGACACATATCATTTATATATGTTCTCCAATTCTAATTTACTTTTGGTATTAAATTTTATACTTATTGTATGGTATTTTTAATCCACTACTGTTTACTATTTCTAATTCTGATGTTCATGATCTGCTAATGAGAGAATAGTTTTCCCACTATAACTCCTATGACCCTCACTGCTAGTCAGAAGTATCTGCCATTCAGGGAAATGTGCTTGAGGCCTTGTGTCCATCGGGTATGGGGCACCTTTAGGCGGCACCCAGAATCAGTAAGTTATAATGTCAATGTTAATTATTTTATACCATATTTATCATTATGAGATTAATAAATGTTGTGTGATAATTTTTTTATAATGATTCATTCAGTTTCATGTTGATTTGATGGAATTTATTAATATGATACTTGAGAATTAAATCAATGATGATCATGGTTCTCCTGAATTTTTGATAATAAGAAGTTACTTTATATTGATCTTTTATTTTTCGAACTCCCATCGGAGAACATATTCATAAAATAATTTAATATTTGATATATTATATTACAATTATTTTAATTTTCTTCATTATTAATTATTTCAGGGTTAAAAAATAATATCCTGAAATTATATGAAAGATAATTTTGACATTATATAATTATATAGTACAATTATATTTTGAAAGAGTTCAATTGTTTTGGAAATTGCGAATTTTTTTGAAGAACTAGATACATACTTTGATCTCTTTATGAGAAGGGGTTCATTAGAGATGAAGTAAATGGCCATATTTTTGTAAATAGAAGAATAAATGTATAAGAATTATTTAGGAGAGAAAATACAGTCTTGGATTGAATATTTTTTTTTAAAGTGTGTGTATTGGGAGGGGTATAAGATAGATCCTTTTATAGGTGAAATGAGTGACATTTACTTAGAAACATAAGTTAGGTGATGGTTAATGATGGAATCCCATCAGAGTTAGGTGATTTCGATAAGGAATAGTTCATTGGAAATTCATTTCTGACTATCACACCTAATAAATAAATTATATATTGTATAAGTATCATTTCATTTAACAAAAATTGACGTAATTATAGTTACCTCTTTTCCACCATTTTACCTTATTTGATTATATACCATTGTAATTATTATTCTAAAAAATTTTAAATGGCCCCTCTAATAGAATTTCAATATGAGGATTATAAATTATAACTCTTTTTAACATAAGTAAATTTCTATATAAATAGAAATAGCAATATATTGGAAAACTATTTTTATGGAAATATTATTTTTCAATCACTAAGTTTTATTAATATTATTTTATGTAAATTACTAATCAGTTGATAATTATTATATTTATATATAAATTGAATCATTTCATTATGGTTATCATTTAAAAACAATCCATTTAATTTATTAGGATAAAAATACAAAACCTATTAAAAACAATTTTTAAAAAATAACCCCTTTTAAAATTAAACTATTTCAATCATATCTCTATAAAATTACTTATTTGTATTATTACTATTTAATTTTATCAATCACCAATATTACAATTTTATTTTAATTTTACAAATAAATTAAATAATTATATAATAATAATACAAATAATTCTTTAATTTCAATACAATAAACATTATTTAAAAATAATTCTTTAGTTTCCTTATTTTTTTGACTTATAATGTTTTCAAATTGTTATTAAAAATTAAAATAATTAAATATAACTATTAGTTATCGTCGCACACGATGAACATAAATCCAATTAATATATTTTCAATGAATATATATCAAAATCCCATATTTCCAATTTAATGATATATAATTGTTTTATTTCATTTCACAACATAGTCTTAAGTACATTCATAAAATCATTCATATAATTCTTTTATTGATATTTTAAAACATCTAATATATTTCTTGTTCACATAAATTTTTCAATACTTTTATATGGGGTAATGATCTGCATGGACTGTCAGTATAGATATTTTCTGTTAATGGTATTTTTATTTAGTTACATATTTATTATACTTGTACTTTTTATAATGATTATTTATATTGTTTTATTATAATATATTAATGTTTGTATAGCCATATAATAATTCATCTATATAAAATTTATCATGGTTTATTTTAGTGTATTGTTTCCTTTAATAAAAGAATTTATTAAATTGAAAAATATAGATTAGAATTATTGGGTGTTACACACCATCTCTGAAGATGAGCCAGGTTTTCCACCCTAATCCCACCTCTAATAGTTATGGGGATAGATACTATCACCAAGAGGTACTAGTGATACATGGGAATCATTATCCTATAACAACATATAATGTATATTAAATATAATAACCAAAATATATCATGAAATTTCCATTAATATATGGGAATAATTAAACATTATAACAGAATATATATGTGAAATGATTATACAATGCTACAACCCATCGGTAAACATTATGGACTATCAAAAAACAAGACTACACCACACTGTACAAAAAACACACATTAAAAGAGTTGTTATATCCTAACTTTGAGGACAATAGTGAAGAGTAACAAAGTACCACCATGTTCCAAGAACTCCTGAGAAGGGTCCACTATATGTATATAATATATCTGAGTACCACCATGTGTTTGTAACATCCCCAAATGATGAAGGGTTAAATGGCTAAATGATATGACTAATGTCAATAAGGTGCACCTTCCTTTTCGGAAGCCTACCTGATTAGAATTCCACAGTTAAGCAAGATTGGCCTGTAGTAGTGATCAGGATGGATGACCTTCTGGGAAGTACCCCAGGGTGTGTGTTAGTGAGGACAAAGCAAACAGGAAAGGACTAGTGTTGGCCTGTGGGGACTGTCACTAGTCAGATGCCCCATTCAGGCATGTGGGTGGACCCTTGGGTGGGCCCCATGTGTCTGCGAGGCAACTGGGGGTACCTGGTAGGCCAGGACCCGACGAGCATGTTAAGGCGGGGTGTATGTGCTGTCATCAGAACCTGGTTGTCACATTTGGTATCAGAGGACGAACCCAGCCTTAATTGCAGTGCACCGCCTGGGTTGAGATGTAGGGTCCTCAACGAGGGCTTTGTGCTGTAAAGGGGGGTGATTGTAACATCCCCAAATGATGAAAGGTTAAATTGATAAATTATATGACTCTTTTCAACAAGGTGCACCTTCCTTTTTGGGATCCTACCTGATTAGAACTCCACAGTTAAGCATGTTTCGCCTGGAGTAGTGATCAGGATGGGTGACCTTCTGCAAAGTACCCCAAGGTGTGTGTGCGTGAGGACAAAGCCCACTGGAAAGGACAAGTGTTGGCCTGTGGGGACTGTCATTAGTCAGATGACCCGTTCAGGCATGTGGGTGGAACCTTGGGTGGGCCCCACGTGTCTACGGGGCAATTGGGGGTACCTGGTTGGCCAGGACCCGATGGGCATGTTAAGGTGGGGTGTCTGTGCTATCACCGGGACCCGGTTGTCACAGTGTCTCTAAAAACATTCTCCACATGAGAAACCCCTATTCCACAGTCTCCATAACTATATAAAAACAATGAATAATCTCTATAGATATAACATGTGTGTAATAGATCCTATGCACGGGTGATTATATATATAATCAATAAGAGACCTTGGAATAAAAATTGGGAGATGTCATAATTAGATAGCTTGTTACATTTGTTATAAGAGTGTACCCTCATAAGGAATAACATAAATATGCTTTCCAAAAAAGCACAAGAACAAAGGTAAGTATAGTATACCTATAACTTGAATCTCGAAAGAATGATATAATTAAGGTATTTAGAGTCACTTTATACAATTTATTAGTTTGTGTGTCTGATGTACACAACAAAGCTACAATTCACACCTCAACGGTTATCAAGAGTAATAGAAAGAATCCATAAAACACAAGAGATCATATCCAACATTATTTAGTGTCAAATAAATATAATAAAATCATAGAATATACATTATCTAAACAATTCAACATCAGAATAAGCTCATTACACCACACTGTAATTGAGGAATTAGACTATGCCACACTAGGGTAAAGTAAATCAAACACGACATATCAAATTTATATATTCCTAATAATGGAAAGGTATATAGTGTACCTAGATCACTAAAAACCTTATCACACTCAAACTATTCCATAATTATTTCCTTTGCAATATCCATTAGAAGTGTGAATAATGTGGTCCATATGCCTCAATTAGTGACACCTTAATCGAGAGGGCAACTGATGTCTATGGATGACCCATACCCCAACGTTAGTTGTATGCATCGTCCAAGAGGGATACCATATTCATTGTTAGAGGATCCATACCACATACCTATGAGAGCATAAACTACTATTCTATATACACAGAGGATACATTACCTAGAGAATGATCTATTTTAATAGTTTTACCAACCCCATTGCCACTCCATTTATAAATTCACACACTTCATCATCCCCATGAAGATATGATAATCCAAATACCATGAATATAAAACATATATTGAAAATGCCTATGGTTCATCACATTCTATTTTTTTGAATATCCAGAATGTACTACACATTCCTACCAAATTGGCTTCCTTATGAAAATAAATGAATAATACTACATACTGGGTAGTACATTGGATTCCTAATAGAATTCAATGTTTGTATGAATATAAAGAATTGATAGTTGTGTAGAGCCACTACTCAACCTAAGTGAGATCAATATACATAATGTGTGAACCAAGATGTATAAATTTTATGTATTAAAGATACATGAGTTAATCCTATGTTGATAGAAATGAATTTAAATATTTCCCTACATACTCTACATGGGTTATCTATAAAAACATGATGTAAAGAAATATTTAGGCAGAGGGAATGTACTATACATACACATTATGTTTCTTAATCAATTATACATGGTGTCTATATGTGATAGATGGTGTATACCACTTATGTGGCCATTAAGAATGTATTACTTTTATATGTTGAACCAATATATACACTATATACATAATGTGAATAAAAGAAACAATATATTGGTTAGTACATCATTATTACATGATATTCCTATGGTTGCATACTGAAGAGAATGGTTCTGAGTTACATGGATTGTGACCTGAAGTAACAAGATATATGATATGTAAAAGAATTTTTAACCCAAGAACAACAATGTTTAAATCACAATAAATATTTCTAATTAGTTTTCAATTATTAAGGAATTAATTGTAACAAAAATTATTTATATCTTGAAATACACTTTTGTTTTGGGAATTCATGTTTTTTACTCATGAATGTTTTAAAATGTTAGTGTCTTTTTTAATATAAATTCAAAAAATGAAGACCACTATCAGTAAAACGAAAACATGCAAGGGAAGTGATACCCTTTTATCAGCGCTAAAACAAATCGCTGATTAAAGGGGGCCTTTATCAGCGCTAAAAAAAGAACTGATAAAGGGGCACATTTAATAGTTCTAAAAAAAGATATGTTAAAGGTGACCCTTTATCAGTGCTTTTTTAGCACTGATAAACCCCCTCCCCCTTATTAGCGCTTTTTTAGCGGTATTAAAGGGGACCCCTTTATCAGCGCTTCTTTTAGTAGCACTGATAGACGGGGGCCTTATCGGCGCTTTTTCCAACCGCTGATAAATAGTATATTTTAAAAAAAATCATAACAAATAATATATTGATATATAAGTATATTTATATTGATAAAAATATAAAATATTTTTTAAAATATGTTTTATATAAGTATAAATAGTCTATGAAATTTAATATATAATACATTTAGTGAAAATGGATTTAAAATATTTTAAAAAATATTATTAATTAATAATTTCCTAATTATCATCGATTAATAATAATATAATAACAATATGAAGACACAAAAAATCAAATAAATAAATAAAATATCTAAAATAACTTGAAAATGTAACTCAAACTTCAAACGACCATAACATTTGATCCGAGTGTTCGTTTGAGCTCTACAGCATATCAAATCGAAGCTTGCGATGAGCTATATGCGCTAGCGACCAATATAAATTGTTAGTCATATATTATGATGGAAAAAGAGCCCCAGAAGGCCTCCAAAACTATGTTTTTAGACGGGATACCCCGATTTGTTACCATTCAAACAAGTATAACTTCTGATCCAGATGTCTATTTGGCATGTACCACATATAATATCGATTATTGTTTCATTTTCATCGATTTTACTAGTTTTGGAGTTAAAACGGTTTTTTGGATTAGAAGATATGTTCATTTAAATATTTTATGGCTTTTCAAATACATATATATATGTATTTATTCATAAATATATGTGTCTCTGTGTGTGTTTGTGTATGTGTGTGTGAGAGTTGTATATATGTATGTATGTATGTATTTATTTATTTATAAACACACATAAAGAAATTTTATAAATGTATTTAAAACTAATCTTATAAATATATATTAATATACAAATAAATATACAAATAAAAAATTATAACTAAAAATATATATAAATACATGTATAAATATATATTAATATATGAATGAATATATATATATATATAATAATAATAATATTTGAATAAATATATACGTTTTAATATAAATAAATATAAATATATTAATATGAATCTAATTTAATATAATAATAAATATAACTATATATATTTATAAATATTAATATATATTAATATACGAATAAATATATATACATATTAATATATGAATAAATATATTATAAATGAATAAATATAACTATATATAAATATAAATAAATAGATATATCATTAAATAGTGAAAAAAATGAAATGGCTTAGTGGTAAAGGTGCCGGTGCAAAATGGGGGAGGTCACAGGATCGAGTTCGAGTGGAAGCAATGAGGCGCACGAGTGTGGGGGATGCGCGGGAAGGGCAGCGCATGGGAGAGTGTGAGTGGGGGGTCTACATAGTGCTGATAAAGGGGGGATATAGAGCTATTAAAAGCTCTACCCCACATTATATATTTTTTTAATTTTTTAATTTTGTATTGACTTTTATCAGCGCTAAAAAAAGAATTGATAAAGGGGTCTTTTATTAGAGCTTTTTTTAGAACAGATAAAAGGGGATTTTATAAGGACTTCTCTGAGCGATGATAAATGGGACCCCCCTTTATCTTTTCCTCGATTGACAACACCATTTTAGTGCTGTTAATGAACTTTTCTAGCACTGATAATGGGCATATTTGTAGTAGTTTATTTTCACTGATATTTATTTTGAAACCACTTTCAGTCAAAATAGTTACCTCTAAAATCTTATTCATACCTCAGCAAATCAATTTTTGGCCACGTAATATCATTTTTTATATTAATATCTATCTATTCACCAAACTATGAATGAAATAGCTCTCACTATAACTACCACATTATCATTCCTATGATTCTATCATTGTCCTCCAATGTAGAATCATGAATGCATGGTCAAAATCAAGTGGTCATAAAATTAGAACCATAATCATGAGGACGGTGTCTGTTGGGGTACACAAAAACCTTATGATGGTCTCACATTCAAGTTAATGGAATAAAACAAGTATGAGACTAGAATAATCTGATTTCGATTGGTTTAAAACAATAAATGGAAAATATATATATTTTAATCATTATATATTTCAAAAAGTTAACTATTTATCAATATTTGGTAAATATGCACTAATATTAACAAATTAAATGAGATAAATAATATATGGTTTAATATTTAATTTAAATACTCAATTAACATGGAAAATTGTTCTTTATGTTATTTCCATTCTAAAAACTTATTTACTAAATAATCTATATCAAATATATAAAATTGAATAATAGATATTCAATATCATTTATTCATCCAATTGGAAAATAATCCAAATTTGTATCCCGATCTAATATTTCCTTTTAATAAATATTCTACTCCACTTCCATAACACTCATTATATTTTTTTTCAAAATGTTTTATGAAATAAATTTTATTCTTTCAACAGAAATTAATTAAATTCTTCAAAATAAATTAATTGAGTGACATTGTAAGAATATATTTTTCAGGAATGGTGACATAATTTCATATCACCATTCCTTTTCAATGAAAAAAATCAACACCACATTTTTTGCATTAAGAATATTAAAAAAAATTAGGAAAATTATTTTGGGGATAAATAATTTTCATTTTTTGAAAAACATATTTATGATGGAAAAGTGTTCAATAAATTTAAAAAAATTATTTTACATTGAGAAGATGTTTTGAATGAAATCACCCTCAAGTATTAGTTTAAAGGAAACAAATTCCACAAAAATTATTTCTTATTCCATGTTATAATGTTTATAAAATTATTAATAATATAAATAATCATAATATTATTATTTTAATAATTCCAAATTTTCACCATAACCAAATTATTGACAAATACTAAATTTTCCCCTTATTTAATATATTCTTTTCTGTATTTTAATTATGACAAATTAGAATATTTTGTCTTAGAGAGAGATACCAAAATCACAAATAAATAAGTGATGTAAAATAAAATTATTTCCTATATTTTGAGTGATTTAGTTATTTTTTGATGATAAATACTTTATATTCATTCATTATTGACACTACCAATATAAAAACTATATATGTTGTGTATAGAAAAAGATTGAATTTTATCTGAATGAATTTCCACTAATGTAAAATGAGAGGGTTAAATACTATCTCTTACTTTCCAATGAATAAATGCATTAGAGAACAATGGTAAAGTATTATTTATTTATCTATATCTTATTATAATGATTCAAATATATTCCCCTTTGAAATATATAAATTAAATAAATCCATTAAATTTGATCTACCCAATCAAATGTACAAATTGAAAAATTCATTAATTAGAACCTGTCAGAGCCATAGAGAATTCTATGTACATGTCACTACATTGTCAAAAGTGAGCTTCAACATTCTATTAGCTACTCAAAATGAAATAATAATAATAAAAGATAATGTAAAATTATTATTTTTAGCTCGAATCCCGTGAACATTATATTTAAACTCTTTTAGGAGAAATATCATATTTTTGAATGAACTATAGACTTTGAATTTTATTTCAAGCTCCGATTTAGAAGTCATTTATTTTTACTCTTAGATAATAAATATTAACTAATTTAATAAATACAAATCATTACATAGTAACCATATTCCCAAGAAAATTAATAATAAATAACCCAAGGGAAAACCCAATGTTCTTAAACTAGTGGAATAATAATAAAAATTGACATCATTTACTGTTAAAAAGATATCATTTTACCCTTGTTATGGAAATAAGACTTGGAACTAAAAAATGATATAAGTCTTGACTGAGAAAAAAACTAGATCTCTAGTGAAGGTTTCGTATAAACACCCACAAAAAATGAATGAATTTATAGAATCCTAGGTATAATTTGATGGGTTCATATGAATGGTTATGTAACCGTGTAATATAAACATGAAAAATGGAATTTCATTCAAAATATTAAATCTTCATCTCAAATACCATACTAAAATAAGAAATAAATAAAATTAAAATTTCATACCTAAAAATAAAATTATTTTTGGTGCACAAATTTAAATGATCAAGCCATGAAAGGGTGAATCACCACTTATAAGGTCAAAAATCAACTAGGACAGCTAAATTCATATTATACTTCATGAAATAGAAATTTCATTTAACATAATGTTTTTTTAGTTCCCTAAAATATGTGAGAGTAAAAATATTTATTAAATAGGTTCTAAAAGGGATTATTTTAATTTCAATCATGTAACATCTCTAAGATCACCATATCTCACCAATAATAATAAAAGTCTCTCACAGATTAACATGTATGTCTTGGGTGTAGCTATAAATGGAGAAATGTTGTTAATTATAAATTATCCACTCATCTAAATCCTATGGTTCAACTTTACATTAGAATACATGAATATTTTACCATTGGAACTCAATAGGCTTATCAATATGATGTGGTTATTAGGTTGATACTTCTATATTTTAATATCTAAGAAAAATTTTCTATTTAAAGTAACCAAGAAACCATAATAATAATTTTAAATAATAACTTCCATAAATATATTTTAACCCAAAATACAGTCATAATGAAATCCATCAATAAAAATTCAGTCTAAAAAATATTTATGAAAATATAATACCTAATATAATTATAATTTTTCACATTGATAGTGAATAAAAGAATTCACCTACTATATTCACTTAACTAGATAAAAATATATTATTGTTAATGAAAATTTAACAATCCACTATGATTTACCCAACACTGGATTAAAAAAACAAAATTATCTCCACCCTTTCTATCCTTAAAAGAAAACTCATGGTTAGGGTTATTTGAATTACAAATATATAATATAGGACAAAAATGATTTAATATGGAAGAATATCCCTTCAATATGAAGTTCCACCACCCAAGAATTGAAGTGAAGAATTTAGACATGGAATCAATGATCTATATACTCTCATGAAAACCTAATAACCAATGATACCATGGGAGGGATTAAATGGGGGAAATAAAAATGTGTTTAGATTAAAATAGAAATTTTATATTCACTTTTTGATGAATTTAATATTTATATAAAGGATCCAAAAAAACATTTTTCAACCATGAATTCCTCTCTTTTCTAAATTTACCAAAATTCAATGTTCATAAGGGAATATTTCAACACAAATTCATCATCAGTTGATTATATATTTTCAAAAAAAATTAGAAATACACACATAGTGCATTATTTGGGAAGCCCTAAAATAATATCTAATTACAAAAAATATTTCCAAAGGAATTAATTTACCCTATAATGCCACAAAAATATTTAAAAATTAAAAAAAATTATATTTTCACCACAAATGGTGGTACAATAGTAAAATGTTTACAAATAATAAAAATTATCTTTTCTTGTCAAGAAAGGGTTATAAAAATTCAATCAAGTAATTTATACTCCATATGAAATATACACTCCTGAATGTAATATTTTTGGTGGTAATAATTGTTTAAAATATAATTTAAATTTTTTTAATATTTTATAAGTATAAAACTTGTGAAAAATGAAAAAAAAATAAAAGCTATGTTAATCAAAGAAATTTAGAAGAAAATAACTCTTTATTTATTTATTACTTATGGAATACTTAATGAATGAATCCAAAATTATAGGAATTTATTATGAATGATTTGTTTTAATAATGGATATAATTTTATAAAAATTTAATTTAAATAAATTTTAAATATAGAAAACATGGTTAGTACTTCACTAAAATTGTGGAAAATGTTTCTTTTTATTAGTCATGACCCAGAAAAATAAATTAATAATGAATCATATTATAGATTATTATTATGATATAAATTATCTTATAAGAATTAATATGATATATATGTTTAAAATATGTATTAAAATTTTATGATTTATTAAACATTGTCAATTGGACATAATTTTTCTCAATACAGATGTTTATAGAATTTTTTTGTTTTTGGAATGAACTATGAATGAATTTAGTGTATAAATTTCTCAAAATGTAGGACCAAACAATCATGAATCCAATATATGAGGTACTTGAAATGATTAATTTTATTGTTTGAACATTAATATTATTATTTATGTTTCAAAAAGTGTAAAATAGAAAAACATGAACATAAATGAATATATTGTCATGAAAAATTAGGGAAAGGAATATAGATTAAAATTTATCATTTATGAAAAAATAATTTTTCAAATTAATAATACTAATATTTTTTAATGTTTAAAACCTACATAAAACCACATGAAAGTGTGTTATTATGGTCCTCTTTTATAAAATCAATAAAAGAAACTATTACATGAATTTTTACTTATATAAATTAAGGGATATTAAATATAATGTTCTTGATTATCATAAAGATGTAAAGTATATTTCAAAATTAATAGAAATTTTTTACTATGAAAAAAGAAAAAAATAAAAAAATAACTATACAAACTATATTTTATTTATTTTAAAAAAAATGTTCTTAACAATATTTGATATATTTTTTCAAAACAACCACACATGAATATGAAATTTTTGGGGAATTAAATGATTGAAATTATCAAAGAAGAATTAATTTAAATTTTAATAGTGCAAAACATGCATAATATGGTTGATTAATATGATAATAATATCATTTTTCATGAAAATTTAGGGCTTCAATTACATACTCACTAAATATTTGTAGTTTTATGTTATAAAAAATATTAAATCAATGGTTCTAATTATGATCGTGGGTTGTTTTTAAGAATTAAAATTATTTCTAAATGTAAAACATGTAAAAAATAAAAAATAAGTTATTATTATTGGAATATATTTGAAGATTAGAAAAATAATTCAAGAGTCCTTTTTTACTTCTAAGAATGTGCAGTGAATGAATTCAAAAATCTACAGACATGTTAATAAAAATTAAATATTTTACGGGAAAAATGAGTTAAAAAATATTATAATATCTTTAGATAAAAAAACAATTGAAAAAACATCTGAAATTAATCACATTTAGTTTTGAAATTGATTATATAATAATTTATAATCATGAAAAAGGTGGCATAAAAATCTCAAACTCATATACATAGAATAATTATTTTCGATATGTACTAAATATATAAATACACATTGTTTAATTACATAAAATTATAAAGTATACACTCAATACTAATATTTCTAAAAAAAAGATATTATAACCAGATATACCCACTACGAATGACTGGTAGGTGAATTTCTTTCCCAAGGTTCAAAAAATTGAAAGGGAAATCTAATTCAATTCACAAATGTATAGTAATGTGTGTCAATGGATCAAAATAACTAGAAGATTATATGGAACCCATCAAAATAAAATACAATAATTATTAAAATAGATTTTTCCATAAAAAACATTATATGTTTGTATTCAATCCTTGAGTCACTAGTTAATGTTATATATACATTTTATGTGAAACAAAATATCAAAATTTTATAAAAAGTTTACAAAAATGTAAAACATGGTTAAATGGTTACTGAATGCTTTCATCATTTGTTTTTAAAATTATCTATAGAATATTTATAGAATATAGAAGTATGTGGGGGAATAAATATAATAATCAATATATATATATTGAATATCTCTTAATGAATTTAAAGTATATTGAAATATCGGGAAATAGAGTATCTCATGAGAAGATTTAAGGAGTTATTGAGACAACATGGGTTATTTTTTGTTCTTATTTACAAAAATAAATTGAGTTTAAAAATAAAATTACTGAATCTATTAATGTTTTGATTATATAATTATCACATTGAGAGAATAATATGAGTTAGTTTTGTAAGTTTCTGAGTAAAGATTTATATTTTTTTCCAATTATATTAATTATCAATATAATTTTTGATTTGTTTGAAATTAAATGGAGATGCCTAGAATGTGTAACACTTTTTTTATTTCATGGTACAAATTATATAATTTCACTACCAACATCATTTTTATTTTTTTTATTTTTTGATGTTGGAGGTTTTTGTGGGGGATCATGGTTAAATTATGGATATTTGGGCCCAATATTGGATATTTTCACTTAAATATAGATGAAACTGGGAACCATGTCAATTGACACTAGGTACCCAGTGAACCTAAGTTGAGGGGGTGGATTTATAAGGTTGAACGAACTCCAAAAGGACTTGATATATTTACTAGGTCTGTACCACTAATATAGTAGTCTCATTTTGGGTACTTGATTCCCCTATAGATTATTATTTAATAAATGTAAATAAATGAATTATTTTTTGTCAAAAAATTATAAAATTAGACTTCATTATCATTTCCTAAAATAGTAGTGTATCAACCCTCCACCAATCTCCATCTCTATTCATCCTCTTACAATAGTGGTTATCATATTTTGATGTCTACTTCTAAAATTTTTCTATCACAGAGAAGTGCCATGGGTATGTTTAACCCACTATATTTATCCTATCCATATTTTTCTTATAGTTTAATAAAACTTAACAAAACGTAACATTTTTATTTATTGTGTAAGATTTCACAATTTCATCTTTCTATGACTAAATAATTTATTGATATCCAATTAAAATAGAGATAATAAGTCCATGTAGGTGGTCCAAAAGTATTATTGATGCATTTTATGAGTTTTCAATGTTTTATATGAAATGTCAGAATGCATAACAATCTGTAAATTATATAAATTGTATTTCTTTCATGAATTATTATTCTATGGGTATGATTAATAATGGTTTGTATTAGTCTATTGTGAGTTATTTATCGACTTCATGGTCACCTATGACCAGGGTCCTTATGAGATATGTTATTCAAATAGGAATTAAGACTTATTATAGGTATATTTTTAGGATATGTGTTTCCTTAAGAGGATGGGATATATATTAAATTATTACTTATAAGGAGAAATATTTATTTCATCCTTTATTATAGATTATTTATCATTTCATTGATAATTTTCATTTATAATGAGAAATTATAAAATTAAATTATTAATGTTTGATATATAAATAAAATCAAATGATGTTATGACATATTTTTTAGTGTTTTAGTCATCCAATATAATTAATGGCACTATTGGTTCCTTATCCCCCTAGGGAGTCTTTAATCGTGGATTGTTTCTATATAGAAACTCATGTTGTTTATACTTAATTCACTCAAACTGGTTTTCTGGGATTTGTTTCATAGGATCGATTGAGACTCGTTAAATATAGATAAATTAATTACAAACCTCATTCCCAAGATCTACTATGCATGATGTTAAAACCATAGAAAAATGAAAATGAAGATAATTTAATACCATTAATTAGTAAATACTACTAGGCAATCAATACAATTTTTTTGATAAATATCCCATATAGGGAGCTGATTTAATCCCCCCTCTATAATGTATACCTGCATTTTTTATGAATCAACTAACATTTTGTTGTGATTATTATCAGTTTTTTTAGAAATAAAGTGTCTTGTGTAGTAAAAAATTATTGGGAAAGGGTGATTTATAGATAGAATATAAAAAATGGAACCATAAAATAGAATACCATAAATGATTTTGGTGTGATTCTTATCACTTTTTTTATAATAAATCCCTTCATTTTTATGCATCCTTTATTAAAGATTATTTATCATTTCATTGATAATTTTCAATTATAATGATAAATTTTTAAAATAAATTATTTATTTTTGATATATAACATTTTGGTGTGATTTTTATCACATTTTGTTAATAATCAATCCCTACATTTTTTATGCATCCTTTATTAAAGATTATTTATCATTTCATTTATAATTTTCATTTATAATGAGAAATTTAAAAATTAAATTATTCATTTTTGATATATAAAAAAAATCAAATGATGTTATGACATATTTTTTAGTGTTTTCTTCATGCACCAGAATTAATGGAACTATTGGTTCCTTATTCCCCTAGAGAGTCTTTATTGGTGGAGTGTTTTTATATAGAAACTCATGTTGTTTATACTTAATTCACTCAAACTGGTTTTATGGGATTTGTTTCATAGTTTCGATTGAGACTCATTAAAACTAGATAAATTAATTACAAACCTCATTCCCATGATCTACGATGCATGATGTTAATACCCTAGAAAAATGAAAATGAAGATAATTTAATACCATTTACTAGTAAATACACTACTAGGCAATCAATACCAATTTTTTGATATTTATCCCATAGAGTGAGCTGATTTACTCCCCCCTCTATAATGAATCCTTGCATTTTTTATGAATCAACTAACATTTTGGTGTGATTCTTATCACTTTTTTTAGAAATAAAGTGTCTTGTGTAGTAAAAAATAATAGGGAAAGGGTGATTTATAGATAGAATATAAAAAATGGAACCATAAAATAGAATACCGTTAAATATCAAAAAATATATCTCTTGACATTAAATATATTCAATTGCTTGCAACACACACAATCTTCAGTCTAAAGGAACCATAAAATATAATACCATTATAACATAGCCGTTAAATTGGATAGTATGAATAAAAATGACTGAATTTTGAAAATAATATGGATTACATAGCTATAAAATATAATTAAATGTATTTATATCGATTATAAACCAAATATGAATATGTTGAAAGAAAAAAAAAATAAATGTTCTGTCAAAACTATATTTTTCCAATAAAACAATTTCTTCAGGTTTTGAGAACTTCTATTAAAATATATTTTTAGAAATTTTATAAAATATAATTAAATAATATATTTCATTTCTAAAATTAAAATTTCAAAATTGTCTTATATTTAATTTTTGGAATATTTGAAAAAAATTTCATTCTTCACTAAATAATAAAAAATACTAATTTATATTAAAATTTTTCTTTTATTTAATGAATTTACATAACCCATTTTATTTTAATATATTATTAAAAGTAAAATTCATTAAAATAAATAATTATAAACATAAAGTTGGTAAATTTAATCAATTTCATTATTAATTTTAAAATTAAAACCTTCAAATTTCCTCATCGAGAACCCACATTCTCGATGCATGTGTGTGTATAATTATAAAATATAATTCATACACTATTATGAATAGAATTTGGAAAAAGAATTCAATATTTGGAATCATATTAATTTATATTATAGTATAATTTCAATATAAGTTTTTACAATAATTAGTATTGGAAAATGCAATAATTAATTATCATGATAATGGTGAGAATGATTTTACATGGTGGTCAAACTAAAATAATAAGGGTTAGAAATGAACAAATGTAATTAAAAATATATTTGATGTAAATATTTAGAATAATTCATCTGTAATGTTTGGTAATGATTCATTTTATTTTTTAGCTTTTTTGAATGATATATACATGTGTGTAATTGATTCTTTTAAAAAAATTCCATGAGTTTCCACTCCCCCAATTACAAAAGACCACACCCTCTCATCCCCTATTAAATATTCATATACATTTTGTTTGTAAAATGACTAAAAAATAACTCCCTTAATATAATCCCAACATAAAAGGTCCCCTTATTGATCAAAAATCCATCCTATGATCTATTTTGGTAGAATCTTAAAGAAGTTGTCTCAGTAAGAGGTAAAATTATCAAATGATCATTTTTAATTTATTTTTTTCTTACACTACATTCAAATATTATTCAATATGGATATTATAATATCCCAACTACATCCCACATATTTATATTCTATTATATTAGTGGAATAACTTATATATATCTTCTTACATCAAATCGGAAACTAAATCATCTATCGTGTGTACTACTAACTACCACCTCGTGAACCAATGTAACTGATTTTCAATAAACATCTCTCATAGTAAGATATTAATATTGGTTTAATGTGTGTTTGTGTGTGTTTTTATAATATTTAAGATTTAATTATACTTATTTAATTATAATATCACATATAGGTTCTTATTTTCCATTCTATTTAAAATATAATAATGCCACTTCTGTGTATGATGGACTACCATCCGACAATGTGATTTGATTCTTTTTTCAATTATTATATACCCAGATGGTAATAAATATAAAGTAAATAAATAAATTTGAAATATGTGAAATAATTTTATAATTTAAAATTAATATATCACCCGCTTCCTTAACCTTTCACTCATTAATAGAATGATGTCATTGCTCCTGTATACATACAACCTATCATCTCAAAGAAGTTATGTGATTCATTTTCTCTATTCGACCTTCAAGGATGATTATTAAAATGAAAATATTTAGAAACATTGATATTAATAACATTTATATAATTCACTATATGATTAATATATATATATTAAATATATAAAAAATGTACCTTTCACGAAAAAACATGCATAAAAAAATAAGGTAATTAAGACCTAATACAATTAAAATAATGATATATTATTAACTAATTGGTAAAAAAATGTAATAATAGTATCATATATGATATTATAAATAACAATATGGATATTTTATAAACTAATAACATGATTAGAATGATTAAAATGGTTTTTAAAGAACAATGAAAAAAATTAACGTCTGAGCTAAGGGATTTCATCTCAATTTTCCTTCATTGAGCCATATTTTATTATTATGATAATAGTTTCATTTATATGGTGTAAAAAATTCCATTTTTAAAAATAATATCATCAATACTTTTTAATTCCTAGAATTGTATGTATCAGTTTAAATTTTTTCATCCAAGGGGATTTCACATGAAAGCTGCCCAGTAGGGAGAGATTTCATCTCAATTTCCATTCCATTGAGACATATTTATAAATATTTACCTATTAACTTTTAGGTGGTGTATATACATTCCCATTAATGTATTTAAGATGAATAAATATTTATTTGGGATTATTAAAATTTCATTACAATTTCAATACTAACTATGTAAGATTGAAATGGAAATTGAATCAAATCACATTCATGAGGCGATAGTCACACGTCTGCATGAGAGAAGTTATTTTTTTCCAATGGATAGAAGAGTATGATGTGAGATAATATATTAAAATTAAATAATAATAATAATTTAATAAATTTAATATAAATATATATAATTACAACATCATGTATAAGGTTCTAATAAAACCGGTTCCCTAAGCTGATTCACCACATCACCTTAGGCATGACTCCTCGAATAGTAGAGGGTTCACACTTATAGAGAGGTTCTATAAAGATAAAATTCAGAGACTATAAAATATTTTGAGAGTAAAAAACAATAAAATTAGTGTTAACATCTATAATATAAAAATGAAATATTAAAACTAAACAACTATAGATAAGGGTCAATGATAAACCCTGATAAACATGTTATATACATGGAATATATAGAAAAAATGTCAGCATGTCATACAGAAAACCCCATCCATGATCCTAATTCCAACCTGGTCCAAACATACCATGCACCAAACCATCATCCCATTCTCCAACAAAAAAACTAGGTCCCTATCCCGAACCTGTACAAAATATTTACCATTTTCTCAGTTACCCAAGATCCACGGTGGCTTGAGTATGGTATGAGTACAAATCAATAGGACATCACAAATGGTGACTAAAGAAAAACCATGTATATAGAATAGTTTATGAAAATAATAAAGGTGAAAAAATTAAATAGGTTTTGAAATAAATAAATAAGGGAAAAAATAAACACGTTTAACATTTAAATAAATATTAATTTACAATTTTTATCTATTAAGTTCCACAGTAAAATCCATCCAACCTCACTCACTTATTCAATGTTGGGCACCTATTCCATAACATAATTGGTTTACATAGTTTTAGTCTGAATGTTCTGTCCACCAATCAATTCATCTTAAACATATATCGCAGAGCAGTAGTCTAGGTAATCATATATGGTAAATAATTTGGGTGCATAGAGATTTAGTACAACCTGCCATACCTTGTCATCTTTAGGATCATAGATCCTAAGTTCAACACCCAAAACCAGTAAAAACATTAGTGGATCCTAGAGAATAAGTCTATCCAAACCCCAAAATTATGAGACACAATCTAATTCTTTAGTCATATATAATTTTAGTGATGTCTAGAGCATCAGTCTAGGCCAACCCATGAGAGTAAAGCCTCATTCCAATCCCCCACTCAAATAATTTACAATATTGACATGATTATTTTACCACTAATCATATTTACACATATACCATTTCAATTAACAAGGTCATAATAGGCCCTTAAAAACCAATATATGGTATAAATAAGACCCAACACTTAATTTATTCCATAAAACACCAAAACCAAACAGAAATTTTAAAATCATATAGATACCCCCTTAAAATGGGTCTTCATATTGGTAAAAATAAACAATTCTCCAAGGAGTTCATTTCAACACCAAAACATTTAATATAGCCATTAAATTGTTTTCAAAAAAATGGAAACATATCAATATTTCAAACCATCATTCAAAATCAATTATGAAAACTTATTATATATATATCACTTTTAGGTAAACACCTTCTCTTAAAGAATTTACCACATTAAACTATCATTGTTCATAATTGGAAACCATATATAGATCAAAATAAAAAATTCATCAATTAAACACTTTTCAAAAGCCTCCTAAAAATTAAAAAAATTATAGTATATGAACATTTCAATCATCCACTAAACCATTCCCATTATCTGAGTACCAACACCTACTATTTCACTCATATAATTTCTCTAAATAAATATATACCAATTGATTTATCTATTTTCAATGGTTTTCAATACCTCATGGGTAGCCCTAGGTTCAGTACAACAACATAAATGAACCAAATGGGGTCCATGAGGGGTCTCATTCATCAATATAAGGCCCAAATTACATCCCTTAGTTAACTATGCTAAAACATTGCAAGGTAGTAAATAGGCACCCCAATATACATATATAAAATATTATTACTATGGGGAAAATATTGTAGAATACCTACATCATATTCTTAGACAAAAAAATGTCCATCCACCACCCTCGATTTGAGATAAAAGGGATTCAAACCCTAATATAAAGAACAATATAGAAAATATATTTTTAGAGATTTAGAAGTAGTTTAATCATCCAAAAACCCAACTTCTAGGAAATGGAATAAAAAATTATAGAATACATATTAGAATCATATATTTTCACTAGAAAATACTTAAAAATACTATGGATTGAGGTAAAAAAATACATGGATGAGGGTAAAGAATCTGGTTAACCCTTCTATCTATAGTGGGTGAATGGGGGTTAAAATCAAGGGACATATCTTAAATATGACGAGGTATAATTTTGATTTTACCTATTTGTTAATAGAAACTCGGTTTGGCTGCACTTTTGTACAAGCTATGTGACAATTGTTCATCTCCCTCTATTCAGGAGGGAACTAGGATGTATGGTCTGGCTGGCCACCCACACAGTTTGAAACAACCATGAATGTCCCCTGAAATTTCCCTTATTCAATGTGGCACAACAGAACAAGTGTCTGGGAAGGCCCACACAATTTTTAATCTATTTATGGTTTTTGTCCTCAACTCCTAATGAGATACCTCTTCCCAAAATAGTTATGGAATATGGTTAATCTAAACATTTTCATATAGTGAAACGTGATCATCTTTTTCCACTTATCCTCTATTTCAGGTCCTGAACCCCCGTGACACCGCTACGATCATCTATACTCCTAGGGAGATTTATAAAATCCAATATTTTAGCTAGTATGTACAATAACTCAACGTTTAGATCATACAATGTACACACTTATAATAGACAATCATTGAGCTAAACTCCCAAACATCAACCATCCTCCAAGGTAAAAGGATAGGCCACGGTTCCAACCAATCCAATCCCACCTCTCTTTGATTTCTCCAGAACACAATCATGTCATCAAAATATTATGAGGAAAAAAAAACCATCTCAAAGTATAAACCTTCCCACTATAATTTTCAACACAATTTAGATGCTAATTAGGGGATGAATTGACCTAAATTTCATCATTACCAACAACAAACACATGGAAAGAGTGTGGGTAATATGAGTAAAACTAAAACACAAAAAGGGAATCAAATAAAGCACTACATAAGGCTAGGAGAGCCAATTGGTGCACCTTGAGTCCTACTCTCCCCAAAATCCCAAGTAACCAGTCTTACCATGCTACTATCATATCCTATTTTCTATAACCAATGATGACCAAGGCTTATCACCACACAATGGAAATTACAATTTTCCAATCACATTCACAAAATGATATTGGTCCAAAAATCCGGGACTAAAGTCATCATTCCACATCCGAATACACAGAACACAACCAAAGAACACCTTCATCTCAAGTAAAACCACCGGTCGAAACCCATGATAAAACATTCATTATAATGGACTCACATCTTCCGTCCACATTATTTAGAATAGACTCACATCATCCATCCATACATGATCTATGGATAACATGGAATAAATTTAAATCTATATTTCATTCCCAAAACACACATATCATTTCAAAAAACCAATAGAAGGTGGTTTATAATTCAACAATTGTATTCTCGTTACTATTCCATTTTGGTCCTTCCTAGACTGAATCACCCTGAAAATTTCCAACCTATACAGTCGACACAATACCCCAATAACTAAACCACAATTCCTTCTCACCTAAGGAATACTACCACCATCTAAATTCTCTTACTAATATATAATTCCAACATGTGATGAAAATAAACCATCTGGGAATCCACTACCCCAAAAACCTTCATCGTTCTCTACCACACCATGTAACAAATTTTCGACACAAACAACCCATATTTCTTTTAGAACAACCTCAAGGAAGAGGATAATTCCTAGTATGATAAACGACCACATATATTTCTCACCTTACCTTCCGTAGGGAATCCTAACATATACCTCATGGGATACTTATTGGAATATTGATTCCACCACATCTCACTTATAATATTCTCCAAACATCTATGAATTATATATCTCTATCCACTTTAATAATGTCATTTTAACTGCTCCACCCAAGAAATTCAACCCACCATGGAGCATGCTCTCCTCATTAAAGACCCCAAAAGTGGACAATGTCATATCACTTGAACTTTAGCAAAAAAACAAAACATTAACCATAAAATGTACCCAAATTCGAAATAATGGTACTTCTAGAATTCACTGACTTGAAAACCATCACACGAATCTCATTCGGAAAAGGCTGGTGGTGCACCTCGAACCACACGTCATCACTTACACTGCTCCACGAATGTAACCTCCAAGTGGTTCTTCCTCTGACCATAAGAATAATATCTATGTGGAATTGAATATATCCAATTATCTCTTGGTTTACCCATGACAATGTCATGATGTTGGTCACGATCGACTCAAATATTAGAGCTCAGCAATATTTTATTCATGAAACCATCACTATTGATCCATCATTTTTGTTACATCCCACTGTGGGGACATATTAACCTACCAAATGTATTGGATTTACAAGACATAAATCATCTCATAAATCCCCAAGAATAAACCATTTAATAGAAACATGTCAACTAAAACACTCTACTACCTCCTGATACTCTACCAATTATCCAAGTCCCAAAATTTCCTATGTCACTACTTCAAACACACCAATGAATTTCATCTAGCATGAACTGGGTAATTCAAAACAAAAACAAAAAGATCCATCATAATGATCCTAAACTATACAGTCTCTCATATATCTAGTGATTCCCACTTTGGTTTCATAAAAATTGATATTCACTTACTCCTGAACAATCTGTTAAAATATCGAAAATAGAATCGTGAATCTCTATCACATACCCATCACCTGGTCATCATCAGAATCCTCGAGGTCCCACAACTTCTTACAACCAATCACAAAATGTTACTCTATAAACCATGATATCTTTATAATTGATGTTAGTCCCAAAAACCCATTCCCACAAATATCCCATGCCCATGTTCCATCAAAATTATCATAATAGAGTCACCAGTGACATTAATATATAATAAGTTGACCTTCACAAAATGTAGGTCCAATCATATGACCAACTTTCTTTCTGGATGTCAGTCGTAAACCATAAACATCTATCCACACTCTATCCACCCATGTCTTATCCACCCATGGTCACCCTAGGTTCCTGCATTGAACGACATCAAAACTATAGGCCCACATTTCAAAATAATTTTCCCTTTCATAATTATCCTTACAATAAACTATATGCACTTGATTACTTCTCTTATAAGAAAACTAAGGCATTACCATTTCATTTTTCAAAACCCAATGGAACTTACTATTCATCAATTTCACAACAAAATCATCTACCAGCGCTTCACATCCCAACTAACCTAAAACACTAGGATAAAATCACTGACAATTACCCTTTATTAATCAATCCACTAACTAATATAAACCACCAAGATTGTGTTCCCCAAACCACTAGTTCTTCCATATAGCCCACCTATTCATACCCACACATGGAGACACTTTTCATGTTCTGCTGTGGTGGTACAAAACATCCACGTAGATGTTATGAACCTATGAGAACTCACAACATGGTCAACCCCTCCCATAGGTCTCCCTCAAAATTTAAATTATACCAACTCCTCAAAAAAGTTCCTAGGGCACCAAAAGTCACTAGGATCTTTCTCTAGACAATAATAATCATACAGAAAATAATTAACCACTCACTGGGGACACTCCAAACCCCATTACAAAACAAATTTTTTCAAAAGAAGTAGATAAAACATTTACTCTAGGTTCCACACTCGTAAAAATACAACCACTAGAAAATACAGTACATATAATACAAACATTATTTGGGACCACTAAAAACCCACACGGTCACAACCCACACAGGTTACAACACCCAGATCACCATACAACATCTCAAAACACCATGATCATTGTCCTACCCATGGTAGGACAAGAACATTATTTTAACCACACATCAAAACACAACAAATCCTTATAACCCATAACTATTCTCTCAAGCTTGGGATATATCAAGATAAAATTACCAATCAAAATTTCCAGATAAACAAAACAAGGGATAATCAATGTCCACATATCCAGATTTTATCATTTCTTGTTTCCTATTTTTAAAATAAAACATTACTATTTTAAAATATACAAATTCACATTTCAAAAAAAAATTATTACCCAACATTTAAAAATTCCTAGATTAATTCAAATTCATATTTCAAAACATCTTCATTGTTAAATTATTAAATAGAAGATCAACTGGTAAAAAATATAGATAGAAAATTAAACAACTGACACATAAATCCCAGGGAACTATCAATCATAAGTAATACATGGATGAACTAAAAATCATATGTGTCTAGAATGATTCATGAAAATAGACACCATCTCTTTCCATATAAATCCCATGTGTCTAGAATGATACATGAACACACACACCATCTATTTCCATATAATGTAGAGCCTCGTTCCAAATGACCCACTCATAACATTTTCCACATGTACACTATTCAGGATCAATTTATCACATTTAACCATATATCATCTCAATTACCAGGATCCCAACAGACCCTAAAAACCAACAAATATCTTAAACAAGAAAAAACCCTTTACATATAGAATAAAACACTGAAACCAAAAAAATAATTTTAAAATAAACTTTAGTACCACATTAAATAATGGGTCATCCACATTGAAAAACTAAACCATTAAAAAGGGATTTAACTTCCATTTCTAACTATATAAAAGTACCATTAATGAATTTTCACCAAAAGGTGAACACACCATCATTTCAAATCATCATTAAAAATATATTAAGGGAACCCCCTTTTCAAATAACTTTTAATTCAAAACCACCACTCATAAAATTTTGTTAACTCAACGTTTACCAATTAATTTCACCATTTTAAAGGGTATGGTATACCACATGGGTATCTCTAGGTTCTCTCTCACCTTATTAATGAACATAACAGGGTCCATGATGGTCTTGTACCCCAATCTAAGGATCAAATTACTTCCCATTTCAAAGACATTAAAACACAGTAAGTTAGTATGTAAGAAAAAATGCATAAACAAATAAAACATGAACACTATAGGAATAATCTTTTAGACCACCTATCTCATGCTCGTAGAGAACCACTTGTCCAATAACCACCCATTATTGAAGATTAAATGGAATAAAATACCATGAAAAAAACACATTTGAAAATACGGGTATAGATCTTCAGAAGGATAGAAATTTACCAAAAAATACTCTTCTATGTAATGCACTAAATAAGAGTGAAATAATTACTTGGATATTTGATTCGAACTAAATGGAACACCAAATGCAAAATAATTAAAGGAGAAGCATTCATAGACGAGGGGAGATCTATTGGTTAATTACCCTTGTTGTAGGGGTCAAATGGGGGACTCAATCATGGGTGGTATATTTAATAATATAGGTGAAATAAGAATTTCCTTATTTTTAAAGTGGGAATTGTTTGGAAACACAGTTGTTCAAATCACACATTATCATCTGTCCAATAAGGGATCATGCCACACAGTCTTGCTGGCAACTTGCATGGTTTTTCCAAATTTTACGACTCCCTTTCACCTACCTATATCAAATTGGTCATGGTTGTATGAGTGTATGGGATGTACAGGTTGGTTGTCAAAACATTTGGGAATGTTTCGTCAACTCTTCCTAAGAGACATCCAACCCACACGGTTATGCCGAACATCCAACCCACACGGTTATTCCGAAAAGCTAAACTAAATGTGTGAAGATCATGAAACACGAATAACTTGTCCTCTTCTCCTATATTATCATTCGCAAACCCATGGGACCCCCCCATGACCCTTCATACTCTCAAGAAAAATTACAAAAAAACATTAAACTGGTATTCACATTAACATAGTTTCAGGATCTTAAAATAATCATTAATTATATATTTATAACCATGCATGTGAGGTGGTGATGGAAAAGAAAACATATCACTTATGGAATGTGGTAGTCCACACACACACACACACACTCATGACATTATCATTTCCCATAGGTTGGAAAATAGGAAACAATGGTTGTCCAATCCTTATAATAACATTTTGATGTAGTTAAGAAACTTATCTCATTAATCTATGAATGTAATAATTTATTTGATGGTTATAGAATGGAAAATAATTGTGAAAGGCTCTAGTTTGCACTTATTCCACCACCATGGATATCTTCCTTCAGATTACACCTTATGAATTCTAATATAGGTGGTTTTTTTACTATGACTGATAAACCATCGGTAGGATGGTTGGGGATGTATTTGGGAAAATATAGTTCAATATAGAGTTCTCAATTTTTTTGTATAAGATAGAAAAGTATTTTTCATTTTATAACTGAGGGTAGGGAGACTCTTTTAGATATTAAAAATGTTAAAAAATGTAATGTCATTTTCAGGAGAAAGTAGAGATATGGAAAAACAATTTATAAGATGAGATATGTTAATGAAAAAAATAAACTGATAAAATAATTAATAAAATGGTTTGTGGTAATTTAAAGCCTTATATTTTAGTTTTACCCCGTAATTATCCTTTTTGACCCTTACTATGGTGAAATTATTTTATTGTGGTAACTATTCATTATGACTAAAAATGAAATTAATCTCATCAAAAAATTTGAAATTGATTATTTAAAATATATAATCCATTTACTAAGATTCATTTTTATATGGATGAAATTAATTTTAATATAAGTGCACAGAATTCTTAAAACCCATTTTTAGAAAAAATTGTATTTTTATGTGAAAAATTGAAATTATAATTATTTATATCATAAAATATTGATCATTGTCAATAAAAATCAATATATTGGATTATTATTATAAGAATTATGATAATTTAACATTATAACCATTCCATAACCAAATATAGGCTTCCAAATACACTATTTAATACCATGATCCAAAAATACATTTTAATAAGAATAAATTATAAATTATGTTTCATAATGTGGTGAAGGAAATTTAAAATTTAAAATAATGTTTTGAAATTCCATTTTTAAACCATAAACACATACTAGGTCAATAAAATGGTTTTTTAATTTTTAAATCAATCTTACATCCAGATGATGTAATAAAAGTTACAATATTTTTTAAAAAGGAACTATTCAATCAATAGTCATAAATTTCATAAAAATCCAAAAAATTCACATTAAGAAAAAATTTATTTTATGAAAGAAAAAATAATTTAATTTTATCGAATACGTTTTCTAAAATTGGTAGAAAATAATTCAAATATCTATGCACATAAAGCATAAAAGATTTTTTTTAGAGAAAATCTAATTTTGAATAATAATATAAATTGATTTTCATTATTTTTATTGTAACAATAATTATATAATTTTTATCTTATTTTATTAAATATTTTATTAATAAATATCATAAAAAATAAATAAATAGTGATTGAATAACCTTATAATATAAAAATACATTATGCACTTAAAAATAATATTCTGAAAAATATATCTATCTCGCATTGACTTATTAGATCTTAATTTCTAACAAATTGATAATCAATTTATAAATGAATATTAATTAGTTTAATATATAAAAATATATTTTAAAAAAAATTAACACTCTAAACAAGAGAAATTTAGGTTTCATATAAAACATATTAAATTTAATGAAAACATATTTTTATAAAAAAAAATCTCCCTTTTAAACATTAGATGTTTTTGAAATTATACAATTTAATTATTATCATTAAAAATTGAGTAATTGTTTAACATGAATGAATAATTAAATTTTTTATTAGTAATAAATTTATAAAAATAATTCTTAATTTCGTTAATCATATTCAGTATTTTTATTCCAATGGCTAGGAAATATTTTTAATATTTAAATAATAAATTTTCTCTAGAATATTGTGATTCGTTCATGCTTAGTGTTGCATGTGGTACATGATATCAAACTCATTATTAATTTAAGGAAATATAAAATAAAATCATAGGTTGTTACAACACCCCACCTTAATGAAATTTCATCCTTTCATGTTAATCTCATGTCTAAGGAATAAAGGATTTGAAACAATTTGAAAATGAATTCCAAAGAGTGGAAGAAAATATCAATAAGTGGAATGAAATATTTATTATATTTTATTTTGAGAACATTTATGTCATGGTATAGACTATAAATTTAAAAATTTATAATTATTTCATAAACTATTCATTTACAATAATGAATCTCGTATTTTTGAAAAATAATTTAATAGAATATCATTATAGTTGATCGATATTTTCCATATAAGACTCTATATATTTATATTCCTTTTTCCTGAGGACTTATTTTACAAATAATATTTATAACATTTGAAGATATACTTTTTATATTTCATTCCATAGTTTCGTCCTTCAGTTATGTTTTATTTAATTTTCCACATTTTCATCATCTCATATTCTAAATAATTATTACAATTATGGATATTTCATGCCTAAAACATTAACTAAAATTTATTATATCACAGTTTCAAAAAATATTATGTAACATTTTTCCACCGTTTTCTATCCATTAAAATACGATTAGATCAATATTAGAAAATTTCTAAAATAAAAAAACTACTGATTAGAGAAATAATACACTAATCGTGAAAACATCAATAAAAACACCCAATGTTAAAATTAAAATATTATTATAAAAAAATATCACATCACTCGTCAAAATGTTCTTGACCTAATTTAAAACACTAAAATTTTAAAAAATGCATCACATATTCTTCCAATATCTTCTTAGAATTTATCTCTAAACAATATCAATCCCTCGTAAATTTACATACAAAAAATGCATAGTCCTAAATAATAAATTCTACAAAATATACTAAACTTTTTTGAAAATAACCCGAATCACCATGAAATAAATCCACAAGATAAAAATATATGTTTATAAAATATTACTCAATATTTATTCCTCAAATAAAATTACATTCTACATTAAATTATCCGCTACCATTAATCATATAATTCTCCCAAATATATGATAACCATTTATCCCACTTAACCTTATCTAACCCAACAACAAGGATCATATTAATCCAAATGGTTATCTATACCTCAATCATTCATTGTTACAAAAACACTATAATTTTCTCCCAAAATATTGTAAATCAACATAAACATCCATTACATAAATCATAAATATGGTAACTATTTCATTAAATTGATAATCAACCATAAAATTATTAACCCATGATTGAGCCTAAAACCTTTTAATTACCCTCAGTCAATAAAATATTAAAATATCATGTTATTTAATTTCTGCTTTTAATCAGCTGTGACAGCCTAAAAATTTGTCTTCCCATAGTTACATTATTTATAAAAAGGGTATAACATACTTACATTTCCCATATATTTTAGTTTTATAGTTTTTGAAAATAAAAAAAACTGTTACACCAAACTGTGGAAATTTCAACACAACGTATATTTATTTCATGAAAATATGTTATTTTGTGAAAACTATGGTTTCATTCATGAAAAATTCTTCATTCAATATGAGTCATCATTGAATATTCTATAATAAAATCAAATCCATAATCAATATGAAAACACTTGAATACAAGGGATGATATGATGAAATCTCAATAATGAATATAAAATAATAAAACTTATTAATCAATTTTAATTCACGAAAACAAGTTACTAATTTTTTATTTTTACATAAATAACATGAACATAAAGTAATCATTTAGTTTCTCATTAAATAAAACTCAAATACCACAAATTTGTTAATAAAAAATAAATAATTAAGATGTAAAAATTAAAATCAAGAGTGTAAATGGAAAAAACCTTCCAAATCATGAATGAATTTCCTTGAAAAACTAACCTTTCAATATTAGAAGATCATAAACATTACATTAATAGTGAGAAAATATTATTACCTTACGAAATCAATAGTTTTTTTAAAATCATAATATGAATTAAAAAACTATGTTGGTGACTTGGTTCAGTATATTTAAAATATATAATCCAAGAAATATTCTAATGAAATAACCACTACTTTTAATTCCAATATAATACATGAGAGTATCTTATATGCAGTTAACTAAATCAAAATACACTATTCATCAGAGTGCATTATTAAACTCACACATTATCATATTAAATTTCCAGGACCCGTATAATGTGAAAATATATAAAGAATACATTTATATCATAAAACTAATAAAATTTATAATTTTGAATCAAATTAAAAACCATTTTATTTTATCTAAAAATAAAAAAATATAATTTTCATTTGATAGAATTTTGATACTAAAAAATCCAAAATTAGTGAGAATAGAATATTCTAAATAAAATTATAGAAACATGTATAGTAATATTAAAAATTAAGAATGAAAATTATGTCGAGATAATCTATTGATTATGTAAGCATTTAAATAAAATTCACGCATTTTGTAATGAAGGAAAATAACAATTGGTTTGAAAAATATTCAAGAGTTTACTTATAAATTTTTTTTAAATAAATTCAAATTTATTTTAAATTAAAAATTATCAGTATTTAAATTATAAAAAATAACAAGTACATGGATGAAAAAAATGTTTAAAACATTTTAAGAAATATATTAATGAAAACCCACTTACCATATATCCTAACTCAACACGTACATTTTTTATATTCCTAGATAAAAATATTTTATTAATTATATACTTTCATTATAACCTTTTAAATGTCTATTACATTACTAGTATTCCTATTTTTTAAATTATTACCATATTTTATTTACATACTATGTAATATAAGTTTAGGTCGGACATTTTGAGGTTGTTCAGATCATAACCACATAAATTAATAGAAGTGTGTTTATCGTGGTCAATGTGTTCATGGTTAAATTATATATATAATAATAAGTGGGTTATAATTATCATATTAATATATTATATATAATATTGAAACCATCTATGTAATGTGGTCCATAAAAATGAATCAAAACATTCATGGAGGCAGTGGTTTGTATGTACGCGTGAACTGTGTTTTAGTTTATATAATGGATAAAAATATTAAAAAATTATAATGTTAAAAAATTCTTATTATTTTATAAATATCATATTTATTCATTAAAAACATCCTTATTTTTATCCATTTATGGAGGAAAATAAAAATAAATCACATCGCTTTGTTGATGTGGTTTTCCACACGTACACACGAGCACCGTTATCATTTCGGAATGGATGAAGGTGTATGAAGGTAGATAATATATTATATTTAGAAGAAAAAAAAATCATAAATAAAATATATATTAATTAATTAAATATTTATAACCATCCATGTTATTTGGTGATCAAAAAAAAACTGATCACATCATGGAGATAGTTATACCCATGTACACACGAGCAAAGTATTCATATCTCATATGATGGAAATGAGGTACAAAACATTTATCCAATAATAATAAAATAATATAATAATACATTTAAGATAATAATTTCATTATTATAGTATAGTTATAATAAATTTTATTGTGGTATAAGAACAAATGTACTTGAAAGAATTTCATTAATACTTATACTACCACCATGGATATCATCATTAATCATTCATGGATTAGTCTTTTGGTGAGATCAGAACAACTAGAATGTTGGTAGGAGATTTAAAGATGGATTTATGTGTGGTATGGTTGATCTATATTGACAAATGAGTGTGGATAAGTGATTATAGTAGTTTCCCTTTTATAATCGAGTGAAGTGGCACTCCTATAGATATTTAAAACATTAAAATAATATAGAGATAAAATAATGGAGAGTGGCACCATGGAAACAACATTTTGAAGATAATATAGTTCAATTTAATATATAATAATTCAATATAATATAATCATGTTTTTAATAAATTTTAACCTTTATATCTTAGTTTAATACCCTTGTTAACCCTTGTAACCTTACTATGGTGACAAAAAGTTTTCATGGTAACTATTCATTATAAATAAATGTTAAATTGAACATGTTAAAAAATTAAAAAAATTATTTCTTCAAATAAAGAATCTATTTTCTAAGAATTATTTTCAATAAGTGGTGGAAATAAATTCTATTATAAGCACACAACACTCGCAAAACTATTTTTCCGAAAAAAAATTCTGTTTGAAGAATGAAATTTGATATCAATTTGGACCAAGGACCCTTGAGTATTGTTTATCACCATAAATTAATAAGATTATTATTAAAATATGAAGTTTATTTGACATTAACACCATTTAAAACCTGAAGGGAACCATCTAACAACACTATTAAATACAAATATCAAAAAATATTATTTAGTTCCAATAAAATATAACATAAGTTACAAAAATTCATACATGAGTTATAAAATTAGAAAGAATACTTTTAAATGATTTATTTTACTTTTTAAATTAATATTTTTTTGATTAAAATGTTTTATTAATTTTAAAATTGATCTTACATCATGATGATGTAATACAAGTTACGGTATTTGAAAAAATAATATTTTTCATTATTCATTCAAAAATTAAACACTTCAAAATAATCCCAAAAAATAACCTTAAGGAATAATTTATATAATGAATAAAAAATTAGGTTCATTTTATAAAATAAGTTTATAATATATGAGGAAAATTATTATAATATCCAGGCATATAATGTTTAATTTTTTTTAAAACATGTATATTCGAACAACAAAATAAATTTGTTCTAATTTATTTCATAGGAACAACCATTATACGATTTTTTATTCATTTTATGGAATATATTATCATTAAATTTCATCAAAATAATTAATCAATAGGGATATTTTTTATTTATTTTGAGAAAAAAATATTATTCACTTAAAACATGTTTAAAAAATATACATCATTTTTCTATCGAATGGTTTTATCTTAATTTATAAAAAATTGATAATCCATATGTGAATCATTACTAATTAGTATTCGTTTAGAAAATGTAATATTTTGACTAATTTCATACTTCAAATAAGTGAAACTCGTTTTTAAATTGATGCATACCCAATATAAAGAAATCATGATTTTATTAAAATTTCCCCTTGTAAAAAAAATTATTTTTAATCTTATATTATTTAAAAATTATCATAAAAAATTGAGTAATTATCTCCTACTAATTAATTATTAAATTTTTATTAAGAAACATTTTCTATATTTACTTCATAATTTATGTACTCCATTTTATACTCATAAATTCAATAGATATGTCATAATCATCATATTTAAATAATAATTTTTTATTATATCATGGTAATTTTAAGCTCGTTATTGTGTGTCGAATAATATATTTAACATAGTGTTCATTTAAATAAATATAAAAAAAAGGTTTTTCATTCTCCATAACTTAAAAGAAATTTTATCTTCAAATTGTTTTCTCATGTCTGATGAACAATGAATTGAAAAAAATTTCAAAATGATTTCCAAGGAGTGAAAGATAAATATACATTGGTGGAATGATATATGGATTAAATTACATTTTCGAGAAGAAATTTTATATCTAGTTTTATTATAGGAATCAATTCACATCCTCAATATTTCTTGAACTATGAATTTAATATAATGAGAGTCATATTAGTGAATTTTTTTTTAAAACCGTACGATGAATGTTAAGAAATAATTTTCACATAAGTCTCAATATAATTATCTACTTATTTACTAAGGAATTATTTTACCAACAAAATAAATAATATTATAATATATAATTACATTATTTACTAATATAATTTTATCATCTTTTTTTTTGAAAAGTTTTCCACCTCTTATTTATCACAGGTTCTAAATAAAAAATAACCATGATGAATTATTAATACCTGCATCCCTAAAATTTACGTTTTCCAAATAATATGATCCATAAAAGGAAAAAGTAGTTATTCCTCCCATTTATATCTATTAAAAAAGTTTGAAATAGATCAAATAATACCAAAAAATGAATTAATCTTATTATGAAGAAATAATATATTAATCTTCCGAATTTTTTCATTGAAAAACGTTAAATATTATATCTTTCCATTACCAAATAACCCAAAAACTCTTAAAAATATTCTCATACAAATTAGATACCCAAAAATCAAAAATATTTAATAAGATATTCATTCATACAAAACATAAAATTTATTTCAAAATAAAATGAATCAATTTTAAATTCACATACTAAAAATTTATAATTCTAAATCATTTATTCTCTAAAATAAATTAAAAATTTACAAACATTACCTGAATCACCATGACACAAATCCCTAAGAAAACCATACATTATTCCAATAGAATGCTCAATCTTTATACCTCAAATAAAATCTCATACATGGAATAATTTTACATTCATCTTAATCATATAATACTCCCAAAAGAATGGAAAACCTTTATCCCACATATCCATAATTACTTCAATATGAAGGATCATATTAATTCAAATGGTTATCTATTCCACAATCATGTATTTTCATAAATCTGAATATATGTATCTAAAATTATCCTTTATCATCTAAACCTCCCATCACATTAAAACTCAAAATGTTGTCAATGACTTAAAAATTATGATAAACACAGACTTATAAACCCAAGATGATATCTAAAACTCATAAATGGTCTTCTACAAATAACATCCAGCCCTATAGAGTTATCTAAATCCTCATTCGATACAACCAATAACACCCCAAAACATTATCAGCCCACAATTAAAAGATTGATAAAATTTGTAACATTTTATTATTATTTATGGAACATTTAGCCTTTGATTTCTAGATAATTAGGAAAACCATTGAAAAAAATACGTTTAAATTTCCACAGAGAGTAAATTTTTTCCGTAAAAATATATTCTAATGTTAAAACTCGTTTTCCATTCATGAGAATTTCTTCAGTCATGATATGTTACTATACAGAAAGATATAATACCTACACACACATAATACCTATGATTTTTTTAAAACATTGGATGATAAAAAATAATTCCTTAAGGGATACAAAATTAATGGAAACCCATAAATCAATTTTCAAATCATGAAAATAAATAATGGAATTTTAAATTTTCTAAAATAAACTTATAGATAAAATAATAATATTCTTACTCATGAATTGAAAATCAATGACCAATGCTTCCATTAAAAAGTTTATAATAAAAAATAAATTCAAAATCAAAATTATGAGATTTACATGTCAAAACATGAGAACTCATGAAAAAAATTTCCTAAAACAAATAATTTCACTTTTATATGATCACAAACATTCCATTAATCATGATATAATTTTGTTACCTTATATAATAAAATTTTTTATTTGAAAAACCATATATTTCATTTAAACCCCATTTATGTACCTTGGTAAATGAACCTTATAATTACTCATACAATAGAACATACACAAGAATAAACATCACATTCAATTCCAATATATCACTTTCGATTTACTTATATCTATTAAAATTTATCACATTTAAAATTTAATTAGAGATAAATATTGTGAGAAACTATGTCATTATAAAAATAAATAAAATATATCATTTAATTCAGAAAAGGAAAAAAATTCCTTTTATCCCAAAATCAAAATCACTTTCAATGGCCTAAAATGAGAAAAAATATCCTTTTCTTTTTATTTTGTTAACATAAACATTTCACACGTAAATTGTAATAGAATAAATATTATGAAAACATAGAAACTTGTATATTAATATTAATAATTTATAACAGAGTGGAATGAAAAATCCACTCATGTCTTATATGATAAAAAATATTTTTCACACTTTTTGTAAATAATGAAAAAAATAACTTTTTGAAAAAACATTAAATAAATTATATTTTAAAACCATTGAAAATAAAATAAAGAGTATTTGAAATTAAATTTAAACATTTTTTTATGTAAAAATAATAACATTCATGGAATATTTAAAATAACTTCTACAAAGAGGGAAAAGAGTATAAATTATTTTAGGTAACTTTTTAGAAAAAAATCCCATCACTCATGTCCTGAATCACCACACACTTTTTTTACATTCTTTAGTAATAGAATTTTATTAATTATATACATGATTAAAAAAATTTATTGTTTTTAATTTATTATTATTCCTTTTATTTCATTTTTACCATGTTTTACTACGTTACTATGTTGATTAAGTCTATGTTTGACATTTGGATGTCATTCAATTCATAATCTCAAAAGTTAACTATAATTCATTGAATTTGGTCAAACGATTCAGGGTTCCATTATATGAACAATATTTAACTTTTTATAATTTTAATTTTTAAAAATTAATTTTATTTTTAGATCCATCTATGTAAGATAGTCTGAAAAAATTAAGTACATTGTTTCATGAGGACTATTTTTTGTATGTACATTGGAATGAAATTTCAATTTATCTAATGCATGAAAAGGAAATGAATTTAATATTGGATTATGATTAATAAATAATAATAATATAAATATAATATTTATTCATTAAATGCACCCTTATGACCAACCATGTATGTGGGAACAGAAAAATGAATCACATCACTTCATGGAGGTGGTAATGCACACATACACATGAGCAACATTAACATATTCCAAAATATGGAAGGGTATGATGGAAATTAATATATAATATTTCAATAATAAAATTTTCTCAAAAATTTAAAATATATTCATTAGTTCCAAATTTATAACCATCAATGTAAAGGGGTGATGTAAAATGAAACACATCGCTTCATGAAGGTGGTAATGCACACGTATGCATGAGCGACATTTACAATTACTATGGGATGGAAATTAAGTATAAAACCATTTTTCCATAATCATAATAACATTTTAGTACAATTATTATACCTATTTAATTATTCTATTATGTTTAGAAAAGATTTGAATGTGGTAGAAGAATAAATAAACCTAAATGAATTTGGTCAATACTTATACCTCCTCCTTGGATATAATACTTAAAGTTACACCTTAAGATATCTAGGATTGGTATTTTTGTTATAATAGTTTAATGAACAAAACTTCTTATTCCTAAATATTATATCTCAATTGATTAATTTTCATTACATAACATAACGATCCATAGTAGAATCATTTAGGTCATGTACCATTATAAACATAGACACATAAAAAATGGTTCCACATGTGAGATACGTTATCCCCCACTGTGTTATTCATTACTATCACCCTTATTAGTCATATCAAATTTAATACCTTTAATTATAACCTAGGAAAATAAAACATAATAAAAAATGATATATGATTCTTAGTATGTGTATACAAAGTAGTTATCAACATATCATGAGTATAAGGGTTTGATAACATGATAATAACATTTTTAAACATTACCATTCATATCATAGATTATAAATATGATTCTAGGAATAAATACTTCCAATTCATAAGATAAGAATAATAATAGAATCAAATAACATGAACTATGAGAACATAACATTGACACAAGGCATAGATTTGTGGAATACACGTAAGAATATAAAGTCATTTAATTACTAGTTTAAGGATCATTACTAATACTATCATAGTATAATGGGTTCAATCCCAAAACAATCATAGTATTAAATTTTTACTCCCAAGACTATCTTAGAAGATTGAGTCTCTTAGTGAACCATGTTCAATCCCCATTAATGTCCTGTTTATCTCATGAGAAATCAATCTTTACCCAATTAAATTATAAGAGATATCGGTTCCACCCATATCATGAAGAAATTCATACATAAATTTTCAAATAGGTCATAAAAAAATTCATTATATCAGAACCCTTGAAAATAAATGAGTTTCCAAAACGTTTCATCATATAATAATCTATATAAATAAAAAAGTTTCATAATCATTTCATGATTTCATAAAAAAATATCCCTTAGTAAATGAAATTGGTTTTATAATAATTTTTTCACTATAAATTTAATCCATAAATAGAAATAATAAGAATTGTATCCTTGGATAATATTCCTAGTTCTGAATAACTAACATCAATGTTATACATCTTAGATGGAAATTTATATGGAATGAAAATTCACTTGGAACATTTCTAAAGAAAAATAAACCTTCTTTAGAAATAATATTTTTAAAATTAAAAATTAATGAAATATTGTGGAAATAAATTTCATTGAAATTAAAATTGAAAACATATAAATAAATCATCGATAAAAATTATTGTCATGATATCTGTACCTTCTATTCATTCAGTATATTTTAAAAAAAATTCCATTCACATTTCTGGTAAAACCCTAATGGGTATTTTATTGAAATAACATGAATATTACTTTTATAAACATTTTAAAAAGATAAAATTGGGTAAAAGTTTCATTTAATAATTCCTTTGGTTAATATGAAACCACTTTTGATCACGTGTTTAGAAAACATGTATATAGATGAAAATGGGTATCTGACTGAATATTGAAATAATATGAATTTTTTCTTAAAAACACTATACTATAATGTAGAGTACATAATGATATAAAAATGAAGGTAAAATATGTATACATCATAAATAACGATAGTAGATGAAAATATATGAGGTTATTGATATATATATATATATATATGATAGTATTGGATTAATAATGATGAACAATCTCGATAAACAATGGTATTGTATCATAAAACACTTCCCATTTGGTAACATAGAATCATAAGCCCCACGAATGAATAAAATAAAATGAAAGATAAAATATCATTAGAGTTAATAAATTATTAATTTTAAATATCAAATGGTCTGTATATACACCTCATAAAATAATATATGTGAGTAACAAAACATCTGTCTGAAAAAGAAAAATTGAGACAAAAATACCTTAACATAGTCTTGACATTATTTTTACACAATAAAAACACTTGTATAATAAATAAATACTTATTATACATATATTAAATAATATTAATTATATCTATCATTCAATATTTGACTTGTGACATTTTTTACCTATTTTTTAACAATCCCACATTAAATTAACTTTTTCTGAAATAACTTCTTTTTTTCATATATGTATTGATTTGTTATTTTTTTAATCGTACATTGATAATGGTTATATAATATCATTAATTTTAAACATTATATTAATATTATATATATTTATTATATTTTTATATATTGAAGGCCATAACTGTTAGAGATATAAATTGAAATACATCGTTTATGGAGATGGGATGTCGCACATACGCATGAACAATGTTTCCATTTTATTTTTGTATTTCAATAAATAAAGGTAAATAATATATTATAATTAATGAATAATTTTTATCTCTTATATATCACATATTTTTCATAAACCCATCTTTATTACCTTCCATGAGAACGATGAATGAATCACATTGCTTCGTGAGGTGGTAGTCCTCCGTACACACGAGAAACATCATAGTATTCCCACATATTAGAAATTATGGATGTATAAGAGATATAATAATTAAAAAAAGAATAATAATATAATATATTTAATATATAACAAATTTAAGTTTTCATTATATCCATCCTTGAGTTGTGGTGATGGAAAAATAATAACATCAGTCCGTGAGGTGATACTTTATCGTAGACACGATTGATGATTTAAAATACCATTTGATGCAATAAGTGATGGATATTTGTCATGAACATAAAAAAAATCTCATTATATGGAGTATATTATGGTTATGTTATAATAATGAATTAATAATAATATAATAAGGTTTTGAAAGAAATAAAATGAAACACTTGATTAGTGACGTTGCATCTTCATAGGACAAATACTTTTGGTTTTCACCAAAATCATTCCTAGGATGTACATATGACAAAAATATAGCTTACATAATTATATGATGGAATTAAGGAACTGATTTCATAGGGATTGGCCAACAAAGGGTTTCTAAATTCTGAATATGAGAGGAGTACGATGACCTTTTATAAATGAGGTGAGTGGTACACAGGTAATTTTTGAAAAAAGGAATACCCACATTTCTACATGAAAAATGTAATAAAATAGGTAATTATAAATAAATAAACATTATAATTCTAAATATGTCCATAAAAACTATTTTTGATATGTTTATGTCATTTTTAATAAATATACATTTATTTTACCCCCAGTAAACCCATTTTAACATAACGATAGTAAATAATTTTTACCATTTTTATTATTCATTTTGATATTATTTAATTTGATATTATTAGACAAAAAAATTATTCTATTTCAAAATATGGAATCAAATTTTTAAAATTCCATTAACATAATTGGGATAATTTAATTTATAATTAAACCCACTGATGCAATGAGAAAATGATTTTCCAAAGAGAACGCGTTCAAAAGTTATAAAAAACATTATATCAAAATTCATTATGAAAATGATTTATATGACCAATATTAGATTAATTGAAATATAATAGAAGCAATTTTACTTTATACCCCTTTTTAAAGAAATTTTACGATATAAATATATTATACTAAAATGAATATTTCAATAAAAATAGTTTCTTTACTATTCATCAAATATTAATCAGTTCAGAAAAATCCAAAAAATTCACCATAAGTTAATTTTTACATTATTATTTCAAAAATTAAGTTTATTTGATCAAAATTATTTTCTAAAAGTTTCAAAATTTAATTTTATTATTATTCTCAAAAATAAATTAATTAATTTTTGGAGAAAATATTATTTTCAAAACATATAAATACTTTATTGAAAGTTATGTATTTTTACCAATATAATTTATTTATATAAAAAAATTATAATTAATTTTTTAAAATTTATTATTCTTATTCATTACAACATGTTTAATGGATAGTTAATAAATATCATGTTTAGATAAAAATATAAATTGTTTTTTGCGGTTTGTTATAACTCGGTACTGCATATAACGTGATATATCGAAATTTTTTTAATTTATTTAGAAAACAAATATTTCATAAAATCTCAGTGTGTTATAAATAGGACCTATAAAACATAGGGGGAAATTTTGTGAGGTATTTTTTTATCTTAGTTAATATATAGTGCTCAAAGTGTGTTGACAAGTGAGGAAATGAAGTGGTCTTTTATAAGTGATGGGAGTGACATATGTAAATATTAATAACTTTAAATTAATATAAAATTATATACATATGGAAAACCAATTATAAATAGATGATAGGGTGAGGTTTAAATATGATATATAAATCATATTTATAAAATTACTAGGGAAATGTGAAGCCTCATCTCTTAGATTAACCCTGAGATTAACCATACTACGATAACAAACTATTACCTTGGTATTAAATATTTCTGACTAAAAATGAAATTAATTTTATTACTATATTTTAACATGATGATTCCCATCATAGAACCAATTTTATGGTTTCAATTTTCCAAAGAGATATTAATTAATTCTAATATAAGTTCACAAAATGCTTAAAATACATTTTTCATAAAAAAATATTTTTATGTAAAAAAATATGTTCTACTTTTTTTGGTCCATTAATATTGATTTTATATTATTACCATATATTTATTGAATTAAAAATAATACAATTGAGTTAACATGTGATTATTACTATTTGAAAACATAATGGAACCATCCAACCACAGACATAAATAAAACGATCCAAAAATAATTTTAATTAGAATTTAATATAAGTTAAGTTCCAAAAAGTAAACCATGATTATAAAAATAATTAATAATGTTTTTAAATGATTTATTTTACTTATTATATAAATATTTTTTCTTAAATTTTTTTTACATTTTTAAATTAAGATTAAATCATGATGGTTTCATAAATTTTATGGTATTTATAAAAATGTCATTTGTCAATATTCTATCAAAATTCAACCATTTTAAATGATACCCAAAATTCACCATAAGATAAATTAAATATAATGAAACCAAAAATTAAGATAATATTATAAAATAAAATTTACAATTTCTAGAAGGGGTATAAATTACTTCTATTAATAATGCACAAAACATTTAAAAAATTTACAAAAAAATACTTTTGAAATGTAATATAAATTTATTCTCATACCTTTCCTAGTTAAAAAAAATAAATTATTGTTAATATATATGAGTAAATATATTATAAATTAATTTAATAAAAACAATAAATCAATCAATTTTAATTTAATTTACTAAGGAATATATACATTGTGAAATTAAAGACAATTTTTTGAAAATTACCTCCTTTTATCATCATATGATTTTTTTCTTCATTTATAAGAAATTAATAATCAATGTATGATTGATTATTCATTAGTATTTATGTATAATAAATAAATTTTCAATAAATATAATACTATAATAAATATAAATTTACCTTTTAAAAGAAAAATAAAAAATAAAAATAAATAATCTTTTAATAGTGTTTCTGACGATTTCACTAGGGCGCACACATGTGCTTCTTTCTGGAGGACGCACATGACTCATTGGTTACCCCGCATTCCCGCTTTCCAAATGCAGGCGGCATCTGCTCCTTCTTCAGGGATGAATACTCCTTGATCGAAATGGGATGATGGGATGTCAGTTCTTCCTTCCGTGGATTCCTCCTCGGAGCTCATCACCTAGTCCGGGTCTCCCTCATATATTTAAGACGTATTTCCTGAAACTCTCCCTGGTGGCATATCTTCATGGACACCATTTAATTATACTTCTTTTTTAAGGACATTCCAAAGGGTTCAGTTATGGAAGAAACCTTCGGTTAGGAGAGCAGTCGCATTGAGGAATCACTAGCATGTCTTGACTCTAGGGGATCGGCATGTCTGTCTTCTGTCACTTATTATAGGGCTTCTCGAGGGCGCGAAAGCTCGAGGAATCACACGTCTAGTGTGGGGAATTATATTCCATAGGATTTTATCTGAGGTTTTCCTTAGATTCCTATGTTTAACAAAGGGTATGCCGCAAGTTTAATGTCCAGCGGAGACGGATCAGACTGATCAGAACACTGATTAGAGTTGATCAGATGGAAGAAACCCTGGAGGGATCACCGATATTGGGGCCGACACGTCAGTGGATACCAGAATGCTATCAAATGGAATGGGGAACGGGGTGGTATGATATCACTAGGACGCGGCGGCCCGGGTAACAATCAGGATTGATGATGGAAGGGGGTGGGATGGAACCGTCATGGGGTGTCGATGTTTTAGGGCTTGAGCCTCGAAGAGACATCCTACGTATCCTTGTGGTAGGGAATCAAAGTCCGCATAGTTCGATGATGAATACAGTTTAACGTCATGAAGGATGAGGGAGAACCGGCGTGAAGGTGTTCGGAATTACTGGGTGATGGGATTGAACCTCATGGAGGCTTCATACATACCATTCCGTGACATGCATAAAAGCCCCCGTAGTTTGGGATGGGTAGGGGCTTACACTCTGAGGTAGCCCATGGTGTATGGGGCTTGAACCTCATGAAGGCTTCCTATGTACCATGCCTTGACATGGATCAATGTCCCCTTAGTTTTAGATGGGTGCAGTTTAACATCATGTGTGATGAAAGGGGGGAAATAAGTTTAACGTCATGTGGGACAAGGTGTTGGGTGTCATGGTCGATGCTTACTCTAAGCCCACGTCACTTGTGCTGGATGTGATAAACAAGTGGTAGCAAAAACCTGATGATCACGTCATGAAAGGTGCGTCTGTGGGAAGTGGAATGGGGATTAAGCTCTGGGGCGGCCCAAGGAGATGAAGATTTTGGGTTACGCATTGGTTCGCGGCCCAGGGAGATGGAGACTGGGACATACTCCAGGGAGGAAGCATGTGATTTATGAAAACCAAAGGGAGAGGGATTTGGCACCGATGAAAGGAGGGGTCTGGAGCCCATCCCACCTCTCTCTATTCTTCACCATAGAAGTTGGGACTTACTCCAAGGTGGAGGCCTAGTGGCGACAAATCCCAAAGGGATAGGGAATGGGAGAAAAATCCATTGTCCCCATCTCACATCTTGTTCTTCAGCACCGGAGAGAGGAGAATTGCCGGACCCCATTACGCCCTTTATAGACCTTTGATAGGGAGAGTGGGACTTAATCCGGGATGGAGGCCCAGTGGCGACAAAACCCAACAAGAGAGGGAAAGGGTGACAAATCCCATGTGCCCCTATCACTTCTTTGTTTAATGTAATGTGCTAGGATGAGGTTGCTCATCATTTTAATGTCATGTTGCTCGGACAAGAGGGGTTCACTCCGCATCCCTTGGACTTACATAACCAGTACCCTCTACACACAAGTGAAGGGGGTGGGGGGCACCGTAAATGCCGTAACTAGGGGTGTTGTGGAGTGATCCACTTGGGGGTCCATGTGAGTGTGGCTATGAAAAGAAGCAATAGTCGTTAGCGTGCCTATGTGAAAAAGCAGGAGGTGAAGCAACGCAATGCGAAGAATCACCCAAGGGACATTATAGTTATTTCCTAAGATCCTAGAAGGATTCATGGGAAAACGATGTATGATGTGGATGCTCGGGGCCTGACCCTCGAATGGAATCCATAAGAATAACAGCGGGCTCCAACACAAGGAGGCGCTTGGGGAACACCGAGGTGAGGGGTCTCGTGGAATTGCGCTCAACCTTTGAGGCTTGCGTGAGAAACAATGGCCCTACATGGAAAACACCGGGTCGGCACGAAATCGGTGATTCTTGCGCATAATTGGCGGTAGAGGTTTTGTGCACGTCTAGGAGGATTGCGCGCAAGGAGGATGAATTTCACGCATGTGGAAGATGTCACGTGCAAGGATATCGGTGTGCACAATGAAAGGAATTTGCATGCAATTGACCGGCCTGCGCGCAATGGAAGGGATTGCACGCAAGGGGGGTACCCTGAAGGGATTGGAATAAAGTCTACGCCATGGGGATATCGTGCGAAGGCGGACCCAGGGGAGACCTAGTGCCAAAAGGACCGTACCTGAAGGACATATTGCGCATGCAAAAGATAGATTTCGCACACGAGAGATAGTTTAGATTCTTCCCTTGGAAGTCTAAGGGTCTCTTTCTCTTTATAGGCACCCGGGGGTGCGAAAACCCGCTCGACGTGAAATAATTGTACGCCAGAGGAGGCAGCACAATATGTCAACAACGCAGGGAGCGGGATGGATATTATTTCAAGCCAGCACCGGGGACTCTTCACGAATCGATGAACTTTCCATGCAGCACACATTTTTTCAATCCCTTCACCATTTTTTTCGTGCAACACCTCTGGGCCACCCAGACCGAGTCTTTGGTTGCAAATATGACTTCACTTTGCATTTTGATGCATTCTTCAACTCTTAATCACTTTTCAAAGTCTACAAATTCCCCCCATGGAATTGTATTGGCAAGAGGTCACAACGGCTAGATTTCGAGGAAAACGCCGAAATGCAGGGCTCCATGGGGTCCATGGAGGAAAAAATTGGAAGTGGCATGAAAGGCATATAACGGCGCACAATTCGATTTCTTCACGGCGCGGAACCCGCATTTCGCACAGTGCGGAACCCGGTCTTAGCCTATTAAAGCCACCGCAGGTCCCATGCTCCGTACGAATTTTCTCGTCCAATTATCTTGGAGCTCTCGTTCTCAAAAAGTCCTTTGGTTCTATGTGAAAAACCGCTCCAGCTGAGTGTAATTCCACTGATATTAGGTGTTATTTTACGCGCAAACCCGGGGGATTTCACGCCACACCCTGAAATTTCCTGATGCCCGCTGAGATTTCGCACCAGCCTCTCATATTTCGCGCCAACTACTAAAACACCTGGTCGGAAAAATATAGCCACACACTAGATCGATGAGGGAGAAGCCGCTGCTCGTAGGGCTGAAATGGGTGAAAACCCTGAGGTTTATTGCACAAAAAAGATTGTCTCCAACAACCATACCCTTTTCAACTTGATAACCCATGCCCAAAAGGAGTATGCTTTGTATAATAACATGCCGCTGTGGGACATTGGTATTCTAGAGGAGGTCCCTCTCTCGGGCTATGAGGTGGATACACTGTGGTTATGGGTGACCCATGAGGATGACCTTCCTCGATACAACACCACCAACGAGAGTCATACTACCAGTTAAACCAGGAACATGGATGTATATGTCTTGAATCCTAGGACATAGACCATTTCAGGGGGTGACCCTGTTGTAGAGAGCTCCCCAACCCTCTATGAAAGCACTTTCGGTTAGAGCATCGCCGAAGAGACCAAAGGATTGCTGTTGGACTCGGATCCGCGGTCCGGATGCAACTTCACCATCAAGTGGGCCTATGCGTACTGGGTGCCCCATACATGTGACCAATTTGGGTCCGAGTTGAGGCATGTTGGTCTATTTGATGCGGTATGGACATCGCAATTCCACTTATACCGCCATCATGAGCTTAGGAAAGAGCTATTCACCCAGTTGTCCCCCCGATACCAACACCTTCCATCTCCATCATGGGGAAGTCGACATCAGTCTCCGGGACATCCACTGCATCGGGGGTATCCTATTGGAGAGCCATCAATACGATGAGTTCCTTCCTCCGATGAACACCTGGGGGGCCCCATCACACAACCCTATACTGATGTGGCACCAGATGGAGCTGTCTAAAGAGAGGTTGGGGTTAAGGACTTCCTGAAAGACATTTCCTACAAGGACTAGTTCAACCTGTTCTTGGAGAGGGATCTGGAAGTCATGTTGTCTGGGCGGGGGAGAAGGTTTCCAACCACTACACAGAGAAGAAAGAGCTGATCATACTGGAGGATCCTGTAGGTCGGGCACCATAGTCATGGTGCTATAGAATAAACAAGAGTAGGGATCCGAATGCTCGGTATGCCGGATTTCTTGCTACATTCCTGAGTTGGTGGCTCCTGCCCGTGAGGGACACAAGGATGGGTGTCTGTCCAGTAACCCTAGTGATGGATGGCATCATGGGTGCCAACAAGATGTTCAACTTGGGTGTCCCTGTACTGGCTCGGGTGTACGCCATCATGTGACGCATCTTGAGAGGGGGATCTACTAGGATAGTATGTGGCCCATCAAGATCTTCCATGGCTAGGTTGCGGCTCATTCCAGCGTGTACACATTTCTAAAATGTCATCCGTCCTCCGGGAAATTTCCTCCTACCCTCTATGCTGAATATCGCCAGGGTCATGCCAATGACACTCAACGAGGAGGGAGTACGGATCATGATTGTTAACCATGCCAACTTCACCTTCATCCCATTCACCACCCCAACTGGTCAGCTGATAGACGATGGGGAAGGCTCACTAGAGCATAAGGAGTGCTTACAGAGCATCATAGGCGGGATGCTTATGGCCCGGATTGATGGGAAGATCTTCTGTGAGACTTATGTGCCATCTAGTTTTTCCAAGTAGTTTGGATGGCTCCAGAAAATGACGAAACAAGTATACATTAACATCTGGGAGGAGAGGCATCCCTTTTTCCTTCATCAGATGTGACTACTATTCACGATCTGTGGCTCTAGCGATATCATCACTTTTCCTCCGACAGGGGTCGACACTAGTCTATCGACTGAGTATGCCAAACATTGGGCCATGGAATACCCTGAGGGGATTCTGCAGAAATGTGTTCGGAAACGCGAGGCCTCCCATGTGGAACTCGGGCGATGAGAGAGCAGGCACAATGCCACTAGAGGGGGAAAGACATAAGCGCGTCAGGCAGCGGGGCCTGCACAGGCTAGGACCTCAGCAGCAGGGGTGTCTCATGACATGGCCACCAAACATATTGGGAAGAAAAAAAGATATCTTCTTCAACCTTCTCCAGATGCAGTCTTCCCAATGCTATGATCATATTGGCTGACCCTGCGGCAGTCGATGAGTACTGAAGCCCTCTGATAAAAGATAGTGCAAGAAGAGATCCAGCTGCCAGAAGTGGGGCTTCTTTATATTTTTGACAGGGTAATATTCCATTTAAAACACGCCTATCTGATAGCCATGGACATGTACACACACCAACAAGGTCGGCGTTCAGAGCCACCTTTCTTGGTGAAAGTGATGCTCGGCCAGGAGCATGATCTGGAAACGATGCCACTGGGGGAAGATGACAGCAATGATTAATCATAGGGCGGTGAAACATGAGAGGATGGAGAAGGAGAAGGGGAAGAGGAATTATAATTATAAGGTGTATGTGATGGGAATGGGGATCCTGAAGGCGAGGGGTACCAGGGAGCCTCCCAACAAGGGAGCTGCCCGGAGAGCGGTGAGGTGGTCGGCTCTGAAATAGATGTAACCAAGCTAATCAAGGTATGATTCGACCCTTATCTATCTTCCTTTATCCACTTTCATTCACAATACTTAATACACCCTTCTTGTACTACTCATGAGCATATTGGTGTCGACCGAGTGTCGCTAGTCACAGGGGGGAGGAAGCACCAATGGAGTAAGGTAGGGCACCGACGCCGATCATTGAACTGACGAGTGTTGAGGGATCCCCTTCCACGATATCTCTTGAAGGGGCCATAACACTAGAGTTTGATGCCATGGGATTCAGTAAGATCCTTGATTATATACCAGTTCTTACCATTGGAGAACTCAACTAATTGGGGAGATCCTTGGCTGTACAGTGACCTCGTCATTGGAGGTTCATCAGGCTGCTGAGCCCGGACCACCCGTGAGCGTGCCGATGGAAAATGTACCGACCCATCCAGAACATGCCTCCCAAACTTAGTTGTCAATGAAAACAGGAGAGAAGGGAGTGGTGGACATCAGTGGTGCTGCTGTCGAGGCATTGCCGGTAGTTGATGAAGGTACCACTGGGGAGGAGGTGGGAGATGAAGGTCACTTAGATGCTGAGGAGCCTATTCCCCCTGGAGGAATCACTTTGGAAGACCCTACAACAGGCATTTTGTTTGTCTCCCTTGTATATCGGTCCACTGATCCCGAGGAAATTGATGATTCGGACTCAGAAGTAGTTGATAAGAGTCTGATGACAAGACACAGAGGGTGGAAGTGCATCTGAAATTTCCTCAATCTGCCTCAGATGGAATGGCTGAAGCGGATGTGGTATCTCCACACCTGGTTGTGTTTCCTATGCGCATGAGGGTTAGATGATCAACTCCTTCACTTGATGCTCCGTGATTACATGGTTGAGAAGATGCACAAAAAAAATCCAGCATTATGACGTCACCTAGTGTCAGGAGGAGTCCGGGAGTACTCGAGCATTTCTGAGGGTGGATCATGTGGTTCAACCCCTTGAGGAACAAGCAAAAGAACATGAGATATCCATCGCTAAATGTTTTGTGCTTGTGGGGAAGTTGAGGGCCCAATCAGAGGATTCCCAAGAACAACTCTTGGATGCGATTCGAAAAATAACAGACCTCCAAGCTGAACAGGCGCGGGCATAGGCTAGAGTTAGAGAATTGCTCTCTGCGGCCAGTGATGAAGAGAGAGTCCTCAGGGGAAGGAAAGCAGTCCTGGAGGCCACCAGCCCAAAGGGGGCATTATTAGAAAGATCCATCAAACAAGCTGACCCCTAAGGGCCCTATTTTGGATGAACCCATAATCTTACCACACCTTACTGCTTATTGTCTCCTTTTTTGACCTGTATGTAGGGACAAATTCACTTACTTTCCCATTTTCATGACATACTTGTCCCTTTGGTTTAACATGCTCATCCATTATCCCGAAATAAATAGCAATCCATCCCTATGCTCCCGTGGGCCGTACCCGATTTGAGAAATAAGTGATGCTCGTTTTATCACTCTGTTTGATCATGGGAGTGCCAACCAAGATTCGGGCATTTGAAATTTGATCCCAGATTTCTGAGGAGACGAGGGAGGCCCGATCAAAGGAATAGGACCTCAGACCAATCGATGTATCGTCTTCTCAATGTGCTCTATCACACGAGCGGGTTAATGCCAGGGGCATTGTAATCAGTCCGAACAAAGGGGAATGAAATATGTGAATCACTTTACCCAAATTTGGAACACTATAGGAGAGGCGTGGAAATAAAGGATGACAGTTGATCATGTTCGAAACACAGCATCCCAATTGCATTAGACTAAAATGAGCACAACAAATTAGGGTCAATCGCTATCCATGTTCGCAACACGTGACCTAACTAAAATATCATCCATCAGTTTTTTGGAATGTTGGCCTAGGATAGTAGGCGGACCATAGTTCAAGCATCCATACTGTTAGGGGGTCCCTTCAAACGTGATCAGTCTTCTGGAACATTGGTCCATGACAACACGAGGACCATAGGTCAAGCATCCATACTGTTAGGGGGTCCGTTTAAAAGTGAAAGAGGATGAACATCCGAATAAAGGGGAATGTGAAGCATGGGAACTCAAGTAGATGTTTATTCGCATATTATCAAACACTCCCAAAATTAGGCCACCGTGGTGGGAGAAAATTAGGCGGGCACATTAATCTGATCATGGATCATACCTAATTTTAGACAAGACCACTCTGGTGAGGGAATTGTCACTTCCCAATGTCATCATGGGGCATCCTGAACTTGTTTAGGGAAAACGTTTTTGTTACACAACTCCCCGGGGGGGGGGGGCAAGTGGATGATTGTGTGAAAAAGGATGAGAAATGTGATTCTCGAAGGTGGACCCGAGACAAAATGCATGGGCGTTCTTATATATCCCATAAGGAATGGAATCAAGCCACATGTATTTCTTGAAAGGGTATTAGATTAAGGTCATAGAACTCGGACCATGGATTGGTAAGGAATGTAGGAGGCACATGGAATGTTGAATGTGAATCCCGATGTGAATGAGGACATAATTCCAGCTTTCCATGCGTTCCTTAGGAAAGAGTTTAGGTCAAGGGAACGAACAAGAAAATTAGGCTAGGCCCATGGGGATGTTCCTGAGCATTCCTACGTATCTCATGAGAATGAGAATCAACCCATATGTAGTTCTAGGGGGAAGGCATGGTAAGGTACCAGTGAAATGGATGAATGGGGCGTACAGGTCTAGCCGCCACACCAAAAGAAGTGGCATTTGATGTATCTAGTTTTTCCTTTATGGTGAATGGGTTTTTTTGTGAGGTAGAAATTCCTAGTATCTCCACAATAATCAATCCATATATTGGCATTGACAAATGGTATGGTGGATGAATGATACCCAACATAATTCCCCCTATGTTGAGGTTAGCACAATGCATTGCCATTTTTCGTCATGCGGCCCGGACGATATTATCACGGTTTGGGGTCATGTGATTGGACCCAACAACACTGTTTAAGGTCATATGTATTGGACCCCAGGGAATGCACATGATGTGATAAAGCGTACCCTACATGAGTGAGGAAATGGTCCACATCACCATCGTGCATGATTCCGGGAGAGGAGCCTCAGGCCAAGAGGCCTGTGAGGGTCAGAGGATAGGGGGAAGCAGAAACTAGCTCCTAGCTGAGCTGGACCCAAAAGCACGATGTTCAGGTGATCCCACAAATCGCATGGGGATGAGGATTTAGCGGCACGTAGCCCATAATATAGATAATTGTTTATGGTCTTAGAGATCAGACCGTGGGAGACCCGAAGGACGCCGTATTGAAGCTTTGTCCACCTAACCTGCGGAGGTGCACTGAGGGATAGTGGCATGAGTGATGACATTCCATTTGGACATGATGGGGTGGAACATAATTTGAATCATGCAACCAACATTCAAGGCCCGAAGGTGCTGGCGTGATGGTGGATGATTACTGCTGACTATGTTTGCAACATTACATCCTATCATGTTATCTTGAAATGGGGACAAACAAATGAGCATCGACCGCTCATCATGTTCCCAACGCGGGATTTGAATCAATTTGTTGACTGAACCCTTTAGGGGAGTTGGATCGTAATGGTAGGAGTTCCCTTAGGCATGGTATCCATGCCGTTTTTTGGGGTCGCTTCAGGTGTGACTGATAACGGGGGCCCAAACGAATGTGAACATGAATCTTGAAAAGTGGATGGAAACTTTCCCAAGCTGAACCTGACACTCCAGGTTCTAGACAAGGGTGCTCTTGAATACATCGACATTCCAATGTAAAGGGTCGAGGGGGCTCGACCAGAAAGGGGGAGATTTGAAATGAGGTGTATAAAACAGGGGGATGCAGAACTCTCAGGAGGAAGTAAATGGCATGGTCCAGACAAACCTGATGTGAATGAGGGAGTAGCCCCAGACCCCACCATATATTCCTCTCCCTAGAAAAGGGCAGGCGAAGGGGCCCAGATTACAGAGAGATCCCTAAAATATGGGGCTATACCTGAAATCGAAATGTTCTGGTAGTCTTACGTGTCACATTAGGATGGGAATCAAGCCGCACGTAGTTCTTAAGATATAGTTTAACGTCATTCGGGATGACATACATTTTAACATCATGCAGGACAATATACAGTTTGACATCATACGGGATGACATAAAGTTTAACGCCATGAGGGACGAGCATGAAGTTTATCGTCATGCGGGACGAACATGCAGTTTAACGTCATGCCGGACGATAATCCAGATTAAGGTCGTGGAGGACCGTAATCCAGTTTAAGGTCATGGATGACCCAAAAAAAGGGACATGCAATGTATTGCTTAAGGAACATGGAATTGGTGGGAGGAGTTATATGCTCACCATCCATGGTCACGGGGGAGTATTCACCTTTGGGATAAACCTTATGGACAATGAATGGCCCTTCCCATTTGGGCTCCAACATGGCTAGTTTCCTACCGGGGATCATTGGTGCCCTGAGGGCTAGTACCAAGTCACATTGCAGGATGGAGTAGAGGAGAACCTTTTCCTTGAATGCTTGAGCCATCCAGCTCTGATGCCTTTCTATGTTGTGCAGAGCTTGAATCATATTCTCATCTAGTGCTTCCAACTCAGCTAGATAGATTTAATCCACTCTATTCGGTGCTTTCTGGTCATAGACCACTATGCGCAATGAGGGAAACTGAATCTCGAGGGGTAGGATGACCTCGGTTCCAAACACTATGGAATATGGGGTAACCTGGGTGGAATTACAATTCGTCATCCGATAAGCCCATATGGTGTTGGGGAGATTATCCGGCCAAATCTTATTGTTCTGACCAACCATTTTCTGCATAATGTTAGAGAGTGTGTTGTTGAATTCTTCAATCTGCACATTTTCTTGCACATGATAGTAGGAGGTATGGTTAGAACAGATGTTGTACTTGGCACACAAATTTTTCTACTTAGCTGGTCAGAAGTTGGTGTCATTATAGATGAGGAAAACAAGAGGAACTCCAAACCGGTGGATGATATTGGTGTTCACAAAGTCAACTATAGAATGGGCCTTGACTTCTTTGAGAAGAATTGCCTCTTCCCACTTGGAAAAGAAATTCGTAGTGGTCAGAATGAACCAACATTGGTGAGCCGTTGCTGGTGGGAATGGTCATACGACATATAATCCCCAGACTACAAAGGGCCAAGAGTACTTGGTAGTACGGAGAAGCTCTAGAGGCCGATGCACAATGCTATCATGAACATGGCACGCATGGCACCTCTTGGTGAACACGATGTAGTGCCAGATCATGGAGGGCCAAAAATACCCAAATATCCTGATCTGTTGAGACTGTTTTGACCCAACCTGATGGGCATCGTTGGAACTAGTGTGGAGTGGAGAAATCCCATAATCCTATATTTGAAATTTAAAATACATATGTGCATAATCCTATCTTCTGACTAAAATATTTCTATTCATCTGGATATAAGTTTATTCATAAGGGTTATTCAGATATAGATATAACTGATTTTATAATGGATTTAAAATTTACAAACAAATAATTTCAATTACTAGGAGAATATTTATATTCTTATCATGAACGATGCATTATTCATTAAAATTGGCTACTTTTGAGGCTGATTGTAATAGTTGAATTTTATTACACAAAATTGTTTTCGATGCAGCACACACTCATTGATTTTGGAATGAGTTTCACTCATACATCGATTTTTATGATAAAACTATTACCATTTAATTATATTTAAATTTGAATGCTCTTATTTTTTTAAGGTTATTCTTCATTTGAAATAATTTTAAAATAAAGGTTGTTCAAAATCGATATAATGAGCTCAAAATGAAAAAAAACATTAGAAACTCATATTCATGTCATTTGTTATCAATATAAACCAAATACTTGTTTATCTGACACCTAATATTCTTAGTGTTATTAAAAAAACTATTTGGCCACCACATTTTTCTTAAAGGTGGTCAAAATTGAGAATAATATTTCAAATTTCCATGAAAAATTCTAACAATTTTTAATAGATTTCATTTCAATATGACATGCAGTGTAGTCATAATGAAACAAATAGATTAACTACATTTAAACTTATTTCAAAACACACTTCTTATGGTCATAACCTATAAAATGTTCATATATTATTATCAAAATAATAGAAAAAACCCAATAATTTAATTATTGACAAGTACGAAGAGACATCACATAAATCTATCATGTGGTTTGTTTGAAATGATAAAAAGTGATTTTTTTTATTTATAATTTCAAAATAAAGTGTTAAAGGGTGATAAACTTTTATAATACATTGGTTTGTTGTTAATTCATTTGTGAATGAGCATAAAATTAAATTTCTACATGTTTCAACAAACCCCACAACAATCTGTCATGTGATTTTCTTAAAATGAATTAGTGTGTGTTTTTATTTATTTAAATGTCAAAAACATGTCTTGAATTGTTAATCCAAAAAAATGTCCATTAATTATTATAAAATAACATGATATTTTTAATTTATTAATTTTGGTATGTATAAATTAATATCACGTTAATTTAAGATTTAGTTTCGTCGAAATTACTAAAAAATAGTAAAAGTGTTTAAAAACATGCATCAAAGAGTGAATACCTAACATACGACTCTAGGTTATGATTTCACCATACACACAATATTTATGGTCTACCTCATAATACATGTAAAAAAATATTTCAAAATCATTTTCCAATGATTTTCATATAATCTTAGGTTGTTTTATATGTTTTGAAACCTTTTCATTTTCTTATATTTCTATGTATTGCTTATAAATTATATTTTAAATCCTCTTACTTTGGCTTCTAAATTATGAAAAAATTATATGGTTTATGCATTATTTTTTATCTAACGTATTCCACACATATATTTTCTTCTATTTCTACCATTATGTCTTCCCAACATAAACTTTCACTTCATTTATGAATCAAGTTTCTATCATCCACTTCTCCCTTAGATTTAATTTTCACTTCATATTTCATACCATCTTTTGATTCGAATAGTATTTTTGGATTCAAAATTTTTCTTATTTTGTATTTTATTTTTATTTTTTTTCTAATATATTATTTTATTTTCTTTATTTTATTTTTTTATTTTTTCTTCTACTTATTCTATTTCAACTATTTCCTCTCTAACCTATTAATTCACTACAATTCTTAGATTCTGACTTTGAGGCTTAGGATTTTTATATTTATTTTACATATTTTCAATTTATTTTTCTTATATATTACTTGACGGTGTTAAGTATGTTTTATTCTTATACTAATGCTTATAGAGAATGGATTTTAAAATCTTTAAACTTCCCCCTCCTAGATATGATGACATCATAGTTTCTTGGTTATGTTTATGATGGAATGACATGGAACACCTCCATTAGAGATCATTTACTTTTAATTTTCCATGATAATATCTTTCATATCCTTATTTTTATTACTCATAATAAATTTTCTATTTTAATAATGTAAAATTAATGTTTATATTTATGTTAGCTTTCTAAGAGCTTGGTTTTCAGTTTTTTGGGGTTATAAATACATTCCTCATGAACTCGGTTTTGAGTGTTCAGGCAAATGAGATTCTTCATATTAATGGTTTGGTTGTATGACATGATAATACTGAAAGGTTCAATACATATTATAGATCTTTTGGTGATGTTTTACTTTATAGGCCACCTAGATGCGTTATCAAAACTACCATGTTAGAGGAATTTTAGTGGAGGGGTGAAATCCTTTGATTCCCATAGCGTAATGTTATATTTTTTCCTTTATGTAATATTATCTTCTCACAAAAACATTTAAAATCATCTGCATCTGAGTTTATTATAAAGATTTATGTAGATGTAAATTTCAAAGGTTTTTGAAAGGATAGAAAATTTACTTTTAGACATTGAGCATACATAAAAAAAATATTTAGATTCTTTTTATAATAAGAGGAATAATTTTTTAATACATTACAATACTAAAGTAGATTTCATCTTTTGGAAGGTATTAATCCAAATTTTTTTTGATGAAAAAAACAATCCTTGGTTTTTTGATTGAGTTTCACTCAATCTTTAATTCATTGTGATAACACTGGTTGAATGACATCAACATTAAATGTGAATATTCCAAATTTCATACATTATTATTATTATATTAAAAAATTCCTAGAAAAAGGTTTGAAACTACGAAAATCAACTCGATGTTACATGAAAACATATGAATATAATATTTGATTCATTTTTTACTTGTACGAACCAACCAACCATCTATATGAAATTAGAAATTATAAATGTTTTTGAATGTGTCATTTGAACATCAAATTTTATTAAAGGTGATTGTAATCATGATTTTGTTTTGCATTTATGTGACAATTTATGATATTCATGAATAGACTATACGTCAGTCAATTATTTGGTGTTTTTATAATGAAAGAACATATAGTTTTAATAAATTAAAAATTTATAAAAAACATTTAGTGTTTCATAATATAGAAAATGACCTATTATTTTCATTAAATCATTGGAAAACATATGTCTTTTAATTTTTGACATATAATAAAAAAACACAACTTAGTGTGACCTTTGGATTATTCACATTGACTAAAAGTGTGTTATCATTGATTGAAATGTAAAAAAACATCAATGGATAGAAACCTATAAAATATATTCATATTTCAGTTAAATAATCATAAAATGATGATTTTCTGGTTTTTCACATTTTTAAATAGATCGAAGATAAATTCAACTAGTGTTTTTTCTACGATGGATAAGAACATGATTTTATTTATTTAAATGTCCAAAAAATGTGCATCAAAAGGTAAATAATGAAATCACATGATATAAGTTGTTGATTAAATTTTTAACATGGTTGGTATTGAACTCACAATAATTTAACAAGTATTATGATTAGAAAGACCAAAAATAGTATTACTGGAATAAAATGTCTTTAAAATCATTTTCTGATGTTTCAATTTGTAACAAATGGCCTCAAATTATGAGGTCATGATATATCATATTGACAATCCATTTATTTCAAAATTTTATAATTATTCCACAATGGGTGTCTAATGAATTCATGATAATATGAGATCGTTTGTTAGAATTTTCAAATTTTTCATTTTATTCTATTTATGGGTACTATTTCGGAAAAATAATTTTATCCATTTTTCATTAACATATTCCTTGTGTTAATATGATCACTTTTATGGATTATGTTTCTACTTTTGGAATCAACCTCTATAATTCCTTATTCCTCTAACGTTAATTCTTCCATGGTATAGACATTCACTTATTTTATGAATAAAATTTTATATTATAATTATACTTCCAATTAAAAAACTACTTTTGGATTCTTACCTACTTCATATTCACCTACTAGTTTTGGCTTCATAAATTTTTCTTATTCCTTATTTTTTTATTTTTTTTCATTTTATTATTTTAATATTTTAATTTTATTTTTGATTATTTATATGTTTTTAATTACACAATATATGTTTCAACTATTTTTTCTAATACATATTAATCTACTTCCATTTCTAGATTTTGACTTTATTATTCTGTATTTTTTATTTCGATTTTGATTATTTTCATTTTTCTTATATTTAAACATGGAATTTTTAAATTAATTGATATTTTTATTTTAATATTTCATTCTCCTACTACTTCTATTTATATTTTATTAATTTATATACCAACATTCAACTTTTCTCAATAGTTTTAATTTCAATTATAATTATGATTTGATCTGATGCTTCTAACATTTTTCCTTTAACGTTTCCCATTTCATTAATTTCCCCTTACAATGTTTCATTTGAATTATTAATTCATAAAATACTTCATTATTTTTGTATTAATTCAATCCTTTGATTTTATTTCTATTTTTTTAATTTTTCCTTCCATATTTTTCTTATTTTATTAAATTTTTATATTGTTATATTTTTTTTAATTATTCTTATAAATTTTCATGATTTTTTTTATTTTAAATTTATGTCTCCTAAAATTATTATTTACCTCTATTTTTTATTATCCTTATATCTATTATCTTTTCTCTTATAAATTAACATATAAAAATGGTTTTTTCTATTTTCCCTTAGCATTCTTCTATATAATTTATTTAACTTTTCCTTTTCATAGGAATTCTATAATCATTATTTTACATATGTATTTTATTTTTTATTATTATATACTACTAAAACATTTATCATCGACTTTTAATTCTCTTTCATGCTTCTCCTTTTGAAATTAGGACACTGGATTGTACTTCACTTTCTATTTCCACTTTTACTCCTACATTATGAATTGGGTTTGACTTATTCGATTTCCTTATTCTCCATATTTATGAATTTTTTAAAAGAACTTTTATTATATTACTCTATTTACTTTTACATAAAATAATCATTAATTTTTTTGTATATACATTACATTATTATTATTATTTATATCTTTTAGGTTGACTTATAAATTTATGCATACTTCTGATTTGTCTTTTTTATTCATCCTTTAGATTTTGTTTTTACATTTGTTTTTTATTTTTACTTCTATTTTCAAAATTTCAACAACCTTATAGAACCTTATTTTTGTTTATATATTATATATTTTACTTTTTCAGCTTCTTATACTTTTCCCCAATATCCACAATCGATCATCATTTTCAGATTTCGTAATTTAGTTTCAGCATTGGTCGGTGTTTTGAATTTTAATTTATGACGTCTATGTTTTAATTTTTTTCATTTTAATTGAATTTTTCTTATGTTCTAATGTGTTATTGTACATTTACATTAAAATATTCCTATGTATTTCTTTTTTATTATGCAAAATTTTGATGATTCATTTCACACCCACGACTTTTGGAGTATTATTTACTAAAACGTATATTATTTATGATAAAAAAAGTTCCATTTCTTCATCATTAAAACTACACCTTCCACTTTGTAACCATATTCTCTTTGCCTTCAAAAGAATCTTGAAAAAGGGGTAGTACATTTTTTATATGTAATTATGTTCACTATTCAGTAAAATATAATATATATTCAATAATATCGTAAAAAGATAGATAAATATGTGTCTAACACTTCTTATAGAACCATAGCAATCAAAAATGTGTCACTATATGTTTAGATAAGAATATATCTTATGAAAGAAACTATAAAACAAAAAATATTATCATATTGTATCACTTTGTATTACCACTTCCTTGCATATGATTGTACTCTTACATAGCATAGTGAAATTCATAGTATGTTGAGATTAGAATAACAAAATGTGAATTTTAATATTAGAAAATTCATTAAAAAAATCCTTCAATGGGTACTAAAATCATATATTAATGATTTTTGATTAATTTTTTATATGTACAAAAAATTCTCAAATCAATCCAATGCACTGTGTCACCATAATAACCAAAAAAATAGTGTTATTATATTTAAAAATAATTACAAACAACCCTAAAATAATTGAAATCATTAAAAAGGCCATATTGTTTTTTAAATTCATAGGGAAATAATAATAATTTAATTTTTGACATGTATGTATAGACTTCACATCAATCAAATCACAATTTTCTCATAACAGCCAAAATTACATTTTTATTGATTTCAATGTAAAAAATGTGTGTCAGAGAGTTAAAACCAGTAGAAAAATTATGAATTTTGTGAGAATATATGAAAAATAAATTATTGATTTTTGACATTAAGAATGTTTTCCATATAAATCTGATAAAAAAATTCTTATAATCACTAAAAACTATGATTTATTATATTTATGTCTTTATAAACATGTTTTAATGTGTACCTATGATTAAATTGAAATTATATCAATGATCATGGTTTTTTCGACATTTATCAAAACAATATACGTCAATATGTTTAGCGTTGTGGTTATAATGAATCAAAATGTTTTTTTATTATATAATTTGGATAATCATACTTGAAATGGGAAAAAATATGAAACTGACTTCATATTTTCCATAAAAATTTGGATAATTATATTTGATTAATTATTAACCCTTATAAAAATAACCTATATAAATGTGAATTTTATTTTTGTCGGAATGATAGAAAGAGTAGTTTTCTATATTTAAAAATATTTATAACCTTTCATCAAAGGGTAAAACCCAAATGATCTTGGATTATCATGATTTTTTAGAAAACGTTTTATATTTAATTTGTGACATGTTGGAAGAGACTGGATGTTAATCGGAGATAAAGTATTCTATGAATGACCAAAAGTGTTTTTTATTGTAATAAAGTTGATAAAATATGTGAAAAAACGTTAGACTCGTAGAAAATAGCCATAGATTTTCTAGAAATCATGTGAAAAATATTCTTGATTAATTTTTCACATTTATTAACAGACCAATGGTTAAAATGATGTATAATATGGTTATAATGACTAGAGAAACTATATTATTATATTTAAAAGTAATCTAAAATGAGCATCGCAGGGTCAAAGAATACTAATAACCTTATATTGTTATAAAACCATTTTATAATAATTTTTTATTAATTTTCCACTTGTGTGAATAAATTTCAAGTAAATTTGATGTTTAGTGTAGTCATATTAACTGGGAAATTATTTCCTCATATTTAAAAATCATTAAAAATATACATCTAAAGGTTATAACATACCAATTGACCTTATAGTGTTGTTAAATCAATGAAAAAATACAATCTTTTAATTGCTTACATGTTGGTATAGATCGTATGTCATTATGACATGTGGTTTGTTCTAAAGGGCAAAAAATGTGTTTTAATTTTTTTTAAATGTCAAAAACATACATCAATGGTATAAACATAACAAACATACTCTAATTATAGTTAAATAAATTTTAACTAAAATTAATTAATTTTTGACGTGTAAGAATTAATGATTAGTCAATCCCACTTATGATTTGTTTGAAATGACCAAAAATAGATTTTTATTGACCTCTAAGTCGAAAAATATGTATTGGTGGGTGATAAAATAACAAAATAACATTGATTATAATTTAATAATATAAAAATTACCACTTTAATTTTCGACATGTTGGAATATGCCCTTCATCAATCAGACATACAATTTGGCCAAAATAAACAAAATCATGTTTTTATTGGTTTAAAAGAAATAAAATTCCAAGAATTGAAGCATCTATAATTATTTCCAAATCTTAATACATAGATCCTTGATACATTTTTGACATGTATGAAATGACCTTTTTCTAATCCAATGTAAAATGCAGGAAAAATGATGAAACAAATAGATTTATTATACATAAAAATAATTAATAATATGCATCCATGTGTCATGACCAAAAAAAAATCCTCCAAATCTGAGCTCACCACATGCTATATTGACATGAATTCTATTCCTACAATTCAAAAATTATTCAATAATCACAGTCAAATGATTTCATGATAATCCAAGACAATATTCTTTTTTTTTCTTTTTTCATTACTTTGTATTTTTTGGTACGACTTATTACTTGTACTTTTGTTTATTTTTATAAAACATTTTCGTTCATCTAATATTCAGTTTTTTTGAATTATTTTTCTACTTTCTGCTAAATTATTTTTATTATAATCTATTTATACCATTTCTTATTCCCAAACATCAACTTTCACTTCTTTTACGAATCTAGTTTTAGGATTCTAATTTTGATTCAACTATTACTTTTAAATTATACATCCTTTAGATTAAATTAATATTTTTACATCTTACCTTTTATTCTATTGGATTTTCTATTTTTTTTGAATTTTAATTTTAATTTATTTTTCCGTTATATTTGATTTTATTTCTTATTATTCTAATTTTTTGTATTTCACTTATTTTGTTCCAACTGTTTCATCTCTTACTTTTCCATCTAAGTCCACTTATTGATTCTCACTTCAATATTCTAGATCTTCTATTTTTATTTAAAATTTTTAAATTTATTATATATATGAATTTATTTTATTACTTAGGTTTTTTCTTCAATATTTTGTTTATCATATTACTTATATTTCTATTTTGTATGAGTTATTCTACATGATTTCACCTCTACTCGTTGGTTTAACATTAACATGTATATATGTATCTGTGTAATTTTTTTCATCTAATTCCTAGAACTTCTGCCTTTGAATTATGTTAATTAATTCAGTTTTATCTTCTGTTTTATTATTATTATTATTATTATTATTATTATTATTATTATTTTTGATTTCCACTATTGGCTAGAGTCCTTTGATATTTATTCAATTTTTTTATTTATTCCTAAAATTATTTTTATAAATTTATATTTATATGTATTTTAGTTTATTTTTTGATTCTTTTTCAACATTTTCTTATATTATTAGCTTATGTTACATTTTATTCCTCTAGATTTTCCATATACATCTACTTCAAATTATACGTTTTTATTTGAAATTATATAATATTCTTCTAATTATAACATTTGTTCATCATTTTTCCTTTATCGTTGTACAACCGAATGTCTTCAACTATTATTTTTTTATTAATTCTATTTTTATAATTTATCTTTATTCAATTTCTTTTTTATTATCGTATCCTACAGATAATTGTTTTATATATATATGTAAACTTTTGTTCCCATCTTACTAAATTTTTTATTATAGATTATATTCAATGTTCTTTCCAAATATTAGTTCTATATTAACAAATGGTTTTCGATTATTTTAAATTATAATAATGCATTTTTTTCTTATATTGACATTGATTCTAGTTATCCATTAAATTTTACATAGTATATATCATTTACATTTTTTATCTACATAAATGTATGCTTCTACCTTTTATCATGTATTATGACTTATGAATTAATTACCACTATTGAATTTTTTTTGTTTCAATCTTCTTTTATTTTTCTTCTCTTTTCAATCTCAATAGAACATTTCTAGAACATTATTATTTTTTATTGATTTTGGATTCCTATTTATCCTTTTCTTCAACTATTTCATCAATGTTAACATTAGAAAATCACTTTTAAATTTTACATTTTTCCTCATATCTGATTAATTTGTTGTATTTTAGATATTTTATATCCAATTTCTAAGTTTCACGTTTTCTCTATCATTTTATAGTGTTGTTTTTTATACCTTTACTTTTGAATGTGTTTATGGATTTAAATTTTTTTATTATTTTATTTTTCAAAGTTTCATAATTTTTTTTATATATTTCCACTTCCCCTTTAACATCACTTCTTTAAATATTTTCTTTCTTCTTATTCTCATTATCCTACTATAGCTTTGGAAACTTTATTTGAATCCAGTTCATATTATACATGTGCATATGTATATGTTTTTCCTTTTTTATTTATAAATCATCTTTTTTCTTTTACAATTTTTATTTTATCTCTAATCATTTTCCTCATCTAATTAATTTTCAACTTAATCATTCCCAATATCTATTTAGATTTTCATGACTTATGTTTTCTATTGCATTTATTTTTTTATTTTTTTATTAACTTCTACATTTGAATGTAGTTAGCACGAATATCCTGATATATAATCAATCACTCTGAGAGAGTAATGGTTTTTACTAATTGCTGTTTTCTTATTTAAATACTGATTTATAAAATATTTTAATAATTTAATTTATTGTGAACATTTAATTTTGAATGGAAAAAGTAAATATCTAAAAAATGAGATATAATATTTGAAAATCATCAGTGGTTTATTTCATAGATTAATATATATTTTGAAATGAAATTTATAAATTATTAGTTTCGAACCCTTCAGATATCCTTTAAATGTGGGGAGGTTCCATGATAACTTTAGATTCGAAAAACTAGTAATTTTTTATATTAACTCCAATTAGGATCAGTGAAATATATTTACCTTAACTAAGGGGAATACTCCTCTAGTCAAACCTTTTAATCTGAAACCATATGGTCAAAATATCTTTTATCATATAAATATAGTGATTCCAAAATTAAATTATTCTAAATTTAATCACCATCAATGTTCTTAAACCTTCTTAAAATGGAATAAACCTTTTCTTTTAAAAAACCCTACACTTGGATTGTCCCCATGGATTTTTATTTGTTTTATTATAACTTTAGAAAACCTGACAAACTCCATGGAATTGGGCAGGTATAACCTACATTCCCCAATATGATTTGTCTTATGTGACGATATAAATGACATTATGAACACAACTTTTTCTTCTATATTTCTAATAATGATATATGCATGAGTCCATGCCAATTTCTAATCCTATTTTCAGTCTCATCATCCCATGTACATTCACCCTTTACTATTATTATGTTTTCTTTTGGAATTATAAAAAAACTAGTAAATAAATGACACAAAAAATTGATATATTCAATAGTTAAGACAAATTATACTTATAACATGTTAAATTTTTAATAATACTAGTAATGTATGACGTGATTTAAATAATTAAATAGGTAACTAAATTAAATATAATTTTAAATAAAAACAAAAATATATCATGGAAAAAGATTTATAAGAATATTTAACGCCTCACATATTATTAAAATTATATAGTCTAACTAATCCATGAAAATAATAATTTAAATAACATAATAATTATAAAATAGATGAATTATAAGGATGAATTTTTAGTAACAATCCAAAAAATGTTATTTTTATTTCTATGAATATGAATAATTTAATTAATATCAACATAGAGTTTCAGGGTATATTTTTTGGTCCACAAGAATATGTGCATGAATTTTATCGAATATTACTTCAATTTCATAGAGAGGTGACTAACAATGATTTTAACAATAAAAAAATATGTTTATAAATATATAAAATTATTCAAAAACATGTGACGGAGGAAAAAAACCTTGAAATAAACAATTAATTTTTTTGAAATCCTTGAGAAATTTTCATTCATTATTACATATATATATGGAGAGAAAACATGTTAATCTATTGTGTTGTGTGGTTAGAATAATATAATTTTTTTTATTATACATAAAAGTTTTAAAACTCATACAAATGTTGAAAGCATAACAATTGACCTCATATTATAATGAAATCATAGGATCATCATGAAATCATAGGAAAATGATCTTTAAATAATTGTTTACATGAACATGAAGGACACCAATCAATATGTTGTACAACATGGTTAGAACGTTATAGAAAATGGATTTGTTAAATTTAATAGTTTTTAGAATTTGTGCCAAATGGTCAAAACCTATAAAATAGCCTCATATTTCTACGATATCACAATACAACAAGTTTTATTTTATTTTTGACATATAGGAATATACTTCATATCAATCTGGCATGTGGGTTGTTCAGAATGACCAATAGTGTGTTTTTATTCATTAAATACTAAAAAAGTCACATCAAAGTGTCAAAACCTTGTAAAATATATCAAAATTCCATTAAATAAAATGATAATTATTTTTAGATGATTTGTGATATATATTAATATCCCATACATCAATCTGACATGAGTTATGGTGGAAATTGATTAAAAAGTTATTTTTTAGATTTAATTCTCTTTAAAATCATAAATCGAATATTCAAAAGCAATGAATTATCATTTTATCACCATAATATCACATGATAAATATCCGTTATTTAATTTTTTAAATGTATGAATAGAATGAATGATGATATGGATTTATGTTTCCTCATAATGACAAAAAAGGTTTATTTATTTATTTAAACATAAAAAAATTGATCATCTGGTCAGAAAATTACTAATAAACCACAATTACAGTGAAATAATAGAAATATGATATTTGATTAAACACTGTTCTTTTAATTTATCATTCACAAGAATTTATTTAAATAAATCAGACCCTCCATACACCAACTCACGATAGACTTCAGGATCCTGGGTAAAATTCAATAACCAGTTTCCAACCCATAATGTATATTATATTAAAAATATTCTTTCATATTACAAAAAATGTATGATTGCATTAATTTAAAATTAAAGATTTAAAAATTCCTATATTTATTAAATAAATAATTGTTTAAATTTAGTGTGTTTTATATTATACCTATTAATCTTACAAACTATAAGTTAATAAAAACTATACTCAAATTATTTAGAATTTTAAAAATTAGAACCACTCAGGCATAAAGGAATTAAAATTTATATATTGAAACAATATAAATATGAATAAAATATAGATATTAACATAAATTCATCTAACATTCCATAATTCTATTTACCGAGGAGCATCCTCCCCCATTAAACCCTTTGAATATACAAACCACAATATCTAAATATATTATATCCTACAAGCCTCATCATTTCAGAAAATCAATTATTCTAAAATTAAGGACCATCACGTTGCATAATACATTTTAACATGGCATAGTTATTTTCTTGTAAAACACCCTGCACTATGATATACACAACAGAATGTAATCCAGTTAAGAATAACTTTAAAAAACCTGATAATGTTTTTGGAATATAAAATGTTCAATGCAATATCTCCATTATTGTTAATCGTATTTGATGACTATGATGACCCTCTTAATAATAATTTGGAATCCATTTTTTATAAGGATTTATTCATGAGAATACGATCCTTATTTTTCCCATTTTGAGTCTAAGCCTCACATTACCATTTACCATTTACATCCATAGTGTTCACTTTGTGAATGAATAATAAATATGTCAATATAAAACAAAAACAATTGATAGTTTTTAATAGGGATTTATCAAACTAAATATTAATTTTGTTAAAATTATGGATCACAGCCCTTCTATAGATTGAATTCCATAAGCCTTTATGTTTTTTTTAATTTCTAGATAATACCCATTTTAATGGAGTTGAGAGGGAACCGATAAATAACTCATATTCCTATAGGTATAAGTACTAGTACCTGACCAAGGGTCCCAAAGACATGACTACACTGAACTACCCCTCCCTATCATCTACTTCATTGATGGTGACTATCTCCCCACATTTCATGGTTGATGAACTATAATTTCCCCCATTCAAATATGTGTGTTTCAGTGTAGTGATGGTAATATACATACCCTCTAATTTTTCAAATATTGGTATATCTTTTGGTGGTTTCTACTTACTTTGATCCTCTTATAGGTACTTCCCTAATTTTTTTTAATCTCATTCCATATACTAAATTCCCTACTTGCAAGGCCCCTACATTAAACATTACATAATCTTATACCTTAATAGTTTAGTGTCTTTGGAGACTTGGAATATAAACATCTAATCATGTTGAAAGATCTTCAACATCTCCCATAATTATCTTCCCATTTTTGTTTCCTTACCTAAAACATTTCTTTTAATCTTGGGGGAAAAGAAAACATAAAAAGGGTGATCTCAAATGCTCAGTAAGGATAATCATGGAGAAAATAAAACAAACCATATACATTTGAACATAAAAACATGAACATAATGTTTAAACATCAAGATCATGAGAAATGACAAAAAACATGGCAGTACGTAAGGCATAGATCATAATGGAACATCAATCGTGATAAAATAACATGGGAATAATAATTTTAATTGTGGAAAAAAAATTAAACAAATGATATCATTTCCATAGTAGCCAAGGCATTTCTACCAAGACCATCATAGTTGACAAAGTCCCTTAATAAACCGGGTGAACTTGCCATTCCAGCCATGTATTACTGAACAATGTTTAATTTCCATTCCAGCCATGTAAATCTCATGTGATATAATTAATTAACCAATTAATTGTAGGTAGATATAGGTCCCTCACATCTCATATTGAAATCATTCTTACTTGTTCTACAAAACAATCATAAATCATTCATCACAACCCAAAGAATAAAATGGGTTTCAAAAATATCATCTCCTCATAACATAATCCATATAAAACAAATGGATATAATTTCATAATAAGAATAATAAAACCATTTAAATAATAGAGACATTATACTTGAAATATATACATACTAAATAATTTCATCTTAGATGAAAAATAGTTTTGATAAAACACATGATATGAATTCTTGTGGAAAATATCCTTTCTTCTTCAAAATAATTTTCTTTTCATAAAATTCCATGCAATATTAAAATAAAATGATTTTTTGAGATTCATCATGAAATCTTGTAGAGTAAGCTTCATGAAAATATGGAGTTTTGAAATCGTAAAAATCCATTCATGACGTATAAGTAAAAAAACATTCTCCTCATACTTTTTTCAGAAATGTCAAAAAATACCTCTTATGGTAATCAAAAGGAAGATTACTTACATACCAAGTAGTAAAAGTTAAAAATGGGTAAAAAGGACATTAAACATACATGAACCCATTTTAATAAAACAGGGACATGGATGATAAATATAACCCTAGTAAATTCTTACGAATAAACAATCTCGGATAAAAACAAGATTGGAAAAGTTATACCTTACCTTATGTTTGATATACTTCATACGTATCCAAACCTCCTGTATAATGAACTAAATAATGTCATTGACTTATTAAAGAATCATATTCATTGTTATTATATCATATATGGTTCACTTATGACATTATATTACATGTTCTTTTGTAAATTCCATGTTAAAGCATCATTTTTGGTAAAATCGTTTAATTTATCGTACGTGTTTGGGCTGGTTGTTCCTGATATTATTATTAATTATATCGTGATTTAATTACTGTAGGAATTTAAATCATGATTTATATATCATATAAATTCATTATATATATATATAATAGACGGATAAAGTAAATGAAATACACCGTTCATGGAGATGATAGGCCGTACAAACGCATGAACGCTGATTTCTTTTCCTTATTTACTTGAATGGAAGTAAGTAGATGACACACACACACACACACACACATATATATATATATAAATCCATTATCTTTATAATTTCATATATTTCATTATTATTCATTATATATTCTTTATAATCATTCTTGAGTGGTTAACATGGAGAATGAATATCATCATGTCGTGGAGACGGTAATCCGTACGTACGCACGAGCGATGATATCGTTTCCATTATTATTGAATTGAATTGGATTGGATGATATAATATCTCAGAATTAGTATGATGTTATAATAACTATATATAATTATTCTTTACAACATTATACCCATCCAAGTAAGGTGGTGCTGGAAAAACAGATTACACCACGGCGGAGAGACGGTATTCTATACTTACGCACGTGCGGTGATTTCGTTTTTCATTGGATGGATAGAAGGTGAAATAGGTTGGTTTCATATTTATAATAACATATCAGTATATTAGTGATACTTATTTATTAATTTATGATGAAACAAATAATGAAGAAGAATTTGAAGAAGAATGAATCTTGAAAGAATTGGTAGAAGAGATTACCTCGTCTTCAACGCACCTCTTTTAAGCTTCCTCTTAAGGAAATGGAGTTGGACTTTTGAGGATACCATAAACTCTATAATGTTTATAGGGAAATGGGCAAGGGTTGTCCAATATTGAAGGATCAAAATTGTGTAAATAGAAGATGGAGGAGGTTCCCTTTTATAATGGAGGAGAGGGGAACCATATGAAAAACTCAAAATATTATATTATAATAAAGTCATATTCGGTTTATAATAGCTCCAAATTCATATATTTAGATAATAAAGTGGGGACGGGTTAAAATCCTCTCAACCAATACGTTTTAGAAAAGTTTAGGTTACTATTTTAACCTTATCATTTATATTTAACTCTATATTAAATAATTTATCTTTTACAGTGTCTGCTTGTCTTCATACACTATATGGTTAATAAACTTACAATAACAAGCCAAACGAACCCCATGTGGTTCATTATTAATATATATAACCATATCAAAGTCATTTTTCCATACCCTAGATTTTTAGGAATAGAATAACAATTAATAGTATAATATTTGTTTAAAAAACTATTTTATGTCACTTTTGACACTATTTGGTAATTGATTTTTTTTGAAACTTATAACAACATGATTATTTCGAAAACCGTTAATTGAATCAATTATAACATGTCATATTAAAATAAAATTTTATTGGAATTTATAAACAGTCCTAAATTACATTTATTTGGGTTTTTATAACATCAATTATGTTAATATTTCATTCATAAGTTAATTAGTGGGTCATCATTTTGTCATAAATAAATCTAATTATTTAATGTATAAAAATTTTAAATAAAATTCTATTATGTTGGAAATCTTTTTAGATTTCTAATGAATATTTATAGTTGAATTTATCTTATTTATAACCATATATTAAAAATGTTTTATTTATTAAACATTGATTTTAACTATTCTTTAAATAAAATAATAGTAAATGTCCTAATCTAATCCATGTGGACCTAAAGGGTAATATTTTATTCCTAAGGTTGTTTTTGGTCGAATTAAAATTATCTAATTGAGTTAAGACATGTGTTAGGGTAATAATAATTTCATTTTTAGAATTAATTACCCAATTTACTTTTAACCATGTTAAATAAAAGTAAAAAAGTAACTATTCACCAAAAATTATTTTTATCTTATTTAACCACATTTTACTCCTCAATATTTACTATGTCTCTCGGATTTTTGAAATTCCACTCACAGAAGCATTAAAATTATGTTTTATTTAAATTTTTAAATTCTCCTAGGAGGTGGGTAAAAGGCGGTGAAAAGGTCAATAAAATTTTTATATATCTAAAATTATTATAAAATGACTCCAATGAATTACATTGAACTTATATAGGTATTATGTATCAATTTTGAACTAAAATAAATTTAACTAAAATAAATAATTATTTAAATATAAAGTCAGTTTTTAAATAGTAGCCCAGGGTTTTCACTATTCATAAAAAAATTGATAGTTTTCAGAAATACACCAAAAATTAACCCTAGGATAATTTAGATATTCCAAATCCAAAATTGAAGTCCATTTTGAAAGATAAGATTTATAAAATTTCAAAAAGTGGCTATTACTATTCATAACGGTGAGTTCATAATAATATTATAATAATATCTCATTTAGTGAAACTCGGTATTGCATACTACACACACTATCAAGGATGGTCTTGATTGGGTGTAATGCAAGCTATGTCAGGGTTGTGTGTAGTGAAATCTCTGTTTGGTGTTCCGTATGACATAATCAAAACTTATGTCATTTATACATTAAACAAAATCTATACTTAATGTTTTGAAGAATAATTTGCAAAAAACGAACTTGAAATTGTGTGTAACACGAGCCAAGAAAATTGTTTCTTATACTGCAAGATAATAAGGTGTTGCGTATGGTAAAAGCTAATCTTGGTGTAGTGTATAATTGAATACATTAAATAAGTTAAAAATAATATATCTCATAAAATTTCGGGGTGTTACATTCTACACCCCTTAAAATGAATTTCTCCCTCAAAATTCATCAGGTTTATAAATCGTTTACTACTTGAAAGTATCATTTATAGAAACCCACATCATAAAAGGAATACTAAAACCTGATTTTAAAAAGTAAAGTAAGAAATGTAACAGTTATCCAAATAAACTAATCACTGGGTTTCCACATAGGATAACATATGTGAAAATATGGATAAAGAAAAAAAATCTAACCATCATGTTCATATGAAGAGTGGTAGAGGACATGGCTATGAAAAAAGCCAACAATCACAAAGCCATAAATTTTTGATCATCTAAGGTACCATCTAATTCATCGGATATGAGGGCGCTAGGACAATATTTTTGGTTTTCAGGATCATTTTTCTAATGATGATGAATTAAAATAAATACTTACGTGATTTTGGTACATTCTCACTGTTGTTCGTTCCTTGAAAAATTTCCACTTCATCTCTTAAAGAAATGAAGTTGAATTTTTTATTCCTGAAGTGTTAGTAGATCATGTGATAGAATGATGGTTCATTCCATCTATTTCAAACAAAAGGTTAGATAAAGATATCAAATATACATAAGTCCATATATGGTGAGGTTATTCATATATAATTCCAAAAATAAACTTATACTTCATCTATCATACTGCTTAATAAAATAAAACTAGTTTCTACTAACCAGGGACTTCCTGTAGGCCAGTGGTAGGCGATAAAGTCCTATCGCACTTCGATTGTGGGTTCAATTCTCACAGCCTTGTCTGACGTGATGGGTTGCCGCCGGTCCTGGAGGGTGTCCTTTTTCTAAAACTACATCATTATGACATTCGATCAATAATATTAAAAAAATTTCTATCCATTAACAATACTATCTTATGTCTAAATTAACTCATTCCAATCTTTAGGATTATCCAAAATACTTCGGTCCAAGTTCAAAGTATAAATAAAATGATTTCTTGAAAGGTCACATAACAAGCACGTGAATACCATAATTTATACCCTATATATCATAAGAAATATCTTGTTGATCACATTCCAAACATGTGAATAACATAATCATGTATTCTTTCGAAACATGAATTAACAAAGAACCATAGTGAAAACACGAATGCTATCAAAAGTTAACTCTTTCCACATACCAAAATCCAAAAATTTCTATATACTCCAGCCATGATATAATATTGTAATTATATCAATCACGAGTTTATTTCATTTTCTCCTTATCCCTTCATTAAGAGCATATCATCTGCTTTCCAAAAATATTTGAATAACATTTCATGGTTACCGGTACCATTCATCATATACTTTCAAAAATCAAGAAAAGGAAACAGTGTAACAATCCTTAGATTTTTCTTTATTCCATAGTACCATTAAATTACCTATACAACATAACTCTCGATAATCATTCAATCATTCCACTACCTTCTTAATCCATTGACCGAGCTTCCTCATTTTATTCCTCAACACTTATTTCATCTCATATATCATTTGTAGTCTCTTCGTCATCATCAACATAAATACTACCCATACGACCATGCTGATTCCCTTCATGTAATTTTCTATTAGGGAATTGGTATACATAATGCTCGTAAATTCCTCATTTAAAACATTTAACCATTGTTGATGTCTTATAAATACCATTATCCTTCTCCATGGTATAAACTGATCCTTTTCCTTTGTATATAATGGATTTGTGTCCTTATTTTCCAAACCCAAATCATCTTCCAGTTCCTTTGAAACATTCTCCCTAATGCCACTTACCACATTATTTACATGAAGGAAATTGAACTTTCTTTCCACTATGATCATCATGAAACTCTATATTTCTCTTATTAGCTGAGTCAGGAAACTTACAAAAGGTGAGATTATTGATCATATAATGAGATTGTTGATTAGGCATAATAATGATGTTTTTACATCCAAATCCCATTTCATTTGGATTCTCATGAGAAATAGCATTCCATTGTCCATCATATCCTCCATTATTGTGAATCTTCCATAATTCTAGCCACTTTCTAAAACCCAAAAAGAATAGTGTGAGAGGAAAAAATAAAAATCAAGGGGGAGTACCTTCAATATCTAACATCTTAGGTTTAATTATAATATTTTTACCGTAATTCGAGTAATATAACGTATACTTATACTTAACCTTAGGGACATCCCTAAACATACCTTAGAAATATCACTAGGGATCTCACTAAATTTTTCGCATCCTAGTTTCCAAAGGATAACTAAACCTCCCTTTGATACCAACTATAGAGACCCATAGCTTGATGTACATGGACATTACAATACATTTGATGAATAATTATAACAAAAAAAAACACTCAAGGACCGTAATAGTTTAGTGTCTTTGAAACTTGGAACATAAAATTCTAATCATGATGAAAGATCTTCAACATCTCCCATAACGATCTTCCCCTTTTTGTTTCCTTACCTAAAACCTTTCTTTTAATCCCGGGGGAAAAGAAAAATTAAAAAGTGTGATCTCAAATGTTCAGTAAGGGTAATCATTGAGAAAATAAAACAAACTATATACATTTTAACTTAAAAACACGAACATAATGTTTAAACATCAAGATCTTGAGAAATGACATAAAACATGACAATAAACAAGGCATAGATCATAATGAAACATCAATCATGATAAAATAGAATGGGAATAAAACTTTTAATTGTGGAAAAACATTAATCACATGATATTATTTCCATATTATCCAAGGAATTGCTGCCAAGACCATCTTAGTGGACAATGTCCCTTACTGAACTGGGTTTACCTGTCGTTCTAACCCTGTATTACTAAACCATATTTACTTTCTGTTCCATCCATGTCTATCTCATGAGATATAATTCTTTAACCAATGAATTGGAGGGAGATAGAGGACCCGCCCATCTCATATTGAAATCATTCTTATGTGTGCCACAAAACAATCATAAATCATTCATCATAACCCAAAGAATAAAATGACTTTCATAAACATCATCCCATCATAACATATTCCATATAAAACAAATGGATATCATTTCATCATAAGAATAATCAAACCATTAATGTAATAGAGGAATTATACTTGAATCATAAACATACTAAATAATTTCACCTTATATGGAAAATAGTTTTGGTAAGACACTTGAAATGAATTTTTAAAGAAAATATCCTTTATTCTTCAAAATCATTTTCTTTTCACAAAATGCCATGAAATTTTAAAATAAAATGATTTTATTGAAATTCATCATTAAATCTTGAATAGGAAGCTTCATGAAAATATGGTGTTATAAAACCGTAAAAATCCGTTCTTGCCGTATAAGATTAAAAAAAACATTCTCCTCGTACTTTTGTCGGAAATGTCAAAACGTTCCTTGTATGGTAAACAAAAGAAAATTCCTTACATACCATGTAGTAAATGTAAAAAAAGGTTAAAAATGACATTAAACATACATGAAACAATTTTTAGAAAACAGGGACATGGATGATAAATACAACCCCAGTAAATACTTACGAATAAACAATCTTGGATAAAAATGAGATTGGAAAAGTTATCCCTTACCTTAGGTCTGATATGCTTAATACGTATCTGAACCTCCGGTATAATGATTTAAATAATTTAATTGACTTATTATATATTCATATTCACTGTTAGGATATCATATATGGTTCACTTATGACTTTATATTACCTGTTCTTTTGTAAATTCCATGTTAAAGCAGTGTTTTGGGTAAAATCGTTTTATTTATCGTACGTGTTTGGACATGTTGTTCTTGATATTATTATAACTTATATCCTGATTTAATTACTTCCATAATGTAAATAATGATTTATATATCATATATATTCAGGTTATATATATATATATATAATAGATGGATAAATGAAATGAAATACACCGTTCATGGAGACGGTAAGTCGTACGTTCGCATGAACGTTGATTTATTTTCCTTATTGACTTGAATGGAAGTAGATGACACACACAGAAACAGATATATATAAATATAGTAGCTTTATAATGTCATATATTTCATTATTATTCAATATATAAACGTTATAATCATTCTTGAGTGGTTAACATGGAGAATTAATCTCATCGCGTCATGGAAACGGTAATCCGTACGTACGCACATCATGGATATGGTATTCCGTACGTACGTACGCGTGGTGATTTCGTTTTTCATAGGATGGATAGAAGGTGAAATAGGGTTGTTTCTTATTTATAATAACATATCAGTATATGAGTGATATATATGTTATTAATTTATGATGAAAGAAATAAATAAGAAGAAGTTGAAGAAGAAAGAAACTTGAAAGAATCGGTAGAAGAGATTACCTCTTCTTCGACGCATCTCTTTTACGCTTCCTCTTAAGGCACTAGACATGGAAATTTGAGGAGACCAGAACCTATATAATGTTTCTAGGGATGTTGATAAGGGAAATGGGTAGGGTTTTTTTGAGATTGAAGGCTCAAAATTGTGTAAATAGAAGAGGGAGGAGGTGCCCTTTTATAAGGCAGGAGAGGGGCACCTTAAGAAAAACATAATATATTATTTTATAATAAAGTCATATTTGGTTTATAATAGCTCCAAAATGATTTATTTAGAATCTAAAGTGTGGATATGTCGAAATACTCTGAACCAATAGGTTTTAGACATGTTTCGGTTTCTATTTTAACCATACCATTTAGATTTAACTCGATGATAAATAATTTAACTTTTACCGTGTCTGGTTGTTTTCTTACAATATATGGTTAATTAACATACTATAATAAGAAAAAAGAACCCCAAGTGGATCATTATTAATATATATAACCTTATAAAAGTCATCTGGATGATCCTTATTTTTTTAGGAATAGAATAAAAATTAATAATATAATATTTATTTTAAAAAATATTTTATGTCACTTTTGACACTATTTGGTAATTGATTTTTTTGAAAATTATAACAGCATGGTTAGTTCGCAAAAAGTTATTTGAATCAATACTAACATTTCATATTAATCTATAAAATTATTTTATTTTATAAAATGTCTTAAATTACATTTATTTGGGTATTTATAACATCAATTATGTTAATATTTCATTAATAAGTTAATTAGTGGGTCCTCATTGTGTCATAAATAAATTAAATTATTTGAAGTCTAAAAATTATAAATAAAATACCATTATGTATGAAATAATTTTAATTATATAATGAATATTTATAGTCGAATTTATCTTATGTATAACCATATATTAAAAAAAATTAGTTATTAATCATTGATTTTAACTATTTTAACTATTCTTTAAATAAAATAATCATAAATTTCCTAATCTAATCCAAGTGGACCTAAAAGGTAATATTTTATATCTACTATTGTTTTTGGTCGAATTAAACTTATCCAATGGTATTAAGACATGTTTTAGGATAACAATAATATGATTTTTACCCTTAATTTCCCTATTTTCTTTTAACCATGGTAAATAAAAGTAAAAAGTTACTATTCACCAAAAATAATTTTTATCTTATTGAACCACATTTTTACTCCTTGATATTAACCGTGTCTCTTGGATTTTTGAAATTACATTCACAGAAATGGTAAAATTATGCTTTATGTAAATTTTTAAATTCTCTTAGGAGGTGGGTAAAATACGGTGAAATGTTTAATAAAATTTTTATATATATAAAATTATTATAGAATGACTTCAATGAATTACATTGAACACATATAGGTATTATGTATCAATTTTGACATAAAATAATTCTAAATAAAATAAATAATTATTTAAATACAGAGTCCGTTTTTAAATAGTATCCCAGTGTTCTCACTATTCATCAAAAATTGAAAGCTTTCAGAAAAATATCAAAAATTCACCCTATGATAAATTTGATATTCTGAATCCAAAAATGAAGTCCATTTTGAAAGATAAAATTTATAAAATTTAAAAAAGTGGGTATTACTATTTATAACGGCTAGTTCATAATAATATTATAATAATATCTCGTTTAGTGAAACTCGGTATTGCGCATTACACAAACTATCAAGGAAGGTCTTGATTGCATGTATGGCAAGCCATGTCAGGGCTGCGTGTAGTGAAAGCTGTGTTCGGTTTTTCATATAAAATAATCAAAACTTATTTCATTTATACATTAATCAAAATCTATACTTAATGTTGCGTCGAATAATTTCAACAAAACGTAGTTGAAATTGTGTGTAACACGGGGCAAGAATAGTGTTGCGTATACTGCAAGCTAATACGGTGTTGTGAATAATAAAATCTAATCTTGGTGTAGTGTATAATAGAATAAATCAATGAAATTAAAAATAATATATCTCATAAAATATCGGGGTGTTACATTCATGATATAATATTTCAAAGTGTTTTATGTACATCATATAAAAGTTAATTGGTTATAACAACAAATATGTCTCAATGGAATGTAAATTGAATGCAAATCTCATATAATGATTATATATTTATATTGAATAAATGACATAATTATGTGTGAATAATATAAATAAAATAAATATAAGTCTATATTCAGTATAAGAAAATCGGATGTCATTGACATCTATTCTTGTAAAATAAAAACCAATGACATGGATAATTAACTAAATTAATGAACAATGAGTTAACATTTCTCATAAAAATTTCATATAAGTGACATAAGAATTTATAAATTGGGTTATTATTTGTAGAAACATTATATACACACAAAGGAAAGATTAAATTACAACATAAATAAATAAAAAGAGAGTCCACATATAATCATTTCATAGTATAATAACGAAGTATGCGTAAAACCCAATGAGTGGAAATGTATTTTAGAAATTTCCTTACAAATATAATTTTGTTAATAAAATGGATCAATTATCTGTATTAAATATAATTAAACATAAATAAATTAGTAATACATGTTATTATTTCAAAAATTATATCTCACATAATTATAGCACGACATAATAAAGAAGTAGAATATTAACCCCTAGAGTCGAAATTGGGTTAAGAAGTTCCCTTTCCTTGAATCTGACATGTTCTGTTTGTTCATTAATTTCGTAAATAATAAATTTAGGTTAATTTGTACAAGATATGTTACATTATTAATGTATATTATTCATTTTGTATCAATTATTTTTGTGTTATGGAAATTAGTTAATTATTGGAGTTTATATCAGATGTTTTGTCGATGTTTGGTACTTTAGTCGAAAATGAACTTGTTTTGATGTAAATTGTCCATGTGGTCAAAATTAGATCATATCCGGAATATTATTTAATATTCTAATATAATATATATCCATTATATATTTATATATAATATCCCATAACATTTATAGTTAATAAAGGAAATGCACCATTCATGGAGACGATAGTCCGTACGTATGCATGAACGCTACTTTCATTTCATTGTCATATTAAAGGAATGTAAACAAAATGATATATATGTATAATAAAATTCCAGTATAATATATATGTTAATTATGATACATGAGTTCAGTAACTTCATCCTTTAAATATTTCATTTTATGGAATGAACGAGTCATATTACATTGAGGGGCGGTAGTCCGCGCTTCCTCAAATGAAATTATCATATTATCACATTTTGGAAAACATAAATAAATATTGAAAATAAAAATACAAAACTCATAGAGACAATATAAATATAATATATAACATATATAAATATAGTTTTATCATTATGGCCACCATGAGAGGTGATAGGAGAAAATAGAACCGTGATTTTTTTGTGTGGTAGTAGGTCACCGTACAAAAAAACGATATGTTAGTGTCCATTATATAGAGGGGAGTGAATGTGTTGTCTGAATCCATCTAATTAAAACATCATAGAATATTTTGGATAATTTTTTATGTAATCATATAATATGAATAATATATGGAGTGATGAAGGAAAATAATGGAAATTAACATGAAAGAAGATGATACCTATAAATCATGTAACTTCTTTTGATTTGAGCCAGAAGGCGTTCTAGATTTACCTTCTTTCCAATGTCAAAAATCAATGTGTAAGGGAGGTATTTTGGGAGATTATTTTAGAATAATATGAATGATAAAGGGGGAATTAGAGGTGTGAGTAAGTGGGTAGAGGTGGTGGGATTTTATTAAAATGGAGGAGGGACACTTTAGGAAAGTCTGGAAATATAATTTTATTATAAATTCGATTTCTATTAAAAATGGTCCAAAAATAATTTAATTACAAGATAATATGATTTTTTCTTGAATACCTATAATCCGATAATTTCTAATCAAGTTTTCAATATTTTTTTATCCTTATCTTTTTTGATAAAACTTTATTTTAACCTTTTTCATTTTAGAGTGATATCGTGTTATTTACACAATGTGGGTCAATTTATATACAATATCTTGTAAAATAACCTGAAAAAAGTAATTTATGAAATATTTGGACCTAACATAACCATCTGGCCTAATAACATATTTTTAGGAAATTAATATCATTTAATAAACAATTTTATATTTTATGTTATGAATTTTTTAAAATTTGGACATTATTCATACTTGAATTTTCTTAAAATTCATAACAACATTAATCCTTTGTAAAAAACATTGCATAAATCATAAAATTTAATATCACCATAGATAATTAGTGGACGGAATTAATTATTTCAAAAAAATTATTTTGAAAATTTATAATATTATGTTTTTGAATCCTTTATTATTGAAGCAATCATTACATATTCATTTTGCATTAATTAAATTTTTTATGTGATGTATAAAAGTTATAATTAAAATACCATGATGTAGGAAATATTATTATATTTCTAATTACTATTTATAGTCAATGTTTTCAGTTCTATAACCCAATATTAAAATTCTTTTATTAAAATTACATGTTTATGTTATATTACTCTTTACATTAAATGAATTCTTATAACATGTAATTATCAGACCCATGTGGCTTCATGGGGTCCTGAAACTGACTCAAGGATACCCAAGATCATAAATATATCATAAAATTAGATTTAGAAATTTTATACGGTATTTTTATATTATTATAATATTTTTTTACCCATATTTACCATATTTTACCCTTTAACCAAGGTTAATAAAAATAATTACTGAAGTTACTATTCATAATGAACAAAAATAAATTGTGCCTATTTACACAATTTTTACCTTATGATTCCAAATATTGAATCCTTTTTCCAATTTCAATACTCAAAAGTTTTAGTAATTAATTTGAAATTAATTCTTGTTTTCAAAACCAGAAAGCGTATTTTTAAGTAGTAAAAACTATCAAAATATTTACATGTGTTTAAGTCCAATTGTAATGAAAGATTAATTCCAATGACCCAAATTGAATTACACTATAAAAATATATTCCATTTATACTTTAAATAAATTAATCCATAAAAATTATCTCAATATAAAAAGTTGCTATCAATTAAAATTTATAATATTTTTACTATTCGTCAAAACATGATCATTATTCGAAAAATATCAAAATTTATAAAGTAAATTTTGATGTATTTGTTTATAAATAAGATATTGTTTTGTAATATATAACAAATATTAGTGTCAATAACAAAATTAAAAAAAGGTTCTCCTCCAAAAGGAGGTAAAATTGCATTTTTAAAAAACAACTTCTTTTATCTAATAAATTGAAGTTGTTCTTATATCATATATCGAAAACATATAAAATGAAATTAAATCATTACATTGAATATATAACATAAATTTTTTATTAAATAAAAACCCCTAACGAGTTATATTATTTTAATAATATAATTATTCTCTTTTTAAATAGGTTTTCATAAAAACAGATCATTTATATTCAATTGGTTTTTATTTCTATTTCTAATAAATTAGGTAACCAACGAATCATTATTTAATCATGCGTAGACCATATTTTAATAATTTAATTGATATTATTCATTTCCTCCATTCCAACATCTAAGTTATAAGGGTAACATTTAAATAATAATATTTAGTTGTTCGTTTATGCTCGATGTAGTGTATCATGTTTTCTGTTGAAAAAATGATTCTTTATTAAAGCTCATGATGTTACATCATTCAACCCATTTGTAAATTTGGTCCAACCAATTTTAAAATATGTCTTGGTAACTTCATTTAAAATATCCCACATCATAAAAATATTTAATAAACCTACCACATTAAAATAATGAAAGAGAGTTACAGAGGTCATCCGAGATAACATATTTAAGGTTCCCTGTAGGAAAACATGCAAATTGATGATAAAACTAACACTAAAATACGAATACTTAGTGGTAGATAACAAAGTAATTTAAAGGTTATCCCTCAAAAACCATTATTATGTAATGGGTTAAATTACCATTGAGAAATGTAAATGAATAATGTTTTTTAAGATCCTTTTGACAGAGTTCAAGATTTTATTTATAATCTTGAATAAGAGAAAAAGTAAACATACTAACTTGTCAAGTAGAGTTTCATAATTTAATAAATATCTACCAAACACTCATATTTTCTCCAAACTATGAGTATTAATGATGACTTGGTCACATATCAAGCTCTAGAATAAACATTTAGATAATCACATAATCCACAAAAGTTAAACTGTATATTTGCATTTTCTTTAGATCTTATCCAAAAACCAAAATGGTTAGTATAAGATCATATAATTCCCCTAAAATAATAATCCATTATAAAAATAAATAATACACTTAATCTCCAAAATTCACCAAATAATACCCAAAAGATCAACAAATACCATTCAATAAATAATTATCCATGTAATTACTCAAATAGAATAATCCAAACTAAGATTGAAACTCAAAATATAGAATTATTTGAGCACATAGAATTACAGGATAAATCCTAACATTTATCCTAAAATAACATATACCACAATAAAATTATCATACTTAAAAGTAATTAACCAAATCACATAGACTCCCTGATAGGTTAATTATTTCCATAAATAACCCAAATCACCATATGTCCATAATAAAAACATAGATTCTTCCTAAATCAAATTTAACGATTACTTATCAAATGAAATACAATATTATTCTATTTTCCTTAGTTATATAGTGTCCCCAAAATATTTAATATCTTCCAAAATATATTTCTTACTTAATTATCAAATCATTTTCTTATACTAATGATATCCAAATGATAAAACATTATTTCCCAAAATCAAATTATTCTTAATCCAAAAAATCATTTAATTAAAAATAATAAGTCATATTAATTAGGGACATCATGTAGTCTAGTGGTAGGTGATGCGCCCTTATCGCCCTTTGGTTTTGAGTTCGATTCTCATAGCATTTATGGACGTGATGGTTTGTCACCTATGTTGCAGTTTTTCCCTTTTTATAAAACTCAAAAATAACACGAACATGTTTTAACCTAAATGGTTCTCTTATACCTATATTTTCATCCCAAATGATAATGACCTCAAAATCTCAATTCGATAACTCTTATATATATTGTTACAATCTTTTTTCACCTCTATATTATAAAATATAATAATTACTAATAGAAAGAACATCATACCTTGATCATGGTGTCCACCTGGATTCATCATCATCTTGTTCATGTAAATTGAAGGTATGTGCACTGAAAAAATTATTAAGATATCCTTTAAAATTATTTTAATTTATTATCCAAATAAAACTTGTATAGCTTAGGTCATATGGGTGTTCATGGAAAAATTAATTTTAGAAAATAATCATGTATGACATATAATTTCAAAACATCTAAAAAAAATTATTTTTATAAAACAATCAGACTGAGTTTTAGTTAAAATATTAAATAAATAGTGTCCTTAAAAAACCATAAGTATGTACTAAGTGAAAATATTGTAAAAACAAATATAAATATGTTGTACAATGGGGTACTTATTCAGAACCGTTTTCAAAATCAAAATATACTTCAAAATCTCTTGATAACGTAAAATATTTGGAAATGATTTGATAATATTTACCTTTCTTGTAAATATGAGAATATTAAGAAAATAGGATTTGATTAAATAAAACCCCTAATCCACGATGGTATCGAGGTATAGTGGATGTTTTCGATATCTCTAACAACTGATTGCAAGTGAGTTTTATGTTATAAAAAGATTCATAATAATACAAACATGACATTGTAATAATTAGTGCAAGAAAGTCATCAGTAAGAGATCTTAATATTGTTTGAGATACTCCTCCTTCCATTTGTAACCGAAATTCCTTGATCTGAAAAATTTATAAAACAATTATTTAACTAAAATAATATACATAGAGAATTATATTGTGGTTATACAAAACATCTAATCCCTAATCTTTTCTAAACCAACCTCTAATACCAACTGTAATGCCCAGGCCTTAAACATTACATAATCTTGATTTAAGTCAATAATTTGACTATAATTTACTCCAAGGATATTTTTAGGTTTACAGTTTTATAGAATTACACCATATATATCACAATACATCTCAAAATATTACAAAGTAGGCACTTCTACTCTATCCAATTTTTTTCACAATAATAAAAATCCTTTAAAAAAATCACGAATTCTTTTCATTATAAAAATAATCATGAATTCTTCCTTTCTCTTACCCTTCCTTATTGCCTGTGAAAAATGTTTCAAAAACATTAGATAAGCATAAAAATATATGTAAGGGATATAAAATAAAGAATTAAAACAGTTGTCCATGAACAGATACTATTCAACAAATTCATTCTTTTTTAATCATAAAATTGAAGCTCTTTGAAATGCCTTATGAAAAAATAATATTTATAAATAAATTATAGAAATTATAAATCATAACGGTAAATTGTGGAACCTATAATATACAGACGATGTAGCTTTCATAACAACATAGGGAGTATCCATCATGGTTTTTTTCGGAATACCCATCATAGTATATTCCATAAATATTTTAATTGAAACCTTATCATTTACCTCCGCCACTTTACCTAGTTCATTGGAGAGCTATCACGGGCTCACCAACCCTAGTTATATTGAAAACCACCGGTATTTGGTTTATCATATAACCAACCATCAAGTTTACAAGTACCATTACATAGTCATAACACATAAAAGATTAAAATTATCAACATTTCTCTTATCAATCACAATAAATCAATTCAGGATATTGATATATTCCATAAATTTCCAAGACCATTTAAAACATTTTATAAAGTGATTATTGAATCAAAGTGTCCCATAACACATTGATGATTTTAAAATAAATTAATAATTATAATTATAAAACATATATGTACATATAAATATATCATTAATATCATTTTGAAAACACTAACATTAATGAGAAATTTTTAGAAGAATAAATATTTAGAACATTTAAAATTATTTTTTAGTTAAATAATCCCTTACACTTAATAAAAAATTGAATAAAAAACATCAATGAATAACATTAAAAAAATTTATAATATCATGAGAATATGGAAATTGATTATATAATACGTCAAAGTGTAGTATCTACACCATATAATATTAAATTGGTGCATAACAATAAATAATTCCCAAATAGAATGTAAATTGAATCATAATACCTTACAATAATTGTATCCCTTGATTAATGATAAATAAATGACATAATTATTTGTGAAAATATAAATAATCTCAATATATGTGTATATTTAGTTTAAATCAATAAGAATTCATTCACATATATTCTTGAAAAAACTAATCCAATGACATGGATATTTAACTCAATGAATGGAGATTGTGTTTCCATTTCCCTTACAAAGTTCATATAAATGACGAAAGAATTTATAAATGGGGTGATTATGTGTAGAAAAGGAATATACACAAATATAAAATTAGAAATGAAAACATAAATAAATAAAAAGTGATTCCACGCATAATCGAGGAATAATATAATCAACGAAGTATGCGTAAAACCCAATTAGTGGAAATTGAGTTTTGAAATTCCCTTACAAAGATCATTTTGTTAATAAAATAGATCGATTATGATTATTCAAAATAAATGTTCATAAAGAATGAATAAATAATTTATAGGATATCAGTATTTATTTATCACATAATCATATCATGACATAATCATGAAGTATAATATTAACCCAAAGAATGGAAATTTGGTTAAGAATTTTTCTTACCTTGATCTGACTTGTCATGTTCGTTAATTAATTCCACGAATATTAAACATAGATTAATTTATACTTTATTGAGAACATTTTTAAATTTATTTATTCATTTTATATCACTTATTACCATGTTTTATAAATTAGTTAATTATTTGAGTTCATATCAGACGTTTTGTTGATGTTCGGTACTTGAGTCCAAAATGAACATGTTTTGATGTAAATTGTCCATGTTGTCAAAAGTTGATCATCTCCAAAATATTGTTCATGATTTAAATATCATATATATCCATTATATATGTATTTATAATAGTCCAAATCATTTTGAGATAAGAATTGAAATTCACCATTCATTGAGACGGTAGGCCATATTTACGCATGAACGCTACTTTTATTTTATTTCTATATTAAATGAATGTAAAGTAAATGATAAAAAGGTATATTATAATTACAATATAACATATATGTTAATTATGATACATATTTTCATTAAATTATTCCTTTATATGTTCCATGTATGTAATGAATGAGTCATATCACATTGAGGTGGCGATAGTCCGCATTTCATCAAATGAAATTATCGTATTTACACAATATGGAAAGCATAAAGGTATGTTGAAAATAAAAATTACAGAATCATAGTGAAAATATAAATAAAATATATATCATATATAAATACAGTTTCATCATAATTTTCACCATGAGATGTTGTAGGAGAAAATTGATCATGGATCGTTTCGTGTTGTAGTAAATCATCGTACACCGAAAGAGTATGTTCGTGTCCACAAGATAGAGGTGTCTAGAACATTAGTTAAAATACATCTCTTAATAGAATAAAAATATATTGAGGATACTGGTTTTGATATGTAATCATAGAATAAGAATAGAATAGAGAGTGAAGAAGGAAAATAATAGAACAGAACTTGGGAGAAGACGTTACCACTTAATCAGGATACTTCTTTTGATTAGAGCCAAAAGGATTAATTAAATTGCCTTCCTCCCAAGGTAATTCATATATAATTAAGGGAGTGATGTTTGGAGACCAATTTATAAGAATTTTGATGATCCCATGGGATTTATATGTTTAAGTAAGTGGGTAGAAGTGGTGTCCTTTTATAAGAGAGAGGAGGGGGACTTTAGGAATATCATGATATATTATTTTATTATAAATTCAATTTCAAATAAAAATGGTCCCAAAAACTCATTGAATTAGAATATAATATTATTATGTTTTCAATACCCATAATCCAATAATATTTAGACATGTTTTGAATATTTTTTTAAACTTATATTTTTTCTTTAACCCTTATTTTATGATTTTTAATCATATAGTGATATCATGTTATTTACACATTGTGGGTTAATGTAATTACCATATTATATCAAATGACCTAAAAAATGCCATTTATGACATATTTGGACATGTATTAATGATTTTTATGAATATTATATTTATCAAATTTTTCATATTATTTAATAAAATATTTTAAAATATAAGATTTGATTTATGTAAATTTTGAAAAATATTCATACTTGACTTTTTCCCAAATTAAAAAACACAGAATTTTCAGTAATTATTTTAAATGTAATTCCTCCAGTAAAAACTATAGAGCGTGTTTTTAAGAATTAATAACTATCATAATATTGATAAGTTTTTATGTCCAATTTAACTATAAAATTACTTAAATTGACAAAAATTGCATTAAAAGATAAATATATATTCCATTTATACTTTAAGATCATTAAAACATATAAATTATCTCAATGGAAAAAGTTTATTTAATTAAAATTCATCATATTTTTCAATTCATCAAAACATGATAATTATGATAAAAATATCAAAAATTCAGCCAACATAAATTTTGATTTCTATATTATAAAGAAGAAGTTTATTTTGTCAAATAGAACAAATAATGGTGTCAAAAAATAAATTTAAAAAGGATTCTGCATTAAAAGGCGGTAAAACTGATGTTTTAGAAAAATAGTTATTTTATCCAAAAAAAATTGAATTTGTTCTTATATCGAATCTAGCGAACATATAAGATTAATTTAAAAAATTAAACTGAATATATAATATATATTTTCCATTAAATAAAAATCAATAAATAGTGACAAGATTTTATAAACACAATTACATTCTTTTTAAAAATATTATCATAAAAACATGTCCTTTATATTCAATTGTTTTCTATTTTTTTTCTAAATATTTTGGTAACCAATTAATCAGTATTTAAACATGTTCAAACCATATTTTTAGAATTAAATTGATACTATTAATTCCATCCATTCTAGCTACTATGTTATAACAGTAGCATTTAAATATTAATATTTAGTTTTTCATTTAAGCTCACTGATGCGTATAATAAATTCAATGTGACATAGTGTTTATTTCATAAAACTCGGGATGTTACACTATGACCCGAATGCCTTTCATGGAATTAAGTCCCTATATCCCGAAGGATCTACGATATGAAGGAAAACTGTTGTGTGGCCCAGAATCCCAATTGGTATGAATAATACTTCTTCTTTAATATGTTGTTATTGTAACTGTACTGCTATTGTGCTAGAGTACATGAATATGGTTTTGTATCCATGGACTGAGCTTGTTTTTTTGTAACACCCAAATTCATTGGTAAATATACATAATAGTTTTTGTTATTATTCATAGGGATAAAATTGATTAAAGGGAAATATATGGTCACTTTTCTAGGTTTCTATTTGAATTGGACCATTTCTCCCCTCAAATCAAGAAAATTATAATATCATCCACTGATTTTTTATATCAACCTACTGATTTAATTAGAAAATGATTCTGATTTTTTAAATTTATTTATAAACATTAGATATAGATATGAGATTTTTTTAATGAATAAGACTTGTATACACTTTGGGAAAAAAGGACAACCAACTAATAAATTCATGAATAAGGCTCTGAAGACATATACTATGTTGGATCCTCGAATACATAAAATTGGTAAAGATGCTGAAATTAACGATTAGGTTGTGGAAACCCATTGGAACTGAATGGGAGATGCCTATACTATTGATTTTCCATTGAAACGTAGGAATGGGGGTGAACAAATGGCTCAGACACCGAATAATTATAGAAATGATAGACATAATTAGAATGATAATGAGGATTTTTGTCTACCCTTATAGAATTGGGAAGGAGGTTTGTAATCATTTTATGTTCTTACCTCTAGGAATATAATGTAGGATAGTCTTGGGAAACCTACAATTAAAGGAATCATAGAAACTACTCTCAGGTACAAGTATGATGCATGTCATGTGTTCAACAATGTATGGATGTTTACTAAAATTATGGAAGATCATTTTTATAGGTATGCATAGGAACCAAAATTATCAACACTGGAGGATGAGATGGCTCAATGATAGGGAGATTTTGAATTTCATGTTAACGATAAGATAAGGATTTCATAGGATAGGAAAGATGACCCGTGGATAGACAAGTTACAAGGGAATGATCAGATAAAGGTGTAGTCTCATATATCATCTTTTGTCTAGGGAAAAAGTGGTAGACAATGAGGGTTTTATGATGGTCTTTCCCAGAAAATCAAAGACCAATGAGATTATCAGTCCACAAATCAAAATGTTGTTGCGATTCCATTGAGTTCTCACTGATAGAATGAGATTCCCTTGGGAACCACTACCCAACAGGGTAATTTAATAGAGATGTATATTGATACCTATGAAAATTTGAGAAATACTGATGGGTCCATGGCATTACAGATCCAACATGAAATTTCTATTTTGTTTGAGGTTTTGTGCCTTATTACAAGGGCGAGGGATAGTGACAATGAAGATGGTGGTAGGTCATATCCTTATTATTTCTATGATTCTATGGTGTCTTCTTATAATATCTATCAGACAACTACATGTGAGGAATGTTCTAAGGGGAGGATAAAAAATTCTCACACTGCAATTTCTTCAGGGGAGTTTACGAATGGGAGGTTTTCCAATAACCTCATTGATGAAATTTATGATTTGATCAACTCAAAAATTAGGCATTTACACATGGAGAGGGAACCTTCCATCTTTGGCAGTCAATACTACCTTACAGTCCTAAGATTCATCTTCTTCATGGTCACATACAATATAAGGTCTAACATGATGATGAACATAAGAGATCTATCATGAAAACATGGTACTCTGCCCAATCTAGATGACAAATCATCTACATGATGAGATACATTATTATAATATGATGTGGTATCTTGTCAGAATCCATGGTTATAGAGGAGAGGTCGACATCCACGTGGAAGAGGTAGACCTCCTTTAAAATGGGTTGTACTGGAAAATCTAAAATGTGACAATTGGGTGCTTTGTTTGTGCTGAATTGGGTTTGTTTTGGATTGAATGTAGTAATGCTTTACCTAACCCCATCCACTTTTTACACTTTCTTTTTTTCTATTCAATAAAGAGACCTAGCCACAGACTTGTTTTAAAAAACAGAAAATAAAAATAACAGAAATTATATATAAATATATAGTTAATTACATCAATAATTACAAGTAATTTTATAATTAATTATGTTTTAACTATATTATTAATTATATAATAAATTATATTGTTAAATATAGTATTAATTTTATTTTAATTATACAACTAATGAGAATTTATTGTATTAATAATTATTAACTATGTTACTAATTATATGTCATTTAGAATTAATTATATTTCAGATTTTCCTATAATTATAATAAATTCTATTATTAATTATATTATTAATTATATTAATAATTATACTGTTATTTATTAATTATATCCGTAATTACAATATTAACTATTAACTATATTGTTAATTACATTATTAATTATATTATTTATTTTAATTATTTTATTATTAATAATTACCTATATTAAAAAATATTAAATTATTTTTTAATTATAATTAAGTATATTATTTATTAATAATTACATTAATAATTTTATAATTAATAAATAATTATATTTATAATTATATTATTAATTTTATTCAAAAAAATTGTGTTAAAAATATATATATTTGTAAATATATTTCTAAATTTATATATTACATTAAATATAATTATATTTCTAAAAATCTTAATATATTTATTATTAATATATTCAATTATCTATTAAATTTTTTATAAATATATATTTATATATAGAAATATTTTATTGAAATTTTATATTAATAAATATATCGATATTTATAAAGACTATAATATATGTTTTTAATTTTATATTTTTATTTATATATCAATATATAATATTTTTATATATTAAATTTATTTATAAAATATAATATTTTATAAAAAACCAAAAATTTCAACACCTGCGCAAATATTTACTTTTAATTCATTTAATTTCAAATTAAATTTTTTTCATATTTTAATAATATATAATGACTACAAAAACGTAATAAATTCATGGTAAACGCCAATAAGTTTTTTTATATATTTGTATATATTTAATTATATATTTAATAATTTTTTATTTATATATTATTAAATATATATTTATAAGAAATTATTTAATAAAATATATTCATATTGATATTTTTAATCATTTGTATTTATACATATATTTGTCATTATAAACATTTTAATGTTTTTATTTAAAAATTATACATATAATTATATATATATACATATATACATATATATATATTTATTTAATGATTTATATTTATATATAAATTCATATTGATAAACATTTCAAAATATTCATATTTAATAATTTATTTATATTTAAAGCCCAAATATATAATATATAAATTTATATATTTTTTAATATATATTTAAATATATTTATTGTATTTATAAAATATAACATTTAAGGGAAAGTGAAATGGTTAAAAAAATAAATATATTTTTAATTATTTAAAAATTATTAATTATTAATAAAATCATTAATAAATTATTATATTGTTAATTATTATTTTTCATACTAATTTTATTAAATGATTTTTTGGTAGGCCCAATTGTTAAAGAAATGAAAAAAGAAAACCCTATTTAACTACGATTCAGTAACCAATTACATATCAATAGACGTAAAACATATGGCCACAATACATAGAGTTAAAAACAATCAGAAGAATACCAATGACTAAAGGATAACTATATGACATGAAGGTCAAATGGAAAGAGGGTTAGTAATGAATAAGGCCAAAAATACGGCTACCCATCGCCACACATCCACTACCATGATGAAACACAAGCCACTATTGAGGAAAAATGTATGAAGGCCCACCCAGCAGTCGACACCTCGAAGGAGGTCCACCAATCCAACTATTGCCTTCCCCAAACCCACAACACCATCTTACATCATGATCATGTACAATGAAAAATATGCCACTGACAGTAGCTCTACCTTGTGAAGCCTAGAGATATATGTGATCATATGCTGGCCACTAACCACCACTTCTCCACTAACATGCATTATTGTCGACCCCATCATTGAGTGGGGATCCTATTTATCTGTTATCCCTCACACTGATCAAGGTACATCCTTCACCAAAAATATCAACCAACCCCTCCATCAAAAAGGATTCAGGAATTATTTTTGTCCCCACATTGGAAGCTGGTATAATTCTTTATAAGAGACCCACCAATATAGTATTTCAGCTTCACCACCACCATCCACATGCCATACTGGTATCCTTTTATGTGTTAGGACACGTATCCCCCACACGGAGAATGTATTCATCAAAATTACAATAAAGTGGGGATATTTCTTCTCTTCCACCCATGGTTTTCCATCATCGTCGAGAAGGAGGAAGATGTTACCATTATAGCTTAAGATCTCAGATTTTCCCCATGTATGAGGAAATGATCATCCATCTTCCGCATCAAGTGTGAGCCACTCTTTATCATGACAATCAACCTTTATTTTTCATCGGACATGAAACAATATTCTTCATATCCCCATGGTAGATAATCCTCTCACACTACTCCTCATGGCCTTCATCTTCTCAAGAGATAAAATCTCACTACTGACCCCTGCATATGTATACAACCTACCTTTAGCATCAGTCGTAGACTAACCCACATAGTGTTCTTCCTCTCCCTTAATTATTATTTATATTAACATAATATTTACTTTGTTATTTTTATTTTTAATTATTACATTTATAAGTGATATTTTATTTTTTAGATATATTTTTAATTATAAATTATTATCTATGAATTACCATTAATAATTAATAAATTTTATCATTAATTTTTAATTTTATTAATGTAATAATATATATATATATATATAACAAAATAAAACCAACAAAAAAATAAAACATTTTGCTAAAGAAAAATTAGAGAAATTCCTAAAATGAATTGACGTGATTGGAAGAGAATTCATGTCATAAATTTATTTGAGGGCCCTAGTCCCATATCCCAATCCTAAAAAATCATTACCCATTTTATTAAAAATCCCAAAGGGAAATTTTTTTCTTTTCATGACATCAATAAATTAATTAATATCATTTTTAAAAAATTGATGAATTATCAGTATTAATTATCAGTTGCAGTCCTAAAAAAGGGTATCAGTTTTTCTTTATTTTAAATTTCTTTCTATAAGAGGATGCCACCTGATTCTAGACATTACCGATTCCCCCTGATGACAGTTTGATTTTCACCACCAGACCCCATCTCTAATCTTGGATACTATGAAACCTCACCCTCTCCAATTCCCCTATCACATTTCACATCTCTCTATCACTTATGATTCATTAATTTCAAAAAAACTATAATAATCCCCACCCTAAGGAAATTATAATGTGCCCTCAAGAAACGGAAATGGTGGGAACCATATGGATATACATTTTCGTGATATAACCCCACATATGATGACACATCCCTGGTGAACTACCTCCCACCACACCTTCCTGCTTCCCCATCCTTCTGTCGCCCATCACCTCATCTCGCCTCTTACATGTTCATTATAGAGTTTTTCGCTTCTCCGTACCCACTTTCCATACCAACCATGTTAGAACCTGTATTACACTCTCTTTTCATGGGTGAACTCTGAACATAATAACAATATATCTCACCTCACCACTTCACCAATGCCTCTTGATTTTTTCCCACCTCCCGTATCTCTGCCTCCCTCTCTTGGTCACCGGTGTTAAGATAATAAAAATTGGGTATGGTGATTGATGATACAAATTATTATGGAAAGATATAGGACCACCACTAGAATGGATAGCCAGAGTCCCTCCAACCATTGTTGCACATCATCCCTTTAACCATTCCCAAGTTTGTACTTTAGTTATTATGTTCTTCTGATTTATCCAAATAATCATTTAATTTGTTACATTATGGATTTTAATAGGGTTTTTGATTTATTTAGATTATAATTTTGTCAAGGGAGGACCTATTAAAATGATAAATTAATCCATGGAAGGATAATTCTTATGCATAATTATCAATTTATTCGCAAAGGATAACCTTTTTGTTTCATAGAGACCATACATTAATGATTCGTATTCAAAGATCAATCCATAATATTCTCCAATATCACCGATATTCAATAAAATCCTTCCACCTACCTATGTTTATATTTTTTATCCATTTCCTCTAAATTGGTTAATTGTTTCCACACTAAGAACATTAAATTTATTTTTTATTTAATTTTTATAGGTGTTCCTAATACATGATTTAAATAATTTCTCTTATTCAATTCAAAAAATATAATATTATTTTGGATTTATTATTTTAATGCCCAGAAATGATTCTACCCTATTTAATTATGCTTTAAATTTTTTCCATTTATATCCAACTACACATGTGTACTCTTTTATGTAAACGCTTTTTTATGTCTTATTGGGTATGAAGACATGAACTATCATTTTTATTTCAAGAATTATCATCCCTAAAATTAATGAAATTTCATATAATCATTGTCACACTATATATACATTGATTTAATTCCTTACTCTATTCAATAAGTAATAAAATTTGTGTTCTTGATCTTGTACAAAGTTCCTAAAACATGCGTTAAATACAAAAAAAAATGTCCTAATGTCATTTTATTAAATATGATCAATAGTTTTCCCATCATTAAAATTTGAGATCTAAAATCATCCACATATGAATTTATTAATTTTACTTCTAGATAATTCCATTGTTTCAAATATTATTAGCAACGTACCATAGAAGGTATAATATTTTTCCAAAACATGAGAATTAGAAGATATATAGCAAGGAAGGTATTTATTTTCCATACATTTGAAGTCATAATTGTTGACATATGTAAAAAGTTAACATGATAATTATAGAATTTTTACTAGTAAAAGTAAATGAATTCATAATTACCATAGTATTTTTGGGTTATTTTTAATTACCAATGGTAAGACATTCCATTATTGATGGACATAATGTTTATTTTTTTGGTATTGGTAAAATTTACACAGTTTCTAGTATATTTCATTATAAAAATATGGTAAAAATCCATAATAAAAAACCAATAACATGAACCAAATAAATCTGTACAATAATAGAAATTAAATAACTCTCCTTATTATATCTATAAGATCCATGGATACCACCTCCAACAATCTTTCCAAGATTCATCAAAACACTTACCATGTTCAACACTTCAATGAAAATATTTCGTATAGTCACAAATACAATACAATTACCACTCCACCTCTATTCCACAAGAGCTTTATTATTTCTCCTAGAACATTTCTTATGTACCCCCAATTCCAACACCATCCCCCCTGAAAATCCACCATGTCCTCATAGTGAAAAATAAGAAAATTGGGAATAGAAAAAAGGATAGTTTTCTTAACTATAATCATCCATAAGATATCCAATAAATTTAATTAACCATTGAAAACATAATCCATGGTATTTGGAGATAATAATAGATTTAGTAAGAACCTCATTTGAATTACTATCTAAAATATTGTTTTATAAGGGATGTGTAACAAGATCCCTAATGACTAGTTTATACTTTGAAACATAAAAAACTACATGTATATGCCTAGTGGGTGGAAGACCAATGTGGTAAGAAATCATTCCAAAATAAAAAATTACTAGAAAAATACTATCATATTGTACCACTAGATTTGGAAAAAATGAAGGAAGTAGAAAAGTTAGATGTAAGATATCTAAGCTTAACAACAAAAATTCAGCCAACTAAAATGAAACTGAAAATCTTTTCTTTTTTTATGTACACTACATAGATTAATGATAATTCAACAAAAGGGTTAGTAACTATTTAAGAACCTTATCCCAATCCACTAAATATGAATTGATGAACTCAATAGTTGTATCACCATTAGAATAGTGTGTCAAAGCTGGAGGCTTTCAACCATAAACAAAAACAATTGGTGTCTAACTCACAGACACATAGAAATATGTGTTTTAGGAAAATTTATCCCAATGAAACCAAAAAAAATCCACTGTTGTGTGTGATATAAAGAAAAAAATGAAAATTGGTATCATAGATGCGATTTATAAATTTCATTCGACCACATATTTGATGATGATTGGTGGAAATAATCTTATTCATAGTGTCATGTGACTAGAAAAATTCATTGCAGAATAAAATTGGTGAATAAAGGATCGTAATCCATAAAAGTTGAATTATGAATTTCATGAAGGAGGAAAATTTCATTCATGAAGATTTCTCCCACACATTGGTTTCATATAGATTCTCTGAAGGTATTAAATGTGTATACATAAAGAGGAAATAAAAAAAACAATGTTAAAATCATAACCTTCTGACATAAGTTGTCCAAAAATGACATCCATATATATTTCATCCCATATCAAATCTTGAATCAAAAGGGGCCTTTAATAACTAGACAAACATAATATCTAGTATTTTTGTAATTGGTATATTGCATAATTTTTAATAAATCTATTCTCTATACTCATTATAAAATTCAAGAACAACCCCTCTTCTAACTACATATATGTTTTTATAAAACACCTAATGCCCCTAAAATAGAGTAGCATGGTAATAATGGAGTACATTCAAAATGATGAGGGATTTATTGTACATCAAAAGAATCCCATGAATGAAAATAAAGTGTTCATTCAAGGTTTATCCAAGAAGAGTTCCGAACTGATATTCAAAATATTTTATAATGTTAAGTATGTTCGGATTAGAGTGAACCTTAGGATTGGATAAATAAAATTCAACCTAATACGGTTCTAAAACTGTCAGCCGATGATCCTTATCCGCCCACCCCATAAAGAGTATCATGAAATCTAATTCCACTGTTGAGCCTATAGAGTATCTCAAAATCATATCCTAAAAGATTCACCTAATAATATTATTGGTCCCCAAATGTGATCAACTGACATAAAGAATTACTAAGACTATTCTTATTAGTATAAAAATTAATTTTTTCCCCAACAAATATTTTCACCAGTGTTGAATGGAAAGAAGTAAATCAATCATATTTTTTCAAAAACACATTCAAACAGATTCAAATATGATAAATATTTGATGATGTAGGCTATTGTCTAACCTCATTTCATGATAACCACCCATATTACCCTACTAGAGGAATTATGTTTCACTAAAAAGTGTATACAAATTAAATAAGACCATGGATGGGAGTTTATATCATGCACTATTATAGGAAATTAAAATTCTTTTGGAAAATATCTCCCAACCCAATTTTATTTATTTTTTCAAATCCGAATGTTTTTGAACTACACAACCATAGTGATTTATAATCTTTTGATAATAACCAGTAAGGTTTAGAAATCAAATGACTTTTTTAAAATTATTAGGAATAGGCCAATCCTTCACATGTGAAACCATTTATGGATCTATAGAGACTCTTTAAAAAGAAATAATATTCCCTAAATAATCCACAAATCAAGATAAAAGAAGCACTTTTTCAATGAAAATATAATCTATTAGTTTTAAAATTTGTTAATACCTTGGGTAAATATTCAAAATGCTCTCTACAAATCAACACATAGATCCAAATGTCATAAAAGAAAGAGAGGAAATGTTTTCAACTCAGATAACTGACTATGATTTTCATGGTAGCTTGAAATGTATTTGGGGAATTCACAAGTCTAAAAGGTATTATTAACTATTTTTAATGATCATGATGAGTGTGAACCACCATTTTTTAAATATCTTCACTCTTACCCAAACATCATGGAAACCTTATATGAAATATAATTTACTAAAATTATGCGATCCAAATTATTTATCTAATAATTCCTCATTTATTAAAAATTAAATTCAATCAAGAATAATTTTATTTTGTTTTAGGAATGATAATCCACACACACCGTCCACACATAATATTTATTGTTGAATAAAATTATTTGGATTGAAAAGGGATTGTTGATACTATGAATCAAACCATATTATTACATATCATCTATATAATTCTTTAATTCTCACTTAACATGGGTATTTCATGATATAGTCTCATATTTATAGTATTAGTATATTCCTTAAAATAGATTACATGATTTTACTAACACATAGGTGGAAGAACCCTGTTCTCCTCCAATGTCCAATGGAACACCTCTAATAATATTAGAATCTCCTATTCATTCTACTAATCCTAAACTATTATAGTGTCAACATTTGTTACCCTAGTTCCATATTAATGTCCATGAGTGACCATGTTATTACCATCTATAAATGACCTAAGAGCCATTGGTATATCTTGTTTGGGGTTTATACCCTATAATGAAACATTAAACCATTTAAATTAAAAACTCATGGTCAGTTACAACTAATGCGAGGTTACATAGTGATTTGTTTGAATCCACTCGTTTAATGTCTTAGACCATCTAGGTCCATTAATCTGCCAATTATTTGTGTTTTTGATGCCCTGGACCCATAAGTTGGTTCGGATCTGAAGGGTGGCGTACCGGTGGCAGGATGTCACCATGGTGTCACCCATTGATGACACTGATCAGCGTGACACCGATTGGCATGTCACCGATCATAATGTCACCGATTGGTGAGTCACTAGTTAGTGCCATAGGGGCTTGTTGGGGTTTCCTTCCCTAGTTTTTTTCTCTCATAATTCCACTTTTGACTCTTTTATGATTTTCAATGTTTTTTGAAGCCGTTTTAGCCCCATAATCAACGTTTAAATCCCCTAAGAGTGGGGAGACCCTCAATAGACGTTTTTTTCTCACTGTAAATGAAATACCATAACACACAGTTGTTATAGCACCTCTCTAATGGGAATTATTAAATAAAAATTAATTTCATCGTGTGTAACTGTCCATCCCTGTGGTGAAACCACGATCCGTCTTTAAAGCTATTAAAGATTCTTATCCTGTAACACCTAGATCACGCCATATTATCGCACAATAATTCTTTATTTCTCCTCATTGGCTCGTTTTTTTATTCTCCTCAGTGAGTTTGGAGTCCCCCCCTTTCAGAAGCATGTTTTGTGCCTGTGATGGAGGTTTCTTACTCATTCTTAGAGTCCCTAATGTTCCTCCCCTAAATGTCATGCATCCCCAGTTCTTGGAAGTGGAGAGAAACATCAATCGTTGATCATACTAGTAGGGTTACTCTATTGTCTCTCTTTATTATGTATCATCTGTGTTGGGAATAATGATGTTTCCTTCGGGGATAGATGAAACCTACCCATAATGAAGATAATTAATGGACTTAAAGAATGGAGGGGTGTGTCTGATAATGATTTTGTACTCTTTCATCTTTTCCTATATGTTTTGAATTGAATGGGGTTATGTCCACTGAAAATTGGGGCCATTTGTGGTACTTTTTTGCGTACTAATGAATCTCTATTTTCTGGATGATCATGTTTTTGAGCGGCAGTAACTTGGAAATTGTTTAATCACGTAAACTCGGTTGATTAAATGGATGAAAAATTAATAAGAATCCTTCTGTGGTCACCCCGGTTAACCAAACATAAATACGGGACTAAATGAATGACATATTTTAATCTAAATATCCATTATTTTGTTTTGATGATGTGTATAGTTGTTCTTATTGATGCTCTTGAGGTGAAGTGGATGGGGATGGGATCCCCTTCTGTGGTGAAATTGTTTCTTTGTATATCTGAGGTCATATGGGGCCGTAGGTTGGTTTTTGTTTTTGTTCCAGTACTTTAAGGGATCTCACTGATCCCCTTTATTGTTGTTACATTACAAGAGAACCGGGTGTGAATGCTTAAATTGTTTTTTGGTTGTTGTTTCCTTCCTTACCTTGTGATTATGTGTTTTTGACACTTTTTCTGGGGTGAACGCATCCGTCTGTTCGAGAATGAAGAGGATGCGCTGGTTGTTGCCCCACATTCCCGCTTTCCAAAGGTAGGAAACATCCATTCCATGTTCAGGGATGTTTGATCCTTGATTATAATGGGATGATGGGATGTCAGTTCTTCCTTTGGTGAATTTCTCCTCAGAACTCGTCACCTAGTCCTGATCTCCCTTATAGACTGTAGATGTTGTTCGTGAGACTCTTTCCAGTGCCATATCATCATGGACTCCGTTTAAATAAACTACTTTTATCGGGATAGTTTATGGGGTCCAACTAGGGCCACAACCTTCGTTCAGAGAAGTAGTCACGTCGGACATCACTAGCATGTCTGGACGCTAGAACAGTGGCACGTCTAGGTTTCTTCCCCTTATTATAGGGCTTCTTGAGGTTTTGGATGCCCGAGGATTCCCAGAGTTAATACGGGGAATTATTTTACATAGGCGTTTCTCTAAGATTTTCCTCAGCTTCCCATGTTTAATACAGGGTATGCCGTGAGTTTAACGCCTAGCGGAGATGAATCAGTCTAATAGAAACACTGAATAGAGTAGATCAGATGGGTGAAACCCCTATAGGGAATAATGATGTCAGGGCTAATATGTCGTTAGTTACTCGGTTACTACTAGGAGAAGTGAATAGTTAAATTGGCATGATCTCACCGGGATGTGGTGGCCAGGGTAAGAATCATGATGGATTATGGATGGTTAAGTGAAGTAGATGTAGAATGAAATGGAGTCGACTCAAGGGAGATGGTGATGTTGGAATTAAGCCTCATAGAAACCACCTACGTATCCCCGTGGTAGGGAATTAATGTCCACATAGTTCAGGATTGGGTATAGGATCGGGGTGTGCACAGAGGAAAACGACCCGATGATATACTGGGGCTTACGTGTGGTTAGCAGCTCGTGGTTAGTCTGAAGCCACTACGACAGACCAAAGATATGGGTCCTAACAAAGGGGACGAAAATGTCTTACCGTTGGGTTTAGGATTATAATGGCTCACCGCTGACTGAAGTTAACAGCGTCATACCACTGAGTGGTGATCACAGCGGCTTACCGTTGTGTGAGGCTCACAACGGCTTACCATTTGGTAAGGGATCACAACGACTAACCAATTTATGGGGGACAAAATGAGTGTACCGTTTAACGTCATGCATGATGGTGGTGGACTAACGTGGAGGGGGTCTGAACGACCGAGTGTTGGGCATGAACCTCAGGGGGGGGGGTTCCTACATACCTTTCCTTGGATAGGATCAAATTCCACATAGTTCGGGATGGTGGAAACCGATGTGAGGGGGGTCAGAATGAAAGGATGGCAGGAATGAACCTCATTGAGGCTTCCTACGTTCCATGACTTGGAATGGATCAAAGTCCCCATAGTTTGGGAAGGTGGTTGGGGCTTCACTATACGTTGTCCAGATAGGATTTCATGGTCTAGGCTTACTCTAATCTCACGTGAGTCATTATCGGTATGAGAAACAAGAGGTAGCAACGCCCTGATGATCACGTCATGAAAGGTGTGTCTGTGGGAAGTGAATGGGGATGACACATAGTTAGTAGCCTAAAATGTAAGTAGGGGATTACGCGTGGTTTGCGGCCCAAAGAGGAATCAGAGTCTTACACGTGGTTAGCATCCCAAAAAGTAAATAGGGGATTATGCGTGGTTAGCATCCCAAAATAGAAATAGGGACCTAAGCAGGGTTTGTGGCCCAAAATGGAAGCAGGGGGCTTAGGCGTAGTTAGAATCATAGAATGAAAACGTGGGATTATGAGTGGTTAAAATCCCCAAGAGAAAATAGGGTCTTACGCAAGGTTAGCAGACCAGAATGGAAACAATGACTTGCACATGGTTAGCATCCCAAAGTTGAAATAGGGAGGTAATCTAGGGTGGATGCTCAGACGGTGACAAAGCCCAAAGGAGAGAGGTATTTGGCACCGAATAAAGGATGGCTATGGTTCACATCCCCCCTCTCTGATCTTAGTCTAGTATGAAGATAGGAGGAGCATGGGTAATGCCTCCTTCATGAAATGATTGGGGCTTAAAACAAGGTGGATGCCCTTTCCCCATGGGAAGGCGCCGGGGCAGGGTTCCGGTTTAACATCATGTGCTGATGATGATGGTTCTTGGCAGTTTAACGTCCTACAACATAGACGAAGTTGGTCTACTCCGCACCCCTAGGACATACATAACAGACACCCTCCCTCCCTTGAGGGAAGGAAGGCATCAACAACCCCATGGTGAGGGGGTTTTATGGAGTGATCCATTGGGGGGGTCCATGTTAGTGAGGAAATACGAAAAAGAAATAGATGTTAGTGTGACTATGTGAATAGCATGAGGCGAAGCAACACAACAGAAAGTACGGCCCAAGGGATTTTTAAATAACTTCGTGTATACCTAGAGGGCCGCACGGGAAATGGAGTTACGGAGAAATGGATCTCATATGTAGAATCCTTACGAAGCTCTTGTGCTCCATGAATTGGTGGGGGCATTGTGAATGGGTGTTCTTTACAAAGTGAAATGTCCTATCCTAGGTAGAGGACATAAGTGCATATTGAAGGTTTTTCTTTAAGGGGAAAGGCATTCGCAGAGCAATGCCTCACGAAGAAAGGGTGACTTGAGAAACATAACATTGTGAAGCAATGTGCTTTGCGAAGTACAGTGACCCCGCCTTAGCATAAGGGTCATGTTTTCATGAAGGGTAAATCGTGAATCCTAAATGATTCATGACAACCCATGTCACCTTGGGGATCCCCTTCCTTTGTAGAGGCCTGTGGGCTCCGCAAAAAGAATCCCTCTTTGAAGAGGGTCCAAATTCTTGCCAAGGGGTAGGCACATCGTGATACAGATGTTCTTTGAAGAGCTCATGGTTGGGAGAGCACAGATTGACACATTATTCAAGAGACGATAAGGGTAAAGGTCGAAGGATTTGTCCTTTGGGCCCGAGAGGAGCCCGGTATATATAGGAAAGAGGGGCCACGTAGCAGATCTCGCTCGGCGTGAAGACTGAGTTGGCTCCACGGCGGGTTAGCGAACGTCAATGGGGTTTCTGGAGAATCCCTCCTCCTTGCTCCGTGGTGGGTTCGTGAATGTCAAATCGGATCACGGAGCATTCTGCCTCCTAGATCTGTGGTGGGGAGTGAAGGGGATTTTGGCACCAGCGGTAAGGCTATGGGGGATCCATGATGAGTCTTTTTGAGGTGGACCCAACGACGTTTCGTTTTTTATTATTCCTCCTGAATATTGGTGCCAACAAATGCTACCCTAGACTAATAGAGGAGGAGAATGTGAGGGTCCAAGTCTGAGGTTCAATCACCAAAATCCCTCGGTCAATCGTGTTGCTGAATCACGAAGGAGGATCGTGAAGAAGTGTGGCATCCTGGGGTCAGAATGTGCTGTGATGCCCTCTGCGGTTTGGATGTACTGTGAAGGACCAGGGGTCCTCTTCTATTAATAATGGAGATAACCTATATTTTTTCCTTTCTATTCTCCGTGATTTTGGATTTTAGCGATCTCAATTCGCGAATCTCCGCGTACACTGTGATTTCACTCCGTGAATCAAGCCTTCTACTTAGCGGTGCACAATGTGTATTTGGATTTGCGTCAGAGCACTTTGTGACTTGTTTTTGAAGGCCGGGCTAGGGCTTCATGAATAGCCTTCATGAACTAGAATTGAAAATTGTCTCCACGAACAAGCTTCATGAACCAAAAACAAAAATATGCCTAAACTAAAGGGTTAAATTAGATCATCAGGAAGCTACCAGGTGTGGTCATTGCGGATGATTCCCTATTGGAGGAGATGGATAATAACACGGGTGTAGGGGAGTTGGTGCAGAGCCACTATAGTAATGATTTAGTGGTGAAGGTGTTGTTCGAAGGAAAAATTAATTATCCACTATGTAAGAGGCTTCCTTTAATGTATTTTGGCTGAGGGACAACATCTTCATCCCTGAAGAAAGTATGGGCTAACCGGCTTACTGGTTTAGGAGCACATCATGCCAGCACCAATGGTTTAGGGTAGCTGACGACCATGATCGGAAGGACTTCACGCCTATTGATGTCGTAGACCTCCCCCCTCTACACCACACTATCTTGATGTGAGCTATGATGAACCCCGGAAAGGAGTGGTCCGATGAGTGGGATTTGGGACAGGGTGACAACTTCATAGATGACTAGGCCTGGGCCTACTGGGTAGGTGCCTCATGTGAATAGTTGGGGGCTTAGCTGAGAAGAGTGGTCATGTAAGGGGTTGCATGGGCTTGATAATTCCATATCTATAAACTGTATATGTTGATTTCAGAGTTGTTGAGAAGGTGGTAATCGAGGACTAATACATTCCACTTACACCATGGGGAGGTTGGCATCAGTTTATGGGATGTGCATCAGATCTCTAGGGTCTCGACACTGGGGGTGATGTACAAAAAATCACTCCCCGTTATGGGTGTGTGGGTGGATCTGGAGAAAATTACGCCACTATCTATGGCGTTGATGAGATGGTGCCAGGATAGGACAAGGAAGCAGTGAGGGATTTCAATTTCAGGGGATGGGTCAAACAGTTTTTGAATTTTCCAGAAGATAGGCGATTTTCGCTGAGGCCTCGGACATACCCGAAGGGGGTTTAACAAGGCAAGGAGAAATCTTAATATCGGATCGTGGAGGATATCCATTGGAAGACGTGGCAGTTCATTGTCTATACCGAGCAAAAATCAGTAGCCAGGTTGGTCACATTAATCACATCTCTCATCTGTGATTGGATCCTACTGGTGAGGGATATGAACATGGGCGTGCAACCAAGAAGGTTTATCATGGAGTCCATGATGGCGACAGGATGGAGGTTCAACCTCAGGATCCCCATTCTCTCCATGATATGCAATATTTTGTGGCATATTAGTGAAAGAAATAGGCCACAGAGTATATGAGGGAAATTCCCCCTCCTGTATGGGTGGATAGCAGCACATGTGAGGGTGTCTATGAATATCCAAACTGCATTTCCTCTCCAGGATCGAACTTCTGCTCGTCCATCTTGAATGTCGTGAGGAGATTTTCAGCCAAGATGACTATGAAAGCAGTACTGTACCATGTGTGGAAGGTAGAGGAATTCAACTTTCATCCATTCCCACAGCCAACTGGTGCTTTCAATGATGATGGTCAACGAACGGAAGATCATTGGTCCTACCTCCTATCATTTCTAGGTGTAGTGCTGGTCGAAATAGTGGACCGTGTGTGCCTCTATGCGCCATACACCACGCACCGATTTGCTAGGTAATTTCGGCGTATGAGCTGACTAACCCCATATGTCTATTTGGGGGGTTTCTATGAGGAACATCCATGCATGATGAGGCAGATGTGGCTCATGTTCACACAGGAAGATGGAAAGATGCGGAACAAGTTTCCTCCACCCATGAACATCTTCAGGTTGGTGAAGGAGTATGCGAAAATAAGGGAGGCAGACTACATCAGGGAGATTCTGAAGAAGAAAACCGTGTGATCCGGTGATGATTTACCTCTAGATCCTCGAGGTTGGGGTTGGAAGGTAGCAAGGACATCCCGCGGTGGTGGGGCTGCTGCGGCGGTGGGGCCCACATCGGTTGAGGGGGAGGTAGCAGTGGCGGATCCTGCAACGGCAGTGGACCCAGTGGTCCTAGAAGAACATATCTATCTAGAGGGGAGGCCACTGAGAGGATTCTGTAGATAATCCACTCGGGCTCCGGGGAAGCGTCCACGCCACATAGACATGCCGGAGAATGGTATCTTCCCAGAGGCCTGGGACATCTGGGAAGTCAACAAGAAATTCCTAGGCCAGTCTGATATGTGGAAACACCTGAACCATCATGGGATGGATTTTTCGTGGATATTCCCTATTAGGGATGGCTTTGCAGTGTCCCAGGCAAGGGCAGAGCAATACCTGGCCGAGTTGGTTGACTTTATCCACTACCAGGGTGCCCCCATGTCCAATGATAGAACAGGGTGAAGGTGTTCGTGGATTGAACAGATCCCCTGTGGCTTTCAGCTACTAATTTGAGGGAAAATATCCTTCTTTCAGAAGAATCTGAATATTCCTCATAGGTGGAGGATGCAGGTAGAGGGTGCCCTATGGAAGAGGGAAAATTTGGAAATCAAGGCTCTGATTTTGAAGAATTTGTAGAGGCTCTTGAGGTAAAATCTGGAATCCCTTAAATGGGATCCACTTCCAAGATACCTTGGACCCTTTACTAAAATTTGAAATCTGTGGGTGGACCTCATACACAGAATTTATTCTCGTCCCTCAATGGATTCAGATGCGGGGTCCTGCGGGATCCACGCCGACAGCTACGATGTTTACTGTATCCAGAGGGTCCAGGACATCCGAGGTGGCTCCTCCAGAGCATCCTAATCTCATGAAAATATATGGGGGGCCACTCCTCAGGGTCCCAATTGCAACAAACCAGGAACAAGACCAAGAATTTCATCTTTGTAAATATCCTTTACATGACTCATGACAGCAAGCCATCGACCAAGCTAAGTGGTGCACTTTTTATATGTCCAGTCCTTTGAATGGCATGAGTTTCCTTGGTGAGGTTGATTGGTACTTTTGGAGGTTCCCTTCCTAGGGGAATTATGGGGGTCGAGGAGGCGTATATCCAGACTGACTAGGTGCCCACCCTACCGGTCACTGGTGGGACCGTTACCAGGGTTGGGGCTGAAAATATTGATGTTGGATCTAATGATGAAGATCGATCGGATAGACCGGGTCCCCCTATACTTGATCAAACCCCATTTGCGGACTCTTAAGACGAGTTCATGGGGGAATTCCCTTCATACGAGCCTTCCAACCGCATAGACTAGGATGATATGACCTTTTATTAAGAGGATAGAAAAATAGTATGTCACTGATCATTGAAGTTGATCAAGCTCTTCATCTATGACACCCCCCAAACACAATGGCTGGATGAGATGGAGAGACATCGCTCGCGACTGCGTGATCTATGTTCTGGGGGGTGGATTCCAAACATCCCCAAATGATTGTCCATGATTTTATGGAAGAGATGATTAGGGAGTATGACCGTGGCCTCGGTGTGGGCTGGTAGTGGAGGAAAGCAGTGAACATGAAGAGGCTCCAATTGGTTGAAAATCAGGTTCAGTGGCTGCAGGTCCGGGTGGATGAGACTCGGCATCCCTCGACGTGCAATCTGTGATCCTATTATGGATGAAGGCCCATCTGGAAGAGGATGAAGAGAGAATGAAGAACGTTTCTAACAAAATGACCGTCATGCAAGTCGACGTGTATCAGGTGCAGATCGTGGCCGATGAACTATGCCCCATCACTACTGAGAAGGAGCATGAACTATACAGGTGATAGTAAATCCTAGATTCCACATGCCAGAGGGTGGAAAAGATGCAACTTTATTTTGATGGGGTCAACCAGTCCATGGGAGGGATTGATCCTCGAGTGATGTAATACTTGAAAACCTTCAAACATACTTTCATTCATTGATCATTTTATGATGGATACATGCATGAATTCTGTTATTTGTATTAGTTTATTTCATTCCATTCATATTCGTGGAGCGTAAATCGATCAATCTCTAAGATAACGTGGGTCAGGCCCGATGTGAGAAACAATGGATGACCACATTATTATTCCATCAAAATGTATGATTGAAAATGATGCTTCGATAATCTGGGGGTTATAACAACCAATCCGGATTTCTGGTGAGAAAAGGGGGAGGCCCGATTGGAGGACCATGACCTCATAACATTCTACGTACCATCCTTCCAATGTGACCTAGTGCACGAGCGGGGTAACATTAGGGGAGTTGTAATTAATACAAACATAGGGGAGTGGAATGTGTGAATCACGATACCCTAGGTTCAAACATTTTGAGGGTGGAGTGACACTGAAGGATAACAGTTGACTATGTTCAAAACATAGTATCCATATTGTATTAGCCTGATATGTGGGGAACAGACGAGAGCCGACCACTGTCCATGTTCGAACCATGGGGTATGAATCAGAATGTTATCCATTAGTCTTCCAGAATGATGGCCTAGGAAAGTAGGTGATTCATATGCCGATAATCCATACTGTTAGGGGGTTATTTTAGACATGAAAGGGGACGAGGGTCCGAATAAAGGGCATGTGAAGCATGGAGTGTGGGGTGAAGGGTTGTTCAGATGGAGTCCCAAACTCTTGAAATTACGCCACCTTGGTGAAAACACATTAAGTGGATGTCATGGGTCATTCCTACTCCCAGAACGGACCTCTCTAACAAGAAAGCTTATGCATCCCATTATTTTCATGGGGGAATCCCAGACATGTTCAGGATAATGTTGTAATTGTAGGGTTCCCCGGAATAATTCGGGACAAGGGGACGAAAAATGGGGTGGGTGTATTTATGATTCTTGGGTCTAGACTCAAAATAAAGACGCCTGGGTGTTACTACGTATCCCAAGAGGATGGGAAACTGGCCACACGTAGTTCTAGAAGATGTCCTGCAGTTTAACGTCTTGCATAAGGGGCACAGTGTGATCATAGTTTATGTTCACAGAGCTCATATAAAAGATGGTAGAAAATGCGGGAGACAGATGATATTGTGATTATAAAACCCGAAGTGAATGGTGACGTGATTCCAGATCACCATGTGTTTCTAGGTGAGGTTTTAGAATGAGGGACCAAAAACGAAAGTTAGGCTGGGCCCAACGGAGGAATTTAAGGGCATTCCTATGTACCACATGAGGATGGGAATCAAGACACACATTGTTCTAGGGATGGAACGTTAATATACAAGTGCCAGGGATAATAAGGTTGTGTGGGTCTGGCCCTAACACAAAAAGGAGTGGTAATTGATAGATTTTGTTTTTCCTTTAGGATGAATGAGTGTTTTTCTTATGTAAAGCGACGGACCAAGGATCAAAAGTCCAGGCGTCACCAAAAGAATCAAGATGTCTGTAGGTGTTGAAAAATTTTATGTCATGTGACCGATACCAAACATGATGTCCCCTCAAGTGAGGACACCATGATGCGGTGCCATTTTTCATCGTGCGGTGAGGACGATAATGTCACAGTTTAGGGTCTTTTTATGGGACCAGCTATGCATTTTAACATTTTTTCATTTAGAAATAACAATTTAAAGTCATATTGGACTAGGGTGCATAGTCTAGATTCATATGAATCATACATATACAAGAGAGGTGATGTTCAAGAGGGAATGTGGAGGGCATGATAAATCATACCCGACATGAATGTTGTCATAATCACATATCACACAGTGTGCAATTCCAAGAAAGAAACATAGGGACGAGGGGGCCATAAAAGGTTAGACGATTTGGGACAGGGGAGGATAACTTTTAGTTTAGCTGGACCCAAATTCAAGATGTCTGGGTGTTCCTACATATCCCATGAGGATGATAATCAAGCCATATGTTGTTATTGAAGGATAATATTAATGTCATGCAGGACAACATACTGTTTAATGGAATGCGGGACAGGAAGTATGAGGGAATAACTTCTAGAGATGGGCGTAAGTGGTGCGGCCACTGCAAACTTGACGTGAATGAGGGCATAAGACCACACAAACCACACCACGTGGTCTGATAATAGTTAGATCCCAAAAGGCAGAACCAAAGAGAGGAATCATAAATATATTTTAGTTAGGTTCTTAGAGCTAAGACCATGGAGAAGCGGAACTCTTCCAAATAGGATCAGACCTCAATCAAATCCCAAATCCCACGTGAGTCGAACTCAGTGTAGGAAACAGGGGCTGAAGAGATCTTCTCAATACATGGAATGTGCATAAATGGGAAGACGGTGTGGATCCTCGAAGAACTCCTTATTGCAGGTTTTTCTTCCTAACATGAAAATAAGTCCTAAGGGATAGCGCCAAGAGTGTGAAGATTCCACTTTGGCATGATGGGTTTTAAAATGATATGAATCATGCGACTGAAATTTCGGGCTTAATGTGGTTGCTGTGATGATGGAGGATGACTATTGACAATTTTCGAAAGACAATATCCATATCGTGTGACCTAAAATGGGAACACCAATTGAGCATTGACTGCTGACCGTATTCGCCAGACGGGACTTGTATTATTTATTTGTTCAAAACACTCGAGGATGTTGGCACGTAGTGGCAGGAGGGCCCTTGGGCCAAGAATTCATGCCATTTCAGGTCCCTTCGGACGTGAAATATGATGGAATCCATAATGAAGGGGAACACGAAGCCTGAAAGGTGGGTGAGAGAATTTCCAGGTAGAATTTGACACTCTAGGATATGGACCACAGTACACTTGGGCTCATTTGTGGATAACAGAAGAGGTTAGATGGACCTGATTGAGAGTAATCCAACTCAAAAAGATGAGTATAATGAAATTGAGGGAAGGCCACTATGGAGAGAGAGTTATTCAGCATGGTTGTTATAAACTCGACGTGAATGGGTACATAAGCCCATATCACACCGTATACCCCTCTCCTGAAAGAACACATGCCAAGGGGACAAAATAGTAGAGATATTTCGAAGAAATGGGGCTGGATTCGAAGACTAGGCTTATGGGCGGTCCTACGTATCCCATAAGGATGGGAATCAGGCCGTACATAGTTATGGAAGATGTCATGTAGTTTATCGTCTTGCGATATGGGCGTGGATAAGTGCAAGATACCAAAACGAGGGATGTGTATGGCACGATGAGTAACCTGACGTGAATGGGGACATAATCCCATACCACACCACACATCCTAATTGAGAACTTAGACTTGGGGCTTAGGAATGTCGAGGGATGTTGGGGATGTTGGCCCGAAATGGTAGGAGAGCCCATAGGCTAAGTATCCATGATATTAGGGGTCCATTTGGATCTAGAAGATGATTGAAACTTAGATGATGGGGTATACGAAGAATGGCGGGGCTTGTCTTCATAGAAGGGAAAATAATTTGTGGGAAAAATTTTTCATGGGGATGTGTGGGGCATGGAAGAATATCCCGATGTAAATAAGGAATTGAGTCCATACCACACTGCACAATCCTATATCAGATATTGGGCGAAGGGGCCTAAATGGTTGAGGGGCCTAAGGACGGGTATCCCGGCCAATTGTATCCATATGACCCTTCATGAGGGTGTTTCCTCATCATGGCTCCTAAGCCCACAGGGGAAATTATCAGTGTGGGAATCTAGGAGTAGCACTAGGATATTCCCATCAAATAAGGGACCACCAGTTGGAATCATACTCCTTCTAGAGCCAGACCTAATCTTGAAGAGACAACATGGCAAGATGAACCACTACACTCAATGCTCGGTATATATGGGGATAGTGACAACGACAAAGGATAGTTTTTGACCATGTTCGAAACACATCGTCTGTATTGTCTGATCTAAAATGGGATCAACAAATGAGAATTGAAAACTGAACATGTTTGGAACATGGGACTTCTATTGATTTTTTTTAAACCACTCGAGGATGTTACCTAAAATGGTAGGAGAGCCCTTGGGCAGAGAATCTGTGCCATTTGGGGGACCATTTGGATGTGAAAGATAATGTATCCCCATGAAAACGAGTGAGTGAAGCACATATGTGCCCATTCATTTTATCATCATGTAGGGCGATGAAAGAGTGAAATCCTCTATGAGGTGGGATGTATGGTGGGGTCATGATGAACTCGACGTGAATTAGGGAGAAAGACAACACCACACCATGTCTTCTAACCTGAGGAGAGATTATGATGATTTGGTTGAGCCTATGGAAAAACATTTCGGCGGTCCTACATATCCCATGAGGATGGGAATCAAGCCATACATAGTTCTAAAAAGTCCATGAAGTTTAACGTTTTGCGATAAGGATGTGGGAGGACTAGAAGAACGGGGAGGGTCACATGGTGTGAATTTTGTAATCATTCCACGAGTGGGGCCAAAGAAACATAGGCTACATCACATGAGATCCTCCAAGGGAACTACACCCAAGAGGGGTTTCCAAATGAAAAGAGTTTGGGGATGGACTCAGGACGAGGCGTCTGAGCGTTCCTACGTATCCCATAAAGATGGGAATCAAGCCATATGTAGTTATAGAAATTCATTTTAACATCTTACGTGATGATGCATATTGTAACGTCATGCAGGACATTTCACAATTTATGGTCATGGAAGACCATACAGTTTAAGGTCATGATGGACCATAATGATATTTAGGTTCATGAGGGATGATAATGTAGTTTAGGGTCATGTGGGACTACGTGACTCGGAGAAATTATGGCCTGGGAAATTTGGAATTGTGGGAGGAGTTATTCGCTCACCATCCATGGTAACCAAGGAGTATGCTCCATTTGAGTCAACCTTAAGAAAAATGTATCGTCCTTCCTATTTGAGCTCAAAATTGGGTGGTTTCCTTCCGGGAATCATTGGTGTCCTACGGGACAATACCAAGCCACCGTGAAAGAAGGAGTGGAGGAGATCATTCTTGATGAAAGCTCTAGCCATCTTGTTCTGTTTCCTTTTCAGATGGTGCAGGGCACGAAGCCTATTCTCATTAAGCACTTCCATCTCTGCTAGGCGGAATTCAGATACATTATCAAGCGCCTGCTGATCATAGGCAGTTGTGCGTAATGAGGGAAACTGAATCTCGATGGGAAGGACGACTTTTGTTCCATACAAAAGGGAATATGGGGTCACCTGGGTGGAATTACAAGTCGTCGTCTAATAATCCCAAAGGGCATTGGAGAGATTTTCTAGAAATCTATTCTTGATCAGACCAACCATTTTCTGCATAATGTTAGAGAGGGTTTTGTTGAATGCCTCAATCTTTCCATTTTCTTGTGCATGATAGATGGAGGTATGGTCAGAATGGATGTTGTACGTAGTGTATAGTTTCTTCATCTCACATACATGGATTTTTGTGTCGTTATTGGTGAGGAAGGCTTGGGGGAATCCAAATCAGTAGATGATATTGGAGCTCAAAAATCAACGATGGCACGAGCCTTGTCCTCCTTGAGTGGAACTACCTCTTCCAACATGGAGAAGAAATCTGTAGTTGTTAGGATGAACCTGCACTGGCGTGCTCTCTTCGGTGGATAAGGTCCCACGACATCGAGTACCCATACCACAAACGGCCAAGAGTACATGGTGGAGTCAAGAAGGTCTAGTGGCAGATGCCTGATGGTAGCCTGAATTTTTCCTGCATGGCACCTCTTGGTAAACTTGATATAGTCGTGGATCATGGTGGGCCAAAATTACCCCAATCTATGGACGTGGTCGGATAGTTTCGTCCTGGTTTGATGAGCCTCGTAGGAACTGGCGTAAACCTCTTACATGTCCATAGAAATATCGATCCATTTAATGCAACAAGGGAGAACCCCCTCAAACACGCTCTTGTAGTGGATCCGGTCATGACTAGGGCCATCCCGGAGGGTGAACTGTATCATGCAATATCAGATTCGCTCGATCTCAGCCTGATCTGCTAGGAGATAACCGTTTTGGAGATACTCAAAAAAGGAGGATCTCCAATTAGGAGTCACTTCAATCACTACATCATGGGGACCTTGGGGTCCTGACATGGAGGCGTTGGCAGTACGATGGATTACCTACGAGCTATCATCTACATCTCGGGTGATGGGAGCAATGAGTCTTCGTTGTGCCAAATGGATAATTAGATTATCCTATTCGGGATCTGCGAGTGATGCAGCTGGGCTAGCTAGGGAATCAGCACAACCGTTCTGAGATTGAGCCACATGAGTAACTTCTGCCCGATATCATAACTGGCCTATTAGCTAGAGAGTGTTATCCGACAATGGTATGAGCTCTGGATTTTTGATGACATAGTATCCTTTGATCTTCTTTATGACATGTTTGGAATCCCTCTTAACATGAAAGTGTATAACATCAATCTCAGGGCTAGCTTGAGGCCAGTGATGAGAACCTGGTACTATTCCTCATTGTTGATTCAGCCTTCTGACAATAGGAATGATTATGGAATAATGGCATGTGCTAGGGTAATAAAGACAATACCCATGCCTACTTTGTTGAGTCTAGGATCATAGAGCCTTCTTCCAGTGTGTCTCTGGGAAGCACCATCTAAGTGCATCTACCAACACGACATGTCTTGGTTTACTGAGAGGATCCGCTCATCGGGGAAATCAAGATCAAAGGACTACTCAGCAGGAGTCGGATGGGCAGCAAGGATTTCTTCCAGTGCTTGTCCCTTAATATTCTTCTGAGGGACAAACCTGATGTTGAACTACTAGAGAATCACTACACACTGAGGTAGACAATCTATCAGCATGGGGTGGCTTAGGATATACTTCAGTTGATCTACTCAGGATTCCATCTGTACATTGTTGTGCTGCAAGTAATGTCGCAATTTCTGAACTGCGAATACCAGGGAATGATATTTCTTTTCGATATATGAGATTCTGGTCTCCATATCATGGAGCATGTGGCTGTGGTAGTAAAAGTAGTTCTACATCCCGTCATTGTTCTTCTGGGTGAGAAGAGAGTCGATAGATCGTTCCGGGGCGGTCACATAAAGGATAAGACGCTTTTCGGAGATAGGTGGAATTAAGACCGGAGGCTAGAGGAGATACTGCTTTATTTCCACCAATGTAGTCTAAAATTTATTAACCCACTCATAGAGTGTTCCTTTCTTCATGAGCAGAGAAAATGGATTTCAATTGCTGGAAAAATTCGCGATGAATTGGCGTATATTGGATAAGTGGCCATGGAAGCCTCATAGCTCCCAAATATTACTCCGGGGAGACATTTAGATATTGGACATGATCTTCTCTAGCTCGTTCTCGATGCCCCGGTATATGAAAACGAAGCTGAGAAACATTTCAAAGGTGACCCCGAAGGCGCACTTCAATGGGTTCATCTTTAGGAGACGTTAATGGAGGAAGCTGATTACTTTCTCAAGATCTTTTGTATAGTCCTTATGCTGGTGGGATTTTACCTCCAGATAATCCATGTAACATTCAACCAATGTTCCTAGGATCAGCTTAAATATGCGATGTATATCCTTATGATAGGTGGCACCTTCTTTCTTTAAACTGAATGGAATGACTTGGTAACAGAAAGTACCTTGACCCTCCCTGAAGGCTGTTGAATCCTCGTCATCGAGGTCCATTTGGATCAGGTTATACCCGGAGTACCCATACATGAAATAGAGGTCTTGGAACACAGTTGTGGAGTCAATCATGAGTTCTGTCACTGGAAGAGGAAAATAATCCTTTAGACACTAACAGTTGAGATCCCTGAAGTCGATGAAGACTCTGATCTATCCGTTATTCATCCTTACTGAAACAATGTTGGCATTCTATTTAGGGTATTGGACATCCTTAACAAAATTGACTCTGATAATCTTATCAACTTCTTCCTCTACCATGTAACCATGATATATGTGCATCATCCTGGGAGGCTTGTTGAACCCGTGATGACTTTTCAGGAGACTGAGGCGGTGGACAGACACTTGAGGATCTAGTCCTGTAATCTCATCATAACTCTAGACGAATACATCATGGTGTTGTTTAAGGGAGTCTATGTACTGATGTTGCTCCTCGAGCGGCAGAGTGGCACTGATCAATGTTCGTTTCGGGTATGTATTTCTATCATGGTTCACCTGTACTAATTCATCGACTTTGGTAGTGAAGCCCTCTTCAAAGTCGGGAAGAGAATCCTATAAATCTTATTCTCAACTTATAGAGGAGGGATCATCAGTGGGAGGAGTTCCTTTTGAGTCGGAATATCCTGATGGGAGGCTGGTACTAGCCTTAGCGGTAGTGGACACTGCATCGAATGACTCCTGTGTAGCCACAACCATTGGGATGAAGGCTGTCAATCCATTCCCATCTGGTCTTCGGCCCAAGGGGCCACACATGATGTTGTCAAAGCAGTAGTGGCTTGTCGGATTGAGACAGTTTATCCTAGCCTGATGGAACAAGAAATAATGATATATTGTCGTTGCCATGGGGCAGACATCCCAATACCTAACGATAGTAGGAGGCCCTGAGATCACCTGATATTGATTTGTATAGGAGTACAAGGTAATCTTACAATGTCTCTTAGACTTGGGAATTTATTCCCCCTTCACCCAAGAAACAACAATGAATTGTCCCATTTCATGGGATGTATCCTCCAATTTGGGGACTGGAAAGGCGTAGGCATCATCTAGATCTGTCCATGGGTCGGTCAAAGCCATGGAATGCTCGACCTCATTAATCTGAATCAACTTTTCCTTTCTCTTGAAGTAGTCAGCATCCTGATAGCGGGCGTCATGAGAGGCAAAGGGAGAAGTTTCACCATGAAGCACACCCACTCAACCATTGAGGGAGTACTTGAGGCACTGGTGATCTGATGAGGTAACTGCCACATGCATGTGGATCCATAGCCTGCACATCAATGCATTGTAGGTGGTGTCTTGGGAGACAACCATAAATTCGGTGCTAGCAACTAGACCACCAAACTAGGTCTTCAAGAGAATATTTCCGACTGGGGTCTATTCAGTCCTATCGTAACCATGAATTATTAGGTCCGAGGGACTCAGATCATCTTCACACAATCCCAGTTTTCGTAGTTTTCGAGTCAAGATTAGGTTAATCCTAGAGCCCATATCGACGAGACATCGACAGACCTCCACACCATTGAATTGGCTAGTGATGTACCGTGGCCGAATGTGCCCTTTATGGGAGAGCCTTCATCTTCTCCATAGAATGAGACAATGGCTTTTAATTCATAATTCTTTAGTGCCTCATCATGAAATGCTTCTACAGCTGCAACATCCATCTCAAACTGGAGGGGGGTCCTCAAAGGCTCGGCGAGGGCCTCAAACATGTCTGAAGATTGGTGAAGAGCCTATAGGATGGAGAGCCTTTCTGTAATTATAGAAAGTTGTTTGAGAACATTATACAATAGTTCCAGGCATTAAATTCTGCTTATAATAGGTGACTCTATGACCGGAGTTATGGTGGGCCCCATCGACTGGACCGGTGGCGGAGTGGTGCTAGGATTATCCCATTGCTCACAAGTCAAATCCTGCAGTGTGACTACTAGATGTGGGTCAAATGACTGATACTGACCTATATCAGGGTCTGTATGGTCATCTAGAGGGTGAGTTGTATCTTCCTGATCTAACAACACGAACGACGATGAAGGAGGGTCTGATGTCACCAGATGAGAAGGTTGCGCCTACTGAGCTCTGTGCTGGGCATGTTGCCCAGTTTTGGTAGAATGCCCAGCCTGGCTGAATGTGCAGACCAAGGCACTCCGATGTCCCATATATCCTTGACTCCATCGATGCTGATGATGGTTGGGGAAAATGGGAGGATCTACATGGCGCTCCTCTTCATCGGAAATCATGTAAGGGTTTAAACGCTCTGTAGAATTAAACGAGGTGTACCCTAGACCATCACTCAAAGAATCATCCACTACTGGACTTATTTGATGAGGAACCTCCATCTCTAGGGTATGAGGTCGCTAAGAGTACTAGATAACGATGGCATTGGTAGGGTACTTTTTTATCCCTTGCGCCGCTAGTGTTTCTCTTTTGCGAAGGGGACGTTGGAGATGAAGATATAGAAGTAGAATCTACGACTTCTGAAGGCTCTGGCTAATTCAGGTGTGCACAGATGAAACTATGGGCATGTGATACAGTCTTACAATCCATCCAGTGATCATACTTCTAGGACGCATGATTAGAAACATGATGCCACTTTCCCTCACTGTCACTGTTGCAGTCTGGCCTCACAAATATACACACCCCCTATGTCGGGGATAGGCCTTACCAGACTATATTTTTATTCACATGGTCTTAAAGATACTATTTTATCACATAGAACTACTTGAGGGTGTTCCCCAGGATCCAGTGATATGGTCAGTAGTTAGGGTGATCGGTGAGGTTCGCCTATTCTGGACTTCTGCACACAAGAAAGTGTATAATCCCCTGCTCCAAGGAAATGCGAATGTAACCGGGGACCAGATCCTCGTTGAATGGGTAGGTCTGGTTTCTCCTGTCCGGAAATGGGGCCCTTGGAACATCACCTCGATGAGGATATAGAGGATCATTTCAAGGTGGTGGAACTTGGTTATCTCACCTATGTTGGGGTGGCACATTACGCGGGGGAACCTGCAGACTCTGAGGAGAGCGTTGCTGGATAAGAGGCTACGCCTGAGATGGAGCACCTCTACGAGGCTGTGGAGGAGGAACCATTGGTAACAACTCTAGTTCCCTGGGGGACTCAATTTGGGACACTGCAGAGGGCATTGCCCTTGTAGACCTTCTCACGGGGATTGAAGGAGGATGTGGGCGTGCCTGCTTTGCCTGCAATAAGGATTCCTCTAGGTGCTTGGCCTTATCAGAAAAGTCTCGGAATCCACTGGGGTAGAACTGGGTGATCGAAGAGTGGACCAATTCTATCTTTACATTACCTATTCACAATGTCAGTAGTTTCTCTTATGTCACTGGAAAATCAAGAGAGTGCGTGAGCCCTTTCCATTGGCTGTCAATGTCTTCAACTTTCCCATCGGGCCTCTTCTTGAACATGAAGAGGTATGTGATACCCGTATTATGTGTGGTGGAATCGAACTAGTAAAGAAATTGCCTCTGGAGGTCATCCCATCTGGCTACTGATCTGATGGAGAGCTGGTTGTACATAGGACCTTCCAATGTCAGCACAAAACACCAGATTTTGGAGGCTTCCTGTTGCACTAGGTTTCCAGAATGGGTCCACATCTAGAGATAATGTGTGCTAGGTGTTGCGGCGGGTCCCCTATCCTATTGATGGGGGAAAACGTGGGATTCCCAAAACCCATGGGTGTTGGCATATCCTCAACCCACACCAGATAAGGCTTTCCATCAAGCAAGATTTCCACTTTTCGTCTCTCCAAAACCTCAAGACGGGCAATGAGTGCCACCATTGGATCATCTGGGTGGGGGTCCCTGTCATGACGGGGATCCCTTACCACCAGTGAATTGGCGGGATCTTAAACACGGTAAACTGGCCTAGCGGCTCATGGAGCGACTGATGGAATGAACTATGGAGCAGCTGGGGGAACCTGAGCTGGGTCCAAATTATTGTCACACTGTTAAGGAGTATTTGGAGAGACATACTGCGACCTATTTTTGTAAGATCCATCTTCAACCCTGTCTGTGGGGGCAAGATGGTCAGGGTCACCTAGAGGGAGTTCGCTGAGGGGAATTTGTGTCTAACCCTGCTTTCCCGGCCTAGGATCACCATAGTCTGGCAGTCTGGACACATTTTTTTCATGAAGGAGATGTCGACCATATATTTTTGTTTTGCGAGCTATTAGCACAACATGGCTTTTTCAAAGTCTTCATACGTCTTCTGCACTAAGCCAGATGGTTCAGAGGGCTTGGTGGCCCGAGGTGTTCCTTGGCTTTGCTGGAATTTTGGCTGAGGACTAGTGCCTCGGTGGGCACGAGATGACCCAGTAGATTCTTCGTTTGATGGTTAAACCTTCCCGATGGGTCTAAGAAGTGTGAAACTCTCTTGGGGGGTATGTCCTCTCCAAGAAGCTCTATCTCGTTCACATCCTACAGCAAGTCGGCCATGTTAACCGCAACTCTGCCAAGTGTCATATCCTCTATGTCTCCTTGAAAATTGGGATGGTGCTAGATAGGACTTAAAAGGAGGGCATCATACTTCCCCTAGCAATGAATATGTACATGGGGATAAGCCTCTTTGATAATCCTTTGGAGTACCTTGAAACTCTAAACACACCATTGCTGGAGGGACCTATAACGGCATGGAGACTTAGGGAAATGGGCCACATGGAGTCCGGCCAAATCAGCCAAACAAAATTTTTCGCCGATATCATTTTAATGTGCTTGGATTTTCGGTTAAGCCACATGCTGATGACTAATATGGAAATGAGTCTCCTAGATGGTCTGGAGGAAACAATTGAATTCCTCTTGGGTGAGGGATTCCGGCACACAAAAATCTGGCACTGAAACTGGCCAAAACATATCATGGAAATGTTCCATTGCAAGGATATCCCATAAGATCTTGGGCTCGGATTCAGGGTCTGGCCCTTCATTGCCCCACTCTTCAACTAACGGCGGCTGGGGAACCGGTAGCGATACTGATGCAGACCGCTGGGATGGTAGGCCGGCTGGTGAATATTAAGGCGAGCTAGCTGACAACCCACCATATATCGTGCTATCCAATGAAGAGTATAGTGACTTAGCCACCACATCGTGGTAAGATGTGTTGATGGACATGCTTTATGATGCAAGGAATATGGATTCAAGTGATGGAACAAACTATTGTTCTTCCACCGTTGGTCCCCAGAATAGCTCTCTGTGATCTCTAGTTGAGGTATAGAGTGCTTCTGGAGATGATGGCAGTGATTTCATGACTGTGACATGTGGAACTTCCAAATTTTCATCTTCTTGTATATAATGTGGAGGGAGGAAAAAATCTGATAGACCTCACATTCTAGAGTTATGAGGATGATGCGTAGTGTTCCGGCACCGTCTCTTGACACAGAGGACCTGGGCGACGGTTCCATTACTGAGTAGTATTATACCTCAGAGGCTGAGAAGCAAACTAGGTTGATCTCAATCTGAATCTTATGGGTGTTATTTTTATGACGGATGTGAACCTCCTTACTATAATGGGATTATTCCCCAGGACATGGTAGATTCCTGGGTCGTGGAGGACCTTCAGCCATACTGGTGCTAGGGAGGGTAGGACTCCCTCCAGAGTGAGCGGGGTGCGAAGAGCTCCAGGATAGATATCAAAGGGGACATAGGTAGGACCTCCATGGGAAGTGATGGAGTGGGTAAGACCTCTGATGGAGCTAATGGGAGCATGTTTAGGACCTCAATGGTTTTTTCCCCTGACAGTTTTAGCGTGAGGCGGATTCCCGTACTAGTCAATCGGAACATGGGTAGGACCTCCGTGTTGGGTGATAATGAAGAGAAGATGGCCTTCACCCCTCGTATTTCTAAGGGGAGGAAGGCCTTCATCGGTAGTAGTCACGAAATGGGGACCCCCCATGCTGGATATTGTATGGATTTGCTTTATCCCCATACCTTCATTCTATGGTCGGAGGGATGACTCCATACCTGATGTAATGAGCATGGGAGAGGATTTTGTACTGGGTGTCACCATCGTTGGGAGGTACCTCATTCGTAATGAAGGTAGTATGGGGCGGACCTCCATGCCGTGCATGGAAGTGGTAAGGACCAACATTTTCCATGGTGATGGTTTGAGGAGGACCTTCGTACTGGGTGTCGCTGCCGTGGGTCAGTCCGCGGTGGGTGTTCCATGCACTGACGGTCGAGAGAGTCAACACATCCTTCCTGTGGGGAGGTTGTGACCTCGATCCAGGATGGTTATACAAGTTATCCTACTCATCGTACATAGGGGGTTGATGAAACAAGTCATCGATGGTGCAGGGCCATAGTATTTGCTGACGTCGATGCCACTTAGCAGGCATCATCCTCAGCTTGTGCTCGACGCTGGCACCAGGTCAGGCAGACCGGGGCCGATGGTGAAAGTAGGTAGATTACCTACTCTTCAACTCTGGGGAATGGTTGGAAGTGCTGGTGACCTAGTGGGATCCCTCCTTGGGATCCCCTGAAACAAGATCCGAGCTGGGATGACCATGAAATACCCTACATCATCGGCATACGGGAGAGAGTCACCAAGGCGTTACTGGAGAGACTCCCGAAGTTATTTTACATTGGGGAGGGGGGCATTGGCTCCCTGCACGAACCTTGAGGGAAGAAGTAGCGGTGACATGTAGATGCCTATAGATCCTGGAGGTCCATATCCCAAGCCAAGATAATCCCCTCCTCTTCGAATCAGCGTACAATGTCTCTTATCACCCTTTGTTGAAAGACTTCAAATGGCGAGATGAGGCGTGGGTGCCCAGAAGGTATAGTTGTGGAGGTCACCGCAGAAGTGGAGGATCCACACGGGGTTAATGCATTGGCGTTGTGCCTGCCCTTGCGTTGGTGGGAGGTATCGATCGGGTTCCTGGTACAACAGCATGGTTCTTTGAAAAAGTAGGGAGATTATTCCATTAGTGCTGGAAAAAAATTGACGTTCATTTCCCCAGTTCCATTCCATATTCCATATCTAGTAAGTGGGATCCACGTTGAAAACGTTGAAGACCGAGATGTCCAATGTTTAACTTTCCCAACTTATGGTGATTTTCACGCCAGGCCTGCTATTTTCATGGCGGGAACCTGCACAGGTTAACTGGATCTAGTGACATGTTAATCTTCAGATGTCTCGCACGCTACTGATATCCAAATTTAGGAGAATAAATTCATGTAGGTTTCACCATTTCTGTTTCTAAAGCTTTAACTGACGCGCGCACATCCGTCTATTTGGGGATGATGAGGACGCACTGGCTGTTTCCCTGCATTCCTGCTTTCCAAAGGTGGATGGCATATGTTCCTTGTTCATGGAAATTTTCCCATTTATCAAAACATGACGATGGGATGTTGGTTTTTCATTCCATAGATTCCTCCTAGGAACTCGTCACCTAGTCCAGGTCTCCCTTATAGGCTTAAGAGGTTGTTCTTGAAACACTTCCTAGTTCCATATCTTCATGGATGCCGGTTAATTACACTGCTTCTGTCGGGACATTCCAAGGGGTCCAACTAGGGCAGCATCCTTCGGTCGGAGGAGTAGTCACGTCAAACATCACTAGCGTGTCTGGACAATAGAACATTGGCATGTCTGGTATTCTTACCCCTATTATAGGGCTTCTTGGGGGAGAAGAATCCCGAGGGATCCCACATAGAATGCGAGGAGTTATATTCCATGGGCATTTATCTACAATTTTCCTCATCTTCCCATGTTTAACATGTGGTAGTCCGCGAGTTTAACGTCTAGCGGAAAGGAATTAGACTGATCGGAACACGGACTAGAGTGGAATAGATGGGTGCAACCCCCGGAGGGAAAAGTAATGTCTGGGCTAACATGCGGTTAGATACCCGGTTACAGCTAGGAGTAGTGAAGAGGTGAATTGGCATGATCCCACCAGGATGTTGCAATCCGGGTATGAATCAGAATGGATTATGGATGGTTAAGTGAAGTGGATGGATAATTAAATGGAATCGATTCTATGGAGACAATGATGTTGGGCTTGAGCCTCAAAGAGACCACCTACATATCCCTGTGGTGGGGAATCGAAGTCCACTTAGTTCAATATGGGGTAACGGATCGGGTTGAAAACAAAGGACAACGACCCGATGATATACTAGGTATTACGCATGGTTAGCCGACCAAGGATAATCTGATTCCACTGGGATGGACAAGAGATATGGGTCTCGAAAAAGAGGACGAAAACGGGATTCCAATGGGTTTAGGATGACAATGTCTTACTGATGAGTAATGGTGACAATGACTTACTTCTACGTGGGGATCACAAAGGCTTACCGGTTCATGAGGATCACAATGACTTATAGTTAGGTAGGTGACTACAACGGCTTACCACTGGATGGGGGAAAATGGGCGTATAGTTTAACTTCATGAAGGATGGGGGTGGACTGACATGGAGTGGGTTAGAATGACCAGGTGTTGGGCTTGAACCTCATAGGGGTATCTTACATTCCTTGCCTTGGAAAGGATCAATGTCCACGTAGTTCGGAATGGTGGAAACTGACGCAAAGGGGTCAAAACAAATGGATGATGGCCTTGAACCTCAGGGAGGCTTCCTACGTACCGTGACTTGACAAGGATCAAAGTCCATATAGTTCGGGATGGTTTATGGGACATACAATCAAGCCTTCCCAGAGAGGATGTAATTGTTGATGCTTACTATAATCCCACATGAGTCATGGTCTATGAGAGAAATAAGAGGTAGAAAAGACCAAATGATCACATCGTGAAAGGTGCATCTGTGGGAAGTGGAATAGGGCAGACACGTAGTCAGATACCCATAATGGAAATAGGGGCATATGTGTGGTTTTCGGCCCAAAGAGAAATAGGGGCTTATGCGTGGTTAATATCCCAAAGTGGAAACATGGGCTTACGCGTGGCTAACAGCCTAGAATGGAAACGGTGGCTTACACTTGGTTATCAGTCCAAAGAGGAGATATGGGTTTACGCGTGGTTGGCATCCCAGAATGGAAATGGGGGCTTACACGTAGTTAGCATCCCAGGATGGAAATAGGGGCTTATGCGTGGTTAGCATCCCAAAGTGGAAACATGTACTTACTCTAGGGTGGAGGCCTAAATGGTTCAAAATACCAAAGGGGAGATGGATTTGGCACCGAAGAAATGAGGGATCTAGTTCCCATCCCCCCCTCTCTGGTCTTCACCCAGGAAGAAGATAGGAGGAGCAGAGATCCTACCTCCTGCATGAAAAGCTAGGGTCATAAACCATGGAGGTTACCCTTTCCCCATGGGCAGGAATCGGGGCGAGGTCATAGATTAACGTCATGTGCTGAGGATGATGGTGCATGGCTATTTAACATCCTAAATCTCAGACAAGGTGGCTTCACTCCGCACCCCTAAGACATACATAACTCAAACCCAGTTTCCCTAGAGGGAAGGAGGGAATCTTTAACACTATAGTGAATGGGTGTTATAGAGGGATCCATTTGGGTCCAATTAAGCATGTCTATGCGAAGAAGCAATAGATGTTATAAATCATATGCGAATAATTATGAGAAGAAGCAATGCAAGGGTAAGTACCACCCAAGGGATTTTGAAATCACTTCATGCAAGCCTGGGGGGAAACATGGGAAATGGAGTTTCAGAGCCAAGGGTCTCATTGGTAGAAGCCTTACAATGCTCTGGTTCTCCATGAAGTGGAGGGGCTTCGTGAAGTAGTGTTCTTCATGAAGTGAAATGTACTAGCCTAGTCATAGGACATAGGTGCGTATGTAAGGTTATTCGCGAAGTGGAAAGGAATTCGCGGAGAAATGCCTCATGAAGACAAGGTTCCTTGTGAAGCATAGAATTGTGAAGAAATGTGCTTCGAGAAGCATAGTAACCCCACTTTAGCATGTGGGACACGTGTGCATGAAGGGTACTTCATGAAGAATAAATGCTCCACAATGACCAGTGTCCCCTTGGGGATCCCCTTCCATCACGGAGGCTTGTCGGCTCCGTGAAGGGCATGTCTCATTGAAGAGGGGCCGAATTAATGAAAAGGAGCATGCACTTCTCCATGAAAAAGTAACATGAAGAGATCATGGTTCATAGAGCATAGATTTCATTGTGAGTTTGGAGCTAAGAGGGAGAATGGTCAGAGGATCTTCCCTTTGGGACCTGAGGGGAGCCCGATAATTATAGTTAATAGGCACCTAGAAGTAGATCTCGCTTGGCGTGAAGATAGAGATTTCTCCATAGCAGGTTTGTGAATGTCAAAGGGGTTCATGGAGCATCCCACCTCCTTACTGTATGGCGGGGTCTCGAACGTCACATTAGCATGTGGAGTATCCCACCTCCATGCTCCGCAGTTGGGTCGTGAAGTTAAATCAGCTTCCGGTGCATCCCACCTCCTTGTTCCACAATAGTGCATTATGGGGAGTTTGGCATCAGCTGCTGGGCTATGGGGGCTACATGAAGTGTCTTCACGAGATGACCCCAAATACGTTTAGTTTATTCTTGTTCCACGTGAACATTGTGGCCAAAACTATGCATGTTATTAGACCCGTAGTGGAGAATTATCTTAAAGGGAATCAATTGAATATGAAAATAGTAATGGGTTCAATGAGGAACTGTCTTATGGGAGTTAGTTGTGAATTGGTTGTGGTTTTGGTGAATCTTATGAATGAATATTAACGACGGTGTTTGGGTATGGGCTAGTTTTGGAACTCCTAGGATGGGAAGAGTGATTGTTTACCTATATGTATAATTTAGTTCTTATGTTTCTTATTCGATCCCCACCCATGTTGATAACTTCGTGTCGAACAACCCTATTTCATGGGGGAGGGAGTTTTTTTCCAACACTCTTATGAGTGGATGGTTATTAGCTCCATTTATACCCCCTTTCCCGAGTATCCAACGATTCTAAGGGCATTCTTTGATATCCTATGGTCCAGTATACCCCAAGATTCTTCAGGAAGGGTACGTCGTGGTGGTTGGCCCAGGTGTGTGCGAGATGGTTTTTCCCTAGTGTCTTCAGGATTAGGCCTAGGTGTCTTCAGGGGTGGCTATAGTTGTTCTTCCCAAACTGTGTGCAAGTGTGGTTACAATTGGATGTTGTGGCCCAGGTGTTTGCGGGTGGGATCTGTAGATGTGGACCTCGTGTTTTCATGCGGAATGTGTGGTTCTGGTAGCCTAGGTGTGTGTGGGTGGGGGTATGGTATTGGGACTACTGAGAGAATGGCGGGAGAGGTCTGATGCGTAGGATGTCTTCAATAACCAGTGGGAAAGTGGTGTGTGGTACCCAAATATTAATGTTTTTATTACTATTACTTAACTTGACTTGTGTTATTTGTGGATTGTACCTTGGTGAGGTTTGGTTGGATAGTTCCCTTATTAGGTGCGTACTTAACTCTTTTTCTCACGGGGAATTAGAATGCCTTGCCACTTGTGCACGAGAGCATTTGGTATTCCCAACTACGTATACCTATATACTCACCCTATGTATATAAAATTGCTATCAAGTTTCCAGGTGGACTTAGAGGACCATGTGGGACCATACTAGTTCGGACGTTGGGATAGTTGTTGTTGTTGTTTTTCTTTTCTTTTGTATTTACCTTTGGAGTTTTCTTGTATTGTAGAACATATTATTTAAAAATTCATATGGGAATAGATTGTTTTTGCATTACTTTTACTTCTATTTTTGGTATTGTTTGGGACATACTATTTTTTCTACTGATCCTACTATATAAATAGGGGAATTCCTTCCATTTTTGCATGTGATTCTATACCCTTGGTGCTAGTCACCATATTGGGACCTATTGAAGGCGGGTATCAGGGGTCATTATCTATTCTTCAACTTGATGAAGGAAGGGTTTGGCATGCTGCTATCTCTTCCCTCATCATTGTGAAGGCAGGTCATGACAGAGAGAGATAAGATGGAGCTCAAGGTTAGACATAGTGAGGATTGCATGGGATTGAAGGAAAACAGTGTTAGGCAATATTGGTTCCTAAAATAGGCTAGGTAATACTCGCTAGGACACGAGATTCTAGGGCCCCTCGTGAACTGATGCAAGGACACGGGACCTACCGACTGACCAAGTGAGGCTACAATGATTTCAGGGTAGAGACCCTAGGAAAGGTACCTGGATCATCATGACTTGTGTTCTTGAGTGTTCTTTGTGTTCTTGGAAATTTAAATTAATGAAAAGGTTAAGAAAAATATAAAATAAATCTTCTACACTACTCTTGCTTATGCATTCCTTGTTCACCTTGCAGCTATGGAACCTGGATGATGTCCACAGGTAGTGTGGGTGATGAAGGCCTAGAAGGAGGTTATGGCTGATCAGTAGAGTAATGATAGAGATGAGGATGACTAGTGGAAGAAGACACTTTGTGCCTTTCAGTGGCAGACCCTCAGAAATTACGATGGCAACATCTCAAACATGGAGACGAAGAGATGGCTCAAGGAGATACTGATATCTTTCAGCTTGATTCGGGCTCCGAAAGAGTACTGGGTTACTCTAGATGTAATCAAGATGTGGGGAGAAACACGTCAGTGTTGGAAGCTCCAACTTGGGGATAATAGGGAGGCTGAGGTTTTTGGGCAGACTTTGAGAGGGAGTTCTAGGAGGAATTCCTCTCCTCCACGATGAAGGTGGAGAAGAGGCATGAGCTAATCTCACTTAAGCAGTGATGCATGTCAGGGAGGGAGTTGGGGATCTTGTTCAAGTCTCTCCTTCATTTTTATCTAGACCTTTTTCCCGATGAGGAGTCTCAGTATAGATATTTATATAAGCCACTCCGACCTTCTCTTTAGTGTGATGTTACTCCCTTCACCCTATCGATGTACTTGAAGTTCCAAAAGAAGACAGAAGTGGTGGAGAGGATTCACACGCTTGAAGGTGTGCCTTGAGATGTGATCCGTTTGAGCTCGTCAAATGGGAATGCCGTTAGTAGTAGACCTCCATCATTATGGCCTTCTAGGATTCAGTTAGTGGTGAGAAGGCCCTAGCAGTTCTAGTTTTGATCTCCCGGTCCTTGCCCATTCTTTTCGGGCCTAGGACAGAGATGATTCATTTGTGGAAACACTGTGAAAGTTTGGAATTAGTTCCCGAACTGAGTGTTGTACAGTGGGGGTGGGTAGGTTCATCGCCCACCTCAGTAGTAGTAGTTTCCATCCAGGCATTTTCTGCTACAGCAATAGGAGAAGAAACCTCCCGCTCCCCTGAGATCAGACATTGCAGGAGGTGGCTGACCTTAGGGCGCTCCTCAGGGATCCCAACTAGGGCATGGTGGGGGAGTTGGCTAACTTCTACGGGGAATAAGAGCTGGGAATGGGTAGTTACACTCTGAAGAGGAAACAATTCCAGCAGGGGCGAAATTTTTTCAAGGTACAATCAGCTTGTTAAGCACTATTGCATGTGCCTTATATGATTTAGGAGCTTCGTACTGCATTGTTACACCAAATATAGCACATGTATTGGTCCTAGACATAGAGAGACACTCCATGCCCCTGGTGCTAAGTATGCCAGTTGGAGGTCATACCAGCCGGTTTGATGATTGTTGAGGATGCAGACTAATGTTGGGGACACATTAGTCTTGCGGGGATCTCCTTCTACTGTAAATGCAGCCGTACAAGGTCATCCTAGGCATCAGATGGCTGTTTTCTATGCATTATATTATCGACTGCTTCTGGAGAAGAGTCATGTTCTTTAATGAGGACGGACATCGTGTAGTTTTTGTAGGAGAACATAGTTTTCAGTTGGGGAGATGGCCTGTGGAGACACTTTTCACTAATTTGGCTAAGATTTCAGCAAAATGATTGGATGCTGAGATGATGTATGTTCCGGGATATTTAATAGAGTTCCTAGAAATTATTCTTGAGGAGGATGTGACACTACCCTTTGACGCGACGTTGTGTTCGAGATAGACTTACAGCTCGGTGCCCGTCCGATTTTGATGGCTCCTTATCGGATGGCTCATTCTGAGTTGCGAATTTAGATAGGAAAGATTATGGATAAGTTTTCTGTCTGACCCAGCTTGTCACCCTTGGGTTCTCCCGTCTTGTTCGCGAAGAAGGAATATCGTGGTCTCTAGATATGCATAGACTAACAATGATTGAATCAGCTAACGACAAGAACTGTTACCCTCTCCGGAGGATAGACTATATCTTTGACCGACTTAGGGGTGCAGGTTGGTTCTATAAGATTGATCTGGAGTCTAGGTAACACCAGATAAGGGTGGTGGATATTTATATCCTAAATATTACTTTCAGGTAAAGGTACCGGAAATTCGAGATCATTATCATGTCATTCGGTGTTACGAATGAAACTTTTGTGGTCGTGGGGCTCATGAACGCGATTTTCCATGATTTTCGAGACTGGTTTGACATTGTGTTCATCGATGACATTTTGATCTACTCAACATCAGAGAAGGAACATACTAATAACCTCAGAATGGTCTTGTGAATCCTTTGACATCACCAAATATATGAGAAATTGTCCAACTTCAAGTTCTTGATATGAGAAGTCTATTTCCTAGGAAACTTCATGTCTTGGAAAGGGGTGCCATTTGATTATTCAAAGGTTGAAGAGGTTCTTTATTTTGAATAACCCAAGAATATTATGTAAGTTCGTAGTTTTCTAGTTCTTCCAAGCTATTATCGGAGGTTCGTACCTGAATTCATCAATTTTCTTCTCCTTTGACAGCTTTGACCAGAAAGGACTAGGCCTTCGTCTGGAGTGAGAAGTTTCAGGAAGCTTTTATCTGTATGAAGTAAAGGTTGGTCATCTCTCGAATGCTCAGGTTTCTAGAGGATATGGTGTTGAATGAGGTATTTTTTGATGCATATGAACTTATCTCGAGGTGTGTGTTAATGCATCCATGAGGAGTGACCTTTTATGGGAAAAGGTAGTAATGTCATCATGAGTGTAACTATGAAAACCATGACCTAGAGCTTGCAGCAGTAGTGTTCGAGTTGAAGTTGTGGCGGCATTACCTCATCACGAAGAACTTTGTGGTTATCACAGATCACAAGAGTTTGTGGTGTATCATTAACCAGCAGGACCTGAACTTATGACAACAAAGGTGGATGGAGTTTCATCTAGACTATAACTTCAATATAACTTACACTAAATGTAAGGGGAACGTTGTGGCTAATGCCTTGATCAAGAAGTCACGAAGTGAATTTGTTCAGGAATCTAAGGATTCATGGAAGAAAATGGAGGAGTTGGATGCCCTAAACCTATATTCAAGTGTGGATGGTCATAATCAGCTGCTTTCCTGAGGGAATTTTTTCCCCCGAGATGATACGTGATGGATTTCTCCTTGATTTCCATAATGCTCTAATAGCGGTCCACCTAGGAGTTTCCAAGATGTATCGTGGCCTGATGGAACAATTTTGGTGGCCCGGGTTTAAACGGGCAGTGGTGGTGTTTGTGGCAGGGTGTATGGTGTGTCAACAGGTAAAGGCTTAACATCAGGTCCCATGATGTATTTGCAGCCATTAGATGTCCCCAAGTGGAAGTGGGAGGACATATCAATGGATTTCGTCATATGACTTTTCAGGGATCAAGGAGGATGTGATGTTATCTAGGTAGTGGTAGACCGGATGACGAAATAGGATCACTTCCTGGTGACAATGGAGTCGAGTGCTGTGGATTCCTTAGCACAGAGATACATGATTGATGTGGTGTAGTTGAAAGTATTTCCTAGGTGTAATGTCTCAGATAGGGATACCAGGTTTACTTCACGAGTCTGGAGTGGATTGCAACTAGATTTCAGAACTCAGCTATGGTTTAGCACTACTTTCTACCCCTAGAAATATGGGAAGATAGAGAGGACCATCCATAAGTTGGAATAAACGCTACAGGATTGTGTTTTTGATATCGAGTGATCATGGGTATAAAAGTTTCCCTCAGTAGTGTTTTCCTACAATAATAGCTTTCACTCTACTAGTTGAATAGCACAGTTTGAAGCCTTGTATGGAAGTCCATGTCATTCGCCCATGTGTTGGACCGATGTTGGGGAGGCAGGTGTCCATGGACCAGAGGTGGTGCAGTGTACAAAAGAGAAGGATCAGCTTATACGAGAGAGGATGAAGGCAGCGTAGGACTGACATAAGTTCTATGAAGATCATAGGAGGAGGCCCTTGTAGTTCGAGGTTAGGGACCACATGTTCTTGAAGGTCTCACATCGAAATGGAAATAGATGTTCGACTAGGGGAGTAAGATTACTCCCATGTTTGTTGGACCCTTTTAGGTGTTATGATGAGTTGGGGATGTGTATTATCAGCTAGCGATAACACCGCTGATACTGAGAGTGCACGACATCTTCCAGGTCTCTCAGGTTTGTCGATATCTACAAGATAATTCCCATGTCATTGACTGGGGAGAGTTGGATATAGGGGACAATGCTTCGTTCGTGGAGTGACTAGTATGGATCGAAGATCAAAAGAAGAAAGTGCTTCATGGACGATCCATCACTTTGTTTGGTGTGTTGCGGAGGCATGGTGGCCTCAAGGTGAGTACCAGGGAATGAGAGGTACAGATGCGCGCCCAGTAGCCAAAGCTGTTTTGAGTTTTGTTCTCTCTTATTTCTTACATGGTTGTGATGTAGTGGTTGACCTTGTTAACTAGGAAATTTGTTGTTTTACATAGTTCTATGAATATGTGTGAAGGGTCCTGACTATATTCAAGGGATCACCTGACCCCTAATCAAGATGCATTAAGGTGGATGTGATTGAACCCATGCGAGTGATTCAGTGACTCCCAAAGCAGATAGTATCATGACATAGAGGATTAAACATCCTGAACCATATGACCGGATGGTACAACCCTTACATGTTTGAGTGGTTTCTTGAGAGAGTGGTGTTCCTAGATGTCTAGAGTGGTTGGATGGGAGAGGTATCTTAGGTGGTTTTTTGGACACTTCTCTTTACATTAGTTTTAGTTCAATTATTGAGGATGAGAGTAGTTTGAAAGGTATCTAATGTAATGGCTCGGACCCTCCTGGTCTATTACTCTACCAATTTCTAGTGTTTGTGATGCCCTAGACCCATCAGTAAGTTAGGATCCGAAGGTTGGTGTACCGGTGGAGAGATGTCGTTGTGGTGTCACCCATCGGTGACACTGATCGGTGAGTCATAGATCGGTGCCACATGGGCTTTTTGGGGTTTCCATTCCAAGTAATTATCACCCATAACGCTACTTTTGACTCTTTTATGATTTTCAAAGTTGTTTAAAGCTGTTTTCCCCATAATCAATGTTTTAAATCCCCTTAGAGTATGGTGAACCTCAACGGACCCATTATTCTCTCTTTAAATGAAATCCCTTAACGCACAACTGTTATCACACATCTCCAATGGGAATTACTAAATAAAAATTAATTCCATCACGTGTAACCATCCAACCATGTGGTGAAACCACGATCCATCCTTAATGATATTAAAAACTCTAATCCTGTAACTCCAGGGTCTCACCTTTTATCTCACAGGAATCCTTATATCTTCTTCTTGTCTCATTTATCTTTTCTCATCGGTGCGTTTGGAGTCCTCCTTTTATGGAGAAAGTGGTGCACCAGGGATAGAGGTTTGTTTCTCATTCATGGATTCCCCGGATTTCCACCCCTACATTTCGTGCATCCCCAGTTCTTTGTGGGGGAGAGAATCTTCAATTTCTGATCTTCCAAGTAGGGTTCCTCCTTCATCTCTCTTTACTGTGTATCATGCGGGGTGGGCATGATAATGTTTTTTTCAGGGATGGATGAAACCAAACCATAACGATGATATTTATTGGGATTAAAGAATGAAGGGGTGTGTTTGATAATGTTTTTGTACTCTTTAATTATTTACAATATGTTGTGAATTGAATGGGATCTTGTCTACTGAAAATCATGGCCTTTGGTGGTCCTGTCTTGCGCACTAATGATCCTCTGTTTTCTGGATGATCATGTGCTTGAATGGAAGTAACTTGGAAACAGGTTAATCACTTAAAATCGGTTGATTAAATGGATTCCAAATGAATAATAATCATTGTGTTTTCACCCCGGTTAACCAAATGAAAAGGCGAGACTAAATTAATATAATATTTAAATCTAAAAATCCATTACTCTGTTCTGATGATGCGTATGGTTGTTTTGCATGATGCTTGTGAGGTAACATGGATGGGGAAGGGATTCCATTTTGTTGTGTAGTTGTTGGTTTGTAGATATGAGGCTATTTGGTATTGTATGTTGGGGCTTTGTCTGGATCCAGCACTTTGAGGGATCTCACCGATCCCATTGATTGTTGTGACATTACAAGAGAACTTGGTGGGAATGATTAAATTGATGATTGGATATTTTCCCTTCCTTGGCTTGTGACTATTCATGGTATCCTCCCATTAGTGGATAATTATCTTAAGGGAATCACATGAATATGAAATTAGAAATGGGTTCCATAGGGATTTGTCTTGCGGGAGTGAGTTGTGACTTGGTTGTTGTTTTGGTTCTTCTTATGAATGAATAACAACAAGGGTGTTTGTGTATGGGATGGTTTTTGAACTTCTAGGTTGGAAAGTGTTCTAGTTTACCAATATTTATAATTTTAGTTCTTATATTTCTTATTCATTCCCCACCCATGTTGATCACTTTGTGCCAAACAACCCCATTTCATGGGGGAGGGTGTTTTTTCCCAACACTCTTATGAGTGGCTGGTTATTAGCTCCTTTTCTGATCCCTTTCATGAGTAGCCAAAGATTCTTCAGGTAGGCTGTGATTCCTTAGGTCCATTATATCCCAAGATTTTTTGGAATTTTATGCCATGGTGGTTGACCTGAGTGTGTGTGGGAAAGTTATTTCTAAGTGTCTTCGAGATGAGGCCCAGGTGTCTTCATGCATGGAGGTAGTTGTTCTGGCCCATGTGTGTGCGAGTGTGGTAACATTTTTTTGTGGCCAATGTGTTTGCATGCGAGATGTGTGGTTTTGGCCTAGGTGTTTGCGGGCGGAACGTGTGGTTGTTGCATCCGAGGTGTGTGCGGGCGAGGTATGGCAGTGAGACTATGGTGAGAATGGAAGGAGAGGTATGATGCATAGGATGTCTCCAATAACTAGTGGGAAAGTGGGGTGGGGTACCCAAATATCATGTTCTTATTACATTAGTTGACTTGTTTTATTTGTTGAGTGTTCCTTGGTGAGGTTTGGGTGGATATTTATTTTATTAGGTGTTTGGTTAACTCCATTTCTCACGGTGCATTGGAATGCCTCCCCACTTGTGCACTAGAGATTTTGGTTTTCCTAACTGAGTATAACTGTATACTCACCCTACGTATAAAACAATGATTTCAGGTTTCCAGGAGGACATCGAGGACCGTGCGTGACAGTACTATTTTGGACGTTGGGACAATTGTTGTTGCTATTTTTCTTTTCTTATGTATACAAATTTAGATTTTTATTGTATTGTAGAACTGATTATTTAAACACACATATGAGAATTGATTTTTTGGGATTTAAGTTTACTTCTAGTTTTGGTGTTGTTTGGGAATTACTATCTTATCTCCCGATCATTCTAAATAAAAATGGTAATACTTTCCATTTTTTGTGTGATTCTATACCCTTGGTGCTAGTCGCCACTTTGGGACCTATAGAAGGTGGGACTAGGGGGGTCATGATCTCCGTTTAAACATGAAAAAGGAAGGTTATGACAATATTTTGTCCCTTCCCTCATCTTGGTGATGGCGGGTCATGAAAAATCCATACCAAAAATTAGATCTTTTACTAATTCTTATGGTACCTCACATATTTGAACATGTAAAGCCTTACACAGCCAACTTGAAACCATAAATAGTTTATGTAACACCCCTATATTACATAATATTTTTACACATTAATAATTTAATATATTATATAGCTTTTGATATATAAATAATATATTTTAAATGAACAACAATACTCAATTAAAATAATATTATTTAAAAGTGACCATTATAACCTAGTCATTATGTTGGTGGGTGACAATTTGAGTAACTAAATTATGCAAAGTATATGGTTAACATAAACACTTTTTTAAAAAATTAAATATAAATGAATATAAAAAACTATTACAAATGATATCCTAATACCTTTAACTCTGATGAACTAATGGTCTCTTCAACCGTCACTAATTTAGGGTTTTTTGGTCCTTAACTTTCACTTGATCATGTTCACTATCAATCTCTATTTGTCCTTGGGAGATAGTTTTATCATTCCTGTAAATTTTATAATTTTCCAATATGGACCTGCTTATATGGGAAGCTAAATATGAGTTAGTTAAGGTAAAAATTTTGTTTCACACCTTTTCTTTTAAAGGGATTTTTTATTATCCCTTCATACGATGTAGGTATTGAAAAAATGTCGAATATTTTATGACTACAAAACAATTGCGAGGGAGATAATTATTTATGGGGTTATAATGTAACAACCCATCATTTTAGATTATATTTCTCTTTAAATAATTTAGTATACATTATATTCTCTGATATATGCAACACTGCATTTAAATAAATCATGACACTTTATTAAAATAATATTATTTAAAAGTTTCCATTATAACCTTGGAATAATGTTGGAAGGTATGAATTGAAATAAATAAATAATAAAAATTATTGGGTGTATAACAATAAATTGGATATATTGTAATTATAAATAAATGTAAATGAAAATTGAAAATAAATTACTTTCTTTTTTGAAAAACTCTTTGTTTCGAAAAAAAATTGATTCATCGAGATTTTAGAACTTATTTCAAAATTATTTTTTTATAAATTTAGAAACTAAATTTGAAAAATTGAAGTAATTTTTTTTAATTATATTTTTTAAAAAATCTTATATTTAATATTATATAATTTTGAAAAAGAATTAATTTTTTGTGTATAGTGAACAATACTAAATTTTATTGAAAGCTTCTTTTTCATTTAAATATTTTACAAGATAAATTTTGTTTTAAATTTTTTTAAACATAAAATTAGTTAAATTATATTGTAAATAATAAAATCATTATCATTTTAATTATTTATATGATCAATTTTGATAAATTTGTTTTATAATTTTGAAAATTTTTCCTTTGGAAGATGTTTTTTGTTTCTTTTGTGGGATTAGATTTTAATTAAATTCTACCACTTATATTAATTTAATTTATTAAAATTGATTCCATATTATGATTTAGAATAAAAAATATTATCTAATAGTTCGTATTTTTTAACCATAATGAATAGTGAAATGAGTAAAAATTTGTTTCCATAGTTAAGGTGAAAAGGGTTTATCGGGGGTTAAACCAATAGAAAAGGGTAGGTGTTCCAAAAAAGCATGTTTAAATAATATTTATGAACATATTTCAATATTTTCATATTCTAATTTCAGATATATGTTCATTTGGAAGATTTAATCTTATAACTGAATTTATCAATTTGGATTCGGTTGTGAAATTTCCATGTAGTATCCAAGTGAATTATTTTCCCCACTTATAAAAGGACCTCTCTTATTCTCTCATATACACACTTACATAGAACTTTGGATTAGACAATAAATTCCCAAAAAACATACATAAATACCACCCCATTACCTAGATTCCTTGTTTTGATCATAAAACAATACTTGGATGGATATTTTTAAAAACCTAATGTGGTCGTCTGAAGAAGAGGTAACATATTAAAATGATATTTTTTGTTTTATTTCATCTTCCTCCTTCATAAAATTTTATTATACCTGGCTGATATGATAATCATAGTATCTTAAATTTAATTATATTTTATTATATTAAGGTATTCACTCATATATATATATATATATTATTTTCATTTTTTCTCATTATGTAATCAAGATACCCAAATAGAATGTTAATGAAATAATAAATAAATTTCTATATTTAGTCTCAAATCCTCTTTCATAAATATCCATTTTTTACAAAATTGATCTAAAAAATTCTTAGTATAATCTCCAGTGACTTTTAAAATATATTTTTACTCATGTTGTATGTTTTTATAATGGTTTAAGAAAAATATTTCTATTTTTTTCCAATCAAATTACTTTTTACAATAAGGGGAAGATGATTTTTTTAACTTATACTACATATACATAATTATATGCCTTTATGACAACATATTGCATTAAATATTCCTTTACATTTTTACAAGGTTCCATTAAAATTAACAAAAATATTACTTTTTGGTAATTATTTTAAACATAATATATGTGATTTCCAGTTGAAATGTGTATTTTCATCATCAAATTTTACAATTATGTTTTAAAATTATTTTCATCCATGTTAATATCCTCTATTGAATCTTATACCTTATTGAGGATATAATCCAAAGATACCATCCACTGTTATTTTTGGTATGGTTAATGATATGTTTTTTTGGGGGATGTATTGATGTTCTATATATTTGTTCTTCTAATATGAGTAATTATTGATTGTATTAATTTTGATAATGTTGTGTTATTTATTCAGATAATGAATGAATCAGACATATTAAGTGACCGGTGGGGCCCTGAATTACATAGACCATCAATGCATCAGTATCTATTAGGAGTGAAATTTGACTGGGTATTTGGATATGGTCATAGCCATTTATGTATGATTTCATTGAAATGAGGCCTTGACGGTATGCTTAAGATGTTAGGTATAAAGATTAACATCATTATGAAACCAGTTATTGAATTTTATTTGATTATTTGATTATTTATGATATTCATGGATTATTTTCTTGGTTATATGATTATTTATATCTAATTATTTTATATTCATTTAATAATTCCATATTATTAATTTTTTATTTAACATCTGATTTACGCATACCCTTTCCTAGAATATAAGCTCACCCCACTCTAATATTTACATTAACTGAAAATGTAGGATGTTTATTATGATTATAATGAAGCAATATATAGATAAAATAATTATGATCCCAATTTAAATCTTTTGTTGATTTTTTTATTCTAATGTAGTTTTGGATTTATGTATGTATCCATTTTACGAAGACTACTAAAAAATTCAGTCATTTGGGATGTGATAACTTATATCTAGTACCAATGTAATAAATTAACCTAGACTCTGAGCTATTAGGGTCCGGGCCATTATAGATTATATTATAGAGGATTAGAAAAACCATGATAACTAGATTTAGGGTAATATTGGTTAGGGAATACATCCCTATGTCTGAATTTGAGGATTTTTCTATGTATAGGACAACATCATAATGTTTTCGTAATATAGTTATTATGTGGTTTTCCCAATAATACACCATTATCTTGTTACTATAGGTGGATATTGTTTTGTAACATATCCATATAGGGGTAATAACAATGAATAGAGTTGATTAGAGTATATATTGGCCATAATTATGGTGGATAGTGAGAGTACCCTTACTACACACCAGGATTGACACTATTGATAAATATTATTTAGTTAATCCAAATATTCTTTATAATCCATTATGAAGGATTTATAATTCTTTTTAGTATTTGAGAAAATTCACACAAAAACATGTTTATAATTCAGATACTAACAATGAATAAATATTAAATTTATATTAAGTTTTTGTTATTATACATTATGAATCATAATGATATAATCTAATCCCACATATGCTATTTTTTTAGAAATGGATCCTTTTGGAATGAATGAAAATTGTTCTATTTGCTGAAATTCATGTTGGGATTTATATAATAGGAAATATAATGAAGCTAGATTTCGAGAAATAAATGGAGATGACTATTTTATTTCTGTATTTGGATAGATGACTTGTGTTATTAATAATAACAATTATAGTATGTAGCATCTTACTAATCCATAACACAATGTAACTATGTTTGGATTCTCCATGCCTCATCAACCACTATCAATTAATACTACTAAAAATCAATATGTAGAATAGAAAATGATATTATATATAGAGAGAATATTTATTTCCTTGGTAAGTAATGAAAGGGAGAAGGTTTTTGTGGTAGTTTATCATCTTATTGGAGATATAGATCAATGGTGGTCATCGATTCAAAAAACAAACGATAATGAGAAAATAAGAAGCATAGAATGAAATGATTTTAAAGAAATGTTCTATAAAAAATATTTTACATATAAATAACTAGTATATATAGAGATAAAATTATGGAATATGAGAGAAAATTGAGGTGGAAAATTACTAAGTATGAATAAAACATTAAAAAGTTGGTATGGAATGTTATGTACAACGTATGTAATCCAAAGAAGAAAATAGATCGTTTCTTTATTGGGCTTAATCAACTTCTTAAAATGGAATTATTCACATAATAATTTTCTTCATATAAGGATATAGTTTCACATGATATAATGATAGGGAAATAAATATTCAATTATTATGTATTTAAAGGATAGTAATATAAGAATAGGGTGACAAAGAAAAAATGGATTAGGGGAAGATTGGAAATTTGATTTTTACTACATGTGATAATTTTGGAATGAAACACCCCGGTACATGCATGAAGTTAATATGAGTTTTCATCATGTTTGGATATAACGGACATCAAATGTGTAAATTCATGTGTAAAATTTAAACATATAATGTTTCATGTTTATATTCTATGTATATGAAGATCTTTACAAATGAGATTTACTTTCATTAATAGAATATTCCTCAAAATAAACCAATGGATCAAGATAAATATTTTTTAATTACTATAGATGAAGTGGAGTGATTAATGTTATTATGTATTTTGATTCATGAATTATTTTTTAGAGTTATTTTATCAAAGATTTTCTAGTTATATTAATCATGAAGTGTATAATGGGTGTACTAAATTGGTATTTCATATTGGATTTGAAATCATATATTGAATGGTAGTAATGACCAAAACAAGTGATTTAGTGGTGATTTAATATTATTGTAGAATATATCATTAATTTAAATATATCCCATAATATGTGAATGATGTAGATATAATTATTAGATAAATATATGTTTGACTAAGATAATGTAAATGGGATAGTACAGATGACTTTTTAACTGATTAGTGATTTTTTGAAAAAATGGTTTATGTTATTTCTGATAAATCTTATAGTATTTACATATTAATGGAATATATATATAATAATATTTGGTCTTATTTATGTAATTTGGAGAGTTTTATTTTTAGGAATCATTCATGTTTTCATTATGGTTTTATGTTGATTCAAATTAAAACACTTTTTTAGAGAATATATTATTAAAGTATTTAAATGTTTTATATGTGATATTATGAGCTACATTACGTTATATGCGGATAAACGTGTGATCAAATATTTCATATTCTTTGGGTTTTGAATATGTTCATAAATATTTTAGAGGATCTTTATGGTTAACTATATATGAAATGGATTATGTTGAATATTGGTTGCTAGTGGATTACTTTTTAAAACCATCATGGAATTGTTATATATTTAGAATAATAATGAATGAAATATGGATATTTAGTTTCATTACAAGTTAATTTTTCTGCATCATTCCTAACAAAAGTCATCCTCATTTATTGGATTACGAGATGATATATAAATTCATCGAATAAAAACCAAATGATAAAATTGTGATTATGAAATGGAAATAAATATGCAAGAAAATTTTACCATGTTATACATCATAAAATTAAAAAGAATCTAAAAACATTAGGAAAAGGACCCATAAATGTAAAATTTTCCATATTCCATCCAATTAAGATGAATTTATGGTACATTCACCCATCCCTCATTTAGGGTATTATAGCCTGTAAATTTAATATCCAAGTGTTGTATTTAACTTCCTAGTAGTGATTGGGTGTTATTTTTGTCACTTATGTCTATATTTTCGTTTTACCACCAATGATATCCTTATCTGGGAACCAGATCATGTTTTATTTCAGGTATCCATTATGTTTCCCACTTTACCTTATTAATATGTCTCTTTATGCAATGTGGGTTTTAAAAAACGGTTGAATCTTTGATGACCAAGATAAAATTCTAGGGGAGAAATTTATTTAATTGCGGCATAATGATTCACTATGATATTTTATAATATTTGGCCCTTTAAATAATTTAATTTCTTTGATATCTTTTAATACCCACAATACAGAGTTTAAACAAACAACAATAGTCTTTTAAAACATTATTATTTAAAACTAACAATTATAACATAGACGTTAAGTTTTCATGTATATATACTACTAACTAAATTACGAAATGTATTATATTTACATAAATCCATTTGTTATTAATTAATTTTATGTGAAAATAATAACTAATTGAGGAAAAATGAAAATTTTTATTTCTATACTATATTTTTCTAAAATGTTATTTCATCACACTTTGACACATAGTTAAAAATATCTTATACAAATTTAGAAAATATATTTGAAAAAATGAAAATAATTGTATAAATAAAAATTTAAAAAATTTATTATAATGATTTTTTTGATACTTTTCTGAGAATATTAAATTGCTGATGAATTGTGAAAAATAATTTTTTTGTAAATAATTTCGTTTTCCTTTAAATAGTTTATATGTAATTTTTTTTAAAATGTTTTGAAAGTAAATTTTTTCAATTATATTATAATTAATACAATTTAGATCATTTTAATGAAATTTATCTTTGAGTTTTTTTAGGAAAATTTTAAATTTTTAAAACCTTTTCCTTCGGAAAATATTGTTTTCATTGTGTATGCGTGATTTATATTAAATTTAATTATCTGAAATTTATAAAATGAATTTAATAAAATTTATTCCACATTTTTAATTATAATAATTAATATTATATAATAAGTTCATCTTAATTTTTGACCATGATTAATAGTAAAAACATATAAATTAATTACTGTGATTAAGGTGAAAACAAGTTTACCGGGGGATATACAAAAAGATAAGGGTGGGTCTTCCAATACAACATGTATAAATCATATCTGTTGGATATATTTATATCTTATGCGATTAAATTTTCAAATATATATTCATTTTTAATGTTTTTTCATAGTAATTACTTTTTCATTTTGGATTTTTTTTATATTTCCATGTAGTTTCCATATGGCCTATGTTCCGCACCCATAAAAGGACATATATGCTCCTCTCCCCTCCACACATAAAAAAACCTTCTGTTAAAAAAATAAATTTCATAAACCATTACTTTAAACATTTACATGACATAGAGACCATTGTTTTTCAACAATAAATCCTAGGTTGTATTTGGGTGGAAACCTAAAGATTCCATTCGATGGAGAGGTAGAATTCTAAAAGATAATTTTTATTTTAATTATTATTCCACCCTCTTTAAATATTATTAAAAAATTATGATATAATAAAATAAGTATCATAAATATATCTATACTTTTTTTATTTCATGACCTATATTAATCTCATATTCCATCAAATGGGATATGAAACCGTCGATCATATGTTCGGATGACAACCACCCCACCAACCGATGCAAATCACTTTATATCAACACCTCTAATGGGTGGATATTATGATGGAGTAAATGTATATATATATATATATAATATTTTTAATATAATTATACTTTTATAATCGTAATATCATAGATAGATTTTTTTACATTACATTTTGTTGGAGATAAGATAATGATAATAGTGTGTATGGTGAACAACTACCTCACGAAACAATGTGATTCACTTTTCACTTATTCATTAAAAGGAAGGTAATAAGGGAAATATTTAATGAATATATAACATATATATGATATAAAAATTATCCTAATAAGGTGAATTGTTATTTATGTTTCTTGTACTCCATTCTTCAATGAATGGAAACAACATTCAAGCATACATACGACTTACCAACTCCATGAACGGTGCATTTCATTTTTATATATCTATATTTTATAAATGATTTTAAATATGTATATAATAAATATATATAATTTTTATATCATGGTTAAAATTATTGTGATCATGTTACTATGATCATTTTACAATTACAGGAATTATTGAACCAAAACATACATAAAAAATGAATAAGTTACCACCAAGAACAATAATTTAAACATATAATTGTTAATAATAAAGTGATAGAAGATGATAAGTAAACCATATATTAGTATTATATATATGATTATAGTTTTTAATATAATAATAATAATTTTTTAAAAAATATAAATAATTTTTGAATACATACAAGGGATACTGGACCACATGTAAGTGGTTTCCAGACTCAGTTTTTGTTCATTGGGTTAAACTTATACTTCATTGAATATGTCATCCCATGAATATATGTGAAATGGCCTTTTATTGTATTAATTTTTATTCCTACATAATTTTTTTTATATTTTTGATACACAATTACCTCATTGATTAATCCCAACTCAAATAGTTCTATCTTTGAAAAGATTTCTCATCTCACTTTTACATTTAGGGGACATATTCCATATTCAACATATATTTATTTTGGGTGGTGTACATACATTAAATTTGATAAATTATATCATGAATATATTTATCCTTAGTGTTTTTAATGTTTCATTTTAAGTTATTTATTTTTGGGGGATTATGAAATACATATTATATAAGTTATAAGGGTTTATTTCCGAATACCATTATTATTCATTATTTTTAAATTTTAATTCACCATTAAGGATATATTTGACACACTATAAACCTATATATATTATTTTCTAATTGTTAGTTTTGAAAATTATATGGTTTAATTACATTTTCCTTTTTTAAGAACTCAAGAGACTTGATAATATTTTTAGGAATAACGGAATTTATTTCTATCTTCAATCTCAACAATTTTTTCATCCATATACATGTTTTAAGAAAATGGTTTCAAAATTATTTAAATATTCTTCAATGATTGTTAAAAATAATTTTTACACATGTTTGAATATTTAAAATTATTGAAATGTAATCTTCCACTAATTTAAAAAATGAGATACACTTTTAAATCAATGTGAAAAGAATGTTTTTAATTTATATGACATGTATGAAATTACACACTGTAATATAATATCATTGATTTAAATATTAATTTATAGGTTTACTAGGTTAATTCAAATAAATTATTTCCATTAATATTTGGGAATTGTTTAGAATTCAAATATGTTATTTTAAATTTAAAGGATATTTTCCCCAAAAAAAATTTCCAAAAATGGTTTTATTTTTTTCTTATATTTCAATATCCTTTTCTGAATCATACATCTTATTAGAGATATACTCAAAAGATAATATCCAACATAAATCAATGGATGGTTTATTATAAGTTTTAATGGGTAATGTGTTGATATATTGAATTTTATTTCATCCAATAATAATAGTTATTGAATTTAATAATGTTGATTATGATGCATTGTTTATTCATATCATGAATGAATTTGAATTATTAATTGATGGGTGTGACTCCTAATTATATATATTTTTAACGTAGCGGTAGGTCTCATGAGACAAATTAGATTGGATATTTGGCTGAGGCCTTATCCATTTATGTAATATGTCTTTTCATAGGGCCTCAATTGTAAAATTAAGATGTATAGAATTATTTATTTCTTCATTATTAAAGATGTTATTAAATTCCATATGTGTTTTTATTAGTTATGATATATATTGAGTCATTTTAACATCATTTTATTATTTATATGGAATTATTTTACTTTTATTCAATCACACTATATTATTGATGCCTTATTTGGATTTTATTGTATGAATACCCTTATAGAGAATTTGAGATCATCCTTTTTTATTATTTCATTCCCCAAGATTCTAGGAAGTGGATTATGAGTGAAATTTAGTGATATGATAGAATAAATAACAATGATCCAAAAAAAGTCTTTTGTCATATTTTTTAATATGTAATTCTAGATTTATGTAAGTATATAATTAACAAATACTTGTAAACTATTTGGTCCATTGTGATGTGATTCTTTATATCTAGTGAAAATGTAATAATATATCCATTAAATATTGGCTACAAGGGTCACAAACATTACAATTCAACTCCAAAACAAACACCAAAAGACATAGTGTTTGTTATAGGTAACTGGATGAGTTTTAATAAAGTCTTCGACACAAAATTATGAACGGATCCACTATCTATAACCAAAATTGACACTCCAAAAAACAATTCCATTCATCATCGTAGACCTAGAATCATTACAGAAAAAGGGTATATACCACGATTTTCACGAAATGTGGGTATAAGATAGATTTTCTAGCATATACCCATAGTTCTTGCTAAATTGTGGGTATAGGGTACCTGCGTAAGCATGGGAAGCTAGAAAATTGCATGGGAATGCCACGTGTAAACCATTACCCAATGTTTTCATGAACCGTGGGAATATTCTTCTATATATAAGTACATACCCATGGTTATATAAGAACCATTTGTATAGCCTTCAATATATAATCCTATACAAATGGTTCATTAAAACTGTGGGTATATCCCTCTGTATATATGCCTATACCCACGGTTCTACTTAACTAGGGGTATAGGGTCCCCTATTTTTGCATCTGAAAAACAAACAGGAGAAAAAACCGATTGTAACGGTTTTTTACCTATACCCATAGTATATATATATATATATATGATAATATATATATACACACCAATTTTTGTTGTGGTAAGGCACTTCAGTTGCAGAGCGGCATTGCATGTTTGAATTCTGCATACTATGTTTTATTATACCCACAGTTTATATATATATATATAAGATAATATATATATATAAATATAATTGAAAATGTTGTAGTGGTGAGGTCCTTGGGCTACAGAGCTACGGTCCGTGTTCAAATCCTACACGCTACATTTTATTTATACCCACAGTTTATATATATAATGTATATACTAATGCATATAATTTAAGAAGTTGTAGTGGTAGAGAACGTTATCTTTGGAGCAGTGGTGCAGGTTTCAATCTTGGTCAGTACATTTTATTTATACCCATAGTTTATATATATATAAGATAATGTATACATATATTCATTTATTTAAGAATAGTCTAGTGATCTGGTCCTTAAGCTGCGGAGCAGTGGTGGGGGTTCAAATCCCTCACCCTATATTTTATTTATACAGACATTATATATATATATAAGATAATATTTATATATATACATATACGTGAAAATGGTTTAGTGTTAAGGTGTTGAAGTCCAGATGCGGTAAATTTAATTTATACACATAGTTTATATAAATATATATAAAATAATGTATATATGTATATATAAGAGAAATTAGTGCATTGGTAATGTGCTTCAGCTGTGGAGCAGCAGTACAAGTCCTATTATTTCCAGTTTCATTTTATTTAAATTCTATACCCATGGTTTTCAAACTGTAGGTTTAACATTCTCAAACAATGGGTATAGCTAATTGTTATACCCACACTTTGAAGACTTACAGTTTGATGAACTTTGAGTATAGTCTATATCTAGGGTTTTCAAACATTGGGTATTGGTTTTGAAAACCATTTCTATATTTGAAGGCTATACTGATGAATGTGTTTCCTAGGGTTCATTGAAACCATGGGTATAGCCTATACCCTCGGTTTTGTGAGACATACCCACATTTTCAAAGCATGTGTATAGGCTAAATTTACATTAGTGAATAATTTTCACCTAATCCCAATAAGGATCCCAGAATATTCACATCACAATACATATCCCATTGAGTATCTTCATCAATAGGAACTAAAACGTTTTCTTCTAACACTATGTAAATGAACGCATGTACTAGTACCATGTGATCCCAAACCATCAGCTACATTCATTTCACTAGAAATATGTGCACTACCAATTTTGAATCCATATGGAAAAAATACCCTTGGTGCACCATTCATCATATAATATCCTGGATATATTTCAGAATCCGTCCCACTTTATCATAACTTCTTTTATCTCAACACTATAACTATAAGAAACAAAAATCCATCTAACCAAACATTTATTTTTTGGATGAATGAAATTGGAACCCTACAATACCTCCGACACATCCTATACATAAATCACCCCCTTCATAAAAATCCTACAATTAATATTTCTTGACGATGAAATGATCCATGATTTATTGTGAGGATCATGTGTGGCCACATTAGTTTCAATTTTCATCTGAAAAACTCATGAAAAAACTAATATATCATGATTCATATAAAATGTGTATACACGATGAAATATTTTCAAATTCATCTTTATAATATCCCACCGATCTAGTATTCTGAATTCATATCAAATATTTCTATTTAAAACTTTCAAACAAAGAACTAAACCATCTATATAGTTCATACTTCAATTCATCCCACAAGATATTCGACCATTAAGACAACATTCAAAACATCCAGTTCTATACTAATCACTCCATGTATAGTTGAGCTATTAGAACACAAAATTTGTTTTTAGTTTTATGGATCATTATGTATGTCTCTACTCACATGATTCATGTAACTATATCTTCATCGATAAATTTTGACATCTCTAAAGTCATTTCTAAGACACTAAAGTAAGTATTTATAACATTTTATTCGTTATTAGTTTCATAATCCAATTACTTCTTCACATATTTTCTATCACTCTCTATTATTTTAATGACTTTATTGAAGCATGGTTTAGCTCTTGTATCATCATAATTTTCTGGAGTCATCTCAGCATGTCCCATCCTAGCTTCTGACTTCATGGAATATCATATTGACTAATATTTTGAAACAAAAGTTTCCTGTTTCTTCCAATTAAACTCAATTTCATAAACATTAATATCACACACCTGGCACTTTTGATCAATTTAATATGACTGTACCTCATCCATTTGATTTATTTGATCAGGATTCTAATTTTATGGATGAATCACTTTAATATTATTCATCTCCATACATTTATATGCCCACTACAGTCGGTCTAACACTGGCTTGAGTGACTCAAATCCAGACTCTATTTTATAAAACATTAAAATTATTTGAGATCGTTTCCTATGACCCTTCAACTCTCAAAGAATGAACAAAAATATTAATATTCACATAGTTTATTTATATTTCTCTCGAAAAATGTTCCAAACAATATACAGTAGGCATACATAGATTATGAACAAAATAATTCTATATAAGAAATTTAATTGAAGAACACTCATTGTTGTTTTTATAGGATCCAACTACTTCACTTCTAACAACCTCTACAAGATAATACTAAACTCTTACCCCATCTAACACTTCAAATATTATATCTCTTATTGTAATAAATACATCATAATTAAAAAAACTACCCTATAATACCTGAGCTTGTTTATTACGATTTTAATAAGTTTTTTGTACCCCTAACACCCTAAAATTTATTTCTTTTTACCATGAGCAATCAAATAAATCCCTTTCACATTCTAAACTCTATACGAAATAAAATATTTTTATTTATGGACTTAGTATCATTATAGATTTGTATAATTAAAATCAAAATCAAGGCCACTTCCAATAACAAATTATATCAAATACTATGATTTGCAGTAGCTGTACAGTTGAAGAATTTCAATCATATTCTACCTATGATAAAACCTATAATTTATCCATACTATTTTAGTTATTTTTTAAATACTAAAAAAACCATCCATATATATTAAAACTAATTATATCAAGGAATCCATAAATTCTTAATTCATATAGTAATATTAAATTTATTTCACTAATAACGACTTCAAAAAATAAAATTTTATATATCCTGATAAATATAACACAAGTAAATGAATATTATGTAAAGAATATGAATCATTAAAATATATGTCATAGAAGATAAAATAAAATCTGAGGATGAAAAAAAATCCCAAATTTAAATGCATCAATTATGTTTTTGTCCTTTTAATAGATTATTAGATTAATGATTTAAGTCATTAAACTAATTATAATGTATTTTTTATAGTGGATAAAAGATCGAATTATAATTAAAATTCCACCCTTATGTCAAATTAACGGATGAAACAGTTGTATTAAAATTAATAGACTACAAAAACGTGCATCAAATTTACAAAACCCTTAAAATGTTCTTGGATTATAATCAAATTCCAAAACAATTTCATTATATTAACATTTGGTGAATATACACCGAATAAACATCAATTTGACAAATAGTTTTCTTAGAATGACTAAAATAATGTTTTTTAAAGTAAAAAAAAGTGCATCAAAATGATAAAATTTTAGAAAACAACAATATACTTTTTTGAAATCATAGGTTAACGGTCATTGAACAATTTATGATGTGTATGAATAAACTCCATGTCAGTAAAACTTGATTTGTTTTCAGGATGAATGAAAAACAACTTGATTGTTTTAATAGACATTAAAAATGGATGTCAAAGGGACAATAACTATAAAATACATCTCATTTTCATGATATAATATGAACATGACTATCATTTAATATGTGGAATGTTGGAATAGATCATACATCAACCCCAGTTTCAGTTTTCTCGGAATTAATAAATGTGTGTTTCTTTGGATTGAAAGGTAAAAAATATTAGTTAAATGCTCAAAACCAGAAAATGACTTCATATTTTTGTGAAATCATAGAAAAAATGTCATTGATTAATTTTTTACATGTATGAATTGAATTCATGTCAATCATTTGTGAAATGTGTTCATAATTACTGAACATGCAGTTCTATAAAATTTATATATTTAAGAATGTGTTCCTGAGGATAATTACCTAAAAAACTACCATGTATCATTGTTCAATAAAATGAAAACAACAATAGTTTAATTTTTATCATTTAGTAAGATATTGAATGTCAATATAAATAATAGTATTTTATAAATGAAAAAATGGAATTTTTATTTATTTAAAATTCAAAAAACATACATCACTGGGTCAAAACATAGAATAAGACTTCAGATTGAAGTTAAATAATAATAAAATAAACATAATTTAATTTATGAAATGTTTTAATAGAACGCACATAAATCCAAAAAAGTGGTTTTCCTGAAATAAATAAACTATATATATATTAAATTAAAAGTGAAAAATGTGACTCAATGTTTTCAAACATTGAAAACAACCTAGAATTTTATTGAAATCACTAGACATCCCTCATTGATTAATTTATTACATCTATGTATATATCTCACATCAATACAATGTGATTTATTTTTTTAATAAAACAATATACTAAATAAACATAAATTTCTTGAAAAACATAAATCAAAGAGTTATGATATTATAACAAACCTTCAATTCTGAGATCACTACATGTTAGATTGGTAGTCCATGTGTTACTACCTATACAAATTTATTCAATTATCACTTGCCAATTATTTAATGACAATATGGGATTCATTTCTTTGTTTTGAACCTTTTTCATCTGTTTCTCTTTTTTTTGGAATTTATCATGACTTATAATTTTACTTATTTTGTTTCAACATATCCCTCTACTAACATGTTAATATTTATGGTTTTGGTTTTTACTTTTTCCATTAAACAATATAGTGTACTCTACATCTATCACTATTTCTTCCATAAAACCATATTTAAATTCTTTTATAACTATCCTTTCTTACTCTAACTTCCACTTTATAATCAACTTCTAATTTTGGATTCTTTCTTACTCAAATTCAAATACTACATTTGACTACTTATATTTTCATCATTTTTTTGGATTTTGGTATTATTTTATTTTTTATTTATATCTCCATTATTTATGATTTTAGTTCCAATTACTCTGATGATGTTTTATTCCACTTATTTTATTTGAACTATTTATTATCTTACATATACACATACTTTCATTTTTTATTCTAACGTTAATTTTCCATATTTTTTATTTGGATTCTATTTCTATTGATTTTTCTTATGTTTATATTTTTTTTTATAAATATTACTTCTCCTATTACTTATATTTATATAGTTTATTAACTATTATAATGGATTTCTGATATAATCAATGGTTCAGATTCACATTTATTTATTCTTCTATTTAATTTTTTTTCATACAAAGGATAATGATTATAACATTGATTTTTTTATTTTCATTAATTTTATCTTCTAATTTTTCATTGGACTTATTTCTTCGTATGCTGCTTGTTTTGAATTTTTAACCTTACATTTTATCTTTATTTTTGTTATTGTTTTTTCAAATTCCTTCAATACATTATTTATTATTTATATATTAGTTTAATTACTGTGTTTCTTCATATAATTTTATTATATTTTGTATTGTTTTTTTATTTTTGATTCTTATTGATTTTCATTTAGTCCTACTAATGATTCATCATTTCTCATTATTATACACTATTATAGATTAACTTCTCAATTTGGATCATCCTTTTGCAACTATTATTCTTCTACCCTATGTATTTAATTTTTTTTTCATTTACTTCTTTTTATATCATTCTTCATAAGTAATTTAACATTATTATTATATCCAACAGTTACATTTTTACTTCTACATGATATCCAATTTTTTGGATTCTCCATTTTAAAATTTATATTTGATTCTACAACACCATTTATTTCCACTTTTGTCGTTCTATTCATATGACAACACATATCATTAATACACAATATTTCATGATTTATTAAATAAATTCACACAGAATAAAACCCATAAGATCAATAAGCTCAGTATCATTGATAAATTATGATCATGTAATAAAAACATGAATATAAATACAACAATATTATTTATAAATTCCATATCATGCACTTATATTCCAGGGATCTTCTAAAACTGCATAGGATATCTTGGGGATATACATATGAAAGGGGTGCAATATAACACCCATTAAGAGTAAAAATAGAGAATATCGTAATGTATATTAGTACATGTGATCCAAGAGTCATATAAAGGTAACATAAGGGGGTTGAGAAAAATAATCTCAAGCAATTATACATGATATAACTTGATAACATAAAGGAAATATTAGAATATGGAACCAAAAAAACATGACATAAAAAGAATATGTTAAGGTTAAATACTATGAATAGATAACATAATGTTCTTAGGATAACCTAACATGCACTCAACATGAATTCTCAGATGACAAAAAAATACTCAATTCCTTGTATATCTATTTGGGTGCACCAATCACTTTTATATCATGCACATGCATAAGTGTTCCACGGAGATTATACAACATAAATATAAGGTTAATAATTTTTAAACTAATTATCAAGGAGTATGGATTAGATACATGGAATACCCAAATAAAAGAAGACTTTTTATATCTATTTGAATATATTTGAGTGAAAATAATAATGGGTATTCATAACAAAACTGTTTGGCTTCGAAAATCAATGAATAATTTTAGAATAATAACATGTGTGCATAATGGTTTATGGTAGGATATCAATGAGTGATATTTGTGATTCAAAATTACATGAAATCATGAGAAAAAAAAGGATATTTTAAAAAAAACACTACAACATGAGGAATTTTAAATCGAATGGATTTGTATAAGAATGATCTAAAATTAAAAATAAGTGAGAATCCCTTACCTTGAGAGGGTGATTCTAACATCATGATATGAACTTCATAAGATAATTACGAATCATTTGATGGGAAATATAGATTGAAAAATATATTAACATAATTCTTGGATTTTGGGTGGGTTTCCATAGAAAAAGTGAGGAGAGTTATTTATTAATTTATAAACACAGGTTTTGAACTCTATATAATTATAGAACCAAAAAACACAAAACTTCCCATTTTTTCCCCATGATGTTTACAAATAGGTGCCACTGCCCGTCCTCAGGGCCCATGCCATGACTACCCCAAGACCGCCTTCCATAGGCCAGGGCCTGACAACTAGAAAAAAGGCTTACATCCCGATAAAATGGAAGGCATTGCCTTTATATAAGTAAACAAACACAACAGAGTATGCAAGAGAAGTAAGCACTATGTAAAACTGAGTAAAAAAGTATGTGCTAAAATGTAAATGTGCCAGTATAAAAACCCAAATGAAAGTATAGTACAACATAGAAAGAATGGACAACAACAGTAAAGTAATGAGGAAACCATGGAGTCGTCCTCCAGATATTCCACCTGAAGGGTGGGTACAGATGGTCTTCGACGCTCCTCGGGTCCGGTCGTTCGCTCTGAGTACGTCCTGTCTAGAGTTCCACCTCTGGGTACCATCCAGCTCCACAAGCCTCCACCTCAATCGATGTTATCTATCGTCTGCATCCACCACAACGTAGTGAAAGTATAACCCGTCTAGGGGTGAGAATACGATACTCATTAGAGACCCCGAGACCCCTGAAGGTCTCCCAGAATACATGAAGAGTAAACCACTAAAAAGTGATACAATCAGAAAGTATCGACTAACTCTACTTAGGTATATGCACATACATATACCTAAGTCATTAATCTCAGTTCAGCTCCAACTTCCGAGCCCAATCACAATCTAGTACACACAGGAAAGAAGTCAATAATAACAATGATAATGATTGAATGTTAAGACTCGGCTCACACAGGTATACTACATTTGAAGAGGGGTGGAGATGATTAGATTTATCCTCCAAATCATCTATCTGCCAAAGCCACGTAGGATCCATGTACAGAAGTTTTCACTGCCGAACCCACATAGGATCCAAGTACAAAAACCATCGCAGTCGAACCCACGTAGGATCCTTGTATAGTCATCATCACTGTCGAACCCACAGAGGATCCATGTATAGTCATCCTTGTTTCTGAACCCACGTAATATCCATGTACAGTCGTCTTCGTCATCGAACCCACCGAGGATCCCATCACGGTAGTCGTCGTAATCACAACCAGCTCTAGGGTTCCCGCAAACAACATACTCGATTCAGGGAGGGTCTGCTTCTCAAGTAAAGGGGTTGATACATCAACTGTCATGAAGTCCATATTTTATGTATACCTATGTTCTGTCTCATCAAAAGGAACTCAACGCGACAGACGACGCGTCAATCCGATACCCAGTTTGAGAGATATTGGTTTTTCCGTTCCAGGGGCCCGGTTGGAAATATAATCTTTCCAAACCCAGTCATTTTCCAAAGATGTCCGAATCTCAATTAGAGTATCACAAAATGACCGTCTCGTCGATAGGGTCCCAGTTCTGTAGACGACGCGTCAATCGGATGCACGATCTTTAAAATATTCACCATTAAGTAAATTCGGGCTCGACCCGTTAAGCCCGGTGGGCTGGCATGTGAGGTCATTCTGGTCTTGGCGGGTCTGATCCGACTTATGTCAGACAGACCCGCGGAATTGCGCGGTCCTGCCCAAAGGGGCGCGTCCCAGACAGCTCGGCCCGAAGGCCGAGCGGTCCGAGGTCGGGGGGGGGGGGGGGCAGCTGCAAGAACTGGCGGTGCCAAGCGGCGCCGCCCCCCTTAACCAGCCGGCTCGAGAAGGCTGGCATTCTGGTGCAAGCGGCCCACTCGTGCAGGCCGCAGGTTCTCCAGCGCGGCGCCCTCCTGGCCCCGCGGCTTTGCTCGACCCGGCCGGCCTACGGGCCGACCGGTTCTTCCACCGAAGCGGCCCACAATGCAGGTCATGGTTCCTACTACACAGCTAGCGCGACGACGCCATATTCCTCTGTCACGGCCAATACTGGCCGCAGCTCCGCATTCCTGACACGGCGTGATGGCACCATGCTTCCTCCGCAGCGGTATGCTTGGCCGCGGCAATTTTCTGTGTGTGCGACGATGGCCCTTGCGCTGCCCACCTCTTCCATGTTTCTCCTTCGTTCACTGATTCCAAAAGGTGGAAGTTCCAGTGGTGGGTCTCCGGGCCGTGTTTGTTCGGCTCGTGCCCTCCGCATTAGACGGAAACATAGGACCAAAATCATTTCATAAAAATCAATGAGTAACAACTAAAATTTTAATCAACAAAAATTGTATTAAATTCCCCTACCTCGAAAATTGATGTCGCACGTCGGGCGTCACAGAAGATGGCATCATGGGGAAAGGATTCATAGGTGGCATCAGAGTGCATCTGAGGAGGAAGCGACCTCTCCTCACTTGTCACGGAGAAATGAAAGGAAGGCACATCGATCGTTCTTCGCGGAAGAGAGTGTCGTTCTTCATCGGAAGAGAGTGTCGTTGTTTGTCAGAAGGATGATGTTCTTCAACAAAGGAGAAACTCTCTTCTTCTTTCACAAGAGCTCCCTCTCAAATATTTCCCCCAACACAACATGTGCCAACCCAATTAAAATAAGGATACCCCTTATTTTAATGAAACATTCCAAGCATTAAAAATTAAAATCCCTTAATATAATAATTGAAGTGTTTGATTACATTGGTTAATATGTGTTGGAAAATAATAATGAGGTGGAGAGGGAGATTAAGAGTTTACATAATTTATGAGGAGTTTACAAATTATAGAAGGGGGGTTTAATGAGTTTAGGGGATGGTGAAAGGTTGGGGCTCATGTGGTCCCCACATGTCAAATATCAACACATAGGAAGTAGGATGGCTATGGGACCCACCACAACATCACATTGGAGGGATTGACTTCCAATGTTATTAAATAAAATTTTTCTAACAATTTTATTTATTTTAAACTAATTCCCCAATTATTAATTCTCAACCCGCTTAAAACACAACTGTGGTAAAGGCCCCCTTAAGCAATTTATGGTGTTGTTAGTTCATAGATGCCCTCCGATTTCAATTCCGAGCACCGGTTCCAATGATAGAAAAACTTGCTTGTTTTTTTACTGAACTTACCCGAGATAAAATTTGAAAATTTATTCTGGACACACCAGGCCTCGAAATCAAGTGCCATAAGAAGCCACAGACTCGTAAAATTCAAAAGTATTTAAGAGAAAGAATTTCATGAAATTTCCGGGTATTTACATTAATCCCACCTTAGGGATTTATTTCCTCGTAAAGCTACAACCTAAATTACGGAAAAAAATGAGGGTACTATGCATGCATCTGAGAATCCCACTCCCAATTGCTCTACTGGAGGATCCCATGATTCCAACGAATTCACACAAGAGGAATCGACAGTCCACGTAGGACTTGCTCCTATCGATCCTCGATCTCCACCAAGACCTCTGTGAATGTAGCCCCAGCATCAATGTCCAACTCCCTATGATCAATGACGTGGTTCGGGTCGTGCACATATATTCTCAGCTGAGATATGTGGAAGACGTCATGCACCCGGTACAATAGAGGTGGATGGGCCCGGCGGAATGCCACCATGCCTACTTTGTTAAGGACCTGGAAAGAACCGATGAAGCACGAAGATAACCTGCTGACCCGGCCAAATCTCCCTAATCCATGTTAAGGTGAGACCCATAAGAAAACATGGTCACCATCCTCGAACACCAGTGGTCTCTGTCTCCTATAAGCATAGGACTTCTATCTGCTCTGTGAAGTCCTCATCTGCACCTCGATGATCTGCACCTTCTCCTTCATAGAATGAACCATCTCTGGTCCTACAAGTGCTGACTCCCTAGGGTTAGTCTAGAATAGATATGATCTCCAAGTTCGGTCGTGCAGTGCCTCGTATGGTGTCATCCCGATGGGGGAGTGGTTGTTGTTGTTGTACGTAAACTCCACCAAAGGTAGGGGATCCTCCCTACTACGACCAAAGTCAATGACACATGCACGTAGCATGTCCTCGAGAGTCTGGATGGTCCTATCCGTTTGGCCATCCGTCTGGGGATGAATGGCGGTGCTCAGGCTTAACCACATCCCAAATGCCCCCTACAACCCCTTCCAAAGTCACGAAGTAAAGAGAGCATCTCGATCGGAGACGATAGATGATGTCACACAATGAAGTCGTACGATCTCCTAAATGTAGAGGCATCCCATGGTCTCTATTGATCCCTACTCTCTGATCGGTAAGAAGTGGGATGTCCTGGTGAGTCGGTTGACGATCACCTAGATAGATTATTGTCCCCTGGATGTACGTGGAATCCGCATCACAAAATCCATGGATATCCCGTCCCAATTGAACTATAGAACCACTAAGGGTTGTACCAAGCCTGCTGGTACCTGGTGCTCCGCCTTTACTTGCTAGCAATTGAGGCATCATGAAACGAACTCTGCTATAACCTTCTTCATACCCGGCCACCCGTGCTGTTGTCTGAGGTCCTGATACATCTTCTCTACTCCAGGATTTATTACTAGAGGGGCAGTGTGAAACTCCCTCATCACTTCCTCTTACAGTGCAACTGGTACCATGGTACATCTCCTGAAGAGGATGACGTGCTCTCCTCCCTCAGAAATTCAATCAGGCACCTGCCCTGTGGAAATCTGAGCATGTCACGTCTCATAGTCAACGTCCCCATGTTGTTCCTCTCTGACCCTATAATGTAGTGGAGGAGAGACTGTAAGGGACTGTATAAAGGATTCCCCATCTCTATTAATTAATGATATCTACAAAGTGACTAACTAGTCTGTCGTCTCTCCAAGTAGCAGAATGCCCGATCTCCTGCTGAGAGCATGAGCCAAAATGTTCCCCTTCTTAGGGGTATAGAGTATCTCAATGAAATAGTCTTGTAGGAACTCGAGCCATCACAACTGTCTCAGGTTCAAGTCCTTCTGCGAGAAGATGTACCTGAGACTCTAGTGGTCCGAGTAGACTGTAAAGCACTCTCCCATCATGTAGTTCCGCCACATCTTTAGGGAGAATACCACTTCTGCTAACTCAAGGACAAGGGTAGTGTAGTTATTCTCGTGTTGCCTCAAATACCATGAACCATTGGCGATCACAGCCCGCTCCTACATTAGGACACACCCGAGTCCATTCCCTGATGCATCAGAGTAAACCACGTACCCAACGCCCTCCTCTAGAAGCCTCAAGATAGGCACACTGGTCAATATCGGTCTCATCTCCTGGAAGCTCTGCTGGCATCTATTTCACCACACGACGGGTTTCCCCTTCTTCATCAAAGCTGAAAGCAGTGCTTCAACTCTATATGAGTCTGGAAAAAATCTCTGATAGTACCCAACCAGACCTCTGAAACTCTGCACCTCCGTCACGCTCCTGGGTGGCTCCGAAGCAAGTGCTACCTCGATCTTTGAAGGATCCACTAGAACTCTCGCCTCTGAGATGAAATGCCCCAAGATGTGAACCTCTCGAATCCATAACTGGCACTTCAAGAACTTACCAAAAATATGGTGCTCTCGGAGTGTGTCCAGTACAACCCGCAAGTGGTAGGTGTGCTCATCCTCATTAGTTGAGTAAATCAGTATGTCATCGATGAAGACTACGACAAAATGATCGAGGTAAGGAGGGAATATCCTATTCATGAGACTCAAGAACAATGCTGGTGCATTTGTTATGACAAAGGGCATAACTCAGAACTCGTAGTGGCCATACCAACATCTGAAGGCCGTCTTTTTCACATCAACATCTCGAGCTCTGAGCTGATGATAGCCTGACCTGAGGTCTATCTTCGAGAGCCATCGTGCTCCCTTGAGCTGATCAAAGAGGTCTTCAATCCTCAGGAGTGGGTACATGTTCATTACAGTAACCTGATTTAGGTGATGGTAGTCGACATATATTCGTATGCTCCCATCCTTTTTCATGGCGAATAAAATCGGAGAATCCCAGGGTGAAACACTGGGTTAGATGAATCCCTTTCCCTGCAAGTCCTACAACTATACCTGTAGGTCACAACGCTCTGCGGGAGCCATCCGATATGAAGGAGTGGATATAGGTGTTGTCCCGGGGTATAGGTCAATGTAGAAATGTACCTCTCTATGAGGAGGTAGTCCTAGAACGTCATCCAGAAAAATGTCCGCATAATGATCCACCACAACAGGAAAAATCGGACTCCGCCCATCAACCGCTCCTAGGATGAGACTAGCCTACTAATGTGTGATCGGATTCTATCTCCTCTGTGTATTTCCATCACGTGCTGCAATGTCTCCCTTCTCTCTAGTGAAGGTGAACCTTCTCCCATCTGTGCAGACACACTGCATTTTTCACCTAATACAGTCGATCTGAGCGTGAACTGTAGACAACCAGTCCATACCCAAGATGACGTCGTATGGCCTCAACGCCGCTACAAAAAGATCCCAGCCAAATCTCTCACCTCCTAGAGTAAGCTCACACTACACACACTAGTGCGTAATCATCGAGTATGCCCCCATATGAATCTCTAGCAGCATGGATCGAGCCAATGGCTCCGTCGGAATCTCTGAGCTCCGAACAATGGCAGTGGAAATAAAATAATGACTCGCTCCTGTGTCTATAAGAACTGTAGCAAGGGTGGAGTAGACACAGATATTACCTTGAATCATCTCAGGTGCACCATGGTTATAGGCCTCGACTGCCTAGAGCTGAGCCGTACCCTGTCTGCCAACTCCATATAGTCGGGGTGGTCCTCTTGGTGGGGGTGGTGGTAGAGCCTCGAATCGTCGTCCACCACCCACTGCTTGGCCAGCTCCTCTGCCTCGTCCGCCTGCTCTCTGCGGAATGCCACGGTCGAACCTCTACCTCTGCCTGGGAGGTCCTTCTACAGTCTGCTACTTATCTGCATAGCGGGTCGGGCGGTCACGAGCCATGTTTCACTGCCTGCCGCATGCATAGCACTACCTGCCCCTCGTATGGCTGGCTCTAGTTCGTGTGCCCCACACATCTGAACAAGTATCCTGTGGTCACCCACCGGATGGAATGGTCCACTTAGACCTCTGCGTCATCTATCTATTGTCGGCTCTAGAAGACTCTACTATGTGTCGCCCTGCGGTGGGTCTCGCTGCTGGCATCGGCTCAAAAAGAAAGCTATCATTAAAAAGGCCCACTCCAGTACTCCTGCCTGCGTCAGAATGTTGAGGGAGATCATCGAAGCCCTAATCTCATGCCTCAGTCCCTACTCAACGGTCTAGGCCCGAGAGAATGGGTCTCGTATTGGAGTAGCGCGAGAGGTCGGTAAATATCACAGAGTATTGGGCTACTGTCATGTAGCCCTTCTGCAGATGAAGTAACTCCTTGATGCACACCGCACAGAGGGTGGCTGGAACAAACTTTGAGCAGAAGAGGCTCTCTAAGTCCATCCAAAGTAGAGATGCCTTGTCGTGCACCTGGAGCATAAGGATCCACTGTCTACCTACTGCTGCGTGCAGGAGACTCACGTAAAGGGTCACCATAAGGTCTGCTGGTGTCCCTACCAATCTAAAGACTCGGGCGATAGCCTCCAGCCAATCCTCAGCTGCATGAGGGCCCGTCTCTCAACAGACCCTAGGTGGCCTCTGGCACTGAAACTCGTGCTACACACTCATGCGGTGTGCACTCTATACTGTTGGGTCTGGTGGCATCGGTGGATCAGTGGGTAGTGGTACTGATGGTGCCTCCGCTGTAATGGGGCCCGGCACTGAGGCCTCGTCGCTCGGTGGGCTTCCATCTCACACATAACTAGGAACCCTAGTTGGATGCCATCATGGGGCCATCCTGAAAAGAAATAGGTGCGCCATGGTTAAACAGTATACCTGATGAGCTGACACAAAGTAATCACAAAGAAATATTTTGAAACACACATGAAATTAGTGTTTTCGTGCACTGAGTCGGAAATCAGAAGCTAGGGTCCTGGTGTATGGATACGTTGTCCGCTGCCCCAACACTAGACACCTTGGACTAAAAACAACACTCAATACTCTTAAAAATATTGTTTCACCAAAAGAATGATCAGAGTTCTGAGTTTTGTGGTAGAACTGACTCCTCTGATACCAATTTGTCATGACCCGTTCTCGGGGCCTGTGTCGTGACTACCCCAAGCCAGCCATCCATAGGCCAGGGGCTGGAGACCAGCACTAAAGGCATAAATCCCGATAAATGGGATGGTATTGCCTATATATAAGTAAAAAAACACAATAGTTTACGTAGGAGAAGTAATAACTAAGTTAAAATGAGTACAAAAGTAAGTGCTGAAAAGTAAATGGGCCAGTAGACAAGCCCAACTGAAAGTACAATACAACTGAGAAAGAAATTACAACACTAGTAATGTAATGTGGAAACCACTGAATTGTCCTCAGCATATCCCACCTGAAGGGTGAGTAGAGATGGTCTCCTCAGCTCCTCCGTTCCGGTCGTTCGTTCCGAGTACGTCCTATTTAGTGGTCCACCTCCGGGTACCATCCAGCTCCACATGCCTCAACCTCGATCATTGTTGTCTGTCTTCTGCATCCAACACAATGTAGTGCGGGAATAGACCGTGCATGGGTGAGTATACGATACTCAGTAGGGAGCCCGAGACCCTGAAAGTTCTCCCATAATCCACAAAGGGTAAAACACTAAGTAAAGATACAATCACGATGTATCAACCTAATCTACTTAGTTATATTCCCATTCATATACCTAAGTCATTAATCTCAGTTCGACTCCAACATCGAAGGCCAAGAACAATCCAGTCCACAAATAAATGAAGTCAATCATTCCAATGATAATGATTGAAAGACAAGACACAACTAACACATGTATACTACTTTCGAAGAGGGGTGGAGATGATTAGATGTTGCCTCTGAATCATCTTCTCAGCCGGACCCGCATAGGATCCACGTACAAAAGTCATCGTTGTCGAACCCACGTAGGATCCATGTACAGTAACCATCATTACCGAACCCACGTTGGATCCAATTATAGCCATCATCGCTGCCGAACCCACGGAGGATCTATGTACAGTCATCCTCACTCCTGAACCCATGTTGGATCCATGTACAGTCGTCATCGTCATCGAACCCACGGAGGATCCTAGCACGGTAGCCGTCGTAGTCACAGCTAGCTCTAGGGTTCCCGCACACAGCTTACTCGATTACAGGAGGGTCCACTGCTTGAGTAAAGGGGTCGATACATCAACTGTCATGAAGTCCGAAGTAGATGTATCCCGATGTTCTGTCTCGTCAAATGGAAGTCAGCGCGATAGACGACACATCAACCAGACTCCCGGTCTGAGAGATATATGATTTTCCGTTCCAGGGTCCCGGTTGGAAATATACTCATTCCAAACCTGGACATTTTCCAATGATGCTTGAAACACACTTAGAGTTTCACAAAAGGACATTTTCGTCGATAGGTTCCCAGTTCCGCAGACAATGCCTCAATCGCACGCGCAGTCTTTGAATTATTCACCTTTAAATGAATACGGGCCGACCTGTTAAGCCCGGTGGGATGGCGGGTCGGATCATCCTGGCCTTGGCGGGTCCAACCTTGCTGATGTCATACCGACCCGGAGAAACTCAGGGTGTGGCCCGGTAGGGCGCAGCCCGGCTGGCTCGGCCAGCTGGCTGAGCGGTCTGGGGGGGCATGGGGCGGCCCCCCGGCTGCCCGAACCAGCGGTGCCAGACGATGCCGCCCTCCCTACCTGTCCGGCTAGAGACGACCGGCCTTCTAGCGCAAGTGGCCCGCTCGGATGGGCCGTAGGTTCTCCGGCGCGGCACCCTCCATGCGCCGTGGATTTGCTTTGCCTGGCCGGCCGACAGGTGGGCCGCTTCTTCCGTCGAAGCGACCAGCAAAGCGGGTCATGGGCCCTAATGTACAGCCGGAGCAATAGTGCCGTCTTCCTCATCCACAACCCACCCTGGCTGCGGCTCCGTGTTCCCAGCATGGCGCGACTGCACCGTGCTTCCTCTGTCGTGGCCCTCTTGGCCACGACTTTTCTTTGCATGTGCGACGATGGCCATTGCGCCGCTGAACTCTACCACGTTCCGCCTTCGGTCACTGATTCTAAAATGATCATGTTCCAATGGAGGGTCGTTGGGCCGTGTTTGTTCGGCCCGCGCCCTCCGTGTTAGACGTTAGCATACAACCAAATTCGTTTCAGAAAAATCAACGAGGAACAAGTACAATTTTAGTCAACTAAAATTGTATAGAATCCCCTTACCTCGAAAATTGACGTCGCACGTCAGGCGTCGAAGAAGACAGCGTCACGGTGAAAGGATTCATAGGCAATGTTGAAGTTCATCCGAGGAAGAAGCGGAATATCCTCACTTGTCGTGGAGAAAATAAAAGATGGCGCGTCGATCATTCTTCACGGAAGAGAGTGTCATTCTTCGTCGTAAGAGAGTTTCATTCTTCGTCGGAAGGATGATGTTTTTCATCAAAGGAAAAACTCTCTTCTTCTATAAAAAGAGCTCTATCTCAAATATTTCCCCCATCACAACATGTGCGAAACAAATTAAAATAAGGCTACCCCTTATTCTGATTAAACTTGCCAATTATTCTAAATGAAATCCCTAAATTAAATAATTAAAGAGTTTGATTGCATTTATTAACATGTGTTGGAAGATAATAAAGATGGAGAGATGGAGAGGAAGAGTTTACACAATTTATGAGGAGTTTACAAATTAAAGAAGGAGGGTTTAAGGAGTTTAGGGGAAGGTGAAAGGTTGGGTCTCATGTGGGCCCCAGCATTCAAATATCCACACATGGGAATTTGGATGGTTGTGGGCCCCACCAACAACTTACCATGGGAGGGATTAACATCCAAAGTTATAAAATAAAATTTTTCTATCAATTTTATTTATTTTAAACTAATTCCCCAATTGTTAATTCTCAACCCGATTAAAACGCAACAGCGGTAAAGGTACCCTTAAGCAATTACCGACGTTGCAAGTTGATCGGTGCACTCAGATTTCAATTGGCGCACTGATTCAAAAGATAGAAAATCCCGCTCGTTTGTTTACTGAACCTACCCAAGGTAAACATTGGAAATTGATTTCGGGAACACCGGGCCTCAGAATAAAGTTTATTCAGAAGCTACAGACTCATATAATTCCAAAGTATTTACGAAAAAACTTTCCTTCAAATTTCAGGTTATTTACAATAGGTGAGTATTTAATTTTTTTTTTAAAATTACCTGAACCAACATCATTTAAATAATACCCAAGGTGAATTAGAAGCAATTCATGTTTATTAAGAATTAATTTTAAAAACTTAAATTTTAATATAGATTTCAGAGGAATAATTAATTCTTCATAAAATTAATAAATTAACATCAAAAAATATTATTTAAAATGGTTAACATAATTTTAGTCATAAAAACTCATTATAATATTTATTATATCACTTTTAGGAATTTATGATTTATAATATCCGGCATAATTATACCAAATATAAATTTTACCCAAAACATAGACTATCTTAGACTATTATGAAAATTTCACCATTAGTTAATTTTTATTTTTTAATTTCAAAAATAATATTTATTTTACCGAACTAATTATCAAAATATGAGAATTTACACTTTTAAATAACAAATACTGATTTTCTGATAAATATTTTTGTTTTTTACAATAACATTTTTCTAACCCTTATATTCAATACATTCGACATCACAAAACATATTATCATTTATATCTAATAAATTGTTTTATAATAATATTTTATTAAAATAACATTTATTAAAAAAAATTATTGAATCTATCAAATGAGTGTCTTGTTTCAAACTATATATTTCCTAAAAAATGTATTGTGTGTTTCTTCATATAAAATTTAATTATTGTCAAACCGATTATTTATTAATTATAATTTAATAATAAAACAGAAATATTTTTATGTAATTTATATAATTAAATATAAAAATCATATTATTAGAGATTGTATTTATAGTAATTAATTACACCATAAAATTCTTTAAGGGTATGGTTTTCAATGATGATAATTTCTTAGGGTGGTTTGACGAATATAGTTTGTGAGGTGATCTCAATGAGCTTGAACTTCTCACAAAAATGGTTTTACTTTTGTTCTTATTATTGAATATCGAATTGTGATAGGACATGGGGAAGGCCATGTGATGCTATCTCCCATAAAAACACTGATAAATGGGCTTTATTTGGTACGATTCTTCTGGTTGAGGCCACCAATACATTCCAATGGCCCGATGGCCTTCATTTTTTTTATTTTTGATAATCCACATTTCAAGGGGCGAGTTGGAACACTTATAATGACTGTAGGAATAATTATTATGTGGACCGTAGTCCTTAGATGAATTCATTAACTGTAGGCTTCAAATATTACATATATTCCAGAATAACTACTTGGAACTACTCCTCCCCAGCACCTTTATCGTGAAATCAGCTCTCCACCTTCGCATGGATGTTCAGCTAGGCTATCCCGTGCATGCACAAGGTTTACCCGATGGCAGGTTTGATACCCTCTCATTCTTGAAATCCGTGTAGCTTCTTCTATGGTGAAATCTCCTTGCTCAACCTCCTTATACATCTTGTTCCTTGTAGGATGTATGGTTTACATCAACCCTTACGGTTGTCAAACGACCTTGAGGTGGCCCGAAGGCCTTATTGGACCAAAGGCTTGTGTGGCCCAATAGCCTTAAAGGATTAGGGGACCAAATTGGTGGCCCGATGGCCCAACTGAGGGGAAATTCCCAGCCGCTACATTTCCAAAAAAGTTCCTGCTACATTACCTGCTATAGTACCCCAAAAATTGTTCCTCCTCCTGGATTTGATACTAGGTCGCCTGGATGCACTTAAGTGTCCTCAGCAACCGGGTTGAGGCTCATGTGTTCCACCAATACATTCATCTGTTTAAATTATACTTTATCGTAACCAATAATATAAACAAATATGATTGGGCATTATAAAAAATTATATTATAGTTGGTTATAAAGTCTAATGGACTTTTAAATATTACATGGAATACCATTCCAAAATAAATCATGTATTTCATGTATTTTCTATAACTAGATTAATAAATTTGACACTTTCTCATTCATGGAATAAATTTTTATTTATGGATGTTCTAGTCATTACACTCATTGTAGATTAAATAATTTGAATATCGAGAAATTCATTTCATATAAATAAACAAATGAGGCTATTTCTATTTCATGTTCTCTTCCAGTTTTCACTCTATTACATCAATCATGTAGTTCTGCCACAACAGTTTAACCAGGAGAGCTGCCTTGTTTTGTGGAACATTGCCTGTTTGATCTAGGATCTTCACTGGATAATGGTTGTATGAAATATCACTTTCAAATGATACCACATATGGAATAAGTACATGTGATGGGTATGGTATGTCTTACTCAAGTGTGATACATAGACCAGAACATGTATATGGGATAGGTTAGGTGGGATTTATAGTTTATATTTCAAAGTTCCAATGTGATCAATGATCTCAAAGGGGTCAATGTAACCTTGACTATGCTTCCCCTTTACCCAAAAAATAATGAATTTATTCCATAGTGATATATAAAATAACAATTTATTACTAGTCATAAACATTAAATCACATAAATTATTTTCATTATTGTTTTTATATCTATATTTTTTAGTTTTCATATTAAATTGAATGGTTTAATCCTTCTCTATAATATCTTATATATTATATCGTCACATAATATTACACTCTCTAACATCATCATAGTATGTTTGAGTGTGACACATCATTCAATATAAAGACTCAGAAGGAACCATTTGAATTAAATATTAAAAAATAATATTATTGGAGAACACTTATAGTGATGGTGTTGATACTAACATACTTTTAAATCCATTTAACATGATCTGAACATATCCTCCATCGTTTTAGTTGTTCTTTTAGAATAACCATTCATCTTAGGGTGATAAGTATTTTTGAAACATAGATATGTATTTAATACTTATTTAAGGATTCTTCATATCCTTAGGGTAAATCATGGATCATGAACAAATACATTAGAGAGTGGAAATCCTTGATGTTTTACAACTTCTGAAATGAATATCTTGGTGATTTGGTCAAGAGATAAATCTTACATGATAACACTGAAATGAACTAACTATTTGTGGTAATCTAACATCTCCAAGATGACCATATAACCTTTATATGTAAGGGGATGTATTTGGATTAAATCCATGGTTATGTTTTCCAATTTCCATACAGGTATAGGAAGTGGTTCATTCATACCCTTATACTTCAGTCCTTCACCCTTATCTTGTTGGCATACCAAGCATCCTCATTTTCTGTTAGTTCCCTCTTCGGTTATTGTTTTATTAGGATATATATCTTGGTTCCATAACATATAAATATATATTTTTAATGTTGGACTTCAGAATATTACCTACCTTTTTATAAAGAACCCCGTTATTTTTCATGGATTCATTGATACATTCAATAAATGATAGATGAAAAGTTATTTGATAAAGGTTGGGTGAAGATCCTTTTATTATTCCCATGTCTATAATTTTCATGTCCAAGAATATTGGATTCCATTCATCCCTCATAATTGATATGGTTGGGGAAAAATTATACTTAGAGAATTTACCACATAGTTCACCGTCCCATGAAGGTAATAGATTGAAAAATCATAATCATTATTCAGTTATAAAAAGATATATTGAATCATATTGAAATAATTATGTGTGAATATATACATGAGGATTTTATGGTCCATATATATGTCACAAATCTCCCTATAGATGTAATGATTTCCAATATTTAATGTGACTATTATTGTAGTAAATTCAAGATCATTTTTTGGGTAGTTCTTCTCTTGGATAATTAATAGGGGGAGGTGTATGTTGTCATATTTTCATCTTGAATGGGTACAAAATCCATTTTATTTTTAGGTACATCAATTTAGATCACAATTCCTTCCCTATGTTTTGGTAATTTGAGCACTGGTACAGTGATTAACTTCTTATTTATCTCCTTAATTCTTTCATTGCATTCATCATTATAGATAAAATTGACTCCCTTATTAGAAATATTCGTTATTGGGATTGAAAATGAAGAAAATTTTCTCAAAAATCGTTCCTAGTACCCATCTAATCGATGGAAAATATGGATTTTTTTCACAAATTTTAGTCTAGTAAATCCTTAAATTTCCACTATTCTTGAAGGATCAGGGATATTACTTTGTTGGTGATAATATTTCCCATGATTATTATTTGATCCAAACAAAACTCAATTTTAATGTAATTTTCATATAACTTTTCCTTCCATAATGACTTCAATATAATATTTTAAATATCCTAATTTTCATTCTTAAATAAAGAATATATATGAATATAATATATAATGGGTACCACAAATTTTTCAAGGTAACCCCTAATGTCAATATTCATTATTCCCCTGATGATTATAGGAGAATTCGTGTGTCTATATATTTTTACTATTAACACAAAGTTCCCATAAATTGTATAAAAATAAGTATTGGGGATAATATCCTTCTTCACCTTTACTTGATAAATCCCGAATAACGATCCACCATGGTGATAAACTAGGCTCCATATATCTGATTGAATAATTCACCAATCGGTGGAAGAGAGTACTTGTTCTTTATCATGGTCTTGTTCATGTTATGATAATCAACGTAGAGGCACATTGACCCATCATTAATCATGATGTTGGGGACCACTACAACCCATGGTGAAGCACATTGGTGTATAAACCCTTTATCTATATTATCTTATAGATACATATTCATCTCCTAAAGTTAAATAATTACCATTACATTTGGGGTATTGGATATTGGCAATGATCAATGTATAATCCTGATTGATAACTAAACCACTCGGTTGATATGAAGAGTGGTAAACTCAAAGGAAACATATTAGATTATTCCCCGACAATAGTCATGTCATCAAGTATGATATTTTCCATAATCTAAACAATTTTATCCAAGTAAAATTTCTCATAGATTAATAATAACCATGATTAAGATGATGATACAAGAGAAGATTCATCCACATCCTTACACTTGTATATAAACAGATGTCAGTTTGTGATACAATGTTTGATGTCCTTCATCTATAAATTTTCATTGGATTTATACAAAGTAATAAAATAAATAACCAACATATATTTGAATTATTCTAAAGGGAGTGTCACAATGTTTATAAGTAATATAAGACCATAAATATTGATGGGGGAGTTGAATACACTGGATGTCGTATTTTCTCCATTTTTTATCGTCATCGACAACTCGAACGCAATGTTTTGAAGTTGTGTTTGAATAGATCCACTAATCTCATGTCATATAAAAGAATACATTTAATGAGAATAAAATAGTAAATTTTCAATCCTTTAATTAATAACTAGCCCAAATTTTACCCTTACATTATTGGGGTCCAACATAGTAGTTTTGATGGAATAGGCTTGCCCCTACTCTTATTGTGTCAAAGGTTATTTTAATTAGTTATCATTAAAAACCTTTGTCTTATAGAGTTGATTCATATATTTTCCCTCTTACTTGAAGATAAAACATTGGAAAAGGGATGAATGATGATGGGATAATTCATTTAATTCATCATATTTTTTGGTTTCTTCCATTAGAATTCATTACCTAGGCACCATTCCAGTGACTAAATATTTTATTTTTCCCCTTAAGATAATTTCTATAATGCCACTACCCAAACATTGGATAAGTGGGATGTTGTTATTTCATTCCCCCATGATGTATTTCCATAAAACTAGAGAAATTTAAATACATTATCCTCTTCTTGTCTCTTTACCCTGGAGTCCATTTAGATTCAATGATATCTATCTCAACATTGATGAAACATTTTAAAATTTCCTCATAGCTTCCTAAGTCTCCAATTTCTAAATATTTTTAGAGACGTAGAATGAGTCCACCAAGAAGCTGATAACATGAAATCTGGTCAAGAAGAAAATGTTAGAGGCACATTTTGTATGTCTTCTGATGTTTTCTACAAACACCCTAATGGATTCATTTACCTTTTATCTTCATATCATGGAAATAAATTTAAATTTTAAGATGGAGAGAGCAAGTAATATATATATATCAATTGGTTTCCATAATTTTTTCCACTCCATAACACTAATATCCTCCTTGATCTTTATATTTTTGAACAATTACCCCCATTTATTAGCCTCTACCTCAATATGAAAAACAACCAACATGAAAATATCTAACTAGGAACCTTAAGGGATGGAAAATATCTTTTCAATTGAGTTAATCCATTTCTATATGATTATAGGATGAAATGATTCATTGAATTTCAAATGCATTTATCACATAAAGGTCTCAATTGAAACTTGTTCATTCTTAGGGGGATTGGGAAGTCCTCATTATTTTTGTTTGATTCAAAACATGAGTAAATTGGGAATGTATCATAAAAATTAACATGATTACTACTACCATTGGGTTTGGTATTTCATTTTTGAAGTCATTAATATTCCCCTCATATTGGTTATTTACTCTGTTTATCCTATTTCCAGCTATTGACTAAAATAAAGGGAAAATTATGGCTGTTAATTTCTAAAAACATAAATGGGAAACCATGTAAATTAATTAGATATCTTATTAATGAAATGTATAACATATGAATTTCTAGGACTCAATCTAAGTTATCCATGATCTATTTCCTAAAAAAATATTATGGGAATTGTTTTTCCAATAATGATGGCTTATAATGATCTTGGGAATTTACCAAATCATATCCCTACGGAGATTCAATATGGGTATGTAGGAAGAAACCTTTTTTCACTATGTGATGATCGAGTCAAAGAACAATGTGCCCATTTTAGTGTTATTACCCCTATGTACAACTGTATTAGAGCCACAAAAACTTATAGTATCCAATTAGATTGTATTTTCCTATAAACCACATAATACATAATTTATAAAAATATAGGTATGTTTTCCTATGTTTAGTATTATCCCAAAGGCTTTTCACTATGGTTTTATTATCCAAATCCCAAAAATAACTGGACTTCTCTATGATATTAATATAAACTATTAAAACACATATATTTAATTAAATTTATTTATTTTTTTATTACATAAAGTCATTCATATTATAATTTATAAGATCTTGAAGACTAGTTTCATTGGTAAATTAAGCACATATCATAAAAAACATGAACAAAAATACAAAAAAAATATTTAAAAACACCATAACATGTGTACATAGTATATGGATCTTCAAAAACAATATAGGATAAATGAGGGACATAAAAAAGAAATGGGTGATCAATAAATCCAAGTGTTGTAATAAATAAATAATAGGATCATTTAAATAATTAAATGTAATCTAAGTGGAATATAAGGTACCATGGTGTTTGAGAATCATAATCTTCAACAATGAGGGATGATATAATATGATAACATAATGTCAACATTGGAATGTGACAACAACATAAAACATGAAATCATAATCATAATTCAAGAATAACCACTGAGAAAAAATGTCATAATGTGCATTATATAATCTAACCTACGCCATACATGGAATCTCCTGAGATAAAAATATTTTCCAATGTATTGCAGTTTTATCTAGGTGAACCCATCACTTTTATATCTTGTACGGGAATATGTTTTTCACATAGATCCCAAAACATAAAGATTCCTTTTATCAATTTTATTTCCCATAATCAAGGAGTGTGGGTCACATACATGGAAGTACCAAATAAATGAAAGACAAGTAAATCTAGGTGAATACCATTGAGTTGAAATAAGATGGGTTATTAAAACAACAAAATTTGTGGTGGAAATTCATAGAATATGTTTGGTAGCATAACGATAATGAATAATTGTTTATGGGAGCATTTTAATGAGAGTGAATAGTGATTTATCATTATATGGAATTGTGAGGAAATTAATAATGTGTTTAAAAACACATTACAACATGAGTAATTGGAAATGAAAATTTTATGTATATGAATGTACTTTTAAACAAATAAATTGGTGAAGATCCCTTACCTTGAGAGGGCATTTCAAAAATAAAAAGAGGATCTTTTAAGAGGATAAACACGCCATTTTAGGTATCTATAGAGTTAAATTCATATTAACTTCATTATCAAATAGTTTTGAGTGTAGATGAAAGGGATTTCGGGTTGTTTTTTATATAAAAATATAGGGGACTTCTTAATTAATTTCTAAATAGAGGTTTTTGACTCTATAATAAATTATCCAAAACAAAAAACCTTCCCATGTTTTTTCCCATGGTATCATAAAATTATGAGGGTTTTCATTGTTTTATTTTCCCAAGAATCGATCTTATTAAAGTAATACAACAGGTGATGTCAAAGTGAATAATGTTCATATAGAATTAATATTAAACCCTTGAAATATAATATATATTGTGAAGGATTCATTATAGATTTATAAAATTATTAAAAAAAATAAAAATTCATTATATTAAATGGGAAAATCAAATTTTTCCTGGGTAATCTTTATAGTATTTATTACATCACTTTTGGACTTTTATGATGTCAAAATATATATTGTCTAATTATACGAAATTGAATTTTTTCCCAAAAAATTGACTACCTCAAAAAATTATGAAAAATTAACCATTGGATATGTTTTGATATGCTGATTTAAAAACTAATATTTATTTTATAAGAATAATTCGTTAAATACTATAATTTACACTTTTTAATAAAAAATAAATATTTATTGAAAAAAGTTGGTTTTTTCGGAAATAATTGTTCTAAAACCCATTTAAATATTTCATTTGAATTCATTAAATTATATTAAAAATTATTTTTAATAAATATTATGTAATAATAATATTTTTATCATATATTATATATTTCAAAAAAATATTTAATTTCATTAAATGTTCCTTTTTGATTGAAACTATATATTTTTTAAGAAATATAATTTGTCTTTCATGATATAAAATTATATTTTTTATCAAAATTATTCATTAGTCATTATAATGTAAAAATAAAATATGAATATAATCAGTAAATTATATAATTAAATATAAAAATTCATTCTATTATGGTCTAGATATATTCCCATTTATTAAACATGAAAAATCCCTAAGTTTATGGTGTGCGATAGTGATATTTTCATGGAGTGGATTGAAAAATATTATTTGGGAAGTGATATAAATATTCAAAAAACTACCCTGTAAATAGTTTCTCTTATGGTTTAGTTGCTGAAACTTGTATTCGTATTAGTAAAGGGAAACATTGAGTGAGGCTATCCCCCTAAAAAAATACAATAAATGGTCATCATAGGGTATGGACCTACTGGTTATGTCCATCAATTATTTCATATATGTCTATAAGACTTTATCATAACCCTTAATATATAAATATATTAGTGATCACTATATAATATCTATATTATCAATGGATATGATGTTTAATGGATGTTCAAATATGAAGAGTTAAAGGAATATAAAATAAAAAACATTATGCTTGTTTTTTCTATAACGACATTACTTAATAAGACATTTATTCATCCATGAAATGAATGATTTATTTATGATGGTTTGGGACATTATAATCTTCCCACATTCATAAATTTCCCCATTTTATTATTTTATACAGAAAAATAGACTAGGGTATTTCTATTTCATCATATCTTTTGGTTCCTAAGTAATTTCCTCAAACTCATGGTTCCACACAATAATTTGACCAGGTGAGTTGTCTAATTTTTTTTTAATTTTATATTTATGATATATGTTCTTCACCATATACTCCTAAAATGAAATATGTCTTTCCAATAGAACTCCCTCCTTATTTAGTACTTATTAGGGGTCTAGTATGTACTTCTTTAGGATGGATAAATGGAACACCTCTATAATTAATATAGGTTATTTTTTAGTGTTAGTTGATATTCTATAGCTCAAATGTAGTCAAGGATATCAAATAGTTTGATGTATGTTAGAGTAATATTTCACTTCTTCCAAAACATCATGACATTTATCCACAATTATATATGAAGGATCAATTTATCTCGAATATCAAACTCTAGATCACAATTATATTTGTCATCATTTATTTTTGTTTAATTTTCATGGATTTTGTATGATGTTGAATGGTTTGAACCTTCTATGTCTTATATTTGACTAGATCAGGTCATGTCATCTTCTACTATCCAACATCATTCTAGAATGTTGGATTCCATAACCTCTTCCAATATAAAGAATCATAAGGATCCATTTTAATTATATAATGGAAAATATTTTTATATGAGAACTTTAATAGGGGATTGAGTTATTATCAACATTATTGAAAATGAAATGAACATGACATCAAAATATCATCTAATGTATAAATTGTTCTATTAGACTAACCTTTCATATAAGGGTTATAAATAATACATAACTGTATTCAATTCTAATGGGAAGATTTTATAGAACCTCACGTTAATCCTCATATCATGTTCAGATACATTGCGGAGTGGAAGTCAATGGACTATTAAAAATTCATTAACGTATCTATTGGTGAGTTAGTTGATATAGAACTATTCCTTATTTTCAATTACATGTGATTAATTTTTATGGTGATCAGTTATCACTAAGATGAAATTATTTACATTATATGTAATGGGGACTCTTACGGTGAAATAAATGGTTATGTTATCATATTTCAATACTAGTATGGGTAATTTTTTATTCACACACTGATACTTATATCATTTTTCCTTAACTTTATGTAATACCAATAATTGAGATAAAAATTATAAAACACCACTCTTTATGTTATCATACAAGATTTTTTCTTCATATCTCTATATATCTTTGTGAATCATTGATGAATAGACAATTATGATCAAGGATAATCATTCAAAAAATTCATCATCACTTCGTTTTTAATGGGAAACATATTCACGTAAAAAAATAGATAACTCCATTTTTAGAAATGTTGAACACTGTAATATTCACAACATTTTTATATACCACCTCATCATCATTTTGGGAATCGTTGAATCTTCTAAGAATTAGTGGTTGAGAAGTTATTTGATCATGGTTTGATGAGGGTCTTTTTATTATTCACATGTTCATCCTTTTCATGACCATGACAATTTGATCCCATTATTTCCTCATTATGGATAGGGTTAAGTGATCTTTAAAACTAAAAGAATAAGCCACATTTTTCACCTTAATAGGAATTTAATGGCTTGAAAAACCACAATCCATTATCATTTATAGAAATATAAATTGTAAATTTTTAGGTTCTTTTATATGAAAATATCTTTTATGATTTTATGGTCTGTATATATGTCACACTTATCCTTATATAGATAATTCCACCATATCATTAATGCGAACATTACTAATTCCAACTAAAGATCATGGGTTTCATGTTGGTTTCCATGGATCATTAATTTTTGGGAGGAATAGGATACTACATTTTCATGTTTCATATGTAACATTCCAATCCCTTATTAGGCGCATTATTGTATATCAAAAATCATTTCCCTCTAGTGGGTAATCATAGAATAGGTGTAGTGATTTTCCAGTTCTATAGATTTGTAAATCCCTCCTCACATTAATCATCCCATAAACAATGTCCTCAGTTCCTATAAATATTGGTAAGTGTGATTTATAATTTTATGTAGTTTCTCAGAAATCGAATATTATACCCATATAATATAACACCCCAATATTTAGAGTATGTATATTCTTAAATAAATTCAATTCATTCAACAACTTACATTGCACGCAAAATTATTCCATATAGTGTAAATCATATAAAATCACATATAGAACACAAATCCATTTCTATAATAAATAATTAATGAAATAGGATGATTTTTTAGAAATTAATGAATATATACCAATGAAATAGTAACTTAACCTTTGAAATAGTAATGCGACCCTTATGAATAGTATTTCAGTAAATGTAATAGAAAAAACACCTATGAAAGTATAAATAAAATTTAGGCATGTTATAACTGGTAATATGATTTAATTATATCATTGTATATGTAAATAAATTTTTTAGAAATTATTATTTAAGTGTTGGTATTTTTGTATGAATTTATTTATTACAATTTTATAATTAATAAAATGATTTAACATAAATATTACTTTTATAAAATGTATTCATAAATTAATATTTTGTATTTTTATTATTATAATATTATTTTATGAGATCTTAATTAATTTTTCAAAGTGTTATAAAATTAGTTATAAATTTAAAATTGATTTTTCTGAATAAATGATGATTTTAATTAAAATTTAAATTTCTCAAATTTATAAAATTATTTTCACAAAATAGTGTTCATTTTTTAGTTCATCACATTGAAATTATCCAAGATTACTTTCTTGATTTTTTTTGAAATGCTTCAATTTTCTAATGAATAGTAAAAAATACTGTTTTCACTTAATCTGTGTAACTTAAATTACACCATTCATGGTGTATTTGTGACATAATAAATTCTTTAAATTAATGTTCATATTTAATATATTTGTTTTGAAATATTATTCATTAAAATACAATAAACTAAATTTTCAAATCTAAAAATTATTTTCCAGGACCTAAAGTCTAAAGGGTTCCTTAAAATATTAATTTTATTTCGTTTCACATTCATAATCAATAAATTAATGAATTAGAATTATGAAAATTTTTAAAAGTATTTAAAAAATTATATTTTATTAATATATGATTTATATTTTTCAAAAATCACTATTTCAAGTATCACCTTTGATATAATATTTTATTTGATATTTTATGCTAAAAACACCACTCTTGTCAAGAATAAATAACCTATATCCCTTCCCTTGGAAAACCACTCATTACACCATTTAGGAAGACAAATATCAGAGAAAATATTCTTTCTTAATCCTCTTAGAATACCTAGGGATGTTTGGGAGATATCCATATCCAATCACTATGGGATTTTTAGTGTTCTACAAGAGAATCCACACTAAGAAAAGAGTAGGTTTCCATTATCTCCTCCCTCGTTTTATCTCCTCCTTCATTTAACATTTCCTCTTAAAACAATATACCATATTAATTAATTATTTAGTATGATAAAATTATATTCATGATATTAACGTACAATAATATTTTATATGTACGACATATATAAATTTTGTACTCCCTTTTTCTTGCTCTTACGACAACGTCCCGTTGAAGGTCGGTTAACCGCCTATTGAGTCATTTCCAAAAAAAAATTCTTTTAACCTATTTTATTGATGTATAGTATTAATTATATATAATATATAAATATTTAAATACATGTATTATATTATTCCAGAATTAATTATAATAATTTATTAGTTACATTTAAAAAAATATAGAAGTTGAGTCAAAATATGACATTTTTATGAAAAACAAGATATGAAAATGCTTCAATTTATTCAAAACAATTTAATAATTATATGAAAAATAATTATTATATAAAAAAATTTGATAACATAATATAATTAAAAATTTTAATAGTGTTTTAATAAATATGAGTTTTTTATTTAGGAGACATACAAACGATACAATTAAGAGGAATTTAGGTAAGGGACTTTCTCTCAATTTCATTTTCATTGAGACTTACATGGTATTTTGCACCTAATAATTTTTATGCAGAGTATCTATAAACCCATTGAGGTAATTTTTAGTTTTAAAATTTATTTATTTTCAATATCCATATTATTGTATCATGGATATGATTATTATCTTAGCCGTATAGCATTTTACATACGGTGTTTATTTTGAATATTGTTTTATCTGAGGAAATATTGATGAATTTTTATATTGTAATCTTTTAGGATATTGATAATCTCTATTTTTTTTGAATTAAATATATGGATGAATAATTAATGGGACTAGTAGTTATGGGATAATATCGTTATGGCCCTTTGATGCATCAACAGGCTCCATGAGACAAAATAGTTGGCAAAAACCACTTCATGTTATTTTTCAAAAATAATCAGAAAAGTATCTACCCACAGACATAAACCATCTTAATGGTATGATGGTTCATGTTCTAGATACATGATTTACAAATAATAAAAATTTTCATTATTCTGTATTTATTTTTTACTTTCCATAAGGTTTTAAAAATGAAAAAAATCTATGGATTCATCTTCATTATCTATTTATTAATGTATTTCTTTTTCATTTATTCACTATTCCATATTTATTATGTATAATTGTTTGTTATTCAATGATAATTGATTCATGATTGTGCTATATGTTACCGTTACTGAGTGTTTCAGATCGGACTATTTTCATCCCCTGGTTATGAAGACGAGATCATTTAATAAGTGAAAAGAAGTGGTTTATTTAATTTTTTATATACAATGGTTTAATTACCAATGATATAAGGTAACCATGTATTTATCTAGTTTCATTCAAGGATACAAAAACGGTCAATCCTTGGTGATGTTATCTCTAGTATCTAAGAAATTTTAATAAAATGACCTCCATCTCGGGCCTACTAGGGTCTGCGTTATTGTAACGCCCGACCCCAGTTACCCAGAGTCGGTGCATTAATACATAACTTTGGAATGATCCCAAAAGATCATGTCTCGAAAGACCGATTAGTTTAGTATCCTTTGAATCACTAGATATATTCATAAAGTTTACATGACATCAAATCGTGAAAATTTCCACAACATCTTGTCTTCATAGTCCTATCTCCTTATACCATCTCAGCAGGTCATTCATTAAATACTTCTTCACATCTTGGGAAAAATAAAACATTGAAAGGGGTGAGCTCAGATGCTTAGTAAGGATAACAATATAGCGTAAACTATCATAAATAAGCACAAAAATGTAAGGCAATGTTTAACTAAAATAAAGGCTTTTAAACTTGAACTTCAGCATAATATAGAATAGATAAAATGAAATAATGTCATTTACTTATTAACATGGACATTATACTAGTCGAATAATCACATGCAATATCAATAACCACTTTTATAATGATGGAATGCATAATGAAATACTATCATAACCATGTAGACAAGGCCTCGTTCCATGACTAAAAATAAGATTTTGTCAAGGCCTCATGCCAAGACACTAGTTTGTCTCATGAGACCTACCGATGCATCGAGGAGCTACAGCGGGATCCACCTGTCACTTATTAAATCCAATGCATTCCTCATATGAATAGGTTTAAACAAAACAAAACATTCCTATTAAAAATTGCATACAAAATTTTAATACGTTCGCCATAAACCATGAATGGTATAAAAATAACACATCCACAGTCAAACATATCACAAAACCTTCAATACAATATGGATGTTTTGTATCATAATAACTCAACTTCAAATAATCTTAAAATCTATCAAAGGATGTTTACATAGATGAAATCAAAACAATTTGAGAGAAACATCTCTATTTTTAAATCATTTAAAAGTCACCTAATTATAAAATAAAACATTAACTTTGAAAAAATATTTATAAGCTTGTAAGGGAATCATTGAAGATTTTTATTGGTGGAAAATAGCCCCACCTGCCGTATAAGTTAAAAAAAGACATTCTTACCTTAATTCCATCGAAAAGGTTATGAAGGAACTTGATAGGAAAACGACGGAAAAATTCCTTTATAAACTTCTTATAAAAAATTAAAACAAGGGTATAAATGACTTTAACCCATTTTCAATAAAATAGTAAGAATGTTTTGAAATACAATTTTAATAATCATGGATGTGGATGATAAAGAGGTACCATTAGATAATTAGGTATAAACAACCTCGAATAATGAAGGGATTGTGAAATAAACCCTTACCATGTACTTTTCCTTGGTTGAGGGTAGGTTAACCTCCTGTATAATGGTGAAATAATTGTTATCAAATTATTAAAAATTCATATACATTAATATGATATCATATATGATCTTTTAAAATTGCTTTGTTAATAATATTTTAGTATTATCTTCATTTCAGGTGTTAACTTTCTCGTTTTTTGAATATATTTTGTAACATAATCCATGATTGTTATGGATAGGTTATATATTATAAATATAAATAATGAAATCAAGTCCTTAAAAATTATTTGTAATTATCAAATGCGAATTAGACTTGAATGGATACGATAGGGAATGAATCTCATCGCGTTCTTGGTGACGGTAGTCCGTACGTACGCACGAGCGACAATATCATTCTTTTGATATAAAAATAATATATAATTTGATGGTATATAATATATACAGAATAATTATCATGTTATATTTATTATTTACTTGAAATATAAAATATTATTATACCAATCCAAATAATAATGTATTGAATAACAATTATACCACAACGTAGTTATGGTAAGCCGTAAGTACACACGTTTGGTGACATGTAATTCAAGGGATGGATAGAATACTGAATATGGTTGTAAAATATTTATAATAACATCACAATATATAGGATATACTAGAATTATTATTTTAGAATGGAAATAATAAAAAATGAAGAAGTTGAAGAAGAAAGGAACTTGAAAGAGGGTGGTGAAAACATTACCTCTTCTTCGGGTTCTTCCTTTTGATTTGATCAAAAGGTCTCTTTAGGGTGGATTTATGAACAAACTAAAGCCTCTAAGATCAAGTGAGGGACGTTGAGAGAATATTTGGTCAGGGTTTGGCGGAGACAAATGGCTTTGAAGTTGTAAATTAGTGAGAAGGGGGGGTGTCCTTTTATAAGAGGGTTGAGGGGCTCCTTTGGAAAAGCTCGAAATATTATTTTATTATAAATCCATATTCGGTTTCTAATGTCTCCAAAGTGGATTATTTAATGGTTAAGGAGGGGATAGGTCGAAGAAAACTCCAAAAATAGGGTTTAGGAAGGTTTGAGTCACATTATTAACCTTATATTTCAGTTTTAACTCTTAGTTAATTAGTTTGACATTTACCACGTCTCATTGTATTTTTATATTATATCGTTAATAAACATAGTATAAACATCCAAGTGACCCCCAAGAGGTCCATTAATGATATAAATATCATGATAAAAGTTCTTTTTCCGATCCATAGATTATTAAGATTAGAATATCAATTAATAATATAATATTCGATTAAAAATCTCTTTTATGTCAATTTTGACACTATTGGGAATTTGATTTTTGTGAAAATCAAAAATTTATTATTACATAGAAAAAAGTAATTTAAATCAATTATAAAATTTCATAGTATCCTTTAAAATTATTATAATTCATCAAAATCCTCAAATTATATTTATTTGGATATTTATAAGATCAATTATTTCAATATATCATTAATTCAGTAATTACTGCATCACCATTGTATCATAAATAAATTAAATTATATAATGTATAAAAATTATAAATAAAATACCATTATGTAGTAAATCTTATTAGATTTCTAATTAATATTTAAAATCTAATTTATCTTATGTATAACCCTATATTAAAAATCATTTAGTAAATAAACTTTGATTTTAACTCTTTTAACTCTTCTTTGAATTAACTAATAATAAATGTCCTAATCTAATCCAAGTGGGTCTAAATGGTCATAGTTTATTCCTAAGGTTGTTTTTGGTCGAGATAAACATGTCCAATAGAATTAGGATATGTTTTAGGGTAATATTAATATCATTTTACCCGTAATTACCCTATTTACTTTTAACCGTGGTAAATAAAAGTAAAAAGTTACTATTCACCAAAAATTATTTTTATCTTATTGAACCAAATTTTACTCCATGATATTAACCATGTCTCTCGGATTTTTACAATTCCACTCACATAAGCGGTAAAATTATGTTTTACATGAATTTCCAAATTCTCTTAGGAGGTGGGTAAAAGACGGTGAAAAGTTCAATAAAATTTTTATATATCCAAAATTATTCAAAACAAATGCCAATGAATTAAATTGAACTTATATAGGTATTATGTATCTATTTTGAACTTAATTAAATTTTAATAAAATAAATAATTATTTAAATAAAAATTCGTTTTTAAACTATAACTCAATGTTTTTTCACTATTCATCAGAAATTGAATGTTTTTAGAAAAATACCAAAAATTCACCCTAGGATAATTTCGATATTCCGAATCCAAATATGAAGACCATTTTGAACGATAAAAATTATAAAATTTAAAAAAGTAGGTATTACTATTCATAACAGCTAGTTTGATTGGTTGTGGTGTGTGTTAGAACTCGAAGTTGCATACAACACACACTATTGTATTATTCAAAGTGAAGTGTACCATGGAAGCTTGGGGTGTTTCATTATCCCCTCTTCCAAATAAATTTTCCTCATAATTTCTAGAATATTACTGCATAAAAAGACTCAGGTGGTTCTTCATCATATGTTCTTCAGTTTTCCACATTGCCTCTTCCATTTTATGGTTTCTCTGTAGAACTTTTACCAAACGAGTCGTCCGGTTTCTCAACCCTTGTTATCTCATATCAAGAATCTTGATGGGCTCTTCACAATAAGATAGATCGGGTTCAAGTTCTAAATACTCATATGTGAGTAAATGCGTTAGGTCAGGCATTTATTTTCTCAACAGTGATACGTGGAACACATCGTGTACTTTGGAGTTGCTTGGCAGCATTTCCAACCGGTAAGCTACAACCCCAATTCGTTCTTGAATTTTGAAATGTCCTATGTACCTGGGACTCAATTTACCATTCTTTCGGAAATATATAACTCCATTCTATAGAGATACCGTCATGAAATCATGATCTCCTACCTGAAATTCCAAATCCTTCATTTGGTTATCGGCATAGCTCTTCTTCCTACATTGAGCTGCTTTGATGTGGTTTTGGATTACCTTTACCTTTTCCATCATTTCCTCTACCAGTTCTGGGCCTACAAGTTTTATTTCAAAAACGTCATCCCAAGAGGTCGGTGTGAAACATCTCTTTCTATATAACGCTTCAAATGTGCCATCTGAATACTTGAATGGAAGCTATTGTTATAGTAAAATTCCAATAGAGACAAATATTGATCCCTCATACCCTGAAAGTCAAGTGAGCATGATCTAAACATGTCTTCTAAGGATTGAATAGTCCGTTGTTATTGTCCATCTATTTGAGTGTGGTAGGCAGTGCTCAAATGATGTTAAGTATCCAATGACTTCTGAAGACTCTTCCAGAATCATGAAGTAAAACATGGATCACGATCCAAAACAATCGATAGGGTTACTCCATGAAAGCTCACAACATCAGTAATATATAGTCTTGTAATACGTTCAATTGGTAAATCCTCTCTTATAGAAAGAAAATGTGTTTACTTGGTAAGATGATCAACAATGACCTATATTGCATCGTTCCCTCTAGGATTTATTGGTAGTCCCATGACAAAGCCCATTGTGATATTATCCCATTTCCACTCAGATATGGGAAGAGGTTGCAATACTCCCCCAGGCTATTTCCCTCCATCTTTCACTTGTTGACAAACCATACATCTTGACACAAAATCAGCAATATCCCTCTTCATTTTGTCCCACAAAAATGTTCCTTCAAATCTCTATACATTTTGGTGCTCCCAGAGTGTATAGAGAAATTGGAACTATGACCATCATCCAACAATTCTCTTTTTAGATCAGGAATATTGGGAACACAATGTATCTTCCCAAATTTCAAAATTCCATCATCATACACAAAGTCACTCAATCTCCCATCAGTCACAGCTTTAATCTTCTATTCAAACTCTTCATCAACAGTTTGATAACTCAATATCCTTTATAGTAAAGATGGTTTGGAAACCATTTGAAAACGCATTGATGCTTCACCTTCCATGGTGATTCTCATATCCATCTTACAGGATCCATGTATATAGGATCCTTTTCAACTCTCATATTATTCAAAACTCAATGATATTTTATACTCAAAGCATCTACCACCTTATTTTCCTTCCCTGGGTGGAAGTGTATCGTGCCGTCATAATCCTTGTATAGTTCAAGCCATCGCCTTTGCCTCATGTTGATTTATTTAAGTGAGAAAATATACTTCAAACTCTTGTGATCAGTATAAATCTCACATTTTTCACCATAGAGATAATGTCTCTATATCTTCAAAGAAAAGATTACAACAACTAACTCAAGATCATGAGTAGGATAGTTTTGCCCATAAATTTTTAGCTATCGTGATGCATAGGCAATAACTCTATCATTCTGTATAAGGACACAACAAAGTCCTTTCTTTGATGCATCACTATAAATAATAAACCCATCATTCCTCGATGGTAGGGTCAATATAGGATCATTGACTAATATTCTCTTCAGTTCTTAGAAACATTCTTGATAGTCTATTTTCCAGACGAATTTAACCCATTTACGTGTGAGCTTCGTTAATGGGTTAGCCAATCGGGAAAAATTCTGGACGAAACGTCAATAATAACCTACTAAACCAATAAAACAGCGTACCTCAGTTATACTCATTGGTACTGTCCATTATTGGATTTCTCTTGTCTTAGAAGGACCAATAGAGATTCCATCCTTAGAGACAATATGGCCATGAAAAGAAATCTCTTGAAGCCAGAATTCACATTTGCTAAACATCCCATATAATTAATGTCTTCTATGAGACTTTAGGATAGTGATCAAGTGATTTTCACGATCCTCGTAGCTTTTGGAGTATACCAAGAAATCATCTATAAATACCACTACAAATTCATCATGATATTCCTTGAAAAGGTTGTTCGTTAGATCCATGAAAACAGAGGGTGCATTAGTCAGCCCAAAAGGCATTACTGTAAACTCGTAATGCCCATACCTGGATCGAAATGCAGTCTTCGGAATGTCTTCCTTCTTCACAAACAACTGATGGAATCCAGATCGAAAGTCAATCGTTGAAAAGTATTGAGCTCCATTCAGTTGGTCAAATAAATCATCAATGCGAGGTAGGGGATACTTGTTCTTTATTGTTATAGCATTGATTTCCCTATAGTCGATACATAACCTCATAGATCCATCTTTCTTCTAAAAAAATAGGACCGGGGCTCCGCATGGATAAACACTAGGGAGAATAAATATCTTATTACTCAATTTCTCTAGTTGTTTCTTTAGTTAAACAAATTCCACAGTGGTCATTCTATAAGGGAATCTCGATATGGGCCTTGATTCTGGATTTAAATTAATGGAAAACTAAACTTCTTGTTCTAGATGATGTCCAGGTAAATCTTACAGAAACACATCTACATATTATTTCACAATAGGTAAATTCTCTATTTGAACATTCCTTTACTCACCCATAGTCATTTCGTTCTCTTCCACCACAATAATTGAATTTAGTTGAGCTACTGTGGGTAGATCTAGATAAGAATTAGGTGGTGATGATTCTGCTCTGATGATAAGTTGTTCATTATCATCAACATCAAAAATCGTAACCTCCTTCTTCTTATATTAAATCTTCACATCATGGTCCAAAATCCAATCTATACTGAGGATTATATAAACCTCAATCATAGGTATGTTAATGAGATCAGCGGATGAAGAACATTTATGTGCTCTAATGGGGACTGATTCAAAAAACGTTTTTGCAATGATACTTCCCTTAGGAGATTTAACTGATAGCTCCCTTGTTAAATCAAATTGGAAATATATAATTTTCATAGAAAACTGGGAAGATATGAAACAATACGATGATCCAGAATCAAATAAATCATTTTCTTAACTTAAGGAAACCGTTAAATTACCTGCCACCACGTCTTTCGGAGATTATACCTCAACAATAGTGATAACATAAGCTTGGCCTTGATCCATTGGCCTTTTCTGAGGTATGTTCCCATGACGCTTAGGACATTTATTTTTATAATGTCCCATAACTCTAAAATTATAGCATTCCTCATTGACAACAACTCTCTTTCCCTTGCAATCGTGAGCTTGGTGGCCTTTTTCACCACACTTATAACAGACTCACATTCAATTTAATCCAGTACTGGAGTATTTCTTCCCACATTTACTACAGGATGGATATTCAACTTTTACCTTCTTCCCCTTATTTCCATTTCCAGATTGATCAGTAGATCTCTTATTCTCTTGCTTTGATTTAATGTCATAAGACTTAGAGAATTCCTTTTCTATCGTGATATCACATTAGAAAATGTCTTCGTACGACGAGAAGGATTGTGAGACTAACGCTCGATGAAGAAATGGTTTTAACCCATCAATGAAACGATCAATATTACTTCTTGGGTTATGAATATAATCTCCAACATACCCTCTATCCTTGTAAAGTTATCCTCATACTTTGCGACATTCTCATCCACCTTTTGTCTCCGACTTAGAAATTACCTTTCCATATCTTCTCGATGGTCATGATGAAAGTATTTTTCTATGAAAAGATCCTTTAACTCCATCCATTCCATATTTGATACTTCATCATATTCCTTCGTCTCTTGAATCAATGACCAACAATGATCAACATTTCTAGTGAGGCGGTAAACTTCCATGATAACTTTTTCCCTTTCACTACACCCCAAGGCATGGAATATTTTATCTAGGGAACTTATCCATTTCTCAACTACTAATAGATTTGTACTCTCATTAAATGTTGGTGGTTGTTTCCTCATGAAGATATCTAACATTGATACTCCATGCTGTCGATCTGGGTGCTTCATACGGGTAAGGTTATAATTCATAACCTAAGTGAGTTTTCCCAATATGGTGATTAGCTGATCAGCTCCAGTGGCATCACCAGATCCACTATAATTATCTTGAGTGGGAAAGCAATCCCTTCATGGAGTACGTGCATTAATACATTTTCCATTCCTTCCACTAGGCACAATTTTAATTAATGGTATAAACTAGATCAGTTTATGAATCAAAATACATAATTCTATACTTGTAAAACACTTATCATAAATTGAACAGTTTATGGTTATTATCCATAATCAACAAAAAATGTTTTATTTGAGGAAGTATATACTCATAAACCCTTCATAATGGTTCGTAAATTAAATTAGAATTATCATAAACATATCACCCAGGAGTGTTGTAACCAAGAGTGCAGTGAGGCCCGTTGTCGTGCACCAGTTCCCATTTGAGTCTAGCTCAAAGTGGTTTTTTCGGGTTTTACGCCTAGGTACATTTGTGACAGAGAGAATCTACCTTCTCATATCCAGACAGAGATGTATTTCTCGGAAAACTCACAAAATCTCTATAGTACCAAAATTCTACTAAGTTCTTCTACACTAATCATCAAAGTTCATCTTAGGTGTACGTGCTCTAATCATAGTTTATCTAAATCTAGATTCCAAGGATTGTACTAAACATCCTCTGATACTAGCTTTAACACCCCGACCCAGTTACCCAAAGTCGGTGCATTATTACATAACATTGGCATGATCCCAAAAGATCATGTCTCGAAAGACTGATTAGTTTAATAGCCTTTGAATCACTAAATACATTCATAAATTATTCATTACATCTAAAAGTGAAAACAACAACAACATAGTGTCTTCATAGTGATATCTACTTATAATATCCCGGCAGTTCATTAATAAAATATTTCTTCACATCCTGGTAAATATATAACATTGAAATGGGTGAGCTCAGATGCTCAGTAAGGATAACAATATAGAAGAAAATATCATAAATATGCATAAACATTTAAGGCAATGTATAACTAAACCAAAAGAATATTAAACTTGAACATCAGGATAATATGGCGAATATAAAATGAAATAATTCCATTTACTTATTCACATGGATATTATACTAGTCAAATAATCACATTCAATATCAATAACCACTTTCATAATGATGTAATTCATAATGCCAGACTATCATAACCACGTAGCCAAGGCCTCATTCCAAGAATACAAATAAGATTTTGTCATGGCCCCGTGCCAAGACACTAGTTTGTCTCATGACACCTACCGATGCATCTAAGAGCAATAGAGGGCTCCCCCCGTCACCTATTAAGTCTAACACATTCCTCATATGAACAGGTTTAAACCTAACATAAACATTCGTATTAAAACTAGCATACGAAATGTCAATACATTCTCCATAATCCAAGAATTGTATAAAAATAACACCTCCATAGTCAAACATATCACAAAACCTTCAATATAATATGGAAGTTTTGTATCATAATAACTCATCTTCAAATAAACTTAAAATCCATCAAAGGATGTTGACATTGATGAAATAAAAAATATTTGAGAGCAATATCTCTTTTTTGAAATAATTTAAAAGTCAAATAATTATTAAATAAAACATTTACTATGAAAATCTCCTTATATGCTTGTAAGGGAATCTTTGAAGATTTTATTATGGTGGAAAATATATGCACCCATCGTATAAGTTAAAAACGATATTCTTACCTTAATTCTGTCGAAATGGTTAAAAAGGACCTTATTTGGAAAACGACGGAAAGATTTATTTATAAAATTCTTATAAAAAAGCAAAACAAGGGTATAAATGACTTTAATCTATATTCTTTAATATTGTATGAATTTTTTGAAATACATTTTTAAGAAACATGTATGTGGATGATAAAGAGGTCCTAGTAGATAATTAGGTATAAACAACGTCGAATAATGAAGAGATTGTGAAATAAACCCCTACCATGTACTTTTCCTTGGTTGAGGGTAGGTTAAACTCCTGTATAATGGTAAAATAATTGTTTTTAAATTATAGAAAAATCATATACATTAATATTATATCATATAGGATCTTTTAACATTGCATTGTTAATAATATTTTAGTATTATTCTCGTTTTGGGTGTTAACTTACTCGTTTTCTTTTATATGTTTTGTTAAATAAGTTGTGTTTGTTATGGATAGGTTTTATATTATTCATATACAGAATTATATTTAGTCATTAAACATTTTTTTATCATCAAATGATAATTAGACTTGAATGGATACGATGAGAAATGAATCTCATCGTGTTCGTGGAGACGGTAGCCCGTACGTACGCACGAGTGACAATATCATTCTTGTGATATTAAAATAATATATAATTGAATGGTGTATAATATATACAGAATTATTACCATTTTATATTTATTATTTACAAGCATTAAACTTCAATATTATACCCATCCAAATAATAATTTATTGAATTACAATTACACCACGACGTGGAGACGGTAAGCCGTACGTACGCACGTATGGTGATATTTCATTCAACAGATGGATAGAATACTGAATATGGTTGTAACATATTTATAATTACATTAAAGTATATAGGATATACTGGAGTTATTATTTTATAATGGAAATAATAAAAAAATAAGATGTCGAAGAAGAAAGGAACTTTAAAGAGGGTGGTGAAAACATTACCTCTACTTCGGGTTCTTCCTTTTGATTTGATCAAAAGGGCTCTATAGGATGGCTTTCTGATCAAAATAATCCCTCTAGGATGAAGTGAGGAAAGTTTAGAGAATATTTGGGTAGGGGTTGGCCGAGCCAAATGGCTTTGATGGTGTGAATTAGTGAGAATGGGGAGTACCCTTTTATAAGATGGATGATGGACTCATTTGGGAAAGCTAGAAATATTATTTTATAATAAATCCATATTAGGTTTCTAATGGATCCAAAGTGGATTATATAAAGGTTATGGTGGTGATAGGTCTAAAAAAACTCAACCAATAGATTTTAGATAGGTTTGGGTCACATTATTAACCTTATCTTTTATTTTTAACTCTTAGTTTATTAGTTTAACATTTACCATGTATCTTTGTATTTTTATATTTTATAGTTAAAAATCATACTATAAACTTCCTAACGACCACTAAGTGGTCCATTATTGATACACCTATCATGATAGAAGTCCTTTGTCCGATCATTATATTTTTAGGGATATAATATCAATTAATAATATAATATTCGATTTATAAACTCTTTTATGTCAATTTTGACACTATTGGTAATTTGATTTTTGGGGAAATAATAACAGCATGATTACATAGAAACAATTACATTAAATCAATCCTAACATGCCATATTATCCTAGAAAATTATTATAATTCCTAAAATGTCCCAAATTACATTTATTTGTTTAATTATAATATCAATTATTTTAATATTTCATTAATTCATAAATTACTACATCACCATTGTGTCATAAATAAATAAATTATTTAATTTCTAAAAATTATAAATAAAATACCATTATGTAGGAAATCCTTTTAGCTTTCTAATTAATATTTACAAGCTAATTTATCTTATGTATAACCCTATATTAAAAATGGTTTGTTAATTAAACATTGATTTCAACTCTTATAACTCTTCTTTGAATTAAATAATAATAAATGTCCTAATCTAATACAAGTGGACCTAAATGATAATATTTTATTCCTAAGGTTGTTTTTGGTCGAGATAAACATGTCCAATAGAATTAGTACATGTGTTAGGTTAATATTAATATCATTTTTACCCCAAATTACCATATTTACTTTTAACCATGGTAAATAAAAGTAAAAAGTTACTATTCACCAAAAATTATTTTTATCTTATTGAAACACAGTTTACTCCTTGATATTAACTGTGTATCTCATAGTTTTGAAATTACACTCACAAAATCGTTAAAATTAAGTTTTACGTGAATTTCCAAATTCTCCAAGGAGGTGGGTAAAAGACGGTGAAAAGTTCAATAAAATTTTAATATATCTAAAATTATTCTAAACTAACTCAAATGAATTAAATTGAACTTATATAGGTATTATGTATCTATTTTGACCTTAATTAAATTTAAATATAATAAATTATTATTTAAATAAAAATTCTTTTTTAAACTATAACTCAGTGTTTTTCACTATTCATCAAAAATAGAAAGTTTTCATAAAAATACAAAAAAATTTACCCTAAGCTTATTTTGATATTATGAATCCAAATATGAAGTCCATTTTGAAAGATAAAATTTATAAAATTTCAAAAAGTGGGTATTACTATTAATAACTGCTAGTTTGATTGGTTGTGGTGTGTGTTAGAACTCAAAGTTGCGTACAACACACACTATTGTATTATTCAATGAGAAACGTACCGTGAAAGCTTGGGGTGTTACATTTATTATATCTAATCCATGGAAACTATTGATTTACATTTAATATATTGATTTTATATTTCATTCAATTTCCTCTATTCATGAAGGATCTACAAATATTCATTTATTGGTGATAACATTCCATAGGAATATTTCCTTATCCAAAAAAAACTCAACTTTACAATACATTTCATATTACGTTTCCTTTCAAAATGTCTTCCATCTAGTATTTAAATGCTCTTAATTTTCCTTCTTGGTTTTGAAATAGATAATAATAACATAAATAATGTCTAAAAAATATTTTTTATGGTAATCCCTAAAGACAATATTCAGTAGTTACATTATGATTTATAGAGTATTAGTGAGTCCAAATGGATCACTATGAACTCATACTTAGAATAATTATTCTGAAAAAAGTCATGGGGATATCGTCTTACTTAATATTTACTTTTTAATATCCCGACCAAATATGTACCATAGATAATAATTAGGCACCACATTGTTGATCAAACAATTCATAAATCTATGGAAGATGGTAATTGTACTTTATCGTGATCATGGTGAGATACTAATAATTGATTCACATGTAGATTGATATATCTTTATTAGTGACCAAGAAGATCGGTGAACCCTATGGTCATTCACTTTGGTGTATTAACGATTTTCCATGATTCTCCTATAATTTCTTCTTCGTCTCTTCATGTTCATCAATGACCCTTCTATATGGGGTATTGGATATTGGAATGTATCCATGTCTAATGTCGATTAAGAAATAAACCTCTCAGTTAGGAGGAAGACCAAAAAAGTCGTTGGGAAACACCTCAATGTTTTCCCTAAAAATGGGCATGTTATCAAGGATGGTATTTTAAATAGTCTCAATCAGATGAGTTAGATACAAATTCTCATAAATTAATAATACACATTCCTGATATGATGATATAGAAAGATATCCATCCACCTCCTTACAGTTTTATAATAATTAGAGCCTGATTTATGATATGGAGTGTTATTTCCATCTCTCGTCAATTTATGTTGGCTCATATAAGGAAACCTAATCTATTCTAGGAATAGTGTCAAATTATTTGAAAGGGGGAATCACAATGTTCAATTTTAATTTCATCTCACAAAATTTGATTGGGGCGAGTTGTAATCATGGGAGGGAATATTTTCCTCGTTTCCAATCTTCACCAACAACTAAATTTCCTAATTTTTTTGGTGTTATATGATTAGTTTCACTAATCATATGTGATATGAAATAATATATGGAAACATAATTAAACACTACATTCATTATTCCTGACATAATAACTAAAGTAATTTCAACATCTTTTTTTGGTACACTATAGAAGTTATGAAGGAAAAGGATCACCCTTTCTCTAGTGTACTCGATGTTTGTTATCGAAAATCATTTTTAGGGCAATGATTTTTATAGTCTCCAATTTCCATGATATTTAATCATTCTATTTAACTTCGAGATATGAGAAGAGAATTCCATTCTTACAATGATCTAGTGGGTTTCTCTCATCAATATTTATTAGATAGGTGCACTCCCTTCCCATATAAAAATCATTTCCTTTTCCCCTTCAGGAAATTTTTGGAATACATATTCTTAAACTTGGAACATGTTGGATGTTGGAAATTCATTCCCCAATGATATATGGCTATCTTACAAATGGAATTAAAATCTACCACTAAATTCTATTCTCTAAAATTTTGAGGCCATATAGATTTTTTATTCACATTCTCTACTTGGATGGAATAATAGTAAATTTCCTCATACCTACAAAAGTATCGAATTTCATATGAATTTTGTAGAATTTTCTTTACCAACAAAATAATTGGTCAAAATTTCATTTTGAAATGATGATAAAGTTATATGTGTATCATTCACATCTTGTGGTATTTTCTTTGTATCCACTGATGTATTCATAGTCCTATTTATTTTGGTTAAGGATATCAATTTCTATTTTAATATGGAGAGTGTGAGGAAAATATTTTTTGGTAAATATTTTCCATAATTTTTTCCACTCACAAAATTTGATCTTATCCTTAGGTTTTCTATTTTTTCTAATGTCCACCATTGTTCAATCTATCCATCCATATGATAAACAACCAACATTATCTTCACATGTGATGACCATTAAAGGATAGAGAATGTATTTTCAACATATTTGATTCATTACATTATGATTAAGGGATAAGACGATTCATTTAATGTTATAGGACTTTGTCACATAAAGGATACAATTTAAAATTTTGATTTCATTAGGGGACTTGGGAATTCCTTTGAATTTTATTTTTCATCATAACAGGAGTAAATTGAGAAAATATCATCATGATGTACTTGATTCTTACTGTAAGAAGTAAATTTACCATATGAGGTATATATCCTTTTTATTAATTTTAAATGATTATATTTGGACTAATTTTAGTATTCAAATTGTTCAATGGTGTTTCAGGGGCCTCTGAGGCTTGTTCAGACCCCAAAATCCATCTTAAGGTGGAAAATGTTTTTCACAAGGTTAGTTCAAATTGTGTGAGGTAGAAAAAATTGTTTGAAAATTCAAGTGAGGCCTGGGCAGAGAGCAAGAGTATCCCACATGGTTTGAGTAAACTATGAAAGAGGAGGCGTAAGACCATGCAGTTTGTTCTCTAAATTTGACTGTGGGTTTTGGAATTATTTTCCAAGGGTTATTCAAACCATGTTGGTAAACCATATTGGTTCTCTTTTTATATAGATAACAATGCATGATTGGCGTACTGTTTCTCAAATTGTTTTCTAAACAATGTCACACCTTTAATTTGGTTAAAATTATATTTTAAATAAATTTATAATATAATTTTACCCTAAAATTTCATTCTTCTTCTAACACCTAACAACTCGCCATTTAGAGATCCCTCTTGAAAGGATAATTTTTTTATTTTACAATTATTCTTTGTCTAATCTCTGATTGAAGAAACACGCAACTGATTCGATATACATCGGTGAGTACAAAATACTTTTTTAGCTATTCCTCATACTTCTATATATCTTTTTAGTTGTTTATGTGTAATCTAATACTCTTTAATTTAAGTTTCTTCATTCATACATCATTTATCTTCTGAAATGAGTCAAACTAAGAGTTGATACCGGATGATCACTCTAATACCGAGATTAGGTAGCTGGTCAATACATTTTTACTTTGGTTTTGTTCTTTATTAGGATAACTACCATTGTGTCACCCATTGTACTATCTGGCGCGGCCTTGAATTAAAATTCATTAATTAAATTAAATGTAATTTTACTTGATATGTATTCCCCATGCTTTTAATTTGATAATCTAGTGGATGTTTCCAGATCCATGGACACCAATGGGGCGTGCCTTATGAATTTACCTTGATTCAGTGATGTTAAATCACCCATGGTGTGAGTTGATTCTTTCTTTGATAATGGAATCCCTTTAATAAATTAATTTATGTTAATGGGATTTTTAGGAAATGAGTTACCTCCTTTTTCCTAGTGGGAATGTGCTTTAATTGAATTTTTTAATGTTTGAATTGGGAATTCTTATGATAAATGAATGAGTACACTCACTTTTTACTCTTTAATTTTAAATGTGATAAGGGAGGTGGTATACTCAAGAAATTTAATTTAATGTCAAATGGATACATGTGTGGGTATACTCTAGGAATGGAATGATTAATGATTCTTAGATGCCTTTAATGTTATTCCTTGGGTATTGATGTGGTAGTATAAGCCTTGTATTTAGTATTCTCACTAGTTCTTGATTATGTGGGATGACTTGGGCCCTCCTACCCATGGGATGTGCCTTTCTAGAACTAGCAGTTGACATGTTTGGTTGACATGATCTTAGGACTCCAACCTTTTCCTATCCGGGTTTCAATCAAGATGCTCTTGGGACTTGATGACAATACCTATGAATTATACACCCCAGATCTAGGACTTCGTAGTTTGACACTTTGATTATATTTCATAACTGTGGGAAATATTATATTCTTGATTATACGGCTCTTCCATGGATGTTCTTACACTTATAGTTATAAAACCAAGTAATTTTTATGATATATGTATGGTTTTACAACAAGCCCATGTTGGTTATTTATATTTGTATAGATACCTCAGTTTAAAAGCTAACATGCGTTTTTTAGGGAGCCTCATTTGGATTTGTGTTATCAATTATAGAAAATACATTCCATGGAAACATTTACATCCATTTACTGTATATTTTTTACCAGTAAACTTTTATCTTGTTATATTGTATAGTCTAGAATTGTATAGATATTTGGGTGGTTACCTACATTGATTTTTTCTCACACCATGTTCGAGCACCATTGGGTTCCCAAACAAACTATATTATTGTTGATAGTGACCAGGGAAATCACCCATAGTTAGATGCATAATTTTGTACCCTGATTAGTATCAAGGGAGCACTGGGACGATCCTAGGCTCATGATACTATTTAGATAAAAATTTTGGTCATTTTGGTATTTTTTTGACATTTATCATATTGAATTACTATGTACCTCTTTTTTATGTTTTCTTATATTAATGAAATGTATCACCATTTTTTATAAGAGACTATTTTGGAATTTTTATTCGTATACTCATGTCTTGTTTATTCATATGTTTACTGGTTGTTATATATGCTTTCACTACTATTTTGTAATTTCGATTCCACAGAGTTAAACTCTAGTGATCAGGGAATAGTCTCCCCAGGGACAATTCCAAGGAAATTTCTACTAGTTTTCAGCCTCTCACATTTGGGTAGATGTGCTTGAGCCCATGTGGCCAACCAGGCTTGGGGCACTATTGAGTGGTATTCGAGTTTAAGACATTAAAAAGTAGTATCATATCTCTTTTCTTTTTATGGATTGTTATTTGATAACAATAGATAGGGGTAGGAAGGAATATGAATTTGGTAATGAGTTGAGCCTAAGATAAACTAATCCATATACATAAAAAACCCAAATTTCATCTAATTAAATTTTTGTTTACTGTATTTTGGATATTATAACTGAATTGATTTCAGTGTTGGGTGAGACATTGAATATATGATATTATTATGGATTTGATTGTGGTTTATATATTTTTTTTCAACTGGATGAGTAGAGGGAATATAATCTTATGCATCATATTAGGTTCTTTCTATAAATCACACACAATTCATTTTACCATGCCATTTTAGATGAATTAATTATTCCATGCTACTGTGATAGATGTTGTGATAGATGTACCTGATATTGTGACTGATTTTGAGTATTGGATAGAGAAATTAATTCCATATTTCAGTTCATGATGTGTATGGGCCCTTATATATTGTAAATTGACACACCTTTTGATTTATTCATTTAATGTTAATGTGATATGGTATTGATTATATAAGAATCATATTTTGGTTCATGAGGTGTTATGGTCCCTCATTGATTGGAACCTGGTGAACCATTTGTTAAATATTTTATATATATGAATGATGGGAAATAAATGTAAAATTAACATGAACTAAAATGAAATATTTAAATGGAAAATAAATACTTGACATATACCCAACATTTGAGTGAGAAAGATGTGGTGCTTCTTGTGGTGTTTCTGAATATTCTTTTTACATTATTGACATTAGGAGATGGTTGTGTGGTATGAAATGGGTTTTTTAGGGTTTTAATATGATCTACACTTTTGAGATGTGAACATTGATATTGAAAATTTCTGAGATGTGTGTTTGAAATTTTAGAGGCATTTTACCATGACGACCTCCATTCGTATAACTAGTTGGCGGTGATGACCATTATTTGGTGGTGGATGGCCATGGGCTACCACTGGATCCTTATTTTGTTCCATTTATGTTACCAGTAGTTGTTATAGACATGTTTTTTGAGGCATAGTTCCATGATTGGTTTCATTTCGTACTATTGACTTTCCAGGTAGCACCAAAGCATGTGTTTTCTATCGCTGAGCTAACATGTGTGTTCCAGCATTAGCATTCTCTCATATATTCAGGAGATGGTGGTCCATAGGAAATTGAGCTATGGCTTGAGACTACCCTTGTGATCATAGAGAATCTAGAAACATATCATGAGAGCATAGTGAAGCTCATGACATATATTCTATATGTGGAAGTAATGAACTTGTGGGATGTTCTGAACAAGGATAATAGGATGTGAGAAATGGGTTACTCTAATTCCCAAACCAGGTTCTATGATTAATTTTATGTTGATAATATTTGGTCATAGAGGGATAGTGAATTCATGCATCTATCTAAAAGATGATGCTGGTTATGGAGCACTTAGTATGATTTATAGTGTTTCAATGTTTTGTGTTGACATACCTTACATATGAGCTATCGAGAAAGAGGATCCTTGAGTATGGCCCCTGATATGCTATCATATGTCATATCAATGTGTTCATATTGAAAATTATTACTGAAATTGTGAATTAGGAACTGATTACATAGTATAACATTAGGAATGAAGGGGGTAAAAATCAAATTTATACAACCTCTCGACCAAGTGTTTTAGAGTCTTAAGGTATGAATCACTATTTTGAGGATTCTTGGGAGATGAGTAAAAAAATTATATGAATACTAGTTGCTCAATTTTTTGTGATCAGTGCAGAATATGGATCTACATGAATAGCCTGTGTGATCGTGAACTAGTCAAGTACTGAGCTTCCGGTAGGATGGGTGACATAAAAATTTTCAATATGTGCTTTCCTCCAGCTGTGAGTGGTTGGGGGTCCGCTTTGACACAAGGTTTGGGAGAACATTTCTTATCTCCATATTAGGAAGTGTGTTGGAGTAGTGTCATTCAATCATGTCAAGGTATTGTTGCTTGTGGTTGGGGAATCCAAAAGACAATTACACTGATACATCAGAGTGGGCCTACTACGGATAGTGTGTATATGTAATGGGGTTATTGTTCAAGCCAGATCTAGTTTTTAAATCCTACCCATGAAGAGAATGGAACAAAACCGTCTATGGTGATAGGTATGATCTTATTATCCTCTACTATTGAATCTTGTCTTTTTGATATAGTTTCATATTTTAGTTTAATATTTTCACCTATTTTGAAGATAATTGGGATCTTTATTTTGCCTTTTGAAGGCGTTATAACACTAGACACTCTATTTATAATTATAACAGAGGATGTGCGCCAGTGCCTGGACATTCCCTTTAAGTATGGTGGGTGCAATATACTCCTGAATTTGTATGTCCTCATGATTATTGGGTTAGATTTCATATTCTTAATGGAATATCTAGTATCTTATCTATCTTAGATTGTCTATTATCATAAGAGGGTGACTTTCACATCACCATAGTGTGGAGTGTATACCCACTAGAGTGAATGAGAATTCCAGGTGATTTGAGATATAATAAATCAACGTGGGATGGGCAGGATGACAACCTGAATAACTAGTTAATATCTAGATGATTAGGGTGCTCATCAAGTGAAATTTCCCCTAGTGGTATATAATTTTAGGGATGTCGTACCAGATGAATTGTTTGGTATACCTCTTGATAGATATATTTATTTATCCTCGATCTAGTTCTAGGAGCTGCACCAGTTTTCATTCCCCCTTATAGGATGGAGACAATGTAATTGAAGGAGATCAACATGCATATAGAGGATTTATAGACAAAGAGGTTTATTCAACCCAATACATCTATGTGGGGTTCATCCGTCCTTTTTGTGAAAAGTCATATGGTACCCTTAGGAAATTCATATATCATCAAAATTTGAACTAGAAGATGGTTATTAATCAATATCCCCTTCCACAAATATATGATCTATTTGATTATAATCAATAACCTTGGGTATTCTCAAAAATTTTCATGAAGTTTTAATATCCTCGGGTGTATGTTTGAACTATAAACAAACCTCATACAACCATTCTTAGTTGGTATAGTCATTTTGAATATCTATTTATGTCATTCAATCTCAAAAACATGCAAACGATTTTCGTGGTGCTGATGAACTATGTGTTCAATCCATATTTGGATTCATTTTTTGTGGTTTTAATGGGCAATATCTTAAAGTATCCTCATAATCGAAGTGACCATGATAGACATCTTGAGATAATTTTTGATGAACTGAGAGATAATTATTTATATACTAAGATAACAAAGATCCACTTCTGGATGGATCCAATTCAATTCATGGGTCACATCATCTCAAAGACATGAGTATCTGTTGACCCATAAAAGGTGACAACTATTGTTTCCTAGTTGAATCCTAAAAACATATTTGATACATGAAGATACCTATGACTAGATGGATATTATAGGAATTTTATACAAGACTACTCATGCTTAGCCGCGCCACTCATTTAATGAATAAGAATGGTATGATGTTTGTATGGTCATTCAACTGTGAGATAGTATTCATGAGATTAAAGGGTGATTTAATTCATCTCCAGTCCTGATACTTCCTGAGTAGGGTAGGAGCTACATGTTGTGCTGCGATGCATCAGGTTTTGGAATTGGTATTTATTGAAATAAGGGGATAGATTCCTGTCTGACGTGTCTCATTAGTGATGACCACATAAGAGGAACTACCAGACGCATGATCTTGAGTAAGCTGCAGTTGTTCATTCTTTGCACTATTGGAGACACTATTTTCTAGGAGAATATTTTGCAGTGTACAATTTATACAAAAGACCCAATTAAATATTTACATAGGGTGATCTAATTATGAGGTAGAAAAGGTGGGTTGAATACCTGCAGTCTGTTGACATTGTTCTTTCCTACATGTTTGGTAAAGGAAATGTAGTGGTCAACGCACTGAGTAGGAGGACTCAGATACAGACAGTTAAAGAAGACAATAGTGAGTGGAATCTTATGGCCTTTTATCTAATATTTACTTGCAGGTGAACATGAGTTTGTAGAAAATTTTTTATCATCTTTAGCTGTGACATCAACCCTACTGGATATAGTGAGGATGAGGTAGTGATAAAATTCTGATGGCCTATTCTTATGGGATAGTGTGTTTTGTGGGGACACCTCTTGGTGGGACGATAGGTGAGGATGAGTTCCTGTGTATCCATGGGAATGTTTTGGTTCTAGTGGACATACGCATGGAGATGATACAAGATGTTTTTTCTACATATCAGGCAGTGCATCCTAGAGTCACCAAGATGTAATGTGACATGTGCCATAAGTAATGTTAGTTGGGTATGAAAAGCGAGGAATCTTGTTTTGTTAAGAGGTGTTCCAAAGATAATTATGTGAAGGTAGAACATCAGAGACCAGACAAACATTTAAAGTAGTTACATAATCTTAATTTGAAATGGGATTATTTCATGAATGATTTCATGACTGGTTTACTGAGGTCCCCTCGAGGTAACAATGTTTTGTGGGTTTTTATAGATAAGATCATGGGGGTTTCTCATTTCATTCTAATCATGGACACCTTTAGTGTGTGTGAGATTTGAAGATTATATATATGAGATATAGTTTTACTCAACAATGTCTCGATCACTTTCATTCCAAATAGGGGTTCTTGGTTTAAATCTCATTTTTGTAAGAATATTCAGATATTACAGTGTATAAAGGATATTCGAAACATAGAATACCACCCTAAGACTAATGTCTTGTCAGAATGGATGATTCAAGGTTCTTGAGGACATTATTCAATCATGTGTCTTGGATTTTAGGTTTTATTGGGAGAAACATATTCTCATGGTAAAATTATCTTAAAAATTAGTTATCATGCTATAATAAAAATGGAATCCTATTTGGATTTTCATGAATGGATGTGAGGATCTCCCTTGTGAAAATTAGAGGTAGGAGATGAAGTTTTAATAAGAATGTGTTTTGAGTAGGAGACTTCTAAGAATGTATAGTTGATTCATAAGTGGATGGATATGGAACTGTCTCAATAGAAATAATACGCTAATCATCATAGAATACCTCTTCTGTTTGTTGTTTGGGATCAGGTTTTCTTATGTGTTTCACTAATGTTGTGGACAGGAGAATTAAGATACATGGTATAATTTCACTGTAATATGTCAAGCTGTTCAAGATTCTGGAGAGATATTGGTTAGTATCCAATTGGTTTCAAGTACCTCATAGGTACCGAGTCATGAACGTCATCTACCACATATCTCAATTATATTTTTATCACTTGGAATTTTCGAATGATTTTCATTCCCAGGATGTTGAGCTATAAGTTTATGCATCATTTGAGGAACATCTAATTTGAATCATTAACAAGAGCATGAATGTTCTTTGAGGTTGGTTAGTTCGCCAAGTATGAGTTCTATTGAAGAACGACCATTTATAATATGAGACATGGTAGTGGATGGTTGATGTATCTTCGCAATGGCTGGAGTTCTTCTCATAGGAATATTGGCCACTCACCAGAGGGAAATTTGAGGAAAAATTAATTTAATTAAATAATATTATAATAACTTGATTTTTTATATGAGGTATGAATCATATTCCGTGTAAATTAAATGTTTAAAAATTGCATAATTGAAAACCCAACTTGATCACGGGTGTATTGGGGGTGTCTGGGGCTTGTTAGGATCCTAAAACCCTTGTTAAGGGGTAATAAAAATTCAGGGAACATAGTTATTTCTAATCATGTTAAGTATGTTGCATTGTTTGATAAACTGGGCGAGGATTGAGAAGAGAGTAGGAGGATCTCACACGGTTTGAGTTAATTGTGTGAGAGGAGGGATACGACTGTTTGGGTTGTTCTACCCCTTTTATAATGGGTTTTGGAATGGATTGTGCATGGTTAGTGTAAATATTATGGTAAATCATGTGGGTGACCTTTTCCTAAAATTAAATTTATTAATTGAATTAAATTGAATATTAACTATTAGAGATTCCCTTAGGTTTTTTATTATATAACTCGACTATGGTTTTTCTATCTCTTCTGGTTAAATGGAATGGCGTTGTTGATGGGATATGCATGGATGTACAACAAGGACATCAAGGTTGTTTCTTTTTATATTTATTCCTTGATTTATAAGCTAGAACCTATTATTTAGGGATCATTTTGAGGCTTTGTGTTATCACTTGTAGTACATAAATTCTATGGCCACCGTTAATTACATTTACTACTGACTTGTTTGGTTATACAATACTAACAAGTTATATATCACAGTATGTAATTTTATAGATATTTGGGTGGTTACCTACTATGAATGCATCTCACTCCATTATCATTCTTCCTTTTACTGCATGGTTAGACTACTTGGATATAGGTAGGGACTATGGAAACCCCTCATAGTTCGGTTCTAGATTTTGTACAATGCATAAGGGCAGGGGAGCATGGGACTGAGCTAAGGCTCATGATTCTATTCGAGATATCACTTTTTTTTATTTTTGATATTCTGGTTACATTTTTTTGTACTGAACTACTATGTACCAATTTTGGCTATCATATTGGATTCATTACATGTATCATAATTTCTTATAAGGGAAAATTCTATCATTTTTACTTGTATATTCATGTATTTTTTATTCGTCAATTGACTGGTTGTTATATATGTTTCTCTTGTTGTTTTTTTATTTTTATTGCCTTGAATTACACAATAGTGAGGAGGGTATATTCTTCCCATGGGATCAACCAAGATAATCGATGCTAGTTAGTATCCAATGAGGTTTGGGGATATGCGATTGAGTCTATGTGGAAAACCAAGCTCGAGTCACTGTTTAGTGGAATCTGGGTTTGGGGTTCCACACTTGCTTCTATCGGGTTGGGAATCTCATTTTGGAAGTTATCACATTATAACTCATATTTTTTGTTTACATTATTACCCCTATTTACATCCATTGAATATTAATAAATTAAAAATATGGGATGATAAATTTTAAACACCAATATAGGTCAAAATGAAAATTAATGGGACAAATCATAAATGACATGCAATGCCAATAAATTTATAGGTTTTAATATATGTTATCCATTATATATTTCTTTATATAAACTAATATGGGATTTTTTCCCTTCATAATGGATCATAATGTGATTCTGAATTTAAAAAAGAATATCCCCTTGGATTTTTGAACAATGTATTCAGTCATGACTATTATTGTGAATGAGGTGTCAATAATTTCAAATCCCAATGCACCCATTTTGGGGTTATTAATCCTATGTAAAACTATGCTAGAGCCACATCCACTTGTATTATCCAAACTAAGATTCATTTTATTATAATCAAATTACGATATAATTTTCCAGAACATAAGGATTATTTCCTATAGTTTTATGCCTATGAATTTAACTATCATTTTCCCATACTAACCCAAAAAAACAAGACTATTCTTTGATACCAACTATGGAAAACCATATATTTAATAAAAATTTATTCATGATTTATTACAGAAATCAAAATATAACAGAACCTAAGATATCATGACCCTAGTTTCATTCGGATTTTAGGTACATATCATAAAAACATTAATGGAGAATAAACAACTTTATTTAAAAAATTCATAATGTGTGCTTATATTCCATGGATTTTCTAAAATAGTCCATGATAACCTAGAGATGTAAATATGAAAAGGGTGATATATGAATCCCTATAATGGAAGAAATAATAACATAAGGTAAAGTGGTAGATGTGATCCAAGAGGCATATCAAGGTAACATATGGTATTTGGGAGAGGAAATTAATATCAAACAATGAGGTGTGGTATAAAATGATAACAAAAAAAATTGGAATGTGAAAACTACATAATACATGACAACATAAACCTACGATAAAGATAAAATCATAGAAAGAAGAATATAACGTTCTTAGGATAACTTCCCATGAACTATAAAAAGAATCTTATGAGATAAATAAAATTACCCAATGCATCAGAGTGCTATCTAGAGGAACCCATCACATTCAAATCATGTAAATGAATAAGTGTTCAATATATATCAAATAACATAAAGATTAATTTCATAAATTTGAATACCAAAATCATGGAATTTGGGTTACATTTATGTAATTTCCAAATAAATGATGGAGGTTTACATATATTTCAATATCCTTGAGTAAAAATAATGATAGGTTTTAACAGAAGTAATTTTTTTCTTCGAAAATCATAGAATACATTCGGCAGCATGACAGTCATGTAGAAACATTTATGGGAGGGTTTTAATGAAAGTTTTTTGTAATATTTTATTATATGAAATCATGATGTAATTATAGGGATGTTTAAAAACACATTATAGTAGGAGTAAATGGAAAAATATTCTAATTAGAATAATGTACAAGAAATAAAATGGGAGAGGTGAGGATCCCTAACCTTGAGGGGTGCTTCTAAAAGATTGGGAGAAGCGTCCCTAGAGCCTCGGAACACCTTGGGAAGGATCTTTGGAGATAATGAAAGAGTAAATTTTTTATTAAATGCTTTATAGTGAATAGTAATGGTAGTTTTTGTGGGGTTATATAGCCAAAGATAGTGGAATTCAATATTAATTTCTAAACATAGGTTTTGGACATTATATTACAATACAAAGAAAACCAAAAAACATTACGAATATTAATTCCCATGTTTCATACAAAAGTGTATATATTTTCATTATTTGAAAATTCTAGTAATCAAATTCAATAAAATAATACCCAGAGTGATGTGTAAATTTGTAATTTATATAAGGAAAAAATTTTCATACAAAAAAATATAATATAGGTTTTCGAAGAGTAATAAATTATTTTAAAATTAATTTAAAAAACAAAAAAAACACATTACTTTAAAGGGGAAAAATATTTTTTGTACCATATTCTATTTTTTTATTTATGAAATAAATTTTTGAAATTTATGATGTTATAATACAAAACGTATAGTTGTACAATATTTAATTTTTACAAAAAAATATGTCTGTCTCAATAAAATATTAAAATTTTTACTGTTGGTTTATTTTTGAATTATTATTTAAAAATTATACTTATTTTATTAAAATAAAACTATAAATATGTAAATTTACACTTTTAAATAAAAAATCATCAAATTATAAAAAATTACTATATTATTGTGAATAACACTTTTCTATCCCTTATAAATAAACAAAAGGATTCATAAAATTATATTATCATTTATATTTAATAAATATTATTTTATATTAAAATTTTATTGAAATATAATTTATTATAAAAAATTATAATTTATCAAAAATGTCTCTTGAATGAAACTATATGTTACACAAAAAATAAAATTTTGTTTAATTATATAAAAATATAGATTTATAAAACTAATTCATTAATCATTAGAAGGAAATAATAAATGACGAGTAAAATAATCAACTTATTTAATAAAATATAACCATTATTACTATTAGGATCTAGATATATATCCCTTTATTTCACAAGAACATTCCCTAAGTTGTGAGATTTTTAATGTGGTTCAGTGAAAACAATTTTGGTCGTGATCTCTAGTAGAGAAAAAATATCTCATAAATGTTTTAACCCATTAATTAGTTATTAATTCTTAGCATGGGACTAATCAAGGGAAAATTCCAGGGATTCTCTATACCTTAGAATCTCTAATAAATGGAATTCATAATGAATTATCCAATTATTTGAGGCCATTTATTCTTTCATCTTTGTCAATTAGACTTTATCACAACACTTAATACATAATAATAATAATTATCATTGTAAAGAAACAATATTTTTAATGGTTATAATGGTTAATTTTATTTCTAATCCAATAGGTTATGACAGTCCAAAATAAGAAATATAAATCAAGTGTTTTATATAACCACATTACTAAATAAGACGTTTATTATTTTATAAAGGGAATTTTTATTTAAGCCTAATTCAACTTTTTATTAGATGTTAGCCCTTATGATTTTGGATTATAATTTTAATTCGATTTTTTTCTATTTTAAATATTTTAACTAAATTCTATATCCTTATTCTAATTAATGTGTTTTCTAATCTTCATCAATTTTTAAGTCAAATTTTACCCTTACATTCACATTCAATCATTATAATTCACATTCTAGATTTATATATTATAGGTGATTTACATTTTTATTTAGGATATATTTGTTTTCAGTTTTACTTTTGCATCATATTTTCCTATTTTTTTTCTTTTATCTTCCAACCATGACATTAGAATATGCTAATTTATATCATTTTTTCTTATGTTCTTAATTCAATTAATGGAAATTTTTTTGTGTCTACATTATCTCCCCCTTCAACATTTACTTCTTATTTCATAATTTGCATAGTTATTCTCCTGTTATTTCATCATTATATGTTACAGATGCATTTAAATATAGTTAAACTTAAGATTATTAATATGTATATACCTTTTAATTTTTCTCTATTAATCATTATATCTTCTATTTTTTCCTTCTATCTCTTATAACATTACTCATCTGCTGAATTTTTTAATAACTCTCTTTATATTCCCATTTCCATTAGAGATCCTTGCATGGGTTGTGGTTCCTTCATAATTGTAGGGAGAAAAATTGAATAATTTTAGATAATATTAGTAAACATATTAATTTTTATCTTCCATATGAATTTTACTATTTGTTTTCAGATTATAATATTATATATAATTGTTATTTAATTAAAACAAAATTCAATTTCCCTAGATTAAAATTAATTTTAATAAAAATGATGGAGGAAATAATTTAGAATATATATACCACATCCACTCGACTATGATGACAGGATTGATTCTTAGATATACTGATGATTTATGGAAACCCATCATCTCCATTGGATTGATATTTTTATTTATTTCAAAAATAATATCATTCATATAATTTTTTGAAGGATGAAAATTCACTTCAAATTTTAGTTGTGTTAACTTAAAGTGTGTTTTCATTCTAACCATCCAATAGCATATAAATTTATTTTTTGGTGTTGAAGATACATTCATAGTGAACATGGGCTCAATTATTGGTTTAAACATAATTCATCATGTTATTGAGAGTGCTGGTGGGCTTATAGAACATGATATAACCCAAATTGACGAATCATATTTTATTTATTTGTACTAGCTAGGCCGCTAAATACATTATCACACCCACCACATTAGATACTTCTTGGGGAGGGGGTGGGGGGTTGGTGAAATCCATTGATCATTATTATGTAATGTAATATTAATTATATATTGATACCTATCATATGACTAAGAAGTTTATATTCTATTGGATCTGATTTTATTATAACGAGTTATTCATATATAGAGATCATAGGTTATAGAATAGATATAAAAATAATATCCATAACTTTTCACTTGATTTTTCATGATTTAGTTTCTTGGTGAAACAAGAAGCTTTAATTTTTGAAACATGACACAACTAAAGCTAGTTATATTAATGTAACGTTTTCATGCCCAATTGTTTTGAAAAAAAAACACAAACCAAGTAATTATTGAAATATTTTCACTGAAACTATAATGATTTGTTACAACACTAATTCCATTTAGTTAAATTTAAATTTGTATCTTCCAATTTTCTATTGTTATTAATATTATACTGAAAATATACAACAATATGGGATCTAATCCAATTAAAAGATTTTATATTGGCACAAAATTTTGAAAATTGATATTTTATTCATTTATAAAATGTATGAACCTAAAAGATGTCAAACTGACACCTAGATTTCTCAGTGTGATTGAATGTTTTGTTTGGACATGACATTCTTACTAAAGGGGGAAAAAAGAATACAAGTTCAAATTTGTAGTAAATGTTATGACATTTATGAATAAATAGAATGCCAATATGATGTGTGTTGTGTTCATACTGACTGAATATATATATTTTTTACATTTAAATGTCATTAAAAACATGTTTCTGATTGTCATAACCAAGAAAATGGTATTATATTTTCTTTAAATAAATGGAAAACATACATCATTTAATTTATGACATATTGGAAAATATCACTAGTCGGTCCAACATATGTTCTATTCAAAATGACCAAAAGTGCATTTTTATGTATTTAAAAGTCAAAAAATACACATCAAAGGGTTAAAAAAGAAGAAATACTCATATTGAAGTTATATCATAGGAAAATGTATGATGTTATATTTTTAACATGTTTCAAAAACCCAAAATTCATAGAAAAATAGTTTTCGAAAATTAAATGAAGGCATTTTTTTATTGATTTAAAAGTTAAAACAATGTTTTTTAAAGGGTTGAAAAATAAAAACATACTTGAATTTTGTTGAAAAAGTATAACATCGATCCTTGATTAATTAATGAATCATTTTAAAATAAAATATACCAATACCAAATTAAATTTGGTTGGAATGATTGAAACACATATTTATAAGACATAAAATCAATTAAAAACAGTCTTCAAAGAGTTGAGATATAGTAAAAAAACAACATATTGATAGTTCAACAATCATCATATTAATCGGATATCTATTCTAACATGTCAAATATTATTCAAAAATCGATGTCTAATGATTTAGTTATAATCCAACATCACCTTCTCAGTTTTGAAGCTTTTCTATTTGATTTTATTTCTATGTAATTCTTATAGATTTTTATAAAATTATCAAATTTATGTCTCAAGTTTCTTCTTTGAGATACAAATTTAGTATTTTATTCTGTATCTACCATTAATTCTTTCCCATCATAAACTTCCAATTTATTTATGTTTATTGTTTATATCTTCTACTTGAACATTATCTTCATCTACTAATTTTATATTCTTTCCTACATGATATTGGAAAATATTATTGGATTCATTCCCATTTCTTCTTTTGAAATTCAGATTTTTTTCTTTATCATTTAAATATATTTCCATTATTTATAATTTAATTTTGAATCTTATTTTTTTATAACACATATTTTTTTAACTATTTATTCTCACACATATTCATCTACATATATTTCTCGAATTTGACTTCACGCATAAAGATCATTGATTTTAAATGTTCTTATTCCAATTTATCCTTTTTTATTCATCTATTAATGTTATTACATATGTTTTTTCTTCTATAATTTTTTTTCATATTAATTAAGTTTCTATTTCATATTAATTCATATTTTTTCTAGAACTTAATCTTGTTGTTTTAATATTCAATTCTAGTTATACATCCATTTAAATTTTTAATCTAATTCTTATAACATCTCTTTTTTACTTTTAAATTTTATCATATGTTATTTGAATAATTTCTAGCTGTACAAATTGTTTTTAATTTTACATATTGAATTATCTTTTACTTTATTTTTTGGTTCTTTTTTTCATTAATTGATTTTTTAATAAAATATTTTATATCGGATTATATTGTTTTACCTTTTTATAAATTTTCTAGTAGTTTATTATATTACATTAAATTCTTATTATTATATATTTTTCATTTACCAATACTTATTATTTTGGTTATATCTTTTATCTTCTATCTTATAGATTAACTTATATATCTAGTTCTTACTTTTCCCCCATGAAATATAAAACCTAATGTCTTAAACTTTTCATTATTATTGAACATGTATTTTATTCATTTTTAAAATATTATCTTTTTTATTATCATATTAAACTAAGACATATTTTTTTTATCCAATACACTTTTGTGATTCTCCTATCCATTTTAGAGTTTGGATCCTGGTTCACCATCTATTTTCACTTTTAGTGTTATATTCCCAATTGGTTTTGACTTATCCATTCTTCATCTACTTCTATATCATGTTATTTATAGGAATATTGATTCCTTTTCTCATTTTACGTTTACATTTAATCCTTCTTAAACAATAAATTTTGTTTCTACATAAAAACCTTCTTCTAATTTTAGCAATTCATTATTACTTATTCATTTGTGACTAATAATCTTTTATTTGCTATTCTACCATGAAATGTTTTTCACATTCATTTTCTGCTGTAATTTTTATCAATATATAACCCTCCAACACCTATTTCTTATTTTGTGATTTGATATTATACTTTATCTTCGGATTCAACATTTTCCCCATATTCGCATTTAATAATATCTTTTAGATTTAAAATTTTATATTTCTATATTGTTTTTTATTTAACTTTTTTTTATCTATGTGTCTGAGATTTAATTTTGTTTAATTTTTTTCTTGTGTTATTTTTTATATTATACCTTTTAAAAAATGTTTGTGGGATTATTTTGTAGTTATGTTATTACATCATATTTTAATAATGTCTCTATATATAAATTGACTTCCTCTTCCATATGCAATTATTATTTCAATCTTTTCATACTTGTTTTTATCTTTTAGATATCCATTCTTTAGAAAATAAATTTCCATCTATTTCATGGTATGATAATGTATGTCTATATGTTTTTTGAATCATTCATTCAATGTCTATTTTATTTATACCACTTCTTTCCTTTTAATTCATATCACTTCCCTAATATAGTTTTTTTCTACTAAATATATCCCATTATTTAAATCAATTTTCCTTTTGTTTTATTTTACTCTCATATTAAATTTTTTATATTATATTCCCATTTTCATCTTATTATCACTAATGTGTTGGTATAAAAATGATCACCCTAAGAGATGAATGATTTTAGGTTCTTCTAGGTTTTTATAAAATCACATTTTTTTAAATTAATAATAATAATTTATTTTAATAATTAAAATTATATTGTAAATTTGATTTTGATTTAAAAATGAAAATATATTTTAAATAATATATCATGTTGTATTTTCATCACTTTAGTATTTCCATATGTAGTTTTTTTATGGAAGAAAATTTAGAAATTTTTTGTTTCGGACCCTTATGATACCCTTTCATGGGGAAGTTTTTCTTAGATTCCTATAGCTAGAAGAGTCAAATAATTTTAGACAAGATTAATAAAAACATTTATTTATATTTGTCTCATGAATTTTAAAATTTTATTTGAGTTCATCATTTTATTTTTATTAGAATTTTTAACTTAATTTAATTTTAATTTTTTTTTCCTAATTAAAATTAAATTTAATAATGTTAAAGTTGTGGTTACTATCTAATAATTAAACTACACCCACTTGGATATTATTATATGTATTATTCTCAGTTATGTCAAATACAGTAGGAAGAAACCACCTACATTAGAGGGAAATTTTTATTATAGTTTCAAAATGATTTCTTTCAGATCTTTATTCTGATGAATACAAGGTACCATATATTTTTTTTAACTTACCATGAATTTTTTTTTATGTTAACATTCTAATAATCATTAAGATAAATTTTGAGAACTAAAAATGTGTCCCCATTTAAATCATGTTCAGGTTCTGAGGGAAAGAAAAATTCTTCCTATTATGGGAGGGCAGGTGGGCTTATTAAGCGGAATAAGTCCCATATAGATGAATCACATTTTGGTGATTTTTACTGGTTGAAAAATATGGGGTGTTATCAAAACTAATTGTTTGGAAGTATTATGGGTTAAATAAAAATCCTTGTATCTTCATTATTTATTGAATAACTAAGTCTCCACTAAAAATTATATTCTCAGTTGGACTTTTTTATTTTTCATGATGTGAGATAATTCTTAAGAGTAATTAACTTAAATATTTTATTGGTTAGAGAATATATTGGAAAATAACATTAAAACATGTTACTTCCAAGGAAATTCTTTAGTTTCTTATCCAAAATTAAGTATCATACAATAATACATTCCACTGTAAAAGTTTATTAAGGAAGGTGAATGATATTACACCTAATTATTTTGGATAAAACACACACTTACTAGTTTAGGAATATATTTAGCTTGAAATAATTATGATTATTGAAATAGCAATTTAATTTATTCATCGATAAAAATTCCTGTTCTAATTTTCTTGCATTATTCATATTATATATAAATATTTCTAAAACGGGGGTGGTAAAAACCAAGAAAACATGATTATAGTGGTAAAAAAACATTATAAAATGATATTAGAGTAATGTATGGTTTTTATGAACCAGCTACATGAAAATATGAGAAACAATTTTATTGATAGGAAAAAAAATTAATTTTTCATTTAAATTCTTATTAAATAGGGTTAATGTAGGAAAAATAATTTAAATGTTCATAATAATGTATGAAAATTATGTATATATTTTATATCAACATTTCATGTGGTGTGGTCATAATGACCTAACATAATGTTTTATTAGAATTAATATTTTTTACAATTTTGTGTATGGGGTCCATGATATATAAAATGACCTCATGTTTTCTTAAATTGCAGGGAAACCATTAGTGGTTTAATTTTTGACATGTCTGAAGAGACCACACAACAATTGAACTTGTAGCTTTATTTAAATTATAAAAGAAACTTTTAATGGGCTTAATACAAAAAAAATCATCAATGGGAGATGAAATAGGAAAGTCCTTAGATTGATGAAGGTCATCCTTTATTTTTTAAAATCATTTAATAGAACCCATGTTAATTAGATATGAGGTTTTCCAAAAATCAATTAATGCACATTTTTTATTTATAAGTTAGAAAAAATCATCAAATAGTAAAAAAATAGAAAATTTCTTTGAATTATCATAAAAGTATCAGAAATGGAATTTTGATTAATTTTTTACAAGCATAAATATACCAGAAAACAATACAAAATAAAGTTTAAACCTAATGAGTGAGAAAATAGTAAAATTATTTGAAAATTTTGAAAAATATACATGACCTAACAAATGAGATCAAATCGTGAGCTCAACACACATTAAATTAATGATCCATATATTCCTACATGTTAAAATTTATTTAAAAATCAATGTTGAATTATTTCATTATAATATAATATTGTTTAATGGGGTTTAAACCATTAATTTTTGCTTCTATTTCTATTTACCTCTTATTCTTTTTAATTAGAAAATATTTTTATTCAGCTTATTTTTTATACTAATATGTTTAGGCTTATGACTAATGTATCATCATTTGGCTTCAAGTTCAATATTTTTTCAGCATCTGCCATTACTTCTTTCCCAAAAAAACATTCACTTTTTTATGAGTCTAGTTTCAAGAATATTCATCCAATTCTAATTAAAAATTCACTAGTAGTTTCATTCCTACATCAGATTCAAATCCAACTATCGACTTCATAACTTGTATTCTTTTGGATTTTTTGATTTTTTATTTCGGTTTTCATTTATTTATACTTTTATTTTTGAATTTCCTTATGTTTTTTATTCCACATATTTACATTCAAGAATTTATTCTATAGCTTATGAGTCTATATCAATTTATCGATTAAGAGTTAAAGATTCAAGATTTTTTTTTGATTTTATATGTTTTTGTTTTTCTAGTGTCAATACTTGAGTTTATATCATTAATTATTATTTTTATTCTAAAAAGGTTAATGGTGCATGTATTTTTGAATATTTACACTTCCCCCTCTTGGTTATGATGACATAATAGATTCCTGGTTAGGTTGATGATGGTGGGACAACCACTACTACAATTGGAGGGATGTTTCTATTCATTTTCCAAAATTATGCCTTTTGGGTTATTTTTTGATGAATCAAAATTCACAATATATTTTAATTAACGTAAATTGAAGTGTTTTTATGTTAAATATCCAATATACTAGAGGTCAGTTGTTTGGGGTTACCGATTTTATCATAGTTAATTCATGTTTGAGTACTTGAGAAACACCATTCATCCTATTATGGTGAGTAATGGAGGGAGTATTGATCATGATATGTCCCGCACAGATTACTCCACATTCAGTTATCTATACTGGAAAGGAAAATTATATGAATTATCCCAACTACTAGGTCAAAGGAATTTATGGGGAGTGGTTTAATCTATTAGTCCACACTATGAAATGTTAAATTTTGTCTATGCGGAATCATGTCTTTTGATGTAGACTTTTCTATTATTATATATCTATGTTTACTCTTTATATTTCTTCAGATGCTGATTTCATTTTATGTATAATGGATAAGAAAAATATTTAAATAAAATTTCACTTCCAATCAAATGAATTAGATTCCTAGGCCAATGAGTAGCATTATTCTGTAAAATATTATACTAATGAAGTTGATTATAGTAGTTAAAAGTTATTATACCCAATTATTGTAGATGTAGTGCATTGTCACTTATTTTTAAATCATTTTCACTAAAACTCTGATTCATTGGTATAAGAGATGTGATATTTCATCAACTTTAAATGCAGATCTTTAAATTTTCTAACAATATTATATTTACATTGAACACAAACGAAGAGGGGGGCCGGGGCTTAAAACCCAATAAAAAATATTGTATTTCTATGTATACATAGTTAAATGTCATTTGAATCTTCTTCGATTTACAAAAACCATCTAACCATCAATCTAAATTCAATGTTTTCGATATGATTGGAATTTCGAATTCTCCTTCATAATATTATTAAAGGGAATCAAAACCATGAAAATAAATTCAAATTTAAAGATAATTTTATTACATGTATGAATAAAAAATATGTATATATGATGTGTGATGTGGTCATAATTAATGTTAATATAGTTTTATTAAATTTAAATGAATATAAAATTACTCTTAGAGGCTCAAACATAGGAAAATACACACATAATTTTGTTAAATCATTGGAATATTTCCATTGTTTTATTTTTTACATATACAAATATAATTCAAATAAATATTACTTGGGGTTTTTTAAATCATAAAATGATAATATCTAATGACATAAAAGATAAGGAATGAACATCAAAGTTTGAAAATAAGAAAAAGTACTCAAATGGTAGTTATATTATTGGAAAGTGACCATCATATTATTTTTTTCTTGCTAAAATAAACACCACATCAATCCAATATGTGGTTTTTCCTAGTTGAATAGCATCATGTTTTAACTAATTAAAAAGATAAAAAACATGAATTATTGGTGTAATAAATAGAAAATGACCACAAAGTTTCATAAAATTATAGGACATTAGTGGTGATGAATTTTTTACCTGATTGAACAGACCCCGCATTTGTCCAAAAATAAGTTCATTCAAAATGGTCAAAAAAATAGATTTACTATAATTAAATGGCGTTAAAAACATGCATCATAAATTCAATATCTGGAAAACTTTATCATATTTTAGGATCACTACACATCAGATTGATGGGTCTTCTATTTAAACATGTCAACAATGTTTTAGCAATTGATGTCCAGTTATTTCATGATTATAAATGATATCTTTTTATTTTTTCTAAATTTTCCATTTTATTTATATTGTACTAAATCTTTATGACATGTAAATATATCTATTTTTCTTCGTCTTATTGATTATGCTAATATAATTAATTTTATAGATATTGTTTCAAATTCTGGATTCAACTTTTTATATTAACTTCTTATAATACTATTACTTATACCACATCATCTACTTTCACTTAATTTATGAATCAATATTCATGATAATACTTATACTTCATATTTAACTAATTCTTATTTCTTCTCATTAACATTAAATTCATATAAAAAATTTTAATTTTAATATTTTATTCTTTTTTTTATTATGATTTTATTTATATTTTTATATTTTTCCTTTATTTCTTATTTTATTTATAATTCTTATTATATTTTTTATTCCACTTATTTTACATGAAATATTTGTTTTCTTACACATGAATCTACTTCTATTCACAGATTTTACTATTAGCCTAAAATATTTTTATTCATATTTTACTTATTTGTGTTTTTCTAATGTTTATACATGTGCTTAAATTATTACTTTTGTTTTATTCTTATATATTTTGTGTCTTCGTTTTATTTGATTAAATTTTTATGATTTATTCTCCTAGGATGTGGTTAAACTTTTTACTTCACCATTAATCTCTAGTTATGCATAAAATTAATGTATTTTATCATTTAATGATTCCATATTCAACCTTTGACCTTTTTATTTTCATTTAATTTATCTTCCTCTTTTTATTTTGATTTACTTATTCTTATTTTTAACCTAATATTAAATTTTTATATATTTTATTTTTTCTTTTACTTTTGATTCGTTTATAAACATAATTTACTATTAATTATGATTATACATTTGTCTTCTAACATCTCTATAGTAGATTAACTACTTACCGAGGTTATTTATTTTTACTTTATCATTATTCATCCAATTTTTGTCACCTTTTATTTGTTCTTGTACTCTTAATTTCATCCATTGTTTCTGCATTTTCTTTTTATTGATCTGTCCAACTATTACATTTTCACTTCACTTATAATCCACTTTTATTGTTCTCCTTCCTACTTTTGGAATATTTATTCTAATTCACCTTCTTCTTCCTCATTTAGTGATACAATCATAATTGGAATTGAATTGTTCCTTATCCTTCTTCTTTTTATTTTTTATTTATACTTTTATACTAGTACCTCATTTACTTTTCCATTAATTACTTCTTATACATAACCCTTCTAGACATTAAATTAATCTTCTAATTTTTATCATGTATTATGTGTTATTCATTAATGAATAATTTTTAGTATTATTTTATAATCAACCATTGTGTTTTTAAATTTATTTTTTGTTTAACCACTGATTTTCAATTAATCTACTATCCTCTATTACATAAATTTTTATAGATTATCGATTCATATTCAACTTAATCTGCCATATTTACCCACACATTCATATTCAATAATCATTTTCATATTTCATGTTTTAGATCAATCTTTTTTAGTGATTATATATTAAATTTATAATATCATTGTTTTTAGTTTTACTTTTGCTTCATCTTTTTCTACTGATATTATTTATTTTATTTTACCTTTTTGAGTATGTATTTGGATTTATTATTTTAATTATGTTATTTCATAAACTTTTTTTAATGTTTCTATGTCTAAATCGACTTACCCTTCCCCTTCAACCTATTCCAATATTTTCATACTTATTCTTATCCTTATCTTACTTTATATTTGACAATTAAATTTTCATCTTATTCATCTTATTCTTTTTCATATATATATTATTTTGGAATATTTTTTCCTACTCTAAATTATTTCTTATAATTTATTCCTTTTATCAATTATCATTTTTACCATCCACTATATTTATACTAACCTTATCTCTATTTCTGTTTCCAATTTTATGTCGTGTGGTTTCTTTTTTGTGTTTATTCATATACATTTTCTTATTTTTATCAATTATGTATTGATATAAAAATGATTATTCTAGGAGAAGTGTGATTTTATGTGAATTTATTTTATTTAGTCAAATCCCAAATATTTATTTTATAAAAAATAATTTATTTAAATAAATTTCATTATAATGATAAATATATTTTGAATATAAAATGAAAATACCTTTCAATTGATATATCATATATAAAAATCATCCATGTTTTTCATATTAGAGTAATGTGTTTTTTATAGAAATAAGTTTGGAAATTTATTTTTCAAAAGATTAGGAGACCCTTTCACGGTGAGGTAGTTACCAGATTAACGTAGCGAGTAAGGATGGGTAATCTGTGATATGGTTAGTAAAACTATTAATTTCTTTTTTCCTCATGAATTTTACTATTTAATTGGGGATCATAATAGGAAGTTGATTTTTTAATTTAAATTTATTTAATTATATCATACTTAATATTTAATTTAATAATGTTAAAGGAGAATATATTTCTAAATCTTTACACTACCTCCTATTAGGTATGATGACATTATCAATTATTGGTAGTGGTAATCATGGAATGATGTCCCCCACCACAAATAGAGTTATTTTTTTATTAATTTTCCAAAATGGTATCTTCTATATCCTTTTTTGACGAATGAAAATAAATTATTATTTTAGTTTTGTTAAAAATGAAATTTGTTTTTATGATAAATTTTCAATATCCTATAGGATATTTGGTGGGGATTCCATATTTGTTTCCAGTGAACTCGGGTTCATATACTGAGGGAAACATATTTTATTATACTTTTGGGAGGGCCAATAGGGCCTTATGATCCATATAGGAACCATGTAAATAAAGCCACATTCAGTAATATATATTGTCTATCCCAACTAGGGGATTTATAAAAAATATACAATCCAATGCATCTTGGGGGGATGGGTGAAATTCAATGATCCTCTCTACGAAATGAAATATTGTTTATGTGTAGTCTCTTTTCTTTTAACATGGACTTTTATATTCTTATAGATTTGAGTTTACTAGTAAAGCTTATATAGATATAGAATTCATATATTTTAGAATGGATAGGAAAATTACAACTAGGACTTATCACTTACTTAGATATGATTTAGATTATTATTCCAAAAAGAAGCATCATTCTATAAGAAATTCAACTACAAAAGAAAATTTTACTAGTTGGATGATTTTACAATCAATTGTTGTAGTCTAACACAGAATCCTTGATTTTGAAATATGTTTCAATCAAATACTAATTTCTTATTTTTATAGTAGTTTTATTTTATCATCTCTATATGTGTATGTTACGCTTTTTTATCCTTAATCATCATACATTGAAAATATTATGAGGGCGTAAAAATCATGAAAACGAGCTCTTATTTACATGAAAAACATAGGACAATGATATTTGAGTCATTACAGATATTTATAGACCAACCATATGTCAATATAGAATCTTATTTACTCTGTATGATAAAAATTGTGGTTTTCATTCCATATTATTATTAAACTAGATACAAAATCATCACATGAATTTCAATTACATTGAAATTTTATAACATGTTTGAATCGATTGAATGAAAATATGATATGTGGTGTGGTATTAATGACCAAATATAAAGTTTTATTATGTCTAAAATGATTTAATAACACTTATATGGAGGTCATAAAATAGAAAACAGCTTCGATTTGTCATTAAATCGAAGAAAAACAATGGTTATGTGTGTTTTTACCATAGAAATAGATCACATGTCAATCTCATATGTGGTTTGTTCAAAACAGCCAAAAGTGAATTTATTTGGATTTAAAATTAGAAACGCATTCATCTTTGGTAGAAAAAAAAAGAAAAATAACTATTATTGTATTTAGATAATATTAAAATGACCTTTATTTAAATTTTGACATGATTCAACGAACCGCACATCAAAATAGAAAATGATTTCAGGAAATGAACAAATGTGTGTTTTGTTTTTCAAGAGTCATAAATTGTGCATCAAAGGGTTAATAAATCCTAGAAAACTATAATTATCCAAATATCATAGGAAATTTATAATTGATTAATTTCATACAAGTATTAATAGATATAACATCAATCCAACTTACAATGTGGTCAGAATACCTGAAAATAGTAATAGTATTTAAATACATTCATTAAAGAATCAGTACCTCACCAATGACTTCATATTTTTAACTCTAAACACATTATATTAACAAAATTTCTATTCCTACATGTATAAAAAGTTATTCAACAATTGTTTCCAAATTATTTCAGGATTACATGATCTCATTTTCTAGTTTTTGATACTTTTTAATTTTTTTACATTTCTATGAACTTCTTATAAATTTTATTTTTTATTATATTTTTCTAGCTTATTCCTTTCACTAATATCCTCATTTTTATTTCTTTTGTTTCTATATTTAGTTTAAAATTATATATTTTATTCATTATAAACAATTACTTCTTCCCTAACATCAAATTTTCCTTCTTATATGACTCTAATTTCAAGCTTCTAGTTCTCTTTCATATTCATCTAAAACTTCAGCCTTATTTTTTTATAAGATTCTAATACATATTTTGGATTATTATAATTTATTATTTTGGATATTTTATATTTGTTTTTTATTTCATTTTTATTTCTTTTTCCAATGTTTATTCAGTATTTATAATTATTCTCATGGTTTTCATTCAACATAGTTTTTTTATTATTTCTTCTCTACCATGTGCATATACATTCATTTCTATATGCAAATGTTGAGCTTCTATAATTTTGATATTGATCTTTTTGTTTTGATTTGATTTATTTTTATTCTTGATTTTATGTAATTTATTATTCGTTTTTACTTCTAACATTTCATTATCTTATTAGTTATATTTATATTTTTTATGAATTATTATCTTAGCTTCTGCCCCTCCTCATTGGATAAAATTTCACTTCAAGTTATGCTTGTGTTTAATGTTTTTTTATCTAATTTTTCCAAATTATTCCTTTGATATTTTATATTTAATTAATTTTAATTATTATTTTTTTCATTACACTTTCAATTCTTATTCTAATTATTATCAATGATTACTTTTAACTTCTAGAATAACATATTATTTTACTTGTAGTTTTTTTAATTTTTATTCAAATTATGTTTCAAATTTTGATTTTATTTTTATATGGGATTCATTATTCTTCCTCAACTTCATTTTCTTCATATTTTTTTTATTTCCCATTCAAGTCTTTTACATTTTTCATTTACGTATCATTATGATTTTTTTTTGTTTTATATGTTCTCTATTCTAGATTGAATTGAAGATATATTTCTTCATTTTTTTACTTTATGATTATTCTACATAATGTCATTAACTATTCCTTATTCATATACATAATTTTTATTCCTTTTACATAATTCATTTATTTTTTATTTTTATAACTTTTGAATACATTTTATATTCTATATCTAATCCACATTTCACGATCTACTTCTAGATTTTTCATTTTCGATTCTCCTTTACATTTTATAACCATTATTAGCACTACATTATTAATTGGCTTTGACTTATTCCTTATCATTCTACTTTTGTATTATGATTTTTTTATTTGAAAATTCATTCTAATTATATATATAATTTTATTTTTTGTACTTAAAATTATTCTAATAATTTTTTTCTTTTTTTAATTGTGCATCTATGTATACTTCTGATTTTTATAATATTTTATACCATGTAATTATTTTTCATTTTTTGATTTTTCAAGAAAAGTCTATCTCTCTATTGCCTTCTAGGTCATTCTTATTTTTTTATAGATTATGGGTTATGCTTTATCATTATGTTCTACTTTTTCCCTTATTTTAAATTCGATCATCATTTTCAGATTTCACATTTAACATCATATCTAGTTAGTGATATGACTTTTGATTTATGACATCTACGATTAGTGTTTCACTATTGCATCAAATTTTTATAGTGTTATTGTTTTTAATACTAAATTTACATTGAATATGAAAATTTCATATTATTTATCTTATATTATTACTTCATATTCTTATATTGTATCAATGTTGACTCTGAATACCCTCTTCATTTCAACTTATTCTTTCAATATTTTATTTATTCTTCTATTATGTATACTACTATATCTTTTAAAACTATATTTTATATATTTTTTATTATAATTATTAATATGTATATGATTCTTTGATTTTTGATTCAAACTATTATTTATTTATTGTACTTTTTTTCTTCAATTTTTTTATTTCAATCATTTAATATATTTCATACTTACTCAATATCTACATACATTTCTATTTTCAGTAATTATTTTTTATATCAATTATATTTTTTTATTTTTTATACAACAAATTATTATTATTCAAAATAATATCTTGATTTATAAATTTTTTATCCAAATAGAATAGGCGGTTTTAGGGATGGTGGGTTTTTATTTAAATTAATGTTATATAAATTAATAAAATTATTTTATTTTAATTTTTAATATTTAAATATAGAAAATATTTGGAAATAAAAACTAAAATATCTTGAAAATTAGGTATCATAATTAAAAATCAGTTGTTTATTATTATCTAGAGTATTATGGATATTTGTAAATAAATTTATAACTTTTTGGTTCAGACCATAAGGAGACCCTAACATGGGGAGTTGGTTCCCATAGCACTATAGTGAGAAAAGATAAATAATATAACATATGATTATTATACCATTTAATTTATATTTTTCTCCTGTATTTTAATATATTATTTGAGTTCAAAATATAATTTTTCTATCTGTTAATAATTTTATTTTAATTTAATTGATGAAAATTAAATTTAAATTTATTAAATTAAAAATGGGATGGAGTATCAATGTTTTTCAATTCCTCTATTTGTTTTGGTTATATGATCGTTGTCAATTCTAGAGATGATGGAGGGTCTAATATCAAAATCATTGGAAGGTGGTTACTATTATTTTTCCTAATTGATATCTCATATATCCTTATTTTTATGAGTTATAAAACACATTATATTTTAGTTAGGTAAGATTGAAGAATGTTTTGATGTATGTGTAGAATCCTATCATGTGAAATAATATTTTCTATTTTTATTGATCTGCTATTTTTCTTATGATTTATTCAAATGTTGATATTATATGTTGTAAAATGAATAGGAAAAGTAAATCCAGAACATGTCATTATATGGTGATGTTTTAGTTTCATGTTCTAGGAAAAGGAATCATTGTGTAAAAAATTATATTGATAAAGTTGAATATTATAGTCATTCGATGTTATTATTCTAAATATTTTTGGATTTAGTATAGAATCACTAATTTTAGAATGTGTGTTAGTCATAATATGAATCATTATGAAAATACCAGTCATTTCTTCAACATTAAATGGAAGACATACTAATTTATAACTTTATTCTCCTTATATAGAAAAAATACGTGAAATAGTGGTAATAATTTAGTTATATGGAATTGTGTTAACTCTTTTTGAATGTAAAAAATATATTTTAGAAAATCCTAAAATGAAAGATAAAGATGTATCTAACACATAATCTAGAACCACACCATTTGAAATTAAATTTCTAGAAGTGCACAATAGAATATATATTTTGGAATAAACTGTAATTCCTAAAAAAATTCATATTGAATCACTCAAGATAACCAATTCAATATATATGAATTTTATTGTATGAAGCATAGTTAAATATAATGTGTAGTTAGCTCAGACTATCCAAATGTGTATTTTTTTAAAATTTAATATCATTAAAAATGTTGTTCAAGTGAACCTAAAATATATAAAGAATGATCATCGATTAATTTATAATTTGTTAAAATATATCACATAACAATATAACAACATGTATGGACATATTTATAGATGAAATAGATTAATTATATTTAAACATCATTAATTTCATCCCACAAAGAGACAAAATATTTCAAAGAAACATAGATTGTCATAAAACCATAAAAAAATGTCAACACATAAATTTTTTCATGTAGGTACAAACAAAAAATGAATTCGATCTAATTTTTCTCATAATGACTAAAATTATGTTATCAGTAATTTAATTTTGAAAACAAAAATCAAAGGGTTAAATACTAGTAGATGGATTTTGATCATTGTGAAATCATAGGAATTATAATTGATTAATTGTTTTTATTATGAATTCACCACATGGTAGTCTGATCATGATTTTATCACAATGATTGAAGAATATATTTTATTAAATTTATATTAAAAAAAAATTAATGTGTAAAAACATATAAAATACCTCATATTATATAGAAATAATTAGTCCAAATATGGATTATTTGTTGAAAAGTATGGGTACAACGTACATAAATCTCATGTGTGGTTTGATCTGAATGACTGAAAAAGAACATTATTGGATTAAAAAGTATTTAAAAACATTAATCAAATGGTAGAAATAGAAAAAATTACTTCAAATTTTTATGAAATCATTGGGATAGGATATTTGATTAACATTTTGGTCTTTATTAATATAAAACATGTAAATTTGATGTGCAATGTGGTTGGAATGTCAAAACATGTAGATTTTTTATATTATAAAATTATGAAAAACATGAATCAAAGAGGAAAAACATAATATTTTTATATTTTCAGGAAATAATATGAATATTTTTCCATTAAACTTATTAGATGTATTAGTTGACTGAATTTTTATTCAATATGCATTTTTTATAGAATGATCAAAAGATTGTTTTTTAATTTAAAACAAAAAAACAAGCACCAAAAGTTCAATCCTAGAAAATGACCATAGATTTTTATGAAAACATATGAAAACTATTTTTATTAATTTTTAAATTGTATGGATAAATTGAATATCAATACGATGTATTATGTGTTTGGAATGATTTAAAAATATTTATATAAGGTTTTAATGTATTTAAAATGAACATCAAAGGGTTAAAACCAACAAACGACCTCCTACATTCATAAACCCATTAAAAACAATGTTCAATTAATATATGAGATGTATAAATATATTACAATTTAATTTGATGTGTATTATTGTCCAAATGGACGAAAACGACATTTTTTAGATTTAAAAGTCTTTAAATTCAAACATCGAAGGATTATAACCTATGAAAAGTCCTCATATTATTGTTAAATCATAAGAAAACTATATTTTTTTAATTTTTTGAAAGTGAGAATATACCACACATAAATCTGACTTTTTGTTTTCTTAGAAATATCAGAAAACTATATTTATTGTTTTAAAAGTAAAAAAACATGTACCAAAGGGTAAAAGAATAAAAAAAGACTTCTGACTGTAATTAAATTTTATAAAAATAACCATCATTTATTTTTGGACATATATGATCTAATAATAGTTATATCTAACTCATATATTATTAAAAATAAAAAAAATCAATTTTTATTGATTTAAATGAAAAAAATCTGTTAATGTTTAATAACTAAAAAAATTCCTCATATTGTAATAAAATTATTAGAAAATTACCATCTTTTAATTTTTTAGATGTTAGAATAGACAGCACATCATCCTGAAATTTGGTAGTTTATAAATGTATAAAATATTTTCTTTATTCATTCGAAAGTAAAAAAACATGCATCAAATGATTAAAACATATAAAATTGCCAAAATGGATCATGAAATTCCAAGACATAAACCCTCAACTAATTTTTAACATTTATGAATAGACGCTACACCAATCCAATATAAAGTGTGGTCATCATTCAATATAAAATAGTATAATTATATGTAAAATAATATAAATAAAAGCGTCAAACATTCAAGACTTGATGAACGAACTTAGATTTTGAGCTCACTTCATGTTAGATTGATTGTTCTTCTATTTATACATTTTAAAAATTACAGTAAAATGATTTGATGAAAATCCTAGACGATATGCTTTGGTTTGACCTTTTATCATTTTTTTATTTCTAAGAACTTCTTATGAATTCTACTTTTACATATTTTACTTCATATTAGGCCTCAAATTAATTATCTCATCTTTATGAATTAAGTTTGTAATTTTAGCCTAAACTTCATTATTTTCTTTTGCATTCAATATTACTTTCCCCCAACACTGACATTCTATTATAGTATAACTCTAGTTTATAGTTTATACTTCATATTATACAACTACTACTAGATTTTTTCATTATTTTTATCCAACTAATACATTTGGCTTTTAACCATTCCTCTTTTGAATTTTGGATTTTCTTATATTTATTTTTATTTTTTTGTACTTTGTCCCTTGTTTTTTTGTTTATTCTTGTGTTTTTTTTATTCCAATTTTTTCTTTCAAATATTTTCCCCATTACGTATGCATTTAATTCCATTTCTAGATTCATATTTAGATAATATGGAGTTTATATTTTTATTTTCCATATTTTTATTTATCATGTGTTTATACTGGATTTTATACTATTACTTATAATTATTTTATTTTAATATTTTTTCAATTAGATTTTTTTAATTATTATAAATTATTATTTTTAATTATGACTCTACTCATTGGTATAAAAATCACATATATTTATTTAGTTGTTTAATGTCTTTTAATCTGAATCTTCAAGATTCTACCTTTAAATTTTGAATTTTCATGCATTTTTCTCTTTATACTTTTATTTTTTACATCTTCCATATTCTTTAACTTCTAAAATTTTTCTTTTGACTACTATTCTATGATTTAGTTTCTAGTTTTGTTTTATTTTAATTTAAATTTATTTTCAAAATTTATTTTTATTTTTATATTTGATTGTTTTAATTTATTATAATATTTTTTGTACTAGTTTTTTTAAATAGATTCTTACATATTTCTCATTTACATTTACATATAAATATTCTTTTATCTTTTGTTTTTACTATTATAGACTAAGCTTCCACTTCTAATTTTTTTTCTTCCTTTTTCCTCGAGAATTATCCAACCCAATTTATTTAAATTTTCATTGTTTTTCAGTTATATGTTATTTAATTTTATTATATATTTACTTTTTCTTATCATATCCTTGTAATGTATATTTATAATTTTACTGAAATCTTTTATTGATCTTATGTTTCTAAATTTTAGTTTTTTAGATTCTTTTTAACCATATATTTGAACTTTTTTCACTACGTTCACAATTGGTTTTTGTCTTATTTTTCATTATAATTCTAGATTATGTTTTTATTTGATCTTCTATTTTAATTTTCTATTTACTTTTAAATCGTATACACCCTCTAATTTTTTTACAGAAAAATATTCTAATAAATTCGACAATTTATTAATAATTATGATTTTATTTACAATTATTATTATTTTACATTTTTTTCAATCTCAATAATACCATTCTAAAATATCATTATTTTTTTTCTTATGGATTCCACTGTATATTTTTCTTCAAATTTTTACCCACTTTCACATTCAGTCATCACTTTTATATTTCATATTTTAGTTTCATTTTCGTTGTTTCATTAAATTTTGATTTATTATATATATGTTTTGAGTATTATTTTTTGATCATGTTTTTCTAGTGTCTTTGTTTTTTCTTTATACCTATTTATTAAATATTATTATGGATTTTATTTTTTCTTCTTTTTTTTCTTCATATTTTTCTTCATATTTTGTCCATATTTCTACTTCACCATCCACTTCTCATATTAAAAAAATTTCTTACATCTTCTCCTCTTACTAATACTCTATCTTGGGGAAATTTATTTTAGCCTTTTTCATCTTATGCTTGAATATGTTTATAAGATTTTTTTAATTTATATTTCAAAATCTTATTTATTTCTTATACTATTTTCCTTTTATCATTTATCTATTTTCATCATCTACTATATTTTATAATAAATATATGTATATATCCATTTCAATTTTCATGCCTTGATATTTATATTGCTTTTATTTTCATCTAATTATTTATAACATCTACATTTTCTTCTTTTTAGAAATAATGAACTGATATATAAATGATCAACCTGACAGAGGAGAGTTTTGGTGATTATGTATTATTTATTTATAAATTAGATAATTTTTTTTAATTTATAACATTCTAATGTAAAAGTTATTATAAAATAAAAATAAAAATATCATGAATATGAGATATAATATTTTATAATCATCATTTTATTATTCCTTAGAACTATATGTTTTTAATGGAATCATTTTACGAATTTTTAGTTTCAAACCATTAATAGATACTTTGAAGGGAAGGTTGTCCCATGCTTTCTATAGTGAGGAAAAACTAATCATCTCTGATATGATTACTAATCTTATTAATTTATTAATATATCATAGATATTAATATTTGTATTGAGATCATAATATAATGTTTAAATAGGATTATAGTTTACTTTTACATTAATCTATATTATTTAAATTTAAAATGAATAAAGATTAAAGAAGACATATTTTTAAAGATTTACACTACATCCTCTCAGTTATGATGAAAGGATTGTTTCATGGGTTTGAAGATGATGGTGGGACACCCACCACTGACATTGGAGAGAATATTCTATTAAATTTTTCATAATTATATCATTAATATCCTTATTTTGATGAATCATAATAAAAATTATATTTTAGTTATATTTACATGAAGTGTGTTTGAATTTAATTTTCTAATAGGAATTAGTTGAGTTGGTGGGGGTTACATATGCATTCCAAGTGATCTTGAGTTTGAGGAATTGTAGAAACACAATTATGGTTATTTTGAAGTGGTACTGTTGGTCTACATATCCAAATTGGACCCTTATATATGATTCTATTTTTATTGATCTATACTGGCTAGGTCACCACAGAAATTATCTCACTACCATGTCAAAGACATCTTGGGGGATGGGTGAAATATATTGGCCACCTCCATAGTATATAAAATTATACATTTATCAAATCCTATCATCCGATATAGAATTTTTTTTCTTTTGGATAAAATAATATTAAAAATAAATATATATAATAATATTTCATACGTTGTATAATTGATAGGAAATGTAATTCTATAACTTGACACTTTATAGGAAAAGATTTAGTTTCTGTGACCATCAAGAAGAATTATTCATTAAAATAATCCACTACTGTAGTGTATTGATATATTATGGAGTTATTACAACCAATTGTGATGTATCCATCCTAAACAGATTAATTTTGTAATGATTTTCACTCATACTCTGATTCTTTATGTTAGTACTAAATGCATTTCTTCAAATTTAAATGTTAATTTTATTAAAATATAATTTAATTAGTACATTGAAAATCTCTTTTAAATGAGGTTAATACCCCAAAAATTATTCATGGATGGGTGTGAAAACATGGAAAATCATATTCATTTCGTTTATGGTATTTACGAACCTACCAAATGTATATTCAATACTAAGACTACATATTAATATCGAATGTGCCATTTGGAATTCATAATTATATTAGTAGAAGTCAAAACTAAGGAAATGGGTTTAGATGTATCGAAAAATTTATGAAATTTTTAAATATACTACATGTCTCTTTGATGTGTACTAGGGTTATAATATTAGAACACACCATTTAAAATGCATTAAAAACATGCGTCTGAGGGTCATAACCTAGAAAACAGCATTCATTTTCATTAAATCGAATAAAAATTTATGTAATTTAAGTTTAACTATATCAGAGAAGATCACAGGTCAATCCAAAATGTTGTTTGTTTGAAATGACCATAAGTGTGTTTTTAATGATTTTATCATTAAAAAACATTCCCTAAAGTTTAAAACCTAGAAAAATATCTATGATTTTAGTTAAGATATAGGGAAAAAATTGTTAAATTTTTGACCTGTTATAGTAGACCCCACATTAATATGATAGATGGTTTTCCCAAAATTAATAAATGTGTATTTTTAGTAAATTAAATTTAAAAAACAATCATTAATGTGTTAAAACATAAAAACCATTCTTTAATTGTCACAAAAACATTGAATTTCAGTCAATGATTATTTCTCAAATTTATGAAAAGTCCTCACATCATTCCAACATTGATTGTGATAGATATGATTGGAAAATAATTTTTAAGACTTCAAAGTCTTATAAAACATGATATAATGAATTAAGACCTAATAAATGACCTTATATTCTGAGATCATTGAATTTTAGATTGAAAGTACATCCTTTCCTTCATATTAAGAACTATCCGAAAATTTAATAATAATTATTTAATGATAATCCTATAACATTTGATAGGGTTTTACCATTTTCATTTGCATATATTTCTATATACCTCTATTTCCCCTTATACAATGCTCATGTTTAAATGATACTTTTATTCTTTTGGATTTAACTTTTATAGTTTCATTTATTTCCACAATATATTCATCTAAATTAGATACTTTCACTTATTTTATGAATCTTTTTTATAAAATCATCTTCTACTCTAGGATCATATACTACTTATGGATACATTTATTTGTTACATTAAAATACAAATTTGGTTCATAAACTTTTCTTATTTTTATTTTTGGATTTCATTTATTTTATTTTATTTTTGTTTCATTTTCTATTTTAAATTATCAGGTTTTAAAAAAATAGATATTTTTTTTCTTATATATATATATATATATATATCTTCCTCTATCTAAAAATAATTAATTCATTCTTCTAGGTCATTATTTTTAAATTTACTTCCATTTTTCTCATGTTTTTAATTAACTTTATGTTATTATATAATTTTTTATTCTATAATTTCATTCAACTATTACATCTATTTATATATTTAGTAATTCTTATTCTGGCATGTGTCTCTTTTTTTTGGTTTAGCTTTCACTTCAAGTTATTATTTAATTTACTATTTTCAAAATAATTGTGTAAGCTTCCTCATTTTATTTTTTATTTTCTATTCATTTTTACCTCAATTTTTTCACTTATTGATTCTTTTTCTTCATGATTTTCGATTATTAAATTAATAATGTTCTTTTAATTCTAGTTATTTTCAAAAAAAATTATTATTTTATTATTTTATTTGTTATTGGATTATTTTTACTATTTTTATATATACTTTTCCTTTTGTTTTTTTATTTTACATTCAAATATTATAACATTTTCATTTACTCATACATCTAATTTTGATACTATATATTGTATTTTATATTTAATATTAACATTTAACTCTAGTTTTTTAAATTGTCTATAGAATTATTCAACTTAATGTCTTGAATATCTCATTATTTTTTACATTTATTTTTTCTTTTTTTTAAAAGTAATTTATTTTTATTTGGATATCGAACCAATAATTTTTTTTCAGATACTTCCATTCTGATTTTGAGCTTGTCATTATAAATTTTGATTTTTTGATTCTCTTTCGCATTCTATTTTCAAGCTTGGTTGTATATATACAATTTTATTTATTTATTTATTATAATTATACTTATAGAAAGTCATTTTGTGATTTGAAAATCGATTCAAGTTATCCTTTTACTTTTTTAATCAAATCCTTATTATGATTTTCATTTTTTTCACTTCAAAGACGTATTCTTCTATTAATCATGTATTATAACTTATGAATTTATTCTACTTCTTATTTTTATTTTAAATTATTCCTTATATGTTTATTTTTACATAGATTTTTTTATTGTATTTTTAATTTTTGTACTAGCTACTAACACCAATTTCATTTTTCTAGATTTCATATTCCTCTACATCTTCTCATTCCACATTTTCCCGCACATTCAATTTGATCATCACATTCAAATTTCTCATTTAATTTTCATATCTAGTTAGTGTTTTGATTTTTTTTGTAATTATATATGTGTTTTTTATTTCATATTTGATTCCACTTTTTATAGTGTTTTTTTATTCTTCTACATTTTTTAAATATCTTTGTGGATTTTATTTTTGCTTATGTTCTTGAATAATTTTTACTAATCTTTGTGTGTGTACTTAGACATCCCCTTTCACTTACATGTTTTCATTGAATATTTTCTTACTACTTATCCTCTTACTCATTATCTAGGTTTGAAAACATCATTTTCATCTGGTACATAATTTTCTTCTCCATAGTAAATGAATTTCTATTATTCATTTAAAACTATTCGTCATTTATTATAATTTTCATTTTATAACTCTTATCATTTTACTCATCTATATTATTTTCTACTAATAAAATCCCAGTGTTCATTTCCATTTTCATAACATGTATTTTGTATTACCGAATAATTAATTAAAAATTTTCCCTTTTTCTTTTAGATGTCTTGATCACTAATGTGCTAATAAATAAATTTTAACCCTGAGGGAATAGTGTTTTTTAGTCACATTTTTCATTAAAACCATTGTAATTTAAATTAAAAAAACTAATTTATTCAAAAAAGTATCATTATAATGAAAAATGGATTGTGAATGAAAAATGAAAATATCACTCAATTGAGATATAAAATTTTAAAATCATCAGTTCAGTGATTCTTAGAAAAATTGTTTTCAATTGAAATAAATTTATATATCGTCTTTGGATTCATAAGATACATTTTCATGGGTATGTATTTCCCAGAGCACTGTTGAAATTAATAACAAAACAACTCAGGAATGACTACTAAAATACTTAATTTATATACTTTTTGTATTTAAAATTTTCATTTTAGATCATGAAATATTTTTGAATGACGTTTCTTAATTAATTTTAATTTAATTTATATGAATTTAAATTAAATTTTACAATTATAAAAGAAGAATGGATTTTCATATATTTACACTACCTCATCTCTAATATGATGACATGGATTATTCTAGTATACTCTAATGATGGCAGAAAAACCACCACTGCCATTAGAGTGGAACTACTATTCACTTTCAAAAATGATTTCTGACAGGTCCTCATTTTGATAATTTTTAATACACTACATATTTATAACTTGATTTGCGTTTTTAAGTATATCTACCAATAGACTTTAGGAAACATAGTGAGGCTTATAGATTTTTTCTTAGTTAACCGAAGATTTATTACTAGGGAAACACAATTCTACCTATTATGGGGAGGGTTGATGAGCCTACTTATCTTGGTAGGACTCACACAGATGTTGTATCCTTCAATTATATATAATACATGAGCCACATGGGAGAATTATGACAACTTATACGGTCATATGAATCTTGTTTGGGGGGGAAAATCTATTGATCCTTTCTTATAATGTAAAAATAATTTTTTCCATAATCCTATCATCTGAATTTGACATTTATATTTCTATGAGATTGAGTTTATTCATAAGATTTATTCAGATGTACATTTCATAGGTTTTATAATGAATAAGAAAGGTATATCTAGGACTTGTCACATCCAAGGAGAAATTTCTATTTTTTATTAACCAAGATGAATCATTTTGTAACAAATTACACTACTAAAGATGATTGTAGTATTTTATATTTGTTATAACCAATTATTTTTTATGAGATACACACTCATTGACTTTTTATAGATTTAAACTGAAATTTATATTCTCTACGATAATCGTAGATCAATTTTTTTATTTTAATGTTTATGTTCCACTCTTCTAATTTAAATTTTTTTGGAAATAAAAATTAAAAATAATTACATTAAGTTTTATTATCATAAATTTATTTGGACATATTTTATTCAATTGAATGAAATTTTCATATAAATAACTTATCAAAAATTTTATGAAGTTTTTTTGGGTTAAACCTATCCACAAAATTAAACGGTGATGATTTATTATTCTCTAAAATTCCAAGATTATATTTTTTATTGTTATGTTAAAATTATGGTAATTGTAACACCCCAAGCTTCCACTGTACGGTTCACTTCGAATAATGCAATAGCGTGTGTTGTACGCAACCTCGAGCTCTAACACACACCACACCGAACTAAACTAGCCGTTGTGAATAGTAATACCTACTTTTTGAAATTTTATAAATTTTGTTTATCAAAATGGACTTCATTTTTGGATTCGGAATATCGAAATTAGCCTATGTTGAATTTTTGGTATTTTTCTGAGAACTTCTATTTTTTATGAATAGTGAAAAATACTTAAAAACAACTTTTTTAATCAAAATAATTTATAGTGATAAATTATACTATTTAGTGGTTTTAAAGTATAATTAGCATATATTTTTACAATTTTATCCAATGGTGGTCATTAGAATTAATTTAACATTGAAATTGGACATAAACAATTGCCAATCTTTTGATATAAATTGTTTCTTAAAAACACGCTATTTGTTGTGACAGCGGGAATTAATTATAAAAATTAATTAATTCAACTTATATGTTTGGAATTTTTTAAAATAGACATCATTTTTGAATTCGGAATATCAATTATAGCTTAGGGTGAAATTTTGGCATTGTTCTGAGAAACTTCAATTTTTGATGAATAGTGAAACCACTAAGTGGTAGTTAAATAACTGATTTTTCGTTTAAATGAAATATTACCACTTCTGTGATTTGATTTTCAAAAAACCGACATACATGGTTGTAATTAAGAAGTAAAATGTGGTTCAATGAGATTAAAATAATTTTTTTATGAATAGTAACTTTTAAGTTCTTAATCGCGATTAGAGGTAATTAGTGTAGTTTAAGGTACAAATAATGTTTTAATGATATGAGATGAGCATGACACCTGTCCTACTCCTATTGGATGAGTCATGGCCGACCAAGTCAACCCATGGGTAAACTTGGGGACCCCATGGAGCCACTTTAGTTGGAAAATGACATTAATATATATTTATTTAATGTTAAAATTAAATTGACACTAACATGAGTTGTTTTACTAAAACAGTTTTTAAGTGGGGTTACACAAGTCCAAATTTTGACTATAAATATTCATTATAAATCTAAAACGATTCCCTACATCATTGTATTTTTTTTTATAATTTTTAGACATTAAATATATTAAATTATTTATGACATTATGATGATACAGCGATGACCTCATTATTTAACGATTTAAATAAAATGAGAAGATAATGTAAACTCCAAGGATTACACTTGTCCAAAGCCTATTGGATGAGGATATTTCGAACCCTTATCACCTTATACACGAATTATATAAGCGTGGGACCTTTAGAATCCGAAAAGCATTGTGTAATAATGTAACATTTCAATCTTTCCAAAAGAGCCCCTCCTCTCCACTTATAAAAGGCCCCCACCTCTCCCACCTTATTCACACCTTCAAGCCATTTGGCTCGGCCAACCTCTGCCCAAATACTCTCCCAACTTCCCCCTATTACTCATAGAAGCCTCACTTTGGGAAGAACTCTTCCCAAGGAAGCCTTTGGCTCAAATCAAAAAGAGTTACCCGATTTTGAGGTAATGTCTTCTCTAATGTTGTTTTGTTTTATTTTTCTTCTCCAACCCCCTAAACTCTTTTTATTCATTTCTTTTGTAACAAAACCAGTATCCTCAATATACTAGGATGTTGTTATAATAAGGATTCTATCTACACTTACACACACCTACATCTAATGGTTAATGAACATACGGTTTCTGTGGATGGCGAATTTCTGCCTCACGAAACGATGATTGTTCAACACTCATATAACACCTTCAAAGGTGTCCATTAAGATGTAACTATATTTATATATGATATAAAATATGTTTATGTTTTACTTATTCTTCTGTATTTCACATTTATGGCATACTTTATGATTTCCATTATGGGTAAAACGTGATGATTTCATTTTAGGAAGTGCGGACTATCGCCCCCTCAAAGTGATTTGAATCGTTAATGCCCTATGTGGGATGTATAAAGGACGGATTAAATGGTATTATACACTATATTATAATGTAATTATATTATAAATTTATATCATTATGATTTCATTCCATTAAATACGAAATAGAAATGAAAGTAGCGTTCATGCGTACGTACGGCTTACCGTCTCCATGAACGGTGCATTTCATTTCTTACCTCTAAATGTTACGTGACATTATGAATGAATGTATAGACTGTATATATATGATATATATGATATCTACATCATGAATATAATTCTGGATATAATGGATATTTCACCACATGAACAACTTGTAATTATAAGAAGTTTATTTTTGACTCAAGTACCAAAGATCGACAAAACGACCGTTATTAACTTAAATAATTAAATAATGTTCATAAAATGTTAATAAGTGATATAAATGGAATAATGAACATGAAAAAGGTTCTTAAGTAAATATAAGTTAACTCTAGTTTATTATTCAGGAGGTTAAAGAACGGTCGAGTCAGGACAAGACGCAAGGTAAGGGAACTTCTTAACCCAATTTCCATTCTTTGGGTTAATCTCCTACTTTCAAATTATGTCATGATATTATTATGTCCTATCTTATATTTTTACATTATTTATGTGTACTTATAGTGAATACATATTATAGATGTACTTTGTTTAAAAAAAATGATCATTTTAAGGACTTCGTCTCAATCCCCTTTCATTGAGGCATATTTGGTTTTATACACAACTTTCTTTTAAACGGTGTATAAACCCCTTTGACTTTTACGTTTATTCAAAAGGAATCTTTTTTATACGAAGCTTTTTGCTAAACGACAAAAGGGAATGTTTTTCTTCCAGTACTTATGCGGCGACAATGGCTTCTCCGCCGCCGTGACCATTATTTGAGTTTCGGCTTCCTCTACAAGCCATCATTTTTTTAATGAAAAATAAATACAAAGTTTTAACTTTCATTTATTTTGGTTTTGAAAAAGGTTTTGAAAGTGTTTTTATTATATCAATGTGTTGTATTGATATCTTGTGATTGAAATGTGGAAATGTTATGTTTCCTTTATGCATGTTTTATGTGATACGATTATGTTATGGTTTATGATATGTTTAAACCTATTCATATGAGGAATCCATCGGACTTAATAAGTGACGGGTGGAGCCCGCTATAGCTCCTCGATGCATCGGCAGGTCTCATGAGACAAACTAGTGTCTTGGCACAAGGCCTTGACAAAATCTTATTTGTGGTCTTGGCACGAGGCCTTGGCTACGTGGTTATGATAGTACGGCATTATGCATTCCATCATTATGAAAGTGGTTATTGATATTGCATGTGATTATTCGACCAGTAGAATATCCATGTGAATAAGTAAATGGCATTATCTCATTTTACGTTTGCCATATTATGTTGAAGTTCATGTTTAAAAGGCTTTTGTTTTAGTTATACATTACCATAAATGTTAATGTTTATTTATGAAAGCTTCCGCAATATTGTTATCCTTACTGAGCATCTGAGCTCACCCCTTTCAGTGTTTTAATATTTTCCAGGATGTGAAGAAGTATTTTATGAATGACCTGCAGGGATAGTCAGAAGAGGATATGAGTGTGGACTATGAATACTTTGTTATTAGTTTTTCACTTTATGATGTAATGTAAGACTTATGAATGTATCTAGTGTTCCCAAGGATACTAAACTAATCGGTCTTTCGAGACTTGATCTTTTGTGATCATGCCAATGTTAAGAAGTAATGCACCGACTCTGGGTAGCTGGGGTTGGGGCGTTACAGTTGGTATCAGAGGCAGTTTAGTACTAACCTTGGAAGCTAGATTTAGATAAACTCTGATTAGAGCACATAGCCCAAAGATAGACTTTTAGGATTAGTATAGAAGAACATCCTATAATTTTGTTATTGTAGAGATTTTGTGAGTTTTCCGAGCAATACATCCCTGTCTGGATACGAGTAGGTAGAGGCGGCTCTGGCACAGATGTACCTAGGGGTAAAACCCGAAAACACCGCTTTGAGCTAGACTTGAATGGGAACTGGTGCACGACAACGGGCCTTGCCATACTCTTGGTTACGACACTCCCGGGGGATATGCTTAGGATAATTCTCATTTTCTTTACAAACCACTATGAAGGGTTATGAGTATATACTTCCTCAAAGGAAACATTTCTTTTTTATGATTATGGATTATATCCATAAATAGTTCAATTTATGTAAAGTATTTTACAAATATGGAATTATGTATTTTATTTCATAAACTAATCTAGTTTATGCAATTGTTTAGAAATGGCACCTAGTGGAGGAAATGGAAACCGTATCAATGCAGGCACTCCATGTAGGGATTTCCCTCCTGCTCAAGATAATTATGGTGGAGCTAGTGATGCAACTGGTGCCGATCAGCTAATCACCATACTGGGAAAACTTACTCAGGTTATGAATAATAACCTTACTCGTATGGAGCACCCTGATCCGCAACATGGAGGATCAATGCTAGACCGTTTCATGAGGCAACAACCACCAACCTTCAATGGGGGTACAAATCCGTTAGTAGCTGAGCAATGGATAAACTCCTTAGAGAAAATATTCCATGCCTTGGGGAGTAGTGAAAGGGAGAAAGTTGTCATGGCAGTTTACCGCCTCACTGGAGATGGCGATCAATGGTGGTCACTAATTCAAAACACAAAGGAAGATGAAGAATTAACAAACATGGAATGGCAGGAGTTCAAAGAGCTATTCTTAGAAAAATACTTTCCTCAAGACCATCGAGCAGATATGGAAAGGCAATTTCTGAGTCTGAGGCAGAAGGAGGATGAGAATGTCGCAAAGTATAAGGCTAACTTTACAAGGTTAGCGAGGCATGCTGCAGATTATATACGTAACCCAAGGAGTAAGATTGATCGTTTTTTGATGGGTTAAAACCATTTCTCCGTCGAGCTTTAGTATCACAATCCTTCTCATCATACGAAGATATTGTCTCGTGTGCTATCAAGACAGAGAAGGAATTCTCTAAGTCTTATGACAACAAAGTAAAGCAATAGAAGAAGAGAACGGTGGAACAAGAGACAGATAAAGGGAAAAAGGGAAAGAAGGATTTTCCATTATGTGATAATTGTGGGAAGAATCACCCTGGTACGTCCCTAAAAGGAATGGGAGTTTGTTATAAATGTGAAGAAAAGGGTCACCAGGATCGTGATTGCAAGGGAAAGAAAGAGGCTATCAAAGTTGAATGCAACAATTGTAGAGAAATTGGTCATTATGCAAATGAATGTCCTAAGCGTCAGGGAAACATACCTCAGAAAAGGCCAAGGGATCAAGGAAAATCTTATGTTGTTACTACAGTTGAAGCAGGATAACTAATGTATTGGTACTTTTGGACTCATGGATTATTTTCTGGTTATTAGAATAATGCGATATATATATAAGGATTGTACTGCAGTACTTTTTGATTTCAGTAAGGTTTTAATATGATTAAGGTAATCATATTTTTAGTATGTGACAATAAGAGAAACTTTTCTTTGTTTGGGGAATCTGATGTTACAATTGATTTTGGACTTTAGAGACCTTTTAGAGAAAGTCTGGACGGAGGTATTTTGGATAACTATTAAGGTTGGAATGGATTAAGTTGAACCATGTATAGTATTGTTTAAGGTTAAAGAATTTCTGAAGATTATTTTTGGAATATTATAATACTATAGTTTTAGGAAAAGGACAACCTGCAGGGTGGGGAATAACCCGTCGCGTCGGACAAAGCTGCAGGAATCGAACCCACAACCATAGTGCGACAAGCCTTTATTTCCTACCACTAGCCTACAGGAAGTTCCTGGTTATTACAAAATAGTTTTACTAATCTAAATGGTATGTGTTAACATTTTGATCCTTATACAATTAGGATAAATAGAATATTTTTGAGTTCCGTTACCGTTTGGAGTAAAAGTTGGGTTTGTGGTAAAAATTTATTAACGAATGAATATATACATAACAAGTATGTATATTCCCTTACGTTCTTAGTAAATCTCCTAAATAAATTCCTCAACATTATAAAAGGTAACTTAAAACAAAATGTTGTCGGTTAACGTTTCCAACTGGGGATTCAATGACCGTTTAACCAATCACAAGTTTGTGATTTTCTTGTGGTTAAACTTTCTCCTAATCCTGTTTTCTATAACTCTCCATCAGACCATGATGGTTTTTTCTCCTCCATATCCATATTTTCATATAATCCTAGAATGGGCTATATCGGGTGACCTTTGTACTTATCCTTCTTTCTTTTAATGTTATATATTTATTAACCTTATTTCCGATGTGGGTTTTCCTCAAAGGTATTTTATCTTTTCAACCTTTTATTTTCAAAGAAAAAATTCAAATTGCGAGGACGCAATTTATTGAAGGAGGGGAGAATGTAACACCCCAAGCTTCCACGGTACGTTTCACTTCGAATAATGCAATAGCGTGTGTTGTACGCAACCTCGAGCTCTAACACACACCACAACGAACTAAACTAGCCGTTGTGAATAGTAATACCTACTTTTTGAAATTTTATAAATTTTATTTATCAAAATGGATTAATTTTTGGATTCGGAATATCGAAATTAGCCTATGTTGAATTTTTGGTATTTTTCTGAGAACTTCTATTTTTTATGAATAGTGAAAAATACTTAAAAACAACTTTTTTAATCAAAATAATTTATAGTGATAAATTATACTATTTAGTGGTTTTAAAGTATAATTAGAATATATTTTTACAATTTTATCCAATGGTGGTCATTAGAATTAATTTAACATTGAAATTGGACATAAACAATTGCCAATCTTTTGATATAAATTGTTTCTTAAAAACACGCTATTTGTTGTGATAGCGGGAATTAATTAAAAAAATTAATTAATTCAACTTATATGTTTGGAATTTTGTAAAATAGACATCATTTTTGAATTCGGAATATCAATTATAGCTTAGGGTGAAATTTTGGCATTGTTCTGAAAAACTGCAATTTTTGATGAATAGTGAAACCACCAAGTGGTAGTTAAATAACTGATTTTTCGTTTAAATGAAATATTACCACTTCTGTGATTTGATTTTCAAAAATCCGACATACATGGTTGTAATTATGAAGTAAAATGTGGTTCAATGAGATTCAAATAATTTTTTTGTGAATAGTAACTTTTAAGTTCTTAATCGCGATTAGAGGTAATTAGTGTAGTTTAAGGTAAAAATAATGTTTTAATAATATGAGATGAGCATGACACTTGTCCTACTCCTATTGGATGAGTCATGGCCGACCAAGACAACCCATGGGTCAACTTGGGGACCCCATGGAGCCACTTTAGTTGGAAAATGACATTAATATATATTTATTTAATGTTAAAATTAAATTGACACAAACATGAGTTTTTTTACTAAAACAGTTTTTAAGTGGGGTTACACAAGTCCAAATTTTGACTATAAATATTCATTAGAAAGATATAAATATTCCCTACATCATTGAATTTTTTTTTATAATTTTTAGACATTAAATAAATTAAATTATTTATGACATTATGATGATGCAGCGATGACCTCATTATTTAACGATTTAAATAAAATGAGAAGATAATGTAAATTCCAAGGCTTACACCTGTCCAAAGCCTATTGGATGAGGAGATTTTGAACCCTTATCACCTTATCCACGAATTATATAAGTGTGGGATCTTTAGAATCCGAAAAGCATTGTGTAATAATGTAACATTTCAATCTTTCCAAAAGAGCCCCTCCTCTCCACTTATAAAAGGCCCCACCTCTCCCACCTTATTCACACCTTCAAGCCATTTGGCTCGGCCAACCTCTGCCCAAATACTCTCCAAACTTCCCCCTATTACTCCTAGAAGCCTCACTTTGGGCAGAAAGCTTCCCAAGGAATCCTTTGGCTCAAATCAAAAAGAGTTACCCGATTTTGAGGTAATGTCTTCTCTAATGTTGTTTTGTTTTATTTTTCTTCTCCAACCCCCTAAACTCTTTTTATTAATTTCTTTTGTGACAAAAACAGTATCCTCAATATACTAGGAGGTTGTTATAAGAAGGATTCGATCTACACTTACACACACCTACATCTAATGGTTAAAGAACATACGGTTTCTGTGGATGGCGAATTTCTGCCTCACGAAACTATGATTGTTCAACACTCATATAACACCTTCAAAGGTGGCCATTAAGATGTCACTATATTTATATATGATATAAAATATGTTTATGTTTTACTTATGCTTCTGTATTTCTCATTTATGGCATACTTTATGATTTCCATTATGGGTAAAACGCGATGATTTCATTTTAGGAAGTGCGGACTACCGCCCCCTCAAAGTGATTTGAATCGTTAATGCCCTATGTGGGATGTATAAAGGATGGATTAAATGGTACTACACACTATATTATAATGTAATTATATTATAAATTTATATCATTATGATTTAATTCCATTAAATACGAAATAGAAATGAAAGTAGCATTCATGTGTATGTACGGCTTACCGTCTCCATGAACGGTGCATTTCATTTCTTACCTCTAAATGTTACGTGACATTATGAATGAATGTATATACTGTATATATATGATATATATGATATCTACATCATGAATATAATTCTGTATATAATGGATATTTCACCACATGAACAACTTGTAATTATAAGAAGTTTATTTTTGACTCAAGTACCAAAGATCGACAAAACGACCGTTATTAACTTAAATAATTAAATAATGTTCATAACATGTTAATAAGTGATATAAATGGAATAATGAACATGAAAAAGGTTCTTAAGTAAATATAAATTAACTCTAGTTTATTATTCAGGAGGTTAAAGAACGGTCGAGTCAGGACAAGACGCAAGGTAAGGGAACTTCTTAATCCAATTTCCATTCATTGGGTTAATCTCCTACTTTCAAATTATGTCATGATATTATTATGTAATATCTTGTATTTTTACATTATTTATGTTTACTTATAGTGAATACACATTATAGATGTACTTTATTTAAAAAAATGATCATTTTAAGGACTTCGTCTCAATCCCCTTTCATTGAGGCATATTTGGTTTTATATACAACTTTATTTTAAACAGTGTATAAACCCCTTTGACTTTTACGTTTATTCAAAAGGAATCTTTTTTATACGAAGAGTTTTTCTAAACGACAAAAGGGATTGTTTTTATTTCCGTACTTATGCGGCGACAATGACTTCTCCGCCGCCGTGACAATTATTTGAGTTTCGGCTTCCTCTACAAGCCATCATTTTTTTAATGAAAAATAAATACAAAGTTTTAACTTTCATTTATTTTGGTATTGAAAATGGTTTTGAAAGCGTTTTTATTATATCAATGTGTTGTATTGATATCTTGTGATTGAAATGTGGAAATGTTATGTTTCCTTTATGCATGTTTTATGTGATACAATTATGTTATGGTTTACGATATATTTAAACCTATTCCTATGAGGAATGCATTGGACTTAATAAGTGACGGGTGGATCCCGCTATAGCTCCTCGATGCATCGGCAGGTCTCATGAGACAAACTAGTGTCTTGGCACGAGGCGTTGACAAAATCTTTTTGTGGTCTTGGCACGAGGCCTTGGCTACGTGGTTATGATAGTCTGGCATTATGCATTCCATCATTATGAAAGTGGTTATTGATATTGCATGTGATTATTCGACTAGTAGAATATCCATGTGAATAAGTAAATGGAATTATCTCATTTTACTTTTGCCATATTATGTTGAAGTTCATGTTTAAAAGGCTTTTGTTTTAGTTATACATTTCCTTAAATGTTAATTTTTATTTATGAAAGCTTCCGCAATATTGTTATCCTTACTGAGCATCTGAGCTCACCCCTTTCAATGTTTTAATATTTTCCAGGATGTGAAGAAGTATTTTATGAATGACCTGCAGGGATAGTCAGAAGAGGATATGAGTGTGGACTATGAAGACTTTGTTATTAGTTTTTCACTTTATGATGTAATATAAGACTTATGAATGTATCTAGTGTTTCCAAGGCTACTAAACTAATCGGTCTTTCGAGACTTGATCTTTTGTGATCATGCCAATGTTAAGAAGTAATGCGCTGACTCTGGGTAGCTGGGGTTGGGGCATTACAGTAATAACTAATTTTATTAATCATTTATCATTAGTAAGCATATAAAAAATTGGGGAAGTGAGTGTTAAAATATAAGAAAATAAAATTTATTATATTAATGGTGAATATTGAGAATAATGTATTTGTAAACACTATGAAATAAAAAATAAACTCAATTATAAAATGAATAAAATTTATAAGTGGATGTCATCATGTTTATAGTAGAGTCATGGTGGTGTTGCTAAAAAGGGAATGGGTTTGTGAATGATGTTTACGTCACAAGGATACTTCTAGTGGGATATGTGATAGTGGTATAGGTGGTAGGGACCCATTCTCTCACCCTCTATCTCATGCCTGAATTTTAAACATTACCATTCCGTCATATTTAAATGTGTATGTTCTATTTTTCTAAATATACTCTTATATCATCGATAAAACCGGTAAATGAGGATCAAAACCAGATAAAACAAGCTTGGTTTAGCGAGAAGGAATAATAAAATGATATTAGAGGAATTTTTGGCCTCTACAATGAAACTACATGTCAAAAAAACCAAAATTCCTCGGTTTTATTGAAACCTCCAATTGGATTTCATGTTATTATCCACGGTGTAGAGATTAAGAAAATTAGTTCATATTTTCCTGGGTTTTTTTACATTTACGAATAGACCACATGTAAATATGGTGTGTAGTGAGGTCATACTGAGTAAACATACAATTATCATATATTTAAAATTACATAAAAACAAATTTATGTCCATCATGAACTAGGAAAAACCATAATATATTTATTAAATAAAATTAAAATAGTCATCATTTCATTTTTTACATACAGGATGAAACTATACATAACTCTGACTTATACATGGTGTGAAATAACTAAAAGTGATTTATTAATTTATAATACAGAAAATACGCAACAAAGGTATAAGACCTTACATAATACATCTTTTTTATGTTCAATAATTTTATAATTACAATTGTTTACTTTTTTACATGATTAAATAAACAACACATCAATCTGATAGGTGGTTTTCCCAAAATTGAGGAATATGCATTTTTATTAATGTAAATGTAAAACAATGTGTGTCAATAAGTTAATATAGATAAATAAACATTGAATTATCATTAAATCAAATAACATAGATTGATAAATAATTTTTTACATTAATAAATTGACCCCTTGTCATTACAATATGCAATGTTATTAGAAAAAATGAAAAAATTGAAAAAGTCTTTAAATATATGTGTCAAAGAGTCGGAAACTAAAAAAAGGAGTTGAGATTGTGAGCTCAAAAACATTATATGGACAGATCGTCGATTTCTAAATGTAAAAAATATTGACCAATAATTTTTTCAATTTATATCATTTCATAGGTTTCTAAAATCATTAATTTCTATCTATTTCAAGGACCTTATTATGACTCATATTTTTTTTCTTTAGCTCATGAAATCATCTAATATTTAAAGGATTAAGTAATATTTTTATACTTTTTGAATCATATTATATATTTTCTTCTAAATAAACTATAAATATTCACCAATATATACATTAAAATCTCTTATGACTCTAGTTTTTGGATTCCACTTCTGATTTACTTTTGACTTCAACATCTGGTTTCTTGCAAAATTCAGATTCAAAAACTACTTTGGCCTCATACCATTTCTTTTTTATGTTGGTTTCAATATTTCAATTTTTGTTTATTTTTTAATTTATTTTCCTTTTTTATTTATGATTATGTTTTTGTTTTTTTATTAAACTTAATTTTTGGCATATTGATTCTTTTAATTTCGCGTCTACTTCTATTTCTACATTGTGACTTCAATATTACGGGTTTTGAATATTTATTTTACTATTATAGATTTTTATATACTTATAAATGATTTCATGTTCTTCCATATTAATTTTTCTTATAATAATTTTTAATGAGAATGTATTTTTGAATCTTAACACTACCACCACTGAGCTTTGTTGACATGATAGATTCTTGGTTACAATGATGACTTGGGGGTAACCACCACTTCTATTTGTGTTGTGGTTTCATTTTCCAAAATTATATATTCCAAATCCATATTCGTATGATTTAAAATAACCTTTATATTTTAATTAATTTAATTTGATGTGTGTGTTTTTGTTAACATTCCAATATATTGAATGTCAATTGTTAGGGGATACATATGCATTCCCAGTGAACTCGATTTTGAGTGCTAGGGGGAACTAAATTCTTCCTATTATATGGGGGGATAGGGTCATTCTAATCAGAATGGGACAGACACAAATGAAGCCACTTTCATTGAATTTTACTATCTAGGATTTCTTGAGTTGTTATTGCATTGAGAAGGTTAGAGGATTATTGGAGGGTTCATTTATCCTCTCTATGAAATGTAAAATTAATTATTTATAGAATTATATCTTCTCATTTGGACTACCTACTTCATCTAGATCTATGATTATTCATAAAATTTATTCATTTGTAAATTTCAATGTTTATAAAATTGATATGAAAAGTACTTATATAACTTTTTAATTATTAAAAAAATATTTAGTTCAATGGACCAGCAAGAAACAATATTATATATAACATTTCACTAAAGAAGCTTATTGTAGAATTTGAATATTATGATGACCATATATTGGAGATGTGGAAAATAATCACTGATTTTGGAATCAGTTTCAATCAAACACCAATTCATTCCTATAACACCAGTTATATTTCATCTAATTTTATAATGAATCCTCAAATTTTATGATGTTTTTATTAATATATTGAAATAATTCAATAAAATAGAGCTCAAAACCAAAAAAATGGCTTTAAATAGATTAAAAAATATAGGAAAAAATATTTAAGTCAAATTCCATCTATAGTAATAAAACAAAAATCCATAAATAATTGTAATTTTTCAGTATGATTAATGTTTTTATTTAAATTCATTTCCTTATTAAAGGGGATTAATACCATTAAAACATGTTCACATTTCCCTAAAAATTTATGATATGCACAAATAGACATAGTGGAATCCCGATGTGCAGTGTGGTCATAATAAAAGAACATATATTTTTGTTAAATTTATGTATTTAGAAACAAAACAGTAATGTTCATAAACTACTAAATGAAAAACAATTATCATTAAATTAAAGGGAAATATATTTTGTTTAAATTTTCACATGTAGGAATATACCGTATGTCATTCTGACTTACAGTTTGATCAAAATAACCAAAATTGAATTTTTGTTGATTTCATATTCAAAAGACATATGTAATAGTGTGAAAACCTAGAAAAGCACTTAATTTTTTGTTAAATTATAATAAAATTTCAACATTTAATTTTTGAAATATTATAATCGATTCATATCAATCTCATAGGTATTTTTCCCAAAATACACAAAAGTTATGTTATATTTATTTAAAAGTCATGAAAATATATTTTAGTGTAAACCATGAGATCAAAATATATTGGAAGTTCATTAATTTTTAACATTATTGGATATAATTTATGTCCATTCAACATGTATTATGTTCTTAATGACTGATAAATTCATTTATTCAACATAAAATTCTATGAAAACAGGCATCAAATAGTGAAGATCTAAAAATCAGACTCTTATTGTGAGTTCATCGCACATTATATTGTCATTATGTCTAAATTTATGTGTCAATAATTAAAAGATAGTCTGTTTCGAAGGATTTAATGATAACTCACGATCTTTTTTTTGTTTTGAGCCACTATATTTAGTTTTTTGTTCTAGAAAGTCATTATTACTTACAATTATTTCTTTTTTTCATTGGCATGTGACTTATTATAATTTTCTAATGTTTAACAATTATGATTATAATATTTTTCAATAAGTATTATATTTTTTTACCTATACTATATATTCTTCCCCAATAGAAACATTCACTTCTTATATAACTCTAGATAATATCTTGATCATTTACTTCCAATTCAGAAACTACTTTTTCCTTATTGCCAACATCTACTTCAACTACTACTTTTATCATCTTACATTTACTTCATCTTAATTTTAGCCTTTTGTTTTTATTTTCAATTTTTTCATAATTCTTTATTTATCCTTTTAGTTTTGAATTTTTATTATTTTTATTATTTTGTTAATTTGGTTTCAACTATTTATTCAATTATATATTCATCTAACTATATTTTTTTAATATTACTTACAGTTTCTAGATTTTTTTACATTAATTTTTTATGTTTTTATTTCTCTTATCTTTAATAATTATTTTTTTATTACTTATGTATTTTTATTTTATATTTCCTTCCTCATATTACATCAATTTCTATTTCTTATTAATTATTAAATTTTCTTGCACCTCTTGTCATTGGATCGACTATAAATTCTATTTATACTTAAATTTAATTATTCTCATCATTGGATTCTTCAATATTAATATTTTGAATTTTTATTTTCGTTCATTTTTTATTCATCTATTATTTTTAAATCTTTATTCTTCATCTATTTCCCTTTTTTATTTTGAAAATACATTTCTTTTTATTTTAGTTGATATTTAATTTGTATTCAAATTATTTTTCTAATTTTAGTTTTATTTTTATATTAGATTTTTTCTTCTATTTTTTCATTGATTTTTTGTTTTTTTAGGTTCAAGTCATCAAGATTTTTCATTTACTCATAATTCTAGAATACATTTATTTAATGTATTTTCTTTTATAGATTAAATTATGAATTTGTTTCTTCTTTTATCATTAACATTCTTCTACTAATATTCTAAATCATTTCATTATTCATTGAATTCTTCATTCCATTTTCATAAGTCTTTTATTTTTATTTCTATATCAATCCCAATCATTCTTTCTTTTACTAATAGTCCCTCATGAGATTATCCTTACAACTATTGGATTTTGGATACTAAATCAATAACTATTTCCACATTTCGTACTACATTGAGAATTATTTTTTAATTATTTCTTATAGTTTTCCTTTAGGGTTATGAATTGTTGATTTGAACATATATTATAGTTCCCCATTTACATTTACATCATATATTCTTCTACTTTTGGTTTTTTAAAAATCAAATTTTTCTTTTACTTTTGATCATTTATTATGTATTATTTATTTATTCTTAATTATAATATTTATGGAATATTTTTCATTATGGTTTGTTTCATGCTTTTTTTTTCTATTTTCAATATATATACCACCATCTCTCATCTTCATGTTGTTTATAGATTTTTTATTCTACTTTATTTGTTCATATTCTATTTCTCTTACTTTCACATTTGATTATAATTATATTATTTCCCAATATAGCTTCATCTATGGTCGGTTATTTTAAATTTGAATTATAATGTCATTATTTCAATTTTTTTATTTTCATTAAACTTTTTATAGTATAAATGTTTTTTCTTGAACCATTACTTTGGAATATTCTCGTGGATTTCATTTTTTCTTATGTTATTGATTCATTATTTTCTAATGTTTATGTATCGACAACAACATCCCATTTCAGTTCCACTTATTTCATAAAAAATTTGTTACCAATTCATCTATTTGTACAACTCTGAATTTGGAAAATATATTTTCATCAAGTTTATCACATACATCTTCATATATATATATATATATATGTGTGTGTGTGTGTGTGTGTGTGTGTGTGTGTACTTTCCTAATGGTATTGGTTAAACTTGTATTATTTTTATAAAGATTCCTTCAACGTTTATTATTGGTATAATTTACAACATTTTATATCAACCATATCTATAAATCAATTTATTATTTCATTCCTTGTGAATTTATTTTATGTTTTTCCATTTAATTTTCTCTTATACATTTTCTTTTTATGATCATTATTATCTTGATATATAAATTTTCAACTCGAAAGAACTGTGGTTCTTGGTGGGTTGTTTTTAATTAAATCAAATTTTATTATATTAATAAAATTATTTTATTTTATTTATTAACGTTATATTGAATAATTGATTTTGAATGAAAAAATAAAATATATCATGTTTTCAAATTAGTAGTGTAGTGTTTTTTAGAAAAATGTTTTTTTTATGAAAATAAATTTAGATTTGTTTATTTTTAGACTATATGGAGACCCTTTCATTAGGAGGTGGTTCTTAGAGAACTGTTGTGAGAAAATTAAAATGTTATAAGATATTATTACTAAACATCATAATATCAATTTTCATTGGAATTTAAATATTTTCTTTTATATAATAATATAAATTTAGATTTTTTTTATTTTTTTTAATATAATTTATCTTAATTTAAATTAAATTTTAATAAAGTTAAATGTTGATGATTGTATAAGACTTACAATTCCCCTATCTGCTATAATGACATAATAATTTATTTGTAAGAAAAAATGACTGTTGGAAAACCATTCCCATCACTAGAGGGTGGTGGATATTAATTTCTAAAATTGATAAATTTTGGATCATTTTTCTGATGAACAAAAAAAAAACTTTATATTTTAATTAGATCAATATAAAGCATGCTTTTATTCCAAGGTTTAATCCAATATTCTAACTTGGACTTCTCAATTTTTTTAGATTCGAGTTTTTTCATAGTTTTTTTAGATGTTGATTTCATAGATTTTATAATAGAAAAAATTATTTACAGAAATTGTAACATCATAGGTGAAGATTAAGTTTCTTATTCAAGGAAGAAGCATCATTCTATAAAATTTATATTTCTAATTATTTATATTATATTAGTTTGTATCTATTAGACAAAATTATGGTGAATGAAAAAGTAAATAATTGATTTTGGAAAGATTTTTACTCAAACTATGATTCCTTTGGATAAACCCAGTGCCATTTCTGCTACATTAAAGGAACATCTTTTGTTCTTTTATTATTATTCTACCTATATTTAAAAATTTATTAAAAAATGGGTTGTTTATTTTTTATAATATATTTTCTTTATTTTTTAATAAAGTACAAAATATATTACGTATTATCATGAAAAAAAGGATAAATATTAAGGAATAACAACCTTCAGAATCATTTACAAGTAGATCTCACATAAATCTGACATGCGGTGTAGCCAGATTGACAAAATAATTTTTTATTTGAATTAAATTCATTAACAAACCATTAAAGATTAAAAAATATATCAAAGTACCTATGATTATTGGAAAATAATAGGGAAATGACCACCATATATTATTGAACATGTAGTATAGACCACATATCAAAATGATCACAGTGTGAACATAATGATTTTATTTTATTTTATTAAAATTCATTAAAAAATATATATGTCAATGGGTTAAAACAATGAGGATGAATTCTGGTTTTCATGAAATCATATAAAAAACAATGATTCAATTTTTTATATTACCTACACATTACATTTCAATATTATCATGGTTTTTTATAATGACAAAATAATATGTTTTTGTTATATTTTAGTATTTAAAAACATGCATAAAAGTGTTAAAAATAAAAATTGTCCAAAAATTTTATTAAATTAATAGGATTGGTCATGGATTAATTTTTGAAATGTATGGGTAAAACTAAAATCAATTTGATGTGTTATATGATCATAATTGATATAAAAATGATTTATTACCTTTAAAAGGTTTAAAAATTACACATCAAAGGGTAAAAACCTCGAAAAAAATTTCATAACATTTTCAAATCTATAGAGGATGATCCTTGATTAATTTTTATGTTTAATTTATAAAATAATCTTAAACATAATGTGTAATGTGGTGGTAATGACTAACAAATTAGTTTTTTACATTTAAAAATCCTTAAAAACATTCATCAATGGGTAAAAAAATTACAATATATAATTTTCAAGAAAAAATTAGACAGTTAAAGTAGTTTACATTTTTATATTTTGGAATAGTTAACACATCAATAAAAAATATGGTTTTCTTGGAATGAACGAAACCTGTTTTTATTTTTTTAAATTTCAAAAAATGTTTCCCAAAAGGAAAAAACCTAGAAAACAACCCTATATTTTCATAAATTTATAAGAAAACAAATTTTGATTAGTATTTGACATGTATATATTGACTGATTTTTTATTTAATTTACTATACGATCAGAATGACCGTATAAATTTTATTATTAAATTTAAAGAAATTAAAAATTAACATCAATTGGTCCATCCAAAAAATCATATAATGTCATCAATTCATTTGAATATAATGTTATTTTAATTTGTGACATAAATGATCAAATTTCACATAAATAGGATGTTTGGTGTGATCAAAATGAATAAAATAATATTTTTTTTGATATAAAAATCACTAACAACATGTGTCAAAGTGTTAAAAAATAAAAAAAAGACTTCATGTTTTCCCTAAGTTATAATAAAATTAATTTCATTTATTTTTCTACCTCTTGGATTACAAAACTTGTCAATATGACAGATGGTTTTCTTGAAATTTACAAAAATGCATAATTATTGATTTAAAACTCAAAAAACATGTTTGAAATGATAAAAACATATCAAAAGACCTATTATTTTTTATAAATCATATTAAAATTATCATCTTTTTATTTTTTACATGTCAGAATAGACAACAAGTCAAGCTGTCTTGTGATTTTTTCAAAATGACCAAAATATCGTTTTTACTAATATAATAATTAAAAATATGCATTATAGGGAAATAACATAAAAAATATATATATAATAATTAAATCATTGAAATGAAATAATAATTTTAATTTTTATGAATTTTAATATACCCCACATTAATATAACATGTGTTGTTCATAGAATCAAAAAAATCATATTTGTATTGTCTTAAATGTTAACAAAATGTGTCAAATGTTAAAAACAATAAATGACTTTGAAGTATTGTAAAATAGAAACAGATTAATAAATGATTAATTTTTGGAATGATTGAAAAGTATATTTAAAAATTAAATAGTAAGTGTTTCCAAAATAATTGAAAAATAGTTATCTTATACATAAAAGTCATTAAAACATGAATCAAAGTATTAAGACCAAACGAACAACATCAGATTATGATATCACTGCGTGTTATATTTATGAGACATTTATTCATACATGTCAATGATTATTCAGAAATATTTAACAAAATATAGTTCAATAATACAAGATTATTTTTATTTCATTACACTTTTTTATATGCATCTAATTATAAGTATTCCAAATAAAATTTAATTTTTAATTTGTATTCATCGGCATATTAGTTCTATTAATATACTCATGTTTATGGATTATGTTCCATCATTAGGATTCAAATTTTATATTTTATTATGAATCTAGCATTACATGTTTCCCAACATGGACTTCAAATTATTTTTAAAATCCAGTTTCTAGATGTTACATCATAATCAAAGAATAATTCTAGATTCTTGCCTCATTTATATTCGACAAGTACTTTTAACATCAGTAATTTTCTTATTTTAGATTTTTATTTTTTATTTTTTAACATTTCATTATGATTTTATTTTTGATTCTTCTTATGTTTTTATACCACTTATTTGATTTCATCTATTTTTTATTTTACTAATATATTGAATTCCAATTCTTTATTTTGACATCATTCTTCTGGATCCATGATTTTGAATTTTCATCTTTTTATTTTTCATATATTTATATGTGATTTTATGCTAGTATATAAATTTTTTCATTTAAATTTTTTCCTCTCTAGTTTCATCTATTTATTTTTCTTGTAAATTCTTCTCAATGATTGTTCCTTTACTCATTGGTTCAAAATTCAACTCTACATATAAAACCATTTCATGTTTTCTTAAAATTATTCTTCCCTTTTCTTCCTTTAATATTTTATTTTTCATTATTTTTCTCGAATACATTTTGTTTTGACTTCATAATTGTTCATTTATTTGTCGTTTTAAACTTTTGACTCAAAGAAAATAATTTTAATACTATGTCTAATATTTTCTCCAAATTATTTTCCTATTTTTTAATTTTTTATTTATATTATTTTTAGTTTCTTCTTTTGGTTTTCTCCTAGTTATTATTTTTCCTATTATATTTGAGTCTTATAGATTTTTAATTTACCACTTATTTGTATTTTTCTTCATTATTGCATATTATAATTTTCTTTTCTAACTCGGGATCATCTATTTTTTCTAAATCATTATTCTATCTAATTTCAATATATTTTCTTATTTTTTGTACTAATATTTTCTTTATTTTGATTTTATCTTTTATTTTAATTGACATATTTATCTAATATCTTTTTCTTCTTATATAATACTATCTTGAGATTACATCATTGAATTTTTTGGATTTTTGATTTTATTTAAAAATCTATTTCCACTTATGGTGCTACATTCACAATTGGTTTTGGATTTATTATCCTGTAAATTTTAGAATATATTTTTTGGATATAAACTTTGATTTTAGTTCCCATTTTAATTTTACATAAAATAATACTTATATTTTTACATCAATATAAAAAATTCTTCTTATACTTTTCATCACGTTTTATTTATATTTCATTTATTCTAACATATGATTCAATTTTTTACATTTGTTTTTTCTTTTTTATTATATTTTTTATTTTAATACCATATTTATATAACGTCCATATTGTTTATATATATTGGATTCTGATTTATATATTTTTTTTCCACTTATTCCATCACTTTATTATTTAATCATCACTTTAAGATTTTACATTTTCCCTTCATTTTTGTTCGGTACTTTGAATTTTGATTTGTGATATCTAAATTTTGTGTTTCACATTTTATTAAATATTTTATACACATATTTTTTATTATGCATATAAGGATAATTTTGTTTTGCTCTTTTTTTTATTTTTTTCATGCTTTGTTTTATTAACATTTTTATCTTTGTTGGGGCTTCCTCTTCAACTTATTTTATTTATAAATATCCTTCTTATTCTACTTTTATCCAACTAAATAATTTTCAATACCATTGACATCTAGTTATTATTATTATTTTACATATGTATATGTTTTTTCAAATTTTATTTCGAACACTTTTTATTTATTATACTATTTACCTTCTAACTGTCATGTTATACCTCATCTAATATATTTGATACTAAATTTATCTCTATTTCCATTTCCATTTTCATTACTTGCATTTTTTATTGATTTTATTTTTGGTTGATTTATTTTATAATTTTGAATTTTTTCTTTTTTTTAATAATGTTTTAATTTTTTAGAGATATCCGTAGGAGGAGAGTGGTTTTGGTTGATTTTTTTTCATTTAAACCATGATTATTAATATTTTTAATAATTAAAATTATATTGAACAATTAATTTTTGAAATAAGAAAAATATCTTGAAAATGAAATATCATATTTAAAAATCATCAACTTTGTCATTCTTAATGTACTATGTTTTTTAATGGAAAATAATTTTGAAATGTTCTATTTTGAACCTTTAATAGATCCTTTCAAGGGGATGTGGTTCCTAGATAATTATATCTAGAAAAATGATTCATATATGATTTGAATAATAAACCAACTAATATAAATATTTCTCATGAATTTTAATAATTGATGAATCACAAAAAACATTACATTTTACATAAGTTTACATGATGTTTTTTTAATTTGACATTACATCCACCTACATGTTAGTTAATGTGTGTTCCAGATGTGTTCCCCATGAACTCAGGATCAAGGGCGAAGGGATTTTCAATCCTTCCTATTATAAACAGGGTTGTTATTCATTCTGATTCAGATAGGTCCTACCTAGATGAAGTTATTTTCGATGATAGTATTGGTCGGGCCACTGTGGTTATTATCTCACAAACCGGAAGAGAGGAATCATAGGGGGGTTGAAATATGTGGGTCATCTCTATGAAATATAAAAGTAACGCTATTTAAAATCACGTCTTCTATTATTTTCATTTATATCTTTTTCCATATGTGTTTATTCATAAGTGTTACATAGTTATACATTTAATTGGTTATAGAATGGATAGAAACTGTACTTCTAGGACATCACAATTCATAAACAAAACATTATATTATTGGTCTAATAAGAAGATACATTCTATAAAAAATTCCACTAGAAAAGATTATTGTAGTGATATAATGTTATTATGACCAACCATTGTAGATACTATACACAATCACTAATTTTGGAATGATTTTCACTCAAACTCTTATTCTTCATGATAAAAATAATGTAACTTCATTACATTTAAATTTTAAAAATCCTATATTTAAATTTTATTCATTATCTATAAAAGGGATTAAGAAAACAAAAATGATTTCATATTTGTACAAAACATAGGAAAATGAAATTCTATCCATTTTTATATATACCAACCAACCATAAATTAAACACCAATATTTCGTGGTATGATAGAAACATACATTTTTCCATAGTATTCATATTAATGGGGTCAAAACCAAGAAAGAGAGTTATAATTAATTAGAAATTTTTTGACATGTATGAATAGACTACATGTCAATCCGAAATGAATTATGTCACAATGAATGAACATAATATTTTATTAGCATTAAAAGTATTTATAAAGATGAATTTGTGTGTAATAAAAAACCAATAAATATTTCTATTAAATCAAATGAAAACATCCTTCATTTAATTTTTGTAACAGCCTAAGATTCCATTGTATGCTTCTCTTTGAATAATACAATAGCGTGTGTTGTATGAAAGTTCGAGTTCTAACACACCAAAACCAATCAATCTAGCCGTTATGGATAGTAATACACAATTTTTGAAATTTTTGAAATTTTATTTTTCAAGATGGACTTTCTTTTTGGATTCAGAATACGAAATTATCCTAGGGTGAATTTTTGGAATTTTTCTGAAAACATTAAATTTTTGATGAATAGTGAAAACACTAAGTTATTGGTTAAAATCAACATTCTATTTAAATAATTATTAGGCTTTTTTAAATTTATTTTAGTTCAAAATAGATACATAATACCTATATAAGTTCAATATAATTCATTGGAGTCATTTTATATTAATTTTAGATATATAAAATTTTATTAAAATTTATACCATCTTTTAACCACCTCCTAGGAGATTTTGCAAATTTTCACAAAACATAATTTTACCGCTTATGTGAGTGCAATTTCAAAAATTCGCGAGACACAGTTGATATCAAAAAGTAAAATTTGGTTCAATGAGATGAAAATAATTATTGGTGAATAGTAACTTTTTACTTTTATTTACCACGGTTAAATGTAAATAGGGTAATTAAAGGTAAATATTATATTATTTTTACTATAACACATGTACTAATTCTATTGGATAAGTATAATTCGACGAAAAACAAACTTATGAATAAAATATGAACCTCTTTGGTCCACTTGGATTAGATTATGACATTTATTATTATTTAATCCAAAGAAGAGTTAAAAGAGTTAAAATCAAATATTAATAACTAAAATATTTTTAATAGAGGTCTATACATAAGATAAATTAGATTATAAATATTCATTAGAAAGATAAAAATATTTTCTACATAATGATATTTTATTTATAATTTTTAGACATTAAATAATTTAATTTATTTATGACACAATGATGATGCAGCAATTACCTTTTTAATGAAATATTAAACTAATTGATATTATAACTTCCCAAATAAATATAAATTGAGACATTTTATAAATTACACTAATTTTATAGGTTAATATGAAATGTTATAAATGATTTAATTAACCCTTTTAGAATTAATCATTCTGTTATGAGTTTCAAAAAATTCAATTTTCCATATAGTGTCAAAATTTACATTAAATAGATTTTAAAACAAATATTATATTATTAATTGACATTATATTCCTAAATAACTAATTTTCGGCCAGTAGACTTATATAATTATAGTTTTATCAATAATTAACCACTTGGGGTTTTCTTGGAATTATATAGTATGTTTATTAACCATATAATATAAAAATACAGAGAGACATGGTATATGTCAAATTAATTAACTAAGAGTTAAAACGTAAAGATAAGTTTAATATAGTGACCAAAACCTGTCTAAAACCAATAGGTTAGGTGGTTTTAGACCCATCCCCACCATAGCCTCTAAATAAATTAGTTTTGAGCCATTAGAAACTGAAAATAAATTTATTATAAAATAATATTTCACTCTTTTCCTAAGGTGCCCCTCACCCCTCTTATAAAAGGGCACTCCCCCTAATCTCAATTTCACACCATTAGTGCCATTTAGATCGTCCTAACATTGCCCAAATACTCTCTAAACTATACTCCATTAATCCCAGAAACCTTATTTTGAAAATAATGAACTCTTAAGGAGCCCTTTTGATCAAATCAAAAGGAAGAACACGAAGAAGAGGTAATGTTTTCACCACCCACTTTAAAGTTTCGTTCCTCTTCCACTTCTTCTTTCGTTGTTATTTTCATTATAAAATAATAACTCCAATATCTTATATATACTATGATGTTATTAGAAATATGGTAATACCATATTCGGTATTCTATGCATCATTTGAATGACATGTCACGATACGTGCGTACGTACGGCTTACTGACTCCACGTCCTGGATTAATTGTTATTCAATAAATTATTATTTGGATGGGTATAATAATGATGTTTAATTGATTTAAATAATAAATATAACATTATTATTATTATGTATATATGATATGACATCCAATTATATATTATTTTAATATCAAAATAATGATATTTCCGCTCGTGCATACCTACGGAATACCGTCTCCACGAACATGATGAGATTCATTCTCCATCGTATCCATTCAAGAATAATATTCAATTGATTGTTAAAAATAATGTTTAAGGACATGATATCATTCTTTATATTAATAAGATACAAACCATCCATAAGAATCACGGCTTACATAAAAAAGCATGTAAAGGAAAACGAATCAGTTAACATTCGAAACAACTACAATACTAAAATATTATTAACAAAGCAACATTAAAAGATCATATATGATATCATATTAATGTATGTGATTATTTTATAATTTAATATCAATTATTTCACCAATATAAAGGAGGTTAATCATTCATCGATGAATGAAAAGTACAAGGTAAGAGTTAATTTCACAATCTCTTTATTATTTGAGGTTGTTTATATGTAATTATCTACTGGGACCTCTTTATCATCAAAACCCATTTTCATAAAAATGCATTTCAAATTTTTTTTTTGTATTTAGTAGAAAATGGGTTAAAGTAATTTATACCCTTTTTTGACTTTTTATAAGATGTTTATAATGGAATCTTTCCTTCGTTTTCCCAATAGTTTCCTTTTTAACCTTTTCACCAAAATTAAGTCTAGAATTTTTTTAACTTATACGGTGGGTCAAACTATTTTCAGTCATTATAGAATTGTTGAAGCATCCCTTACATGATTATAAGAATATTTTCAAATTGATGGTTTTCATTTATAATTACGTGACTTTTAAATGATTAATAAAAGAGAGATTTATCTCAAATAGTTTTGATTTCATCCATGTCAACATCCTTTGATGGATTTTAAGATTATTTGAAGTTGATATAATATGATACAAAACTTCTATATTGTATTGAGGTTTTTGTGATATTTTTGAGTGTAGATGTGTTATTTCATACCATTCACGATTTATGGATAAAGTATTGACATTTCTTATGCTAGTTTCAAATATTAATGTTTATGTTATGTTTAATCCTCTTTATATGAGGAATGCATTGGAATGAGTAAGTGACGGGTGGATCCTTCTATAGCTCCTCGATGCATCGGTAGGTCTCATGAGAAAAACTAGTGTCTTGGCACAAGGCCTTGAAAAAATCTTATTTGTATTGTTATCCCAAGGCCTTGAATATGTGGTTGTGATCGTCTGGCATTATGCATTCCATAATTATGAAAGTGGTTATTGATATTGAATGTGAATTTTCGATTAGTAGAATATCCATGTGAATAAGTAAATGTCATTATTTCATTTTATCTTTTCCATATTATGATGAAGTTCATGTTTAAAATTCTTTTGTTTTAGTTATACATTTCCTTAATTGTTTATGTTTATTTATACAAGTTTATGCTATATTATTATCATTATTGAGCATCTGAGCTCACCCCTTTCAATGATTTAGTTTTCCTAGGAAGTTAAGATGTATTTTATGAATGGCCTGCATAGATAGTATCAGGGGATATGAGTGTGGTATATGGATACAATTTTTTTATGTAGTTTTAATTTTATAATGTAATGTAAGACTTATGAATATATCTAGTGTTTCCAAGGCTACTAAACTGATCGATCTTTCGAGACATGATCTTTTGTGATCATGCCAATGATATGTAATAATGCACCAAATCTGGGTAACTAGGGTCGAGGCGTTACAGTTGGTATGAGAGGATGTTTAGAAAGAAACCGTGGAAGCTAGATTTAGATAAACTCTTATTAGAGCACATAACCCTAAGAAAGAACATGAGGATTAGTATAGATGAACTTCCTATAATCTTGGTATTGTAGAGGTTTTGTTAGTTTTCCAAGCAATACATCTATATCTGGATATAAGCAGGAAGAGGTGGCTCTGGCATAAATGTAAATAGGGGAAAAACCTGAACACACCGCTTTGATCTAGACTCGAACGGGAACTGGTGCACGACAACGGGCCTTTCTTCGCTCTTGGTTACGATACTCCCATGTGATATGCTTAGGATAATTCTCATTTTCTTTACAAACCATTATGAATGGTTTATGAGTATATCATTCCTTAAAGAAAACTTTTTTATTATTATGGATTATATCCATAAACTGTTCAATTTATGTTAAGTGTTTTACAAGTATGGAATTATGTATTTCGATTCATAAGCTAATCTTGTTTATGCCATTGTTTAGAAATGGTACCTAGTGGTAGAAATGGAAACTATAACAATGAATGGACTCCATATAGGTATTTCCATCCAACTGAAGGTAATTATAGTGGATCTAGTGATACAACTAGTGCGGATCAGCTTATCACTATACTGGGACAACTCACTCAGGTTATTAACAATAACCTTACCCGTATGGAGCTCCCTAATACGCAGCATGGATGATAAATTTTAGATCTCTTCATGAGGCAACAACCACCAACGTTTAATGGGGGTACAAATCCACTAGTAGCTGAGCAATAGATCAATTCCTTAGAGAAAATATTCCATGCCTTGGGGAGTAGCGAATGGGAAAAAGTTATCACGACAGTTTACTGCCTCACTAGAGATGATGATCAATGGTTGTCCTTGATTCAAAATAAAAAGAACGTTGAAGAAGTATCAAGTATGGAATAGAGGTATTTTGAAGAAATTTTATTTGAAAAATAGTTTCCTCATGACCATAGAGAAGATATGGAAAGGAAATTTCTCAGTCTGAGGAAAAAGGAAGATGAAAATGTTGCAAATTATGAAGCTAACTTTACATATTAAGAAATGCATGCAGCATATTATAAACGTAACCTGAGGCATAAGATTTATCGTTTCCTTGATGGGTTAAAACCATTTATCTATTGAGCATTATTATCAAAATATTTTTCTACGTATGTGGAAATTGTCTCATGTGCCATCAAGACGGAAAATGAATTCTAGAAGTCATACGAATTTAAAGCAAAGTAGAAGAAGAAGAGATCTGATGATCACTTTGGAAATAGAAATATTTGGAAGAAGGGTAATATTCAATATCCATCCTGTAGTAAATGTGGGAAGAAAAACCCTAGTACATATCTGAAGGGTATGGGATTCTATTACAAGTGTGGTGAAAAAGGCCACCAAGATCATGATTGTAAGGGGAAGAAAGAAGCTACTGATGTTCAGTGCTAAAATTGCAGGGAGATGGGACATTATGCAAATAAATGTCCTAAGCATCAGAGAAACTTACCCCAGAAGAGGTCAAGGGATCAAGGCCAAGCTTATACTATTACTACTACTGAGGTTGAAGGACATAAAGACGTAGTGGTAGGTAATTTAATGTTTTTCTCAAATTTAGCAAATACATTATCTGATTATGGGTCGTCTCATTGTTTCATATCTTCCCAGTTTGCTAAGAAAATTAGATATTTCCAATTTAATTTAACATGGGAGTTTTCAGTAAGAACTTCTAAAGTATGTACCTTTGCAACAATGTTTTGTGAATCAGTTCCCATTAGAGAATATAAATGTTCCATATCTGTTGATCTCATCATTATACCCATGATTGAATTTGATATAATACTCGGTATGGATTGGCTTTAGGAATATGATGTGAAATTTTTTTATAAGAATAAGGAGGTAACAATTTTTTATGATGATAATGAGGACCTTATCTTTAGATCAGAAACGTCACCACATAATATTAATCTAGATCCACCCCCATTAGCTCAAGTAAATTCAATTATTGGGGAGGAAGAGAATGAAATTGTTGTGGATGAGGAAAGGAATGTTCGAATAAAGTATGTACCTATTGTGCAAGAATATGTTAATGTTTTTCCAGAGGATTTACCTGGACATCCTCCAGAACTAGAAATTGAGTTTTCCATTTAATTATTCCTGGTTAAGGCCCATATCAATGACCCCTTATAGAATGGCCACTGTGGAATTAGTGGAACTAAAGAAACAACTAGAGGAATTGAGTAATAAGGGATTTATTCGCCCTAGTGTTTCTCCTTGGAAAGAAACTATTATTTTTCTTAATTAGAAAGATGGATCTATGAGGTTGTGCATTGACTACAGCGAGATCAATGATATAACAATAAAAAACATGTCTCCCCTTCCTCGCATTGATAATTTATTCGACCAACTTCATGGAGCTCAATACTTTTCAAAGGTTTACCTTAGATCTGGATATCATCAGTTCTGTGTGAAGACGGAAGACATTCCGAAATTACCATTTCGAACCAGGTACGAGAATTACGAGTTTACAGTAATGCCTTTTGGATTGACTAATGCACCCTCTATCTTCATGGATATAATGAAATGAGTTTTCAAGGAATATCTTGATGAATTTGTAGTGGTATTTATTGATGATATCTTGGTATACTCTAAAATCTACGAAGATCATGAAAATCCCTTGCGCATCATTCTGAAAACCCTTATAAGAAATGAATTATACATGAAGTTTAGCATGTGTGAATTCTGTCTTCAGGAGATTTCTTTTCTTGGCTATATTGTCTCTAAGGATGAAATCTTTGTTGATCCTTCTATGACAAGAGCAATCCAATAATGGCCAGCACCAACGAGTATAACTGAGGTACGCAGGTTTATGGGTTTAGCAGGTTATTATCGATGTTTCGTCTAGAATTTTTCCCGATTGGCTAACCCATTAACGAAGACCACACGTAATAGGGTTAAATTTATTTGTACGAAAGAGTGTGTAGAATGTTTCGAAGAATTGAAGATGATATTAGTCAATGCTGTTATCTTGAATCTACCATCAGGGAATGATGGGTTTGTTATTTATAGTGATGCCTCAATGAAAGGACTTGGTTGTGTCCTTATACAGAATGATAGGGCTATTGCCTATACATCACGACAGCTAAAAACTCATGAGAAAAACTATCCTACTCATGATCTTGAGTTAGAAGCTATAATCTATGCTTTGAAGATACGAAGACATTATCTCTATGGTGAAAATGTGAGATATATACCGATCAAAAGAGTTTGACATATATTTTCTCACAGAACAAACGCCACATGAGGCAAAGAAGATGGCTTGAATTACTCAAGGATTATTATTGCGCTATATACTACCACCCGGGGAAGGAAAATAAGGTGGCATATTCTTTGAGCAGAAACGGTCGTGGAGTTTAGAACAAGATGATAGTTGAAAGGGATCCTATTTTCATGGATCTTGTGAAGATGGATATGGGAATAACCATGGAAGATGAAACATCGATAATTTTTCAAATGGTTGCCAAACTATCATTACTAGAAAGGATTAAGAGTTCTCAGACTGATGATGAAGAGTTTCAAAAGAAGATTAATGCTGTGAATGATGGGAGATTGAGTGAATTTGTATATGAAGATGGTATTTTGAAATTTGGGAAGATAGTTTGTGTTCCTGATATACCTGATCTAAAAAAGGAACTGTCGGATGATGCTCATAGTTCCAAATTCACTATACACCATGGTAGCACTAAGATGTATAATGATTTGAAGGAACATTTTTGGTGAGACAAAATGAAGAGGGAGATTGCTGAATTTGGGTTAAGATGTATGGTTTGTCAACAAGTAAAAGATGGAAGGCAACAGCCTGGAGGAGTCATGCAACATCATCCCATACCTGAGTGGGAATGGGATAATATTACGATGGAATTTTTCATGGGACTACCAAAGACTCCTAGAAGGAATGATGCAATATGTGTCATTGTTGATCATCTTACCAAGTCAGCACATTTTCATTCAATAAGAGAACATCTACCACTTGAACGTCTAACAAGACTATATTAATGAAGTTGTGAGACTTCATGGAGTACCCCTATCGATTGTTTCTGATCATGATCCACATTTCACATCAAGATTCTGGAAAAGTATTTAGAAGGCCTTGGATACTGAACATCGTTTGTGCACTGCCTACCACCCTCTAACAGATGGACAGTCAAAACGACCTATTCAAACCTTAGAAGATATGTTGAGATCCTTCTCAATTGACTTTCAGGGTATGTGGGATCAGTATTTACTTGTGTAGAATTTTCCTATAACAATAGATTCCATTCAAGTATTCAGATTGCACCATATGAAGCATTATAAGAAAGTGATGTCGTACACCAACCTGTTAGGATGATTTTGGTGAAAGAAAACTCGTAGGTACATAACCTGTGGAGGAAACAATGGAAAGGTGAAGGTAATCCAATCCCTCATCAAAGCAACTCAATGTAAGCAGAAGAGTTATGCCGATAATAGAAGGATGGATTTGGAATTTCATGTTGGTGATCATGTTTTCCTGAAGGTATCTCCATGGAAGGGAGTTATACATTTTGGTAAGAAAGGTAAATTGAGTCCCAGGTACATCGGACCTTCAAAATTCTAGAACGAATTGGGGTTGTAGCTTACTGTTTAGTAGTTCCTCCAAGTCTCTCCAATGTTCACAATGTGTTCCACGTATCACTGTTGAGAAAATACATCCCTGACCCAACGCATGTACTCACCTATGAGGAATTATAACTGGAACCTGATCTGTCTTATTGCGTAGAGCCCGTCAGTATTCTTGATACCCAAGAACAAGTGTTCAGAAACCAGACAACTCATTTTGTAAAAGTTCTATGGAGAAACCATAAGATGGAAGAGGCAACGTAAGAACCTAATGAACTTATGATGAAGAACCACCCGAGTCTTTTTATGCAGTAATATTCTAGAAAATTTGAGTACTAAATTATTTGAAGGAGGGGGGAATGTAACACCCCAATAATCCACGATACGCTTCACTTTGAATAATTCAATAGTGTGTGTTGTATGCAACTTCAGGTTCTAACACCCCAAAACCAATCAAACTAGCCGTTATTAATAGTAATACCCACTTTTTTAAATTTTCTTAAATTTTATTTTTCAAAATTGACTTCATTTTTGGATTTGGAATATCGAAATTAGCCTAGGGTGAATTTTTGGTATTTTTCTGAAAACTATCAATTTTTTATAAATAGTGAAAAACACTAAGTTATTGGTTAAAATCGAATTTTTATTTAAATTTTTATTTATTTTATTTATATTTATTTAAGGTAAAAATAGATACATAATACCTATATAAGTTCAATTTAATTAATTGGAGTCATTTTCTATTAATGTTAGATATATAGAATTTTATTGAAATTTTTACCGTCTTTTACCCACCTCCTTGGAGATTTTGCTAATTTTCACAAAACATAATTTTACTACATCTGTAGGTGGAATTTAAAAAATATGAGACACAATGTTTATATCAGTAAGTAAAATGTGGTTTAATGAGATGAAAATAATTTTTTTTGAATAGAATCTTTTTACATTTATTTACCACGGTTAAAAGTAAATCGGGTAATTAAAGGTAAAAATGATATTATTTTTACCTTAACACATGTGCTAATTCTATTGGATAAGTATAATTCGTCCAAAAACAACCTTATAAATAAAACATGAACCTTTTTGGTCCAATTTTATTAGATTATGACATTTATTATTATTTAATTCAAAGAAGAGTTAAAAGTGTTAAAATCAACGTTTAATAACTAAAACATTTTTAATATAGGGTTATACATAAGATAAATTCGATTATAAATATTAATTATAAATATAAAAATATTTCCTACCTAATTATGTTTTATTTATAATTTTTATACATTAAATAATTTAGTTTATTTATGACACAATGGTGATGCAATAATTACCTTTTTAATGAAATATTAAAATAATTGATATTATAAGAACCCAAATAAATATATTATGATACTTTTTATAAATTACAATAATTTTATAGGTTTCTATAACATATTAGGATTTATTTAATTAAAGTTTTTTCGAAATAATCATTCTGTTATGATTTTCACAAAAATCCATTTTCTAAATAGTGTCAAAATTGACATAAAAGAGTTTTTAAAACAAATATTATATAATTAAATTATATTCTATTCCTAAAAATATATGGTTCAGCCAAGTGACTTATATAAATATATTTGTATCATTAATTTACAACTTGGTGTTCTTTTAGAAGTATATAGTATGTTTATTTACCATATAATATAAAAATACAAAGAGACATGGTAAATGTCAAATTAATTAACTAAGAGTTAAAACATAAGGATAAGGATAATATAGTTAGAAAAACCTATATAAAACTAATTTATTGAGATTTTTTAGACCCATAACCACCTTAAACTCTAAATAAATCAGTTTGGAACCATTAAGAACCGAAAATTAATTTATTATAAAATAATATTTCACTCTTTTTGTAAGGTGCCCCTCACCCCTCTTATAAAAGGGCACTCACCCTTCTCTAAATTTCACACCTTAAAAGCCATTTGGCTCGGCCAAAACCGGACCAAATACTCTCTAAAATATCCTATATTAAACATAGAATCCTTAGTTTGATCAGAAAGTAATCCTAAATATCCCTTTTGATCAAATCAAATGGAAGAACGCGAAGAAGAGGTAATGTTTTCACCACCCTCTTTCAAGTTCCTTTCTTCTTCTACTTCTTATTTTTTGTTATTTCCATTATAAAATAATAATTTCAGTATATTATATATATTGTGATGTTATTATAAATTTGGTAAAAACATATTTAGTACTCCATCCTTCCTTTCATTGACATCTCACCATACGTGCGAACGTACGGCTTACCGTCTCCATGTCGTGTTGTAATTGTTGTTCAATACATTATTATTTGGATAGGTATAATAATGATTTTTAATTGATGTAAATAATAAATATATCATTATTATGATTCTTTATATATGATATGAAATCCAATTGTATAATATTTTAATATCAAAAGAATGATATTGTCGCTTGTGCGTACGTACGGAATACCGTCTCCACTACCACGATGAGATTCATTCCCCATCCCATCCATTCAAAAATAATTTTCATTTTATGATTAAAAATAATGTTTAATGACTTGATATAATTATTTATATAAATAAGATACAACTTATCCATAACAAACATGGCTTACAGAACAAATTATATAAAGGAAAATGAAGCAGTTAACACCCGAAATAACTATAATACTAAAATATTATTAACAAAGAAATGTTAAAATATCATATATGATATCATATTAATGTATATGATTCTTGTATAATTTAGTAACAATTATTTCACCATTATACATGAGGTTAACCTACCATAGACTAAGGAAAAGTACAAGGTATGGGTTAATTTCACAATCTCTTTATTATCAAAGGTTGTTTATACGTAATTATCTATTGGGACCTCTTTATCATCCACATCCATGATTCATAAAAATGTATTTCAAAACATTTTTAATATTTAGTAGAAAATAGGTTAAAGTCATTTATACCCTTGTTTTAATTATTATAACTTGTTTTTAAAGGAATCTTTCTTTCATTTTCGAAACAAGGTCCTTTTAATCATTTTCAACAAAAATAAGGAACGAATGTTTTTTTAACTTATACGGCTAGTGCAGCTATTTTCCACCGTTAGAGAGTCTTCAAAGCTTCCCTTACAATCTTACAAGAATATTTTCAATGTAAAGGTTTTCTTTTATAATTACGTGACTTTTAAATGATTTAAAAAAATATATTTCTCTCAAATAGTTTTGATTTCATACATGTCAACATCCATTGAGGGATTTTTAGCTTATTTGAAGTTGATTTATAATGATAACAAACTTCTATATTGTATTGAGTGTTTTGTGAAATTTTTTAATATGGATGTGTTATTTCATACCATTCACGATTTATGGATAATGTATTGACATTTCTTATACTGGTTTCAAATACCAATGATTATGTTATGTTAAAAACTTTTCATATGAGGAATGTATTAGACTTAGTAAGTGGTGGGTGGAGACCACTATAGATCTTAGATGCATTGGTAGGTCTCATGAGATAAACTAGTTTCTTATAACAAGGCCTTGACAAAATCTTATTTGTAGTCTTGGCACAAGGCCTTGACTATGTGGTTATGATAGTCTGGCATTATGAATTCCATAATTATGAAAGTGCTTATTGATATTGCATTTGATTATTTGATTAGTAGAATATCCATGTAAATAAGTAAATGGAATTATTTCATTTTATCATGGACATAATATGTTGAAGTTAAAGTTTAAAAGGCTTTTGTTTTAGTTATACATTTCCTTAAATGATTGTGTTTATTTATACAAGTTTCTGCTATATTGTTATCCTTACTGAGCATCTGAGCTCACCCCTTTAAATGTTTTATTTTTCCCAGGATGCGAAGAATTATTTTATGAATGAACTGCAAGGATAGTATGAGGTGATATGAGTGTGGTCTATGGAGACAAAATGTTATTGTAGTTTTCAATTTATGATGTAATGTAAGACTTATGAATATATCTACTGTTTCCCAGGCTACTAAACTGATCGATCATTCGAGACTTGATCTTTTGTGATCATGCCAATGATATGTAATAATTCACCGACTCAGGGTAACTAGGTTCGAGGCGTTACAAATTTTCACATATCAGAAAATATCACATGACAATCTGATTTTCGGATTGATTAAAATGACCAAAAGTTCAATTTTATTGATTTAGAAGTACAAAAAATTCAAAGGGTTTAAACCTTATAGATAAATAATATTTTTGTTATATTTTATGAAAAAAAATATCATTTAATTTTTTATATAATTTAATATACATCACCTCAATCCAATCGACGATTTGCGTAAATATAACAAAATCATGTTATAGTTATTTTAAGAAACAAATATGTTAAAGGGTTCAAAAACATGAAAATGATCATAAATTTTTGAGAAATAAAAGAAAACCAATCATTGATTATTTTTTCACATGCCCTAATTAACCACCCATAAATCAAAAAGTATTTATTGTCATAATGAAAAAAATAGTTTTATAAGACTTAAATGTATTTTAAAAAAGTGAGAAAGACTTAAGAACTAATAAAAGAGATTATATTGTGATCTCACCACTTGTAAAATTAATGGGTAATTTCTTCCAACATGTAAAAAATAATTAAAAAATTGATATCCGTTGATTTCATGATAATAAAAGATCAACTTCACGGTTTTTAACCTTTTCATATAAGATTCTATTTCTAGTTAATGTGTATTATTCTAAAAATATACCCAGGTTTATGTCTTATGTTTCTTATTTTGGATTCAAATTATATATTTTCTTCTATATCTAACATTACTTAATATATACCATCATCTTTATAATCATTTATGATTGTATTTTATACCTTCTATTACATATTCAAGATCAACTACTTCTGTTTTCATCTAGTTTAATTCAAATTATACTATTACTTTTAGCTTATTATTATTTCTTGTTTTTTCAATTGGGATTTCCAAATTTATTTTAAAAATAACTTATATTTGTTTTTGTTTTTTATTTTATTTATTGTTATTATTTTTTTTATTCTAGTTATTTTTTTCAATTATTTTTGTCTTACTATTTTATCTTCATCTATTTACGTGTTCTGAATTTGTGCTTTATGATTTTTAATTTTTATTTCACTTCATTTGATTTTTCTTATATGTAGACTGAAGTTAATTTTATTTCTTATGTTTTTCTTATAAATATTCTCCTAATAGTTATATTTATATTTCATAAGAATTATTCTATTGGATTTTTCCTTAGATTTTTTTTATGTTTTACTTCTTGTTGTGCTTCTATTTTTTTCATATAATGCATCTCGCTTCCACCATTGAATTTTTATTTATCATTCATTCTCACTTCTGATTTTTTTGACATATTTCTACATATGATATAATATTTTGGAATTTGACTTTAAGATATTGCTTTTAAATCATTTTTTTAATTTTATTCAATTAAATTTCATACATTGATTTTTCATTTTTATTGTATTTTGTTCTTTTCCATATTTTTAATTTTTCCTGTTTTTTCATTTACATTCTATTATTCTTGATTTATAATTTACTCGTACTTATAATTATACTTATTTCATATATAAAAAATCTTATATATTAACTTATAACTATGGTTCTCTCTTTTTTCATTTTTTATTATTCTATTAAAAATTCAACATTTATTATTGTTTGATGATACCTAGATATTAAGAGATTTTTTTTGTTATTATTTGATCATATAACCTTTTTTTAATCATCATTACTAAAATTTAAACTTTGATAATTTTGACCACATAGTACAATTGAATAATGTATTGTCTACACCAAATTGTTATAAATTTATTGGTTGTAATTTTACTGTGATTTCAGGATAGTCCCATGCTGTATTTTAGGTTTTAAATGTCAGACAATTGATTTAAAAAAAATAAAAAACATTAAAAAATTACTATACATTATTCAGATCACACCACACGTTTTATTTATGATTGATTAAGTATTATGTAATAATTTTAGTTATTTGATATATTTTGAACCATTGATGATTATTTTTTTTCACATTTAAATCGATAAAATACAATTTTTTATTTCAAAAAATCATGTGTTGAACTGATTTGTGCTCTATTCCAACGTATCAAATATAATGTGGAGTTTATTTCCATGAATTTATAGGATAATTCAATGTTATTTCCTATGTTTTGAACCTTGATGCTAGTTTTTAAAATACAGAAATATGTTAAAATTTCTTTTTCGGTCATTTCAACGAAAACAAACATCAAATCGACATGTAACCAATTAATAAATGTAAACATTGAATCAATGATTATTTTCCTATGATTTCATTAATATCTAAGTTTATTTTCCTTAGTTTAGATGATTTTATGTCATATCAATAAAAACACACTTTTTTCTGAGTAAAACACATGCCATACTGATATGTTATCGATTCCTGTATATCGTGAGTTAAATAGAGGTCTTATACATATCATTTCAAGAAAAATCCAAGATCATTTAATAAATTTTATTAATTTGAGTCATGTTTTTAAATAAAAATAAATCTAATAAAACAACTTTCTAAAACCTCTCAAACACATAGAACTATTGATAAATATATGGTATATAAAATTATGTCCCAAATTAGCCATTGATCATTTTACTTTTATTTAATGAGAATACAAAGTCATTTTCATGGGATTTATACTTTTAACCATTTATTTTACATTTTAGATAAATAAAATGAAATTTTTATCATTTTCAGAAAACTGCATGAAGGATTTACATGTGGTCTACTCCTACATGTTCGAAATAAAACATTGGTTGTGTTTATAAAATTTCAAGAAGATTTATATTATAATGTTATATTTTTATTATATAACATGTTCTTAATCATTTTCTAATATAATATATTTTTTCAATCATTTTTACTAGATAGTACATCAGAATGAAATGAAGTCTACTCCTTTATTTCAGAAGTTAAATGGTGATTATTTTATATGATTTATAAATAGTTTGATGTAATTTTATTAGTCATCACATTTTAAAGCCCATTTTAAGGTCATTTAATTCTTCTAAAATTCACCTTTAGTTATTATTATCCCATCGAACATAATACTGACGGACTTACTATTCCTATAATTAAATATCCATTCAATAATAATTGGGCAACGATTTCACATTAATCTGAAATAATATTCTTGGTTTTGACCCTTTTTCATTGCCTCATATTTGTTGGTACTCCTTTTTAATTTTAATTTTTTTTCTCTTTTTTCAACTTATGTATTATGATAATATGATAATATTTTTTTGTTTATTAATATGTATTCATCTTCTACATTTTATACTTCCTCTACCACTACTTCTTCTTCAATATCGACATTCATTTATTTTATAACTTTATATTATAGATTTTAATTTTACATGATATCTAACTACTAATTATAAATTCTTTCCTACATCAAATTCAACAAATTGTTTGGGAATCACATATTTTCATCCATTATATTTTGGTTTTCTTATTTTCAATTTTTTCATTTACATTTATTTATATTAATTATGAATTATTTTACAGAATTTTTCCTAAGATCATTGGTTCAAATTTCATTACTAGATATGTTTCTATTTATATTGGATTTTTTGCTTCTTCTTCTATATTTTTTAGTATCTTAATCTTACATTTGATTCAATATATATTTTAATTTAACCATAATTTTTATTTTTATTTTTATTACATCTAATTTCTTCTAAATTTACTTCTATGTATGATTCTTCAATTCTACTCTATAATTATTCAACATGATGTCTTCAAATTTTCATTTTTCAAATTATTTTATTTTATTCTTTTTGTATATGTATTTTTTGAATACTGTTATATAAATATAATTCAATTTTTCTTCTTCTTCACGTATTAATTTGAGTTTCTCCTTCTAACTTTTGGATTTTGGATTTTTCATCACCATATATTTCCACTTTTTCTTCTACATTGATATTTTTTATTGACATAATCCTTCATATTCTTCTTATTGAATATTTATTTTATATGAACTATGATTATATATTACCTTTTACATTTATATAAATTAATTCTTATACTTATGTTTTTTTGTACATAAAATTATTCTTATAATTTTGATAATGTATCATGACTGATTTGTTTATTCCTACTTCTGAGCATTCATTTGTATTCTACATTCTGATTCTATTTTTATAGTTGATTTTTTGGTTTTTTCTCAGTTCAAACTATTTAATTATTTTATCAACTCATTATTCTTTATATATTTTTAATTTTTCTACATCATTTATATTCTATAATTTCCCCCACAATCATATTTTGTCATCATTTTTAGATTACATATTTTATCTTCATATCTTGTTAGTTCTTCGGATTTTTATTTATCATATCTAAAATTTTAATTTCACTTTTAATTCAACTATTTATAGCGTTATTGTTTTTTATCTTACCTATACTTTTGAATATGTATATGGAAATCATTTTATCTTATATTCATATTTAATCTTTTACAAATTCTTGTATGTATACTTTGACTTCCCCCATATTTTCCACATATTCATCCAAACATTTATTAATTCTTCTCCTCCTGATCTTAATCCATATTTTGAGTCTATATTTCAATATATTTCATCATATTCTTCTATATATGTATATTATTTTTTTTGATAATATTATTTCTTCATATATTGATAAGGTTTCTTTACCTACTTCAACATCCACATCCCCATCCACTTCTTCTTTCAATCATTTCTTACTGTGTCTTCATTTCATACTACTATAGTGTATAAAATTTAATTTGAATCTTGTTCATTATATTCATGTTCATATATTGATATATATATTATTTTTCAATTTTTTATCAAACAATTATTTATATCTTATGTATTTTTCCTTATATAAATTATCTTTTACCATATCTTTTACATTTGAAACAAACTCTTTCATTGTATTTAATTTTTTTTCTATTTCTTGTGTTTTCTATTGGTTTTATTTTTTTAACTTTTATTTTTTTCATATATTTTTTATTCTTGTGAGAAAAAATATCCTTATATATACATGAGCACCATATAATAAGAGTGTATTTAGGTGATCACATTTTTTTACTTAAATCATGGATATTAAAATTAATGAATATAATTTATTTTAATTATTAAAATTATAATGAACAATGTATTTTAAAACAAAAATAAAATTAAATTTTAAATAAGAAATCTTATTTTGAAATACACAATGTAGTATTACACTAAGTTGAGTGTTTTTTATAGAATAACATTTAGTAATATTTTATATGAGACCCCTAGGAGACCCCATCATGGAGACGTGGTTCCCATAACACTATTTCATGAAAAGATTAATCATCTATGTTATAATTAGTAAACTCCTTGATGTGTATTTTCATTATGTTTTTAATTTTTTAATTTGGGATTATAATATAAAGTTTAATTATATTATTTTTTTAATTTTATTTCAATTCAACTTAATTAGAATTAAATTTAATTGTGACAGATGAGGATGGATTATATGAGATTTACAATACCTCCTCTCAGCTATGAAGACATGGTACATTCATTTTTAAATTTATTATTACATGAAAACACTCACGACCATTCAAAGGTGGATTCATTTTATTTTCCAAAATGATATCTTTTAGATCATTTTTTGATGAATCACAATACACTTTTATTTTTATATATGATAACTTGAAGTTTGTTTGTTATTTAACATTATAATATCCTAGAGGTAAATTTATAAAGCAATAGGTGTTTACCCAGTGAACATAGGTTCAAGTGCTGGTGGAAATGAAATTTTACATATTATGGGGATAAATAGTGGGTTTGGTGATCCTGATAAGTCCCCTGAAGATGAAGCCTCTTTTGATGGTCTATAATAGGTCGATCACTATGAGGCATTATTTCAACTACTAGGAAATATGCATCTTGGGAGGTGAGGTGAAATAATTTGATCCTCCAGGTAAAAACTGTATTTAATTCAATGTTTAATCCTATCTCCTTCCATGGAATTTTTATTCTTCTAAACACAATTTATTTTTAAAATTTATTTTTATATTGAATTCATAGGATTTATAATGGATAAGAAAATTACAACTAGAAAATGTCAATTTATAAGTTAATCATTAGACTTTTGGTACACCAAGAAGCATCAATATGTGAAGCCTTTCATTACTATAGCTGATTATAGTAGTAAGAAGTTATTACCCTCAATATTTGGGGATTCGGAAAAAACACACTTTTTTGGAATTATTTTCACTAAAACATAGATTCATTGTGAAAACAACGATGTAATTTTATCAATATTAAATTTGAATCTTCTAATTTTATAACATTATTCTATTTACACTGAATAAATCCTTAGAAATATTGGAAAAATCTGATAAAATAGTTTTTAATTGTATTGATTACTTGGTAAAATGATATTCAAATAATTTATGATCTATAAGAACCAACCACAAATCAATATGAAATTAAAATTACTCGATATGATCAATATTTCCATATTCCATTGAATTTATTTTAAAGGGTGTAATAAAGTGTAAACATGTCTGGGCAACCATAAAAATTTATGACCTGTAAAAATTGGTTGTATGTTAATTTGATGTGGGGTTTGGTCATAATGGATAAACATATACTTATATGTTATATTGATGTCATTAAAAACATGTGTCTAAGGTTCATAACCCAAAAAACACCTCATAATGTCTTTATATCAATGTAAAATATTTGATGTTTAATATTTGACATTTAAGAACACGTCACATGTCAATCCAACATATGGTTTGTTCAAAATGGATAAATATCCATTTTAATTAATTTAAAACTAAAAAATCAAACGTAATATTGAAAAAAATTGTGATGTACAAAAACTTGTAGTTAAATAATTGGAAATAATTAATTAAATTTTTTATACCATTCAATAGATCGAACCTCAATAAAATTACCCATGACCTGTCCCCTGGGGCCCATGTCATGACTACCCCATGCCCGCCTTCCATAGGCTAGGGGTGGAGACTAGCACCAAATACATATTCCTTATAACTGGGAAGGAATTACCTTTATAACCTATAATGACACACAAAAAAACATAGAAAGATACAAACACAAGTCAACTGTATAGTAATCAAGTGAGTACAGTAAGTAAAAAGGGGCAAGAATACCTGCCCAACAGTAATGTACAAGTACAACTGAGATGCAATACAACTAAAGTAAGAGAAAGGCAGCCAATGGATCATCCTCTAAGGTTTTTATCTGAAGGTTAGGTACAAACCGCCTCCTAAGCACTCAACATCTGTCCATCTTTTCATTATATCGACTCGTCGTATGGTCCACCTCTGGGCACCGTCCAGTTCTGGTACTCATAGCCTCAATCACCGTTGTCTGTATTATGCATCGAACACAATAAGGTTCAGGAGTAGCCCGTGCATGGGTGAGTATAACAATACTCAGTAGTGATCCTGAGACAATCAATGTTACACAAAATCCACCAAGGATAAACCAAAAAATATAAATCAATAGATAACCTTACGTAGGTATATTCCCATACATATACCTAAATTATCAAATAATCCATCTCAATAATGAGGAAAACACAAAGATACTGACTCAGATCACATGAGTATTTATTCTAGGTTTAGTATCAAGTAACATTCCCAGTCACAATATAGAAGACCTTAGCTGCTAGAGAAATTCTACTCTATTTATTACAGTAGGCCTGCCGCTTCACACAGAGGTGCTTCCCACTAACCTTCGACTACTGATGTACTCATACTGTCGAGTACCGTGGGTCTGCCGCGTCACCATGGTGCTCCCCACCCTGGGTCTACCAGGTCACCGAGGCGCTCCCCACAGGGCCTGATAAGGTACTCCTCCTATCGAGTACCGAGGCTCTACTGCATCACCAAGGCGCTCCCCACTTTGGCTATGTCGCGTCACAAAGACTCTCCCCACTTGGACTGTCAATTCACTTTGAGTCGAAATGGTAGGAGTCGTCAAGTCTCATCCATCCACGGGGTTCCCACACTATGCTCGCTCATCTCTAAGAGGATCAGCTCCACAAGATACTGTTAGATACTCAATCTTCCACAACATCCCACGAAGAACTATCTCAAAGGACTGTTATGTCACAGGGGTCTCAACACAACATACAACGCATCAATTAGATGCCAGGTCTATTAGTTATTAGCCTTTTAGTCCTGGTTTCCCGGTTGGATTCATGCTCGATCCAACTAATCCATATCTCAACAATACCCAAAACTCCACTAGGGTGTACTCAATGGGACCATCTCACTCCATGACTTCCAGCATCGCTGAAGGTTTTTCAAATGGGCGTCTGGTGCGATATTTATGGCCAAAAGAAGTAAATGGGTCGTAGTGGGCTCGGGTCTGGTCCGACCCTTTCGGCCCGACCCGTAGGGTACCAAGAGGGCGTGGACCATCTGCGAGGGTGTCAGACCGACTGTGAGGGTGGCGTACCGGCCGCGGGGCAGCGGTCCGGCCATGGGATGACTGCTCGTGAGAGGCTGCGGGTGGCTCGTTGGGCTGGCGGGTGGTGTGATCCGGAGTAGAAAGCGGCGCGAGCCGTGCCAGCTTGGCCTGTGGAGCAGGGCCAGTTCAGTCGGGATGGCGGAGTACCGTGGGGGGGCTAGGCCGAGGTGCAAGGCTAGTTCGGCCAGGAGGCCTGACCACCACAGGGCGGCACATCTGGGGCGTTGTGGTGGGGCATGCAGCTGGTTTGGTCAATAGGGAAAAGCGCCACCGGAGTGGCATGGGTCGCAGAGGCCACGTGTGGTGGTGTCGTTGCCTTTATCACCTTTTTCTCCTTCCTCCATTTCTAATAATACAACAACGAAGAACGGAGGATGGGTCATGATATGTTTGTTTGGCCCCCAACTTCCGAGTTTAGAGTGGTAGTAAGTGGTTCACAAATAACGAAGCATGGACGATGAACGCCAAACCATAATCATCCCCGATGTGTGTTCTGATCCACAAAATAAAAGAAGGGAGTAAATCAAAAGTGATAAACATTTAGGAATAAACCCATACCTCATTCGCTGATGACGTTGGCGTAAGATGGTAGTATAGTCGTTGATTCGTCATAGATGAGGACGTCCCACATCAGATGAAGTCTCGAGGAAGAAGGTCGAAGGAGGCCGACGTTCTTCGTTGGGGGAGCATTCGTCATTGGAGAACATTCTTCATCGGAGAGCTTTCTCAAAAGTTCTCCCAATCCTCTTTGGCCAATACATTTCCAACAAATGAATAACAAACCAAAAAAATATGTTTATCTATTTAATTTGTTTTCCAATCAAAGTTGTCTTAATTAATTGGCAACAATAAATTGGTTGCATTAGCATGAAATTCAAATTGGAAGATACTAAGGGTTGGAAAAATTAATTTTGGGGGTGTTGGAACCATTAAGGGGGGAGCTGTAGAGGTTTTCCCCCACTAAATATGGAGTTAAATAGGTTTTAACCTCAAGTGGTCCCCACCACCATATCCTCTCATCGGAGGTTAATACGGGGGGTCCCCGCCACTATAACCTTTCATGGGAGTTTTAAGTCTGGTAGTCCCCACCTGAAATATCCACATGGGAAGGTGGTTACAAAAAAAATAAAAATAAAACATGTGTTTATATTATTTTATTATTTTTACAAAAAACAGAAAACAAACTTCCACCCTCGACCAACTGTCATCGAGGTGTAAGTCTCATTAAGTGAATACCAGCACTGTGAGTTAAATAGTGCCTTCATATATCAATTTCGAGCACCGGATCAAAATTTAGAAAAAACCGCTCGTACGTTTACTGAACGTACCCAAAGAAAATTTCAGAAATTGATTCTGGGAATATCGGACCTCAGAATAACATGCCGTCAATTTTCACGAACACGTAAAATTACAATATATTTAAAAAAATTACAAGGAATTTCTAGGTATTTACATTCTACCCACCTCACGGCTCTACGTACCCATAAGCCACAACTCCACTAGGTAATAATGTTGGGGTACTAAGCACGCATCTGAACCTCCCACTCCCATGTGCTCTCCTAGAGGTTCCCATGCTGCCAGCAAACGTGGAGCAGAGTTATCGACTGTCCATGAAGGACCCACATCAGTTAATACTCAATCTCTACTAGACCCTCCACAAAATTTTCCCATTGTCGACACCCAGCTCTCCATGGTCTGTGATGTGTGAAGGGTCATGCACGTATATCCTCAGCTGGGATATGTGGAAGAGGTCATCCACTCGATGAAACTGAGGTGGAAGAGATAAGCAGTAAGCCACCTCACCAACTCTGCTGAGGACCTTGAAGGGTCCGATAAACCTCAGAGATAACTTGCCACATCTTCCAAATCTCTGTAAACCTCGTCGTGGTGAGACCCATAGAAAGATATGGTCTCCATCCTCAAACTCAGGAGGTCTCCTTCTCCTGTCGACATACAACTTCTGCCTAATCTGTGTAGTCTTTATCCGCTTCTGGATGATCTGCACTTTCTCTGTGGTAACTCGTACTGTCTATGGTCCCACGAGTGCTGACTCCCATGGTTTAGTCTAGCACAACGTTTATCTGCAAGGTTTCCTGTACAATGCCTCAAAAGGTGGCATATCTATAGTGGAGTGATAACTTTTGTTGTATAAAAACTCCACAAAAGTTAAGTGATCCTCCTAGCTGCGACTAAAATCGAGTACAAAAGTACACATAATTCCCTCGAGGGGCAAAATGGTCCACTAAGTCTTGTCATCTGTCTAAGGACGGAAGGCAGTGCTCAAACGATGATGCATCATGAAAGCCTCCTGCAACCCCTTCCATAGCCGGGAAGTAAAACGTGTATCACGATCGGATACAATCGTCGAAGGTACTCCATGTAGCCAAACAATCTCTTGCACATAGAGGCATCCCATGACCTCTACAGAACCCTACTCTCTATTGGTAGGAAGTGGGCCAACTTGATGAGTCGGTCGACGATCACCTAAATCGAGGCATGACTCCTTCATGTACTCACAAGTCCTATCACGAAGTCCATGTATATACCATACCACATACCCTCTGGAACCTATAAAGGCTGAATGAAGCCTGATGGTACCTGATGCTCTACCTTCACTTGCTGACAAGTGGGGAATAATGAGACAAACTATGCATCTTCTTTCTTCCTTCCTGGTCATCAGTGCTATTGTCGGAGATCCATGTACATCTTCACCACTCTTGGATGTACCGCTAGAGGGTATGTGTGGAACTCCCTCAACACATCCTCCTGAAGTGACACTGGTACCATGGTGTGTCCGCTAAAAAGGATGACATGCTCCCCACCTTTAGAAAATCCATCAGGTTCTTGTCCCGTGGATAACTGAGCACATCGAGTGTCACATTTAGCGTCCACAAGCTACACCTCCCAGACTCACTAATGAATTGGGGGAGTGAATGTAAGAGACTGAAGAAAAGTTTTTCCATCTCTATCCACAGTGGTTATCTATGAAGTAGCCAGCTGCTTTGTTGCCTCACCTAGTAGCTGTATACTAGCTCTCCTACTGAGTGCATCTGCAACAACGTTCCCGTTCCCAAGAGTATAGACTATCTCGAAGCCATAATCTGGGTGGAACTCATGCCAACATTACTGTCTCATGATCAGTTTCTTTTGAGAGAAGATATTCCTGAGAATCTTTTTATCGGATTACACGGTAAAATTCTCTCCCATATGATAGGGTCACCACATCTTCAAGGTGAGGACCTATTTTATAAAAATCAGGTCATGGGTAGTGTAGTTCTGCTCATGATATCTCAGTTGCCAAGAACTATATGCAATCACTTCTCGCTCCTAGATCAGGACACATCTATGCCCAGTCCCTGATGCGTCGTAGTAAACTACGTACCCTAGGCCATCCTCTAGAATCCTCAAGAGGGGAACACTAGTTAGCCTCTGACTCAGCTCCTAAAATATCTGATGGCATCTCTCCGACCATATGTTGGGTTGCCCCTTATTTTTCAATTCTAAAAGTGGTGCTGCAACACTGGAGAAATCTGCCACGAACCACTGATAGAATCCAGAAAAAACCAGTAAACTTCGTACTTCTGTCACACACCTAGGTGGATCCCAAGCATGTACCACCTCAATCTCCTCTGGATCTACTACAACTCTAGCCTCTGATATGACATGTCCCAGATAATGAACCTGTCGGATCTAGAACTGGAACATCGAGAGCTTACCATAAAACTGGTGCTCTCGGAGTGTGCCCAGTACTACCCACAAATGATAGACATGCTCCTCCTCTGTAGTCGAGTTGATCAGAATGTCGTTGATGAAGACTACTACTAAGCGATTAAAGTAAGGCTGAGAGATCTTGTTCCTGAGCCCCATGAACATTGTTGGAGTGTTGGTCCCGCCGAATGGCATAACCAAGAACTCATAATGGCCATACCGACATTTTAAAGTCATCTTCTGCAAATCCTAGTCTTGCACTCTCAGCCGGTGATGTCATGATATGAGGTCTATCTATGAGAACTACCCTTCTCCCTTCAGCTGATCAAAGAGGTCATCAATCCTCAAGAGTGGGTACTTGTTCTTCACGGTCACCTAGTTCAAGCGTCGATAGTAAACATAATGTTTCAAGCTCCCATCCGCCTTCTTGCCGAATAGAATCGGAGCTGCCCATGGGAAACACTGGTCCGAATGAATCCCTTAACATGCAAGACCTCCATCTGTACCTGCACTTCCCGAAGCTCTGTGGGAGCAATCCGATATGCTGGTGTAGATATCGGTGTCATCTCTGGGTACAAGTCAATATTAAATTCCACCTCTCTGCGAGGAGGTAGACCTGATACATCCTCAGGGAAAACATCTGTGTACTGGTCCACCACTACAGGATATCTTAGACACTCCACATCAACAACTCTGAGGGTACATCTAACCAACTGATGAGTGATCGGCTAGACTCTCCTCTGGGTTAGTCAATCCTGCACTTCAAAGGTTCCATTCTCTTCAGTGAAGGTAAACATGGTCCCATACGTGCAGACACACCATACTTTGTGCCTAATATAGTCAATATGAGCATGGTCTGTAGATAACCAGTCCATAACCAAGATTCCACTATAAGGCCTCAAAACTACTACGAGTAGATCCCACCTAAATCTCTCACCTCTTAGATTAAGCTCCCACTACCGGCACCAGTGCGTAATCATCAAATCTGCTCCCATAGTAGTCTCTAGCCATAAGGATCGAGCCAACTGCTTCATTGGAATATCCAAGCTCTGAAAGAGGGCAGTAAAAATGAATGAATGACTGCCACATGTGTCTCTATGTATTGAATCTATGGTGGAGTAGACATTTATCGTACCTCGAATCAGCTCAGGTTTTCCTTGATTGTAGGCCTCAACATCATAAGGTTGAGCCCCCCCCCCCCTTTCCACCTACTCCCTAAGGTAGGGGTGGACTTCCCAGTGGTTGTGGCAGAAATATATCGTATCGTCTCCCACTGCTAGCTTCATGATGAGTTCCTCTGCCACGTCCTCCTTCTCCATGGAGACCACCTCAATCAAAACTATGTCTCTTTCTGGGTGGTACTTGGACCGTATAATGATCATCCGTAATACGGGTTGGATAATCATGAGCCATGTGACCATGCACGCTGCATGAGAAACCCTACCTTCTCCTAGCATAACTAGTTCTGCCTCGGGTGCCCTACACAACCGATCCTAAGTCATTAAGTCATCCACCTATAGGTCTGGTCCTCTTAGTCTTCAGCGGTTACTGTCTGCTGCCAGCTGTAGAAGACTCCGTTACGTGACAACTGGTGGAGGGTCTCAGTGTTGGGGACTTCTCAGCACAAAAACTATCCACCAAGAGGGCTCTCTCTAACATCCCATCCTGCGTCGGTATACTGAGTGAGATAATAGAAGCTGTGATCTCCCGTTTGAGTCCCTACATGAAGTTTCGGGCCCTGAATAATTGGTCCCACACCATATCTGTGGAGTAGCGTGAGAGGTCAGTGATCCTCGTGGAGTACTGAGCTACAGTCATGCAGCCCTGCTGTAGATGAAGTAGCTCCTGAATACGCACTGTGCGAAGAGTCGCTGGAACAACCTCTTCCCGAAATAGGCTCTCGAAGTCTGCCCAGAGAAGCGTCACCTCATCATGAACCTATATCATCATGCTCCACCATCTGCCTACTCCTGCCTATAGAAGGCTAGTAGCATGGATCAACATTAAATCAGTTGGTGTCCCAACCACTGGGAAGACTCCCACTAGATCCCCCAGCCAATCCTCGGCTGCCTTCAGGTCCATCTCTCCCCTGATCCTAGGTGGCCTCTGCCACTATAACTCGTGCAACATGCACAAGCATGGTGAACCATCTGCTGTTGGGGATGGTGGCATCGGTGGCCCAATGGGGAGTGGTAACGCTTGTCCCTCTGCTGGTGCCTCTACTAGAAAATGGGATTGCACTGAGGCCTCGTCTCTTGATGGGCTATCAGTGTGTACAACACTCGGAACTCTAGCTGAATTTCTTCGCGGAGGCATCCTGAAAAGGAACAGGTGCGCCATGGTCAATAAGTTATACCTGGTGAGCTGACCTGGCGAGATGACTCAAAGTGTTCACAAAGAAGACTCATTAAAACACACATGAAATTAGTGTTTTCGTTCCCTTGGTCAAAAATCAGACGTTAGGGTCTTGGTGTATGGATACGCTGACCGCCACACCGACACTGGACTCCCTGAACTAAAAACTGCACTCATTATGCCTAACACTGTTGATTCACAAAAAAGATCATAGTCCTAGTTTTACAGTAGAACTAACTCCTCTGATACCATTTTTTCACAACCATTCCCCTGGGGCTCGTGCAGTTACTACCCCATACCTGCCCTCCATTGGCTAGGGGCTGGAGACTAGCACTAAAGGTGTATTCCCTAAAACCGAAAAGGAATTTCCTTTATAACCTGTAAACACACACAACCAAACACACAGAAAGATTAGAACACAAGACAACTATATAGTAAAAAAGTGAGTACAGTAAGTAAAAAGGGGAAAGAATACAGGCCCAATAGGAAAGTACAAGTACAACTGATATGCAATACAATTGAAGTAATAGAAAGACAGCTGCTGGATTGTTCTATGAGGTTCCTACCTGAAAGGTATGTACAGATCCCCTCCCCAGCACTCTACGTCCTTCCGTCTCCTCCACGTATCGACTCGTCGTATGGTCCAGCTCTAGGCACCGTCCAGTTCTGGTAATCTTAACCTCAGTCCGTACTATCTTTCATCTGCATCCAGTTCATCAAGGTACAGGAATAGCCTATGGAGGGGAGAGTATAATGATACTCAATAGGGACACTACGACCCTAATGGTCTCACAAAATCTACCAAGGATAAACCACAATGTATACATCAACATATAACCTTACATAGTTATATTCCCATACATATAACTAAGTTACCTTGTAATCCATCTCGATCATGAAGAAAACACAGAGATACTGACTTAGCTCACACCAGGATTTATTCTAGGGGTAGTATCAAGTAATATTCTTAGTCACAACGTCGAACACCTCGGCTGCTGAAGAACTCCTCTTCTATCGAGTACAGTGGGCCTTCCGAGTCACACAAAGGAACATCCCACTAACCTTGGACTACTGAAGTACTCCTCCTATTGAGTATCTTGGTTCTGTAACGGCTTCAAGGCGCTCCCCCCCTTGGTCTTGCCACATCACTATGGCGCTCGCTACTGGGCCTGCTGAGGTACTCTTCATGTCGAGTACCGTGGGTTTGCCGCATCACCAAGGCACTTCCCACTGTTGTGCTTCTGCGTCACCAATATGCTCCCCACTAGGCCTGTTGAGTCACTCCAAGTGGAAACAGTCAGCAGTCTCCATGTCGCAGCCGGCCACTAGGTTCCCGCACTATGTTCGTTGGTCTCTAGGAGGATCTCCTTAACAAGCTAATGGTCGATACTACATCTTCAATGAAGTCCCACAAAAAAGTATACCAAAGGAATCCCACGTCATAGGGGTCTCAACATAACAGACGTCATGTCAATCAGACAACAGGTCTGAGAGTTATTAGCCTTTTAGTCCCGGAGGACTGGTTGGATTCGTTCTCGATCCAACCCGATCGTACCTCAACTATAATCAAAACTCTAGTATGGTAAACTTAAAGGGAAATTCTCGATCCATGACGTTCAGCACCACTGAAGGATAGTCTAATAGACGTCTGGTACAATATTTTTGTCCAAAAGAAGTAAATGGGTCGTAGTGGTCTCGGGTCCGGTCCGACCCGATCCCACTGACCCGACCCGCAGGGCAGCCCATCATGTAGGGTACTGCGAGGGTGCAGACTAGCCACGAGGGTTGGGGACCAGCTGTGAGAGTGGTGGTCCAGCCGTGAGGGCGTCGTATTGGCCTTGATGGTGGCGGACCAGCCGCGATGGAGGTGGACCGACCACGGGTCGGCGGACCGGCCATGGGGCGGCGGTCCGGCTACGGGTTTTCGGCTCGGAGTACCGGCGGGTAGTGCGAGCTGGGGCTGCTCGGAGGTCCGGCGTGCAGCTCGAGCTGGGGAGGCTAGGAGGGGAGACGGGTGGCGCGAGCCGGGGAAGCTCAACCCTAGGTGTCGGGCTTGTTCGACTGGGAGGGTGGACCGACGCGGGGGGCTCGGCCGGGGCGTGAGGCCAGTTCGGCCGGTAGGCAAGAGCACCGCGAGGAGGCTCGGCCAGGGCGTGGAGCAAGGGCATGTGGCCGGTTCGGCCGGGAGGGCGGAGCGCCGCAGGGGCGGCGCGGGTCACCGAGGAAGCGGGGGGGGGGGTAGTGTCGTTGCCTTCGTCACCTTCGTCGCCTTCGTCGCCGTCCTCCATTTCGAAGAGCACACCAATGAAGAATGGAGGAGGGGTCGGGCCATGTTTGTTTGGGCCGAACCCTCAATTTTTATATTGTAGCAAGCGGTTCACAAATAATGAAGACTTAATGATGAACATCAAACCATAATCCTCATTAAATGATTCTTCCCATCCTGTACAAGAAATGAAGGGAGTACATGGAAAATGATAAACATTTAAGAATAAACCCCAAAATCGTTTGCTGATGACATTGGCACTAGAAGGTAGTACGGTCGTCAATTCTCTGTAAATGAGGATGTCCAAATTGGAAGAAGTCTCGAGGAATATGTTCAAAGGAGGTCGACAAACTAGATTGGTGGAGCATTCTTTGTTGGAGAACTTTCTTCGTTAGAGAGCTTTCTGCAAAGTTCTCCCAATCCTCCTTTGTCAATAATTTGCCAACAAATGAATAACCAACCAAATAAAATATGTTTATTTATTTAATTAGTTTGAAATCAGAGATGGTTTAATTAATTGGAAACAATAAATGGGTTATGTTGGCATAAAATTCAAATTTGAGGATTCCAAGGGTTGGTACAATTAATTAAGGGGGTGGTGGCACCATTAAGTGGGATCTCAATAGGTTTCTCCCCACTTTATAGGGAATTCAAGAGGTTTTACCTCAGGTGGTCCCCACCACTATAACCTCTCATGGGAGGTTAATTCAGGTGGTTCCCACCACCATAACCTCTCTTGAAAGGTTTAGGTCTGGTTGTCCCCATCTGAAATATCCACATGGGATGGTGGTTACAACAAAAGAAAATAAAACATGTGATTATTTTATTTTATCATTTCCACAAAAAACCTAAAAACTAACATCCACCCTAGGCCAACTGCCATCAAGGTGAAAGTCTCTTAAAGAGAATATCGGCTCTACGAGTTCAATAATGCCCTCAGATTTCAATTCCGAGAACCGGTTCAAATGTTAGAAAAACCATCTCATACGTTTACTAAATGTACCTGATGAATGTTCAGAAATTGGTTCCAGGCACACCTAGCCTTAGAATCACATGCTGTCAATTTTTGAGGAATCGATAAATTCCCAAATATTTTAAAAAAATATGTACACAGAATATCTGGGTCCTTAAAAAATATGTGGTTTTATTAAAATGAAAAAATGCACATTCTTATTTATTTTTAAGCCAAAATAAGATGCATTTAATGGTTAATATGTTGAAAACAAGGAAAATTATTATGAAATCACATGAAATCAATCTGTGATTAAATTTTAACACATTTGAATAGACTTCATGTAAACATAACATTAAGTATTGTCAAAATGAATGGTAAATAGTTAAATTGGACATTGAAGTCTTTATAATCACGCATCAAAGAGTCAACATTTATTAAATGACAATATATTGTGATCTCAGCTCATGTCAGATTGATGGGTTATTTATTCGTAGACGACATAAATTCATCGAGAGTAATTCTCCAGTGATTTCATGATAATAAAAGAAAAATTTTTAGGATTTTTTATATTCATTTTCTTCTGTTTATTGGTATTCTTTATGAATTATATATTTAACTAGTTTTAATTAGCTTCTGAATTATTTTAATATTCTCATTTTTTTGGATTGCGTATCTTCTTTTATCATTATTTTTTAAATTTTCTTTTTTCCTCCACCATTATTTATACCTAAACATCACCATTAAATTCATTTATGATTGTATATTCTATCTTCGTATTCTACTTCACATTAAACTAATAATTCTAGATTCTACCCTAAATTAAAATAAACTATTAATTTAGGATTTTTAACCTTTTTAAATTTGGTATTTGGATTTTTTATTATAATTTTGTTAATTTTTCCTTTATTTTTTATTTTATTTCTGGATATTTATATATATTTTTTCTATATATATTGTTTCGACTATTTATTCACAAACATATCAAAATAATTCCTTTTCATGATTTATAATTTTAACTTCATGATTTTTTATATTGATTTTAATTGTTCCATTTTTTGTTTATAAACCAAATTTATCTTCTACTTTTGATCATGTATTAATACTTATGCGTTTATGTCGCTTGATATTTCTTTTATATTCTACATTATGATTCAATTTTAAAATTTTTATTGTTTCTTATTATTTTCTTAATATCTCGATTTCGTTCTAATAAATCTTTCTTGTTTTTAGATTTTGGATTCTACTTTATATTTCAATTACAAATTTCTCCCACTTCAACATTCAATCATTATTTTCTGGTTTCTCATTTTAGATTAATCTAGTATAGGTGATTTGAATATTTATTTATTATATCAATGTTTTGAGTTTCACTTTTACTCTATCTTTGATTTTTTATTTATGATATATATTTTTTCAGTTTCACGTTTACTTTAACATTTGGAAGTATTATAATTTTTTATTCTACCTCTACATTTGGATATTATTGTTTTTTATTCTGTTTATGATTCATCTTTTATAAATGTATATATGATTACTTTGACTTAAACATCCACTTATTATTTCATTCATTTCCCACTACTTCTTCTATTTATCCTACAATTACTTTGTAAACTGTATATATATGTAGTTCAACTTATTATTATAAATATTTATTTATTTATTAAATGTTTATTTCTATCTCTTATTTTTTGTTTTAATTATTTCATTTTAACCATTATAATTTAACTCATCTAATTCATTTTCTACTAACTCTATCTCTATATCCATTTCCAATTTTCTACCTTCTATTTTCAATTTATGATTAATACTTTCCTTTAATTTTTTCTTCTATATTTTCTTCCTTTTTTTCACAAATATCCTTATATATAATTGATTATATTGAAAGAATAACCGTTTTAGGTTCTTATGGTTTATTTATTTAAATTATTATTATTAAAATTATTAAAATTATTTTATTTTTAATTATAAACAATATAATGAAAAATTGAATTTGAATGAAAAATGAAAATATTTTGAAAATGAGATAGAATATTTTAAAACAACATATGTATTATTTCTTAGAGAAATTTGTTTTTTTTGTAATGAAATTTAGAAATATTTAGTTTTAAACCCTTAGGACGCCCTTGCATGCAGAGGAGGTTCCTCAGGCAGTCTATCAAGAAAAGATTAATCATCTGATATATGATTACTAACCTTATTTATTTTTATTTTTTTCATGCATTTAATATTCCATTCGAGATCATAAAATTTTTAAAATTATTTACCATTTAATTAAAATTAATTAAAATTAAATTCAATAACGTTAATGGAGGATGGAATGATGCAGAATTAAACCACCCTTCTTAGGTATAATGAAATTATATAATCTTGGTTACACTGATGATGGTGGTGAAACCACTGATAATATTGGATGATAGTTTCAATTCAATTACAAAATTATATATTTCATTTAATTTTTTTAATGAATAACAATACACCTTTTATTTTGGTTATTTTAATTTGATTTTTTTCCTTTACAAAATTTTTCAGTATCCTAGATTTCAGTTATTGGGGGTTTCACGTACATTTATAGTGGCCTTGTGATCTAGTGTTGGTGGAAACACAATTCTACCAATTATGTGGAGTGCTAGTTGGCCAGATGATTTTGATAGGACCTACATTGATGAATCTTTTTTTAGTGATCTATACTGGCTAGGCCACCTAAAAGAATTATCATAACCACTATGATAGGGGCATCGTGGGCGGAGGGGAGAAATTATTTCATTATCTCTATGTAATATTAATCTAAATCTTTACAAAATCATATCTTCTGACTTGGACATCTCTATTCATCTGGATCTGAATATATTCTTTAGATATATAATGGTATAGATTTTATAGTTTCTAGAATTTATTGAAAATTATATCAAAAAAATGTCACTTAATTCGAGAATATTTGGCTACACGACCTTATAAGAGGCATCATTATATAATTCATTTTACAAATGAATATGATTGTAGAAGTCAGATGCCCTTATACAATTGTTTTTGTTAATGAAGAGCACACTCACTGGTTTTATATCGGTTTTCAATCAAATATTAATTAATTATGATAACAATGGTGTAATGTTTTCAAAATTAAATATACATTTTCTCTTTTCTATTATAATAATTATTAAATTGAATAACTATTGAATTTTTAGAACAAAAAAAATGAGTAAACGGGCTTTGATTGGATTGAAAACAAAGTAATATAATATTTGATTCATTTATAGTAAGAATGGACTAACCACACATCAATATAGCACAAGAAGTTCTTGGTAATATTAAAAGGGTTATTTGGAATTTATATTCTTAATAAGGTGGGTTAAAACTAAAATAAAGGGATTACATTTTCATGAAAATTTATGAATTTACAAATCGACAGCTTGTCAATCCAATATGTGGGAAGTTATAATTACTGGAAATATATATTTAATAGAGTTAATTCATTAAAAAAAATTCTTGTTGGTATAAACTAAAAAATTAATGAATATTATCATTAAATTAATGGAAAATATGTCGATCAATTAATGTTTTACATGAAGAAATATACTGTATGTAAATCTGAGTTTTGGTTTGTATTAAATCACCTAAAATATGTTATTTTGATTTAATAGTCTGAAAACATGTGTCAAAGTTTGAATTATTAGAAAAAGGACATTAATTATAGTTAAATATGATTAAAATTATAGTTTTTCATTTTTTTACATGTTTCAATAGACCCCACTTTAATTTGATAGGAGTATTTCTCGAAATGAACGAATGAACACATTTATTGATTTAAAAGTAAGAAAACATACACCATAGAGTAAATAGAATGAAAATGTTATGAATTTTCATGAAATAAAATTACATTGGTATTTGATTAATTTTCGATATGTATGAAAAATACTTATATCAACTAATCCAGTCATTTGGATGAAATGACTGAAAAAATAGATTATTTAAACATAAAATTATCTAAAACATGTGTTCACAATTCAAAACCTAATAAATAAACTCATATTATGATCTCCTTGAACATAATATTTACAGACCATCTATTACTATATTTACATTTATCCATAATAATTTTAAAATTATTTCATACAACTTTGAGATCAGTTGTTAGGTCTTTAACCTTTTCTTTTATAATTGTTTACTAGGAAATAAATAAGAAATCAATTTTTTACTTATATTTCATTAGCTTAGTCTTAATGGAAATATGGTTAGTTTTATTGATTATATTTTTTATTTTTGGAAAAAAAATCCTAAAATCGTTCTATATATAACATTATTTCTTCCCCAGTATCGAATTTAAATTCTTCTGTGGCTCTAGCTTCAGTTTCTACCTCTACTTCATATTCAACTTATTTTGTATTATGTTTCAGGTTTTCACATCAAATTCGGTATTTTTTTATTCATCTATCATAACTTATTCCCCACCATCATAATTAAATTATTTTATTATTCTAGTTTCAATATTTTAAATTTACCTCATATTCAACATCCACTTCTGGTTTCTTACCAACTCTACAATAGACTATTACTTATGGATTGTTACTATTTATCATTTTTGATTTTAGAATATTGTTTTTTCAATTTTTTTAACATTATTTAAAATTTAATTTATTATTATTATTTCATGATTCTTATATTTCATTTTCAATTATATATTGTCCTACATATACCTCTCATTCTACTTATATGTTCACACTTTGAGATTTAATATTTTTGAATTTTATTTTAATTATTTTGATTTTTCTTATTTTTATACTTTCGTTTATGTTAGTACTTATTTTTTTGTATTCTAAATTTCCACTATCCAATTAATTTTTTTTATATTTCCTATTAATTCTTATATTGGATTATGCCTATGAATATTGGTTCAAAATTTCACTCATAGTTCTTCTTCAGTGTAATGTTTTTTATTTTGATTCTTCTAACATCTACCTTTTACATTATCTTTTTCAATAATTGTTTCTTTAGAATTTTGTTTTTACTTCATTATTCTTCTCTAAACTCTCAAACCTTTATATTTACTTCTTAAATTTTCTTTTAATTATATTTTTTTTCCAAATAATATATTTATATTTATTTTTTTGAGTTATTTTTTTCTTCATCTATGTTTTCTTCTAGGTTACTTCTTCTACGTCTTGTTGAATTGATTTTTCATTTTTACAAACATTTAATTTTTCATATAATTTCCATCATCAATATTATAGATTAAATTCTTACATTAGTTTAACCCTTTCCCTATAACATTATTTTACATAATGTATTTAAAAAAATCCTTATACTTTTATTTTATTCCTTTTGTGTATGTATTTTATTTATTATTATCTTAAAATACTAAATTTTTTATTCTACTTACAATCATCTTTTGATCTTATCCTTATAAAATTCTAGATGACTGATTCTATTTCACCATATATTTTATCTTTTGTTTCTATATTTAGAATTGGATTTGAAATATTAACCCTCCTTCTTCTTCATGATTATGGATTTTTATTTGAAAATTGATTCTATTTCTCATTTTATTTTTACATTAAATTCTTATTCAAATTTTTTATTTTCTACATCATAATATTATTGAACATTTTATCATTTATTGACATATATTTTTCTTCCAACTTCTCATTTTTTTTAAATTCTACCTTTTGGTAGTTTTTTTAATTTGTTAGTTTTTTTAAATCACTCTAGTACCTTATCAAAATTCATTTATATTTATATATTTGAGATTATATTTCATCTACCACTTCCACTTTTTCCTTACATTCATATTTGATAATTATTTTCATATTCCAAATTTTAACTTAATATCTTCTTGGTGAAATGAATTTTGATTTATGATATCTATGTTTTGAGTTTGATTTTTACATTTTTTTGTATTATTTTTTTATTTTATAAATACTTCAATATATAGATGTGTCTCATTTTTTTAGGTTTATTATTCAAGGTTTTATTATGTTTTTATGTATATGTTGACTTCCAATTCCACATATCCTATCAAAATTTCCTTAATACTTGTACTATTTATCATACTCTATATTTGGAAACTATATATTCATCTCTTTCATCTTATGATTCTACATATCTATATAATTTTGTTTTTTCTTGTATTGAATATTAATCTTTTTACAATATTTATATGTCTACTTCAACTTCCCATTATAATTTAACTTCTTCTTTCAAACATAAAATATTACTTTGGTGCTTTCTCGCAGTCTCTAATTTCCAACATCATTTTCATTTAGTTCATCTTATGCTTTTCAACATGTATTTTTTTTCAAATTTTGTTTCTAAATCATGTTTATTTCTTATAATGTTTTCCTTTTAGCCCGTATCATTTTCCTCATCTAATTTATTTTATAATAATTTAAAATCTATGTATATTTTATTTTTTATGTGTTGTGTTTTCTATTATTTTTATTTTCATTCCTTTTACTTTTTCTTCTTCTATATTTTCTTCTAAATCCCACTAATGCACTGATATACATAAATGATCAACTAGACAGAAGATTTTTTTTGGATTTTTTTGTTTTTATATAAATAAAATTTATTAAAATCAGTAAAATTAATTTATTTTAATTATCAATTTTATAATTATCAATTTTTTTTGAAAGAAAAATTAAAATTTGTAACAAATGGGATGTCTTATTTAAAAATAAATTTTGTAGTATTATATAGAGTAATGTGTTTATTATGGAAAAAATAAGAAGTTTTTAGTTTCAGATATTTATTTGGAGCTTGCACGGTGATGTGGTCCCCAAAGCACTATCAATAAAAGACAAATCATCTGAGATATGATTTAAAAACATATATCTTTATAGTTTTAATGTTCATTTTGATGTTTGATTTGAGATAATAATATAATTTTTCGTTATTTTTTAATAAAATTTTAATTTAATTAATCATTATTAAAATTAAATTTAATAGAGTTGAAGTAGGATTGAATGATAAAGCTTTACATTGTCCCCTATAGGATATGATTACATGAGTAATTATTAGTTATGATAATAACATCATGATAAACACCACTGCTTTTGAAGGATGATTGTTATTTGTTTTCAGAAAACAGTATCCTCCAAATAATTTTTTATGAATAAAAATACATTTACATATATTTTTGTCTTTAAGAGAACTTTAAAATATCCTATAGGTTAGTTTCTGAGGGTTTGAAAAGAATTTCTAGTGAACATGGGTTTGAGTATTGTAGGGGATAGTATACATATTATAGGATGGGATAGTGGGCCTATTGATCCAGATAGGACCCATGTAGATGACGTCAGTTTTGGTTATTTGTACAGGCAAGGTAACCTGGAGGAATAAAAAAATGTCCAAGTTAGAGGAATCTTGTGGTGATCGGCGATACCCATTGATACTCGAAATGAAATTTAATATTAATTCAGTGTAAAATCCTATCTTATAACATCAAATTATCTATGACTTTGTATTCAAATAAAATTTTACAAGTTATTTATATGTATATTTCATTGGTTGTGGAATGGATAAGAAACCTAATTCTTGAACTTTTCACATCCTAGATGATGCTGTAACTTCTTTGTCCATTAAGAAGCCTCAGACTATAAAACATTCCTCTTCTGGTGATGATAATAGTAATTGGATTCTATTATGCATAATTTTTGTTCGAATTGTTATTAATGGTGGGTTTTAGCACCATGGATAGTGCCCGTAACCATTAATCCACGTAGTGGATTTTACATAGTGTATTTTTTATGGAACAATTTGGAGAGTGCAATATTCCACTTTGGCAGGTCGAGGCGTGTTTCACTCCACATCAACATCGATTTTCTTGCATTAGTGTCATGCCCACTTCCTCCCTGATGATACACTATAAGTGACTATAATTTTTTATGGCTGTTTTTAGACAACAATATGTCTTTGATAACAAGAACCCATTCAGAATACATTAATCACCATGACATATACACACTAACTCACCATGGGAAGGAAACACCTGATCTGTTTCCAGAAACCCAACCACCCAACCACCCAACTAAACCTATACCTTTTTCATGTTACTAAGATAAAATACTTACCCAAAAAAAGAAACATTATAGATTATTTCTGGTATTCAACATTATTATGTTTCATTTTCCATATTTTTTTATTCCTATTCTAATTTTCTATCATTTATTATTTCCCCATATTTTTTTATATTTTTTTCAAATTTAATTTTTCTTAGTATTAGTATTTCCTTCTTATCGATTCTTTATTTTCATCTATTTTTTGAATTTTTTCTATTTTTTAATTGATTTTTTGTTTTTATTTTTGTTTTCAATTATTATTTTAGTACCTTATCTGTAAAATTGTTTATTATTTGGCTTTTTATATAGATTGTATTAATTATTCATAAAATATTTAATATCTATGCATATGTTAGCTAAATTATTGTTTTTCTTGTTTTTATGTTCTTATATGTATTCCATTCACCATAAGTTCATATCTTCACACACTATGCAATGAATGTTTATGCTATGGTCCCTTATTTATATTTTTTACAATGTACTTCAAAGGACCATAGTTTTGGTTGAAGCAAACACTCATAGAATTTGGATGGATTTTCAATCAAACTATGAATCTTTTTTATAACAGTTATACCAATTCATTATCGTAAAATGTTAGTCTTATAATTTTCTAGAATTATTATTACTAAATTAAAAATATAATAACAATAAAATAAAAAAGATCCAATAATCTCAAAATGGAATAAAATGTTATCAATTTGATATTTGAGTTATTTTCGATCAGTACGAACCATACACACATCTATATGACACCCAGATTATTCAACATGATTTAAAGTTTCATTTTAAATTTATATAATTTTTAATTGGTATTAAAACTAAAAATATGAGGTGTGGCATCTTGAGTTTTATAAAATAAACACTACATTCATTTGCATTAATTATATGCAACATGGAGCTTAAATAAAAAACTAAATATTATTATTTGAATGATAACATTGTAACCTAAACATCGGAATGGAGGGAATGAATATTGTCAAATGAAATATGAAAATATGGTGAACAGATGTTCGAATAATGATTCTTTGGTAAAAAATTTATAAATTGAAAAACAAACAAATTAAATGTATAGGATGTGTTCATATAAAAACCTATTTAAAAAGAGAATAATTATGTTTATAAAATAATATAACTCGTTATGGATTTTTATTTAATGAAAAAAAATATTTAATATATTCAATTTAATTTTTTAAATTCCTATTATATGTTTTCTTGATATTATATAAGAACAATTCAATTTTTCGGATAAAAAATTTTTTTTTCTAAAAATGAAATTTTAAAGCATTTTGATAGTGAACCATTTTTAAAATTATTCTTTGACACTTTTATATGTTCTATTTGAAAAATCTTTTCTTATTTAGAATCATGACATAAAAATTTAAAATTAATGAATTTGTGATAATTTTATGATAACTACCATGTTTTGATGAATAATAAATATTCGCTAAATTCTAATTGAAAACAACTTTTTTACATCAAGAAAATTTATATGGTTAAATCGTATTATTTAATGTTTTTAAAGAATAAATAGATTATTTTCAATTTAACCCAATATTGGTCACTAGATGTAATTTCACATTGAAATTGGACATAAACACAAGTTAATATTTTAGTAGTTTTTACTTCATAAAAACATGCTCCCTGGTTTTGACAAATGGATTTAAATTTCAATTAATTTATTATAATTCCATATTTGGAATTTGGAAAAATTATTTCCATATTTGAAATTAGATGTTCCAATTTTTGTGAATAGGGACATTTTATTTTTCAACATTATGAATTGAATGTTCAGAAATTAGTTTTATTTAATATGGTTAAAGGAAAAATTTGGTAAATAAAGGTAAAAAATAATTTTATAATAATATAAAACTATCCTAAATCCTTTCTTAATCCTATTTAACGAGTAATTCCAGACCATTTTAATCATTAGTATGTTATTGTGGCATTTGTAAGCCATTTGGGAGTGATAATGACATGTTGTAATAATTAATTTATTATAAGGAAAAATATAACATAAACATGAATCTTATTATTAAAACAATTTTATATGGGATTATATAATTGATATATTAGACTATAAATATTCATTATAAATATAAAAATATTAAATACACAATGATATTTAATTTATAATTTTTAGAAATTAAATAAGTAATCTTAATTATGACACAATGACGATGTAGTGATTGCTTCATTAAACAATGATTCAAATAAATGTTATTATGAATATTAAAATATATATTATTTGACATAATTAATGTCATCCATTAATTCTATAGATTAATATGACATGTTATGATTGATTCAATGTTTTTTTAATAAAACAATTAGTTAAGAATTTTTAAAAAAGGCATGTATGAATAGTGTCCAAATTTGACATAATTAATAACTTAAAATATAAAATAGTTTATTAAATGATATTTAATTCTTAAAAAACTAAGATTCATAAAAATGGTTATGATAAGTCCAAAAAATCCATAAATAACTTATTTGTGGTTATTTTGACATGATATTGAAATGACATTCACCCACCATGTGTAAATAACATGATATAAATTTAAGATTAAAATTGTAAAATAAGGGTTAAAACAAAATGATAAGGATAGAAATTATTTAAAACCTGTATAAAAATTATTGGATGATGGGTATTCGAACCAAAATCATCTAATATTTTAATTAAATGAGTTTTGGACCATTCTAAATACAAATTGTAATTGTAATAAATTAATATTTCAAGACTTTCCTAAAGTGTTCTTCCTACCTCTTATAAAAGGCCACCAACTGTACCCATATAACTACAACTTTAAAACACATTGTATCATCCAAATTCTTATAAAATAATATCCTAAATTCCATAATTTTCTTCTATAATCCTTACCTTGGGTATAAGACAACTTAAGAATTACCTTTAGTTAAATTCATAAAAAGTTAACCTATTTAGAAGAAATGTCTTCTCTCAATTTCATTTCTCATATTTTCATTCCCTAGTCACTAGGGTATTATTATTACTTTATTCAATAAAAAAAGTATCCTAATAAAAATAGGATGTTTTTATGAGAATAATTTTAACGACACTTACACACACCTCCATATAATGGATACAAACATATTGTTTATGTGTACGACGAACTAATGCCTCACGAAAAGATGATTGTTCAATTTTACCCTACCACCTCTCATGGTGTCCATTATGATGGAAATGTATTTATTTATGATATATATTATATTTATATTGTTTCTATAATTCTGTAATTTTATTTACAAATTATCTTTATGATTTCAATGATGTGTAAATACTATAATTTCATTTGAGGAAGTGTGGACTACCACCCCCTCAAAGGGAAATGACTCATTCATGATATAAATGGAACATATAGAGGATGGTTTTATAAAACCTATGATACATAAATTACATAAATATAATAATTGTATCATAATATATGTTTATATCATTTTATTATTATTCGTTTAATATGAAAATTAAATAAAAGTAGCATTCATGCGTACGTACAGCCTACCATCTTTATGAATGGTGAATTTCATTTATTATCTCCAAATATTATGGAAAATATAAATACATATTATATATATATATATATATATGATATTTAAATCATGATTAATAATCTGGAGATTATGGAATTTTGACGACATGGTCAATTTTCTTAACACAAGTTCATTTTTGACTCAAGTACTGAATATCGACAAACAGTTCGATATGAACTTAAATAATTATGTAGTTTTTATAACATGATGATAAGTAATATAATATGAATAATAAACATGAAAAAGGTTATAAATAATGTATAAATTAATATAATTTTATTATTCGGGAATCGAAAGAACAAATAATACAAGTCAAACTCAAGGTAAAGGAATTTCATAACCCATTTTCAATTCATTGGGTTGATCTTCCACTTCTTGACTATGTCAAGCTATGATTATGTGAGAAATTATTTTTTCTATATTATATTTTATTTATAATTTCATTATTTGGATTTATATCGAATACACAGAATCAATCTAATTTACAAACAAAATGATCTTGTTAAGGGAATTTCTAAACTCAATTTCCACTCATAAAGATTTATGCATACTTCGTTAATTATATTATACCAAGATTATGTATATAATCACTTTTTTATATATTTATGTTGTAATTTCCATTTCAATTTTTGTGGATATAATATTTTTATACATAATCACCACATTAATAAATTCTTACACCGTTTATACTAACATTGTAAGGGAACTTCTAAACCAAAATTATATTCTTCAGGTTAATGTTCCACTTCTTTATTATGTCGTGATATGATTATGTGAGAAATATGTTTTGATATACAATCTTATATTTATAATTGATTTATTTTTATTTATTTTTAATACACAATATAAATCAAGTTTATGAACTAAATGATCATTGTAATGAAAATCTTATCTCAATCTCCATTTATTGAGTTATATATCTATGTCATTAGTTTTTTTCCATGAATATGTGTGAATGGCCCCTTTATTTTTTTATAATTAATATCCACCAACATTGGGTGTATTTATATTTTTCACACATAATTATATAATTGATTTAACCATAATCTAATGATATGATCATTGTCAGGGATTACATCTCAATCTCATTTCATTGAGGCATATCTCGATATTGTGCACCTTTGATATCATATAATGTGTATATAAAACCCTTTTGAAATTTTATTTCATGATTTTCAATATTCTAAGGATATTTAATGTTTTTTTGATGTTATTTTTTAATTATTTTAATTTAATTGTTTCTCAAGTATTACAAGACACTTTATCTAAAATATTCTCTTAAATGTTTTAAATATTTATTATTCTAAATCATTCTCATTAATATCCACGTTTTAAATGGTTTTAAGGAATTATTTATATGTAAATTAATGATTTTAAATGTTAATTTCTTTTAAAAAATTAAATTTGGTATGGGACACCTTGATTCAATAATCTCTTTACTAACTGTTGTAAATGGTTTTGGAAATTGATTGAATATTTCAATATCTTGAATTGATTTATGGGGATTGATGAGTGAAATGCTGATAATTTAAATCTTTTATGTGTTATAATTATGTAATAGTACTTGGAAATTTGACTAGTAGTTATGTGATAAACCAAATACAGGTGGTTCTGTGATAATATTATGGTGGGTGAGCCCGTGATATCTCTCCAATGCATTAGGTATCATGACGAAGGTAAATGATAAAATTACTCCTAGGAGACTTATGGAATATACTGTGTTGGGTATTCCAAATGTGACCATGAACGTCACTCCCTATGTAGCTAAGAAATATAAAATATAAGTATTATATGGATTCTATATTTACCTTTTTGTTTTATTATATCTATAATGTTTTATAGGAATCTTATGATTACATAATGTATACTAAGTAGTTTATGTTTTATGGGTGAAAAGTATGATTTTGTGAAAATGATTTCAGGGGTTTTAAATATTCATGGACTAACGGTATTATTCATTGTATAATAACCCTTACTAATCTTTTTATGCTCATCCCATGTTTTTTAAATATTTTTCAAAGGGTATAAGGAAGTGTAAGCGAAAATAATAATTCACGCATATTTTTATCAAGAAATGAATTCTCGTTTTTAAGTCATTTTATTGTTGTGAAAACAATGGATAGAGTAGAAGTGTGTACATTTTCATATTTGAGATGTAATTAAATAGTAATGGACCAATTCTATAAAACTATAAAACATAAAATATCCTCAATTTTAAAGAGTGTAAATTCTTGTTCAAAATCATGATTTTGTACTGTATAAGGCTGGGGCCATATAGTTGGTATCATAGGAAAGGTTTAGACAAATTTAGAGATTATAATGTTTTCTTCAGGGTTATGGATTTCATAATTTGTTTATAATTTTGAGGTTGATCATAATTTCAATGTATTATAAACCCCTTTTTAAGATTTTTGATCATAATATTAAGGTAACTAATGTTATTTTTGAAGAGATTCTCCTTTGAGGAAATTATTTGTTATTGATTTTTGGGATGCAAAATGTTAGTTAGGAGATAACATTTGAGGTTAAAATATGTTATGGTTATATTTTAGGATTTTATCTCTTTTTTGGTAATGTTATAAAATTATATTATTTTCAAAAATCGATAACATGCAGACAATGTGACAACCCATCATGTCAGACAAATATGCAGGAATCTGACCCACAATCAAAGAGCGACTGGGATTTATCTCCTACCACTAGACTACGTGAAGTCCTTGTTCAGTATGACATATTATTTTCAGTTAAATGATTGTATTGATCCAGAATAAATTGATTTTGAGAACTTATGTTTTATCAAATGGATATCCAAAGTATAGTAAAATGATTTTTTAATTATGTGATAAATTTTATTTTGGAAGACATTCACTAATTTGGGAACACTATATCCCTAAGGAAAATATTATACCATGGGATTTCATTTGAGGAGTAATGGATTATTTTTTTTGGAACAATATATGATTTTATTTAGGATATATGGAGATTTGGGTAATTTATGGAAATGTTTAACTTATCATAGAGAATATATGATTAAGTTAATTACTTTTAACTATGATACTTTATGAGTAGTCGAAGTTATTTGGAGAAAAATGTTATGATTTATCATAGAAGATTGTGTGATCAAATCCTTCGAAATTTTAGGTTTCAATAATTCTTTGGATTATTTTGAAGAATTTTAAGGACAATTTTTTATTGAATGGTGTCTCTAGAAATTTTGGTATTGTTTGTTAAATTTTGGAGATTAAGAGTAGTATTTATTTTTAGAATGGATTATTATTTTATGGTATAATATAATCTTGTACTAACCCTTTTGGTTTTGTGTTAAATTTTAAAGACAAGGGAAATATATAGTTCATCTTTTGCGGAATATGGTATTCTCTATACATTTATTCTAGCACTTAAGATGTGACCAAGTAAACTTGAATACTCATTATTTGGAGAATAGAAGAGTTTTTGGTGGATATTTATTAAATAATGAATCTATACTTGAAAAGTAAGTATATTTCCTTATGTTCTTATTCAATATAGTAATACAATTCTTCAAATTTATGAAAAGGGCCTTAAAAAACATTTTCCATTTATTTTTCGTACTAGGAAATGAAACACTACATAACCAATCACACGTTTATGGTTTTTTGGTTATTAAATTTTTCTTAATAATTTTTATTATTTCTCTCCATCAAAACATGGAAATTATTTTTTTCCATATCCATGGTTTCCTACATATAACACTAGTATATGTTATCTTGGGTGACCATTGTACTTATCATTATTTCTTTCTTTTAATGTAATACTTTTATTAACCATTTTTTCAATGTGGTTTTTAATGAAGTTAACAAGACAAATATTAAAATTCTGAAGTTGAAATTTCCAAAAGGGTGGAATGATGTAACATCCGGAGTTTTATGAAAGAAACACTATATTCAACAGCATATATGATATGATACATCGAGCTTAAACGAACAAAAAAATATTATTATTTAAATGTCACCATTATAGCCTAGCCACTATATTATAGGGAATAAATAGTGTCAAATAAATTATAAAAATATGGTTTACAAATGTATATATAATTATTCATTGGTTAGTAATTTTTTTATAAATCTAAATAAAAACCAATTCAATATAAAAGATGTGTTTTTTTGAAAAAATATTTAAAAATAGAATAATTGTGTTTATAAAATAATATCACCTTTTATGTATTTTTATTTATTGAAAAATATATGATATATATTCAATTTAATATTTTAAATTCATTATATATATTTTATAGATTTAATATAAGAAAAAATTCAATTTTTTAGATAAATAAAGTATTTAAAAAAAATGAATTTTTACTACCTATTGATGGATAACCACTCTAAAATTTAGTTTTAGACACCTTTATATGTTCTATTTGAAAAAAATAAACTTTCTATTTAGAAACAAGACATCAAAATTTAATTTGAATGAATTCTTAATATTTTTTTGGATAACTATCATGTTTTGACGAATAGATAACATATTCTAAATTTTAATCGGAAACAACTGTTTCCATCAAGATAAATTATATGGTTAAATCATATTACGTACTTGCTTTAATTCATAAATGGAATATATTTTTACCATTTAATCTAATTTTGGTCATTATAAGTAATTTAACATTGAAATTGCATATAAACACATCTCAATCTTTTGTATGTTTTTACTTCTTGAAAACATGCTTTCTGGTTTTGACAACAGAAATTAATTTTAAATTAATTCTTACCAATTATATGTTTTTAATTTAGAAAAATAGATTCCATATTTTTAATTATTGGGTTAAAATTATTTGAATAGTGACATTTTATTTTTGGACATTATGAATAATGTTATAAGTAATTTTTTTTATTTATCATGGTTAAAAGATAAATCTAGTAAATAATGGTAAAAATTAATTTTATAATAATATAAAACTACCCTAAAAAGTGTCTTAATTCTATTGGATGAGTTATATACGACCATGATCATCCTTAAGCCAAAATGGTTTCATTTGGGATCCACTTGGGAGTGATAATGACATGTTTTAATAATTAATTAAAAGTAAAGAGAAATATAACATAAACACATATCTTCTCACTAAAAAAAATTAAATGGGGATATATAACTAATATCTTCGACTATAAATAGTAATTATAAATATAAAAATATTTATTAAATAATTTTTTTATTTATAATTTTAAAATATTAAATAAATAAATTTAATTCCGTCACAATGATGATACATTTATTGTTACATTAAAAATTCATTCAAATAAATGACATTATAAATATTAAAATAAATATTATTTGACATAATTAATGTCATCCAAAAATTATAGAGGTTACAATGAAATTTTAGGATTGATTCAATATTTTTATAGAAAAATTCATGTTTTTATATATTTTTTAAAATGTCAAGTATGAATAGTGTCCACAATTGACATTATTCATAACATAAAATATAAAATAGTTTATTAAATGATATTAAACTCCTAAAAAAATTATATTTGTCAAAATGGTTATGATACGTCCAAATATGTCATAAATGACTTTTTTGTGGGTCGTTTGACATGATATCGAAATTATATTAACCCATAATGTGTAAATAACATGATAACAATATAAGATTAAAAATGGTAAAATAAGGGTTAAACAAAAATGATAAGGATAAAAAATATTCAAAACATGTGTAAAATTTTTGGATTTTTCTTATTCAAATCAAAATCATCTTATCTTAGAATAAAATAATTTTTGGAAGATTTTTATTTTAAATTTTATTTATAATAAATTAATATTTCCAGACTTTCCTAAAGAGCCCCTCCTTCCTCTTATAAAAGGCCACCACCTCTACCCACTTACTAAAATATCTCAATACCCTTGGATCATTCAAATTATACACAAATATGCTCTGAAAATACCTTTATTCCTCCTATATTCCATACCTTGTGCATAAAGAAATTTAATAAATCCATTTGTCTCAAATCAAAATATTTTACCCTATTTAGAGGTAACATCTTCTATCAAGTCCCTTTACTTTATTTTCCTTCTACAATCCGTATTATTTTCTTACTACATGATTAAATAAGAACACCAGTATCCTCAACATACTATGATTATTTATAATATTTTTTTGAACTACACACACAAACACGTCCATCTAATGGATACAAACATATTGTTTCTGTGTACGACCAACTACTGTCTCATGAAATGATGATTATTCAATTTTACCCTACCACCTCTCGTGGTGGCCATTATGATCGAATTTTATTTATATAGGATATAAAATATATTTATATCTTCTCTATACTTCTATAATTTTTATTTATAACATACCTTTATGCCTTCCATTATGTTTAAATTTGATAATTTCGTTTGAGGAAGTGTAGACTATCGCCCACTCAAAGTGATATGACTCGTTCATTCTACACATGAAATGTATAGATAATAGTTTTATTAAACATATGATACTTACATGACATAAATATAATATTGGTTTTATAATATACATTTATATCATTTGAATATTATTCTTTTAATATGATAATGAAATGAAAATAGCGTTCATGCGTACGTACGACCTACCATCTACATGAAAGCTGCATTTAATTTCTTATCAGCAAATATTATGGAATATATAAGTAGATATATAATGGATTTATATGATATTTAAATTGTGAATAATATTTTGGAGATGATGTAATATTGATTGCATGGAAAAATTACATCAAACAAGTTCATTTTCAACTCAAGTGCCAAATATCGACAAACCGATCGATATCAACATAATTAATTATGTAATTTTTAAAACATGATGATAAATAATATAAAATTTAAAATAAAATTGGAAATGATTATGAAGAATTTATAAATTAACCTATGTTTTTTTATTCAATAATATAAAGAATGAACGTGACTATTCAGACTCTAGGTAAGGGATCTTCTTAACCCAATTTATATTATTTGGGTTGACCTTTTACTTCATGACTATGCCATGATATGATTATGTGAGAAATGAATTTTTATATCTTAACATGTATTTATACTTTAATTATTTGGATTTATCGTGAATAAACATAATTGATCAATTTGATTAACAAAATTATCTTGGTAAACAACATTCTATACTCAATTTACTCTCATTGGGTATTACGCATACTTAGTGGATTATATTTTGCAATGATTATGTGTGGAATCAGTGTTTATTTATTTATGTTGTAATTTCCATTTCTCATTGTTGGTATATACTGTTTCTACACATAATCGCCCATGTGATAAATTTTTACATCATTTATATGTACTTTTTATGGGAAAATATTAACCCAATTTTTAATCATTGGGTTAATATTCCTCTTCTGGATTATGTCGTCCTATTATTATATGAGAAATAAATTTTGATATCCTACCTTGTATTTATACTTGATATATGTGTATTTATTGTGAATAAACATAATCAATCTATTTTATTAACAAAATTACATTTGTAAAGGAAATTTTATTGCAATCTCCATTCATTGAGTTAAATATATATGTCATTGGTTTTGTTTTTCCAGGAATACATTTGAATGACCTATGATTTTGGTACACTTAATACCAACATATATTGGGGGTATTTAGATTTTTCACCCATAATTATTTCTTAGATTTATCCTTAATATAATTGTAAGAACCCAGTTTTTTCTACGAAAGACTTTGGAATATTCTTGATGATATTCCAGAGCAGCGCCTTCAGACGGCGCGCGATTCTGAGCCCCGAAGTGGCCGGAATTAAATTTTCAATGCGTTCACACTAGAAATGATAAATAAATGGTATAAATCCTAAAAGAAGTTCAGGATCAGGGATCCGAGTGTACGGATGGGTCCGGAATGGGGTGTTTACCCTAGGAACGACATAAAACTTGTCGGCCCAAGACGTTTGGACCCCTCGCCCGCTTCTGGAACGTTAAACGGATTAATTAATTTATTAATTAATTCGTTTAATGTTGAAACGCGGATATATTTTGAACAGTGGCTCGGATTGGGAAACCGAGGGAACTGTTGAGTTCATAGTGTGCCTTTTACCCTAGGAGTGGTGTAAGTTTTGCGGGCGCGGGCCTTTTGTGAAAAATGGCCCTAGGGGCGTTTTCGTAATTTAGCGGCTTCAGACGTTAAATTTTATAACTTTTGAACAGGGTATCAGATTAAAATTGTGAGACCACCGTTGTGCTCGGAAGGTGGTGTTTACCCTAGGGGAGGCTTAACCTCAACCCCGTCAGGAGTTTCAGATGCGGGTCTTTTCGGGGGTTTTAAATTAATTAAATCATTAATTAATTTATTTAAACCCCTCCCCATCCCCTTCATCCCTTGTTCGTCCCTGGAGAAGCCTCCCTCAAGGCAGAACTCAATCTCCCTCCCCTCCTCCACTCTGGAAAGATGACGGCGCGGCGGCGGATCGCCCGTGAAACTTCGGGCGAAGCCCAGCGAGGTAGGAGGTCTTTCTTTGCGTTTAATTTCTGAACCATCTTTCAACCTCAATTATATGTGTCGATTGCTGTTCAATTGTCGAATCAAAGCCCATAAACGCGTAGTAGATTTTATCCTCTCTCCATAGCTTGTCTCGGTTTGTAAAACCGAGCTCTGAGGACCCCGCGGACGTCCGCCGAACTTTGCGGGTTTTTGAAGTTTCCTGCGGTTTCAGGTTCTCCGGCGAAGTCCAGCGGCGGTGCGGCAGGGGCTCAGGCGGCGGCGCGCGGTGGCTCCTAGCACGGGCGACGGTCGGCAGCGGCTGGGTTCGCGGACGGTGAGCGGTGTTGGGCGGCTTCGGTGGAGCCGGGTGAGCCGGCGGTGGATCGGGAGCTCGAGCGGCAGGCGGTGGCGCGGCTTCGGCCGTCGCCCTCAGCAGACGAACCCGAGGCACCGCGCCTCGGGCGTGCGGCGTGGACAAGGACCCGCCGATCACGGGTCCTGCGGGAGAAGAAGGAGACCGGCCTTCTGGCTGGTCTGCTGGGAAGAACCGGACCCGAGGGGTCCGGTGCGATGAGGTTTAGCCGCGGCCAGCGGGCCGCGGCGGTCTGGACCGGTCCCGACCGGCCCCTTTGGGCCCCTTGCATTTCGGGGGGCAATATCTTTAAAACGGCGCATCCATTTGATTCGCCGTCTGCGGCGATGAGTCCGTATCAACGAGGCTCTCTTTTTAAGTTGTGTTTCGGGACTTTTGGATTTCGTGTCCGAAGACGGGTGACCCGAGAGCTTTAAGTTAATAATATTAATTTATTATTAAAGTTGCGACGGACGTGGCTCGCGAGCCAGACGTCCGATTGACACGCCATCAGAGGTGCTGTGGCCCTGAGGCTGAGACAGTACTTCCAAGGGGGTTCGGAACCTTTGCGGGTTGGTTTCGGTGCTCTACGGCCTGAAACGCAATGTGAATAATTAATTAATTATTCTTGCGTCAGACCTAACTCCCGTTTGGGATGTCCGATTGACACACCGTCAGCGGCAGCATGATCCCAGTCCTTGTGCAGAATTTTTGAGAAGATTTCCAAAGTGTTCGGGTTGGAGATGAGGTGCGGGCCCCACGGGGCCTAGTTCGCACGTATTACGGTGAAACGCCACTTTTTCACCCGACATCTGTTTGGGGTGTTTGAGTAGTCGATTCTGGATGTTTTTCCGAGGGGATCGCGATGGAACAGTTTGCCCGACCTCTTTCGGAGATGTGGTGTGGGTCCCACCCGACCGGGCTACGGTGAATAGTACCGTTTTCACCGGGTGGCCGTTTTGGGTGATTGAGTAGTCAATCCCGTGTGTTTTTTCGAGGGGAACGTAGTGGTTTGCTCCGTTTTATTAGTTTCGGGATTCTGGGGTGGGCCCCACGCGGGTTGGTCATGGTGAATAGTACCTTTTGCACCGGTTGACCATTTCGGGGGAGTAAGTAGTCTATCTCACGTGTTTTTCCGCGAGGATTGCAACGGTGTGCTCCGTTTGGTTGTGCGGAGCCTCTTGAATGATCTTGTTAAATGTGGAAATGTGGAGGTGCCCTAGTGGCGGTCCTTCTACCGTGTTTGTAGCGGACCTTTGGCGAGTGATCGCGCGCACTCTTGGGAGAATGATGTAAGTGGTTCACGAGATGTGGTTGGTTCTTCCTCAGCAGATGTGGTGGAAGGTTGGAGTGGTTATGTCACGCCTTCGCGTTGACGTTGGGTGCCGTGTGCACGATAGCCTATGGGATGGAGACGTGGTATACTCTCGGAGTATACGAGAGTGCTTGGAGGTACGTGTGGTGTGTACCTAAGACATTTGTGCGCTCAGTTGGGGTAGACGTGGGGCCGCATGTTGTGTGGGCCCTATGTGCGTGTCGTGTTCTGGCTTGCATACTTGGACCTCTCGCGGCGTAGAGGGTCTCTTTATGCTCGTTTGTTTGGGCTAGCAGGGTGGAGTCTATATCCCCTGGCTTTGTGCTTGTTTGTTTGACCAGCAGGGTTGAGTGGTCTCCCCCTGGTTTCGTTCTCGATGGATTGGATGGTAGCGGTGCCAGTGGCACCTAGTGATGGAACAGGTGCTGAACCCCTTTGGGTGAGTTGTGCTGGAGTTGGGTGGTCGCGTGATGCCCACTCCCTGTTCAGTTGGACAGTGTTGTACCCTCCAGTGTATGTGGCTAGAGCAGTTCCGAGTTTTACCCTCCAGCGGGGCTGGGCAGTGGGTTACTCATCAGATTCTAGGGTCCACCCTCCAGCAGAGACTGGGCAGTGGGTCACCCGACGACCTCTTAGGGCCTACCCTCCATCAGGGCTGGGCAGTGGGTCGCCCGTTGTCTAGTTCTAGGTCTACCCTCCAGCAAGGCTGGGCTGTGGGTCGTCTGTCGATTTATCCCAGGTCTACCCTCCAGCGAGGCTGGGCAGTGGGTCGCCTGATGATGTATTAGGGTTTGCCCACAGCAGGGCTGGGCAGTGGGTCACCCGATGTCTGAATGTGGTTTACCCTCCAGCGGGGCTGGGCAGTGGGTCGCCTGACGATGTATTAGGGTTTACCCTCCAGCGGGGTTGGGCAGTTGGTCACCTGATGTCTGAATATGGTTTACCCTCTAGCGTGGCTGGGTAGTGGGTCGCCGGATGATGTCTTATGGTTTACCCTCCATGAGGGCTGGGCAGTGGGTCACCTGATATTTGGTTATGAATTACCCTCCAGCAGGGCTGGGCAGTGGGACACCTGATAGCATTCCAGACTCAGTCCTCTCGACTAGGCTAGTCTGTGGCTTACCTCCATGATCACCGGAGCGGGATTCTTGGTTGTACGGGTCGGTGATGGAACGACTTGACTTTGAGAACACCTCTTGACTGTAGGGTAGTGATGAGGTGTGGTTTGACTTTCCTAGAACTCGCAAGTACGAGGGGCGCTTTACCCACCGAGACGTGTTCTTGCGAAGCAATCTAAAACCGTGCGGGCGAGTCAGTGCCGCCCAAAGCGGATAGTATCAAGGTGCGGTGACTGAGCCCCTTGGCATGCGGTTCAGGGAAGCCGTGCGGGATACTGGGCATCGATGGTGTTATGTCTGGGACTGTTGGCTACTTCTTTTCTTGGGCTGAGCTATGGGACGGAGATCCCCTTACGGCGTGGTCCGGGCTTCTCGACAGAGCATATGGATTTGTATATACTATGTTCGAGTACCCACTCCTTGGGTTTTGGTTACTCTCCTTCCAGGAGAGGCGAAGACGTGCAGTGTATGCCACATGTTTTTTGTGTCTAGCTTCTCGTGGTTGGATGAGTCTACTCTCCTGCTATAGGCTGCGAAGACTCGACGGGAAGTTCATCTTCTCACCGTTTCCAGCTCCTTGTGCCTGGACGAGTCTACTTCCTTTCTTTTTTTTGGGTTTAGCTGGACTCTTTACTGTACTCCTTGCTGCACTCTCTATTGTACTCCCCTACTTTCCTTGTCCGCCCTACCGCTCACCCTTCGGTACCTACTTTGTTTCTCCCTCGAGCCTTCGGGGTATCCTACTGAGTATTTTCATCTCACCCCTGCTTGGGCTTTGCCCGCACTTGGTGTGCCCTTCCAGACAACGGACAGGTGGAGAGTGACTTCAGTGGAGCGTAGGAGCTTGGGAGCTTGGACCGCGTGTGGTGGTCGTGGCTGGGTTCCAGGTGGGAGACCTGTCAGTTGTTTCCTTTTTGTTTACATGTTGCCGTGTTGTGGCGCTTTTTTGGTTGGGCCCGTGTTTTGCCCCTTTTTTTCCAGTTGTTCTTTTTACTTGTAGAGGTCGATGCAATTTGTGGTATATATATAGCAGTTGTTCTTTTTTACTCTGCTTGTCTTTTCTTTTACTTTTCACTTTTTCATTGAGGTTGCTGCGTGTGCATGTGTATAGGTGCTTAGGCAAAGGCCTCCCTGAGTTGTTGTGCCTTCGGTGCTGGTCGCCAGCCCCTGGCCTATGGAGGCGGGCCTGGGGTAGTTGCGGCTCGAGCCCGGGTAGGGTCGGGTCGTGAAAAAGTGGTATCAGAGGCTGGTTCGTTCCTTGGGGCGCTGTTCCGACGTCCCTAAAATAAATGGAACTGGTTGGGATTTAGGGCCACAGTTTTAATGTGCCTTGAGAGCGGCTCTCAGGCTAGGGAGTCCAGTGATGGTGCGGCGGCCGACGTATCCATTAACCAGGACCTTGATAACCCGCTTGTCGACTCGGAATGCTGAGACACTTGTTGCAGGGAAATTTGTTTGTGCATCACATATGATTGATTATTTGACTGTCCTTCTTGAGTCATCTCCCCATCGTTGTTGTTGTTGGTATATACATGTATGCTCATCTGACTGCGGCACACCTTGATAATATTCAGGATGTCTCCGCGAGGACAGCCATCCAGGATACCAGCTTTGGGTGCGTGATGACGACCCTGTGAGCTACGAGGCCATAGTACAGGACCCATCATGCGAGCCCCTTTCTCTAGGTGGGCCGGTAGCAGCACCCCCACCTTTTGACCAGCAGACAGTTTCAGCCAGAGCAGGCTGAGTTTGAGTGCTGGTTGAGCGCGCTCCGTGAGTTCCAGCGGCAGGGACCTCTGAGGTTCAGTGGTGAGCCAGACCCTTAGGCAGTAGAGGCTTGGCTCGAGGCAGTGTTTCGCCTTTTCTGTCTTGTGCAGGCGCCGAAATATCAGAGAGTGGCTTTGACAGCCACCCTTTTTCTGTTGAGTATCTTGGCGTTGGTGGAGTCTGGTGACTCAGTTTCTTGACGAGTCGTCTTTTCTGTTTGACGAATTTCAGTTGTTGCTCCGTGAGGAGTTTTGCCCCTCTTTCTTGCACTCCGTTTGGATTCAGGAGCTCCTGCAGTTTCAACAGGGAGGAATGATGGTGTCCGAGTACGCGGCTAGTTTTCCAGACTATGCACGCTTTTACCCGGAATTGGTCCATGACTACAACTTCCAAGCGCAGAAGTTTGAGTAGGGTATCCACTGAGAGATTCGTGCTGTCGTAGTACCTTTGGTCATTTTTCACATATGCTGGGGTGCTAGAGCATAGGCTGGTGACAGAGGGCTTCCTGTCATGTTTTGTGGTTGGTAGTGGCAGTGGGCACGACGGAGCCGGGACGTCTGCCGTAGCTAGCAGGCGCCGGAGGACAGGGCCTCGATGCAGGTGGCCTTCCCACTACCGGTTTCAGAGACGTGGTCGTATACCACTATGGCGAAAAGGCGCAGGGCCTCAGTTAAGGATGCCCTTCCGTGAGTGGATCCCGGGCCGTGGTCGTACACCACAGTGGCGCCGGAGGGCACCAGGGCTGCCCAGAGAGCGCCGGTGCTATGCCTGTGATGGGCGAGGTCACTTGGCACGAGACTGCCTGACCCGAGTTGCTAAGAGCTTCGGGCAGGCAGAAGGCACACCACCACAGCAGAGGCAGCACCGTGATCGGAGTAGCACCCAGAGAGCTGGTGCTAGCAGAGGAGCGGGAGGAGATGGAGGTGGGGGATGATGTTACGAGATCTCCCCATCACCACTCGGCGGTCCACGTCAGGCTCCGGGAGGTGACGGTTGGGACCATAGACAGCCGCAAGCATTGGATGTCTACGATCCTGCAGAGCACGGGATGGTGAGAGGTACCCCCTTGCGACTCCTCCACTTTTTGTAGTAGAATTGTTAGGCTCTACGTGTGTAGGGATTTCTCCCTGCTCCTTGTCTGAGGAGTTAGCAGGGTGACGCAGGGCGTCGGGTGTGACCCTCTGTTGGTGAGGAAAAAGGCATGAGATCTTTTCCTTTAGTCGATGGTGTTGACTCCATCGCCTTTTGAGCGTGTAAGAGAGCATCGACTGTGGAATCTTGCGTGACCAGATATCCTTAGGTGTTCCACCATATGGATATTCTGAAGGAGGGAATCATCGGGCCTTGTTCCAGGTGCGGGCGGTGATTCCAGTCGTGGCGTGCGGCGTAGAGGTTCGTTCGGGGATGTGAGTTACCCCCGAGGGCTTTCGGGCAGTTTGAGACCGTGCAAAGGGATGGCGAGGTTGTATACTACCTTGCCCTAACCCCAAAGTCTGGAGTGGGTGAACGACATCGGCAAGGGTCGACCTCGCATGAACAGATCAATCCTTTGGTCTGGGTGTGGTGATGCAGAGCTGTGCGTGGGTTCTTCTGGGTATGGGAAAGCCAGTTGTGGGCTTAGTACCCTGTGTCCTTCCCTGGTTTTGCTTTTAGAGGATGAAAAACTTGAAGGAGGTAATTATGTAAGAACCCGGTTTTTACTACGAAAGACTTTGGAATATTCTTGATGATATTCCAGAGCAGCGCCTTCAGACGGCACGCGATTCCGAGCCCCGAAGTGGCCGGAATTAAATTTTCAGTGCATTAACACTAGAAATGCTAAATAAATGGTATAACTCCTAAAAGGAGTTCCGGATCAGGGATCCGAGTGTACGGATGGGTCCAGAATGGGGTTTTTACCCTAGGAATGACATAAAAATTGTCGGCGCGGGACGTTTGGACCCCTCACCCGCTTCTGGAACGTTAAATGGATTAATTAATAAATTAATAAATTCGTTTAATGTTGAAACGTGGGTATCTTTTAAACAGTGGCTCGGATTAGAAAACTGAGGGCGCCATTGAGTTCAGAGAGTGCCATTTACCCTAGGAGGGGTGTAAGTTTTGCGGGCGCGGGCCGTTTGTGAAAAATGGCCCTAGGGGCGTTTTCCTAATTTAGCGGCTTCAGACGTTAAATTTTATAACTTTTGAAAGGGGTCTCAGATTCAAATTACGAGACAGCCATTGTGCTCGGGAGATTGTGTTTACCTTATGGGAGGCTTAACCTCGACCCCGTTTGGAGTTTCGGATGCGGGTTTTCTCGGGGGTTTTAAATTAATTAAATCATTAATTAATTTATTTAAACCCCTCCCCATCCCCTTCATCCCTTGTTCTTCCCTGGCAAAGCCTCCCTCAAGGCAGCCCTCAAGCTCCCTCCCCTACTCCACTCTGGAAAGACGACGACACGGCGGCGGATCGGCCGTGAAGCTTCTGGCGAAGCCCAGCGGGGTAGGAGGTCTTTGATTGCGTTTAATTTCTGAACCATCTTTCAACCTCAATTATATGTGTCGATTGCCGTTCGATTGTCGAATAAAAGCCCATAAACGCGTAGTAGATTTTATCCTCTCTCCATAGCTTGTCTCAGTTTGTAAAACCGAGCTCCGAGGACCCCGCGGACGTCCGCCGATCTTTGCATGTTTTTGAAGTTTCCGACGGTTTCGGGTTCTCCGGAGAAGTCCAGCGGCGGTGCGGCAGGGGCACAGGCGGCAGCGCGCGGTGGCTACTGGCGCGGGCGGCAGTCGGCAGCGGCTGGGTTCGCGGACGGCGAGCGGCGTCGGGCGGCTTCAGAGGAGCTGGGTGTGGCCGGCGGCGGATCGGGAGCTCGAGCGGCAGGCGGTGGCGCGACTTCAGTCGTCGCTCTCAGCAGACGAACTCGAGGCACCACGCCTCGGGCGTGCGGCGTGGACAAGGACCCTCCGATCGCGGGTCTTGCGGGAGAAGAAGAAGACCGGCCTTCTGGCCAGTCTGCTGGGAAGAACTGGACCCGAGGGGTCCAGTGCGATGAGGTGGAGCCGCGGCCAGCAGGCCGCGACGGTCTGGACCGGGCCGGCGGTCTGGACCGGTCCGGACCGGCCCCTTTGGGCCCCTTGAATTTCAGGGGGCCATATCATTCAAACGACGCATCCGTTTGACGCGCCGTCTGCGGCTATGAGTCCGTATAAACAAGGCTCTCTCTTTAAGTTGTGTTTCGGGACTTTTGGATTTCGTGTCCGAATACGGGTGACCCGAGAGCTTTATGTTAATAATATTAATTTATTATTAATGTTGTGACGGACATGGCTCGCGAGACAGACGTCCGATTGACGCACCGTCAGAGGCGCTGTGGCCCTGAGGCTGAGAAGGTACTTCCAATGTGGTTCGGAACCTTTGAGGGTTGGTTTCGGTGCTTTGCGTCCTGAAACGCAATGTGAATAATTAATTAATTATTTAATTAATTAATTATTCTTGCGTCGGACCTAACTCCCATTTGGGATGTCCGATTGACGCACTGTCAGTGGCAGCATGATCCCAGTCCTCGTGCAGACCTTTTGAGAAGCTTTCCAAAGCGTTCGGGTTGGAGACGAGGTGCGGGCCCCACGGGGCCTAGTTCGCACATATTACGGTTAAACGCCACTTTTTCACCCGACATCTGTTTGGGGTGTTTGAGCAGTCGATTATGGATGTTTTTCCGAGGGGATCGCGATGGCGAAGTCTTCCCGACCTCTTTCGGAGATGTGGTGTGGGTCCCACCTGACCGGGCTACGGTGAATAATACCTTTTTCACCGGGTGGTCGTTTTGGGTGATTGAGTAGTCAATCCTGTGTGTTTTTTCGAGGGGAACACAGTGGTGTGCTCCGTTAGTTCAGTTTCAGGATTATGGGGTGGTCCCCACGCAGGTTGGTCATGGTGAATAGTACCTTTTTCACCGGTTGACCATTTTGGGGGAGTAAGTAGTCTATCTAGCGTGTTATTCCGCGAGGATTACAACGGTGCGCTCCGTTTGGTTGTGCGGAGCCTCTTGCACGATCTTGTTAAATGTGGAAATGTGGAGGTGCCCCCGTGGCGGTCCTTCTACCGTGTTTGTAGCAGACTATTGGCGAGTGATCGCGCGCACTCTTGGGAGAATGATGTAAGTGGTTCACGAGATGTGGTTGGTTGTGCCTCAGTAGATGAGGTGGAAGGTTGGAGTGGTTATGTCACGCCTTCACGTTGACGTTGGGTGCCGTGTGCACGATAGACTATGGGCTGGAGACGTGGTATACTCTGGGAGTATACGAGAGCGCTTGGAGGTACGTGTGGTGTGTACCTAAGACATTTTTGCGCTCAGTTGGGGTAGACGTGGGGCCACATGTTGTGTGGGCCCCATGTACGTGATGTGTTCTGGCTGGCATACTTGGACCTCTCGCAGCGTAGAGGGTCTCTTTATGCTCGTTTGTTTGGGCTAGAAGGGTGGAGACTATCTCCCCTGGCTTTGTGCTTGTTTGTTTGACCAGCAGGGTTGAGTGGTCTCCCCCTGGTTTCGTTCTCGATGGATTGGCCGGTAGCGGTGCCAGTGGCACCTAGTGATGGAACAGGTGCTGAAACCCTTTGGGCGAGTTGTGCTCGAGTTGGGTGGTCGCATGATGCCCACTCCGTGTTCAGTTGGCCAGTGTTGTACCCTCCAGTGGATGTGGCCAGAGCAGCTTTGAGTTTTACCCTCCAGCAGGGCTGGGCCGTGGGTTACTCATCAGATTCTAGGGTCTACCCTCCAGCAGAGACTGGGCAGTCGGTCACCTGACACTTTTAGGGTCTACCCTCCAGCAGAGACTGGGCAGTGGGTCATCCGACGACCTCTTAGGGCCTACCCTCCAGCAGGGCTGGGCAGTGGGTCGCCCGTCGTCTAGTTCTAGGTCTACCCTCAAGCAAGGCTGGGTAGTGGGTCGCCTTTCGACTTATCCCAGGTCTACCCTCCAGCGGGGCTGGGCAGTGGGTCGCCTGATGATGTATTAGGGTTTACCCTCCAGCAGGGTTGGGCAGTGAGTCACCCGATGTCTGAATGTGGTTTACCCTCCAGCGGGGCTGGGCAGTGGGTCGCCTGACGATGTATTAGGGTTTACCCTCCAGTGGGGCTGGGCAGTGAGTCACACGATGTCTGAATATGGTTTACCCTCCAGCGGGGCTGGGCAGTGGGTTGCTGGATGATGTCTTATGGTTTACCCTCCAGTAGGGCTGGGCAGTGGGTCACCTGATATTTGGTTATGAATTACCCTCCAGCGGGGCTGGGCAGTGGGACACCTGATAGCATTCTAGACTCAGTCCTCTCGACTAGGCTAGTCTGTGGCTTACCTCCATGATCACCGGAGCGGGACCCTTGGTTGTACGGGTCGGTGATGGAACAGATTGCCTTTGAGAAGACCTCTTGACTGCAGGGCAGTGATGAGGTGTGGTTTGACTTTCCTAGAACTCTCAAGTACGAGGGGTGCTTTCCCCACTGAGACGCACTCTTGCGACGCGATCTAAAACCGTGCGGGCCAGTCAGTGCCGCCCAAAGAGGATAGTATCATGGTGTGGTGACTGAGCCCCTTGGCATGCGGTTTAGGGCAGACGTGCGGGATACTGGGCATCGATGGTGTTATGTCTGGGACTGTTGGCTACTTCTTTCCTTGGGCTGAGCTATGGGACGTAGATCCCCTTACGATGTGGTTCGGGCTTCTCGACAGAGCATATGGATTTGTATATACCATGTTCGAGTACCCACTCCTTGGGTTTTGGTTACTCTCTTTCCAAGAGAGGCGAAGACGCGTGAGGTATGCCACATGCTTTCCATGTCTAGCTTCTCGTGGTTGGATGAGTCTACTCTCCGGCTATAGGAAGTGAAGACTCGACGGGAAGTTCATCTTCTCACTGTTTCCAGCTCCCTGTGCCTGGACGAGTCTACTTCCTTTCTTTTGTTGGTTTGAGCTGGGATCTTTACTGTACTCCTTGCTGCAATCTCTATTGTACTCCCCTACTTTCCTTGTTCACCCTACCGCTCACCCTTCGGTACCTCCTATGTTGCTCCCTCAAGCCTTCGGGGTATCCTACTGAGTATTTTCATACTCACCCCTGCTTGGTCTTTGCCCGCACTTGGTGTGCCCTTGCAGACAACGTATAGGTGGAGCGTGACTTTAGTGGAGCATAGGATCTTGGGAGCTTGGACCGCGTGCGCTGGTCGTGGCCGGGTTCCAGGTGGGAGACCCGTCAGTTGTTTCCTTTTTGTTTACCTATTGCCGGGTTGTGGCACTTTTTGGTTTGGTGTGTGTTTTGCCCCTTTTCTTTTCAGTTGTACTTTGTACTTGTAGAGGTCGATGCACTTTTTGGTATATATATAGCAGTTGTTCTTTTTTACTCTGCCTGTCTTTTCTTTTACTTTGCACTTTTGCATTGAGGTTGCTGCGTGTGCGTGTGTACAGGTGCTTAGGCAAAGGCCTCCCCGAGTTGTTGTGCCTTCGGCGCTAGTCGCCAGCCCCTAGCCTATGGAGGCAGGCCTGGGGTAGTTGCGGATTGAGCCCAGGTAGGGTCGGGTCGTGATAATAATGACACGATAATTGTAAGGGGCTAAGTGTCAATCTTCTTTTAGTGAGGCATATCATGATATTTTGCACCATTAATATCCTATAAGGTTTGTAAACAACCCATTTGACATTTTATATCATGAATTTCAATATTCTCATAATATTTAAAGTTTAATTTGATTTTATTCTTTATTTATTTTTATTCAATTGTTTCTCAACTAGTACGAGACTCTTTAACTAAAATATCAATTTAAATGTAGTAAAGATTTATTATTCTAAATCATTCTCATTAATGACAATTTTTTCGAAATAGTTTTAAGGTCTTATTTATATGGACATTAATATCTTTAAATGTTAAAATAATTTATAAGAATAAATGTTTTATGGGAACTATGATTAAAAAATATTTTGATTAAATGTATTAAATGGTTTTGGAAATGGATTGAATATTTTAATATCTTGAATTTATTTTTTGTGATTGATGAGTGAAGTGTTGATAATTTAAATATTTTATGTGTTATTATTATGTAATTGTACTTGGAAATTTAATGGGTAGTTACATGATAAACCAAATATGAATGTTTCCATGATAAACCTAGAGAAGGTGAGGCCATGATAGCTCTCCAATTCATTGGGTAACGTGATAGAGGTAAATGATAATGTTTCTCCTAATAGATTTAAGTAAAATATTGTGATGGGTATTCCAAACGTAACAATGAAGGTTATTCACAATGTAGCTGTGTACCCTATAATATAAGTATGATATGGATTCCACAACTTACCTCTATGTTTTATGATTTATATGATGTTTTTAGGAATCTTATGATTAAATTATATAAGCTATGTAGTTCATATTTTATAGGTGAAAAGTATTATTTTGTGAAAATATTTTCATAGGTTTTAAATATTCATGGACTAACGATTTTATTCCTTATTTTATAACCCTTAGAGAGATTTTTATTCTAATACCACGTTTTTGAAATGATATTTCTCAAGGTATAAGGAATGGTAAGAGAAAGGATGAAATAAAGAAGATTTTTATCAGGAAAATAATTCTTGATTTTTACGGCATTTTATTGTTGTGAAAAAAATGGTATAGATTATAAGTGTCTAATTTGTAATATTTTATATAGAATTTAATATTTATGTCCAAATTTTAAAAAACAATAAATCTGAAAAGATCCTAAATGTGATATAATGTAATTTTTTTTATCAAAATCATGATTATGTAATGTTTAAGACTGGGGACTTATAGGATGTCAAAATTCCATAAAATTTTATAACATTAATGATTTGATTGTAAATAAATCCATCATGTGGGGGTAATAATTACCAAACACAGAGTTTCATAAGATATAAAATATTTGAGTATATCCAAATAAGGGTTATAACCCATCAAAAAAACTAATATTTTCACTAATTAAATGAAAAATATTAATTATTTAGTTTTTGATATTTAGGAATATATGACATGCTAATAAGAATTTTTTTTATCAAAATGTCCAAAAGTACATTTTTATTTATGTAAATGTCAAAAAACATGCATCCTAGGGTGAAAAACTAGCTAAAACCATCATATTTTTGTAAATAATTGGAATTGACCATCATTTAATTTTTGAAATTCTACAATCAAACATATAGATATTAAAAAATGTATAGTAGTGCATTTTTTATTGTTTTAAATTTCAAAAATCATTCATTAATGGTTTAACAAAACAAATACTTAATTTTTTCATAAAATTATATGAAATTGATTATTGATTAATTTATGACATGTATATAAAGATATCACATTAATGTAATTTGAAATGTGGTTGGAATGAATGGAAACACAATTTTATTGGACATCAGACATTAAGAACATGCATCAATGATTCCAATCCGAATAAAAAATCTCAAATTTTGAGCTTCCTATATTTCTATAATTATTCAAAAATAACATTCCATTTGAATCATGATAATCTAAGATCATTTTATATGTTTTGAACCGTTTCCATTTTCTTCTATTTCTAGGTATTTCTTATTACTTCTATTTTTACTTTTTTACTTCATCTTATTTTCTATTCTTTTACGCTCTAATTTTTACTAATGTTTCTTATTTTTATTTTAACACTAATATTTGGTTTTTCATTTTCCATTACTTCTTCCTTAGTATCAATTTTCACTTTTTTTATAACATCAGTTTTTATCTTCTACGTCTAATTCATATTTGGCTACTAATTCTAGATTTAGGCCTAGTTAGGATAAAATATCTATTTTTGGGTTCTTAACTTTTCCACTTCAGAATTTTGTAATTTTTTATTTTCATTTTTATTTACTTTTACATTATTTATTATTTAGTTTTAATCCTTATTATTTTTTGTATTCTACTTATTTTATTTCATATATTTATTATCTTCTACATTTACATCCATTTCAATATTATGGTTTCAAGCTTATATATTATTTATTGGATTTAAATTTTTTTATTTGTCTTATATTTATATTTAATTTTATGTTACTAATTTTTTTAAAACAATTATTTCAAATATTAATTATATTTTTATTGGTTATGAATTATCCTCATGAAAAGTGAATATTCTAATTCATTAAGATTTCAATTAAAGTTATACATCCATTTATTGTTTTTCATTAGATACAATCATCATCTACCATTGAATTTTTATTTTTCATTAATTTTTCTCTATCGTTTTACTTTTTTACCTATTTATTATTCTTATACTACATGATTTTGGATTTTGGATTCAATATTTTTCTTTAACTTTTAGTTTTGTTTTAGCTTTTCTTCAATTATTTCCCTTAGTTTTATTTTTATAATAGATAAATTTTTTGTTTCTTATTTTATGTTTTCCTCTAGTTTTTTTCTATTTTACATTCAGTTATTCTAGTTATTTCAATTAATCCTAATTTAGATTTTAATTATGTCTTATCTCTTTTAGATTTACTTATAACACTAGTTATTAATTTTACCACTATAATTATCCTTTATAATTCATCAAATTTTACATATTATTACACATAAAGTGTCTTACTTTTGTGTAATACCATTATTTTTATCATTATATCTATCTAATATAATGTTTATCCTACTTCAAAACTGCTATTTAGGATTCTCCTTGTTAATTTTTGATTTTGATTTCTCCTTCACCTTCTATTACAACTTTAGAGCGACATTCACAAATGGTTTTAACTTATTAATTTTCATTAATATTTTGGATTATGGTTTTATAAATTTTAAATTGATTTTTCTCCCATGACATTTAAATAAATTCATTCTTATACTTTTTTTAAATTTAATTATTAGAATTTTATTCTTATTCTGATCATTTATTAAAACATAATAATTTATGACTTCTTCTAATTTTTCATATATATTTTATCTTTTCACAATTGTTTTTTATTTAATCTACTATCAATACCTCTACTTCTTTAAATAACCTCTCTATTCAATGATTTTTTATTCTAATTTATCATCCACTTCCAATTTTTCCCAAAATTCACAATCAATCATTATATTTCTATTTATTATTTTATCTTTATCTCTTATTTGTGATTTGAATTTTTTTTCATGATGAATATGTTTTGAGTTTCACTTTTTCTTCAATTAACTCTAATGTTTATTTTTTTCTTATACCTATACTTTTGAATTTTATTGTTTATTTTAAGTTTTCTTTTGTTCTTACTTCTTCATTTACTATTGTTTTTGTGTCTACTTAGACATCCCATTTCAGTTCCACTTATTTCAATATTTTTCGACTGGTTTTCCTCTTTTTACAACTATATATTTTGAAACTACATTTGGGTCTTATTCATATTATTCTTGGAAATCTGCATATTCATTCATAGATTTTGTTTCCAAATATTATCTATTTATTATAATTTTTTTCCTTATAACAATTATTGACTTCCTCTTCTACTAAATTTTATACTAACGCTATCCATATTTGAATTTTTATCATCATGCAATGTGTTTTCATTTTATTTGGTTTTTTCCATTTTATTTTTTTATTTTAAATTTTCTTTATGTAAGAACTAATGTGATGATATATAATTGATAAATCTCAGAGGAGAGTAGGTTTGGCTGTTTGTGGTTTTTATTCAAATTATGGTTATTCAATTTAATTAATTTATTTTATTTAAACAATTAAAATTGAAATGAATAATATGTTTTTAAACAAATAGGAAATTATATTTAAAAATAGATATGATATTTAAACATCAATGGTGTAGTATTATATAGATCAATGTGTTTTTGATGGAATGAGATTTTTGAAATTTTTAATTTCAAATCCACCGGAGACCCTTACATTGTGGTGTGGTTCCCGATGAACTATTTTAATAAAAAATGAATCCTCAAAGGTGTAAATAATAATCCTACAAATTTCTATCATCCTATTTTATTATAATTTTTGATTTGATGTCATAATATAATGTTTAATTATGTTATTAATTTAATTTTAATTTCATTTTACGTAATTAAAATTTTATTTAATAGAATTAGCAGAGGATGGAATCTTAAATCCATACATTTAGCTTTATTGACTATGAAAACATGATCAATTAGTGGTCACCCTGGTGACTATGGTTCAACGACCACTTCCATTGGTGGCTGATTTAAATTCATTTTACCAAATAATATATACTAGATACTTATTTTCATAAATAAAAAATACTTTATATATTTTAGATATGTTAAATTCAATTGATTTTATGATAAATTTGCAACAACATGTAGGTTATTTTTTAGTTGTTTCAGATGTATTCTCAGTGAAATCAAGTTTTAGTAATTGGGGGAACATTATTCTATAGATTATTGGGAGTGATTATATGAAAACTTATCCAAATAGAACCTATGGCGATCATTCCATTGTAAGTGATCTATATTGGTTGGTCCACATAATGGAGTTATCACAAAAATCGTGTCTAAGGAATCTTGGGGAATGGGTGAAGTCTTTTGATCCTTAATATGAAATGTATTATTATGTTTATATATAATTAAATCTTATAACTATGGATTTTCTATTATCCAAGATGTGAGATTATTTGTAAGAGTTATTCAAGTGTAGATTTCATATATTTTATATTGGATATGAATATTACTACCAGATCTTATCACATCTGGGGATAGGCTATAGTTTATTGATTCAGGAGGAAAAATCATTGAGTAAATCATTCTACTACTACAACTAATTGTAGTAGCTTCAATTTATTTCCCCACATATTGTGTTTTTAGAACACCCTCAATGATTCTTTATGATTATATGGTTTTCATTTCCTTAACATTAACTTTTAATCTCCAAATTTTCTAATTCCATTCTCTTTACATTGTAAAAGTCCTCGAAAACAAGTGCGAAATACTGAGAAGACAAGATCAAATTGGAATAAAAAATAAAAATGATATTCAAGTAATTTTCTACCTATATGAACCATTTAAAATTCAATCTAATTACATAATTTATTAGTATGATCATAATATCCTTTTGGCCTTAAAAATCATATTAAATTTAATTAAAGCTTAGTAAATGAGTTCAGATTTTCATGAATATTTATTACATGTATGAAGAGACCACATGACAATCTGACATGTAGTTTTTTCATAATGAAAGACGATAAAGTTTTATTATATATAATTTTTTTGAGAATGAAGATCTTAGGATTATATCCTCGAATAAGACATCATATTTTCCTTCAATCAAAATAAATTTTCTGTTGTTTACTTTTAGATATGTAGTAACATGTTGTGCGTCAATCTGAATTTTGATTTGATAAAACATTACAAAAATCTTATCTTAATTTCTATAACTGTAAATATACATGCATCAAAATGTGAAAACCTAGAAAAGTTTTCAAATTGTAGTTAAGTATTATACGAAATCCATATTTTAATTGTTTCCATGTTTTTATAGACCCCTGATGAATCTAATAGGTGGTCTACCTAAAATAAATAAAAGCACATTTTATTGATTTTAATGGAAAAAAACATGTTTCAAAGTATCAATATAGATAAAACAGCTATTAATTGTATTTAAATAATATGGAATGAACTTTTTATTAATTTTTAAAAATTATAAATATACCACACATGAGTCCAATATCAAATGTTGTTAGAATGGCTGAAAAATAGATTTATTGGAAATAAATCCTTAAAAAACATGTGTCAAATATTCAAAACCTAAGAGAAAACCTTATAATATGAGTTTATCACACATAAAATTGATATATTTTAAATTCTACTAGGTAAAAAATCATTCAAAAATCATTATCCAATGATTTCATGATAATCTGAGAAAATTTTCTAGGTTTTGGATATGTTTCCATTTTTTATTTCTAGGTAATCTCTTCGACTTCAACATTTCATTATTTTTCATTAGCTTGTGAATTTTACTAATATTCTATGGAATATGGATTATTTTTCTATTTTTTTGCATCAACATATATATATAATTTTTTATATAAAATTTATTCTTCCCCAACATTATATTTCATATCTTTTATGACTCAAGATTATTAGTTCTACATGTATATTATATTCAACTACTATTTATTGATTCTTTCTTAGTTCAAACTCAACTACTTCTTCTATTTTCATAACTTTTATTCTTTTGTATTGTGTATATTTTTTTGTATTTTTATTTTATTTCCTTGAATTATGATTTTTTTTCTCATTACACATATGATTTTTATTCAACTTATTTTTTTCGACTATTTCCCCCTTAACTTATGGATCATCTTTTATTTTAGTATTTTTACTTCATACTTTTGTATATTAATATGGATTTTTCTTTTTTTGAGTTTTCTTATGTTTATATATTAGTTACTGTTACTAATTATGTTTTTTATTAAATTTTTTTTATACTATTACATTTATTTATATTTCTTTTGAATTATAATCATGTATTACGTTTTATCTTATTGGTTCAATAATCGCTTCTAATTATGCTTCCAATTAATTTTTCTTCATCTCATGCTCTGATATTCTAATATTAGATTTTACTTTTTCATTTATATTCTATTCTTATATTTCTTTTGAGTTCATGCTTCTTCTTCTTCTTCTATATTTTTTCTTTTCACTTTTAGTCATTAATTTTACATCTTTATTAATTCCAATATTTCATCAAAATATCTATTTATTTTTATTTTTATTTTTACATTGGATTCCTTTTTCTTATTATATTTTTTCTTCTAGTTTTTAGATTTTATTTTCTTTTTTAATCATAAATATTATTCATTTAATATTACTCTATATTTTTCTTGTATTACATATATTCACTCATCTAGATTAACTTTTCCCTCTAGTTATTGTATTTTTCTATAGAATTATTTTACATAATGTAAACAAATATTCATTATTATTATAGTAACATTTTATTAATTTTTCATTTGTTATAAATTATTATTTTCATATCATAATAATACATTTTTTCTTCTACTTCAATCCACTTTTGATCTTCTCCTTCCGAATTTTAGATTTTTTATATCAATTCACGTATTATTTTATTATTTATATTGGAATCTTTTTTTATTTCTTCCACATTTTCATCTAGATTTTGTTTTTAGTTTTATTTTTTATTATTTTACAATTTTTATTTTCTCATAAATATGATTCTACATCTTCTTTTATACATTCCTTATTCTATATTAACTTCTAACTTTGTTTATTCTTTTTATTATTTAGCATTCTGCTACCATATTTCATCAGCTTTCCATCATTTTTATACCTATATTCTTAATTTTTCATAAGAATTTTATTTTTATTATCATATCAATATAATATATATTTTATTTTAATCTCAAACAACTCTTGATCCAATCCTTCAATTTTTTTTGCATTTTGATTCATCGTCATATTATATTTCAATATATTTCTCTATATTCACAAAGTTTTTTTGACATGTTCATGTTCCTCCTTACTCTTGATTATGGTTTTTTATTTAAACATTGATTATAGACATCCATTCATATTTATCTCAAATCACCTTTTTTCATTTTTTTACTACATATTCCTCTTCCACATTTGTTAATGTATTATAAATTATTCATGTATTCAAACATCTATTTTTTCATTCCTATTTTACCTTTTTATTTTTTGTATATTTTTTTCTTGTTTTTTTCTTTTGCAAATCTCTATAAAACATTTGATCACAAGTTTATTTTTTATAGATTTTTTATTATGCTTTATCTTCTATGCCAAATTTTTTCACAAATTCGTATTTGATCATAATTTTTAGATTTAACATTATATAATTATATTTCTTTATCTCATTTACTTTTGATTTATGATATATATGTTTATATATTAACTTTTTCTTCAAATTTTTTAGAGTTATTATTTTTTCTACAACAAATACTTTGGAATATTCTTTTGTATTGTTTTTGTTGATGTTCTTGATTCATTGTTTGTGAATGTTTCTGTGTCTACTTTGAATTCCATATACACTAAACATATAATTTGAAACTTTTCATACTACTTATACTCTTGATCTGACTCTGTCTTTGCGAACTACATTTACATCTAGGTAATATTTTTTTTCATATATATATATATGCTTTTAAATTTTTTTCCAACTCATCATTATTTTTTCTACTTATGGGCTTATAAAATTATCAGTTTCCACATCTAATAAATTTTATACTTACTCTATTTCTATGCCCAATTTCATTTTAATTAATTTTTGTATTTATTTTAATTTTTGATTTTTAATTTTTGGAACATTTTATTCTTTTTTGGACTCGTGTCTTGATATATAAATGATACCCATAATTGAAGAGTGTGTTTTGATAATTGTGATTTTTTATTTATATTTTAGTTATTTAGAATAATTATATTATTATATTATAATAATTAACATTATAATGAAAATGGATGTTGAAATAAATGAAAATATATTTCGAAAGAGAACATATAATTTAAAATCATCAGTGTAATATTTCATTGAACAAGGTATTTTTACAGAATAAAATTTATGTTTTTTAGTTTTAGATGTTTAGTAAACCCTTTCATATTGAGGTGGTCCCCAGATCACTATAAAAATATAGTTTTTTTTACTATTTTTAATTTTATTTTATATCTTTGTACTTTATATGACTTCTACTTTTAGCACTTTTTCATCGTCATACATCTTCTATTAATATGGTCATCTTTATGGAATATTTTAATGTTTTCATCTTGAACATATTTATTTCCTTCTACCACTTCCAATACTTCTTCCCCAAAATTAACATTCACAAATATTCTAACTCTTAATTATAGATTCTTCTTCAATTTTATATTCAACTACTACTTTTCGATTCTCGTATAGATAAGATTCAACTTCTAGTTTTAACATCATAACATTTTATCTTTTGGATATTGGAATTGAGTTTTTATTTTCACTTTTTTTTCATTATTTCTAATTTTAGGTTTTGATTATTCTTATGTTTCTTATTTAACTTATTTTTTTCAACCATATTTTCTCATATTTATACATATAATTCAATTTCTAGATTCCAAATTCAATATTCAAGATATATTTATATTGATTTGTCTTCCTATTATATACATTATTTTTAATCATGTTTTTTTTATTTTAAATCATACATATCATAATAATTATATTTCTATTTCTTATGAATTATTATTCTAGGTTTCACCTTTTATAATTAGATAGAAAATCACTTCTTATTATGCTTCCAATTATGGTTTCCATATCTGATGACTCCATCTTCTTCCTCTAATTTTTTAATTTTTTATTCATTTACCTTCAAAAATTAATTTTGAATACTTTTTTATTATTCTTTTTTCTGGGTTTGTCTTATTAAAAACCCATTATTTTACTTCTATATCTGTCTTAATTTTTATAAAATTTATTTCTATATTTGTTTTTTTTATATTGGATTCCTTTATTTTTTATTTTATTAATTTTTCATTTCATTTATTTCTTTTACTCTTATAAATTATAGATTTTTAAAATACTCTTAATTTTAATTATAAATATTTATTATTTCTTCTCTATTATATATTAACTTTTAACTGTATTGTTTTCCAATTGACTAAATAATTATTCTACATTATGTCTATAATTTGTACTAATTCTTCAACTAAAATTTTATTTCAATTTTGAAAGTATATTATTATAATTTTTATATTAAAAATACATTTTTCCTTTAACATATAACATACTTCTGATCATATCCTTCATAAATATGAGTTTTTAATTTTTCTTCACATTTATTTAATCTGTTTGACTACATTGAGAATTTATTTTGAAAAATTCCTTCTCCCTATTATTATGGAATATGAATTTTATTTGAACATTGATTATAGTTATCAATTTATGTTTTCATAAATAATTATTCTATTTTTATTTTTTTCTTTAAATTAATCTTTTACTTTTGTCTTATATTATTCCTTATACCTTTATGAAAAATTATGAGTTATATTTTATATTATATCTTTTTATTTATTTACATTTGTTTTCTTGTATTTTATTCTATTTTAAATCACTACATAGCCTTCTAGTACATATATGTTATTTATAGATTTTGGATTATAATTCATCATATTTATCCACTTTCCCCCCAATTTAACATTCAATCACCATTTTAGATTTCACATTTTTACATCATACATGGCTGGAAAATTTATATTTAATTCCTGACGTCTATTTTGTTGTGTTTCACATTTTCTTCATGCTGTTATGGTTTTCATTGTTTTTTTTCAATAATTACTTTTGAAAATTATTTATAATTTCATTTCATCTAATTTTCTAGCATCATTATTTTCTAATGTTTTCATGTTGACATTGACTACACATTACACTTACATATATTCTTTTAAACATTTATAAAATCGTTTTCTCTATCAACATTTTATTCTTGTGTGAACTAGTGTATTAGTATATAAATTTTCATCCTGTGAGATTTGTATAGTTTGATTATTTTTGTATATTTATTTAAATTATGTTTATTAAAATTACTAAAATTATTTTATTTTAATTGATAACATGAAAATAAACAATTTTGTTTCTATAAAAATAATAATAACTTTCAAATGTGATATCAATTTTCAAAACTAGTATTCTAATTTTATATAGAGGGATATATTTTTTGTGGAAATAAATTTAGAATTTTTTATTTTTAGACCCTATGGAAACCCCATAATGGGGAGGTGGTTTCTAGAGAAATATATTGAGTAAAGAAAAATCATCTATAATATGATTGTTAACCAATTTAATTTAAATTGTTCTAATGATTTTAAAAATTTCATTTGAGATCGTAATATAGTGTTTTATTTTATTTTTAATATATTTTAAATTAAATATATATTAATGGAAATTAAATTTAAAAAAGGTAAAGGGTTATGGATTGTTAACATTTTAAAATGTCCCCCTATTAGGTATAATGAAAGGATCGGTTCTTGGTTACACAGATGATAGATTGAAAACCATCTCCATTATTGGAGGGAACATTCAATTTATATTCAAAATTCTTATATTCTTGATGATTTTTTTGAAGAATCACAATACACTTTATATTTTAGTAAGGTAAAATTGAATTGGGTTTTTATATTTGTGTGGAATCCTATATTCTATCTTGTAAATTGATATCTGTAGAGATAAGAGTTTATTATTAAGTGTTATTCATATATATATTACATAGATTTTATAATGGATAAGAAAAGAAAATATAGAAATTTTCACTTCCTAGTTGAATCATTAGTTTCTTGTTCCATATAGAAGAATCAAGATATTGAATTTTGAACTACTGAAGTTGAATATTTTAGAAGATGAAACTTATTATGGTTACTTTTTGTGGATGCAGCTCACACTCAAGGATTTTGGAATGTGTTTCACTTAAAATCTAATTCATTTTGATTACAATAGTCCCATTTCATTAACTATAAATGACCCTCTTATAAGTTTTTATAATTATATTCCTTAAATTGAAAAACATCACAATAATGATGAAGTAAATTTTCTATATGTATTTGTTTTTACTCTTTATGAAAGGACAACACCTATTTCAAACTATCATCAAATGAAAGGTAAAAATGTGTAAAATATATCTTATAGAATGACACATTTTTAAATCATGATAGATTTTGTTCACATTAGAATATATCTTTTGAAGGAAATCTACATCATAAATTATTATCTTATTGAATCACTCGGGATGATCAAATCATCTTTTGTGAATTCAATCTTATGTAGTATAGACAAATCCAATGTATGATGATCTCAGAAGAACAAGAAGTTTGTTTTTAAATATTTCAATTCCAATAAAAACAATCATTAAAGGGATATAAAATCCTAAGAGAATGGTCTATGATTAATTTTAAATAAGTATAAAGAGATTTCACTTCAATATGACATGTGGTGTAGCTGGATTGACCTATAAACGAATTTTAATAGATTTTAAAATCGTTAAAACATACCATAAAGAGTCCAAATCATGAAAATGACACCATTTTTTCACAAAATCATAGGTAAATGACCACTTTTTAATTCTTTACATGTAGGTAGAAACGTCACATCAATCCAATCATAGTTTGGTCACAATAACCAAAACAAAGTTTTATTGATTTGAAAGTAAAAAACATTTTACATATGGTTAAAACCTATTATATGACTTCCTATTATAATGAAATCATTGGATGGATCTCTAATTTATTTTTTACATTACAAATATATTTCACATAAATCACATAATGGATTGATTATAATGAACTAAAATGATGTTTTATTAGAATTAATTCTTTAAAAACATGTTTCAATGTGTCAAAAAAGATTATAGTGAAATCATAGGACTGATAATGAATTTATTTTTGACACATCTGGGTCCACTTCACATCAATCTGACGTGAGATTCAATAATAAGGACTGAAAAATATAATTTATTAGGTTCAATAGTTTTATAAAAACAATCATCATTGATACAAACAGTTGAAAATGACTTCTGATTGCCATGAAATATTTGGATGATAATATTTTTTTAATTTTTTGAAGTATATGAATATACCTCACATTTATCCAGTGTGTAGTGTGGATAGAATGACCAAAATAGTAATTTTTATTATTACAAATCATTAACAACTTGCACCAAATGGTAAAAAATAATGATTTCATATTATTGTAGAATAATAAGATAATGACATCATTTTAGATTCTAACATATAAAAATATAAAATATATCAATTGAAAATTTCCGCCATATAATATTCTTAGGATTATGACCTATGTTTCTACTTATGGATGTTTCTTATAAATTTTATTATGCATCTACCATTACCTATTACCAATCATCACGATTAACTTATCTAACGACTCAATTATGAATATTCTACTTCATATTCAACTAATATTATTATCTATTTCTCTCCTTTAGATTCATAAATGAATTTTGGATTCATCGATTTTCTTAAATCAGATTTTTTATTCTAGTTTCTATTTTAAATATAATTTCTATTTATTTCAATTCTTGTTTTGTTATATATTATTCATATGTTTTATATTACAATTATTTATTTCAACGATATCTTCTTGTAATTGTGAAAATATTTCCATACCTTGAAAATATTTCCTCGTTCTTCGTCACGGAGGCCCCTGCCTACTTTCATCCCCTTCTCTAATCCGGAAATTTTGTCCTCTTTCCCGCGGATCTCAATTTGCCCTAAAGTTCTAGATTTGTTTCATGGAGCGCCTCAACTCCGTTTAGCGCCTTCAGAACTCAACTCTTCCACAGATCTTTTTAAGCTGACTCTGGTGGCCCGTTTTCATCAAAGTCGTCCCTCAGTTGATGCTTTTGATCGATTTGTCTTTGAAGCCTGGAACCTGCAAGATCGGGCGGTGATTGGTCTTCTCGATCGACGACATATAATGATTCGATTTGGGTCTATGGATGATCTCATCATGGCATGGTATAAGGCCCCTCGACGGTGTGGAGGTATGCCTTTCTTTCTTCTTCGGTGGAATTTTGAATTTCATATGCATAGGGATAATCCGAGTATAGCGATTTGGGTACGTTTCCCGGGACTTCCTCTCCCGTTCCAGAACCCTTCCATTCTATCTATGCTTGGGAACATGGTCGGACGCTACCTGTGCTCAGACATCAAAACTGAAACCGTGTGTTATCCCATTTTCCCTCGAATATGTGTGGATATTGATGTCTCCAAGACACCGGTGGACTGGGTGTGGATTACTGATGGGAAAGAATTCCGATGGAAGCATGAGGTTTTGTTTGAATCGTGGACTGATTATTGCAGTGTGTGCCATCGGCTGGGTCATGGTGCCTCTGCCTGCAGAAATGGCTCTCAGAACGGGAGGGTGTGCAGGCGGGTGAGGGATGGTGTGGTTTCTCAGGAAGTTGCTGCTGTGGGTAGTTTAAGGACACAAGGGAAGGATTCGGATGATGGTGGGGTGAATGAAGAACAAACCATGCTTCCTCGACATGAGATGGTCAAATTAGTGGATAGTGGGGCTCTGGGAACTGGGGCTGAAATGAAGAAGCCCGATGTAGAGCCTCCTGGACCGAAGGTCAGTGATATTTTTAACAGGTTGAAGCAGAACTTGGGGATAGTTGATCTCCTGAAAGATAGTGGTGAGCCTTCTTCTAATGTTAAGGATGCAAGAGGCATTGCTAGAAATCCAGTGACTGAGGTTCCATCCTTGATGGCAAGCCCCCGAAGGGAAGTGGGTGATAGGGCTGAAAGAGATGAGTATGTTGGATGAAGTTGTGCTTCTGTGGAGGAAGATGTGGATATGGGTGGGAAAAATGGTGGTGTGGAATCTCTCTGCTGGGAAACTGGGAGTGCACCTGCAGCAGTTGTCACGGTCCAGGATGAGCAAGTCGCTGCTGCAGATCCTAATTCCCCAGCCCAAGAGGGGATTGAGAGGCACTATCAACACATGCAGCTTGGGATTGTGAATATGGCTGGGAATCAAGAAACCCCTGTCAAGGAAACTTCTAATTCCATTTGTGCCTTGATAACAGCAGATGGGATGCAGGCACCACCTGGGAGGCAGGCAACCAATGTTGAGCTTGGCAATCGGTTTGAATGCTTGATGGCTGCAGATTTGGTCCTGGATCAAGAGCAGGATGCTGAAAGGACTCATGAGGACCAATATTATGCTTCTTTAGGTGCTGATGCTGAGTCAAGGGGAGCTAGTGTTGGCACTTGTGATCAAGATTTGGGGGCTGTGAGGACATATATTGCTAAGAAGGGCTCTGAAGCAGATATGGACAACGGTTCAATGCTGGACATCTTAGTTGGAGATTTCAATGTGAAAAACAATATTCATGGTGGCTGTGATTCTGTCGACAACCCCCCCTTCCATAATCTGATGGATTCCAACAGTCAATCTCAACAGGATCAAGGTGTGAAGGGCAGGTATAGGGTGGTGCACATTTCTGGTAAATGGGGGGACTGCTCTGATAGCGAGAAAGAAAATGATGGTGGTATGGTTTAGCCCTCCTATAGTGATATGGTTGAGGGTTGCCAAAATAGAGTGTCTGTGGAGGAGAAAGTGAAGACTGACCCACCACGAAGAAGGTCGCGGAAGGACTATTCTCACTTGCCAATGCCTATGACTACGAGAGCTTCTAGTGGGAAGGTTGGACAGATTTCTTCTAAGGAGATGCTTTCTTTGGAGAATCTCAATCTTAGAAGGAAGTATGCTAAGATTCTGAAACATTATGAAAGTTCGGAGTGGGAATCGGCTACTGCGGAGGAAATGGTGTATCGGGGATGTGGCGATGGGTCTGACTTTTATGATATGTAATTGTTTTTCTCACCTTGTTGTGCCTGTCTTATGTACTTTTCATCTTCTTTTATTTTACATAAATGGTTGGAGGTTTACCTCTGACTAAACTTTCTGGTATATTTATGCATCCATTTAATGATTTTTCATCTAATACCTCCAGATTCTACATTTGACATCTGGTTTTTTATTCCTTTTATCATCTTATTATTAATTTTACACCTTTTTACCTCTTTAATTTCAGGATTTTGGCCTTTAACATTTACCCTTTGTTTTTAATTCTATTTTTTTACTTTTACTTCAAATAAATTTACTACATTTTTTTCTTTATATATTTGATTATATTGTTCTTGTTCGTCTAAATTTTATTATAATTTATTTTTTATTACTATTATGTCATTTAGTTTGTTCATTTACCACTAATTATTGGTTTTCATAATTTTTTTGACTTTTCTCTACTAGATTATTCTTATACTTCGAACTATGGTTTTTCAAAATTCCTCTATAATTCTTATACCTAATGTATTTAAATTTTCCTTGTTTTTTACTTCTATTTTAATCATTTTCTATGTAATATATTTTTATTATTAGATCATATTAATAAATGTTTTCTTATTCCCTAATTTGCATTTGAGATTCTCTTTTTTAATTTTTAATTTTGGATTCCATTCAACCATTTATTTATACATTTTTCACTAGATTCACAATTGGTTTTGGTTGATTTATACTACAACTTCTGGATTATGGTTTTTTGATTTGATCTATGATATGATTCCTATTTTTAATTTTACATCAAATCCTTCATCTATTTTTTATTTTGTTTCTACTTTAATTATTCATCTAATTATTATCTTATATTATGACTTATACATTTATTTTAATATAGTATTTTTTAATTTTTTTGATTTATTTTCAATCTATCTACTTTTTTTCAATCACCTATTTATTGTTTATATATTTCTTATCCCTCTCCATATTCTGTATTTACTTTTTCCCCACTTTAATTTTTGTTCATCACTTTCATATTTCACATATTATATACATCAATAGTTGTTACATTGGATATTGATTTATAATAAATATGTTTTGAGTTCCACTTTGGTTTAAAAAATTTCTAGAAATTTGTTATAATACCTCTATATTTTAATATTTTTTTATTTAATTTTTTATTATTTTCTCTCTTCAAATTATGATATATATTATGTCTCCATTTTGAATTCCTCTTATACTTAACTTCTATTAAACTTTTCTAACTTCTTCTTCTTTTACTCCTACTCTATATTTGGAAATTAGATTTCCATCCAGTTCATTTTATGTTACAACATATGGATATTATTTTTCAATTTTTTTTCATACTCACCTTATTTATTATAATATATTCTTTATAACTATTACCAATTTCAAAATATAATGAATTTTCTATAAATATATCTCTACACCCATTTCCATTTTCATTCATTATTTTTTCAATTACTTTTATTTTTCTCCTTTTATATTATAATTCTATATTTTATTATTTTTTGTAATAATTTCTTAATGTATAAATGATATCTTTATTAGAGGATTGGATTTGGGTAAATTCTGTTTTTTTATTAATGGATATTCAATTATTATAATAATCAATATTATATTGAAAAAATAATTTTGAAAAAATAATGAAAATATTATGAAAATGAAATATCATATTCAAAAGTCATTAGTTTTATTTTGATTATTGAATTTTATTTTGTTATATTAAAAGTATAATTTTTTAATTTTGAGACCTGAGGAGATATTTACATTGGGAGTCCGTTCCTAGGGAACTATAGCAAGCAAAAAACGAATCATCTAATATATTAGCTTTAACTCAGTGCACCACGACATAATTTCCTGCACCGTGGCATGAAGTCCTCTAGCCAAGCCATTGTCTCTGATAACCACAACCTCCAAATAATATAAATCTTATAAATATCATCATTTTAAAATTCAATTATTCTAAATTTGATCTCCATCATAGAGCATAAACATTACAAACATGGCATATCCATTTCCCGTGTAAATTTTTGTGTATTAAAATTTCCTACAAGGATGGTTGTTTGTTATAGAATTACATTAGAAAACCAAATAAAATCCCTGGAATCTATCATTCCTAACCTAATCTCCCAATTATTGTTAGTCTTATGTGGTTACTAACATGGCCCTATTAACACCATTTTGTCTCCCAGTTTCTCGTAGGGATCTATGTGTGATACCACAATGACCATTATTCCCATTTTGAGTCGCAACATTCCATTTCTATTCACCATTTACCTCCATGATGTTCTCTTTGGAAAGGATATATAAATTAGTCAACATATGATTGTAAAAAATTGATATTTTTAATAGTTTATATTCCACATAATTATAAAATGACAAATTTATAATAATATTTTTCATGTATGATGGGATTAAAATTGTTAAATTAATAACTAAATGCAATATAATTTAATATTAAAAGTATATTTTACAAAAAGATATATATTATACATAATATATCATTTATTATTAAAAATGTTGGATCTAACTATTCATGAACATCAATAATTTAATTAACATAATATTTATAAAATTAATTAATTATATTCTTGAATTATCATTATTAGTCCAAAAAAATATTATTTTTATATCAATGAACTTAAATAATTTAAAAAATATCATTATATAGTTTACCTCTATAGATTTTAGGCTATTGGTAGTGGAATATGTAGGTGATAGAATACAAATTTAACAACCTGAAGAGATGAACAATGTCGACATCAACTGTCCAAAATGTGTTTTTAAATGGTCAAAGCCTAATTAAGAACACCATATTATTATGAAACCATATGATTGTGATTAAATCATATGATTGTGATGAAATCATACGATAATATTCATCAATTAATTTTTAACATGCACTATGTGATAAACTATCAATTCGATGTGCATTATGGTAGAAATGGACATGAAAAAAGTTTAATTATATATAAAACTAGTACTCGCCCGTGCTATTGCACGGCGTATTCAATTAATGGTTTTTCATCTAATATGAGATTAATTTTTAGAAACGTTAAGAGGAAAACATATGTTGAATAAATTATAATTAAAATGCAATGTTTTCTGATAATGTAATAAGAGGGCATAGAATATGAATACATCATTCAAGTAGTTGACAAAAAAGTCAGAGACAAAGATGAATCTTATTCAGACTAAAACCCAAAAGCATCATTATGAGGTTTTAGTATGCTTCCATACTACTAACTGGTGGTTATTGCTTGTGACCGCCCACTCCTACCCATCTTGACACCATGCCTCATCTTCCATCTTCATGTGAACCTTATTCAGAATAAAAGCAATTAAATAAATGGTAAAAACACACATCTTCAATTAGAAATAACGAAAATAAAATTGTATGCGGGAACTTATTATAAATGTTAAGTGCAATAAGATTTTTTCGATTAGGTTTATAAATTGGAACAACAATAGTAGTGGACTACACCAAGCAAGGAGATATTTACCTGAATAGTCGCACAATTATCCATTACAAATAGCACTAAATTACAGGTTGGATAATAGTGACATGAAGCCTGCACATTAAATGGCTGTTAGAAAAATCTACACCTTAAAGGAGAAATGTATCTCATAAAATGTAATCAGGAAGGTCGAAAACATCAAAATCATTGAAAAAAATTTAGAAACACAAAACTGGATATTTGGTTATGCTTCCAACAACAATATGATTCGAAATTCAAGAGGTGGGTGGAGCGTTGTCCAGTTATTTTCCTACCTAGAAAATAGAAAGAAAATGTTATTAACTACTAAAATAACTAAAGAAAAGAAAATAAATTAAAAGGGCCAAGATTTTTTGGCTTTAAAACATAACAAAGAAAATTAGAGGATACCCACTGAAGCATGATGAAAATAAAATTCTACCGGAACATTTCCATTCATGAAATCAAAAACAATACTATTAACTGAAATGAAGATGTTCCAGTGGAAAAAAGCAAACCCATTCATTGATTCATGTTTTTAACACCCAATTCCAGAAATTCAATGAATTGGAGGGATTAAATGCAACAATGTTCAAGTTATAGACACTTGAACCATGAATCAAAAAAATTAAAAAGAAGATACTTACAAAAAATTTCTCGGGGTAGAGTTAAATTAAATAAAACCTATTAGAGGTTAAATGGTATTTTCATAAAGATTTTCATCACCACCTGGCAATGATTTTGATCTCTCACATCGACTGTCAGCACGGTAATTATGCACTTCCTGAGTTGAACCTTTAGAATATGAAAACATATAATAGAAACATGAGGAGAATTGATATAAGAAAAAGGTATGCCTTCGTGGTGATGTAGAAGGAATTAAATACAACCTTTCTCCACATGCATAGCTCTAGATGGTGGCGCATTATAAGTCCAGCAAGGTAATGCAGCACTTCAGTTCCCCAGCACTGAAGATGCTTATGATCTTAGAACATATCCAAGTTCCAGTGAAGTGGATGGTGAAGGAAAAAGTAACCAACATATGATCTTCTTGATGCAGGATCTCAGAACACATCCAGGTTCAAAGAAAATATCCAGGTTCTGGGTTCTCAGAACATATCCAGGTTCCCCAGCACTGAAGATGGTTCTGGTCTCTCATATGAGATACTTCATGTAGTAATCCACCTCGATGATCATATGTAAAGATTCATGTAGTAGAAAAAGTAACAAACATAACCTGCAGATTTCTAAAATCAACTGACCCCATAGATTAAGATTCATCTTTTTCATTCAGAATAAAACAAATGATGTATATGTATTGAGTGGGGGGAGATTAGATGTTGTGTTACCTCAAAATACGAAGTACATTAACTCAATCTCAATTGTTATGGAAACCAACAAAAGAGATATTTACTTACTAAGTGTCTCACTGTTCAAATGCAGATAGGAGTTAATGACTTATTGGAAATAAGCAACATGAAACCTGCACATTTACTATATTTTAGAGATATGAGCAGATTAAATCGAAAATGTATTGCTTACACTTTCAAGAGGAAGTTGGAAACTATCAATTACATTTAATTCATTAATATACCATTAAAGAAAATGCACATATATGTTTTTTCTCAGATAACCAATATACCTATATCTGCAGCTGCATCACCAGCATCACCAGTTCCCCTGGTCAGATATATATTGCTGCTCATATATATGTATCTGCTAAAGAGAAGAAAATGTAGATATATCTTGCTATAGATATAGGTGTGTGGAATTTCTTTGTTTCTCTGTTCAGTTTACTTGTATGTGCGTATATATGTTGCTTCCCATTCCATCCCCAGGAAGCTGTAGTACATACCATGAAATCTCCACAACCAGAATCATGTTCAGAATATGGAGAAGTTACATTTGTTCCACTTTCTTCTACAGGTATGGATCTGGTTTTCTATAGCCCTCAAAGGCCCAATCCTATTGTGGCTCTAATTACACCTTCCACTGCTGTAACTATCCAAACTATACCTAAGCTTATTGTTATATTTTCTACTGGTCCTGTTTCTCCTCATCAGAAGGTAGAAATACATTTCGAGTTAAAAAATTCAATCCATAGAATAAAAAAAATCAGTAATCTATATAAAAAATAGGATCCTATTTCAAGAAAATTTACACACAAAAAATAGAATCAATTATTGTAAAAATTGAGCAGGAAATTTATCTTTAGAGACATCTTTCAAAAAAGAAAAGATATGTACATTCTCCTTCTAACATCTAAAAATACCTTTAGAAAATATTTTTATGCTATTGGATCCTTAGCAGTGAAAACCATAGTTGTTTTTCATGATATCTTAGAGTCATGGATTTTGCTGATCAACACTTTCAGGAATTTCGTAACTCCCGTAGGAAATAAAAGGATGGATAAAAAAGATGCAAGGTTTTAACATCAATATACTACAATAATATATAGTGCAAACCATTTTAGATTCTTTTCATTAATAAACCGATTATAATACAGTAATATAAAGTAAAGATAGTCAAGGTTTCAACATCAATATAGTAATCAATAAAAAAAATTAAACCAACTTCACTGCAATGTAAATCCGTTTTCAAATGCACCTGAGAGCTTCATCCTTTCAATCTAGCTGAGGGCTCCATCTTAAATCATCAATAGGTATCATTAATTAGGGGAACAATACATTTTAGGAAAACTGGAATCTAGTACCTTTTTCTTTTCATCTTGAATTGATCTAGTACCTTTTTCTTTTCTTTTCATCATGAATTGATCTAAATTTTAGGAAAACTGGCATCTAATACATTTTTCTTTTCATCTTGAATTGATTAAAAAGATTCTTTACTAAAATCAGTGTGGTGGATGATGGCATCAAGACTGTATTAGTGGAGAAAGAGATGCAGGGATGGGGTGAGACTGAAAACAATAGAGAAAGAAGAAAATAAATATAAAGATAAAAAATGCAGGTGACTACGGTAACATATAATTACATAGAACCTGAGGGTATTTATAGTTTAATGTATGGAAAATAGAGAATGAAATGGATAACTTATCTAGTGCCTCAAGATCCTTCTATCTAACCCAAGAATAAACCGAACGTTGTGATCTGATATCATCATATCATGTTTAATATTACCTGGGTACTTTCTGCATAACAATAAGATGTTTCAGTATTAGATATATTGATACTATACACAAAAAACATCACAGGATCCAATAACTTTGTATTATCATAGAATTCTACTGTTAGGTGAAAGAAATCCTCAAGAACTGAAAGGTGTAACAGTGGATTTAATACATAAAAGGTGAGCAGATTTTATGCCCATGATTCCTGTGAAGACCTTTTTCAAGGATAAGTAGACAATATCCATGCCAGGTTCATCTTTTGGGAGCATAAGCAAAATAAAAATTAATTTGTGCATTCATGAATACACATTCTTGGAAAATACACTAAGGATTCCTAAGATTTACTATTTTCACTGTCTATGCCTGTTTGCACTCTCTATACCTATTTGCACTGTATATACCTTTCTATACCTGTTTGAACTGTCAATAAGATCCATACCATTTTGCACTGTCTATTACTATAGTACCTGAAATGAAGATGTAGTGATTACCTGATATTTACTGTTTGAACTTTCTAGACCTGTCTATACCTGTTTGCACGGTCTATACCTTTCTATACTTGTTTGCACTGTCAATAATATCCATACCTATTTTCACTATCTATTATCTTAGTACCTTAAAAGGGACTACATCCTCTATGTGCTGTATCCATTGATGGATGGTATGCTGATTTCTGTGGAAACTGCTACCGGGAGAAATAGTGTGGTGGATGGTGGCATAGATACTGTATTAGAAGAGAAGGAGATACGGGGTCGGGGGTAGAGACGAAGACCAAATACAAAATAGAAAGAAATCCTCAAGAACAGAGAATGAAATGGATAACATGTCAAGTGCCTCAAGATCCTTCCATCTAACCCAAGAATAAACCAAACATTGTGATCTGATATCATCATATCATGTTTAATATTACCTGGGTACTTTTTGTACAACAATAAGATGTTTCAGTATTAGATATATGGATACTATACACAAAAAACACCACAGGATCCAATAACATTGTATTATCATAGAATTCTAGTGTTAGGTTAAAGAAATCCTCAAGAACTGAAAGCTGTAACAGTGGATTTAATACATAAAAGGTGAGAAGATTTTATGCCCATGATTCCTGTGAAGACCTTTTCAAAGATAAGTACACAACATCCATGCCAGGTTCATCTTCTGGGAGCATAAGGAAAATAAAAATTAATTAGTTCATTCATTAATACGCATTCTTGGAAAATACACTATGGCTTCCTAAGATTTACTGTTTTCACTGTCTATGCCTATTTGCTCTGTCTATACCTATTTGAACTGTATATACCTTTCTATACCTGTTTGCACTGTCAATAAGATCCATACCATTTTTCACTGTCTATTACTGTAGTACCTGAAATGAAGATGCAGTGATTACCTGATATTTACTGTTTGAACTTTCTAGACCTGTCTATACCTGTTTGCACGGTCTATACCTTTCTATACTTGTTTGCACTGTCAATAATATCCATACCTGTATTCAATATCTATTATCTTAGTACCTGAAAAGGGACTACATCCTCTATGTGCTTCATCCATTGATGGATGGTACGCTGATTTCTGTGGAAACTGCTACTGGGAGAAATAGTGTGGTGGATGGTGGCATGGAGACTGTATTAGAAGAGAAGGAGATGCGGGGTCGGGGGAAGAGACGAAGACCAAATACAAAAGAGAAAGAAGAAAAGTAATATGAATATTGAAAATGGAGTTGATTACGATAACATACACTTACATAGAGCCTGAGGGTATTTATAGAGTCTATTGCAAGTAGAACGGAGAATAAACTGGATTCCTTGTCTAGGGCCTCAAGATCCTTCCATCTAACCCAATAATAAACCAAACATTGACTGCTCCGGATGAAGTTATAAATGGTATTTGTAAGAATTAAAAGATACCTGGGAATATTAGTTTACTAAGAAAGAAGATGTATTTATTTGGTGCTGAAAAAACATAAAAAATGACGTCAAGTTAGTGAAAATCAATTGAATAACATCAAATGTATTTTTTATAGACTATACATAACATTACTCTTCATGAACAGATGATGTGAGGAAATTTAGGATGAAAGGTACCTGATGTCTGAAGATCTGTTATTAGGTAACATCACTTTATATAACTTGATACCTTCAAATTCAAAATAAAATACGTAAAACCTTAATGAGAGTGAATGTAATGAAATTTATAGTAGTGAAATCAATTGAACAACATCGAATGGATTTTTATTCTCTTCCAAGAAGTGTACATAACATGACTGCTCATAACATGACTACTCAGAATCGAGTAATGCAAGAAATTTATAATGAAAATGTGGGTAATGATTGAAGATCTAGGATTAGGTGATTCATCTTTGAAAAAAAATGACACCATTTCAAAATCGAGTACGGATAACAGTAATATGGGTGCAGCAAGTGAAATTCAAAAGGGTGAATATAATGTACAAAATCCTTAAATAGATGAAGAGCGAAAAAACATGAACTATTGTCTAAGATCAGGTGATGCAGTAAAATTTAGAGAGAAATTTTACTTGTAGTCCGAGGAACCACGATTAGATGATGCGGCTTGGAACAACATTATGCCTTCAAAGTAGAAAAGTAAGGATTACAAAACCCTAATGGTTGTGCAAGCGATGAAATTAAAAAGTGTGAGATTGATGTATCAAGTCCTTAAATAGCTATGGAGGGAAATTATACGTACCATCGTCATAGATCGGGATCATGGAATTTGGTAGCTATGAGCGTCATGACCATATTCATGGCATTTCCGGACTCCTGATGAAGTGAATCGATGCGGGTTAACATCTTTCATTGTATTGAAACACATAGAAATACGGAAATTGTGTACCGGGGTGGAGGCAAAGTTGCGGTTGGAGAAGGCGGAGGCGGGAACCCTAGGTCGTGAAGAGCTGAATCCAGACAGCGACTGGAGGAAGGAAAAACTCCGACGGTTGAGTGGCAACTGAGAGTAGGAGGAACGTCGGAAACTGAGATATAAGGACTGCAGGGTGACGGGTAGAGGGAGGGTGATGGAAGAGCTGGTTCGAAGGTCGCCTACGTTGCGAGTCGCGATAACCTAACCGAGAGCAGGAGACGAAAAATGAAGAATGGAAGAGATATTGTGCGAACAGGCGATGTGGAGATATGGCGGATGGGAACGTAAGTAAAAATCGGTGTGGAGGATTGGTAGGATGACACGTGTCAAATAGAAATCCAGAATTAGTAGATATAGTAGATTCTCTGAAAGTATTTTTTGAATTGTAAAAAACCAGCAAATAGGATTATATTTTTGTGAAATCGTTTTAAAATATACGTTTTTTTATGACAGGATTTAATAGACTGCAAATCAATCCAACATGGGTTTTGATTAGAATGACCAATAGATCGTTATTATTGATTTATATGTAAAAAACATGTGTTAATGGGTCAACTACTAGAATATATCTCTGATTGACCATAAATCATTGGAGAATGATCGTTGATTAATTTTTGTTATTTATGAACTGAAAGAAAATCAATCTGACATGAAGTTTGAAATAAATGACTCAGAAGGTTGTTTTGTAGATTAAATTATATTTAAAAACATTCATCATAGAGTGAAAACCTATAGAAAACCCATGTATTATAATATAGTCACCTAATAATGTAATCCATTAAACTTATGAAATGTATGATTATGCAAATTTTCAATATGTCTTATGGTTTTCTTATAATGACAAAAAATGAATTCTAATTGATTTTAATATAAAAAAACATTTAACAACCAGTAAAAATCGGAAAATGACCTCAGATTATCTTGAAATCATATAAAAATTATATTCTATTAAAAAAGGTAGTTTTATCAATTTAAAAGTCCAAATACTTCTCTTTAATTAACAAAGAACTTAAAAATTCCACCTTATGACCTACTAAAGGAACCATGATCAAATTCAACCCCAAGTTTCTTCCCATCATGTTTATTTATTTCAAATATAATTTTTTATATTCATAAATTCATCATTTCATTAATTAATATTAAAAAATTAAAAAATTAATATTAAATTTTAAAAAAAATTATAAAAATTGGGTGGGTTTTATATTATACCTACTAATATTACAAACCATATTTTTATCCCAAACAGATTCAAATGATTTAAATTTAAAACATCCAAAAGCACTCAAGTATAAATTAAGTCATCATTAATTGTGGAATAAATATTAATTTTAGTAAAATATAAATAATAACTAAAACTGATTCCACCATGATAAACTACCCTCTAATATGGCATGACCTCCTCCAGTGATTTCTTTGATTCCACATGTCACACCCCAACTGACGATTCATTTTAATTTAATTATTTTGTGTCTCGCATTTGAGATACAGTTTGATTCTGTTTTTTTTTTTGAAAGAAATTGGGATCGTATATGCATGTGCGACCATATGTGCGACCATGTACTCGACTGCACAGGTGACCACACACTCAACCACGCATGTTACTGTGCATGCGACCTTTCGAGATGTCTATCCTTAGTTACTAATGTTATTATTATTTTGGTTGGTTTTCTTATTTTAGTTTAATTATAATAATATTATTATTTAAGATAATGTTTCAATAAGTTTATTATTATTATTATAATTTTAGTTAATACTTTCATTTTGTATCATCAATTATTTTGGTTTCTTAGTTTTATTACCAGTATCAAAATTTGTTATTATTAATTAGAATTTTGTTTTTTTATTTTAATATCATTGTATTTCCTTTTTATTTTATTCTATTTTATGTCTTCATCTTTTTTTTCTTTTCTTCCCTCCATTTATCTCTTTTATTTGTTCTTTCTCTTTTTTCATCCCTCTCCCTTTCTCTCCCCTCTCTCTCGTGCGGACTCCTCCCTCCATTTTGTTTTGCGCAGCAGACCCCTCATAACCCTACACACATCGCAAACCCCTCATACCCCCTTTCACTCCTTCTCTGGTGAATCGTCCAGTGCACCTCCCCCTCGAGCTGCCTCACCCTACATCTCCAATCTAGTGTTGCCCCATCGGTCTACTCCTGTCAGCCACCTCCCCATCAACCTGCTCCATCTAGGAACCACCATGTCTGCCTTCTCCTATCTGGGGTCACCCAATCATCCTGCTCCTGTCTGGCACCTCCCTGTCGGCCTCCTTCTCACATCCATCTCCCACCCTAAATTCTTCACTCTAGATGCACCAACCAGTGACCCCCCTATACACACCTTTCGATTCTCCTCGCACCGACACATGCTTCCTTGTCCAAAACATGATGAAATATTGTCATCCATACTTCCTCTCACCACCGTACCCATATATCTGTATTTTCTGGATTTTTATCTGGTGTGGTGCACCTCCGGTGGTCATCCCCTTTCTACATTGTCCATCCACATCATTACCACAGGTGAATTTTTCTCTGGTTGTCTAATTCCTCCAACCTTTAGTAGAGTTTTGGATAGGGTTTGGGTTTTATGTTGGTTCTTTTTGACACCATTGATTCCACGCCATCTTTTACGTATTTCTTTAGTTCTTTTATGGTGCGATTGATGTTAAATGATACTTGGGCTTCAATTTGTGAGGTCTACAACCTAAAGGTATGTGTTTCCACATCTAATTATTATTTTATTAATTAATATGAATGTTTAATTAGATAAGAGTGTTATTTAATTAATTTTGGTGTCTTAAAGTTTATTTTCTTTGAAGTTTTATATGCATTGAAATTGTATAGTATCGTGGAATCATAATATTTGTTCTTTATGCTAAAGTCTCATATCTGGTTAATTTTTATTGATTTTTTTAAATTGTACGGTTAGATTAATAATATTTTTTTTGTGTGAATTTAATCTTTACCTGATGTTTAGTGTTTTTTAATGTGTTTATTAGTGTGTTTAGATGATATGAGTGTTTTTTTCCTATGGAAAACCATGTTGAACTATTTATTATTGTTTTATAAAGTGTTCAGTTACATTGTTAACATGTGCAAATGGTTCTATTAGTGTTTTTGTGTAGTGTTTGTATGAATTATATCTTAAATGAGTATTTAAGTGTATTTTTGTGTTTAAAGACATGTGACGTATGTTGAAATTGTATAATAAGTTCTTTTAATGGGTTTTTACCTTGAAAGTGATTTCTTTGAACACGCATGGGTTATAATTGGTTGTGTAAATAATAAAGATTTAGTTTTGAGAAATTTTTAGTGTGTGTAATATTTTTAAATGGATTAAGTGTGTTTAAATCCTGGTGACACTATTTTTCTAATGAATTATAATCTTTTTAAATAGTCCATTAAAATATATCAATGTTCTGAAACATGTTTGGATAATGTTTTAGTGTCTGTGTTCTCTCAAAATGGTATTTCTGATTAATATTAGTGGTTTCTGGCATGCGTACTATCTTTCTTCTTTGGGTGCATAAATATTACATGTAGAGTGAACTCAAAACATGTTTGAGCACAAAGTGGGAAGCTCGGATAGCTTGGAGGGTGGACTAGACTGGTGGGCTAGTGATCCGAAGGTGACTTTGGCCCTCTTTTTCATAGTATAATTAATGACTACAACACTAACTAAACATATGAATGACCTAGGTTCATGGTTTCTAAACAACATTTTTTTAGGGTTGTGGTTTCTATGCCACGGTTAATGAGGTTCTTTGTTTCTAAGCCATGTCTTCTGATGTTTGTGGATTTTATTCCACATTTCACCGAGACATGAAGATCTAGGGACTAGGCTTGCTAAAACCCATGAGGCCTCTCCCATATTTTGTTCTCCTAGGTTTCATTATGCTCATCAGTGTGAAACTTTGGTTATTTTATAAGTAAGTGTGTGTGTTTTAATTGAGGATATTTCATTTTAAATTGTTTTCTTTAAACCTGTTTTCTCTGAAACAATTCATGCATTTAGTTCTTTTCATTAATTGAAATTTCAAATATATTTTTAATTTAATAATTCTGAGCAAAACCTTTTCTCGATGCCATCATACTGGAATTTTGGATCACACCCTATAGACATATTTGGGCATATTTAGATCTTGTTTATTTTGTATTCTAGGTTGAGGCGTCATTAATATCATTGATGGTCCAAGAGGTAGTGGTTTTTATGATGCATTTTCAAGGTGGTGTCTTGGGGATGTGACTCCTCATATCGCATAGAGGTCTGAGTTGGAATTTTTGTTTTCAATTATTTTAGTATCATTTGGTTTTTTTCATTGATGTTTTAAAATTTAAATCAAATCTCAGTTTAAAGGATTTTTTGGTTGTCTAATTTTAGTTTTGAATTATTTATCTTACTGTTTTTTTATATTTATTCATTCGGGTAAATCTTTCTCATGTTTCATTTTTGATACTCGGGCACTCATTCCAGACCATAATGATCAGGAATGCACCTCAGGCCTTACCACAGACTAGGTAGGGTGTCAGTTTAATGGAGACCTGATTTCGTTCCTGAAAGAATGATATCAGATGGGGTTTTGTTCTTCTTATTTGGGGATTTAGGAAGATCGGGGATAAGATTGTTGGAACTCGAGTGAATGGTGCAAGAAGAGTTCCATGATCTCTTTCTAGTTCCAATCCTTGAGTAACCAGAGATAGTCTGGGATTTATGACATTGTTTTTGGTATTTGTGGATGAGGGATTACAGTAGGAGTAAACCTCTACTACACACGTACTCACATGGAGTAGTTACCCACGTGATGCCCGAGAGTACGATTTGACACTCATAGTGGATTGTGCATGCCTTTGGCATGGTCTGCAAAACAATGTATCCGGGTTAGGCATGAACACTAGTTCCCTATCTATGTTCATTAGTGTTTGTGATGTATTGGTTCTTGTTTTAGGTTGGCGTGAATGGTTTTTTAAGAGGAATGTGGACTTTGGTGTTTCTCTTATTTTATCTTGGTCTGAGTTTGGCCTGATTTTTTGGGTGTGTTTCTTTTGGACCTTGTTTTTGGAATTTGGCCTTTGATTTTTTGAAATTGAATGTTTAAATGAATATATAGGGTTATTTGAAATTGTAGTTATTTATTTTGGGAAATGGGATTCATTTTGGAATTTTTTCATGAATTTATGAATTTTTGTTTGAAAAAGGTATTTTCATAATATTTGGAATGTTTTCTTTTGAAATCGAATGTGCCTTGTTTCATCTAGTGTTATTCATATGCATGATCATGTGTGCACGTGGACGTGACTAATGGATAGTTTGTGGATCTTGTGGATTGGTGCCTGAGTGAAACAGAAATGCATATTTGCAAGGCATCTTGGAATATCTATGGTGGTTTATTGATTCCTAAGGCTGCCTCTTGTTTCTCGAAAAGTAGGTTTTTTAATAAAATGGTTTTTTGTGCTTAAATGGTTTTGGAAATTGGAAAATGGTTTTGATCAAGGAGTGAAGGTTATGGGTTCAAAAGACTTGTTGGGATTTGTTATATTGTTCAAATGTTTTCATGCAGGTCTCTTTCTTTTTGGATGTGTTGATTTTTTAAATTGTAATTATTGGATTCGTGTCCAGAATGTGGATGTTTGTGTTATGAGGTTCATGGTTTTTTGGAAGTTCAGTTTTTTGTTTCTTGTTCTGGATATGCCCCATAGAAAGGCCCCATGGCATTCCATCAGTTCACTCAGTTCATGGCTCATCCCAGACTCTTAGTGGAGTGGTATATTTTGGTTCTTCTCGAATGTGTCGAATGTTTGTATATTTTGAGTTTGGTTTAATATTTTTGAGTGCTTTGGGAAAGTTTCAAGTTTCTCCGATTATTGAGGAACTCCAAGAGTATTGTTGGTGTAAGTTGTCTCGAGTATTTTTGGGGGATCAGGGCCAGATCGGTAAGAGGGGATTGTTTCATTTTAATTGTGAGTGGGGATATCTTGAGAAATCCTCAAGAGTAGCCTAATTCCACAGTTGTAACTAAGTATGTGAATTTGAGGGAACGTGGTGTGTCTCATAGGTCCTCTACTAGTCAATTGGTGGAGAAGGAGGTGTTTTGACATTTCTAATGATCTTTTTTCATGTTCCCTAGAGGTTTTGTGGAACAATCAGTTTAGTGTTCATAATATCTTTTGGTCACAGTAATATTGTGGTAAGTGAAGGTTCCGCATCCAGTGAGGAGTGTTAACCAATGGGACATGTTCTTGGAGTGATCCTTCCATCAGTTTTAATTTTGTGTTTCACAGACCGCTCAATCTCTTATCTCTAGTGTGGTAATTCAGGCACTCTAAGTCGTTCGCTGCAATTCTCAATTGGTATGATGTCGAAGTGGCTGCTTGGGACATGAGGAGAAGTATGTAGGTTTCTTTTCCTGTAGAGGAAGTTCCAGAAAGCGGGGGTCAACTTATTACTTTTAGGTGGTAGATGCATTAGACTTTAGGTCCCCATCCACATGTATCGGGGTGATTCTTGCGCACAGTCTGAACTTGTTGGATGTGGTATGAGTTTGGTCCTATTTAAGTCTGCGATAATGGGATGGGGATGGATTAAATTTCCCTATTTAGGTGTCATATCTAAAAGCAACATTTTTTTGTGAGGATCATAAATCCCATGCCTAATTTTTGTGGTTTTAATTTATGGATGTTCCTCTAGGTCCTTAAAGAGGTTCGGAGAATCTTTATTCTTGTAAAGCTAGTGGGTGTGCTCTGTGAATCATCTCATGGTTGGTTATGGATCAAAAATGTACTCGTTTCAAATATGATCTTGTCTGGTGGCATTGACATGTCATGTCCATTTCTCCACTAGTTTAGGGGTTTCCTATAGAGACCCACATCTTGAGGTACATAGAAATTACATTTATTTTTCGTAATACTTAATACATAACAAAAACAGACTCCCAAAGACCGTATTAGTTTAGTATTTTTGGAAACTCAGAACGTAATCATCTAATCATGGTGAAAGATATTTATCAACTCCAATAAATATATTCTCCTTTTGTTTTCGTTCCTAAAACCATTCTTTATATGCTGAGGAAAAGAAAACAATAATAGCTTGAGCTGAAATGCTCAGTAAGGGTAAACATGGAGAACCTAAAACAATCCCTAAACATTGGAATGTCAAAACATGATCATTAAACATCAAAATCATTAGTACTGACATAAATCTTGGTAGTGAATAAGGCATAGATAATATAGGAACATTAACCATGATAGATTTGCATGTGAATAAAACATGTAATTGTTGCAACCATTAAACACATGTTATGATTTCTATAGTAGACAAGGCATTGCAGCCAAGACCATCATAGTGGACAAAGTCCATTACTGAACTGGGTTTACTTGTCGTTCCAGCCCTCTATTACTGAACCAGATTCACATTCCATTCCATCCATGTCTATCTCATGAGATATAAATCTTTACCCAATGAATTATAGGGAGATATAGGTCCCACCCATCTCATATTTAAATCATTCTTATGAGTACCAGAAACCAATCATAAATCATTCATCATAACCCAAAGAATAAAATGGGTTTCATAAACATCATCCCATCATAACATAATACATATAATACAAATGGATATAATTTCATCATAAGAAAAATAAAATCATTTAAATAATTTATACATTATAATTTAAACACAAACATATTAAATAATGTCATCTTATATGGAAAATTGCTTTGATAAAACACTGGAAATGAATTCCTGAGGAAAATAACCTGTCTTCTTCAAAATAATTTTATTTTCTCAAAATTCCATTCAATTTTAAAAGAAAAGGATTTTGTTGAAAATTATCATGAAATATTTTATATGAGGCATCATGAAAATAATGCATTATGAAACCATAAAATTCTGTTCATGCCATATAAGTTAAAAAAATTCTCTTCGTACTTTTTCCTGAAAAGTCAAAAAGTACCTCGTATGGTTCGAAAAAGTAAGATTCCTTCCATACCACAAAGTACAAGTCAAAGAGGGGTAAACATGGCATTAAACATACATGGAAAAAACTTTATGAAAAAACATTTTTATGGACATGGATGACAAATATAACCCCAGTAAATACTTACGTATAAGCAATCTTGGATAAAAATGAGATTGAAAAATTATCCCTTACCTTAGGTCCAATTTCTTCCATTCATGTCTGAAACTCTTGTGTAGTTGGTTTAAACATATTATTAACTTATAACAAAACCATAATAATATTTATGATATCATATATGATTCAATTTGGTCTTTATATTACCCGTTCTTTTCTCAATTCTATGATAAAGCAACGTTTTGGTTAAAATCGTTTCATTTATCGTACGTGTTTTGACTTATTGTTCTTGATTTTATTTCTTATATCCGGATTTAATTAATTCCAAAATTTAAAACAAGATTTATCTATAATAGATATTCAAAATATAATTATATATGATAAATCGATAAATTAAATGAAATACACCGTTCATGGGGATGGTAGGCCGTACGTACGCATGAACGTTATTTTCATTTACTTATTGAATTGAATGGAATTAAGTAAATGGAAAATATATCTGAATAAATCTAGTATAATTATTATTTCATATATTTCATGATAAATTATTATATATACATTAAAATCATACTTGATTGGATAATCATAAAGAATGAATATCATCGCGTCTTGGAGACAGTAATCTGTACGTACGCACGAGCGATGATATCATTCCCATAATTATTGAACGGAATTGGAGGGGATGATATAATTTATTAGTATCATATTGATGTTATAATAATCATATATATTTATTATTTCTACCATTATACCCATACATGTAAGGTGGTGGTGGAAAACAAATTACACCACGACGTGGAGATGGTATTCCGTACGTACACACGAGCGGTTATTTCGTTTTCCATAGGATGGATAGAAGGTGAAATAGGGTTGTTTCATATTTATAATAACATATAAGTATATTAGTGATACTTATGTTGTTAATTTATTATGAAACAACAAAATAAGAAGAAGTGGAAGAAGAAATTAATTTGAAAGAATCGGTAAAGGACATTACCTCTTCTTCGACGCGCCTCTTATAAACCTCCTCTTAGGGTACCAAATTTGGTCTTTGAAGAAGACCAGGACCTCAATTATCTTTCTAGGGAAGTGGATAAGAGAAATTGGCAGGGTTTGGACGAGATTTAAGGCTCAAAATGGAGTGAGGAGGAGAGGGAATAGGATCCCTTTAATATGGGAGGAGAGGGTCACCTTTGGAAACATAAGAAATATTAATTTATAATAAATTCAAACCCGACTTAAAAACATCCACAAATTACTCATATTTTAATATTAGATGATATAGGGTTTAAATCTCATCTACATATAAAATTTAGACATGTTGGGAATTTAGTTTAAACCTTATCAACATGATTTATCCTTATTTAATCTATTTAATTTTATTTGTGGTAATAAGATTATAAATTTTAAATGGTTACTAATAGTTACTTATGTGTTGTGAATTGTCCATAATTGGATATTTAATGACATTTTAGACCATATAATTTTCAATTTGTAATTTTTAAATATTTTTGTGATGTTTAATCAATTTAATAATATGTTATTTTTATAAAATACCTATAGTGTCAATTATGACACTATTCAGTTATCTAAATTTAAATAAAATCCTCATAGATTATACGGTCGAAAGAAAATTTACATAGATTAATAACATGTCATAGTTTTCTATAAAATTATTGGATCACATTAATTAGTTCATATAATATTTATTTTAATATTTTAAAACCATTTATTTGATTTTTATCTTAATAAAATAATTACTACATCATTTTTGTATAATTATGTAATATACTTATTTGTTGCATAAAAATTAAACATAAAATACAATGATGAAGATAAATATCATATCTTTCATAATAATACTTTTAATAGAATTTATCATCATAAAATAACAACTTGTAAATTGTTATATTCATTAAATTATAATAGTGGGAACTTTGGAATCATTTAAAATAAAATAATATATGTGTCATAATATACTTTATAAGGATCCATATGGTCAAATATTCGGCCATTAGATTTTTTGGGGTTTACATATACACTAGAAATAAGTATTGTTCATGTTTTTGGGCCTTTTGATGTGTATTATTATTCATTAAAAACTATATTTTTGATTGTTCACTAAATAAATAATTTCTGCATCATTAATGTATAAGATAATAAGGTAAATTAATCATTCTCAAAAATTAAAAATAAATTTACATGATAAATAAAAACATTATATCTTTCAAATTAGTATTTATAATTGGATTTATATTCTGGATAACCTTATATTAAAAATACATTAATTATTAATGTTTGAGTGAGACATATTTCTCTTTCTTTGAAATAAAATAAATTAAATGTCTTAATCACATCCAAGTGGGCTCGAATGGATCCCATTTCGACCCAAATAGGCCTTAGGACGAAATATAATCATCTAATTATATTATTACAAGTGTTAGGTTATTCTATAAAATTATATATACCCTTAATTACCTGATTTACCTTTAACTAGGGTAAATAAAATTTACCGCAGTTACTATTCATATTAAGCAAAAATAAAAATTAGCCTATTAACATAATTTGTACCTACTGATTCCAAATATGGAATCCGTTTTTCCGAATTCAAATCACAGAAGTTGCAGAAATTAATTTAAAATAAATCCCGTCATTAAGAAAACAAGTTTTAAAAGTTAAAACATTACAAAAGATTGAAATGATTTTACCTAGGAATTCAATGTAAAATCAGTGATAATGACATAAATTATATTAAATGGTAAAAATATATTCTATTTATAATTTAAAACTATTCAATATTATAATTTAACCATATAAATTTCTACGATGTAAAAATTCGTTTTTAATTATAATATAGCGTGTTTTTACTATTCATTAAAATATGAAAGTTATCAGAATAATATAAAAATTTTATCCAAAGTAAATTTTTATATCATAATTCCAAATAAAAATTCTATTTTTTCAAATTGATCTTATAAACATGTCAAAAACTAGATTTTATGTGGTTGTTCCCTCAAAATGCGGCAAAACTGTAATTTTTTTATAAAATAATTATTTTACCCGAAAAAATTATTTTGTTCTCATACCATGTTCTAGAAAATGTGTATGATAAATAATAATGTTATCACATTCAAAATTTAGTTAATAATATTCATAATGGCTATTTAATAATTATATTATAACTATATATCATTGTTTAGTAAAACACGGTATTGCATACTACGCACGCTATCAAGGAAGGTCGTGATTGCGTGTAATGCAAGCCGAGTCAGGGATGCTTATAGTGAAAGATCCCTTTGGTGTTGAGTATAACATAATCAATACATATTTCATTTATACATTAAAAAAATCCTATACCTAATGTTGCGTAGAATAATTTCTACAAAACATACTTGAAATTTTGTGTAACACGAGCCAACAATACTGTTGCATAGACTGCAAGATAATACGGTGTTGTTTATAGTAGAAGCTAATCTTACTGTAGTGTACAATGGAATACATCAAAGAAATTAAAAAGAATATATCTCATAAAATTTGAGGGTGTTACATTTCCTCTCTCAGAACCATCTCATGGGTGGAGTGTCTTCCAATGTGGGAATGTTTCATGAAAATCGGCCTGTGTTGGTAGGTTCATTATGAAATGTTCAGTCCGTCTCAATCAAAATAAATTGGGAATGCTTTCACAGGTGTCATGGAGCTAGGAAAATTTTAAAATAGTGGGGGGACCTAGTGCCTGTCTCACCAGAATCTCCGCTTATCTTAGTTTGGTGAAACATAGAGAACCTGGAGGGTTAAGCTAGTGATAAAGGTTGTCTGGAGGACCAATATTTGGCAAGAATACTAATTGGTGGGGATACCACAGATGTACAAAATTGGGGAAAACTCTATTTTTAAAGTGTGCTTAGCGGGGAAACCCATTACATCTGCTCCACCCGACCTTGACCACGGTTCTTGGTTAGCCTGGGTAGTGGGTCGCCTGACAGTTGTTTTTGGAAGTCTTGAGCGGCCTAGTGATCAATAAGATAGGGATTAGGGTGTTTCATGTTGTAGTTTCATTTGGAGGTGAATTCCATATTGTTGGATATTTTACATGGTGATTTTGGTTTTGATATCTATGAAGTTTTACATTATGGTTGTTTTGAATGCTCGGTCTTCAAGTGACTGGGGTTTGTTTTTAAGTATCTTCTTGTTCCTTCCTAGAATCTTGGGTTGAACGAGTATTTTGGGACATTCTGGGGGAAGAAAGTGACATGGTAGGGAGTATTTTTCCACCCCTACTGACGATTCAATTTAATTTAATTCTTTTGGGTCACACTTTTGAGAAAAAATTTGAACCATTTTTATTTTGAACAAAATTGGTATCTTATAAGGGTGTGGGACCATATGTGCTACCGTGCACACCATCGAGCACATGACCACACACGCGACAATTCACAATGTCCAACCACTTTTAATAATGATTTTATTATTTTCATTGGTATTATTATTATAATTATTTTTATTATTTTTATTTAAGTTAATGTTTCAATTAGGTTAATAATATTATCAATATTTTAATTAATACATTAATTTGGTAGATTATATTATATTGGTTTTATTATATTTAGTTTTATTACATGAATAATAATTTGTAATTGTTAATTAGAAATATTTTTATTCTTTTATTTTATTTTTATTTCCTTTTTATATTATTATATTTTTTCTCTTCTTCTTATTTTCCTTTACTTCCATCCATTTTTCTCTTCTTTTTTTCATTCCCTTTTTTTCCTCCCCCTATATTTATCTCCCATATCCCTCTCTTGGAATCATCCACCCTTTTTTTCATGGTGTACCGCACTTAACCTTACCTACACCTCAAACCCCATTACCCCTTTCTCTCATTCTCTGGCGGGCTAGCAAGCACACCCCCCTCTTGTCGCGTCACCCTAATGATCCCATATGGTGTCACCCCATCAGCCTAATCCTGTCTGGTGCCACCCCTTCAGCCTACTCTTGTCCAGCGACGCCTTGTCGACCTAATCATATCTAGTACCGCCCCATCAGCCTCTTTCTACCATCTGGTTCCCCTCTCTCCCTTATTCCCTCGGGATACACAAACCAGTGACCGCCCTCCACACCCCTTTCGGTTCTCCTTGCAACGACCCACATGCCTTTTCTACAATTTGACGAACTCTCATCATCCCACCTTCATCACACCATCGAACGCATTCCACCCTCGTATTCATCTAGTTTTCTAGTGCGGATCACCTCTGGTGGTCTTCCCCTTGCCCAATTGTCCTTCCGCACCACTACCGAAGGAGCGTTTTTATCCGATTGTTTATTTATTCCCACAATTAAAAGATTTGTGGTTAGGGTTTCAATTTTAATTTGGATCATTTTTTATTCAATTGATTTGATTCCATGTTTTATGACATTATTTATGTCCTTTGTGGTGTGATTTAATTGCAACGATCCTTGCACACCTTGTTGCGAAGTCTTATACATAACAATAGGTGGTTCCACGACCAATTATTATTTGAATAATTAATTTTCAGTTTTAATAAGTTTAATGTGTTATTTAATTAATTTTTGTGTTGAGGAGTTGATTTCATTTGGTGTTTGATAATAATTGAAAATTTTTAGTACTGTTTCATCATAATATGTGTGCTTTCTGCTGAAATATCATATCTTGTTATTTTTTAGCGAGTTTTCTAATTTTCATGTTAGGTTACTAATTATTATTTTTTGTTGTGAATTTAATTTTAAATTTAGGTTTAGTATGTTTTAATGTGTTTATTAGTGTATTTCTGAGAAAATGTAGTGGTTTTGTGTATTTGTGGTGCTTTTATTATTTGGGTGCATAAATATGACAATTGACATGAACTCAAAACATGTTTGAGGACAATGCGGGGAGCCCGAGTTTCTATGAGGGTGGAATAGAATAGTAGGATAGTGATTCGAGGGTAGCTTTGGCCCTGTTTCGCTTAGTAGGATTGACAACTGCAACACTAACTAAAAATATGAATGACTGAGGGTCATGGTTTATAAGCTGTGTTTTACTGTGGGTCGTGATTTCTAAGCCACCGTGACAAAGGTTTGGGTTTTCTATGCCATGTTTTCTAAGGGTCGTGGTTTCTAATCCATGTTTCACTGATATGCGAAGAGCTAGGGACCCGGGCTAGCTAACACCCATGAGGCCTCTCCCATATTTGGTGCTTCTTGGTTCCTTTACGCTCATCGGTGTGAGACTTTGGTTATTTTAAAAGTAAGTGTGTGTTTTTTTTAATATAAGTTGTTTCATTTGAAACTATTTTCTCTAAACCTGTTTTCTCTAAAACTGTTCAAGTATTTAGTTATTTTCATTAATGAAAATTTCAAATGTATTTTTCATTTAATAATTATGCGTGGAACCTTTTCTCGATTGCATCCTACTAGAATTTTGGATCACACCCTAAATACAACATTAGGATTATGTAGATCTTGTTTATTTTGTATTCAAGGTTGAGGAATCTTGCATAGCATTGATGGTCCGGGAGGTAGTGGTTTTTCCCATGTAGGATGGTGGTAGTGGCTTGGGGATGTGACTCACACCCTACATACACCATTGGGTGCATGTATATCTTGTTTATTTTTTATTCCAGGTTGAGGCATCATGCATATCATTTATGGTCTTGGAGGTAGTGGTTTCATCCATGTAGGTTGGTGGTAGTGCCATGGGGATGTGACTCCACATGTCGCACAGAGGTTTGAGTTGGAGTTTTGGTTTTCATTTTTTGTAGTCTCTTTTGGGTTTTTAGTTTGAGTTGTAAAATTTATATATGATCTTAGTTTAATGGTTTATTTGGTTATCTGATTTTAGTTTTTATTTATTCATATTTCTGTCTGTTTTATATTTATTGATTAGAGTAAACAGTTCCTATGTTTTATTTTTGATACCCAAGCACTCATGCCAGCACATAGAGACTAGGAATTCCCCTCAGGCCTTTCCAAAGACCGGGTCAGGAGTCGGTTTGATGGTGACCCTATTTGGTTAGTCACACCACAAAATATGATCTCAAAATCTCTTATATCCTAAAAATATCAACATTCGAAAATTAAATTATCCTAAATTTGATCTCCACCATGATCAATAATCCTTTTTTACATGGAAGAACCATTTTCATGAAAAACTCCATTCACTATGATATGCACTGGAATTGTTTATCATTTTAGAATATATTCAGAAATCCAAAGAAACTCCATGTAATCTTACTTGTCTAGCCGAATCTTACTAATCTAGTTACTCTTACGTGAAGACTACCATGACCCTCTTAACACGAGATTCACCTCATTGTTTCACATAAGGACTTTTTTATGATATAATGATCACTTCTATGCTCGTTCATAGTCTCATTTTCCTGTTTCCATTCACCCTTCACCCGTACACTATTTACTATTGGAACGATAAGTAAACTAGTCAATATATTGAAGAAAAACATGAAATTATAAATATTTTTGACACATCATAACCATAACATGTAAAATTGATAATTATAATATTGGTCATTTATGATGTTATTTTTATAGTAAAATATATAACTAAATCAAATATAATTTGAAATAGAAACAGAAATATATTGTACATAATGATGTATAAGATTACATAATATATCATATACTATTAAAATGATTTAATCCAACTAGTAAATGAAAGTAATATTTTATAATTGGTTTGTATTGTTAATTAATTATTTTTTTGGGTTTAAAAGTTTTTTTGGGTTTGTGGATTAGTCGAGTATCAGTTGAATTGACACCCTCCCATGAAATACAAAGGCTTAAAATGATTTGATGTCATTAAATAATTTTTTTATTTATTTTTCATAATATATATATCTATATATATACCTAAATGCTTCTGAAACTGAGCATGCATGATCCAAAAATCTATTAAATAAAATTAAAAAAAGAAATAAAAAAACAGAAAACATGTGGCACAAGGAGCTCCAAAAAACAGGAAAGTTACACAATTGTACCCCCAAAAGACTATGAGATAATATCCTCATCGGAAAAACTACGACTGGGCCCTAAAGAATGTAACACCCCTAGCTTCCACAATACGCTTCTCTTTCAATAATGCAATAGCTTACATTGTATGCAAGTTCAAGATTCTACCACACCACAACCAATCAAAATAGCCATTATGAACACAAATAACCACCTTTTGAAATTATATATATTTTATATTTCAAAATGGACTTCATTTTTGGATTCGTAATATCGAAATTAGCCTATGTTGAAGTTTTGGTATTTTTCTAAGAACTTCCAATTTTTTATGAATTGTGAAAAATACTTAAAAACAACTTTCTTAATCAAAATAATTTATAGTGATAAATTATAATATTGAGTGGTTTTAAAGTATAATTAGAATATATTTTTACCATTTTATCCAATGGTGGTCATTACAATTAATTTCACTTTGAAATTGGACATAAACAATTGTCAATCTTTTGATATATATTGTTTCTTTAAAACACGCTATTTGTTGTGACATCGGGAATTAATTATAAAATTAATTAATGTAACTTATATGTTTGTAATTTTTTAAAATAGAAATCATTTTTTAATTCGGATGATCCGTTATAGCTTAGGGTGAAATTTTGGCATTGTTCAGAAAAACTTAAATTTTTGATGAATAGTGAAACCACTAAGTGGTAGTTAAAAAACTGATTTTTCATTTAAATGAAACATTACGACTTCTGTGATTTGATTTTCAAAAATCCGACATACATGGTTGTCATTATGAAGTAAAATGTGGTTCAATGGGATTAAAATATTTTTTGGTGAATAGTAACTTTTAAGTTTAATTAATCGCGATTAAAGGTAATTAATGAAATTTAAGGTAAAAATGATATTATAAAAATATGAAAATACCTTTACACTTGTCCTAAACCTAATGGATGAGTCATTTACTACCAATAAAATCCATGGGTGATCTTGGGGACCCCATGGAGCCACTTTGGTAGGAAAATGACATTAAAAACTTTTTATTTAATGTTAAAATAAAAATATCACAAACATGAGTTGTTTTACTAAAACAATTTTTAAATGGGGATATACAAGTCATATGTTTGACTATAAATATTAATTACAAAGATAAAAATATTTCCTACATCATGATATTTGTTTTATAATTTTTAGACATTAAATAAAATAAATATTTATGACACCATGATGATGCAACAATTACATCATTATTTAACGATTTAAATAAAATGAAAAGATAATGTAAAATATAATACCTAAACATGTCAAAAACGTATTGGATGGGTGTATTTAAAACTATTATAACCTTATCCTTGAAAAATACAATTTTGGGACCTTTTAAATCCGAAAATCATTTTATAATAAAGTATACTTTTATAACTTTCCAAGAGTGCCCCTCCTCTCCTCTTATAAAAGGACCCCACCTCTACCACCTTACCCACACCTCTAAAGCCATTGGATCGGCCAAACCCTACCAATTTTGTGACTCCAAATCCCACTCTTACTCCTAGAAGCCTCACATTGGGAAGAAGTCGTCCCAAGGAAGCCTTTGAGCTCAAATCAAAAAGAGTTACCCGTTTTAAAGGTAATGTCATCTCTTATGTTATTTTGTTTTATATTGCTTCTCCAACCACTTAAACGCTTCTTATTCTTTTATTTTGTAACAAAAACAGTATCTTCAATATACTAGTATGTTCTTATAAGATGTATTCGAGCAACAATTACACACACCTACATCTAATGATAAAAGAATATATTGTTTATGTGGATGGCGAATTTCTGCCTCACGAAACGATGATTGTTCAACACTCATATAACACCTTAATAGGTGGCCATTAAGATGTCACTATATTTATATATGATATATAATATGTTTATGTTTTCTTTAATCTTCTGTATTTTTCATTTATGGCATACCATTATGGTTTCCATTATGGGAAAATGCAATATTTTCATTTTAGGAAGTGCGGACTACCGCCCCCTCAAAGTGATTTGAATCGTTAATGCCATATGTGGGATGTATAAAGGATGGAGTAAATAGTATTATACATTATATTATACTAGAATTATATTATACCTTTATATAATTATAACTTTATTTCATTAAATACGAAATAGAAATAAATGTAGCGTTCATGCGTACGTACGGCTTACTATCTCCATGAACGGTCCATTTCATTTCTTACCTATAAATGTTATGTAATATTATAAATGAATGTATATACTAGATATATATGATGTATATTTTATCTAAATCATGAATATAATTATAGATATAATGAATATTTTACCACATGAACAAAGTGTAATTATAAGAAGTTTATTTTTGACTCAAGTACCTAAGATCGACAAAACGACCATTATTAACTTAAATAATTACATAATGTTCATAACATGGTAATAAGTGATATAAAATGAATAATGAACTTGAATAAGGTTCTTAAGCAGGTAGATATTAATTCTAGTTTATTATTTAGGAGGTTAAAGAGCGGTCGAGTCAAGTCGGACACGAGGTAAGGGAACTTCTTAACCCAATTTCCATTCTTTGGGTTAATCTCCTACTTTCAAATTATGTATTGATATTCTTATGTAATATCTTGTATTTGTAATTTATTTATGTGTACTTATAGTGGATACACATAATAGATATACTTTATTTAAAAAAATGATCTTTGTAAGGGTATTCGTTTCAATCTCCTTTCATGGAGTCATATTTTGTTTTCTACACAATTTTCTTTTATACGGTGTATAAACCCCTTTGACATTAACTTTTATTCAAAAGGAATATTTTTTATAAAGCGTTTTACTAAACGACAAAAGGAATGTTTTTTTCTTACTTATGCGTCAACAACGACTTCTCCGCCGCCGTGACCATTATTTGTGTTTCGGCTTCCTCTACAAGCCATAACTTTTTTTAAACTGAAAAATAAATACAAAGTTTTAATTTTCTTTTAGTTTGGTATTGAAAATTGTATTGAAAGTGTTTTCATTATATCAATGTGTTGTATTGATATCATGTGATTGAAATATGGAAATTTTAGGTTTCCATTATGCATGTTTTCTGTGATACGATTATGTTATGGGTTATGATATGTTTAATCCTGTTCATATGAGGAATGAATTGGACTTAATAAGTGATGGGTGGAGCCTGCTATAGCTCCTCGATGCATCGACATGTCTCATTAGACAAACTAGTGTCTTGGCATGAGGCCTTCACAAAATATTATTTGTAGTCTTGGCACGAGGACTTGGCTACGTGGTTATGATAGTCTAGCATTATGAATTCCATCATTATAAAAGTTGTTATTGATATTGCATGTGATTATTCAACTAGTTGAATATCCATGTGAATAAGTAAATTGAATTATTTCATTTTACTTTTGCCATATTATGTTTATTTCATGTTTAAAAGGCTTTCGTTTAGTTTTACATTGCCTTAAATGTTTATGTTTATTTATGAAAGCTTCCGCTATATTGTTATCCTTACTGAGCATATGAGCTCACCCCTTTCAATGTTTTAATTTTTCCAGGATGTGAAGAAGTATTTTAGGAATGACCTATAGGGATAGTCTGAAGGGGATATGAGTGTGGAAAATGGAGACTATGTTATTGTAGTTTTTCACTTTATGATGTAATGTAATATTTATGAATGTATCTAGTGTTTCCAAGGCTACTAAACTAACCGGCCTTTCGAGACTTGATACTTTGTGATCATGACAATGTTATGAAATAATGCACCGACTCTGGGTAACTGGGTTTGTGGCGTTACAGTTGGTATTAGAGGTAGTTTAGTACTAACCTTGGAAGCAATATTTAGATAAACTCTGATTAGAGCACATAGCCCAATGATAGAATTAGAGGATTAGTGTAGAATAACTTCCTAGAAATTTGGTATTATAGAGATTTTTTGAGTTTTCCGAGAAATACATCCCTATCTGGATACGAGCAGGTGGAGGCGGCTCTAGCAGAGATGTACCTGGGGGTAAAACCCAAAAACACCGCTTTGAGCTAGACTCGAATGGGAAATGTTGCACGACAACGGGCCTTGCTGCACTCTGGGTTACGACACTCCCAAGCAATATGCTTAGGATAATTATCATTTTCTTTACAAACAATTTTGAAGGGCTTATGAGTACATAATTTCTCAAAGATAACATTTTTATGATTATGCATTATATCCATAAATAGTTCAATTAATCTTAAGTGTTTTAAATGTTTGGAATTATGTATTTTAATTCATAAACTAATCTAGTTTATGCCATTCTTTATAAATGGAGCCTATTGGAAGGAATAGAAACCATATCAATGCATGCACTCTAGGTAGGGATTGCCCTCCTGCTCAAGATAATTATTGTGGAGCTGGAGATACAACTGGTGCTGATCAACTTATTACCATATTGGGACAACTCACCCAGTTTATAAGTAATAACCTTACTCATATGGATCACCCTGATCTGCAACGTGGATGATCAACGTTAAACCGCTTCATGAGGCAACAACCGCCAACATTTAATGGGGGTACAAATCCATTAGTAGCTAAGTAATGGATAAACTCCTTAGAGAAAATGTTTCACACCTTGGGGAGTAGCGAAAGGGAGAAGGTTGTCATAGCAGTTTACCGCCACATTGGAGATGCCGATCAATGGTGGTCGCTGATTCAAAACACAAAGGAAGATGAAGAAGTATCAAGTATGGAATGGAGGGAGTTTTAAGGAAATTTTCTTAGAAAAATACATTCCACATGACCATCAAGCAGATATGGAAAGGAAATTTCTGAGTCTGAGGCAGAAGGAGGATGATAATTTCTCAAAATATGAGTCTAACATTACAAGGTTAGCGAGGAATGCTGCAGATTATATTCATAACCCAAGAATTAAGATTGATCGTTTCTTTGATGGGTTAAAACCATTTCTCCGTCGAGATTTAGTATCACAATCATTCTCAACGTACGAAGATATAGTCTCATGTTCTATCAAGACCGAAAAGGAATTCTCTAAAGCTTGTGACAATAAAGTAAAGCAAGAGAAGAAGAGAACGGTGGAACAAAAGTAATATAAAGGGAAAAATTGAAAGAAGGATTTTCCATTATTTGATAATTATGGGAAGAATCTTCCAGGTACTTGCCTGAAAGGAATGGGAGTTTGTTATAAATGTGGAGAAAAAGGTCACCAGGCTTGTGATTGTAAGGGAAAGAAAGAGGCTATCAATGTTAAATGATACAATTATAGGGAAATGGGGCATTATGAAAATGAATGTCCTATGCGTCAGGGAAAATTACCTCAGAAAAGGCTAAGGGATCAAGGACAATCTTATGCTGTTAATACAGTTGAAGTTGATTAATTAATGTATTTGTGCTTTTGGACTCAAGGATTATATTCTTGTTATAAGAATAATGTGATATATATTAGGACTGTACTGTAGTACTTGTTGTTTTCATTAAGGTTTTTATATGATGAAGGTAATCATATTTTTGTATGTGACAATAAGAGAAACTTTACTTGGTTTGAGGAATCTGATGATACAATTGATTTTGGAATTTAGTGACCTTTTAGAAAAAGTCTGGACATAGGTATTTTGGATAACTATAAAGGTTGGAATTGATTAAGTTGAACTTTTGATAGTATTGTTTAAGGTTAAAACATTTATGAATATTATTTTTGGAATATTATAATACTATAGTTTTAGGAAAAGGACAACCTGTAGGTTGAGGGATAACCTATCGTGTCGGACAATGCTGTAGGAATCGAACCCACAACCATAGTGTGACATGCCTTTATTACCTACCACTGGCCTACAAGAAGTCCCTGGTTATTACAAAATATTTTTCCTAATCTAAATGGTATGTGTTAATATTTTGAACCTTGTACGATTAGGATAAATATAATATTTTTGAGTTTTATTATCTTTTTGAGTGAATGATGAGTTTGTGGTAGAAATTAGTTTAAGGTTGAATATATACTTGTCAAGCATAAATATATATATACCAATCTCATATTCTATGAATAAATTAATTCTCAAACTTTAGTAAATGGATATTAAAATAAAAAATGTGTTATCCTAATACCTTATGTCTTGTTGAACTGATAATATTTTAAATCAACATAAATTTAAGGCTTTGAGGCCCTCAATTTTACAATTGTTTGTGATTGATGACCTAAATCACTCCCTACAAATATTTACATTTTTCTTCCAATTATATGTCTCTAATTTCCACCAATGTTCTCCTTATCGATATCACAATTTGGTGGTGACTTTTTCATTTACCTTTCCCTCTTATTAAGGATAAATTCTATTGACCTTATTTCCGATGTGGGTTTTCCACAAAGGTATTTTCTATTTTCAACCATTTATTTTCAAAGAAAAATTTAAAATTGCGAGGAGGCAATTTATTTAAGTAGGGGAGAATGTAACACCCCAAGCTTCCACGATACGCTTCTCTTTTAATAATGCAATAGCTTGCATTGTACACAAGTTCGAGATTCTAACACACTGCGACCAATCAAAATAGCCATTATGAATAGTAATACCCACTTTTTGAAATTATATATATTTTATATTTCAAAATGGACTTCATTTTTGGATTCGGAATATCTAAATTAGCCTATGTTGAATTTTTGGTATTTTTCTGAGAACTTCCAATTTTTTATGAATAGTGAAAAATACTTCAAAACAACTTTTTTAATCAAAAACATTTATAGTGATAAATTATACTATTGATTGGTTTTAAAGTATAATTATAATATATTTTTACTATTTTATCCAATGGTGGTCATTATAATTAATTTTACTTTGAAATTGGACATAAACAATTGTCAATCTTTTGATATATATTGTTTCTTTAAAACACGCTCTTTGTTGTGACAGTGGGAATTAATTATAAAATTAATTAATGCAACTTATATGTTTTGAATTTTGTAAAATAGACATCATTTTTGAATTCAGAAGATCCATTATATCTTAGGGTGAAATTTTTTCATTGTTCTGAAAAACATCAATTTTTGATGAATAGTGAAACCACTAAGTGGTAGTTAAAAAACTAATTTTTCATTTAAATGAAACATTACCACTTCTGTGATTTGATTTTCAAAAATCTGACATATATGGTTGTCATTATAAAGTAAAATTTGGTTCAATGGGATTAAAATAATTTTTTGGTGAATAGAAACTTTTATGTTTAATTAATCGCGATTAAAGGTAATTAGTGAAATTTAAGGTAAAAATGATATTATAAAAATATTAAAATATATTTACACTTGTCCTACCCCTATTTTATGAGTCATGGGCGACCAAGAAAATCCATGGGTCTACTTGGGGACCCCATGGAGCCACTTTGGTAGGAAAATGACATTAAAAACTTTTTATTTAATTTTTTAAAAAAATGTCACAAACATGAGTTGTTTTACAAAAACAATTTTTAAATGGGGTTATACAAGTCATATTTATGACTATAAATATTAATTAGAAATATAAAATGATTTCCTATATCATTATATTTGTTTTATAATTTTTAGACATTAAATAAATTAAATTATTTATGACACCATGATGATGCAGCCATTACCTCATTATTTAACGATTTAAATAAAATGAAAAGATAATGTAAAATATAAGACCTAAACATGTAAAAAACCTATTTTATGGGTGGAGTTAGATCTCTTATCACCTTATCCTTGAAATATATAATTTTGGGACCTTTTAAATCTGAAAATCATTTTATAATAATGTATCCTTTTATAACTTTCCAAGAGTGCCCCTCCTCTCCTCTTATAAAACGCCCCCACCTCTACCACCATACCAACACCTCTAAAGCCTTTGGATCAGCCAAAACCTTCCCATTTTGTGACTAAAAATCCCACTCCTACTCCTAGAATCCTCACTTTGGGCATAAGACATCCCAAGGAAGCCGTTGATCTCAAATCCAAAAGAGTTACCCGTTTTAACGGTAATGTCACCTCTTATATTATTTTGTTTTATTTTGAATATCAAACCCCTTAAACTCTTTTTATTATTTTCTTTTGTTAAAAAACCATTATCTTCAATATAATAGTATGTTGTTATAAGAAGTATTCGAGCTACACTTACACACACCAACATTTAATGGTTAAAGAACATACTGTTTCTGTGGATGGCGAATTTTTGTCTCACAAAATGATGACTGTTCAACACTCATATAACACCTAAAAAGGTGGCCATTAAGATGACACTATATTTATATATGATATATAATATGTTTATGTGTTTCTTAAGCTTCTGTATTTTTCATTTATGGCATACCTTTATGGTTTCCATTATGGGAAAATGCGATATTTTCATTTTAGGAAGTGCGGACTACCGCCCCTTAAAGTGATTTGAATCGTTAATGCCATATGTGGGATGTATAAAGGATGGAGTAAATGGTATTACACATTATATTATACTTGAATTATATTATACCTTTATGTAATTATAACATCATTCCATTAAATATGAAATAGAAATGAAAGTAGTGTTCATGCGTACATATGGCTTACCGTTTCCATGAACAGTGCATTTCATTTCTTACCTGTAAATGTTATGTAATATTATAAATGAATGTATATAATGGATATATATGATTTATATGATATCTACATCATGAATATATTTATTGATATAATGGATATTTTACCACATGAACAAAGGTTAATTATAATAAGTTTATTTTTGACTCAAGTACCTAAGATCGACAAAACTACCGTTATTAACTAAAATAATTACATAATGTTCATAACATGATAATAAGTGATATAAAAGGAATAATGAACTTGAAAAAGGTTCTTAAACAGGTAGAGATTAAGTCTAGTTTATTATTCAGGAGTTTCAAGAGCGGTCGAGTCAAGTCGGACACGAGGTAAGTGAACTTCTTAACCCAATTTCCATTCTTTGGGTTAATCTCCTACTTTCAAATTATGTAATGATATTCTTATGTCATATATTTTATTTTTATTTTATTTATGTGTAATTATAGTGAATAAACGTAATAGATCTACATTATTTAAAAAATTTATCTTTGTAAGGGTCTTCGTCTCAATCTCCTTTTATTGAGGCATATTTTGTTTTATACACAACTTTCTTTTATATGGTGTATAAACCCCTTTGAATTTTACTTTTATTCAAAAGGAATATTTTTTACAAATAGTTTTACTAAACGAAAAAAGGAATGTTTTTGTCTTACTTATGCGGCAACAATGACTTCTCCTCTTTCGTGACCATTATTTGTGTTTCGGCTTCCTCTACCAGCCATAACTTTTTTTAAAATGATAAATAAATACAAAGTATTAATTTTTTTATTTTGGTATTGAAAATGGTTTTGAAAGTGTTTTCATTATATCATTGTGTTGTATTGATATCTTGTGATTGAAATGTGGAAATGTAATGTTTCCTTTATTCATGTTTTATGTGATATGATTTTGTTATGGTTTACGATATGTTTAAACATGTTCATATGAGGAATACATTGGAATTAATAAGTGATGGGTGGAGCCCGCTATAGCTCCTCGATGCATCAGAAGGTATCATGATACAAACTAGTGTCTTGGCACGAGGCATTGAGAAAATATTATTTTTAGTCTTGGCACGAGGCCTTGGCTATGTGGTTATGATAGTCTGTCATTATGAATTCCATCATTATGAAAGTCGTTATTGATATTGCATGTGATTATTCGACCAGTAGAATATCCATGTGAATAAGGAAATGGAATTATTTCATATTACTTTTTCCATATTATGTTGAATTTCATGTTTAAAAGGCTTTTGTTTAGTTATACATTGCCTTAAAAGTTTATGTTTATTTATGAATGCTTCTGCAATATTGTAATCCTTACTGAGCATTTGAGATCACCCCTTTAAATGTTTTAATTTTTCCAGGATGTGAAGAAGTATTTTAGGAATGACATGTAGGGATAGTCTGAAGGGGATATGAGTATGGAAATTGGAGACTATGTTGCTATAGTTTTTCACTTTTTTATGTAATGTAACATTTATGAATGCATCTAGTGTTTCCAAGGCTACTAAACTAACCGGTATTTCGAGACTTGATCTTTGGTGATCATGCCAATGTTATGCAATAATGAACTGACTCTAGGTAACTGGGGTCGGGGTGTTACAAAGAACACCCGTAATGAATTCCCATTAGCCCATGTAAACAACAAAATCTCTCATAGAAACGTGGATAATTCCCCATTATGGCCCATAAAGAACCTTTCACACCCTAATTACTTGTGTCATTGAGCTACCCTTTGTCAAACTCTATATAATGGATGAAATTATTCAATTAATTTCATCACTCTAGCATCAGCTATGATCCATTACTTTATAATCAGAATTCTTTATCAATCCATCAGCATCCCATTATACCGTTAGTAGTAGTGAAAGGAGGCTATCACTTCAGTCAACATCCAATTCCATTGAGGACCATAGAGAGATTCACCTACTCGCATCCCATGGCCATCTACATCAATGATACAGATCATAATCTATAGGACATGCTAGCCTAAACATGCATTGTGGAGTGAATATATTTTCCCAAATGCACATTTGATCATTAAATCTCATCATCAGTCCTACTCCTACCACAAAAGTATATTTCCAATAGTGTTATCATACTACTAAGTTGTGACCAATTCATCATCTTATGGTCTTCTCTAAACCACTCGATGTCCTCCTCCATCTGTATCTTGAGGTTTTCATCATAGTCGCATCCTAAGGACATCTCCATAAAATTGAATTCATCACATATATTCACCCCACACACCGATGTATTTACTGCCAGATCCCATGTCATTCCCACCATCAGACATCCATCACCACATCCATTGTGATCCCAAACTACATCAGTGCTTGAAAAGAACATTCTCCCCCCACCCCAAGGTCAGGAACCGTACTACAGAGGTCATCACAACCGTCATGGTGCTTGTATAAATCCATGGTCTACATTATGAAAAACTCCATAACTAGCCCACTATCAAGTCGGGCCTCTCAAAACACCATTGTAATCCACCTTCATCGGGATGACATCACCATACAACAAGACCACATCGACCATCATCTTCACATCAACCACCACCATGGAGGTACTACTCTTATCTTATCACCAGCCGCTATAGTCCCAGACCCACCACTAACTCGACATCTTCTTCCATCACCAAGGTCTGAAAAACATCAACGGCCAGTGCCACACTTCCTGCTATCAATTTTAGAGCTATATCCATCTACACCATCAGGAGGGAGGTTTTGTACACAATCTATACCACTACCTTCACACCATTCTCCTCTATCTGAAGTGTAACTTTCTGTTGTCTAGGTCCATCCCAAAGAACAATTGTCGAACCATGAAAACATGAGCATAGAATATCTTCCTATAGAATTTGGGATTTTTTCTTTAACATAACTATATTACATAGAACTCTAAGGTTGTTAGGGTTCTTCCAATCTTAAGCAGTATTATTAATAAAATTATAAATTATAAATAATATAATGTTAATTATATCATTAGTAATAAGTATTAATATTATTAATTAACATATTAAATCTATTAATAAATAAAAAATTAATTATTTTATTAAATATATTATTAATTATCATTAATTTTATTATTAATTATTAATTATATTGATAATTATATTTCATTTATAATTTATTATATGACGAATTTTTAGTTATATTACTAATTATATTATAATTTTTTTATTTTCATAATTATAATAAATTTTTTTTTTTATTTACATTATTATTTATAAATAATTCTAATAAATTATATTATTAATAATTAATTATTTTCATAATTATGTTAATAATAATTAATTATATGGTTGTTAATTTTTTTATAATAGTTTGGAGGAAACACAAAATTGTTATTATAAAAATAAAACCTTCTTTTAAATTGGGATGAAGGGGGGACCCTGATCCTGACAAGAATGCCTTGAGTTTTGAAAACCCATAAAACATTCATGGTCAGTAGGCCCAATGGATTGATAGTCGAGGTGGATGAACTCAAGGCCTGTGCTGAGAAGCTAAATTTTGCATCATGATCCTACTCTTCTCATATGGATGCCCCCTTATGAGAAATCATTGTATGGAAAAGTCCCACCATTATGTTATTATTTTAACCATTTAGATATAGTTCCATTAAAACTAACCCATTTTTTGTTAAATAATATAGAAAAGTTAAAGAGGACCTTATGGGGTTGAAATAGAAATAAATTCCCTCTTAAAAAATAAAAATTCCACAAGAAGTCAATTCCTACATTTTTAGGTCGATCCAATATTTCTAGGATATCGACCTTTACCCCTTGGATATTGACCACTCCACCTTAGACATATTATTTTCAAGAGGATCATGTTAACCATCAAATGTCGAGAATTAAGACTCCTCTGTAATAATATATATCCAGTATTCCCAAGATAGGTCCAGAAATTCCTTATCCAAAATGAATTAGAAGCCCTCTAAAATGATTAATGATAACAATTCATGAACTATGAGTTAGTCCCCATAGAAACAAAATCTATTTCAATTTGGAAAAAATAACATCAAGATATGGGACAAACTATTCATCCATGCCCACCCTAATGCCATGGGTTATCATTTCACCATCATGGACCTCTTGAATAGTTTAACCCCACTTGACATTTGATAATCATGTTCAGATTTCACATTTTATCATCATGTCTTTTTTCTGATTTAACTTTTTATTTATTATATATATGTTTTTAGTTTCAGTTTTTCTTCAACTATACATAGTTTTATTATTTTTCTTGTATCTCTAAATTTGAACATGATTTTGGATTAAATCTTACCTTATTCTCTTACTTCATTGTTTTTTATTGTTTCCATGTATTTTTAGGCTCCTTCCTCTTATTCCACTTCTTCCTTCAAACTCTTATTACTATGTTTCCTCTATCTCCCACTATTGCTTTGAAAATTTCCTTTTTCAAGTATTTAACATTATTATTCTTAAAATATATAATCCTTTTCAGTTTGGTTTACAAATATTATTTATTTTTTCTATATTTTTTTCTTCTATCATTTTTTATTTTACTGATCCACTAGATTTTATACTAACTCAGTTTCCAGGTACACATCCATTTTCATGCATTTTGATTTCATTTTATTTTTGTTCTATATTTTTTTCTCTTTAGCACAAATTTACATATATATAAATGATAACATTTATAAGAGGGTTTATTTAAGTGATTGTGAATTTTATTGAAATATTAATTATTTAAATTAATAAAATCATTTTATTTTAATAATTAACATTATAATGAACAATTGATTGTTATTGAAAAATGAAACCATCATGGAAATGAGATTTTCTATTTGAAAATAATCATTGTAATAATTCATAGAGAAATGTGTTTTTAAGGGAATAAAAATTTGAAATTTTTAGTTTCGAACCTTTTAGAGATCCTTTACTGGGGTGATCAATCCCAAATCACTATATCATGAAAACGGAATTGATATGATAGATCATAATAAACCCCTTGTACTTTATTTTTATCATGATTTTTAATAGTTTAGTTGAAATTCTTACATAATTTTTAATTGCTTTCATAATTTAATTTTAATTTAATTTATCACAATTAATATTAAATTTAGTAAAGATGAACAAGGATTGATTTTAAATGATTTAAATTGACTCCTCTAAACTATGATGTCGATATCAATTCTTGATTATACTAATGATGTACTATAGAATCCAGAACTGTTTATCCATATGGGATTTTGGGCCACCGGTTTGGTCCTCTGGTCCAGCAAGGCTTTCGAGCCACCAAAGGCCTTCGGGCCAGTTTATTCTCAAGACCTTCGAGCCACCATAAGGCCATTGGGCCACCTAATGGCCTTTGGGCCACATGAATGCAGGCCCCAGACACACTTAAAATTTGGAGCATATAACGACCCATACTTTACATACATTGTTAATACATCAAAATTGAAGCATACTTATTACAACATATAACAAAACCACGAAAGGACAGTATAGGTATAGTGTCTTTAGAAAATGGGAAACAAAAACAACTGGTTCATAAAGCGTCTACACTATCTCCCATTTATTTCATCATATCTATAGTCCCTTTTGGCATATCTTACATAATAACCTTCTTCCTGACATGGGGAAAGAAATCATAAAAAAGGGTGAGCTCAAATGCTCAGTAAGGGTAAACAAAATAAATATCAATCACATCATATTCATAAAAACATAACTTTTGGAAATCGTAACCTGCAAAAGAGAGAATAATTTCATAACATGGGATAAATCATAGTAGTGAAATGGAATCCCAATAATCATAACATAAAACATAAAATTTGTGGCATAAACATATAATCATAGATAATCATTTCTTATTAGTCAAGACTCATTGCCAAGACTATCTTAGTGGACAAAGACCATTTCTGAACCGAGTTCACTCCTCGTTTCAGTCCTGTTTCACTGAACCGGTATAACCTACCATTCAAGCCATGTCTATATCATGAGATATAAAATCTTTACCCAATTCATTGGAGGGAAATATAGGTCCCACCCATCTCATAATGATACCATTATTATGTGTGCCACAAAAGCATAAATCATACATCATTGCATAACCCATGTAATAAAAATGGGAATCTTAAACATCGGGAAATCATAAAAAAATTTATATAAGATGAAGGAATTCATAAAAATATTTCCATCACAACATAATCAAATCAATGTAATAATAGGGATAGAGACATAACCCCTGATTATCTTAGATGGAAAATGATTTTGATAAAACTCGTGAACTCCATTCTTGAGGAAAATATCCTTTTTACTTCAAAAACATTTTTCCTTTCTTAATATGTCATACAATTTTAAACTAAAAGAAGTTGATTAAAAATAAACATGAAAACTTTTAAAGGAAGATTCTTGGAAATAATTTTTTTAAATCCATTCATGCCGTATAAGTTAAAAAAACATTCTTCTCGTACTTTTGTCGGAAAAGTCAAAAAGTACCTTGTACGAAAAACGACAAAAGATTCCTTTCATATCTTTTACTAAGAACTCATTGAAGGGTAAAATTGGATATTAAATATTGTATAAGGATATAAATATTACATATTGAGGAAACATGGATGTCGATGATAAAATACACACCAGTAAATTCCAAAGTATAAACAATCTCGGATAAAAATGAGATTGTGATATTTCCCTTACCTTAGGTCAGATTTGCTTTGTAAGTGTCCTAAACTCTTGCATAGTGATTTAAATATTGTTATTGACTTATTCCAGAATCATACTTATTGTTATGATATCATATATGGTCATATTCTTAGCTTATTATTAGTAATATTTCATTACTACTTGTTATTCGGGTGTTTATTACTTTTTGTTCTTATGCGTGTTTTCTCAAATAAATTATTATTCTTCTCTTTAGGTTATAGATACCACATTTCTAGAATGGTATTAGTGTAATATATATCATATTCATTCATTCAATTCTTTTATATAATCATTATGAAATGAAGATCATGTAGAACGAATCACGTCACATTATGGAGATGGTATTCCACACGTACGCACGAGCGATGATATCGTTCCCATGATCGTGGAATTGTATTGGAGTGTATTTATACTATTTATGAATCAATATCACTTTATAATAATCATATATAGTAATTATTTACACCATTATACCCATCCAAGTAAGGTGGTGGTGGAAAATAGATTACACCACGGCGTGGAGACGGTATCCCGTACGTAGGCACGCGCGGTGATTTCTTTTTCCGTAGGATGGATAGATTGAGAATTAGGGTTTATTCATACTTATAATAACATATCAGTATATTAGTGATACTGATGTTATTACTTCATAATGAAACAACTAAATAAGAATAAGTGGAACAAGAAATAAAGATGAAAGAATCGGTAACGGACATTACCTCTTCTTTGAAGCGCTTCTCTGAGAGCTCCTTTTAGGGCACTAAAATTGGTCTTTGAAGAATACCAGGACCTCTAGGATGTCTCTTGGGAAGTGGAGAGAATAAATTGGCAGGTTTTGGCCGAGATTGAAGGCTCAATGTGGTGTGAGGAGGAGAGGGAGGAGGTGCCCTTTTATAAGGGAGGAGAGGGGCTCCTTTGGAAAAACTAAAAATATCATTTTATTATAAAGTAATGTTCAGTTTTAAATAGCTCAAAATTGATTTATTTCGAAGCTAAGGTGGGTATGGGTCTAAATACTCTCATCCAATAGAATTTATAAAAGTTTAGATTCCTATTTTAACCTTATCATTTAGATTTATCATTAAGTTAAATAATTTTACTTTTACCGTGTCTTCTTGTGTTCTTATAATATAAGGTTAATAAACTCACTATAATAAGCCAAAAGAACCCCAAGTTGTTTATTATTAATATATATAACCCTATATATGTCATTTGGCCGAACCTTAGATTTTTGAGAATAAAATAACAATTAATAATATAATATTTGTTTTAAAAACTATTTTATGTCAATTTTGACACTATTTAGTAATTGATTTTTTTGAAATTTATAACAGAATTATTAGTTCTAAACAAATTACTTAAATCATTAATAACATGTCATATTAACCAATAGAATTAGTGGAATTCAAAAAAAGTATCAAATTACATTTATTTGGGTATTTATAACATCAATTATGTCAATATTTCATTAATAAGATAATTACTGCATCATCATTGTGTCATAAATAAATTAACATATTTGAAGTCTAAAAATTTAAAATAAAATATCATTATGTAGGAAATCGTTTTAGCTTTCTAATGAATAGTTATAGTCGAATTTATCTTATGTATAACCCCATATTAAAAATGATTTACTTATTAGACATTGATTTTAACTATTTAACCCTTCTTTAAATAATAAATGTCCTAATCTAATCCAAGTGGGATTAAATGGTCATATTTTATTCCTAAGGTTGTTTTTGGTCGAATTAAACTTGTCCAATAGAATTAGGACATGTGTTAGGGTAATAATAATATCATTTTTACCCTTAATTACCCAATTTACTCTTAACCGTGGTAAAAAAAAGTAAAAAGTTACTATTCAACAAAAAATTATTTTCATCTCATTGAACCACATTTTACTTACTGACATCAACCGTGTGTCTCGGATTTTCTAAATTCCAGTCACAGAAGCGGTAAAATTATGTTTCATGAAAAATTCGGTTTTTTGACTACCACTTAGCGGTTTTACTATTCATCAAAAATTGAAAGTTTTCAGAAAAATACCAAAATTTCACCCTAGGCTAATTTCGATATTCCGAATCCAAAATGAAGTCCATTTTGAAAAATAAAATTTATAAAATTTCAAAAAGTGGTTATTACTATTCATAACGGCTAGTTTTAATAACATTTTAATAGCATATCATTGTTTAGTAAAACTCGGTATTGCGTACGAAACAAGCTATCGAGGAAGGCCGCTGTTGCGTGTAAAGTAAGCCAAGCTAGTGTTGTGTGTAGTGAAATATTCCTTTGATGGTTTATATAACATAAAAACAAAATATTTCACAAAAAAGTCTCGGGTGTTACATTCTACCCCACATAAAATGAATTTCGCCCTCGAAATTCGTCACTTTGTATCAAACAGATGAGGATACCTCTCCATCATCATATCCTCAAGCTCCCATGTAGCTTCTTCTAATTGGTGGTTCCTCCATAAAACATTCACCAAGCGAGTGGTCTTGTTTCATAGGACTTTTTCACTACGATCCAGAATCGCTATCGGCTGTTCTTCATAAGAAAGATCTTGCTCCAGCGGTACAACTTCTGAGATGAGTACATGTGAAGGATCACGTCTGTACTTTCTTAGGAGTGATTCATGGAACACACCGTGAACTTGAGAGAGATTCGTTGGAAGCGCCAATCGGTAAGCTACCTTCCCAACACGATCAAGTATTTGGAAAGGACCGATATATCTAGGGCTCAACTTTACCTTCTTTCCAAATCTCATGACCCTCTTCCAGGGAGACATTCGTAAGAACACTTTATCACCCACTTCAAACTCTAGGTCTTTTCTTCGGTTTTCGGAATAACATTTCTGTCGACTCTGAGCTGCTCTTATGTGTTGTTGAATAGATCTGACCTTTTCTGCCATTTCATCAACGAGATCAGTTCCTAATAGCTTTCTTTCTCCAACTTCATCCCAGAAAGTTGGAGTCCTGCATTTCTTTCCATAGAGAGCTTCATAAGGAGCCATCTGAATACTGGAGTGAAAGCTATTATTATAAGAAAATTCTACCAAAGGTAGTTGTTGATCCCAACCACCTTTGAAATCCATAGAGAAAGATCTCAACATATCTTTTAGAGTTTGAATTGTTCTCTCAGACTGACCATCTGTTTGAGGATGATAAGCAGTGCCGAAACTCAACTCTGTATCTAGAGTATGCTGAAGAATTCGCCAGAACTTCAAGATAAATCTCAGATCCTGATTAGATATAATATAAAGTTGTACTCCATGCAATCTTACCACTTCATTTACATATATACTGGCATGTTGATCCAGATAGAAATCCTCTCTAATAGCAATGAAGTGTGCAGACTTTGTATGACGATCAACTATGACCCAGATAGCATTATTGCCTTTGGATGTTTTAGGAAGTCCTGTGACAAAGTCCATTGTGATGTTTTCCCATTTCCATTCGGGTATGGGTAATGGTTGTAACATCCCCTTGGACTTCTGTCTCTCAGCTTTAACTTGCTGACAAACCAAGCATCGAGAGACATATTCAGCAACATCTCTTTTCATTCCATGCCACCAGAAGTACTCTTTCAGGTCCCTATACATCTTTGTGCTTCCAGGATGAATAGAGAATGAAGAACTATGAGCCTCATCCAGAAGCTCCCTCTTTAATTCCGGGATGGGAGGAACACAAAAACGATTCCTAAACATTATTATCCCATCATAATCAAGGTTGAATTCAGGAACATTTCTCACCTTCTTTTGTAACTCGACATCTTCTTTCTGTGCCTCTTTAATCTTCACATGTATAGATGGTTGAACATTCATTTGAGAAAGATAAGATTTTCCCCTTCCATTATAATTCCAAGATCCATCCTTTGTAAATCCATAAATATTGGATCTTTTGTGATCCTCATCATGGATAAACTGGCATGGTCTTGTTGACTTAATGCATCTACCACCTTGTTTGCTCTCCCTGGGTGGTAATGAATTGAGCAGTTGTAATCCTTAATCAGGTCCAACCATCTTCTTTGGCGCATATTTAGCTCCTTTTGTGTGAAAATATAATTTAAACTTTTATGATCGGTATAAATGTCACACCTTTATCCGTAAATATAATGCCTCCAAGTATTTAATGCAATGATTACCGCAGCTAACTCCAAATCATGTGTTGGGTAATTTTGCTCATGGATTTTCAACTGCCGTGAGGCATAAGCTATCACCATATCATTTTGCATAAGAACACACCCCAATCCCTTCTTGGATGCATCACTATATATCACAAACCTTTCTCTACTACAAGGCAGTGTGAGCACAGGTGCACTGGATAACCTTCCTTTCAACTCCTTGAAATTCTCTTCACATTCTTCCGTCCAAACAAACTTAACTCCTTTCCGAGTCAACTTGGTGAGTGGATTAGATAATCGTGAAAAAGCTTTCACAAAATGTCGATAATATCCAGCCAAACCAAGAAAACTTCGGATCTCGGTTACTATTGTTGGTCTCAACCATCTTTCGATAACCTCTGTTTTTACTGGATCCACAGATGTCCCCTCTTTTGAGATTATGTGACCCAAAAATGAAACTTTTTGAAGCCAAAATTCACAGTTGGTTAATTTGGCATAAAGATTCTCCTTTCTCAGGTTCTTTAGTATAATTCCCAAGTGATATTCATGTTCTTCCTTGCTCTTTAAATATACAAGAATATCGTCTATAAAGACTACCACAAATTGATCAAGATAGTCTCTAAAGACTATATTCATCAGATCCATGAAGACAGCAGGGGCATTAGTAAGAACAAATGGAATCACTATAAATTCATAGTGTCCATACCATGTACGGAATGCCGTCTTTGGTATATCGTCCCTTTTTACCCTTAATTGATGATACCCTGAACGAAGATCAATCTTGGAAAAGTATTGAGCTCCGCGTAGTTGGTCAAATAAGTCATCAATGTGTGGGAGAGGATATTTTTTCTTGATAGTGATCTTGTTAAGTTCTCAATAATCAATGCAGAGTCTCACTAATCCATATTTCTTCTTAACAAATAGAATAGGTTCTCCCCAAGGTGATGCACTAGGGCATATGAATCCCTTATCAAGATTCTCTTGGAGTTGCTTCTTCAATTCCTGCAACTCAATTGGGTCCATTCTATATGGTGTCTTTAAAATAGGCAATGCACACAGTATGAGTTCTATTGAAAACTCAACTTCATGATTTGGTGGAAGACCCAGTAATTCCTCTGGAAAGACATCATCAAACTCCCTTACAATGGGCATATTCTTAATCATGAGTTTTTCACCAACCATTTGAGATAAATAACCTTCATTTAGTGGAATCAAGACCCATAAGGTAGAAGGAATTTCCACTGGATGGTTATGTTCATCCTTGCATTGATAGATGATAATAGATTGATCTGGAATATGAAATGTGACTTCCCTTCTTTGGAAATTGATATGAGCTCCATATAAAGAAATCCAATCCATGCCATGAATCACATCAAATTCCACTATAGGAAGGATCCCAAGATTTTCAGGAATCAATTTCCCACAAACTTCTATCGGTGAAGAATTATAAACTTTTGATGCGACTGTTGTGCCATTAGGTGTTGTCATAGCTAACCCAACATCTAATTGTTGAGGTAATACGGTGATACCCTTAGAAAATTCTTTAGAAAAAAAGAGTGGGTGGATCCAGAATCAAATAAAACATTCGCTACTTTAGAGTGGATGGTAAGTGTACCTTTCACCACATCGTTATCATACTCCACATCGCTGATAGAAATTGCATGTGACTTTCCTTTGTCTTTAGCCTTAAGAGTTTTTTGACGTCGACCATCATCATCAACCCTTGGATTAGGGAATTTATTGGCATAATGTCCCATCTCCTTGCACTTGAAACATTGAAGTGTAGTAGGTTCATTCTGTGTATCCCTTCTTTTGTTTGCATCATTAGACATCTTCTTCCCATCATCAAGACATTCAAATGCCCGATGACCTTCCTTTCCACACTTGAAACATTTACTTGTCCCTTTAAGACAACTCCCTCCACGTTTCTTTCCACACTTTGAGCATAATGGAAAGCTCATCTTCTTTTCAGTGTGCTCTTTATATTTTCCTTTGATTTCCATTTTCCTCTTCTTATCAAACCCATATGACTGATGGGTTACTCCAATCATCATCTCAACTTTGAGAGCACATCAAACGATTTCCTCATAGCTATTGAAGTCCCTTATGGATAAGGCCCTTCGAAGACTTGGTTTTAAGCCACTAATGAATTGATCAATCTTACTCTCAGGTTGGATAATAATACGAGAAGCTTACCTTGCAAGTCTTGTAAAATTTTCTTCAAAGGTACCAACAGATTCATCATCCTTTTGCTTTAGTTCAAGAAACTATTTCTCCATCTTTGTTCGGTGAATACGAGGGATGTACTTATTGAAAAATAAGTTCTTGAACTCGTCCCATTCCATGGACTCAATTTCATCCCTTTGCCTCATATTCTTAATAAGATTCCACCATTGATCAGCATCACCTTCCAAACGATATACTGCTAAGACGATTTTATCATGCTCAGAACATTGACGAACTGATAATATCTTTTCAGTATTACTAATCCATTGTTCAGAAACTAATGGATCAGTAGATCTGCTGAATGAAGGTGGACGCTGTCTCATGAAGGATTTAACAGAATGTTGCTCCTTCCTTTGCTCGTTTGGAAGTCCTGCATGATTCATAGCTTAAGAATGTTTTGTGAGCATGGATACAAGATTTTACATTCCAGCTCCCATAACGTTTGGTTTCTCAGGGGGAAAATCATTGCATTGCCCATCGTATTCCGCATTAACACGGTTCCTTCGGTTTCCAGCCATTGACTAAAACCAAGAAGAATAGTTTGAGAAACACCAATTATGATAGGAAAACCACATAATCAAGAATAAAATTTCTCACTTAAGTTCTTATCCCAGGTTATTCATGGACATTTCTAAAACACTAAGATTGTGTTATATGATTAGACTTATCCTTAGGGTTCTTACTAAGGCTTTCACATCCTAGTTTCCAAAGGTTGACTATACCTTTCCTCTGATACCAACTATAACGACCCATACTTTACATAAATTGTTAATAATTCAAAATTGATGCATACTTATTACAACATATAACAAAACCACGAAAGGACCGTGTATGTATAGTGTCTTTAGAAACTGGGAAACATAAACAACTGGTTTATAAAGTGTCTACACTGTCTCCCATTTATTTCATCATATCTATAGTCCCTTTTGGAATATCTTACATAATAACCTTCTTCCTAACCTGGGGAAAGAAAACATACAAAAGGGTGAGCTCAAATGCTCATTAAGGGTAAACAAAAGAAATATCAATCCCATCATATTCATAAGAACATAACTTTTGGAAATCATAACCTGCAAAAGAGAGCATAATTTCATAACATGGGATAAATCATAGTAGTGAAATGGAATCCAAATATTCATAACATAAAACATGAAAATTTGTGTCATACACACATAATCATAGAGAATCATTTCTTATTAGTGAAGACTCATTTCCAAGACTATCTTAGTGGACAAAGTCCATTTCTGAACCGAGTTCACTCCTCGTTTCAGTCCTATTTCACTGAACCGGTATAACCTACCGTTCCAGCCATGTATATCTCATGAGATATAAAATATTTACCCAATGCATTGGAGAGAGATATAGGTCCCACCCATCTCATAATGATACCATTCTTATGTTTGCCATAAAATCATAAATCATACATCATTGTATAACCCATGTAATAAAGATGGGAATCTTAAACATCGGGACATCATAAAACAATTAATATAAGATAAAGGAATTCATAAAAATATTTCCATCACAACATAATCAAATCAATGTAATAATAGGGATAGAGACACAACCCTTTATTATCTTAGATGGAAAATGATTTTGATAAAACTCTTGAAATCCATTCTTGAGGAAAATATCATTTTTTACTTCAAAAACATTTTTCCTTTCTTAAAATGTCATAAAATTTTAAACTAAAAGAAGTTTATTAAAAATAAACCTGAAAACATGTAAAGGAAGATTCTTGGAAATATTTTTTTTAAATCCATTCATGCCGTATATGTTAAAAAAACATTCTTCTCGTACTTTTGTCGGAAAAGTCAAAAAGTACATCATACGAAAAACTACAAAAGATTCCTTTCATATCTTTTACTAAAAACTCACCAAAGGGTAAAATTGGATATAAACTATTCTAGAAGGATATAAATATTACATATTGAGGAAACATGGATGTGGATGATAAAATACACCCCAGTAAATTCCAAAGTATAAACATTCTCGGATAAAAATGAGATTGTGATATTTCCCTTACCTTAGGTCCGATTTTCTTTGTAAGTGTCCAAAACACCTGTATAATGATTTAAATAATGTTATTGACTTATTAAAGAATAATAATTATTGTTATGATATAATATATGTTCATATTCTTAGCTTTTTATTAGTAATATTTCATTACTACTTGTTATTCGGGTGTTTATTACTTTTTGTTCTTATGCGTGTTTTGTCGAATAAATTCTTATTCTTATCTTTAGGTTATAGATACCTCATTTCCATAATGGTATTAGTGTAATATATATCATATTAATTCATTCAATTCATTTATATAATCATTATGAAATGAAGATCATGTAGAACGAATCGCATCACATCGTGGAGATGGTATTCCGTACGTACGCACGAGCGATGATATCATTCCCATGATCGTGGAATTGTATTAGAGTGTATGTATAATATTTAAGAATCAATATCACTTTATAATAATCATATATAGTAATTATTGACACCATTATACCCATCCATGTAAGGCAGTGGTGGAAAATAGATTACAACACGGCGTGGAGACGGTATTCCGTACGTACGCACGCGCGGTGATTTCGTTTTCCATAGGATGGATAGATGGAGAAATAGGGTCGTTTCATACTTATAATAACATATCAGTATATGAGTGATACTGATGTTATTACTTCATAATGAAACAACTAAATAAGAATAAGTGGAAGAAGAAATAAAGATGAAAGAATCGGTAACAGACATTACCTCTTCTTTGAAGCGCTTCTTTGAGACCTCCTTTTAGGGCACTAAAATTGGTCATTGAAGAGGACCAGGACATCTAGGATGTCTCTAGGGAAGTGGAGAGAATATATTGACAGGGGTTGGCCGAGCTTTAATGCTCAATGTGGTGCGAGGAGGAGAGGGAGGAGGTGCCCTTTTATAAGGGAGGAGAGGGGCTCCTTTCGAAAAACTAAAAATATTATTTTATTATAAAGTCAAGTTCTATTTTAAATAGCTCCAAATTGATTTATTTAGAAGATAAGGTGGGGATGGGTCGAAATACTCTCATCCAATATAATTTAGAAAAGTTTAGATTCCTATTGTAACCTTATCATTTAGATTTATCATTAAGTTAAATAATTTTACTTTTAACGTGTCTTCTTGTTTTCTTATACTATAAGGTTAATAAACTCACAATAACAAGCAAAAAGAACCCCAAGATGTTGTTATTAATATATATAACCTTATCTAAGTCATTTTTCTGAACCTTATATTTTTAGGAAAAAAATAGAAATTAATAATATAATATTTGTTTTAAAAACTATTTTATGTCAATTTTGACACTATTTAGTAATTGATTTTTGTGAAAATTATAACAGAATTATTTGTTCGAACCAAGTTACTTAAATCAATAATAACATGACATATTAACCTAGAAAATTAATGGAATTCATAAAAAGACTCAAATTATATTTATTTGGGTATTTATAACATCAATTATGTCAATATTTCATTAATAAGATAATTACTGAATCATCTTTGTGTCATAAATGAATTAACTTATATAAAGTCTAAAAATTAAAAATAAAATATCATTATGTAGGAAATATTTTTATATTTCTAATGAAAATTTATAGTCGAATTTATCTTATTTATAACCCCATATTAAAAATGATTTACTTATTAAACATTGATTTTAACTATTTTAACCCTTCTTTAAATAATGAATGTCCTAATCTAATCCAAGTGGGACTAAATGGTCATATTTTATTCCTAAGGTTGTTTTTGGTCGAATTACACTAATCCAATAGAATTAGGACATGTGTTAGGGTAATAATAATATCATTTTTACCCATAATTACCCTATTTACTTTTAACCGTGGTAAAAAAGTAAAAAGTTACTATTCACCAAAAAATTATTTTCATCTCATTGATCTACATTTTACTTACTGAAATCAACTGTGTCTCTCGTAATTTTGAAATTCTACTCACAGAAGCAGCAAAATTATGTTTTATGAGAAATTCAGTTTTTTAACTACCACTTAGTGGTTTCACTATTCATCAAAAAATGAATGTTTTCAGAAAAATACCAAAATTTCACCCTAGGCTAATTTCGATATTCCCAATCCAAAAATGAAGTCCATTTTGAAAAATATAATTTATAAAATTTCAAAAAGTGGTTATTACTATTCATAATGACTAGTTTTAATAAAATTTTAATAGCATATCATTGTTTAGTGAAACTCGGTATTGTGTATGACACAAGCGATCGAGGAAGGCCGCAGTTGCGTGAAAAGTAAGCCAAGATAGTGTTGTGTGTAGTGAAAGATTCCTTTGATGATTTATATAACATCAAAACAAAATATTTCACATAAAATTCTCGGGTGTTACAGAGCAGCCCAAGAAAAGGATTCACAGCAGGTGCACTCACCAAAGAAGAGCCAAATGGATTGTTAGAATGAGATGGTATGGATATGCCATCAGTACCAGCCTTTGCATGAACGGGAAGCCTATCTAGATGGTCATGAAATAGAGGAGAGCTACTATCACGATGCAGATGCTGTGGAGGGGATGTTCCTTGTAGATAGTTTGTTTGAATTCCATAAGACCTTTGGATAATGTAATCATATAAGCCTATGAGCCATGTAATCTCTGAGCATACAGGCCTTGTAGGGTTCCCCCTCATCCCTTGGATGGGGGGTTATCAAAAATTAATAAAAATGAAGGATTTCGAGCCATTAAAGCTATTACTAATGATTTTTGGAAAACCACCACCCCCATTGTAGGGAAGCTAATATTCATTTTCGAGAATCATATCTTCTATATTCTTGTTTTGATGAATCAAAAAATAATTTTTATATTAGTTTGTTTAACAGGATGTCTGTTATTAAATTAACTTTCCAATAGCATATACATTAACTTGTGGGGGTTGTAGATGTGTTCCCATGGAACTTGAGTTTGAGTTCTCAGGAAAACATGATTCTGATTATTATAGAGTGGGATAGCGTGCCATCTAATCCTGATAAGACCCATGAAGATGAAGCCATTTTTGATGATCTAAAATGGTTTGCCCACCACATGTGTTATGATACCTACAGAGTCAATTACATCTTGTGGTAATGGGTGAAATCCGTTGATCCATTCTATGGAATGTAAACATAGGTATATGTCGAATACTATCATTTTACATGGACTTTTCTATTCTTTTATTTCTGAGTTTATTTTAAATAGTTATTTTTATTTAGACATAAGAGATATAGAATGAAAAATAAATATACTTCAAGAACATGTCACATAATATGTTATGCTTTAGTTTCATATCCCAAAAAAACATCATTCTGAAGAACATTCCACAACTGATATATATTGGAGTAGTTGGAAGTTATTATGTCCAAATATCAAGGATGAAATACACACCCACTAATTATGGAATGAGTTTCTTTTAATATAAGACCATTTAGGATGATAAAAATTCCATTTATTCATATTTAAATTTTTATCTATCTCTTTTAGAAAGTTATTTTTCTTATATTTAAAAATATCCAATAAAATGGTGTAAAAAATCAATTAGTAAAAACCAGATTACTAATAAAACATTGTGAAATTATATTCGAGTCATATATGATATATACAAACCAACAAAACTGCAATCTATAATCCATATTTCTTAATATAATTGAATTTTTTTTCCATCACATTAATCTTATTAGGGTTCTAAATCGAGGAAACAAATTTGGATTTCTTGAAAACGTTACGTCATGTGCGAATTGATAGAATGTCAATCCGTTGTGCAGTGTGGTGACAATGACAAATCATATGTCTTTATTAGAATTAAACGTCTTTAAAAAGATTCATCTATGGGTTATAAGCAAGAATTTGGTTTCATATTTTCTTAAAATCACTAGAAAAAATCATTTTTTTTAATTTAGACATTTTGGAATAGGTCATTGGATACCCCAATCAATGATTTTTTCCGAATGACAAAATGTGTATTTTTATTGATTTAAATGTAGAAAACTAGCATTAAAGGGATAAAATAAAAAAAATACATCATATTGTTGTAAAATCATACAAATTAGTAGGTTATTTAACTTTAATTTCTTTCATATAATTTACATCTGACAAGAATATAGTTTTTTTCAAATGAAAAAAATTATGTTTTTATTTCGTTAAAAGTAAAAGACTTTGTGTTATAGGGTTATAACATGAAAAATGGACCCAGGTTGTCATCAAATCATATAATATTGATCGTGGATTATTTTTTGACATGTATAACTTGACCTCAAATCATTAAAATAATAATTATGGTCAGAATAATAGAAATAATTATTATAGGACTTGAAAAACAATTAAAAACACGCATCAATGAGTTGAGACATAATGAAAAAGATTAGAATGTGAACTCACAACATGTCTGATTGATGGTATATCTATTCCCAGATGTCAAACATTATTCAAAAACCCACATTTCAAGGATTTAATGATAATCCTAGATCATCTTATAGGTTTTGAACCCTTTTTATTTTCAAATATTACTAGGTACTTCTTATTCCTTCGGGAAATACACACTGGTTTATGTTTTCTGTGTCTAATTTTGGATTCAAATTCTATGTTATCTTATACATATACCATTACATCATCCCCAAAATTGAAATTAACTTAATTTATGACTCTGGTTTTTATATTAAACTTCCACATAAAGATTCACTACAATTTCTACATTCTTAACATCCACAAATCCAACTACAACTTTCGGATCCTGTACCTTTTCGTCTTTTTAATTTTTGATTTCGATTTTTCTTTTAATTTCTATATATGTTTATTTTATTTTTATTTTTATTTTTTATTCATATTTTTCTATTCAACTTGTTTCGATTCAATTATTTATTATCCTACTAATGCATCTATATCCATTACTAATTTAGGACTTCTAACCTTTAGAACATTGATATTGATTTGACTTCGTTTGGTTTGCCATATATTTATACCTGAGTTTATCTTATTAATTGTATTTTTTAATTATAAATTTTAATTTTAATATTACTTTAGTTCTATTTCTGTTGAATTATTTCTTAGTTGTTCCTCTACTTGTTGGTTCAACATTCACTTCTTGTGTTTTTATTTAATGATCTATAATCAGATTGGGCCAGCTTCCACCATTATATTTTTAAATTTCACATAATTTTTCTGACATCAATAAAATTATACATCCCTATTTTGGATTTTTACATATAGTCTTTTAATTTACATGTACTTGTGATTTTTAGTCCAATTATCTTTATACATTAATTTTTTTTAAAATTATTGTATTAACTTTTTTATTTATTCATATACTTTTTCATTATGTTTTTGTTTTTTATTTGAATTTTTAGTCTTTCATATTTATCATTTACTCATACTACTAATTCTAGTTCTTTATTATGTTTTATCTTTTCTATATTAACATCTAACTCTTGTTCCACCATTTTACAATATCATTCTTATACTTGGTGTCCTTAAATTTTTTCCGTATTCTTAATCTTCTATTTTTTTTCTTTTCAATAAGACTTTAATTTTTAATTACCATATACGACTAATAATGGTTCCTTCAACTTATTTAACTCTTTTGATAATATTATTATGTATTATGGATTTTTTATTTTGATTCATATTCTATTTTATCATTGGAACTACGTTCACATATTATATTGACTTATTTCTTCTCTTTCTTCATTTGAAATATGTTTTTTAGTTGAATATTTATTCCAGATCTCTTTTTAAAATTTTTAAAAATACTTATTATAATTTTTATTTTATTCCTACTTCAAAATATTGTTCTAATTTATATATTGTATTTTCAAATAGTCATTTATGACTATTTTATTTTTTTCATTTATATTCGACCATTTAAATTTTTATTTTATTCCTACATCAAACTATTATTCTAATTTATGTCTTCTATTGTCACCTAGTCATTTATGACTGTTTTATTTTTTTATTGAATTTTCATTTACAATATCTATGTTTGGAGTTTCACTTTTTCAACTTTTTTCAATTGTTATTTTTTTTCTTATACCCATTTGAATATGTTTTTGGGATATTTTATTCTTATATAATTCCTTTAACTTTTTCTATTGCTTATGTGTCTATTTCATCATCTAATCCTACATCCACTTTATCTTTTATACTTTTTTTTACTACTTCTTGTCTTTCTCATTCTCAATATTTAGAAAGTAAATTTTCATCTATTTTTTCTTAATATTCTCCTAATGTATATGTTTTCTCAATATTTATTTCCAACTGTTCTTTATTTCTTCCACATTTTCCATCTAACTCTTATAATTAATGACAGTTTCTATATTATCTACCCACTCTAGATCTATATACATTCCCATTTTCATTCTTTGTGTTATCATTTTCCTTTTTTTTAATTTTTAATCTCCAATTTGTTCTTATTAAAACAAATGTGATGATATATAATTTATAATCTAGGAAGGATATATGTTTTATGTGATTGAGGTTTTTTTACAAATCATAGTTATATTAATTAATAAAATAATTTTTTTAATAATTTATATTATATTGAATAATGGATTTTAAATAAAAAATGAAAATATATACAATATTAGATGTTATATTTGAATATCATCACTGTAGTATTTCTTATCGCAATGTATTTTTTATGGAAACAAATTTAGAAATTTTTTATTCTCAGACCCTTAGGAGACCATTATATGGGGAAGTGGATCCCATATCCCTGTAGCGAGAAAAAAAATAAAAAATATTAAATGTGATTACTAAATAATTTATTTTATATTTATTTTATATTTTTCAATATATGATTATAGATCATGATATAATGTTTAATTGTGTATCTAATTTAATTTCAAATAGATTTATCATAATTAAATTTAAATTTAATAATGATGAAGTAGGATTTTTTTGAATAATTACACTACCCACACCACATTAATATAATGAAATTATCAATTTGTAGTTTAATTAATTATATTAGAGAAACAACTACTTTCAATTGAGGGAGGTATGTATTTATTTTAAAATATAATATCTTTTGGATCCTTATTTTTGTGATTTATAATAAACAATATATTTTAGTCTTCCAATAAATTATAGAGAATTTTATGGGGGATTCATATCTGTTCCTATTGAACTCTGTTTTGTGTTCAGGGGGGAATATAATTTATCTTATTATAGGGAAGGTTAGTGGTCCAACTGATCGAGATTTCACCCATTAAAAATATTTAGGTAACATCTCATTAACCATATTGATGTAATTTTAAATATTTGATTATAATACATTGGTTAGGACTTGTTCTATGGTGTTTGTGGTGACTTTGGAAAACAATTATAGGATTTTGGATCTGAGCACAGTTATTATAATGTTAGGGAAAACTGTGCATCTTATCCCAGAAAATAGTATTCCAGGTTTTGATGAACTGGAGGGTACCATATGGTACAATACAGCCACGAAGACTCACCTCCAAATAATTTTTCCTCAACTAAAAACATGTTGTCTTGGATGGGTGGGATTGACTTTATGGTGCACAGTTAGTCTAAATATGTGGAAAATAACAAACCCTTTCCAGAATCCCAGTAAGTACGCACAAGTAGGTTCATGATTACTACTAAATTTACGACCAATCCCAACAAACAATGTGATACATTTTTAACCCCAGAATGATTAAATTTAAATATCAAAATCACCTTTTAATATTCTTAACCCATTATGATAAAAACTTATTTGAACCTTTGGATTTTTGTGGACCTATAGAAGAATTATTGGCTCATTTAACATTTTTTTTCATAGATCAAAGTATTAGTGGAAGTGGTTGATCTATCTTAGGTAACTGAATTGCCTCTCTATTAGGTAACCCTTATTTATTTCCTTCTCTAATTTTATAAGAGTGATGAATCCTAATTTTTGGACTCTGATTGTTATAGTCATGTTTTATTAATCCCAAATCATGTTAACATTTTTTAACCTATCACAAATCATGTGTATAAACAATTGGTTTCCCATTACTTAAATTCTTACAACTCATGGTATAAAATATTACAATATCATGATTCCGAATCTAAAAAATAATGTTTAATCTTGTCAAATATATTTGATCTTGTTAAATAATGATTTATTATATTATATTATTATGTCTAGTTCATTTTTACATATAATTTCTTAAGATATTTATATAGATATTTTGGCATGTTCGAGAAACTGTAAGTCCACTACTGGATCCATATTTTGGAAAAGTCACTAACACCGTGACCCTGACACTGTAATCCATACATCGTGACTCAAACACCATAATCCAGACATCATGACATTGACACCATAACCGGTTTCAAATTTCATAATGTCTGTGACACTGGTTCCATGCTACCATCTCCATGACACCATTCAATGTATTCATAAAGTACTAGACACATTCACCTAAGACACTTTGATCCTGAACCCTCATATGTTCTACTGGTTCCTGATATTAATGAAATTATGGCACCGTGACCGTTTCACTACTCAAATTCAGAGGAGAAGACACCATTTTCAGTGAAAATGTTTGAATACATACTATGATACCTTTCCTTACTTTCTGTACTTTTCATTTTAATTCAAATATTATTTATAATGGTAATATTTGAGTCATTTAATGACACTGACATAATTTATGTTTCTCTATAGAAATGCCTCCTAATAGTATGAGGTATGAGGAGTAGAAATCATTCTTCATGTTGGAATCAACACATGAACCAAAAAAAAAGTATGATAATCAGATATATATAATGAGTGAGACATTCTAAAGAACTATACAACTCTCCTGCAAACACTATGAACTCAGGAACAAAAAGAAAAACACTCGAGGAAATCTCAGTTGACCTACACAACGAATTGAAAAACCACTTCAGCATATCGAGGAAAAAGGAAAACATTCCTACATAACCATACGTACTCTTGGAATCCAGAATACGACACTCTGTTTTTGTGTCAACTTCCAGAAGGGGACTCAAACTTCATATCAGCTACATCTAAGGAGTTCAGAGTTACATCTCAAGACAAACAGTTCTGTATAAATCTTCTCCCATACTTATTTTATCTGTCGTGTGCATTTTTAAATACCATTGAGAAGTGTTTGTATCTGTCTATTAAGAACACACTGTATCCTATATCAAAATAAACGATACAAGATAATCTTCCACTCATATCTTCTTGTATTTGTTTACTCCCATGAATAAGTTTGGAATAGTTCCTCGTATGACCTTGTAGTTTATGCCCTCAAAGAACAGTGGGAGAGGTTTTGTAACCTGGACAGTCATGTGTACCATTTTTTACCACGATCCAGGGTGTGGATCAAGTTTATTAATATATATTTCATGGTGGCAGTTGATCTCCAAGTGGAGTGTATTAGGTCTCAGCTTGAGACTGAACCACTTGTTTTATCTACAACGTCTTTCTATTAAGTCTTTCTCTATATTAATTTATATTTTATAAAACCTAATTTTAATTTTACAGTTAGACTTTTATATTAGTTATATTTTTTTCCATATTACAATAATTTCATAAGTTGTATCAATAACTCATCTTGATACTACTATGAATTAATTAATCTTATGACATGCTGTTCGAATAGTAAAACTCTTATAATCTTATTACGATGATTAACTAGAACGTTTTAATTTTAATTGGGTAAATCTTTAAGTGATCCATTCTAAAAGTAATATTTATAATAAATCAATTAACCCCCCTTTTTATTGTCATACATTGAACAACATTTTCTATGAAAGGATGTTTTTAAAATAACTGGTTTAAATATTTTATATTGTTGATCTGTTTAAAATATTTTCCATCTGTGATTTTAGATGTGTTCTAAAGATATTCAATTTTTTATTAGTTATAAAATTTTAGTTATTTAAAAAAACTACAATTTATTCTCTATTTATGTATAATATATTTGAAGGTTCATCAACCAACATACCTACATAATTTAATTTAAAAAATAATTCCAAATGGAAAATTAAAATTAAAATGAATTTAAAAAGTATGGGTTTTGATATATGGTCCTAAATTGTAGATGAATATAATATTTTGGATACTTCTTAAACCACTTCAGATGACCCAACTAAGACTTCTTAAAAAAATAATTTCAAATCCATGAATTTATTATATAGTTATTTAGGAGATAAATAATTTAACAGAATTTTTGTGTGTAAAGGAACCTTTGAAAATTGGTATACCTTGGGTGTTTCACATGAAGGAACCTCTAGGGTTAAGGAAATGAATCTTACAAAATATAATATTAAATATAATAACATTAAATTGAAGCCAGATGATCCTATTTATGACATGTATCATAGGATTAATTAAACATAGAACGCTATGATCTCTCTCAGAAGAGATGCTTCTACAAAAGAAAAAATTGTGAGGATTCTTAGATTCATACCTGATAGATAGAGACGAAATTTAGTCTCCCTTAGAAAATCATGTGAAATCAGAAAATAACCTGTCAAAAAACTCATTGGAAAACAAATGATGTACCAGGAAGTGATGAATATCAAAAAAGAAGATGAATACAAACCTAAGATAAAATATTAAGCGTTCATTACTACTACCTATAAGAACAAATAAAAAATAGAAGGTTATAGCCTCTGTTGAAAGCTCCATTAACGAGGAATTAATATCAGATAGTGATGGAGAGATGGGTCAGCTGGCCAGAAGATTCACGAAATTCTATAGAAATAAGAAGTTTTTCAAGAATCCCAATTATAAAGGATGATATGATAACAATTGAAACATATAAAATGGACTATAAAATAAATGACAACTCATAGGATATTCTCTACTATGAATGCAAGATGAGAGGACATTTCAAAGCTAATTTTCCAATATTAATGTACATAAATAAGAATGAATATAATGAAAAGAAGTATAAGAAAGCTGTGAAATCCACATGAAGCAACTCTGATGATAGCTCCACTGACTGAGCATCATCTCATGATGAGAAAGATAAAATGAAAAATATGTGTTTTATGACAAATACATTTGAGGTAACTATATATTCTCCTGCACACAATTCTTACTATTCAAGAAAATAAATTGACTCAAAAAGTATGAATACTGATGAACTATTTGAATATTGAATCATGATGGAAGTGACATGAAATGAACTAAAACATAACTATAATTCTTTAAAAAAATATAATGCCCTTACTGTGAGATTTAAGTATGAAATTACTACTAAAAAGGAAACTAATTCAAAGCTGCTCAGTGAAATGAATGACTTGAAAAAATTTAATGAGAAATTGAAGATAGATTAAGAAATGTTTACCAATGTAAAAATGTTCCTATACTCAAAATCTTGATAAACAGATAAATTATAAATACACTTTTGGTATTGGATATCTTTGTAGGCAATGAAATCTTACCAAATACATGTCTATAACTAAAGTTGTAAAATCAATTTTTATACCAAAAAACGAAACTTTTTCTACTAGTTCCAGTTATGAACAATTTTCTACTAACTATTGTTCTTCTAGACCTAATAGTGTATATATTTCAAATATATTCTATAATTCTTATAGGAATCCTATGAAGAAAATGTGGGTTATTAAATCATTGATTACTAATGTCACTTCACCCAAACAAGTCCACGTACAAACATTTGTTTTTATTTGATTATTTTGTAGAAATGTTTTTTAAAGAGGTCCTGTAAAATCTTATGTTACTTGGAATGTGGATTTTCAAGACACCTGAAAAGATATTATTCTAGATTCAAGAATCTAATCAATATTTATGGTGTACATGTCACCGTTGGTGACAATTCTAAAGGAAAAAAATGTCTTAGGCTAGATTGGTAACTCTTACTCAGTTTTAGTTTCTAAAGTAATTTTTGTTGATGGACTAAAAGATAATTTTATTAGTATTTCAAAATTATATGTATATGTATTTCATGCTAAATTTTAAAATGATTCTTTATGTGTTTTAAACTCTAAAATTTAACTCATATTATCTTCTTTTCGAAATTTAAAAGTTTATGATGTCAACTTAGATTCTTTAGCTTATCAAAAATGTATCATGCTTAAGTGAATTTCACAAAGAGTCTTCGGTTTGGCATAGAATAATAGGAAACTTCAATATACACTCCCTTAGGAAGCATAACTGAAAAGGATTAGGAAAATACCAAACCATACTTCAGTTTCCAAATGACCAAATCTGAAATCCATGTTAAAAGGACAAAAAAATCAAGATATCATTAAAATCAAAGAAGGATGTTTCAACTTAACTACCTTTAGATTTGGGTCACATGGACTTTTTTAGAACAACTTGATTTTCTTTATTAAATAGTACGCTCTATGTTTATGTTATTTTAGATGACTATTCTAGGTATACATGGACTTATTTCATACCTCACAAAAGTGAAGCATGTACTTATCTCACCAAGTATGCTAAAATATTGGAAAATATAAGAGGACATAGAATAAAATCCTTAAGAAGTGATCATGGACATGATTTTGAAAATCAATATTTTGAATATTTCTTCTCACAAAATGGATATAGCCATAAATTCTCTGCCCCTAGGACACATCAACAAAATGGAGTTGTAGAAAGAAAAAATAAAACCTTACAAGAAATATATAGAACAATGCATAATGAGTATGACCTACCATTTTAATTTTTAGATGAGGCCATGAATACAGCTTTCTATATAATAATAGAGTCTTAATTACAACAATTCTAAAAACCACTCCACATGTGTTGTGGATGACAAGAAAACCCATGTATTGTTACTTCAAATTTTTGGGTGGAAAAGTATGTATTCTTAATACAAAGGATAATCTGGAAAAAAATTCATCCAAGAGTGATGAAAGAATCTTCTTAGGTTAATAAAATTCTAGAAAATCCTATATATTCTTTAAAAAAATAATTTAATGTGTGGAATAATTTTTGAATATCAAATTTTATGAAATGGATCCACATAATCCTAAGACCTCCCTATAGAATTTTGATGATGATATGAAAAACCTAGATATAAATGAAAAAACCTCTAATCCTCTTATCAAGAAATATATAGATAAAATATTTCTAGAAATTATTTAGAATATGGAAATACTGAACCCAAACCTTTAGATAAACCTGATATTTATAGACCCTCCTTTTCTGGACCAACTAGAACCCTCAAAAACCATCCTTTAAATTTTTTTGTTATATATTTAGATAAAGGGACAAAAACTAGAGCTTCACATTTAAATCTGGTTGAACATCAATATTTCTTGTCACAACTTGAACATAAAAAAATTGATGATGCTATTAATGATGAGTTTTGGGTGATGGCCTTGAAGGAGGAGCTAAATCAGTTTGAAATAAATAGATTTTGTCAACTTGTGGATAGACCCAAAGACACCTCGACCATAGGAACATAGTTGGTTTTTAGAAACAATGTAGATTAATCTGATAAATTTGATAGAAATAAATCCATATTGGTTTCACAAGTTTATAGTTAAGAAGAATGAATTGACTATGAAGAAACATTATCACATATTTCTAGACTTGAGGCCTTCAAAATCCTGCTTTCCTATGTTGCCCATTTTAATTTCAAACATTATAAAATTGATGATAAAAGTTCATTCCTAAATGGGTATATAGTTGAGGATGTTTTTGTTGAAAAACCCCCAGTTTTACAAACCCTCATTCTCAAAATAATGTTTTCAAATTAAAAAAATATTTATATAGTTTAAAATAAACTATAAGAGAATTGTAAGATTGAATAAGTACTCTTCCAATTACAAAATATTTTAAAAAAGGAATTGTTGATCCTACTATTTTTTGAACATATTTAAAAAGTTGTTTTAGTAGTTTAAATATATGTAGATGTTATTATTTTTGGGTCTTCAATAAATTCATTAGGAATTGATTTTTCTAAAAGGATGTAAAATGAATTTGTAATGTGTTTAATGGGTGAGCTAAAATTCATTCTTGGATTTAATATATTTCAAAATAAGGAATGCAATAATTTATATAAATATAAATATACGAATGATCTTATAAAACATTTTGGTTTAGAAAACACTAAAATTAGTGATACTGTAATGAGTACTACTTGTAAGTTGGATCTTGATGAAAATGGTAAATATTTTGATCGAACCACTTACAGAGGAATGATTTGATATTTTTTCTACATAAATTCTTGTAGAATTAATATTATGTTTAGTGTTTAAATGGGTGGATAGTTTCAAGAGAATCCCAATGAGTATAATTTAAATTCTGTTAAAAGAATTTTCAAATACCTCAAACATAAAACCAATTTAGGACTGTTCTATCCTAGAGGACAATAAATTTACTTAGCTAGCTATTAAGATAATGATTTGGTGGTTTTAAGTTAGAAATTAAATGAACCACTAGAACATTTCATCTTTTGGAACGTCTCTAGTGTCATTGTGTAGTAAGAAAAAAATTCATTTTCATTATATACTGTTGAGGAAGAATACATTGTTGATGGTAGTTGTGGTGAAAATATATTGTGTATAAAGCACACATTTCTAGACTATAGATATCAATTCAAACATATATCTATAAAATGTGACAATAGATGTGATATTATAATTTCAAATAATATTGTTTCACACTCTAGGACAATGCATATTGATGTAAGACATCACATTTTGAGAGATCATGATCAAAAAAGGTGATATAAATTTGGAATTCATTTTCAATAAACACCATCACGGTGATATATTTACTATATAATAAAATTATTAATGGATAAATTACATCATACTTGATTTAGGAATGATAAGTCTTAAGTAAAATATTTAAGGTCTCAAAGCTACTATCTCACACTTACTATTTCACAGTTTAGAGTTTCATGGATCACAGTTTCACAGGTTATTGTCTTGGAATTACTGTATCATGTTTACTGTCTCACTATTACTATCTTACAATTTCTATTTCAATAATATTATTTCACCATTAGGAGTCACACTATTATTATGACACCGTGACAACCTGTTCCAGTCTCATATTAATTACTCAGTTTTCTATTTTTTTTGAATTTTATTTCCAGTATCATTGTATTGATTATTTTATTTTTTTATACGGTGGTTTTTAATTTGTGAAATTTGAAATCCCCAAATGACAAAAAATAAATATATTTTACTCTTTTATTCACTCGAGCTCTCTTCTATCGAAACCAAAACCTCTCTCTTTCAAATCATTGGTCCTCATTTAGTATTTCAACTTTCTCAAACCCGTGTTGGATGCCCAGAATGAAGCACTTATCTTCATCGACTCTTAAGAAGCTCATATATCAGAAGAAAGTGAAATGTAACCAAAAGTAATTCCTGATGGACAGTTGAATATGAGTCTTGCTGATAGAATATTTGTACCAAAAAAGTAAGTCATTCTTAAGTGGTTGCTAACGAGTAATTCAATCATTTTGAAAGAACTAGAGGAGCATGGATTACTGAACTAGTTCACAAAAGTGAAAAAACTGATTTATCCGAAGCATATTTTTTAGTTTTATCAGTATGTTCAGTATTCATTCAATACTAAAGATAAATTTTTAGTAAGAAGTTGGATTAATGGTCAATGGTTTACCTTTTCTTCAAGGATATGGGATGGCTTCCCAGGGATACCTCATGAAGGAATATATGAGGATTACTAAAGTGTTCATCGTCCTCTTAGGGATGTTTTTATCTTAGAAGAGGTCCTATGATGTTTTACTGGAAATAAGTAGAAGAGAAGAGAAATTGCTGCTGATTTGGAAGGTGAGACAAGGATTCTATTTAAGTTTATTGAAAATATTAATTTTCAAAGGAAATGATATTTTTCTACTATTATGTATCAAGATGTATTGTTGATACATCTTTTGAAAATGGCCACTATAATAATCTATGTAAGTATATTATCCTTCACATGTGTGAAATGATCAAGAAAACTTCTAAATATACCTCTATGTTTTTTTAAGACTTACCTATGCAAAGTTTTATGCTAAAGGAGTAGTTTTCATGAATAAAGAAGTTATATCTGATTATGAGTTCTGTATCTGAAAGGATACAATCAAAAGGATTAAAATTAGTTGGAATACAAGAAAATAGTCATGAGTGGTGGACAATGAAATGTTGTATGAAAAGTTTAATCCTGTTGAGAAACCTTCATGACCTAAGAACAAATCTTACCCTAGTTTATAACCAGATGATGTTTCTTATTATTTGGATGAAGGAGTATAAGATGCAATTGTTACACCTAAGGAAGTAATTTTATTAGACAAAGAATATAGTGTCCTACCTGTTCCAAAAAATATGGTTATAAAAGATGTACCTATTGCTAAAATAAGTGTTGACTCAATGGAAGAACCTTCTTTTGAAAAAAATCAGTTTCTGAAAAATAACCTTCTTCTAATGTAGAGGAATAATAAATTCCAGAAGTAACACCCCAAGCTTCCATGGTATGCTTCTTTTTGAATAATACAATAGTGCGTTTTGTACTCAACTTCGAGTTCTAACACACCAAAACCAATCAAACTAGCCGCTATGAATAGTAATACCATCTTTTTGAAATTTTATAAATTTTACCCTTAAAAATGGACTTCATTTTTTGATTCAGAATATCAAAAGTAGCTTAGTGTGATTTTATTGTATTTTCTAAGAACGTCAAATTTTAGATGAATAGTGAAAAATACTAAACATTAATTAATAACAATTTTTTTAATCAAAATATTTTATAGTGATAAATTATACTATTTAGTGGTTCTAAAGTATAATTGTAATATATTTTTAGCCTTAAATAATAATTTGGTCATTGTACATGAGTTCACATTAAAACTGGAATAATCAAGTCTCAATCTTTTGATAGTTATTATTTCATAAAAACTCTCTTTTTGTTCTGACAGCGGGAATTACATTTAAACAAATTTTTTCCACTTCTATGTTTTGAATTTGGAAAAATTGACTCCTTATATGGAATCAGGATTTCCAAATTTTTTAAATAGTTAGCTTTTATTTTTATACATTTTGAATAATTTCTTCGGTAAATATTTTATTTACCATAGTTAAAGGGTAAATCCGGTAACGAAGGGTAAAAAATAATATTATAATAATATTAAATTACCCTAAAATGTGTCCTAACCCAATTGTATGATACATGTCCGACCATTTTCATCCTTGGGTTGATTTTGGGACCCCATGGATCCACTTGTAATTGAAAATGACACTTTATATTAATTAAGTTAATGTAAATACAAAAATGACATAAGCACATATCTTTTAGTAAAAAATTTTTAAATAAGGATATATATGTTATATATTCTACTATAAATATTCATTAGAAAGATAAAAAGATTTCATACATAATTTTATTTTATTTATGATTTTTAAAAATTGAATAATTAATATTATTTATGACACAATGTTGATGCATCATTTTCCTTATTAATGAAACAATCAAATAAATGGTATTATAAATGTTAAAATAAATATAATTTGAATTTTTGATGTAATACACGAATTTTATAGGTTAATATGATATTTTAGGATTTATAAAATGATTTTGTTTCGAATTAATAATGTTTTAGGACTTTATGAAAAATCAATTACTAAATAGTGTCAAAATTGACATAAAAGAGTTTTAAAAAAATATTATATTATTAATTGACATTATATTCCTAAAAATATAATGTTTGCCAAGAGACTTATATAATGATAGTTGTATCATTAAAGAACCACTTGGGATTCTCTTGGAAGTTTATAGTAATTTTATCGACAATATAATATAAAAATACAAAGAGACATGGTAATGTCAAACTAATTAACTAACAGTTAAATCATAGAGATAAAGTCAATATAATGACCCTAAACTGTCTAAAACCTATTGGTTGAGTGGCTTTAGACACATCCCCACCTTATCCTCTGAACAATCCGCTTTTGAGCCATTAGAAACCGAAAATTAATTTATTATAAAATAATATTTCACTCATTTCCGAAGGTGCCCCTCACCCCTATTATAAAAGGGAACTCCCCCTTCTCTCTAATTAACACCTTCAAATCCATTTGGATCTACCAAAGCCTGCCCAAATACTCTCTAAAATATCCCCCCTTAATCATAGAGGCCCCCCTTTAGTTTTAAAGACATCCTATGGAGCCCTTTCGATCAAATCAAAAGGAAGAACCCAAAATAGAGATAATAATTTCACCACCCTCTTTCAAGTTCCTTTCTTCTTCCACTTCATCTTTCCTTGTTATGTCCATTATAAAATAAAAAATCTAGTATATTCTATATACTGTGATGTTATTATAAATATGTTACAACCATATACATTGTTCTATCCATCCTTTTAATGACATTTTACCATATGTGCGTACGTACGACTTACCGTCTCCATGTCGTGGTGTAATTATTATTCAATACATTAATATAATAATGGGTATGATAATGATGTGTAATAGATTTAAATAATAAATATAACATGATAGTGATTCTGTATATATGATATACCATCCAATTATATATTATTTTAATATCGAAAAAATGATAGTGTCGCTCGTGCATACGTACAAACTACTGTCTCCACGAACGCGATTAGATTCATTCCACATCGTAACCATTCAAGACTAATTTTAATTTTATGGTTAAGAATAATGAAATAATATCATTTTGTATATAATTAAAATATATCCTGTTAATAAAAAACATGTCTTACGTAACCAATCATATATAGGATAACGAATCAGTTAACATCGAAATGATGATAATACTAAAAGGCAGTATTAGAAGATCATATATGATATCATATTTATGTATATGGTTCTTGTATAATTTAATAACAATTATTTAACTATTATACGGGAGGTTAAATTACCCTCATCGAAGGAAAATTACAAGGTAAGGGTTATTTTCACAATCTCTTTGTTATCCGAGGTTGTTTTTACGTAAGTATCTACAAGGACCTTCTTATCATCCACATCCGTGTTTTCTTAAAAATGTATTTTAAAACATTTTTACTATTTACTATACTATAGGTTAAGTTAATTTATACCGTTATTTGACCATATATGTTGGGAAAGGAATCTTTCCATCATTTTCTAAAGAAGGTATTATACGACTTTTTCAACAATATTAATGTAAGAATTTTTTTTATCTTATACGGCGGGTGCGTCTATTTTACGCCGTTATAAAATTATCAAATCATACCATACAAGATTATAAGAATATTTTCAAAGTAAAGGTTTTATTTTATAATTATGTGACTTTTAAATGATTTCAAAAGAGATATTTCTCTCAAATAGTTTTAATTTCATCTATGTCAACATCCTTTGATGTATTTTAAGCTTATTTGTTGTTTATTAATTATGATTCAAAACTTCCATATTATAGTGAAGGTTTTGTCAAATATTTGACTGTATATGTGTTATTTTTAAACCATTCATGTATTATGGATAATGTATTGATATTTCTTAGGATAGTTTTAATACGAATGTTTATGTTATGTTTAAACCTTTTCATATGAGGAATGCATTGGACATAGTAGTTGACGGGTGGAGCCCGCTAGATCTCCACGATACATTGGTAGGTCTCGTGAGACAATTAGACATGGAATTGGCCAAGTCCTTTCCTGATTTGATATATAGTTTTGGCCAAGGCCTAAATCATTTTTAAATGTCTTGGATGAGGCCCGGACAAAATGTTTCAAAATGTCAGGCATTATGCATTCAATCATTATGAATGCGTCTATTTGATATTACATGTGATTATTCGAATAGTTGAATATCCATGTGAATAAGTAAATGGAATTATTTTATTTTATCTTTTCCATATTATTCTGATGTTCAATTTTAAATGTATTTTGTTTTAGTATTATACATTTCCTTAATGGATTATGCTTATTTATGAAAGTTTCAGCTATATTGTTATCTTTAATAAGCATCTCAACTCACCCCTTTCTATGTTTTATTTTTTCCAAGGATGTGAATAATATTATTATGATTGAACTACAGGGATAGTCTATGGGATATTAATATGGTTAATGAAGATAATATTTTTTTTGTATTGAAATTTACAATGTAATGTAAATCATATGAATGTATCTAGTGTTTAGAAGGCTAGTAAAATAATTGGTCTTTTGAGACTTGATCTTTTGTGATCATTCCAATGTTATGTAATAATGCATTGACTCTGGGTAACTGGGTTCGGGGAGTTACTATTGGTATGAGAGGAAGTTTAGTAATAAACCATGGAATCTAGATTTAGATAAATTCTAATTATAGCACATAGCCCTAAGATAGACTTTGAGGATTAGAATAGAAGAACTTCCTAGAATTTTGGTATTGTAGTGATTTTGTGAGTTTTCGAGCAATACATCAATGTTTGGATACAAGAAGGTAGTGGTGGCTCTGGCACAGATTTACCTAGGGGTAAAAAAAGAAAACACCGCTTTGAGCTAGACTCGAATGGGAACTAGTGCACGACAACGGGCCTTACTGCACTCTTGGTTAAAACACCCCCTCGGGAGATATGCTTAGGATAATTCTCATTTTTATTACAAACCATTATTGAGGATTTATGAGTATAATTTTCATCAAAGAAAACCTTTTTGTGATTATGGATTGAATCCCTAAACTATTCAATTTATGTTAAGTGTTTTACAAGTATGGAATTATGTATTTCGATTCATAAACTAATCTAGTTTATTCCATTGTTTAGAAATGGATCCTAATGGAAGGAATGGAAACTGTATCAATGAATGCTCTCCATGTAGGGATTTTTCTTCTAATGAAGATAATTATAGTGGAGCTGTTGATACAACTAGTGCTGATCATCTTATCACTATACTAGGACAACTCACTGAGGTTATGAATAATAACCTTACCCGTATGGAGCACCCTGATCTACAGCATGGAAGATCAATGTTAGATCGCTTCATGAGGAAACAACCACCAATATTTAATGGGGGTAAAAATCCACTAGTTTCTTAGGAATGGATCTATTCCTTAGAGAAAATATTCCATGCCTTGGGGAGTAGAGAAAGGGAAAAATTTGTCATGGTAGTTTACCGCCTCACTGGAGATGCTAATCAATGGATGTAATTGATTCAAAATAGAATGGAAGATGAAAAATTATCAAGTATGGAATGGAGGGAGTTTAAAGAGATTTTCATAGAAAAATACTTTCCTCATGACCATCTAGTGGATAAGGAAATACAACTTATTAGTCTGTGGAAAAAGGAGGATGAAAATGTCACAACGTTTGAAGCTAACTTTAAAAAGTTAGTGAGGCATGCTTAAGATTATATACATCACCCATGAAGTAATATTGATTATTTCATTGATGGGTTAAAACTATTTCTCCATTTAGCAATAGTCTCACAATCCTTCTCGTCTTATGCAAATATTGTCTCAAGTGCTATCAAGACAGAAAAGGAATTCTCTAAGTCTTATGACATTAAAGCAAAGCAAGAGAAGAAGTGATCTGCCGAACACTCTAGGAAAGGTAATAATGAAACAGTGAAGAAGGGAAGAGTTGAATTTCCACCATGTGATAATTGTGGAAGGAAGCACCCAAGTGCCTGTCTAAAAGGAAAAGGAATATTCTACAAATGTGGACAGAAATACAATCATGGTGGTGATTGTAAGGGAAATAAATAGGCTACCAATGTTCAATGTTAAAATTGCAGGGATATGGGATATTATATGAATGAATGTCCTAAGCGTCAGGGGAACATATCTCATAAGAGGATAAGGGATCAAGGCCATGCTTATGCTATCACTAATGCCGAGGTTGAAGCTCCTAAAGATGTGGTGGTAGGTAATTTAATGGTTTCCTCATGTCTAGACAATGCTTTATTTGATTCTAGAAAATCGCATTGTTTCATATCATCCCAGTTTGCTATGAAAATTAGATATTTACAATTAGATTTAACAATGGTGTTGTCAGTAAAAACTCATAAGGGATGTATCATTGCAATAATGTTTTGTGAATTAGTCCCCATTAGGGCATATAAATGTTCTTTATCTATTAATATCATCATCATACCCATGAGGTAATTTGATATAATCCTCGGTATGGATTAGATTTCTGATCAGGATGCAAAAATTTATTATAAGAATAAAGAGGATACTATTTTTGATGACGATGATAAAGAACACCTTACCTTTAGAACAGAAACGTCACCACCTAATTATTATCTAGATCCACCCGTAGTAGCTCAACTAAATTCAATTATTTGGGAGGAAGAGAATGAAATTACTGTGGGTGAGGAAAAAAATGTTCGAATAAAGGATGTACATATTGTGTAACAATAATTTGAAGTTTTTCTAGAGGATTTTCCTGGACATCCTCTAGAATAAGAAATTGAGTTTTCCATTGACCTAATTCTGGGTTCAAGGCCCATATCGAAGACCCCTTATCAATTTTCCACTGTTGAATTAGTGGAACTGAAGAAACAACTAGAGGAATTGAGTAATAAGGGATTTTTTCACCCTAGTGTCTCTCCATGGAGAGCCCCTATTTTTTTATTTATGAATAAAGATGGATCTATGTGGTCATGCACTGACTACAGGGAGATAAATGCTATAACAATATAGAACAAGTATCCCCTACCTCACATTGATTATTTTCTGACCAACTTCATGGAGCTCAATATTTTTCAAAATTGACCTACGATCTAGATATCATCAGTTGTGTGGGAAGAAGGAAGACATTCAGAAAACCGCATTTTGAACTAGGTACGGGCATTATGAGTTTACAGTGATGCCTTTCGGGCTGACTAATGCACCCTCTATTTTCGTGGATCTAATGAATAGAGTTTTCAAGGAATATCATGATGACTTCATAGTGGTATATATTGATTATATCTTGGTATAATCCAAAAGCTATGATGATTAAGAAAATCTCTTCCGCACCATTCTGAAAACCCTCAGAAGAAATGAATTATACGGGAATTTTATCAAGTGTTAATGCTGGCTTCATGAGATTTCTTTTCTTCTTCATATTATCTCTAAAGATGGAATCACTGTTGATCCTTCTAATAGAAGAGCGATCCATGAATGTCCTGCACGGACGAGTATAGCTGAGGTACGTAGTTTTATTGGTTTAGAATGTTATTATAGACGTTTCTTCTAGAATTTTGTCTGATTGGTTAACCCATTAACGAAGCTCACGTGTAAAGGGGTTAAATTTGATTAGAAAAAAGATTGAGATGAATGTTTTGAATAACTCAAGAGTATATTATTCAATGATCTTATCTTGACTCTACCATAGGGGAATGATGGTTCTGTTATTTATAGTGATGCCTCAAAGAAAAGACTTGGTTGTGTCATTATGTAGAATGATAGGGCAATTGCCTATGCATCACGACAGCTAAAAATTCATGAACAAAAGTATCCTACTCATGATCTTGAGTTAGAAGCTATGATCTTTTCTTTAACGATATGGATTCACTATCTCTATGTTGAAAAGTGTGAGATATATACCGATCACAAGAGTTTGATGTATATTTTCTCACAGAAGGAACTCAACATGGGGAAAAAGAGATGGCTTGAACTACTCAAGGATTATGATTTCACTATACACTACCACCATGGGAAGGAAAATAAGGTGCCAAATGCTTTGTGTAGAAATGATCATGGAGTTCTGAACAATATGAGAGTAGAAAAGGATCCTATTTTACTGGATCTAGTGAATATGAATATGGGAATAACCATGGAAGGTGAAACATCAATTATTTTTCAAATGGTTGGAAAACCATTTTTACTAGAAAGGATAATGAGTTCTCAAACCGGTGATGAGGAGTTTCAAAAAAAAGATTAAAGTGGTGAATGATGGGAGATTGAGTGAATTCTTATTGGAAGATGGAATTTTTAAATTTGGGAAGAGACTTTGTATTCCTAACATACATGATCTAAAAAGAGAATTTTTGGATGATGCTCATATTTCCAATTTTTTGATACACCCTAGTAGCACTATGATGTATAGAGATTTAAAGGAAAATTTTTGGTATGACAACATGAAAAGGGAGATTGCTGATTTTGTGTCATGATGTATGGTTTGTCAATAAGTGAAAGCTGGAAGGTAACAACCTGCAGGAGTGTTGAAACCTCTTCCCATACCTGAGTGGAAATGGGATAATATTACGACAGTCTATGTCATGGGACTACCAAAGACACCAAGAAGGAACGATGAAATATGGGCCACTATTGATCATCATACCATGTGAGCACATTTTCTTTCTATAAGAGAAGATCTTCCACTTGAACGTCTAGCAAGACTATGTTTTAATGAAGTTGGGAGACTTTATGGAGTACCCCTATCGATTGTTTCTGATCGTGATCCACATTTTACAACATGATTCCGGAAATTTCATTAGAAGGCCTTGGATACTGAACATCATTTGAGCACTTCCTACCACACTCAAACAGTTGAAAAATCAGAACGAACTATTCAAACCTTAGAAGACATGTTGAGATCTTGATCACATGTCTTTCAGGGTATGTGGGATAAATATTTCCCTCTGCTAGAATTTTACTATAAAAATAGCTTCCATTCATGTATTCAGATGGCACTATATGAAGCATTGTATAAAAAGAGATGTCGCACACCAACCTGTTGGGATGATATTGGTGAATGAAGACGTGTAGGCCTAGAACTTGTGGAGGAAATGATGGAAAAGGTGAAAGTAATCCAAACCCACATCAAAACAGCTCAAAGTAGGCAGAAGATCTATGGATATAATCAAAGGAAGTAAATGGAATTTCAAGTTGGGGATCATGTTTTCTTGAAGGTATCTCTATGGAAGGGTGTTTTATGTTTCAGTAAGAATGGTAAATTGAGTCCTAGGTACATTGGACCTTTAAAAATTCTAGAATGACTTGGGGTTATAGAATACCATTTTGAAATGCTACCAAGTCTCTCCAAAGTTCACGATGTATTCCACATATCACTATTGAGAGATTACATGCCAAACCCCCACACATGTACTTACCTATGATGAATTATAACTAGAACCTGATATGTCTTATTTCGATGCACCCATCAGGATTCTTGATACCAGAAAACAAGTGTTTAGAAATAGGACGACTCGTCTGGTAAAAGTTCCTTAGAGATACCATAAGATAGATGAGAAAACGTGGGAACCCGAGAAACTTATGATAAGGAACCACCAAAGTTTTTTTTGGAAGTAATGTTCTAGAAATTTCAAGGGTGGAATTATTTGAAATAGGGTAGAATGTAACACCCCAAACTTCCATAGTACGCTTCTTTTTGAATAATACAATACATGTGTTATACGCAAATTTGAGTTCTAACACACCACAACCAATCAAAATAGCCGTTATGAATAGTAATACCCACTTTTTGAAATTTTATAAATTTTATCTTTCAAAATGGACTTCATTTTTGGATTCAGAATATTGAAATTATCTTAGGGTAAATTTTTGCTATTTTTCTAAGAACATCCAATTTTTGATAAACAGTGAAAAATACTAAACATTAATTAAAAACACAATTTTTTAATCAAAATAATTTATAGTGATAAATTATAATATTGAGTTTTCTGAAAGTATAATTATAATATATTATTACCATTAAATCCAAATTTGGTCATTGGACACAATTTAACATTTAAACTGGACATAAACAAGTGTTATTCTTTTGATAGTTATTATTTCTTAAAAACACGCTTTTTGTTTTGAGAGGGAGAATTAAATTTAAATTAATTTCTACAACTTATGTATTTTTATTTTGGAAAAATGGATTACATATTTGGAATAAGGATTTTTAAATTGTGTAAATAGGTAAATTTTATTTTTAGACATTTTGAATAATTACTTCGGTAAATATTTTATTTACAAAGGTTAAAGGGTAAATCCGGTAATGAAGGGTAGAATAATAATATTATAATAATATTTAATTACCCAAACACATGTTCTAACCCTCTTTGATGATAAATGTCCGACCATGGGAATCCTTGGGTCGATTTTGGGACACCATGGATCCACTTGTATGTGAAAATGACACTTTATATTAATTAAGTTAAAGTAAATACAAAAATGACATGGGCATATATCTTTTAGTAAAACAATATTTACATAGGGTTATATATGTTAATATTAAACTATAAATATTAATTAAAAATATAAAAATATTTCCTAGATAATGGTATTTTATTTATGATTTTTAAACATTGAATAATTAATGTTATTTTTGACACAATGATGATGCAATATTTTCATTATTAATGATTAAATCAAATAAATGGTATTATAAATGTTAAAATAAATATATTTTGAATGTTTTGATGTCATCCACGAATTTTATAGGTTAATTTGACATGTTAGTATTGATAAAATGAGTTTATTTAGAATTAATAAAGTTTTTAGAACTTTAACAAAAATCAATTACAAAATACTGTCAAAATTGACATAAAATAGTTTTTATAAAATGTATTAAATTATTAAATGATATTCTATTCCTAAAAATCTACGTTTCTGTCAAGATACTTATCTAATTATAGGTGTATCGTTAAGTAACCACTTGGGTTTCACATGGAAGTTTATATTACGTTTATTATCCATATAATATAAAAATACAAAGATACAAGGTAAATGACGAACTAATTAACTAAGAGTTAAATATAATAGATAAGGTTAATATAATGACTCAAACCTGTCTAAAACCTATTGGTTGAATGTATTAGAATAATCCCCACCATATCATCTAATTAATAAATTTGTTTCCATTGGAAACCGAAAATGATTTTATTATAAAATAATATTTCACTCTTTTCCTAAGGCACCTCTCACCCCTCTTATAAAAGGTCACTCACCATTCTCTCTAATTCACACCATCAATGCAATTTTTCTCGGCCTAACCCTGCCCAAATACTCCCTCAACTATCCTACATTATTCATAGAGGCCCTCCGTTAGTCAGAAATACAATATTAGGAGCCCTTTTGATCAAATAAAAAAGAAGAACCTGAAGAAGAGGTAAACATTTCACCAACCTCTTTCAAGTTCCGTTCTTCTTCCAGTTCTTCTTTATTTGCAATTTCATTCTAAAATAACAACTCCATTATATTCTATATACTGTGATGTTATTATAAATATGGTACAACCATGTTCATTGTTCTATCCATCCTTTTAATGACATGTCACCATACGTACGTACGTACGACTTAACGTCTCCAAGTCGTGCTGTAATTGTTATACAATACATTATTATTTGGAATGGTATGATAATGATGTGTAATTTATGTAGATATTAAAAATTAAATGATAATTATTCTTGTATATGTGATATACCATCCAATTATATATTATTTTAATATCAAAAGAATGGCATTGTTGCTCGTGCGTACGTACGGACAACCGTCTCCACGAATGCGATGAGAATCATTCCCCATCGTATCCATTGAAGAATAATTTTCATTTGAGGGTTAAAAATTATGAAATAATATAATTTTGTATATAAATAAAATGTATACTATTCCTAAAAATCATGGCTTACGTAACCAAGAATATAAAGAAGAACGAATCTGTTAACACCGAAACGACGATAATACTAAAATGAAATACTAGAAGATCATATATGATATAATAATTATGTATATGGTTCTTGTATAATTTAATATATATGATTTAACTATTATATAGGAGGTTAACATACCCTCATCCAAGTAAAAGTACAATTTATGCGTTATTTCCACAATCTATTTTTTTATCCGAGATATTTTTACGTAAGTATCTACTAGGACCTTCTTATCATCCACATCCGTGTTTTCATAAAAATGTATTTTAAAACATTTTTACTATTTTATATACTATAGGTTAAAGACATTTATACCCTTATTTGTCCTTATATGTTTTGAATGGAATATTTCTATCGTTTTCCAAAAAAGTTACTTTATGAAATGTTCGACAAAATAAAGGTAAGAATGTTTTTTTAACTTATATGGTGTGTGCGGATATTTTACACCATTATAAAATTGTCCAAGAGTTCCTTATAAGTATATATGAATATATTAAATTTAGAGGTTTTCTTTTATAATTATGTTACTTTTAAATGATTTCAAAAGAGATATTTCTCTCAAATAGTTTTGATATCATCTATGTCAACATCCTATGATGTATTTTAATCTTATTTGATGTTTATTTATTATGATACAAAACATCCATATTTTATTGAAGGTTTTGTGATATTTTTGAATGTGGATGTGTTATTTTTACACCATTAATGATTTATGGATAAATTATTGACATTTTGTATTCTAGTTTTAATTCGAATGTTCATGTTATGTTTAAACCTTTTCATATGAAGAAGGTATTGGACTTAGTATGTGACGGGTGGAGACTTCTATAGATCCTCGATGCATCGGTAGGTCTCATGTGATAATTAGAGGTGTAATTGGCCAAGGCCATTCCCAATATGATATAAGGTTTTGTTCGAGGCCTAAATCAGTTTTATATGTCTTGGCCGAGGCCCTGACTAGTTGTTTCAGAATGTCTGGAATTATTCTTTCCAACATTGAGTAAGTGGATATTTGATATTGCATTTGATGATTTGACTAGTAGAATATCCATGTGAATAATTAAGTGGAATTATTTGATTTTATCTTTTCCATATTCTTCTGAAGTTCAAGTTTAGAAGGATTTTGTTTTATTCCTATTCATTTCCTTATATGTTTATGTTTATTTATGAAAGTTTCCTCTATATTGTTCTCCATACTGAGCATCTGAGCCCACCCATTTATATTTTTAATTTTTCCTAGGATGTGAAAAAGATTATTATGATTGACCTGTAGGGATAGTCTATGGGATATTAATGTGGTTAATGAAGATTATATTATTGTTTTATATCATTTTACAATGTAATGTAAAACATATGAATGTATCTAGTGTTTTCAAGGATACTGAACTAATTGATTTTCAAGACTTGATCTTTTGTGATCATGCCATTGTTTTTTAATAATGTGCCAAATCTAGGTAACTGGGGTCAGGGTGTTACACCATATGAGCATTTAGAAGAAATTTTTATTGAGGAAGGTATTACTATTGGGGAATAGTCAAAAAAAGAAGATGAACCTAAAACAATCATATATGCTGAGGAAAGAATGGAACAATACTTTCATCAATATATAAAAGATATGGGTAAGCCTGCTAGAGATGAAAATATGGAAATGTGTCAGGAGACTTAATATCTTAGTCCCAAAAGAAATTCACATTTATAGGGGGAGAAGTACCCCAGTTTAGATAGTTTTCACGTTCTAAATCTAGTTGACCAAAGCACTATGGATACCTAATATAATTTTCCTATATATTTCTATTTTGACAATACCCAAGAAGCCTTGGTTATAGACATAGATATTTACACTATGTTTCAATAGAAACCAATTTTTTCTCCATAAGTAAACTCTACTAAGAGTCCTGAATCTTTTTCAACTCCTATTCTGAAAACTACACAATAATCTTCTACATCTATGAGTCACCGTGATCTTAACAGTTGGGGAGATACATTGTTAGCTGGATTTGAAAAGATCATTAAATCGCAACCTTCTCATGTGAAAAATATTAGTAAAAGAGATCTTTACTTTCTATTATAAAAAATCATATAGAAAATTCATCGGTGAATGATTCATGAAATTAATGAAGTTAGGATGGAGAATATATATTTAAGTGATGAGGTGAAGTCTCCTAGATCAATGGTTGAAGATATAAATAAAGTGTTACAATCTGATCAAGCTTCTGCTGCTCATCCGGTTGAGGATGTTAGTGATTAGATCCCTCAGAATGATGTATCTATAATTTAACCAAAATTTAATTCAATATATGAAAAAGTCGATGAGATAAACATCAGGATAGTGAATGAGATGAGTGAGTTTGTTTTTGGACTTAAGAAGATGACCGATGAGTATAAGGGATTTTTAATGAATTTTATATATCATCTAGAGTCTCTCACTTCATCCATTACAACTTCAAACACATCTAGACAGTCATATCATCCTATGGACTTTGATATGATTATAACTGTTGTAAAGGAATAACTTCAGTCATTGTTAAGTGATGTTGATAAGGAAATTTTATTTGAATTCATTAAAAATATTGACCGAGTATTCTATTTAGTTAGGATTCATTCAAATATTTCCAATGATGCTCATGAATATATTTCTATGAAATTGGATTTCTACTATAATAGAATTTACGCTAAACTTGATCTAACATATAATTTGAAATACCTTGTAGAGATTTTGAAAATTCCTCATGTCACATAATCCATCAAGACTGATGTTCAAATTCTGAAATATTTCACTCCTCTGTTGGACATGTTCCTCTATAACAAAGATCATTTTGAGATGTTAATGCAGTATAGTGGTGATATCATTACTAATTTCTTTAAGTTGTTGAAGAATTATTATTGTGTGTAAATCACTGCCATTGTGGCTCATACAGCTTTCCTTTTACAACCTGGCTGAACCCCTTCATCATATAATAACTCTTCTCCTGCTACCAAGTATGTATCTCAAGCTCTAAGATAGATCAGACCTGTGATCCTTGACCAATCCTTTCCTCGGTCTTCAACCAAACCAAATCTAGAAACGTGTATTTTCTAAGGAGTCCCTGTTCCTTCTCTCCCAATTGGCTTAATCACTTCCCCAACCTCTACATCTACTAATGTGTCTTCTTTTGATGTTTCTTCTAATGTAAAATAGAAGAATGTTGTTGCTTAAGAAAAGTGATGGATATATTTTTATAGGGTGTTTATTTATTTTTCACCATGATTGTAATGAATTATATATTTCTATCAAAAGAAATGGACATTATTTTTGTTTACTTTCTTACTTGCCTTCATTTTATGTTGATTTTATTTTCTTGTTTTATTTTGATAACTCAAAAAGTTGGAGAATAAGAAAAGACATTTAAATTCCATTATTTGTGATCATCCAAAAGACATAGATTGTTGGACTCCTCATTTTTAATCATGTTTTACTCATCACAATTCATGTTATCCTTGTTTAACCCATCTAAAATCATGTGTAGAAATTTTTGGTTTCCCTATTCTTAAATACATATATATCAGGGTATAAACTTATACTATATATTGATTCATAATCTCAAAAACAATGTTTAATATTGAAAAATATTATATATATTGTCCCATAATGATTTATTATATTAAATTCTTATGTCTAATTCCTTCTATGAATATTATATCTTAAGATAGTTTTAGAGATATTCTATTTAGTGTGACAAGCCTTAAGCATGCCGCCTATTTCAGATTTCCGCAAAGTCAATGACATCGTGACCCCGACACCATAATCCAGACATCGTGACTCATACACCATATTCCAGACACTGTGACTCTGACACTATAAATAGTTCCATATTTCATACATTTTGTGACATTGATTCATTTCTACCATCTCAATGACACTTTTCAATGTGTTGATAAAGGATTAGAAAACATTACTTGAGAAACCATGATCCTGACATTTCATATTTTCTACCAGTTCCTGATCCCAATGCAACTGTGTAACCATGACTGTCTATCTGCTCAAAGGAATGGAGAAGACACCATTTTCAGTGACATCATTTCAAGACATAATGTGACACCATTCTATAATTTCTATATTTTTCAATTTAATTAATTTTTTTTTCTAATAAACTTATTTGAGTCATTTAATAACAATGAGATAATTTATGTTTCTTTGTAAACTTGTCACCTGATAGTACGAGGTACGAGGTGTAGAAATATTTATCCATATCGTCTTTAACACATGCACTCAAAATAAAAAAATGCACGAGACTCAGATATATATAATTAGTGTGACATACTGAAGAATTATGAAATTCTCATGAAAACATTGTGAAATCATGAAAAAAATAAGAACACACAAGGAAATCTGAATTGAGTTGTACATTGAATTGAAAAACCGCGTTATTATATTAGGGTAGGGGGAGAATATACATGTAGATCCATACATTCACCTGGAAGCTAGAATAAGACACTGTGTTTTTATTTCAACATCCAAAAGGGGACTCAAACATCATCTCAACTACATATTAGGAGTCTAGAGTTGCCTCTCCAGACACACAGAGCATTCTAAATCCTCTACCATAATTATTTTCTCTATCATCATCATTTTTTCACACCTTTGAGGAGTGTGTGTATATGACTGTTAAGAACAGACTACCTCCTATATCAAAATGAAGGATAAAATATATAATTACACTCATATATTATTACATCTATTTATTCACACTAATATGTAAGGAAGAGGTCCTTCTGTGACCTGGTATTTTATGCCCAAAAAACCATGTAAGAGGTTGTGTGACATGGACGTTAATTTGTACTGTTCTTTACCCTGATATATGGTTGGGGTCATGTTTATTAATATAAACTGCATGGTGGAAGGTGATCACCAAGTGGGGTGGATTAGGTCATTTATTGAGACTGAACATCTTTTTTTATCTGTTGTGTGTTTCTATTTAGTGTTTCTCTGTTTTATTTTTTATTTCTGAAAACTAAATTTTACTTTGATAGTCAGTCATGGATATTAGTTATATTTGTTGGCTTATTAGAATAGTTTCAAAAGTGGAATCAATATATCATATTGATACTACTATGCATTAATCAATATTTTGAGAAGTATTTTGAAATGTCAAACTATTATAATCTTATTACCTTAACTAACTGGCCTATTTTAATTTTAATTCGGTGAATATTTTAAGTAAGCTTTTTTAACATAAATTTGTATAGGAACAGAATTCACCTCCTCTTGAGTGTCTTACTCAAACAAACAGAAATTATATTTATGGATTGGGTCATTGATTTGATAAATTTTAATTATAGGTATTATTCTTCAATATTTCTCACCTTGGACCCTTTATTATCAGTCATTGTTTTGTGTGTTGATTTGATCATGTGATTAAATATAGGTGGTTTAAAACTGTTTTTCCATATAATTGAAAACCAAATTTTTATGATTTTTTCAAAAACGGATTCTCAATTATTTTTCAAACCATGAATTGAAATGATTTGATTTTTTATTTTTGAAGAGAAATGAAATATTTGAAAAATATATATTTCAAATTCCTTAAAAAGTTTGGGCGAATTTGAGAATATAGGATTGAAAATAAAATATTTTTAATGAAATAATTTGATATCGATTATTGAGAATAAAATTAATTAAAATTAATATGATATTGAAAGAAATGAATTTGATGAGACCATATGATTTGAATTTTAAAATGAAATGGTATGTTGAAAATTGAAAATGGGAATTTGAACTGTTAATGAAGAATTGAATTAAAATAAATAGTTTTCTAATGATTGGTTTATAGACTGATTGGTTGAAGAAATATATGATCCTATTTATTTAATGGTTGATTAGGACAATAACATTACGGATCTAACTCCCTATATGTATACTAATGATGAAAACACTATCTAAAAAATATTTGGAAATATTATCCCCTATAGTGTGTTGATAGATTTTTTTCAACGGCCCGAGACATAGCCACGTCTTCAATCCTTGATACGTATTTTATTGATAAAATGTGTGAGGATCCTAGAGCCTATAAATAATGTACTTTATGGTATATGAACATGGTTTTTTGGTTTTGAATTATTTATTATGTGTCAGTGATTAATTGAACTAATTTATTCAAGAACTTTCTATTTTATGAAAAATGTTCGTTAATTCCTATTTTTGATATAGATGTCATCCAAATGGTTAGATATAACTTTTAGATTAAAATATAAAATTTATCATCCAAACCATTCTTGTTTAAATTAATTTATAAATACATTATTTTTAATGGAATTTAATATGTGACATTTAGTGATATCTTACTGGGATTTTTTTCTCACATACAAACTTTACCTTCAGGAATATATAGATTTTTTTTATAATTGGTCTAGGTAATAGGAATGAGACACTTAGAGGTGGAGAAAATTATTGATTATTATGACTTTGGGTGATGGTTTTGACCATTGGATCTGTGATCCACTGGTTAGATGAGATATTTGGAGACTTTTTCTAAATGGATATTATGTCACTTTTTGATGGTGTTTCAGTTGGGATTTTTTATAAATGATTTTTTATCTTTATACATGAGGACTTTTAGCTATACCAACATTTAAATTTTTTATATTCCATTATTTTAAATTATATTTTACTTATGAACAAATAATTCCATTTGACTCTGCTGATTCCTAGGCACTAGTTTCCAGCATATGGGGATGAGTAATGTCTTTTAGATTGTGATAGTTCCTGGTTAGGTATTGGTGTACTATGAAAACTATGTTAGTTCATGAAAAATATTCTTTTGTTTATCTATACCATATAAACAACCGGGGTAATTATCACAATAACCAGATTATAATAATATTTGGGGTAGGGTTGAAATCATTAGATCCTGGGGATGCATTTTAAAATTCATCCAGTTTGTAATCAAATATTTTCACTTTGAATTCTCTATTCTTATGGGTCTGAGAATATTATAAAGAGTTATGTAGATATATATTTCATAGGTTATATATATTATTTTAAAATAACATCCAAAACGTTTCACTTCATAAGAAAAGGATTAGTTTAATTTCGAGTAGAATTCATCAGATTATAAAAAATTTACCTATTGAAGTTGATTGTAGCTGTTAAATGTTATTACATCCAATTATTGTGGATGAAGCACACACTCCTTAATTTTAGACTCATTTTTACTCAAACTAGTATTATTTGTGACAACAGTAGTGATATTCTAGAAAATATAAATGGGTATGTTATTGTTTTATAGTGTTATAATTTTTTCATTGAAAATCATCTTGAAAACAGTGGAAAAACAAGTAAAACGAACTATGAATGGACTAAAAATTGTAAAATTATATTTGAGTCACTTTTTGATTTTTACAATCAAACTAATCATTAATTGGACACATGAGTTTCTGCAAATGATTGAAAGTGTTTTTTGTTCATGAAATTATCTTTAAAGTGGGATAAAACTGATTGAATGATGTCTAATTTCCATGAAAAATGATGAAAATTATGAACAAAAAACATGGAAGCTTGATTTGTGGTGTGTCCACAGTAATCAAGTGTATAGTTTTTTTCGATTTTAATGATTTATTATGCTCCACCAATCACTCAACTCTCTTCAAGTAGAAAATTAATTTTCATAATAAATTTAGTGTTCCAGAAGATCCAATAAAAATGATTTAGTTACTACAAGAAGTATTTTATACTTAATATCAACAATTCTTATGGAATGGTTGAGCACAAAATCTTCTCTTAGTATCAAAAAAATTGACATTTAAACATCTTTATATAATTATAACCTAGATAAAATTGTTCAATTAGTCATTCTAGAATACCTTAAATGTCAACTTCACTTCCTATATGATGATATCCTCTCATGAAAACACCACTATTCAATTTTTTATTCACCATATGCATGTCTATGAAATTGAAAACCATTCACTAAATACGAATTATATGATTTATCGATTTTGGATAGTTTACTAATCAATACACACAATCTATTATCAATTTTATCAGCATGCTGAGATACCTAAGGATTTTAAAAAACATTATCAATATAACATTTAATAAATTTATTTTCTATGTTAAACAATAAACAATTTATTTTACCATTTTTTTGAAACCAACAGAAAAAAAAATTCCTACTGTTCTTCAAGAGAAGCTATCAAAATTGGTGGAAACTATTTTTTGATATGATTATAATATAATGTAAAAATAAAATAAATTTAATATACTATAAATTTAATATTGAATAAGTGATATGAGGAATCACAAAACAAACAGTTCCATTTCTTCATCGTTGAGTAGAATATATGTATGAGGCATGTGATTTTCATCATCTAAGATCCTTCATTCATAAAACCTACCACTGCAACGTTTAGGATGATTAAAAATAGATAATTTATTATTCATTTAATTTTCAACATTTCCCTTATTAAGGAATATGATTTTATGTTTTGAGGGGTATTCAGAAAGAAAAAAATCAGAACATAATGATGAAATTTTCTCCTAAAAATAATATTATTTAATTGATCCTTCAATCGATTAATTTTTATATTAGTTTTTCATAAATTTAGGGATGCATCTCTCGAATGGTTAAATCCATCATAATTATACTAGACCATCACATTTTTCATCATGTGGAAAATGTAATACAAATGTTCCATTGAATTAAATAAATCCGATGAGAATATTTTTTCCAGTTTATATAAAATTAAAGAAAATCATCTTGTAGTATACTTAGTGCATTATAGTCTATTTAAACTGCTTAAATGTCTTAGAAAAAATATAATATTTCTATTCATGTATCCCAAATAAAAAAATTCAACAGAACACTAAATCCATTTGGTAGAAGTCCTTCCATTATAACATGAATTTCATGAAAATTTAATCTGTTAATATATCCAATTTAAATCATATCTCATAACTAGAAACATAAAAATCTAGAAGCCCTGAATCTTAAATCCAATGAAAAAGCAATAAAATATTTTATACGAAAATTTTATAAGACTGTTTTGAATTTATTAACTTCTTTGATCTGTCATTTTTTAACATTTCAAGTTCTCGTCGCTTTAAAATTTCAGCAAGATCTAATTTTTCATTTGAAATATCTTTGGTCTTACCTGGTGTGTTTAAAACTATATAAAATATATTATCAAAATAGTTTTTTTTCAATATGCATGAAATCCAATATGCGAAGGACCACAAATCATAACAATATTGAAAATCCCAAAAAAAAATCCATTTAATGAATTTTTGTTCTTTCCCAATTTCATTTATTTTTTTGTTTATAGTCTGTCTAAATTAATTGAGATGTAATGAAGAGGTAATAGATTTCAACATAATACCTTATATCATTATTGGAGGACTCTGTCTTAATTTTACATTTTCTAAAATGATAAATGATCCTCCGAAAAGGATGATTGTTAAGAATAAATCATTTATGGAAATATAAGAATCATTATTTTGTTCAATTGACGAGGATTAAATATTTTTTGTCTCTGATAGAGTACAACCATGATTTTGGACACTGTTTACTCTAGCTAGATAACATGATATATTCTTGGAAGTCACTAATTCTCCACATCAATATAGGATTTATTATGAATTGTTTTTTGCAACAACATCATAAGAAACATAAAAATTACTCCAAAATACATTTAACTCATCAATAAATGGTTCCAAATATACATAAATATACTTTTTTCAGATGTCCTAAAATTAATATGGTCAAAAAGATGTATGGATAATTCATAAATATCCATGAAAGTAAATTATACATAGTTATAAAGATGGGCCAACATGAATATTGACTACTGTAAGAACCAAACGGACACAAATCATCAGTAGGAAGACACAGTAACATGTTTTGAGCTTCTAATGAAAAATATTTATGTACATGGTCAAAAAGTATCCATGAATCACCAAAATTAGGATGGTTTAATACTTTACCAGTTTAAATATAAATTTTGTTCAATGAAATCAATAATGTTGTGTTCTTAGACATAAATAAACGTTGAAATCGAGGTGTAATTAGGAAATACCTCAATTTGTTTTACTAAAATCAAACCAAACATCCCTAGTTGATCCTCTTCGTACCGAATTTTTCCACATGAATGAAAACTATCTAATGTCTCATTTTTCATCATAATATAAGATTCAATAATTTCAACATGAATATATATTTTTACAACCAAGAACCAAATTACAATCAAGAATCTTTATCTCATAAAAATTTTTAGGGAACACATTTACATCAGGTATCATTGTTGTAACGAAAGAGAATATATGATCAAAATATATATTTTAAATTTCATTAACTGATTTAATAGCCATAAATTTTGAAACCACATCAAATTTTCTTATCTTGCAACCATGATATAAGGAATCCTTGGTATAATTAAACAACTCATAAAATTTGGATGGTTCCAACTCATTAGTTAATTTAATATCATCCTATTTTTACATTTATTTAAAAGACAGAATATCCATAACATGTACTAATCTTGAAATGGTGAGGGATATGAAACAGAATTATTATTATCTTCTTCAAAAATTAATTCACCATGTTGATACCAATGAACATAATATTTTCAAAAACAAAATCAAAATAGATGACAACAAACATATTAAAATGTTATAATCATACATAGATCACATTTCATTCATTGAAATATCATTTTACCTTTGAAAAGAATTTTTTTTAATGATGAATATAATAAGAAATCATTAACTCCCTCAATATATAAAGGATTTATTCCAAAACTTTTTGGTTTCTTATACGGATTTATCCAATCCTGATCATGAAATAAATATTTCTTTGACTTCATTACTTCATATTACTTATAAAAATACAAAATAAATAAATTTTTATGATTAATTTTATATAAGAAAATGAAGAACCAAGAATTACTAAAAAATAATAAATCACAATTTATATGGAAGTATTTTCAAATTTATCTATTTGCGCTAATTTTTCTATTGAGCATTATTTTTTTTTAATTTTGACTAATTTTGACAAATTATTACTAATTATTACTAATTATTACTATTTATTTCTAATTATTACAATTTATTAATAATTATTACAATTTATTACTAATTATTACAATTTATTACTAATAATTAAAATTTATTACTTATTAATAGAAATTATTACTCATTATTAGAAATTGCCACACCCCAACCAATGATATTATATTATTTTATTCTTTTCTGGGCTTTGGATATCTTTGGTTGAGGATCAGGTTGACCCTCAGTTTAAATTTTTGAATTTTAGAAGTCTTGAGTGAGTTTTTGGCATTTTCATGGTTTGAACATGGTCAGAGTAAGATGTGGGGCCCTTCCCAAGTAAGAGTGAAACCTGTATTGGGAGTCTAGTAGTAAGTCGAATGGGTTTTTCATGATTTGGAATATTTTGCAGGAACTGGGTGGTTCAGTTCTGTAACTGGACCTTTGCGTGAAATAGGGTTAGTGTAATGTTTGGAAATTTTGTGGCCAACCCGTGTGTGTGTCCCTTATCACTAGTATGGTAAACACTGTTTTGATATGGTCTGGAATACCATATAGGAAAAAACATGTAGCCTTCTTGTATTAAAAAATAAAATAAAAATAAATGGAAATAAAATAAAATTTAAGACAGAATTTTAATAATAAAAAAAATTACTATTAGTATTATTATTGTTAAGTTTGGGATTTAATTTATTTCAAATTTTACTTATTTTTCATTCCTTATTATTTCATTTTTTTCTTTTTCATCTCTTCTCCCCCCCTCTTTCTGGCATGACCTAACACCCACCCTCTCCCAGCAGTGTGCCTCCCCCGCCATTTGTTACCCCTATAATTCAGATATTCTACCGGATCTCATCAGGTTTACCAACCATCACCAAAAGTTAGGACATCTACCCCTTACATTCTTCACTTTCAACATTTTCCCCCTCCCCATATTCCATTCATGCTCGACAAAACCCAAGGGGTTTTGGTGAGATGATTTTGGTGTTTCTCTCCTTAATAGGGTCTGTGATGTGTCTTTCGGTCCTCCATCATGCATTTTTTGGTGACTATCGAGCAAGGTGATTCATTTCGGAATGTTTTGGTCCACACACCACTATTTTTTGTAAGGGTTTTCAATTATCTGGATTATGTTTAATTTTAACATAGGGGTTTAGTTATTTTGGAGTTTTTGTTAATGTTTATAGAGCGTGTTCGATATCGCTGTGGTGGCTTTGGGATGCAGGTGTCGAGAGTGCCTACAGGTACACGCACAATGTAAGGAATATATATAAATATATCCTATTTTTACATATTCCTCCATGGCGAGGGGAATATATGACATGCAGCTAGGGGTCACTATTGTAAATTTAGAATATAGCAATAGTGTAAAACTATTGGTAAATGCTGTATAACCGTTGGTAAAACTTATACCAATGGTTTAGCCAACCGTTCGCAAGAAAGCTGTTGGGATAGGCTTATACCCACGGGTTATGAAATAATAGTTGGGATAAGGCAACAGAAATTATATTATACTTCCCAATGGTTTTTAAACTCTTACAATAGTTTTTTACCAATGGTTTTTGAAATCCATTGGTAAATATTGAGAATAACATTCCTTTACCAAAGGTTTCAAAAACCATTTGTAAAGATTGAACTAAAATCCATTTACCAATGGTTTCTTAAATCTGTTGGTATATATTGAGAATAATAGACATTTACCAACTGTTTCAAACTGTTGGTAAATAGTGGGGTTTTTCAATTTTATATCAATGGTTTTGAAACCGCTGGTATAGATCCTACAATTCCCCCTGTCCAGAAGCATGAAGCTTCCCTTAGTGCATTTACTAGCAGAATAACATAGAATTCAAAATACTGAATACCTATCATTCTATACCACTGTTCTATAAATTCACTTTAGGTTTATAATTATCTCCCACATTCAAAACCAAAAAAATATCTTATTATGTCTTATGCATGAATTTTATAATTTGCATATTTAGTTGACTGTAATATATATCTTTATGAGGGATCTGTTATAAAAACCATAATTTGTGTTATTTCAAAATTGTATCACATGTTGAGTTTATTAATGTTCATCCTCAATGACTTGATAAATTCTATCTTATTTTACATGTTATCCCATATAGACATAAAGTACATTAACCAAAGTCTCTTAGGTAAGTTGTCAGTGATACTTTAATTCTCTCAAAAGGTGATGCCAGATGTAATTCTGATTAAAGTCGGGATAAAATGGTATCTTTTAGATAAGTTAAATGAAATGATAAGATCCCAAGATATCTTTTTTAATTATTATCAATAATGAGGAAAAAGATAAAAACATATTGTCATAAGAGTTATTTGTTGGTATTGTAAAACTAATAAAATGGGTGACATTGGTGTTCTTATTGATTGGATTTTATTTTTTATCCATGATTTTCGAATGATATTATTTTGAGGAGTGAAATAAGCTAGTGATTTCAAGTAGGTGTGGGATATCCAGGGGTTGGGGGTGTTGTCCAAGGGGGTAGGGGAAGTCTAGGGGGAGGGGGTGTCCAGGGGGTTGGTGCTGTCCAGGGGGTTGGGGTGGGTGTCCAAGGGTGTCATAGGTGTCCAGGGGGTGTCTAGGGGGGTGTCCAGGGGGTGGGTGTGTCTAGGGGGTTTGGGGGGATGTTCAAGGGTGTAGGGGATGTCCAAGGGGAGAGGGTCCAGTGGTGGGGTGGTGTATAGGGGGTAGGGGCGGTCTAGGGGGTTGGGGTGTAGTCCAAGGGGGTAGGGGTGTAAAGGTGTTGGGGTGGTGTCTAGGGGGGTGGGGGCGTCCAGGGGTGGGGTGTCCAGGTGGTGGGGTGGTGTCTTGGGGTGGATTTTTTCAGGGGGGGGGGGGTTCCATTTGGGTTGGGGTGTACAGGTGGTGGGTGGTCTACCCACAGGGGTAGCGGGGCAGTCTAGGGGGTAAGATGTGTCCAGGGGGTGGGAGGCCTGTCCGCGGGGGTGGGGGGAAGTCCAAGGGGTATGGGATGTCTATGGGTGGGTGGGATGTCCACAGGGGTGGGGGATGTCCAGGGGTAGGGGAATCCACGGGTGTGGAGGGGTTGTCCTGGGTGGTGGGTGGGCTGTCCACGAGTGTGGCAGGGCTGTCCAGGGGGTTAGGGGGTGTCCATGGGGTGGGAGGGCTATCCACGGGGGATGGTGGTTTCCACGAGGGGTGGTGGTATCCATGAGGGTGGTGGAATTCTAGGGGGTTGGGTTTTGTCCATGGTAGTCGAGGGTGTCTCGGGGGTGGGGGTGTTCGGGGGGATAGAGGGGTCTCCGGGGGTGGGGGTGTCCAGGGGTGGGTGGGCGGTCCATGAGGGTGGGGGCTTTACAGGGTGTATGGGGTGCCCAGGGTGTCGGTGGGCTGTCTACAGAGGTGGTGGGGCTATCCAGGGGGTGGGTGTGCTGTCCACAGGGGTGGTGGGGATATCTAGGGGTACAGGGTGTCTATGCGGTGGGAGAGCAGTCGAAATGGGTGGAGGGGATCTCTAGGCGGTGTGGCCTGTCCACGGGGGTGGTTGGGCTTTCTAGGTGGTTCAGGGTGTCTAGGGGGGACAGCGAGCTGTCCATGGGGGTGGTATGGAAATCTAGAGGGTAGGGGGAGTCCAGGGGGTGTGGGCGGGCTGTCCAAGGGGGTGGCGGGGTTTTCCAAGGGTTAAGGGGTTTCTAGGGGGTGGGATGTCTGTCTATGGGTGTAGGGATGTCCATGGGGTAGGTGTTTCCAAGGGTTGGGTGAGCTATCCAAGGGGGTGGGGGCTGTATAGGGGGTAGGAGGTTTCTAGGGGCTGGGATGGATTTCCACAGGGGTTAGGGGTGTTTAGGGGGAGGGGGTTGTCTAGCAGGTGGGGGATCCCCAAGGGGGTTGGGGTGTCCAAGGGGTGGGGCTGTTCGGGGTGTGGAGGGGGTGTCCAGGGGGTGGGCGGGTTGTCCTCGGGGGTTGGGGGGCTGCCCAGGGGGTTATGGGGTGTCCAAGAGGTTGGTGGTCATTCCATGGGGGTGGGGGGCTTTTCAGGGTTGAAGTGGGTGTACAGTGGGTGGGAGGGTTATCCACGGGGTGGGGGATATCCAGGGGTAGGGGGTTCCCATGGGGTTTTTAGGGCTGTACAAGACGTAGGAGTGTCCAGGGTTAGGTCGGCTATCCATGGGGGGGGGTCTGTCCAGGGGGTAGCGGGCTATCCACGGGGGTGGCAGGGATTTCTAGGTGGTAGGGGTGTCAAGGGGGCGGGTGGGAAATCCACAGGGGTTGGGGTGTCCATGGGGGTGGTGGATGTCCAGAGGTGGGGGATATCCAGGGTTTGGGGGGCTGTCCAAGGGGTTCAGGGTGTCCAAGGGGTCAGGAGTCTAGGGGGATTGTGGGGGGGGGTTTATGTGGTTGGGTGTGTCCAGGGTGTGGGCGGGTTCTCCACATGGGTGGTGGGGGTGTCTAGGGGGTACATGGTGTTCAGGGGGTGGGCGGACTGTCCATGGGGGTGGAGGGGCTATCCAGGGGGGAACGTGGGGTGTCCAGGGTTGGGCTGGTGACAACGAGGGTGTTAGGGCTATCCTGAGGGGGCACAGGGTGTCCAGGGGTATAGGCAGGCTATCCATGGGGGTGGTGGGGCTTTCCAGGGGTACGGGGTCACTAGGGGGTGGGTGAGCTGTCCACCGGGGGTGGACGGGGCTATACAGGGGGTACGTGGAGTCCAGGGGGTGGTCAAACTATCCACGAGGGTGGCGGGGCGATAGAGGGGGTAGGGGTGTCTAGGGGGTGGACGAGCTATCCACAGGGGTGGCAGGATTGTCCAGGCATGTAGGGGTGTCCAGGGGGTGGGGGATGTCTAGGGATGTCAGGTGTGTCCATGTGGGTGGGTGGGCTATCCACGAGGGATGGGGGTCTACGGGTGGGGGTGTCCAGGGGAGTGGGGGGTTGTCCAGGGGGTTGGTGGCTTTCTATGGGGGTTGGGGTTATCTAGGGGTGAGTTTTCCGGGGGGATGGTGGTGTCTGGGGGTGGTGGGTGTGTTCAGAGGTGGTGGGCAGGATGTCTATGGGGGTGGGGGCTGTCCATGGGTATGGGGTGTCCGGGGGGTGGGTGGGCTGTCCACGGGGGTACGGTGTGTCTATGTGGTGGGCGGGGTGTCTAGGGGGTACAGTTTGTCTAGGGGGGTGTCAAGGGGATGGCTGAATCAGTCACAGAAAATCATCATGTCCAGTTTTATTATTTATAGATAAAAAATATTGATAATGTGATGTACCTTATCGCACATATATTCAGGACCAACAAATCAATAAACATCAAAGGTCATTATTATCATTAAAAAATGTAACAGATCAATTTGTCCATCATCACCATCATTATCATCACTATCATAATCAGCCTCACCTTCATCCTCATCGTTGTTCCGATAATTGTCCTCGCCATCCTCAACGCCCTCCTCCTCACCCTCATACTCTACCTCAGCCTCTTAATCTCCTTCGACTCGACCACCACTAGAACCACCTGGTGATCTATATATGGAACGCATAGATGAAATATATTCATCACAAGTTTTGGAAGCCTCTGTTTGATGTTTTTCACATAAAACTTCCATCACATTTATAAATGCAGTGTTTGCCTTGGCATACTGTTCTATCATCTCTATGGCCCTTTTTTGGTGGTTCTTCCTGTTCCTTAACCTGATGGAACTCAGTGGCACTAAACATCATAACATAGGAGGGGAAATAACTCATAGGAACTATACACTTACCCAATCGATAGCGTACTCTACCATGGTGCTCATCTCCCACCACCTGATATAAGTGATCATTTGGCCCAAAATAGTTAGGTTCCTAGGCATCAAGGGCCTCTAATGAATCATGTTACAAATATAAATAGATTTTTTAGTTACAAAATAGAGATTAAAATTTTAAACCAACAAAGTAAAACATACAATCTGATGTTGAGTCGGTTCATTAACCGCACTTCCATTATTCTTCTTTCTAATCGTGAAAAATATTTTTTCTCAAGTCTCACGTTCATCTATATTCAATTTATGCCTCTAAAACGACATTGAATGTCGGAAACCAAAATTAAAAATAGGTTAAAAATAATTAATTTCATAACAAATATTATATAATAACATTATCAATAAACTAAATTATGGAGGAAGAAATAGAAAGTGCAAGCCCTAAAGACAAATTATAAACTGTCTGTTTCTTCTGGAAAATGGGGATGACATTGATTGTTTAAGGTTCAAATAGTCAAATCGGTTTCTAATGGGTTTATTTGTAGAACCTAAAACACCCCATTATTCTATATCCATTTGGACCTATTTTCAAAAGGTAGGTGCTCATTAGTGGTGGACCGATGAGGCTTAAGAATTTACATTGGTCGAGAGGATGGGAGGTCAGGCTCATCACACCTTTTTGGGGGGAATTATTGCCTATTACGGGACTCTCTTATAGATTTAAGTTGTGTTCACAAATCCTTATTAATTCACCAAGCATGACAATGAGTTTTCCTTTAGATTTGGAGATTAATGATTGATATGTATGGGATTTAGAAAATATTTTTTATGTATTTGAGGTTCTTCATTGATGGATAATCATCTGTATGTATTAGAGATTCTCAGTCAATGTTATCCTTTAAAACATTATATAGAAATATATAGTTCATTATGATGACCACACAGGTTTTAAATCCACTCATTGAGGCACTTGAAGTTTATTTTCATTCAGAAAGGCAGGGATTATTTTAGAGTTGGGATCATACCCACAGATGGGCTACCTATGTTTCCTTGTTAAAAAAAGGAATCAGAACTTGCATAGTTTGATATGAAGTATATAGTTTCACATCATATAAGATGGAAAAATAATTAACGATTGATGGTCTTGGACCTTAGAAAGGATTCCTACGTACTATACTTTTAATGTAAGGATCAAAGTCCATGTAGGCTGGGTAAATAAATATGGGGTTATACATGATTAACGGGCCAAAAAAAGAGATTTCATGATTAATTTTACACTCTAAGATCACGTGAGTCATGCTTGGTTTGAGAAACAAGAGGTATTAGTAAACCCGACGATTGTTCCGTGAAATATTAAGTCACAAGAAATGCTGTGGGGATTACGTATATATGACTGCCCATGTAGATGAAGACTAGGACTTACATTAGGAAATATGTCTGGAGTAGGGTCCATCAAGGTATTTGTACATTATAGAGATTTGGAGTTTTAACTCGGGGCTTACTCCTAAGGAGGAGGCCCACATTAAAAGGGACATATGATTGGGGATTATTCCTGATACGGAGTCCCAAACAAAAAGGAAATTAATATTGGGGATTTCTTTAAAGAAGGAGGCCCAAATTAAAAGGATATTAAGATTTGGGCTTATTCCTGAGAAGGAGGCCCATTTTAAAAGAGATTTGGGGATTAGTCTTGATAAGGATGCCCAGTTTAAAAGGGACATGGGGAATAGTCCTGAGAAGGAGGCCCAAAACAAAATATCTTCTCATCTTAAAGGACAAGGTCATATGGAGAAAACCTCTAATCGTAGTGACATAATTCTAAGTCATAAGATTTCGGGGGAGGTTCTCATAGAATTCCATTTAGATAAGGAACATAACATTGAAATCGTGCCATAAATGAATTTGAAAAGGGGTTCAAGGGATAATATCTTGAAAATGAGAAGTGAATGAGAGAGAGGAACACAAATGCAGTTAGCGCGCCTGTCTTGGTTGTACAAGTGTAATTGCATGGCATAAGTTCACATGGGCAATGAAGAATCTGTAGGGTAATACTTGGGTGATACTTAACTCAGTCCTTTAGTATTATCCTAATATGTTTCCAAAAGGATGGCGCACAATTTTCATTGAAAGGTTAGGGCGGTGCACATGTTTTTTCATTTTTAAGGAAGTATGTACCCTTAGGAGCACAATTGTTGATGAATCCTAAAAAATAGGCCTTATCCTACTCCTTCAAGTCTTCCATTCTAGGTAAAATGTTAGATTAGAATATTTCGGAAGAGTTGAGTTGAAAACATGGGCGACTAGAGATTGAATTTGACTTTGGGAAAAAACCTCCTCGAAATGGGGGCCCATATTGGATATTTATATGCCACCTTGCACCTTGGGCATAAAAACCAAATATCTCACACAAGTGACTTTCATGACCCATAAGTGGCGCAAAAGTGAGTTGTGTGCCTCACTCAAAATGGGCTCCTAATCAATGACTTTGTAATTTTTTTTATTTTCTTAAAAGGGTTACCCTGTTTGTGAAAAAGGTATTCCCCTTTTCCGTTCATTGGACACTGTGAAGGAAAGGAGAGTAAAAAAAAGTCCCCACTCAGAGTTGGATCCGAAAAGGAAATATGATTTCGCTCTAAGGTAATGTCGGAGAAATCAAGGGTTTGTGGTGCGCAAGTTCGGCGCACAGATGTTGGGGTGCGCAGGTATGGCACACAGGTTGTCTGTATCGCCTATATATACTGTCTCATTCCCGCGTAAACTCACTCAGTATCTATAACTTGAGCTCTCATCGCACAGGTGCTTCTGTCTTCAGTGAATCTCCCTTCTATATTTTGTCGCGCTTCTGTATATTGCATTTGACTTGCGGTCCATAACTAGGGAGGCAAAACCCGTGTGATATGTATGACTTGCGCACCATGTTTGGGAATTGCGCGCCATAATGCCTTTTCCATTTTTTTTGATTTCCTTTATCAAAATTTCATAAAACAAACATACTAAAAAGTTGATTGTTTTGATCTTTGTGAAGATTTAATGGCTCCCAGATGAATTGGATCCGCTAATGAGTTGGCCAGCAAGAGAATTGATGATATGATGAACATCATCGGCCATGACTGCTATGTTATCTGTGATAGAACTCTCCCATATTAGGCTAAATACTTGAAGAAATGTCATTCCAATTTCCCATAGATCATCTAATTTTCTTTGTTTGGACATGGTCATATGCATGGAGTCAACGTTCCAGTGGAAAAGAACTATATCCCTCATTCCTGGTTTTAAACCTACACCAATTTCTCTTCGGAAAATATCTCAGTTGTAGGATCATTTTCAATGGTGGGATAGGGGAGAAGGCATACATAATGAATCATAGCCCATGCGCTTTAGATCTGAAGCCTCACATGCCTGAGCTGCAGCCGCATTTCTATCCCTCTATTATCCGAAATTCTCAGATGGTCCATTCTAAGGGATGAATGAAGAGTTGGGATTTCCGTCCAAGAGGAGGTGTGAAGCCGACATGGATGTGGGCATATTGATTGCCAAAATACTATGTAGAGATTTCTGATGATCTGAAGGGAGATACAATATATGTAGCTATCTAGGTTGGGCAGACATATTTCTATATGAATTATGATTTTGTGCCGGTGTTAATCAGCCACTGGAGCCCGGAAACGAATTCATTCCATCTGACTCATGGAGAAGTAGGCATCAGTTATTTGGATGTCTACAAGATTTAAAGGGCTCCAATTTTTGGAGATTTGTATGATGACTTCATCCCCCCTCACAAAGGATACTTGGAATTATTTGGAGAAGACTCCGACTTTGGCTCAAGAGTTAATGAAAATTTTCTACACGCTTAAGAATACCACCACCACGAAATCCCACACCAGAAAAGATATCCATCTAATGGAGTGGATGGACTTGTTTCTCATTAAGAAGAGAAAGAAGGGACCTTATTGAACTCATCTTACTAGTTTCCCTAAATCAAAAAAGAGAGGTGCTATGTGCACATTTTGGAAAACTCTGGAAGTAGGAGATTTTGATAGGTGGGGGTAGGAAGTGAAATAGAAAATTACTGCGAAGACTTGTCTGGAAGGATTTTTGGCCTTGTGGCTCAGTGTTAATCTTTTACCATTTTTGGATTCTAAAGGTGGGGTGAGGCTAGGGACCTTTGTTGTTTCAGCCAATCCGGCTGAAAAAAATATAGGTGGGCTAGTCACTCCTGTTTTGGAAAAGATTCATAAGAGCTTACTTCATGTTCATATATGTAAGTCTACTCTATGAATAGAAAGTCCATTCCATGTTTTATGGGGTTGTATTGTAACCCACTTTAGGAAATATGTTGTACAATGTGGGGTACATGTTTTTAGAAGTTCCTTCCGGCCATCTTTTCAGGCCATTTCTGTAATTTCCCCCTTATCCACCAATGCTTATGATATAAAAATAAGGCAGAGCATGTTCAAGGAGTTTCACTTCTTTCCTTATGGAAATCCTCCAACAGGGTGATTTTTTGGTGATGGTACAACCATCCTAGAGTTAAGGGAATATATGCTGGGATGTATAGATGGAACATTGGCCGCAAGGAATGACAGAGAGATTATATGTAAGGCTTATGATCCATACAGATTTTCACATCAATTTAAATGACTGCAGAAAATTACTGTATCCCCTCCAATGCATGTCATGTTAGAGAAGTATCTGATTGTTGATCCTCAAATATGGTTTCTAACATCTATTGATATGCCTGGAGAGGTATTTGATCTACCATCTATTGAAACAGCATGTCAATTGACTATAAGCTATTTCGAGAGCTGTGTAGCATCGTACCCTGAAGGAGTAATGAATCGGTCAGTCCCTCAGGTAGGGATAAAGAATATAACCGTTAGGAAAGATGTTTTCATTTTGAAGTTGACTCTTCCTCACCGAGAGCTGATTCATCGGATTCCCCGGATGGGGATGATGTGGCTTGAAATGCATCATAGTGGCCTCGTGCCAGATATTATCCGCCTTACAGTGTCATGAAACCCACTCCTTCGACTTCTGCTGAGTTAAATTGTTGAGGAAATTTAGTCTCAATTATTTTAAAGTGCAACATGTTTCATTTTCATATCCTTTATCTATGATTGCAGGAGCTGGGAAGAAGTTGCAGTCCCTGATTGTAGGACCCTCCTCACATCCTTCTCATGCACATTCTGAATATTTATGACCAGAGGCTATCCAGACATGGAGTAGTTTATATTGTGATGATAAAACCACCTGGATAGAGTTATGCGAACGGCTTCATATCCCTGGATAGGGGAATCATCAGGCTTCATATGACATCCATTTTGAGGATAAAACCAATGAATTGTGGGTTAACATCAAAGAGATGGAAATGATAATATATTCCACTAATGATTCAGTTCCTCTCACCAAGAGGGTGAAGGAAATGATGGACCGTGGTACCACTGCGGATATTGGTCCTTCATTAGACGAAGAGTGGTGTGATTACGTGGCTTCTGAAGATGTATGTTTCCCTTTTTTTATATTTCTATTTTTTTGCAATTTTAATTTAGTGAAATCATTTCTATTTAAGGAAATTATATTCTTTATCCTACAACTTGTAAGGGAAAGAAACAATGATATCCCTTCACCATGGTATAGACCTGGTGGCACTTCTCATAGAGCCATTGAATATCTTCATGAGTCTGGAAGAGTATTGCCAGGCCAGCAAATCATAAATGAGGAGTTAGAAAGGGTGTTGTCATCTCTGATACTTGTTTTTGGAGAGGATGATGCCAGTCCACCAAACAATGCCCTGAAGCAAAGGCATCGAATAAATAAGACCACATCCAAACGATTTATTAGTAGGTAAGTCTTTCTGGTAGTTTTTAATCTTAAATTATGAAAAAGTGGTCAAACTTCTCAAGATTGAAGGGTATTTTTCAGTTTCCCCTTTAATGGAAAGGAATGAACATCCTCAGAGTACAACTTGGGGTGCTGTAGAATAGTCTCAATTTCGTGATAAAACGTTTGTTCCTGAATAAATAATAAGATTATATGAGCCATCATATGTTCCTGGAAACACTCCTATTTCTGATTCCAGGAGAAAATCTACTTTTGGTAAAATAACAATACTTTATAGAACCTCAAATGAGACAACAAATGACTTCCATTCTATGATGTTTTAGGTTTAACACCTGAACCAGAACATTTATGAAACACTGAAGTTGAAACCAAAACTGTCTTTGAAGAATCTATCTGGGGATAGAGATTTCCAGATGAAAGTCATGAAGAAGACATGCTGAGTGCTCCCACTGGTGAGAATAAACTGGGAATTGGGACATCATTGGATAAAATTATGAATCTTGGAATGTCCTTTGAAGAAATTTTAGAACATGTTAAATTACCATGTGATTTATATGATTTTGGAGATCTATTTATAGAATCCACTGGATGTGAGTTTCATCATTTGTCCTGTTAATCTTCTCATGATTACACTTCTATCTAGGTTTGGTTAAAAAAATGTATTGTTCCATCTGATGAAACTACAGAACTGCAATTCTTGAAAGGGGTGAAGACATTGATGTCATCCTTGTTATTGTAGAAACACTGGCTCAGGTAGAACGTAACATGGAAGACTCTCCTGAAACCCATCTTGAAAATCCTATTGATGTTAGGGATGATGGGGAGGAGTATTCACAAGTTTCTAATATATTGTTAGGTAAAAGATGATGATACTTGTGGCTTAATTAACCATCAATGAATTCAAGCATCTTTCACTGCCTTTGAAGCTATCCATACATTCAATTGACCAACAAGGTTTGTCATCATCAATGGCTAAATCTGGAGGTGAAGCCTCAGCCTCAGCCCAAACAGTAGTACAAGGTGAACCAACCAGGGTCAGGGAAGGAGAAGAACATGGAACTTCATTAAGTGCATTAATCCCAGACTATGTTCCTCCCTATGATAGCGATGTCGAATCAGACCCAGAGGTGCAAAAGGCACTCCAATTATCACGTCGCAAGGCATGGAAAAATATATGGAAAATAATATCTGAGGTTCCTCATGAACATATGCCTTTGAAAATTCCAAGACATTCATCCATGTTCATCATGCTGGGACTCGGAGGTTTTGGATATCAAGAAATCCATGTCACAGTGAAACATGTCATTCGAAGGAGGGAGAAAGAGAAAAGATCTCATCAAGACCAGATCAGAGCTAGATCGCAGAACAATATCATCGAATATTAGGCTACAGTGTCCCGAGCTGAGGCCGATCATGCTGCAAAGCTAATGGAGTTAAAGCAAAAGATCAAGGAGAACAGTGTCTGTCAGTTGCACCTTTATAAATAGGTAGATGCTGTTACTGGGGATCTTCACCAGCTTCATAAATCATTGGATGAAGTCCATGTGGATGGTATAAACGCCATTAAAGATTCCAAAGAAGCACTTCATTTAGTTGAAGAGAGTGAAGTTGGTTGATTAAATGAACTTCAAGTGGCTGTTGATGAAGCTAGGGATGCTGTGAAACAGATGAGAAGTCATGTTGAACGTCTTCTTTAATTTTATTGTAAAAAACAGATGAGACGCCAGTATTTGGATGTTCATCTAATATTTTTCATTAATGAACAACATTTCATCTTTTATCATATGTACCATTTATTTTCATAATAACTGGTTTTATTTTTACCTAATACAATGGTCCTATTAAACAATGTTTGTTTTTTATTACTAGGGTAATATAAACAACCCCACAAAATTTGCATCATTAAATTTCTCAATGTTGTCTAAATAATACAAAATGTATGTTTTGAGAGATGGGACTCGACTTTTGTTCAATGTATCCTCAAAAGGTTCCCAATTTAATGAGTACCATGTCTTTTTTTGTAGCTTAAAGTCATTCATGTTGGACTATGAAAAGGATAATATCAGAGGTTGAATATCTTAGACCGAATTGATGATATTGACTCCATCCTTGATAATTTGTTTGGAAACATATTACCATATTCATGTATGGAGGTAGGAAATTGTAAAATGTGACTTGAGAAATTTTGAATCTGAGCAATGACATGGAAAAAGAGATAAAAGGCACTAGAGGAGGTCTTTTCTAAGCTTGATGTTACCACTACATGAAAAACCCGTTATGGGGGCTGAATTATGGAGGGCCAACTAGGGAATATGCTGCATAGTCAAATAATAGTATCTTTTGGCTGACAGGTCCATTATGTAGACCACTTATACAAGGCCACCTAAGGGAACATGCTGCATAGTCAGGAAAAAGAACTCTAAAAAAATTTTACTTTCTATTGTTAAAAGCCGATGAATGTTTTAGGGAGACTCAAATTTTACAAAGCATTGAGTCTGCTATATGGATAAAAGGTACTTGTACGTGGAGAGGATATTTCCAATCATAATTGTCAATGAATTGGAGGAATGTGACTTATACGAAGGTGTTACCCAAATCTAAGAAAAAAGTTATCTGTGGTTTTAAATCATATGACTAAAACTGGAGATAGAAAAATTATACGACATATGGTCAGGTAGTCCAATGGTATCTCATGACCAATAAGAACAAAATAGGATTCTCCTAAGAATGATGTTACCATTACTTGAAAAAACCATTATGGAAGTTGAATTATGTAGGGCCAACTAGGGCATAAGCTGCATAGTCAAATAGTAGCATCCTTTGAATGACAGGTCTGGTATGTAGATAGCTTATGCGGGGCCACCTAATGGCACATGCTTCATAGTCAGGAAAAAGAACTCCCATGTATCAAACATTTTTTTACATGAAGTCAAGAAAAGGGTTATGGAGACCATGAATATTATTTATATAATGTTTTGGTTGGGTCCTGAATTGAGATTCTGGATGTCTTTACGTATCTCATTAGGATGAGAATCAAACCACACGTAGTTCTTGAAATACAGTTTAACTTCATGTAGGACGATAGCATGGAAGATCTTAGTTTAGGTTCATAGAGCTAGGACCATAGTGAGGGAGACACATTGTGAATTTTTTTTGAACCTGTTGTGAATAAAGACAAGGGTGTTTCATATCTCACCATGTTCTCCCATTGGGACTTTTTACCCAAGGGACCGAAAGTGGAGTTTGGGGTTAGGCCCAAAGGCACAGGGCTGGACTCGAGGAATGCTCGAGCATTCCTACGTATCCCAATAATATGGGAATGAAGTTGCATGTATTTCTTGAAATATAACATGGTTGGAAATTATATCAGTGATGATTCTTCTCATGTGAGGGTATCAGAGATTGTTGCAGTTTAATTCCATACTGGACAAAAGTGCATATTGTTTAAGGTCATATGCATTGACCAGTGCAATGCATATTACTGTCTTGCAGAATGGACAATGGGGTACTATATAGTTTAATTTCATATATCATGGATGATGAGACGTACATAGTTTAACGTCATGTAAGAAGAAATTGAATCAATATGAATAAGATGGTTTACAGGGGCTTCACGGATCAACATCGTATGGGATGGAGATGAATCGATGTGAAGAAGGTTGTTTCGGGCTTGAACCTCAGGAGGTTGCCTACGTACCCAGACTAGGAGGCAAGGATCGAAGTCCACATAGTTCAATTGAGAGGGATTCAGAGATCGAGGTGTACCTGAGGGAAACGACCCGAAGATGATGTTGGGACTTAAGCATGGTTAGCATCCAAGAGAAGATGTCATGGTTGAGGCTTACTCTAAACACATGTGATTCATGCTCTGTGTGAGAACAAGAGGCAGCAAAAAACTTGACGATCAGGTCATGAAAGATGAGACCAGGAAGGATGGTGTGGGGTTTATGCATGGTTAGCTGCCTAGGGCACGCATGGCAACGGAGTATAAAAGACAATATCACATTTGGCGATCAATGTTTAATGTAATTTGTCACAGACATGAGTTTCTTGGATGTTTAATATCCTGCAGCTCGACGATGCATAGTTTACCATCATGTGGGATGATAGAGGGGACACAGTTTAACATCATGCAGGACGATAGAGGGGACACAGTTTGACATCATGCTGGATGATAGTGGGGACACAGTTTAACATTATGCTGGATGATAAATGGGACACAGTTCAATGTCATTTTGGACGATATAGGGGATATAGTTTAACGTCATGCTGGGCGATAGAGGGGGATATACAGTTTAATGTCCTGCTTCAAAGACAAAAGATGTATTTGTTTTACACAAAATACTTCTTTATGAATCTTGTAGTGGTTGGTGTTGTAATGAGTTCTCCATCCATTGAGATTAAATAATAAGATCCAATAGAGTAGACCCTATGTATTGAGTAAGGTCTGCCCCACTTTGGATGAAGCTTTGAAGGATTCTTTCTTGGTATCGTTGGGGTTCTGAGGACCAATACCAATTATCCATGAATGAATGAAGAAAGATGAACTTTTTTATTGAAATCTCATGCTATTCGATCCCGGTAGACTTTTAAATGGTGCAGTGTGAACAGTCTTTCTAGATCTAGTCGTTCCCATTCATCCAATCTCTTTTGAGATTGTTCATCTGTAGATAACTGATCAAAATGGCGACTCTATGTGAAGGTAATTGGACATAAATAGGAAACATTGCTTCTATTCCATATACCAATGAATATGTAGTTGATCGTGTAGCAGTGCGGGTGGTATTCCAATAATATCATAAAGAATGAAAAAGTTTACCAGGCCATGAATTCTTATCTTTATCCAGAATTTTTTGATGTATGTTTGAAAGAGTTTTATTGAAATCCTCTACTTGACCATTGGCTACTGCATGATACAGAGATGAATGGTTGGATCTAATATTGTATTCTTGATACAATTTTTCTTACCTCTGATGAATAAAATTTTGTGCCATTATTCGTTAATATAGAATGCGGAACACAAAATATGGTAATGATGTTGGACTTCAAAAAGCTAACAATGCTTTTAGAAACGACTTATTTGAGAGTTACTGCCTCTGCCCATTTGGAAAAGAAGTCAGTAGAAGTAAGAATATACATAAACTGATTAGCTTCAGCCGGAGGATACGGTCCAACTACATCCATTCTCCATGTAGAAAATGGCCAAGAGTAATTATCGATATGAATAAACTCTAGGGGTTGATTAATGAAGTTGGTACATTCTTGGAAAGAATGAAACTTCATAGTGAAATAAACATAGTATTGTATCATTGAAGGCTAGAAGTATCCAAGCCTTCGAATTTGACCAGAAATTCTATGTCCAAACAGGTGGGCACCACAAACTCCTCCATGTACATCATTTATGATAGCCATTGTCTCTTCACCATCAATACATGTAAAGACAATTCCATCAAAACCTCACTTGTAGAGAGTTTTTTGGTAATCTGGGAAATCATAAAGAGTAAAATTGACCACACGTCTCTGGACTTTTTCGTTCCCATCTCTATCATGTGGGAGTGTTCTATTTTGAAGGTATTCCCTGATAGGTGTCATCCATCTTGTAGTATGACCATACTGTTCAGAAATGGGACTGATTTCATTGATTTGATCTATTCTGATTTGAATAAAAGATGAAACTATACGACGGTGGGAAATATTGATGATTGTTTCGTCCCGATTTGGGTCTTCCAGGGCTATGGCTACATTATATAGTGCATCAGATTGGGAATTTTTTGATCATAGGACATAAGAAAATATCGGTTCGGAGAGAAATTTTTCCATTAACTCTCTTCCGTAAGCACACAAAGGGATTAACTCTTCCTTTCTGATGGCATAATCTCCCTTGATTTGTTTGATTACCAAATCTGAATCCACTTTTTCATTCTAGTGATTCACCTGTGCTTGAAGCGCAAATTCCAAGCCTATTATGATTGCTTGATATTCTGTTTCATTTTTTGTACCGCCTTCCGACAATAATAATGAATAGGGTTGTGCTGCCTTTTATGGGGAAATATACACGATTCCTAACCCATCCTTCTTGAATTTAGAATCCTCCATTTTCATCCCCATTGGACATCTGGAGGCACCATCAAAATAAATTTCCCATGTTTGAGGATAATATTGAATAGAGAAGACTTCCTTATCAGGAAGTTAAATATATAAAGACGTATATTCTATAGATTGGTGTTCAACAACAAAATCGGACAGAACCTAGACCTTTAATGCATTTTGAGACACATAAATGATATCAAACAGCTGCAAAATATCTTCCCACCAGGCCAAACGTCATGTAAGAATTGGACGACAAAGGATAAATTTGACCAGCTTATTGTGAGATACCAATTGGACTTCATGATGTTGTAGGTAGTGTCTCAATTTCTAAACTGCAATGGTTAATACTAGGTAGCACTTTTCAATACATTAATATCGAGTGTCTGCCTCAAGCATAGTCTGACTAAGAAAGTAAAGGTTGTTTTGATTCCCAATGTGATTCTTTTGGGCAAGGAAGGCACCCAATGATAGCTCTAAAGTCGTCACATGGAGAATAATAGGTCTTCCTTCCACATGTGGCATTAATACTGGTGGACTCAAGAGATATTAATTGAGGATATCAAATGCTTCTTTACATTCTTCAGTCCACTTGTAGGTGACTCCCTTCTTTATTAATCTGGTGAAGGGTAAACACTTTCCTACCAAATTGGAAGTGAAATGCCGAATATAGGTCAAGTTTCCATGAATTCATCTTAATTCCTTCAAATTTCTAAGAGGTTAAATGTCAGGGATTGATTTTTTCTTCTCAAGATCAACTTCGATACCACGATGACATAAAAAAATCCAAGAAATTTTCCCGAGGTTACCCTGAATGCACATTTCAAGTGGTTCATCTTCAAATTGTGTTGTTGAAGTTTTTTGAATATGATTGTATGATCGGACAAGTGATCATAAAATTGTCTTCATTTAACCACCAAATCATCCACATAACACTCAAAAAAATTCCCTAAAAGGGTATGAAGATATGGTGCATGGAACGTTGATACGTTGCACCTGCATTATTTAGGCCAAAGGGTATTACCCGATAGAAAAAAAAACATTGAGGAGATCTGAAGGCTGTAGACTCCTCATCTTCTTGGGAAATTCATATTTGATTGTACCCAGAGTAACCATCTATGAAGGAAAGAGCTTGGTAGCTATATTTTGCATTAATTAAGAGTTCTGTGATCGGAAGCTGACAATCATCCTTGTGACAATGCCGATTGAGATCTCTAAAGTTGATGCAAACTCTAATTTGTCCATTCTTTTTTTCACAAGGGAAATATTAGGCATCCACATGAGATATTAAAATTCTATGATGAATTTAGCCTTGATAAGCTTATCAACTTTAGCTTCAATTTTGGTGGCATAAGTTGGGTGTGTTCTTCTTGCTGCTTGATTGAATCCTCGATGTTCTTCCAGAAAACCCAAATGATGAGTGGAAACATCGGGATCAAGACATGGAATTTCTGTATAATTAAAAAAAAATACATCTTGATTTTTCTTTAGAACTAAAGTATACATTTCTTTGTCTTCATGTGTCATGAATGCGCTAATTAATTTGGGGCGTGGATCTTCTTTTATACAAAGATTTATTTCTTTGAGGTCATCCACTATGGTAGAGACACACTCTACAAATTCTGGAGAAGAATCCCGTAGATCTTCCTTTTATTCATCGATTTGTGTTACTTCTTATGTTTCTACTTGCATAGAAGATGAAAAAGCAGAATTTCAATGGTCAGGTGAGAAGTTAAAATTTGAACATCTTGAACAAGAGGCTGTCATTTCTGACAATATTGACGATAAAGGGTCTTCATGGGATGATATAGAGGAGATGATGGATTAAGGATCGACATCATTGTTTTTTGCTGGTATTGCTATAACTTCTTCTGTCCTGGTTGATGAAGTATAGAATTGTTTCATTTCAGTGGATTAAATAAAGACATCTCCAATTAAGCTTTCATCACTTCTTGAAGAATCAATAATCTCTCCCATGCTATCTAGCATGGTTTCCATAATTGACATTATGGGAGTTTCCATAAGAGTGTTTGGATTTATGTCTATCCTGTCAATTTGATTGATAGGCAACACCTAATCTGTACTGACATGTATGAATGGGTTTATTGGAATCTTGTCTAAACCATTTGGAGCATTAATTTTGGTGACCTTCTTTGCCGCGGATTTTTCCATTCCCTCCAGTTGTTAAAATTCTTATTAAATGTATTGAGATTAAAACGTTTTGAATGGGGAATTGTCACCATGAAATGTCCCAATTATACAATTGAATAAATATTTGATACATTGATGGTACGACGAAGGTACGGTCACATGTTGATGTAGCCAAAGTCTTACAAGCAAAATGTTAAAGGTTGTGTCCTGACGAAGAACCAAGAAATCTGAATTAGACACAAGGTATCCAATCTGAATTTTGAGTGTAATCTCACCCAGAGGTTCTTGTTTATAATTATCATTTCCTTGAAACATCAAAGTAGAAGGAGATAAATCAGATTCAGTGAGGCCCAAAAGACAAAGTGTATGAATAGGAATGAGGTTGACTCCTGAGCCATTATCAATGAAAGCTCATCTGATTTCTATGTCATTGACTTTTCTAGATAGATACAAAGGTCTGATACGTCCATGTACAACATCATCATCATCTTCATCTGTAAAAGATATCACTACATGGCATTCTGCAGGATCATTCTATATACAGTAGACCTCAGTCGCAGCAATTTCAGTTTCAAATTCTAGAGGACTTCAAAAAACATCAATAAGCACCAAACGAAGATCTTTTGATAGATTCAAGGAATATAGAATTGATAACATGGCCGGTACATGGGCCAAATGTTTCAAGACATCATATTTTTGGTCCAAGGATCTTTGTTTCCCTGCATGAAAATATGGTTTTTTAGGTTCCTTGGAAGTTGATGCTTTGGCAGTAGATGCATACTATATCGGGGAAGGAAATGGAAACACTCCTGGATTCAGTATATTAGACAGACTAGATCTATCTATTATCTTTGAGGAAGAATTTGTATCCTCTAACTGATCATCCAAAATAACTGTGTCAGGACCGAATCTTCCATGCGTGGAAGAACATTCTTATTCTTGTTGATCCCACTGAAGGGATTTTCCACGAGTTTCTACAGAATATAATGTTATAGTAGGGGTAGGATTGAAATAGTGGCTTCTAGAATATCCACTTCTTCCCCTTTATCCTAGACCTATGTTCATTCCTCTATCTCCTCTGTTCGATACAGGGAACTTAGACTCATAGTGATAAAAACTGTCATTGGCATATGGATCCGTTAAATGAATCATGTTAACAGAACCAAAGATAAATTCTTCATCTAATGAAGATTCTGTCTAATGAAGTAGTTCAGGCTGTGCCATTTTGTGGGGTGGTGCCCATGCTTTTGGAGCAGATTGAATAAAATCAGCCAGAGTCAAAGACAACTTAGGCTTTGACACGACCTTGTCTTCTTCTGACTGCTCTTCTTTTTTCAAATTACGATGCTTCACTGAGGATATTCCTTCTGATGAAGGGGTTTTGATGTGGTAGAAATAGCAGATGACACAATTGGTTGATTCAATTGTGTACGTAAAATGGCATGAGTTAGTTGATCATTTTCCTGACAATCCAATCATCAAATTTCTGCACATTTTTACTTTTGACTTTATGCCACTCGCCTCTTCCTCTGGACCAGTAGTTGTAACACATGCAACCTGGGTTGAAGAACCTTTCAGTTTTACATGTCCAGAGTCTACCATCTTTTGAAGGAGGTCTTTTAAGTCAAAAAACTCCTGGTTGAGATGCCCCACCATCTGATGAAACGTGAAATAGTTGGGGAGGTCTTCATCTCCTAACTTGTTCAGACTTTTGTGCCTTGGAAACTAAACCATATTGTGTTCCAGAGCCAAGATAATGTATCTGGGAACTTGTTCATTCCAGAATGAATAATCATTTTCATTAAATCTTCAAACTGTTTCCTCCTTTGATCTATTTGATCATCTTGAAAAGGCGACCATTGTTGTTGATGATCAATAGGTCGAGCCCATCGATATGATGAAGGTTTTTGAAGTAGAAGAAGTTACATGTTCCTGTTTAAGTGTAACTGTATCAGCTTCTACCTTTCTTATTCTCCTTCGTGGTACTGATGGAATTACACGAGTTTTATCCCTAGTCTGTATAAGATATTCTTCTATCTGCTGAGCGATTGAAGTCAGGTCTCTAAACCCTCCTGTATATTTCACAAGGATCAATGGTGTGCCTAATTCATCACGAAAATTTTTCACATAGATTGGCAACAATTATTCTTGAGGGAGTGATAAAATTAAGGAATATGGTAATCACTTTCAGTGAGGAATGAAATACCAACCTCTCTCATTTTCACTTTGTATACAATTGGTAAGATAAAAAACTGTTGTCTTTGGAAATGTGGAGCTAATTTGAGGAAAGAATTTTTGACTGAGATCTTCCCACCAAATAAACCAAATAATCGATTGATATTGAAAAATTGTATACCAGAAAAAAGAAAGTCCATGTAATGACTACAAAAAACATCTGATCTTAAATACTTCTTGTCGTCGAGGAGTTCCCATCATAGTATCACAATGAGAAACAAAATGTGTTAAGTATTGTTTTGGATCTCCCGAACCTTTAAAAATTTGGAATGTCGTATTCGCAAAATTTGATGGGGGAGGAATTGCATCCAACCATTCAGGGTAATCTCTATTTTCGTTGTATACAGTCTCTTGAATAGTAACTTCTTCATCTGATACCTGTGATTGAGCCTCATGTTTTGGTTGATCATGGACAACGAAATTGATGGCATTTATCAAGGCATAATGCATTGCAAAACTTCTATCAGTGTTTCTGTGATACTATCTTCTCCCATGACCTTTATGATACATTGCCTTTTGTTGGTTGATCCTTCAAGAACTTCTTGATGAACCATAAATTGGAGGAAATTTCCTTATAATTCGGCACTACGTTCCTCTTGTGGATTCTTCCCTAATCGAGATAATACAGACATTCATTGAGGAAGAGATTGAGAATTTGAAATGTCCCCAATCCGGTGGACTTGGGCATTTCTTATTTTTTCTGCTCAACTCCTCAAACCCTGTCTTTTGACCCTAAGGTTTAGATTAAAAGAGTATACATCATGGAAAGCTGAGGTGGCTCTTGATCTTCTACATCTGAAACTTTTGTAAAATCTCTCCTAATTCTGTAGATTTTAGTCTAGAAATTGGCCAGATGCATCATCCGAAATCCACTCAAATCACCCGGTTCCTATGACCATTGGATTATTTCTGACACCTCTGTCACCTGATTAATCTCATAATCTAAACGAGAAGAATGTTCAATATTCTTATTTTCTTGATTCAGAGTAATTCAAAAACTTGTTCTTAAAATTCCTGACTTTGGGAAGAACTAGTTGAGGCGTGTAATTGAGAAAATCGTTGATTACACACAAAACCAGTTAGTTGTGGCCGACCATGGCCAATAACATTGCATAAGACCACTTTTGGTGGGATTTGTTGACAGGAGAGCACAGTGAAATTCAATGCTCCATGTACACCACATCCCCTGATATGAATACCAGATGGGGAATTGGTAATTAACTGGAGCAACCTTTTTATTGTGCCAAGGCATGTACACTGAAGGGCTTTCTACTGCTTTTCAACCATTGGATGTTGGGAAAACGAGGTATATGCCATTTCAATTTGGATTTGCAACCCTTATATTACCATAACATGATTTTGATATTCACTATAAAGTAATATGTTCTCTTTTAATTGACAATGAGTTTTCCATATGTTGAGAAGAATATCGTGAATAAAATCTTCTTTTCAACGATTCTGGAGTATCATACTGAGAGTCATCCAATGGCCAAAACAAGACTGGTATTTCACATTTCACAAATTGTTTTCTCATATGCTACACTTCCTCTTTGTCATTTGATGTAGATTCTTCTACCTAAATGGACCAAAGCTGGTGATTTTTTGTTGCTTCATCAGATTCAACAATATTGGTAGAGAATTCATTTGTCAAATTAGAGGATGAATGACCTAGGGGTGGTTAAGAGAATGACCTACACCCTGGGATATTTCTTGATTGAAAAGGTATTTCACCTTCTAGCCATAAGGCATCAGACATGACTGGCTTCACTTTTTCATGTACCTCAAGATAAGAGGGATTTCTAGTTATTGCATTGTCTTTAAAGAATTTTCCATGCAATGTGAATTACAACTGCGGAGAGGACTTTCGCAGCTAAATTCATTCACATGGGGAGGTCCACTATGGTTGGTTACAACAAAATATGAATCCTTTTGCGCCTTGGTCTTCTGTTCATGCAGAGAGTTATCGGGGCTCTCATCTAAAGATGATGCTTCGAGATTGACCGAATTGTCATGAAGAAAGCCTTCATGAATAATTTTCTGATGCAGACATTTGGAAATAATTTTTTTATTTCCATAATTTCAAACTAAGAGATTAGAATCTTGAGTTGCAATAGATAATAGTATGAGGGATTCAAGAACTCCAGCATTGAGCAAGGCGTTATTTCAAATTGGCTCTTGATTATTTTAATTGTGCTGGATGTGTCTTTTTCTTGGATGCCTTCCTACTAACTTTTGAAACCACTTCTTGAAGAAAGTGGTTAATATGGGTAGGTTTTTGTGCGTGCTCAGGAGAAATGGTCAGGATAGACTGTCTATCTCCATTTAAATCGGGTGTATGTACCCGAATTTATTGTCTGTATTCCATGGGTGAATATTCCCCACAACCCTCCTGGACTAGAACAGAGGTGTGTATCTACTATGGGGTGACATGTTGATCAGTCATTTCACTGATAGGGATAGATTTATGTTTCGTTCCCTGTGATGTTGATGAAGTTGTTATAATATTTTGACTGGTATCCAGAATATGGACATGGATTTTCTTCTGTTCATTCACTATTGTCAGAATGTGCATAGTGAATTCAGCTACCGAAATGGGAATATACGTCCATTCCGTGTTTGGAGTAGGTGTGTGTTCCTGATTCTGTCCTCCTTTTCCTGTCAGTGAATTCTGATAGTACTCATGGCTTCGGGTATAAAGTTGTGTCCTCCTCTTGTTTGTCTTTGGAGCTTTCCAATGGACATCTTTGGGTGCTACCAAACGAGACGGGTGGCAGAATTGATGAGTGTAAGTAGGTGTATGTACCAGTTTATAGGTGGTCACCACATTTGGTAGGTGGGATTCTTTGGATGCAGTTAGAAGAACCTGCTGAATGGATGATTATTTATAAATATGTGTATGTTCCTGCCTATAGCACTCTGCTGGAATTTCCTGGAGGGATTGGTGTGTTACAGCTAGACGAGTCTGTTGGGCCGTGAAATTAGGACAGATGGGTGTATATGCCCGCTCGTTGTTTTCCCTGAAGTTAGGTTGATGGACTTCTTCGGAGGGGACAGAGTTAATAAACTTCTCCCTGTTGGCTGAATTTCACCTTTGACGGTTCTTCTTGCGTGCTCGGGACATAGGTACCTGATCTATATGCCTATAGGTGATACCCTTATCATGTTGAGGGTGCACTACCACATGATTCTGATGACGATTGTCGGTCGGAGACTTCAGGAAGGACTCATGTCTTCTTGAACTGAGGCCTTGAGTGACCTCTTGATCCACCTCCCAGTAATATGAGAGGTATTGGTGGTTGTGTTCTGGGGATAATGACGTGAAACCATTAGAGACAGTGGTTGGCACCACTTACTTCTTGACCACTGGTCATCACTGTCCAGACAATCAGGGTGAGTTGTTAACATGGAGGGCTTGTCAAGCAGCCTCCAGAGTTGGGATGGTACCGTGTATATGTTATTCCCTCACCAATGCACTTGAGACCCAACATTGATGATTCTGAGTAGGTGATGTCATCCTTAGAGTGGACGAGGATACAACAGGAGCTACGGCCGAGGCATTCACAGGTATGAACCTTAAAGAAGCAATTTTTTGTTGCAGAGGGATCTTGGAAAAGAGTGCATGTTTGATATAGCAGACATAATCAAGATATGTCAGGACATACTACATCTTTTGGATGAGAACATGTGTTATTGATTTCTTTGTTGGCCCTCATATTGAGATTAATAGGGGCCTAAAAAATAAGTTAAACATCATTTAACTTGGTTAAGGATTCACATTGGGTTCACCATTTTTTGTTTCTTCTAGAAAATGGGGATGACCTTGTTTGTTTAAGGTTCAAACATTACAATCGATTTCTAACTAGTTTATTCGTAGAACCGGAAACACCCAATGATTCTATATCCATTTGGACATAATTTCAAAAGATATGTGCTCATTAGTTGGGGACCATGAATCTTAAGAATTGACATTGGCCGAGAGGATGGGAGGACAGGATCATCACACCTTTTGGGGGGAATTTTGGCCTATTCCGGACACTCTTATAAGTTTATGTTGTGTTCACGAATCCTTATTAATTCACCAAGCATGACGATGTGTTTTCCTTTAGATTTGGCCAATCAATGATTGATATATATGTGATTTAGAGAATATGTTATATGTTTTTGAGGTTCTTCATCGATGGAGAATCATCCTTATATATTAGATATTCTCAGTAAATTGTATCCTTTAATACAATATGTATAAATATATTGGTCATTATAATGACCACACTGGTTTTAAAGCCACTCATTGAGGCACAGGAAGTTTATTTTCATTCAGAAAGACATGTATTATTTCAGAGTTTGGATCGTACCCGCAGATGGGATACCTATGTATCCACGTTAAAAAAAGGAATCCAAACCCACGTAGTTCAATAAGAATGATATAGTTTAACGTTATATGGGATGGATAATGAATTAATGAATTATGTTCTTGGACCATAGATAGGATTCCGAGGTACTCTACTTTTAAGGAATAGATCCAAGTCCACGTAGTTCAGGTGATGAAATATTGGGCTTATACACGATTAATAGCTCAAAAAAGGTATGTCGTGATTAATTTTACACTCTATGATCACGTGAGTCGTGATTTTTGTGAGAAACAAGGGGTAACAGTAATCCTGACAATTGTGTCACGAAAGATGCAGTCACACGAAATGATGTGGGGATTACGTATGTATGACAACCCAAGTAGATGAAGACCATGACTTACTTTAGGAAAGAATCCTAGGAGCAGGGTCCATAAATGTATTTGTACTTTATAGAGATTTGTAGTTTTAACCTAGGGATTACTCCTAAGGGGGAGGCCCAAATTAAAATTGACATATAATTGGGGATTATTCCTGATAAGGAGGCCCAAATAAAAAGAAAATTAAGATTGAGGATTACACCTATGAAGGAGGCCCAAATCAAAAGGAAATTACAATTGGGGCTTATTCATGGGAAGGAGGCCTAGTTTAAAAGGGACTTGGGGATTATTCCTGAGAAGGAGGCCTAGTTTAAAAGGGACTTGGGGCTTAGTCCTGATAAGGAGGCCCAAATCAAATTATCTTTTCATTTTAAAGGATGAGGTTATATGGAGAAAACCTTTAATCGTAGTGACATAATTGTAAGTCACGAGATTTTGGGAGAGGATCTTAGAGAATTCCTTTTAGATAAGGAATCCAACAAAGGAACTATTCCATATATGAATTTGAAAAGGGGTTTTAGGGATAACATCTTGAAGAGGAGAATTGAATGAGAGAGAGGCACACAAATGAAGTTGGCACACTAGTATTTGACGTGCAAGTGTACTTGCGCGACATAGGTTCACTTGGGCAACGAAGAATCTGTAGTGTAATACATGGGTGAGACCTAACTCAAGCCTTTAGTATTATCCAATGATGTCTCCAATAGAATGGCGCACAAGTTTCATCGAATGTGTAGTGAGGAACGCATGTGTTTCAATTTTTAAGGAGGTATGGACACTTAGGCGGGCAAGTGTTGATGAAATCTAAACACTTGGGCCTTATCCTACTCCTTAAGGCCTTCAATTCTATATTAAAAGTTACCTTAGAATATTTCATAAGAGATGTGTTGAAGACTTGGGCGAGCAGAGCTTGAATTTGACTTTTGGAAAAATCGTCCTCAAAATGGGGCGCACTGGGACTATTTATAGGCCACCATGAAACTTGGACGAAAAAACCAATTAGGTCCTGCAAGTGACTTGCATGACCCATAGGTGGCACGCTGGTGACTTGCGCACCTCACTCAAAATGGGCTCATACTCCATGCCTTTGTCAAATTATTTTATTTTCTTCAAAGGGTGACCCTCTTTGTGCATAAGGTGTTCCCCTTTTCCATTCGTTGGACTCTGTGATGGAAAAGAGCCTCAACACTTTCATATCTGCTTCCTCTCAGGATCTGGAATTATAGTACGTCCCAATGTGTGGAGGTATTTTTTTAATCATTGTTTTTTAATTAATATGGATGATTCCTAAATAAAATTAAATAATTAGTATTAACTAAAAACATTAAAAATCTCATTTAAATACCTCATATGTGATTAATACCTTAAAATGGGTAGTCATCCAATGAGTAATCCTCTTTAAATACTGTTACAATGGAAAATAATCTGAGACATGGACTACTTCTATCTCTATGCCAACTCTAGCACGCCAACCAATATACAACTCATGCTTATAGGCTCTCCAAATATCACTTAAATCCTTTAGAAAGGCTGGCCATGAACCCTCACCAATGTGGAAATTAAACCGATGATGACTCCAAAATATTAATTCATATAAATAAAAATAATAATATATTTCATTAAATACAACATATTATTTTACCCATATCTCTTCCCAAGAATTATAATTTACTTCATTTGGAAATTGTCTCCATGAGAGCGGGCTAACAGGAATGATGTCGTAGTATTTGGGAAGCGTCGCCAAAAAACTCAATCATTGCTGACCTGTTTTTTCAATCATTTGACTATCTTCATTGTAGTCCACCATCATTTTTGTGTGGAGGTTCGACACCGCACGCATGCATGTACTCCCCCACCCCCACCTCCTATCATCATATTTATCTGTAATGAAATAAAACAAAATATTTTATCAATAGGTGTTATAATGAAAATAAATAATGGTCTAAAAATTTGATAGGGTTGTATAAGATACATGCGGTAGTCTGATCAATGGGTGTCGCTAGATCCGCCAAAACTTAATGAACACCTGGTACAGGTTGAGTGGGTCCTGATGTATGCTCTATATGGAAATACTCTAGAGGAGTAGGAGTCTAAGAATAAGGAATATTAAATCCTAGAGAGAAGGAAGTAAATGCATAAGAAGATGACAGGGATGGCTGGCCGAATGCGGGATAGGGAGTGGGAAGCGTCTTCGAATATGGTAAATATGGGTGATGAGGGACATATGTAAAGGGTGGTGAAAACATTGGAGGCATAAATATATCATGTGTCCCTAATGACACATTAGTATCAGAATGTGGGATGGATGATATTTCAGTGGGAGGGGCAGGGTCTAATCGAGTATGTCGGTCAAATCGTATAGAACTCGTACCCCCCCCCTTGTATGAGCACCCTAAGTATTGGGACCACTACTAGGCTGCAATCAAATAACTATCACCTAATTGTTAGATCCTTAAAAAATGTATACTACAAATTTAATCACATGACAATATATAATATTTAATTATATATATTTGAAATAAAATACTCACTATAGACACTTGTGGTGGAATTCCCATCTTAGTCATACGACGATTGTTGTCCATAATCTGTTTTTGTCTCCCATCTTCAATTAGATTCATTTCATGCATTTTGAAAAATTTTGAAATTAATTATAAACGGAAAACTAATGTGTTACCCAAAAAAGAAAATAACTTATAGGGAATAGGGGATTCATGTATAATTTAACTATCCATTGTTTTAGATTAGCTTGAATGGATATATAAGGAATTTAATACATCGTACAATATGTAATAATGAAATTTAATTTTTATTAAGATGGATATTTACTATGTGTAATCTATATACTTAAATCTTGGAACATTTATTCTACCAGATTCATAATGGGTAAAGTAGTTGTCAAAATGAATGAAAATTTTAATTTCGTAACCTAGGTAGATGATGCGGGTTTCTATACATTTTTTGTAGAAAAATAAAAACCATCATGTTCATCACCTGGTAAAATGTAAAAGGGAGGTCTTAGAGTCATAATAAATTTTTACATGGTCAATAAAGCATTGAAATTTTCATCATGTTAGAAATGCTGGTTTCATAGGTTTGAATACAGTTCAATTACAAATTAGAAAATGCAACTCAAATAAAATTGCAACCAATAAACATTGAAAATTAACATAACGGTAAAGTGGGATACAATATATTTGTAATCAATAATAAATCAATTTAAATATTACCATCCTTAACTAACCAAGTCGAGGTAAACAAAAATATTTGAGAACCTGAATGGATGATTTTATATATTTCCCACAACAACTTCAGGTTCACAATGAACTCCGACAATTGAGCTATTGGAGTCATCAAAAGTAATAAATGGATTGTTTCAAATGGCAGTAGGTACAGTTTAAATTACATAATCACCATCATAAAAAATATGTCTTGGAATTACATCAAAAATGACACCAACTTCAGGTCGAAGATGGAATTTGTATTAAAAAATTTGTTTCGCCACTTATGTCAATACATATGGTTCATCGGTAGTGAGAGTGTGTGTCATATCAATTACTCGGAATCCAAAATCTGCAATAAAATTTCCATGACACATCATCGAATCAAACCACTGTAATTTGTTCATTGTGACTCACCCATGAGAATAATAGTCCAATATTATTATTTTTCAATGACTCCATAATAACCTACATTTTTAATTTAAGATCTACTATCTTATGCACTAGAATAATAGACTTTTGTGGCATTTAACATAGCACCATCTTGTTTTTTTATCATGTTCATTGCTCGTTTAGTGATAATATATGTACACCCTGACCCCAGTTACCCAGATCCGGTACATTATTTTAATACATTGGAATTATTACAAGGAATCAAGTCCCGAACGACCGATCGATTTAGCAGTCTTGTAAAATAGATTACATACATGAACGTTTCATTACACATTAGAAGATGAAACAAAATGTAAAAGATCCTTTGAGAAAACCATTAATCCCATAGCATAACCCTGCTTATTAATAATAAAACACTTCTTGGAATCCTAGGAAAATAAACCATAAGAAAGGGGTGAGCTCAAACGCTCAGTAAGGGTAAACAATATAGCGGAAGATAACATAAATATTAAGCATGGTGAATAATTGAAAACAAATGTTTTTACAAATAATAAACATGAACACTTCTATGGTAGGAATATGAGCTGGGTAAATTATGCCATAATAAATTATAATCATGGGTATTATACTAGTCGAATGACCACATGAACCAACAATATTAATTTCAAAATGGGGGAATGTATAATTCCAGACATTCTGAAGCATATTCTCAAGGCCTCGGCTAAGACGTCTAAAAATCATTTGGGCCTCAGCCAAAACCATATATCACAATTGGGAAAGGCCTCAGCCAATTCCACATCTTTTTGTCCAATGATACATACTAATGCATCGAGGAGCTATAGCGGGCTCGACTCATCACATACTATGTCCAATATATTCCTCATATGAAAAGGTTGAAATATAAAATAAACATTCGTATTAAAACTAGCATACGAAATGTCAATACTTTAACCATAAACCATGAATGGTATAAAAATAACACATCCACAGTCAACCATAACACAAAACCATCAATAAAATATAGATTATTTTTTTCATAATAAATCAACATCAAAAAAGTTTAAAATCCATCAATGAATGTTGACATAGATGAAAATGATCATTAAAATGCTTTGAGAGAAATACCCCTTTTCATGAAATCGTTTAAAAGTATCACAATTTTTAAAGGAATTAATTTAGAAGATATTTTTGAAACAAGGTGTCTCATAACACATTAAAACTTTTGAAAAGAATAATCATTTTTAAACATTCATGTCTATATAAATAAATCCATAAAATCATTTTTGAAAACATGGACATTAATTAAAAGGGTTTTTAAAGATAAATATTTAAAACATTTAAAATTATGATATAGTTAAATATACCCTCCAATAAGTTCTTAAAATAATCCTTTTGAAAACATTTTTATAAAATATTGATTTTGAAGATATGTGTGTCCTATAAAATACTTACACATGAACAATATCAGATAAATAATGAGATTGATAAAATAACCCTTACCTTTGACTTTCCTTTGGTCGAGGGTACATCTAACCACCTGTATAATGACCATGGTATGTTATTAAATTTTACCATAACCTATTAAGATTTATGATATCATATGTTATTCATTTATGACTTTATATTCACTATTTAATAATAATTTCTTAGCTAAAATAACATTTTGGGTTATAATCGCTTTCTTTGTCGTACGTCTTTTAACATGTTATTCTTGATCGTATCACATAGATCATGATTTTCATACTTCAAAAATATAAAACGTGATTTATATATGATATATATTTAGATTATACATATTTATAATATATATATATATATTAAATGGAAACACTGTTTATGTAGACGGTAGGCCGTACGTACGCATAAACGTTGTTTCCATTTTAATGTCGTATTGAACGGAAGTAAGTGATTGAGATATATGTAAACACACACACACACACACACACACACACACACACACATATACATATATGTGTATATCTAGTAGCATTATTATTTCAAATATTAAATACTAATTAATAATATATAATTCTATAATCATCGTTTAATGATGAACGTGGAAATGAATCTCATCGCGTCGTGGAGACGGTATTCCTTACGTACGCATGAGCGACAATATCATTTCTTTGAGGGTGTAGAATTGGATGGTATATTAATTTTACAGAGACATTATCATGTTATTTTAATTATTTATATACATATTACTCATCATTATATCGATCCAAATAACATAGTGTGAATAACAAATTATACCACTGGGTGTAGACGGTAAGCCGTACATACACACGCATGGTGACATTATCATTCATAGGATATATAGAAAAATGAATATGGTCATGCCATATTTATAATAACATCAATGTATATATAGGATACATGAGTTATTATTTTAGAATGGAATCAACATAGAAAGAGGAAGTGGAAGAAGAAACAAACTTGAAAGAGGGTGGTGAAAACATTACCTCTTCTTCGGGTTCTTCCTCTTGATTTAATCAAAAGGTCTCTTTAGGATGGATTTAGGACTAATGTAGTGCCTCTATGATGAAGGGAATATAGTTGAGAGTGTATTTGGGCGGTGTTTGGCTGAGCCAAATGGATTTGGAGGTGTGAATTTTGAGAGAGAGGGAGTGCCCTTTTATAAGTGGGGTGATGGGCACCTTAGGAAAAGCTCGAAAAAATAATTATAATAAAATCATATTCAGTTTATAATGGCTCCAAACTGATTTATTTGGAGGAAAAGTTGGGGATGGGTCTAAAACAACTCAAGAAATATTTTTTAGATAGGTTTGGGTAACTATATTAACCTTATCTTTTAGATTTAACTCTTAGTTAATTTGTTTAACATTTACCATGTCTCTTTGTATTTTTATATTATATAGTTAATAAACTTAAAAAAAACTTTCAAGAGAACCCCATGTGGTTCATTAATGACACAAATATCATTATATAAGTCTATTGGCCGAAAAATAGGTTTTTATGATCATTATATCAATTAATAATAGAATTTTTTTAAAAAACTCTTTTATGTCAATTTTGAAACTATTTAATAATGGATTTTTGTTAAAGTCACAATAGCAAGATTAATTGAAACGTAATTTGTTGAATAAATCCTAACAAGTCATATTAACCTATAAAATATTTTAATGTCCCCAAAACATTCAAATTATATTTATTTTAACATTTATAATACCATTTATTTGATTCATTCATTGATAAGGAAAATACTTAATCATTATTGTGTCATAAATTTAATTATTAAATGTCTAAAAATTATAAATAAAATACAATTATATAGGAAATATATTTATCTTTATAATTAATATTTATAGTCTAAGGAATAACATATATAACCCTATGTAAAAATTGTTTTACTAAAAGATATATGCTTATGTCATTTTTGTATTCATTTTAACTTAATTAATATAAAGTGTCATTTAACTTACAAATGGCTCCATGGGGTCCCAAAATCGACCCAGGGATGCCCATGTTCGGACATGTATCATCCAAGAGGGTTAGGAAACTTGTTAGGGTAATTCAATATTATTATAATATTATTTTTCTACCCTTCATTACCAGATTTACCCTTTAACTACAGTAAATATAATATTTACCGTAATAATTATTCATAATGTCTAAAAATAAAAGTTATCTATTTACAAAATTTTGACATGATGATTCCAAATATGGAAACCATTTTTTTAAATTCAAAACACAGAAGTGGAAAAAATTAACTTAAAATTAATTCCCATTGAAAAAATAAAAAGCATGTTTTTAAGAAATAATAACTATCAATTGATTGACACTTTCTTATGTCCAGTTTAAATATGAAATTATGTCCAATGACAAAAATTGGATTAAATGGTAAAAATATATTCTAAATATACTTTAAATCCACTCAATATAATAATTTATCACTATTTATAATTTTGATTAAAAAAGTTATTTTTAATTAAAATTTAGTAATTTTCACTATTCATCAAAATATGCAAGTTATCAGAAAAGTACCAAAAATTCTCCCTAAGATAATTTCGATATTCCGAATCCAAAAATGAAGTCCATTTTGAATGATTAAATGTATAAAATTTCAAAAATTGGGTATTACTACTCATAACAGCTAGTTTGATTGGTTGTGGTGTGTGTTAGAACTCGAAGTTGCGTACAACACACACTACTGTATTATTAAAAGAGAAGCGTACCATGGAATCATGGGGTGTTACATTCTCCCCTAATTCAATAAATTACGTCGTCACAATTTATGCTTGGTATTAGAATCTTGGGGTTGTCATTTCAAAATATCAGAGTTTAAATCCCACATCGAAAAATGGATTAATGAGGCCTCTATTTAAAATAGAGTGGTAAGTATGAAGGTTACCAAAAATAACACATACTAGGGTTGTATGTAGGAAAACATGGATATGCAAGAGAAATATAACCATCAATATCTGATGGAGAGTGGTACAGAACATGGCTATGAATAATCCAACAATCACAAAGCCATAAATTTGTGATGATCTAAGGTACCATATAGGACAACATTTTTATTTTAAGTTCATTTTTTAATGTTGAGGAATTTATTTAGGAGATTTGATAAGATCATAGAGAGATATAATTACTTTATAATTAGATTTTTATCCTTTAATAAATTTCTACCACATACCCATCTTTCACTCCAAAACATAATACAACTCAAAAATACTCTATTTATAATAATCGTATTGGGTTCCAAAAATAATGAATTTATAATTCACATATCAGAACCTTTAAAAAAACTACATTATAAAATCTAGGAAATTCACGTAGTCCTGTGTTTGGTGATAAATACCAACAAACTATGAATGTGGGTTCGATTCTCGTAGCTTTTTCCAACACGGCGGGTTGCCACACGGTCTGCGTGTTGTCCTTTTATAAAAATCCAAAAATAACCTTTCAAATATAATCTATTCCAACCTTTAGACTTATCCAAAATTCTTCTATCCAAACTCACAGTCCAAAATTTATAAGGAAGATAAACATAATGAAGATCCTTTTTTCCATGTAAAAACATATGAACACCTTCATCAATTATTATTTTAAAACATGGTAACATTCCAAATTACCATAAAACCTTATTGATTACATACATGCTCCCTTATTCTTTATTTAATAATGAATATACTCCTTCTATCCAAAAATTTTGTAAACTCCAACAATGAAAAATCATTAATCAGTTTCAAGGTAGTCAATAATATCCAATATAATTTATTCAAATCAACCATCTCTTATTCCAAATTCACTACCACATTATCGGCACCATATTAAGGATTACCTTTCCTTCAACCTTTTATTTTACCAATAATGTTTCTTACTATTAATTGACATTTCTTAGAACCTTATAATCTCAAATACTCAATAAAATAGTACTGCAGTACAATCCATATTTATCTCCATAATTCATATAACCATCATATTTTTGATACAACACTCAAATGAAATAATCCTATAATAATAAAATAGGAACACTATTCATTCTTCTTCATCTAAGGTAGTATCAGAACATGATTATTATCTAATAGCATCATTTGGGTCATACTCTGATGATTTGGACATTGGTTCACGTAGTGTCCCAACTTCTTGTAGATGAAGCATTGTACATTTGAAACTGTTTTCTTAACCTTGCAGTTACGTACGTGGTGACCTTTTTCTCTACACTTTTAACAAAATCTCATTCCCTTCAGGCAAGTTCCAGGGTGTTTCTTCCCAGAGTTATCACATAAGGGAAAATTATTCTTTTCCCTCATCCCTTTATCCATCCTTCTCTTTTATTGCTTCCCATCAAAGCCATAGGACACAAATAATTCTTTACCAATCCTATTAACACATGACATTATTTCTTCATATGTTGAGAAAACCTGAGAGACTATTTCCCTTCTAAATTTTGGCTTAATACCATGGAATTTATGATCCTTCTTACTCATTGGATCATATGTATTTTTGGAGTTCACAATCCTCCTACTAGGTGCCATTTCTATACAATGGCATACACTAGGTCAGTTTATGAATTGTAATGAATAATTCCAAACTTGTAAAATACCTAACGTAAATTGAACAGTTTATGGATATAATCTATAATCATAAAAATGTTTTCTTTGTGGAAATATATTCTCATATACCCTTAAAAATGGATTTTAATGAAAGATATAATTTTACAAAGAATATCCCCCGAGAGTGTTGTATCGAAGAGTGCAATAAGGCCTGTTTTCATGCACTAGTACCCATTCGAGTCTAGCTCAATGTAGTGTTTTCATGTTTTACCCCTAGGTACATCTGTGCTAGAGCCGCCTCTACCTGATCGTATCCAAACAGGGATGTATTTTCTTGGAAAACTCACAAAATCTCTACATTACTAAAATTCTAGGAAATTCATCTATACTAATCCTCAAAATCTATATTAGGGTAATGTGATCTAATCAGTGTCAATCTAAATCTAGTCTCCCAGGTTATTGCTAAACTACCTCTGATACCAACTGTAATTCCCCGACCCCAGTTGTCCAGAGTTGGTGCATTATTTTAATACATTGGCATGATTACAATGAATCATGTCCCAAAAGACCAACCAGTTTAGGAGTCTTGGAAAATAGATTACTTACATGAACGTTTTATTACACATTAGAAGATAAAAAAAATTAAAATATCCTTTGATACCACCATTAATCCCCAAGCATAACCCTGCTAATCAATAATAAAACACTTCTTGGAATCCTGGGAAAATAAAACATATGAAAGGGGTGAGCTCCAACGCTCAGTAAGGTTAAACAATACAGTGAAAGATAACATAAATATTAAGCATGGTGAATAATTGAAAACAAAAGATTTTACAAATAAAAAACTTCAAAACTATTCTGGCAGGAATATGAGTTGAGTAAATAATTCCATAATAAAATATAATCATGGGTATTCTACTAGTCTAATGACCACATGATCCATCAATATTATTTTCAAAATAAGGGAATGTATAATGACGGACATTCTGAATCATTTTTTCAAGGCCTCAGCCACGATGTCTAAAAATGATTTTGGCCTCAGCAAAAACCATATATCACAATTGGGAAAGGCCTCAGACAATTCCATGTCTAGTTGTCTCATGAGACCTACTGATGCATCAAGGAGCTATAGTGGGCTCCACTCGTCACATACTATGTCGAATACATTCTTCATAAGAAAAGGTTGAAATAGAACATAAACATTCGTATTAAAACTAGAATACGAAATGACAGGACTTTAACCATAAACCATGAATGGTATAAAAATAACACATCCATAGTCAAACATATGACAAAACCTTCAATATAATATAGAATATTTGTATCATAATAAATCTTCTTCAAACAAGATTAATATCAATCAAAGGATGTTGATATAGATGAAAATGATCAGTAAAATGCTTTGAGAGAAATATCCATTTTCATGAAATAATTTAAAAGTATCACAACTTATAAAGGAATTAATATAAAATTATATTTTTGAATCAATATTTCCCATAACACTTTGAAAACATTGAAAAGAATTATCATTTCAAAACATTCATGTACATATAAATAAATCCTTAAAATCATTTGGAAAACATGGACATTAATTAAAAGGGTTTAGAAAGATAAATCTTTAAAAAATCTAAAATGATGATATAGTTAAATATACCCTCCCATAAAACCTTAAAATATTCATTTTGAAAACATTTTTATGAAATATTGATATCTATGATAAGTATGTCAAAGAAAATAAATACACATGACCAATCTCGGATAAATAAAGAGATTGATGAAATAACCCTTTCCTGGCACTTTCCTTTGGTCGAGGGTACGTCTAATCTCTTATATAAGGGCCATGTTATGTTATCAAATAATAAAATATCCATATTAATATTTATGATATCATATGTTATTCATTTATGACTTTATACTCTACATTTAATAATAATTTCCTTGTTAAATTAACATTTTGGTTAATAATCGCTTTCTTTGTCGTATGTGTTTTAACTCGTTATTCTTGATCGTATCACATAGATCATGATTTTAATACATCCATAATAAAATAAATGATTTATATATTATATATATCTATAATATAAATATTTATAATAGATATATTTATTAAATGGGTACACCGTTTATGGAGACGGTAGGCCATATGTACGTATAAACGCCGTTTCCATTTTAATATCGTATTGAACGAAAGTAAGTGATTGAGATATATGTAAATACATATATAAATATATATATATATATAAAGTAGAATTATTATGTCATATATTAAATACTAATTAATAATATATATTTTTATAATCATTGTTTAATGATGAACGTGGAAATGAATCTCATCGCATCATGGAGACCATAATCCGTACGTACACACGAGCGACAATATCATTTCATTAAAGGTTTAGAAATGGATGGTATATTCATGTTACAGAGATATTATCATGTTATTTTAATTATATATATACATATTACTCATCATTATATCCATCCAAATAATATAATGTTGAATAACAAATTACACCACGGCGTGGAGACGGTAAACCGTACGTACGCACACATGGTGACATTATCATTCATAGGATTGATAGAAAAATTAATATCATTGTGAAATATTTATAATAACATCACAATATAAATAATATACTGTATTTATTATTTTATAATAGAAACAACAAAGAAAGAAGAAATGGAAGAAGAAAGGAATCTGATAGGGGGTGGTGAAAACATTACATCTTCTTCAGGTTCTTCCATTTGATTTAATCAAACAGTATCCTTAGGATGGCTTTCTGACTAAAGTAGGGCCTCTTAGAAGAAGGGAGAATAGTTGAGATAGTATTTGGGAAGGGGTTGACTGATCCAAATGGATTTGGAGGTGTGAATTTTGAGAGAGGGGGAGTTCCCTTTTATAAGAGGGGTGAGGGGCACCTTAGGAAAAGCTTCAAATATTAATAAATAATAAATTAATATTCGGTTTATAATGGCTCAAAACTTATTTATTTCGAGGATAAGGTGGGTATTTGTCGAAAATAACTCAACCAATATGTTTTAGATAGGTTTGGGTCACTATATTAACCTTATCTTTTAGATTTAACTCTTAGTTAATTAGTTTGACATTTACCATGTCTCTTTCTATTTTTATATTATATAGTTAATAAACATACTATAAAATTCCAAGAGAACCCCAAGTGGTTTATTAATGATAAAAATATCATTATATAAATATCTTGGCCGAACCGTAGATTTTTAGGACCATTATATCAATTAATAATATAATATTTGATTTAAAAACTCTTTTATGTCATTTTGGACCTATTTAATAATTGATTTTTTTTAAGTCATAACAACATGATTACTTAGAACTAAATTGATTGAATCAATCATAACATGTCATATTAACCACTAAAATTATTATATGGCATAAAAACATTCCAATTAAATTTATTTTAACATTTATAATACCTCTTATTTGATTCTTTCATTAATAAAGAAAATACAAAATAATTATTGGGTCATAAATTTAATTATTAAATGTATAAAAATTAAAAATAAAACACCATTATGTGGGAAATATTATTATCTTTCTAATGAATATTTATATACAAAAAAATAACATATATAAACCTAAGTAAAAATTGTTTTACTAAAATATATATGCTTATGTCATTTTGGTATTAATTTTAACTTAATTAATATAAAGTGTCATTTTCACTTACAAGTGGCTCCATGGGGTCCCAAAATCGACCCATGGATTCCCATGGTCGGAAATTGATCAGAAAATATGGTTAGGACATGTGTTGGGGTAATTTTATATTATTAAAATATTAGTTTTTTACCCTTATTACCTGATTTACCCTTTAACTACGGTAAATAAAATATATACCGAAGTAATTATTCATAAGGTCTAAAAATAAAAATTAACTATTTACACAATTTGGACATCCTGATTCCAAATATGGAATAATTTTTTCTAAATTCAAAACACAAAAGTAGCAGAAATTAATTTAATATTAATTCTCGTTGTCAAAACAAAAAGCGTCTTTTTAAGAAATAATATCTATCAAAAGATTGACACTTGCTCATGTTTAGTTTAAACGTAAAATTATGTCCAATGACCAAAATTGGATTAAATGGTAAAAATATATTATAAACTTACTTTATAACCACTCAAAATCTTAATTTATCACTATTAATTATTTTTATTAGAAAAGTTGTTTTTAATTAAAATTTAGTAATTCTCACTATTCATCAAAATATGAAAGTTATCAGAAAAGTACCAAAAATTCACCCTAAGCTAATTTCGATATTCCATATCCAAAAATGAAGTCAATATTTAATTACAAAATGTATAAAATTTAAAAAATTTGGTATTAATATTCAAAATGGCTAGTTTGATTGGTTGTGGTGTGTGTTAGAACTCGAAGTTGCGTACAACACATACCACTGTATTTTTCAAAGGGAAGTGTAACGTGGAATCTTAGGGTGTTACAATAAATATGTACCCATTGATAAAAATTGATATATAGTCACAGACCACGATATTAGGACAAAAATCCAAAGATCTTATTTCCTTAGAGACAAAGTCAGCAGGAAATCTCAATACATGAAATATAAATAAATATAAACATAATTAACTATACTTTTAATTATTTTAAATATTAATGTTATTACAATAAATTTTAACCAATGAAAAAACTCTTTTCAATTCAAAGTCTCCCTCCTTATCAATGAAAAAGAATGATGTTTTCTACTTATCATCGTTGTATTATCCCTATAGATAAAAATAGATATAGTTTAACAAATACATATATATATATAATATATAAATATTCAATTTACATAAAATATGTAGTCATCAATCACATCACAATTGAAAAAACCTGTGCAATGTGCCATCTCCCGCTCTTCCAGGCTTAATGTCATCAATGTATATGATCCAGGAATTCCTTCTGTTTGATGATATAATTGAAAACTCGGTTAAATTTTCTCATATTATTCTTATTCATTTCCCATTGGTCAATTCAATCTTGTAGAAATATCATACAAATACATTGGTCATAAATCTATACGTTCTTGAGCCAAGTAAACATTCACGATAGAACATTCGAGATGATTCCGCTTATAGACATAAGACTTTAATTTGTACATATATATTTCAGTTGGATACATCCAATGAAAATAAATATTTCCCGAAAAAATTATTTTAGTATTAATATGGACAGTTAGATGCAACATGCAGGTTAAAATTGATGGAGGAAATATTTTCTCTAACTCACACAAAATTAATTGGGCATCTACCAACACTTTTTAGAAGAAAGACTTGGATAACTTCTTAGAACAAATATCTATAAACAAATGGAACAACCGAATAACAGCTACCGTTAAATTATTGGAAAAAAGATTACTAATTTCTATTGGAATCAACTTATATAGAAGGGTGTGATAATCACGAGTTTTTAAAGATTTTAGCATGAAATATCTTCTGTTGACCCGTTTAGATGTGTTTCTTGAATAACCATCAGGAACATTAATAGTCTATACTAATTACATAAATTTATTCTTTTCTGTAGGTTTCATCCAAAAAGAAGCACAAGGAACTTGCCATTTATTTTCACCAATTCACACATGATGCAATGCTGGTCTGATTCCCCAATCCACCAAGTCACGCAGATATCATAAATCAACTTTTTTCCTTTCCCTTAAAATTTAGAAAAATCTAAAGAAACATTTCACATATATTTTTTTCAGTGAGCATTTCATCTAAGAAATAACGTAAAAAATTGATTGATCAGTAAAGAAAATCATATATGATACTTCTCTTCTTCCAATTATAACAGTTTTTAGTTGAAACATTATTTCTCTTTATATATTTCATTTGACCGATCCTAAATTAGAAAATGAAATCTTTCAATTCATTAAGCACATCAGTTTCATAAACACGCTGAGCTGGATCATCGGTCTCCATGGTATTGTCAAATATTTGACGGTTATTTCTATATTGATGGTCCATATGAAAGAATTTTTGATTTCCCATAAAAATAAAACTACAACGAAATTTCATTATTCTAGATCATGTATTCTTCGTAAAAACAAGACATGATATTTTTCCCTCTATACTTCATCTAGACATCATGGCATAAGTAGGAAAATCATTGATCGTCCACATAATCCCAGCACGCATCTGAAATATGTCTTTCGAACATGCATCGTATGTGTGCACACCCACATCCCAAAGAAGTTCAAACTCATTTATTAATGGTTTGATGTATACATATATATCATTGCTGGGATCAGAAGGGCCTGATATGAGTATACTCGTGAAAGTGAATTGGTTTTTCATAAACAACCATGGGGGAAGATTATAAATGTGTATAAAAAATTGTCCATTTGATGTGAGATGTAAGAATTTCCCCAAAAGGATTAAAAACATCACATGAAAGACCCAACATTACATTATGCACGTCAGTTGAAAAATTAGGATATCGAGCATCAAATCTATGACATGAAAATTCATCTACAGGGTGAAAAAACTCATCATTAGTCTTATTTCTCTCATTATCATTCCATAGCATTTTTATTGATATTTTATCAGACATAAAAATATTCTGGAGTCTATAAATCAATGTAAAGTGAAACATTACTATTTTGTGGCACATGAGATAGTGTTTGATCATCTTTTGGCTTCCATTAGGATGTGCCACATTTTATACAATCATTTCATTCAGAAATTTCATCCTAGAAGAAACAGCAATCTTTCGGGCAAGAATGAATCTTGTTTCTTGAAAATCAAAATTCCCCAACTAACTTCCATTCCATATAGTGTTTTTAGGTAATATCTACATCATTTGAAAGTATGTCCTTTAATACGATAAGAATTTAATAGATGGTAGTATTAGAAATCCCATACATATTTTTCCCATGAAACAATCAGATAAAAATTCCATCTTTTTCATTTTATCGGATTGTCAATATTCCGGAGTCGTTGTAGCATCATTCTATTTTTTCACCCTGATATAATCATAATTTTCATTAGACGCATCATGTATTCTCATATTGAAATCATCAGGAGTCTGAATCCATTTTTTTCATGATGAAGTATAAATACAAAATGGTCATATAACAAATTCTACAATCTAGTCCTCCCATTTGGATCATTAGAAATTTTTTATTTCATTTTCTCCGCATTTTGATACCACAAAGAGTAGTTTACGCGAAAACCAAATTTGGTAATGTGGTATTTTAATACTTCATGGCTTGACCAAGGTCTTCCAAAACAATTTTAACACTTGTAGTGTATGTGACCACTTGTTGTAGCATTGTGAAATAAAAAATATAAAAATCTCCCCAAATTATTTGGAACATTGCTTGAGATATGATCAGACTCATACATCCAAATTATAACCATTATGATATAAAATTGTTATAAGTAATTTTGTCAAAATAAATTCAATCAGAATGAAGTTTCATTGAATAAATATTTAAGTAAATGAGAATTTTTCAGTTTATATGAAACCATAACTGAAGGACTACTCTATATGTGAATAATAATATAAAAGAAAAACATATTGTATTTATAAAAAAATGTCATTGAAGAACAATAAATGATTGTACAAGATCAGGTACACTTGTGGAGGGGAATTATTTGGGAGTTGAGTAAATTTTCTATCGAGGAAATTTTATATTTTAGCAGATTATTTGACTGATCACATACAGTGCCCAAGGTGGGGGGTGTCCAGGGGGTGGGGGATGTCCAGGGGATGGGGGATATCTCGGGGGGGGGGGGGTTCCATTGGGTTTGGGGGTTATCTACCAGGGTCGGGGTGTATGGGGGGTTGGGGGATCATGGGGGTGTGGGTGTCTGGGGGTGGTGGGCAGATGTCCGGGTGGGGGGTGTCCATAGGGAGGGGGGTTGTCCAGGGGCTAGGGGGTGTCCAGTGGGTTGGGTATATCTAGGTGTAGGGGGTTTCCAAGGGGTGGGAGGGCTTTTCACAGAGGTGGGGGTGTCCGCGGGGTTGGGGGTGATTTTCCAGGGGGTTGGGGGCTGTCCAAGGGGGTTAGGGGTGTCCGGGGAGTGGGGGTGTTCAGTGGGATGGGGTTGTCTGGGGGGGTGGGGGTGTCTGGGGGGTGGGGTCACCCAGGGGGTGGGTTGTCTTTACATAGGGGTGGGGACTGCCCAGGGGGGTATGAGGTGTCTAGGGGGTGGGCGGGTTGTCCACGGGGATGGCGGGGCTGTCTATGAGGGTGGAGGTGTCCATGGGGTGGGTTGTCTAGGGGTTCGGTCCTATCCAGGGGGTTGAGGGGTGGTGCTTTCCAGGGGGTGGGGGAGTCCGAGGGGATTGTGGTGGGGGGGGGGCTAGGTGTTGTGGCTTTCCAAGGGTGTGGGGATGTTTAGAGGGTTTGGGGGGTTTTCCATGGGCGTAGGGGGTCCAGGGGGTGGGGTGTTCAAGGAGTGGGGGTGTCAAGGATGGGTGATGTCCAGGGGTTTGGGGAATGTCCAGGGGTGGGGGTTGTCCTGGGGGTTGGGGGTGCTTTCCACGGGGGTAAGGGTGTCTAAGGGGTGGGGTGTCTAGTCGATAGGGTGATGTCTAGGGGGTAGAGGTTTTCCTGGGGGTTGGGTGGTGGTCTGTCCACGACAGTGGGGTGGTGTCCATGGTGGAGGGTGTTTCTATGGTCGTGGGGGATGTCCAGGGGGTTGGTGTGTCTTTCCAACGAGGGTAGGAGGTGTCCAGGGGGTTGGTTGTGTTTTTCAAGGGGTAGGGGCTGTCCAGGGGGTGGGGGTGTCCAGGTAACATTGATAATCAAGAAGCAAAATTTCATAACACTATTAACCTATAATTTCCATTGGAGAGGGGTTCATTACTCACATTTCCAACACAAACCTATCACTATATAATTATCCAAAAATATTAAGATAAATAAAACACTCTAATTTTGATTCCTAATGCCCAGAATAAACGAAAAACATTAGAATCATAGCATGTACACAACAACACCATAGCTGGACCTCCACAAACGTCAAATACTATCAACTAGAAGTGAATTATTACATGCACATGACCGTGTTATTTTGTTTTATGAGATATATGTCAGATATTAAATAATTTGTCGGCATTAATAGAATTGGTGAGTACTATGATGGTTATAATCCTTTGTTATGGATTTCTTCCAATGATATAATATAATATAAATACCGTAATAATTTTTTATAACTACCTATGAAAATTGTAACAGGAATTCCTAACACTCAATTTCAATTTCAAAAAATATTACAAGTGAATGGCCAAACCGCTTGATGGAGTAGTAATAAATTATCATGTAATAGAGTAAATTTTGGTTCTATCAGAATTAAAACATGAAAATTCCCCCAAACCCACTCTACTAGTTCAGGTGGAAGCTCCACTTCATTGAATGACTTATTGTGTGGGTATCATCATCTAAAAGTTAGAGTGATATATTTCAAAGACAAAATTTAGGGGTACATTCATAACGCATGAGTATCTTATCATTCCTTTAGAGATAAATGAATATATAATTATATTTATTTATAACCAATGAAATTATTTCAATAGACCATAAATTTAAAATAACCAAAGATAAAATAACATTAGATCATATTAACCTCTTCAATATCTATAAAAATTATTCTATGCAAATAAATCACAACAAAACCCCAACCAAAAATGATATATTTATTGTGTTCATAAGGGGATCATAATACAATGTACATTGCAACAAAATTAAATGAAAAGATCTAAAACAAATGAACGCACAAGTACTGATTTAAAATGGAAGAACAACAATTACTTGAATCAAAGATAGATGCCCGGTTGGAAATTAGAATTAGCACCCTTGAGAGAAGGTTAGGAAGTAGGGTTAGAACCACAACCTAAAATGATATCTTCCTTCTATTCATAAGGGGATCATTATACAAACTACATTGTAGTGAAATATAATGAAAAAATATAAAATAAATGAACTCACACATAACGAATTAATGTGGAAGAACAAATCATTGAGAAAACAAACATGATGTGGTGGGAATTATGGTTCGTGTCGAGATTTAGGGACAAATCATAGATATGGTAGAGATTTATGAAAAATATTCGATATGGTGCATCGACATCTTGTTTAGGGAAAAACTTTTTAGATATATGCAGTTTGATATCTCTGGAGGCTGCAATTTTTGGGGATTTTATTTCCCCATGGTTTACAACCGTTGGGAAAAAACAGTTAACAAAACAATACCCAACGGTTTGTTTAAACTGTTGGGAAAAAATTCTTAACCATACTATATCCAACAGTTTCCTTGAACCATTGGGAAAACAAATAAAAAGATTATAATATACCAATGGTTCTAGATAACCGTTGGTATAGTGGCCTTCTCCCAACAGTATTTAAACCATTGAGAGCACTGTGATGGTATAGGTGGTATATCCATGAGTGGTTATTTATATACATATTTATATATGTATAAATTCATGTGAATGTAAGTGTGATGTGTTACTTCAGGTGGTTTCCATCCAAGAGAGGCATGGTTGTAGAAGGTTCCCTATGACCAACCCCTTAATTTTAATTCCATAATTGCTTGATTGTTTTAAATAATTTTTTTTGCTATAAATGTTGTATATGTATAGACTATGTAATATAGATTTTTTTAAATGGTTCTTAATTTGTTTTTCATAATTTTTCTTCGTTTAAAAAATGTGATTTTCTAACTTATATATGCTCCCATCCTTGTTTTGAAAAACACATGGTTTTTCATATGAATTTGATATTATATGGTATTTTTCCTTTCATAAACGTTTTTCCTTATTTTAATCATGGTTTCAAGCTTGTTTTTAAATGATTGGTCGCTTGGTATTTTAATTTGGCTTTTAAATGGATTTGGAATGTGTTGGGTGATAATGATTTTTTAAAAGCAATCTATGCCTTACAAAGTATTGAGGGATGTTTGGAACATTGAAAATGGTTTTTGAAAATTATAAACCCCTGTTAATTCATTCCACCCCTTGTTTTAGAAAAATTATGTTTATATTAAATGTTTCATTTGTGATATTTATAATGACCAATACTTTACATACATGGTTATTACATCAGAATTGAAGCATACTTATTACAACATATACCAAAACCATGATAGGACCATATAGGTATAATGCCTTTAGAAACTGGGAAACATAAACAACTGGTTCATAAATCATCTACATTGTCTCCAATTTATTTCATCATATCTAGAGTTCCATTTTTTCATATCCAACTTATTACTCTTCTTCCTGACCTGGGGAAAAGAAAACATCCAAAAGGGTGAGCTAAAATGCTCAGTAAGGGTAAAAAAAGAAAGATCAATCATATCATATTCCTAAGAACATAACATTTTGAAAATCTTATCCTGAAAAAGATATCATAATATCATAACATGGGATAAATCATAGTAGAGAAATATAGTCCCAATAATCATTACATAAAACATGAAACTTTGTGGAATACACAAATAATCATAAAAAAATTTCATATTAGTCAAGACTCATTGCCAAGACTATCATAGCGGACAAAGTCCATTACAGAAGCGAGTTCACTCCTTGTTCCAGTCCTGTATCACTGAACCAGATTAAATTTTCGTTCATGTCGTGTCTATCTCATGAGATATAAATCATTACCCAATTCATTGGAGGGATTTATAGGTCCCACCCATCTCATAATGAAACCATTCTTATGTGTTCCACAAAATCATAATTCATACATCATATCATAACCCATGTAATAGAATGGTATTCTTAAACATCATACCCTCATAACATAATCCATATAAGATAAAAAACATCATAAAAATAATTCAATCATAACATAATCAAATAAATGTAATAATAGGGATGTAAAAAGAACCCAAAGTCATCTTAGATGGAAAATAATTTTGATAAAACACTTGAACTCCATTCTTGATGAAAATATCCTTTCTTCTTCAAAAACATTTTTTCCATTCTCAACATGTCATACAATTTTAAAACTAAAAGAAGTTAATTGAATAAAAACTTGAAAAGTTGTTATATAGGATTCATTTAAATAATATTCTATGAAATCATAAAAATCCATTCACGTCGTATAAGTTAAAAATAAACATTCTTCTCGTACTTTGGTCGGAAAAGAAAAACAGTACCTCATACTGAAAACGACAAAGGATTCCTTTCGTATCTTTTACCAAAAATACAGCAATAGGTAAAATTGGACTTAATAAATTGTATGAGGATAGAAATAAAATTACATATTGATGGAACATGGATTTTGATGATAAATATTCCCCATTAAATACCAAAGTATAAACAATCTCGTATAAAAATTGAGATTTGTGAGATTTTCCCTTACCTTAGGTTTGATATGCTTTGTACGTATCCGAACATATTTTATAATGATTTAAACAATGTAATTAACTTATTCTAGAATAATATTCATTGTTAGGATATCCTTTATGGTAATATTCTTATCTTTTTATTAGTAATATTTCATTTATAGTTGTTATTCAGGTGTTTATTTCTTTATGTTCTTATGCATTTTTTGTCAAATAAATTCTTATTCCACTTTTTAGGTTATAGATATATCATTAAAAAAATTGTATTAGTATAATATATATCATATTTATTCATTCAATTCATTTATATAATCATGGTTTAATTAATATCATGTAGAACAAATCACATCGCACCGTGGAGACGGTAAGCCATATGTACGCACGAGCGACGATATCGTTCCCATAGCTATTGAATGGTATTAGAGTGGATAATAGAATATCTCAGAGTTAGTATCATGTTATAATAATCATATATAGTTTTTATTTACACCATTATACCCATCCATGTAAGGTGGTGGTGGAAAACAAATTTCACCACGGCATGAAGACGGTATTCCATACGTACGCACACTCAGTCATTTCATTTTCTGTAGGATGGATATAAGGTGAAATAGGGTTGTTTCATATTTATAATAACATATCATTAGATTATTGATACTAATTTTGTTACTTTATAATGAAAAATATAAATAAGAGGATGTAGAAGAAGAAAAAAATTCGAAAGAATCGGTCACAGATATTACCTCTTCTTCGACACGCCTCTTTGAAACCTCCTCATAGGGAACTAAAATTGGTTTTTGAAGAATACCAGGACCATTAGTATGTTGATAGAAAAGTTTATAAGGTAAATGTTCAGGGTTTGGAAGAGCTTGAAAGCACAAAAATGTGTGAAGAGGAGAGGGAGGAGGTTCCCTTTTATAAGGGAGGAGAGGGGCATCTTTGGAGATCTAAAAAATATTAGTTTATAATAAATTGAAACCCCACTTAAAAACGTCCCAAATTACTCAAATCTATGATTATAGGATATAGGGTTGTAATATCATCAAAAAATAAAATTTATACAAGTTTGGAATTTATTTTAAACATTATCAACTTGAATTATCCTTATTTAATCTATTTAATTTTATTTGTGATAATAATATTCTAAATTTTAAATCATTATAAATAATTAATTATATGTTGTGAATTGTCTATAATTGTATAATTTATGAAATTTTAGACCATAAAAATTTTAATTTATAATTTTTAAATATTTTTCTGATTTTTAAACAATTTTATAATATGATATTTTTATAAAATAACAATAGTTTCATTTTGGACACTATTCATTTATTTGAATTTATATAAACTCCACACATAATATATATTCGAAGTAATAGATTTAAGAGATTCCTAACATATAATATTTATCTATAAAATTCTCGGATCACATTAAACAGTTTATATAATATTTAATTTTATATTTGTAAAACCATTTATATGATATTTCAATCAATAAAATAATTTCAACATCACTATTGTGTCATAATTAATGAAAAATATTTAATCCCTAAAAATTATAAATAAATTCACATGATGTATAAAATGTTATTATATTTCTGGAGACTATTAATTTTCTATGTGTTAGGATGTTTATCACTAAATTAAAATAATTATACTTATAAGATTAAAGAGAGTGACATATTGTCACTTTCTTTGGTTTTAATAATAATTATATCATTTTCATGGTCCATTGACCAATAAATAAGTTTATTCCAACCCTTACGTGATATGGGTCTACTTTTATTCTTCCAATATAATTTTGGAAAGTTTTAGGGTAATTTTACAATCTTATTTTTACCCTTAATTACCCGATTAACCTTTAACTGTAGTAAATAAAAATTACCGTAGTTACTATTCATAATATCAAAAAAATAAAAGTATCCTATTAACATAATTTGGACCCACTGAATCCAAATATGGAATCTATTTTTCAAAATTCAAAACATAGAAGTTTCAGTAATTAATATAAAATTAATCCCGTTGTTAGGCAAACTAGTTTTAAAAGTTAAAACATTGCCAAAGATTGAATTGTTTTTATCTATAAATTCAATGTAAAATTAATGCTAATGACATAATTTATATTAAATGGTAAAAATATATTCTATATTTATTTTAAAACCATTCAATAATATATTTTAACCATATAAATTATTTTGATGAAAAATGTTGTTTTCAATCAAATATTAGATTATTTTTACTATTCATCAAAATATGAAAGTAATCAGAAAAGTATCAAAAATTTATCCAATGTAAATTTTTATATCCGGATTAAAAGGAATAATTTTATTTTGTAAAATTGAACATATAAACTTTTCAAAAATTAGATTTAAAATCTTTACAGTATCAAAAGGCGGAAAACTACATTTTTAAACAAAAAAAAATTCTTTTATCCGAAGAATTGATTTTTTTCTCGCATCATATGTAAAATGAATTATAATGTAATATAAAATTCAAAATTTTTTTAATAATATTTATAACAGCTACTTTATATAATATTTTAATAACATATCATTGTTTAGTGAAACTCGATATTGCGTACAAGACAAGCTATCGAGGAAGGTTGCTCTTGCATATAATGTAAGCCAAGCTAGTGTTGAATGTAGTGAATGATTCCTTTGATGTTGTGTTTACCGTAAGACATAAAAAAATATACTTCTCATAAAATACCAGGAAGTTACATTCTAACCCCCTTAAAATGAATTTCCCCTTCGAAATTCGTCACTTCATAACAAACAGATGAGGATACCTCCCCCTCATCATATCCTCAAGCTCCCATGTAGCTTCTTATAATTGGTGGTTCCTCCATAAATCTTTTACCAAGAGAGTGGTCTTGTTCCGTTGAACATTTTTTGCTATGATCTAGAATCTCTATCGGTTGTTCTTCCTAATAATGTTCTTTCTCCAACGGTACAACTTCTATGCTTAGTACATGTGAAGGATTGGGTATGTACTTTATCAGGAGAGATACATGGAACACGTCGTGAAATTAAGAGAGATTCGGTGGAAGTTCCAATAGGCAAACTTCCTTCCCTACACGATATAGTATTCGAAAGAACTGATATACCTATGGCTCAGCTTTCCATTCTCTCCAAATATCCTTAATATCTTCCAAGAAGATATTCGTAACAACATTTTATCACCCACTTCAAACTCTAGGTCTTTTCTTCAGTTGTCGGCATAACTTATTTGTCGACTCTGAGTTGATCTTATGTTTTGTTGAATAGATCTGTCATTTTCTGCAATCTCATCAACAAAATCATGTCGTAATAGCTTTCTTTACCCAACTTCATCCCAACAAGTTGGAGTTCTGCATTTCATTCCATGGAGAGATTAATAAGGATCCATCTGAATACTTGAGTGAAAGATATTATTATAAGAAAATTCCACCAAATGTAGGGGTTAATCCCAACCACCTTTTAAATCCATAGAGCAAGCTCTTAACATGTCTTCAAGAGTTTGAATTTTTCTCTCAAACTGACCGTCTATCTGAGGATGATAAGCACTGGTGAAACTCAACACTCTATCTAGATTATGTTGAAGACTTCTCCAGAACATCGAGGTAAACCTCAAATCACAATCAGATATAATTTGAAGTGGTACTCTATAAAATCTTACCACTTACTTTACATATATCTAGGAAAGATGATCTAGATAGAAATATTCTCTAATAGAAATTAAGTGTGTCGACTTCGTAAGACGATCAACTATGACACAGATAGCATTATTGCCTTTGGATGTTTTAGAAAGTCCGGTGACAATGTCCATATTGATATTTTCCCATTTCCATTCGGGTATGGGTAATGGTTGTGACATCCCCTTAGACTTTTTTCTATCGGCTTTAACTTGCTGACAAACCAAGCATCAGGAGAAAAATTCAGCAACATCTATTTTCATGTCATCCAACTAGAAGTACTCTTTCAGGTCCCTATAGATCTTCATGCTTGCAGGATGAATAGAGAATGAAGAACTATGAGCCTCATCCAGGATCTCCTTCTTTAATTCCAGTATGGGAGGAACACAAACCCAATTCTGTAACCTTATTATTCCATCACAATCTAGGTTGAATTCAGAAACATTTCTCATATTTTTTTGTAACTCTACATCTTCGTTTTGTGCCTCTTTAATAATCACATGTATAGATGGTTCAACATTCATTTGATAAAGAAAAGATTTTTCCCCTTCCATTATAACTCCAAGATCCGTCATTTGTAAATCCATTAATTTTGGATCTTTTGTGATCCTCATAATGGATAAGATAACTTGGTCTTGTCGACTTAATGCATCTGCCACCTTGTTTTCTTTCCCAGGGTGATAATGAATTGAGCAGTCATAATCCTTAACCAAGTCCAACCATCTTCATTGGCGCATATTCAACTCCTTTTGTGTGAAATTATACTTTAAACTTTTATGATTAGTATAAATATCACACCATTCACCATAAAGATAATGTTTCAATATATTTAATGCAAAGATTACCGCGGCTAAATCCAAATCATGAGTTGGGTAATTTTGCTCAGGGATTTTCAACTATCGTTAGGCATAAGTTATCACAGAATCATTTTGAATGAGAAGACACCCAAATCCCTTCATGGATGCATCATTGTCGATCACAAACCTTTTTCCACTATAGGGCAGTGTGAGCACAGGTGCATTGGATAACCTTCATTTTAACTCCTTGAAATTATCTTCACACTCCTCCATCCAAACGAAAAAATCTCCTTTTCAAGTCAACCTGGAGAGTGGTGTCACGACCCGTCCTCGGGGCCCATTCCGTGACTACCCCATACCGCCTTCCATAGGCTAGGAGCTGGTGACAAGCACTAAAGGCGTAAATCACGATAAAAAGGGAAGGCTTTGACTTTATAATGTAAACAAACACCACAATGTAAGAAAGATGAAGTAAACACTAAGTAAAATGGGTACAAATGTAAGTGATGGAAAGTAGATGGGCCAGAATACAAACCCAACTGAAAGTAAAGTAGAACCAAAAAGAATGTACAACAACTGAAATGTAAAGAAGCATCGTCGAGCCATCCACTGGAAATCCCACCCGAAGTGTGGGTACAGATAGCCTCCTCAGTTCATTGGGTCCAGCCGTCCGCTCCGTGTACGTTCCACCCAGTGGTCCACCTCCAGGTTCGGAGTTTCTCCACAAGCCTCAACCACGATTAGTGTTGTCCGTCGTCTACGTCCAAAAAAACGTAGTGCGGGAATATCCCATGCAGGGGTGAGGATACGCTACTCAGTAGGGACCCCGAGACCCCCGAAGGTCTCCCCGAATCCACAAAGGATAATCCAAAAAATATAGATACAATCACGAAGTAACTACCAACTCTACTTAGGTATATGCCCATACATATACCTAAGTCATCAATTAATGTTCGGCCCAACATCCAAGCCCATGTTCGATCTTGTCTACACAGGATAGCACAATCCAATCCACAAAGGATAACACATCCCAATCCACACAGGATAGAAAAACAATCATATTGAAGACAGTGATTGAAACGTCAAGAATCAGCTCACATAGGTATACTTCTTCATCAGACGAAAGAGATGATCAGATATAGCCACTGATTCATCTATGATTTCAGAGCCACATAGGATACAAGACCAGCTATGCTATCAGACCCACAAAGGATACAAGACCATCTACTCTGCCGGACCCACGTAGGATACAAGTATAGAGTCAAATACTGCCGGACCCGTCTAGGATACAAGAACAGTAGTCATATAATTCCATACCCACAAAGGATACCAGAATAGTAGTCATCGTCGTCGAACCCATGAGGATTCCATTATGGTCGTCGTCGATGCGGAACCCATCGAGGATCCATGTACAGTTGTCATCGTCGTCGCAGTCGCAGCCAGCTCTAGGGTTCCTGCATACAGCATGCCCAATTCCGGGAGGGTCTCCTCCACGAGCCAAGAGGGTCGATACATCACCTTACACGAATTCCGGATTTGATGTATCCCAAAGTTCCGTCTCGTCAAAAGGAACTCAACGTGACAGACGGCGCGTCAATCAGACACCCGGTCTGAGAGTTATTGGCTTTTTCGTTCCAAGGGCCGGTTGGTTTTAAGACAAAACCAACCCGACAATACTCTAAATGCATCTAAACCTCAAGCGGAGTAATTAAAAATGTCCATCTCACTATGTGGAGTCCAAAAAAGTCGACGGCACGTCAATCGGATGTCCGGAGCTCATGTTATAGGCGTTTCTGCTCCGAGGACCCGTTTCATTTTGTGGTCGAACCAACCTGGTCATATATAGAGTTCTCTGAAATCATTAGTTTAATATACCAAAACAAACGTCTCTATCCAAGGATCACTATGAAAATGACGGTTCAGCGATCGGAGGTCTGTAGCACATGTTAAAGACCTTTGAACGATGCTGTTCGATTTTTGGGGATTTTGGGCCCGGACCGACCCGGCCCGAGACCCCCTGGGTCGGCCCGAACTGAGCAACCCAACCCAGGTCCGGGTCCGACCCACTAGGGTGCGACCCGTCACGGCTGGCACAGCTCAGCCTAGCCGGCGCGGCCTGTCCGGCCAGGCACGGGCACCGCGTGCTGCCCGAACGCCGAAAAGGGGAGAGCCTCCAGCCCCTTTGGACCGAACAGCGGACCCCACGGGGTCCGCCCTGCTGCGCTGACCATGGGTTCAAACCCCCGGTTTTTTCGGATCTGTCTGGCCGTAACGGCTGGCCAGTTATGCCATGTGGGACCCCGTGGTCCCGCCCTCCATGCGCCGGCACGGCGCGACGGCGCCGCGCCCCTCCGCCATGGCCCCGCTCCGGTCGTGGCCTATTTCGGCCTCAACGGTGCGGCGCGATGGTGCCACACACCCTCGCCGCGTGATATTCCTCATTCAGGCGTCGTGCCTTTGCACCGCGCCCCCTCCATCCCAAACCACTGTGGTGAACATCCACAAAGGGGGAGGAGGATCGGCCATGTTTATGCGGTCCGACCTCCTCCCGTTAGAATGATAACTGGCAGCCCAGAATAAAACAAATTTGACAAAGAAAGCACAAATTTAATCCATTAAATTTGAACTTAAAACCCCTACATCGATGAAGTCTTCAAAAGAAGATTGTCATGGGAAGCAGTGTCACGAGGGTGGTTCGTTGATGTTGTTGGCGAGCGTCCAAGAAGAGGATGTCGTCTCACACCAGCTACAATGAAGGGAGATATCGGCACATCATCTCTCCTTGGTGCTCCGACGTTCTTCTCGTTCTTCAACGAGGAATAAGATGTTCTTTAGGACCGCAAGAGTTCTATCCTCTATTCTACTCAACGAATCAACCAACAATAAAATAAGACCTTGTCTTTTTTTATTCACACACACACATGCCAACATTAATTTGAAATTTAAAAGATCTAATTCAATTAATTAACTTAATTGAAGAGCATTTAACAATCAAATTAAATGCGAGAGTTGTTAGGTCCACTAGGCTGGATACCCTGAGAGGGGGGGGGGGTGAATCAGGGTATGGCCAATTAAAAATTAATGCCCGTTCTGATCTTGTTTCGCTGTTAAGCAAAACACTCTTCTCTCTTTTTCCTGCTGCACGATATATACAGAAAGTAAAGCAAGCACAGGACACAACAATTTTACTTGGTTCACCGCTAAGGGCTACGTCCAAGGAGCATACGCCGACAGGTTGCCGGTCGTACCAAATTCCACTAATCTTCACTAGCTGTGGATTACAAGGTTCGGGCTAGATCACTTCTATGCCCAGGCTCACTGCCTTTACAAAATTTAGGGTCAGCTCACTGCTTTCCCAAGGGTCACTCCCTGTTTCTCTCTCCCTGGCTCACTGCCGGTGGAGAGGATCACCTTCTTCCTCTTCCTAAGCTCACTGCTCTTGGAAGGGAATCCAATCACAGTTTATAGACCTGTAGGTCTCTTCATTTCCATTAAGGAATGAATCTTTCTCTGTATGTAGATGCTCTGTTGAAGTTCAACTTTCACCCGTAGATGAATACCCCTTTGCCACTATCCACTGGGCAAACAACCTTTGGAAAGACCTTCGCAAAGCACCCTACAATGCGAGGATCCCAATTTCGCAAAGCTCAACCAAGCCTTCGCGAAGCTCCTGACTTTTCGCGAAGCTCACTCGCGAAGCTCACTCGCGAAGCTCTTTCGCGATGCTCAAGCCGTCGCAAAGCAACGACCCTCGCGAAGCTAAGTAAGCCAACGCGGAGCTCGCAGGTTTCGCGGTGCTACAATAGCCGCCGCGAAGCACCTCTTTCGCGAAGCACACTGGCTCCGCGAACCACCTTCGCAAATCGAGAGCAAAGTATTTTCTCTGAAAATTCTCTCTGCTTCGCTCGAAGGGGTCGGCCTCTATTTATAGGCGATTCCACCGACCCTCGAACTTTCCGCGCGAAGTCAACGCCACGTCATCTCAAATCGCGAAGCTCCAAAGTTTCTGCTGGAATTCTGTCCAAATCGCGAAGCTCCACGGCAATCATCCGTTCGCGAAGCTTGACGTAGTCGCGATGAATCACCGTCAACTTACCTTCGCGGCTCGCGCCTTCTCCGCGAAGCTCTCTCGCAAATCCCTTCTCCGCCGCGATGCGCTTCAGCCTCTGCCGTTCGCGAAGCTTGACGTAATCGCGAAGCATCACCGCCTCCATTCTTCTGGTCTTCGTGATTTACAAACCATGCATCCTATCTTCGTGAAATTCATGCCTTTGCCATATTAAATTATGCTCTTCATGGAAATCCTCTTTTTGCGATGCTCACCAAACTCCAAATTTTGGACCCCAAAAATTTGGCAAACACTGGGAAACGGCGCCACCTTGTACTGCTCTTTTTGTACCGCCTCCAGATCGCCCTTTCCTTTGTCATCGTTCTTTGTCAACATGGATTGTCAACAACTTCTTGGGAACTCGACAAATATCCATGAAACACCTGCTTTGTCAACAAACACAATCAACCCAAAAACACTGCAATGTTACCTTGAGGGATTTTTGCCCAACAATCTCCCCCTTTGGGTTTGTTGACAACTCTTCACAATTTTGCTCAGGATGATTGTCTGCACTTTGATACCTCACTGAGTCTTCTTCCAGCTGCTACCACCATTCGCCTCTTGCGATTGTGATAGTGTTCAAGGATTCACTTAACACGTACTCTAAGCCCACATGAGCAATGCTCGGCGTGAGAAACAAGAGTAGTATGTAAAGTTCATCAATGAATCACTTCATGTTAGACCCCAATTGTCGATTCCACCCCGATACCAATTGTTAAAATAAAACCAGTTGTTGAACCACACTGATACCAATTGGTGAATTCTTAAGTTGATACCAATTGTTGATAGCTGGACACCGTCTCACACCATTCCAACACCACTGTTCTGCTTTTATCACGATCCTCAGCTGTCGTGATTTCTATGCTTTGAACGATCACTTCTAGCATCGTCAGATTTAAAAATCTCTCCCCCTTTCTCATTGCTCCCCCTTTCTGGCTGCTCCACCTGTCAGCTTCTCCCCGTATCAATTATGATTTATCAAATCTCCGCACTATTTTCTCTCTTGAACTAACACTTTTCTCCCCCTTTGTCAAGTACTTGTCAAGCACTGTTCTCCCCCTTTGTCAACGAACCCAAAGGTCACGCCTTTGTAGTCTATAACATAGTAGAGAACACATATCAGCGCATTAGGGAAAAACACACCATACCTCGGGGAGAGGGGGGGGGGGTGGGTCCCACAGCCATGCTATTTCAAGTGCGGGGAATCGACTCAACTCCCAGAGCCAGTCGATGCCTCTCAAAAGCTTCCTTGGGTAAGGCCTTTGTCAGAATGTCTGCAACTTGTAGCTCTGTAGGCACATACTCCAACTTCACGATCCCCTGCTCAACTTTCTCCTTGATAAAATGATACTTTATCTCAATGTTCTTTGTCCTAGAGTGATGGACGGGATTTTTGCTGAGATTTATAGCACTTGAGTTATCGCACTGGATTCCGATCGGAGACTTCACTTCAACTCCCATATCTTCAAGCTGCTGCTTCATCCACAATAACTGTGTGCATGCTTGAGTGGCCGCAATATACTCAGCTTCTGCGGTGCTTAATGAAATGCAATCCTGCTTCTTGCTTAACCAAGCAATACATATTCCGCCAAGATAAAATGCACCACCTGACGTTGATTTTCTATCATCTGCTGAACCGGCCCAATCTGCATCAGTATATCCCAATAACTCTGTCTGAGATTTGTCATTGTAGGTCAAGCCGAAGTCCACCGTGCCCTTGATATACCGAAGTATTCTTTTCACTGCAAGCATGTGACTTTCCTTGGGATTACTCTGATATCTCGCTGCTTGGCATGTGGCGAAAACAATATCAGGCCTTGTTGCGGTTAAGTACAACAGACTTCCAATGATTTGCCTGTATTCTGTGATATTAACTGCCTTGCCATCCTCATCTTTTGATAATTTCATCCGGGTAGCAACCGGAGTCTTCATTTCCTTGGAATTATCCATTACAAACCTTCTTAGAACCTCCTTGGCATATTTGGATTGAGAAATGAAAGTTCCATTCCTTCCTTGTGTCACCTGTAGACCAAGGAAAAACGTTAGCTCTCCAATCATTGACATTTCAAACTCATTTTTCATGAATTCGGAAAACTGTCTGCACTGAGCTTCATCTGATCCGCCAAAAATTATGTCATCGACATACACTAGCACCATCATCCTTTGATTGTTGTCATTGCTGAAATAGAGGTTGTAGTCAACTCCTCCACGCTGGAAACCAAGCTTCTTCAAGTACTGATCAAGCCTTGAGTACCATGCCCTTGGTGCTTGTTTCAGCCCATACAATGCCTTCTTTAGCCTGCAAACTTTGTTCTCATCCTCATGAATGAGAAAACCATCTGGCTGCTCAATATACACCTCTTCTTCCAGAACCCCATTCAAGAATGCGGATTTGACATCCATCTGGAACACATTGAACTTTCTTTGCACTGCTATGGCCAAAAATAATCTGATTGTCTCCAGCCTTGCAACCAGTGCAAATGTCTCATCAACATCTATTCCCTCTATCTGGGAGTATCCCTTGCACACTAGTCGTGCTTTGTTCCGAATCACTGTGCCATCTTCGTTCATCTTGTTGCGATAGATCCATTTAGTCCCGATGACATTCTTGTCTGCTGGCCTCGAAACAATCTCCCATGCCTGGTTCTTCTCAATCTGATCAAGCTCTTCATTCATGGCCTGAACCCAGTTTTCATCTTCAGCTGCATCAGAAAAACATTTCGGCTCCACTTGAGACAAAAACGATGCTTGCTGTGATGATTTCATTCTTCGAGTCTGAACTGGAGCTGTTTGATCACCAATGATATTCTGCCTATCAATTTCAGCTCGACTCTTTGGCTTTCTCACAGACACCGACTTGACACTTTCCTCTTCATCATCAGTATCTTCTTCTGAGTCAGCTTCTGCCACTTCTGCTCCTCCTGGGTTGCTTACCTCATCATCACTTTCATCCAGGAGCTGTTCACTGGATCGTTGAGTATTCTGCTCATTTTCAACTATAGTGACATCATTGCTTTCAATTATTTTTCCCAGCCTTTTGTTGAAACATTTATACGCTTTGCTTCTCCCAGAATAGCCAAGAAATATCCCTTCATCTCCTCGTGCCTCAAACTTCCTATGATGTTCTTTGTTGAGAATGAAACACTTACTTCCAAAGATTCGAAAGTACTTCAACGTTGGCTTCTTTCCGTACCACAGTTCATATGGAGTCTTCCCTTGCTTCGGACATAACAGAGACCTGTTTGAAACATAGACCGATGTCAGAACTGCTTCCTTCCAAAATTTCTCTGGCAGGTCCTTATCAATAAGCATTGTTCTGGCCATGTTGTTGATGATCCGATTTCTCCTTTCAACTACTCCATTCTGTTGGGGAGTTCTTACTGATGAAACTTGATGCCTTATCCCATGTTTCTCGAGATAGTTTTCAACCTGACTGTTTGTAAATTCCGTACCGTTATCAGTACGAAACTTCAGAATTTTCTGCCCAAGCATCTTTTCTGATTCCCTCCTGTACTGCTTTATGCAACTGAAAACCTCTGTCTTATGGGTTATGATGAATACCCAGGCCATTCTGCTATAGTCATCAATGAAAAGTACATAGTACCTTTGCCCATTTATAGCTCGTGGTGAGATAGGTCCACATACATCAGCATGCACCAGTTCGAGCACTCTAGTTGATTTCTGTTCCTTTGGCCTGTATGTCTTTCTGATGATTTTCCCTTGTTGACAAGCATCACACGTATGAGTGCGATCACGTGATAGTTTGGGAAGGTCTCTAGCAGCATCACATTTAACGAGATCCTCCATAGATGGTTGGCATAGATGACCAAGTCACTTATGCCACAGCTGGTTTTCTTCCTCTCTGGATAAAAGACAAGTATCTTCTTCCCCACTTACAAGATAGAGATTTCCCTTTGACCTCTTTCCCTGCAGAACAGCTGCTCCATCTTTTCCTTTCACAACACACATCTTCTTGGTAAATTGGATAGAGTGCCCAGAGTCACATAGTTGACTGACACTGAGTAGATTATGACTGAGACCCTCTACTACCAAGACATCAGCACGTCTCATCTCTTTGCCCCCAAACTTGGCTTTCCCTGAGCCAACAATCTTCAGGACTTCATCATTTCCAAATTTGACAACTCCTTCTTTGTCATATTTGATGCCTGTAACAAGATCCTTATTACCCGTCATGTGGGATGTGCAACCACTATCAAGGATCCAAACACCAGATCGTTCTGATGCTTTAAGGGCAATCTCCGCCACCACAGCCTTCTCATTTTTCTTCTTCTTGGTCCATACTTTTTCTTTCACACTCGGCATGGATTGAGGCTTCTGTTCTTTCTCAGAGTATGATGGACCACCCTCATCTTGCAGAGCTGCAAATCTGTTCTGAACTTTTAACTCACTTGTTGGTTTATTGATCTGCTGCTTGCGAACATTTTGATTATTCTTTGACACATTTCTCTGAATGATTGATGTGAAATACCTAGCCATGTGTCCAAATCCTCCGCACCAAAAACAGTGTCCTTCAAAATGTGTTCTGGAAAACCGTTCTCTGTTTGGCTGTCGTCTCTGCTCATGTTCCATTCTGTATCTCTTGGCTATGGAACACACAAACTGTGAATGTCCCATTTTCCCACAGCAATAACACCTGATATAGGATGCATTCCCTCGTGATATTTCAGCACTGTGATTTCCCCTTTGGGATCTCTGAATATTCTGATTCTGTTTTGTTCCCAAATCAACCTTCACTTTCGGGATGAGTGCTTGCGGTCTGACTGCAATTGTCGCCAATTTTTGTTCTTGACTAAGCCCAGAAACGACCTTAACATCTGAGCTCAATTGCTGTTTCTTTCCTACTGAACTGCTAGGCTCCGCTTTCATCTTCTCTGTCTTCTGAATAGCCTGCTTTTCAGATATCACATTGGGGGTCAAGAGTTTATCTTGATCCTTGAGTTTTTGTCGCAGACTGACCACTTCTTCTTCAAGCTCTTTGATACATCTAACCTGCTCCTTTCCTGTGTTTGTCAGACAATCAATTTCCTTCTTTTGTTCCTCAATTTTAAGCTTATACTCAACAATATTTTCTGAGCTCTCTGGTGTTGAGGATTTTAGTCTTTCAATTTCTTCTAACAGCTCAGACTTTTCTTCATCCTGTTGTTGCATGTAGAGTTTGGCATCACGAACCACTTTATTGGCTTTCTTCGTTTTGGCTCTCCAAACATCTATCTCCTCAAGAGCTGCTTCCAATTCGGCTTCCATATCAATTCTCCCTTCAATTTCTTCTTCTTCTTTAGCATCAGCTTCTTCTCCCTTTTGAGAACTACCAACAATTGCCACCAAGGCATTTACCCCACGATCTCTGCAATTTTCTATTTCCTCAACTTCTTCATCCTCAGACTCATCTGAACTTTCAAATTCTTGTGAGAGAAGATTCTTTTTCTTGAAGAAATTTCTCTTGAATTGTTTCTTCCCTTTCAAAAAAGCTGAAGACTTCTTTTTTGGAATTTCAGCGTCATCATCATCATCATCATCTTGAAACTTCTTGGGGCATCTTGCCGCAAGATGACCAACCTTTCCACATCTAAAGCATGCTAGTGGAAGTTTACCTTTAAACTTTCCTCTTCCTCTTTGTAGATTCGAAAAAAGGAATGACATCACCTCATCTGTCTCTTCTTCTTCATTAGAATCTTCAATGGTGAGCTTCTTCATGGCCTTAAATGCCACCTCTTTAGACTTCCCCTTTTCCACAGCCTCATTATCATCGTTCCTCATTTCATATGCAACCAAGGTACTGTGCAAATTGTCCAATGTCAGCTCTTTTGGATCTTTATCTTCTAGTACTGAAACTTTCGGATTGAACCGAGGTGGAAGTTTCCTCAAGATGCGCTTTACAATCTTTATGTCTTCAATGACTTCTCCAAGACCTCGCATATCTTCCACAACAATGTTTACCCTATCAAAGAATGCGTCAACAGGCTCATTCGGGTTCATTTTCAGATCTTCATATTTGTTCCACAACACCTGCAGCTTTGCCTCACTGACTTTTGTGTCCCCTTCATATATATTCAAAAGCTTTTCCCACATGGAATGTGACGTTTTGCATGACATCACCTTTGTGTAGATGGGATTGGAAAGGGCTCCCCCTAAGGCATTGATTGATTTGGAATCAGCATCCAACTCTCTATGCTCAGCTTCTGATAAGGCACCACTATTAATATCAGCTGTGATACCATGCATAGCTGCTGAAAACACATCCATTCCCAAGGATCGGGAATAGTGTTGCATCCGATTCTTCCATATCTGAAAATTATATCCGTCGAAGATCGGAATCCCTTTATGATTGGTTACCTCCATTGAGAGAAGAACAACTTTCAACCTTTCCCTCTGATACCACTTGTTAGGTCCACTAGGCTGGATACCCTGAGAGGGGGGGGGGGTGAATCAGGGTATGGCCAATTAAAAATTAATGCCCGTTCTGATCTTGTTTCGCTGTTAAGAAAAACACTCTTCTCTCTTTTTCCTGCTGCACGATATATACAGAAAGTAAAGCAAGCACAGGACACAGCAAATTTACTTGGTTCACCGCTAAGGGCTACGTCCAAGGAGCATACGCCGACAGGTTGCCGGTCGTACCAAATTCCACTAATCTTCACTAGCTGTGGATTACAAGGTTCGGGCTAGATCACTTCTATGCCCAGGCTCACTGCCTTTACAAAATTTAGGGTCAGCTCACTGCTTTCCCAAGGGTCACTCCCTATTTCTCTCTCCCTGGCTCACTGCCGGTGGAGAGGATCACCTTCTTCCTCTTCCTAAGCTCACTACTCTTGGAAGGGAATCCAATCACAGTTTATAGACCTGTAGGTCTCTTCATTTCCATTAAGGAATGCATCTTTCTCTATATGTAGATGCTCTGTTGAAGTTCAACTTTCACCCGTAGATGAATACCCCTTTGCCACTATCCACTGGGCAAACAACCTTTGGAAAGACCTTCGCAAAGCACCCTACAATGCGAGGATCCCAATTTCGCAAAGCTCAACCAAGCCTTCGCGAAGCTCCTGACTTTTCGCGAAGCTCACTCGCGAAGCTCTTTCGCGATGCTCAAGCCGTCGCAAAGCAACGACCCTCGCGAAGCTAAGTAAGCCAACGGGGAGCTCGCAGGTTTCGCGGTGCTACAATAGCCGCCGCGAAGCACCTCTTTCGCGAAGCACACTGGCTCCGCGAACCACCTTCGCAAATCGAGAGCAAAGTATTTTCTCTGAAAATTCTCTCTGCTTGTCTCGAAGGGGTCGGCCTCTATTTATAGGCGATTCCACCGACCCTCGAACTTTCCGCGCGAAGTCAATGCCACGTCATCTCAAATCGCGAAGCTCCAAAGTTTCTGCTGGAATTCTGTCCAAATCGCGAAGCTCCACGGCAATCTTCCGTTCGAGAAGCTTGACGTAGTCGCGATGAATCACCGTCAACTTACCTTCGCGGCTCGCGCCTTCTCCGCGAAGCTCTCTCGCAAATCCCTTCTCCGCCGCGATGCGCTTCAGCCTCTGCCGTTCGCGAAGCTTGACGTAATCGCGAAGCATCACCGCCTCCATTCTTCTGGTCTTCGTGATTTACAAACCATGCATCCTATCTTCGCGAAATTCATGCCTTTGCCATATTAAATTATGCTCTTCATGGAAATCCTCTTTTCGCGATGCTCACCAAACTCCAAATTTTGGACCCCAAAAATTTGGCAAACACTGGGAAACGGCGCCACCTTGTACTGCTCTTTTTGTACCGCCTCCAGATCGCCCTTTCCTTTGTCATCGTTCTTTGTCAACATGGATTGTCAACAACTTCTTGGGAACTCGACAAATATCCATGAAACACCTGCTTTTTCAACAAACACAATCAACCCAAAAACACTGCAATGTTACCTTGAGGGATTTTTTCCCAACAAGAGTTGACATGTCAAAAATTGGAAAAGAGGGCGTGTTACACAATAAATTGAAAGAGGGAGGTTAAATGGAATTGAATGGGTGGGTATCCTGTGGGCCCCACTTCACTAATATCCTACCAAGTGGAGTTAGGATGTAGAGTGTCCCACTGAAACTTACATACGTATGTTATAACTACTTAGAATAGAAATAAAAATTGTAGCACAAATTTTTATTTCACTCTTCAGTTAACCCATTTATTTAATAACCTCACCCGAACAAACGAAACTCCAGAAAAGGTGTCCTAGGAAATTATCGACGTTGTGGTTTTTGCGGTTCCCTCGGATTACGATTCTGAGCACCGGTTCAAATTTTAGGAAAACACGCTCATTCGTTCACTGAACGTACCCGAGATAAACTTCAGAAATTGATTCCGGGAACACCGGACCTCAGAATCTAGTGTCGTCAAAAACTGGGTACTCGTAAAATCCCAAAGAAATTATGAAAAAAATTTCCTTGAAATTTACGAGTCTTTACAAGTGGAGTAGATAACCTTAAAAATCATTCACAAAACGTCGATAATATCCATCCAGACCAAGAAAACATCATATCTCAATTACTGATGTTGGTCTCGACCATCTTTCGAAAACCTCTATTATTTCTAGATCCATAGATATCCCACCATTTGAGATTATTTGACCAAAAAATGAATCTTTTTGAAGACAAAATTCACACTTGGTAAATTTGGCATAAAGCTTCTCCTTTCTTAGGGTCTTTAATACAATTCTAAAGTTATCATAATGTTATTCTGTGCTCTTTGAATAGACAAGAATATCATCTATAAAGACTACCAAAAACTGATCAATAATGTCTCTAAAGACTATATTCATTAGATCCATGAAGATATCAGGGGAATTAGTAAGACCAAATGGCATCACTATAAATTTATTGTGCCTATACCTTGTACGGAAAGCCGTTTTTGGTATATCCTCCTTTTTGACCCTTAATTGATGATTCCCGAAATGAATATCAATCTTGGAAAAGTATTGATATCCATGTAGTTGGTCAAATAAGTCTTCAATACGTGGGAGAGGATATTTGTTCTTGATAGTGATATTGTAATGTTCTCGATAATCAATGCAAAGTCTCATTGATCCACATTTCTTCTTAAAAAAGAGAACAGGTTCTCCCCAAGGTGACTCACTAGGGCGTATGAATCCTTTATCAAGATTATCTTGGAGTTTATTCTTCAATTCCTGTAACTCAATTGGGGACATTCTATATGGTGTCTTTGAAATAGGCATAGCACCCGATTTGAGTTCTATTGAAAACTCAACTTCACGATTTGGTGGAAGACCTGGAATTCCTCCGGAAAGACATCATCAAACATTAGTACAATGGGAATATTCTTAGACATGAGTTTATCTCCAACCATTTGAGATAAATAACCTTCATTTATTGGAATCAAGAACCATAAGATGGATGAAATTTACATTGGAAGGTTATATTCATCCTTGCATCAATAGGTGATAGTGGATTGATCGGGAATATTAAATGTGATTTAACGTCGTTGGAAATTGACATGAGATCCGTATAACGAAATCCAATCCATGACAAGAATCACATAAAATTCCACTATAGGTAGGATCACAATATTTTCATGAAGCACTTTCCCACAAACATCAATCAGAGAATAATTTTTAACTTTTCATGCGACTATTGTGCCATTAGGGGTTGTGACAGCTAACTCAATATCTAACTGCGGAGGTAATATGGAGATACCTTTAGAAAATTCTTCATAAATAAAAGAGTGTGTGTATCTAGAATCAAATAAAACATTTGATACTTTATAGTGGATGGTATGTGTACCTTTCACCACTTTGTTATCATACTCCACATCACCGACTGAAATTGCATGTGACATTCCTTGGTCTTTGGCCTTAAGTGTTTTTTGATGTTGTTCATCAATAAAAACCCTTGGATTATGGAATTGATTGGAATAATTCCCCATTTCCTTGCACATGAAACATTGAAGTGTATGAGGTTCATTCTATGTATCTCTTTCTTTGTTCGAATAATTAGACATCTTCTTCCCATTATTTCTACATTCATTTTCCCAATGACCTTCTTTTCCACACTTAAATCATTTAATAGTCCCTTTTAGAAAATTAGCTCCATGTTTCTTTCCACACTTTGAACATAAGGGAAAACCCATATTATTTTCTGTGTAGTCTTTAGATTTTCCTTTGAAATCCATTTTCATCTTCTTATCAACCCCATTTGATTGATGGGTTATTCCAATCTCCATCTCAACCTTGAGAGAACATCGAAAAATTTCCTTGTAGCTATTGAATTCCCTTATGGATAACCCACTTTGGAGACATGGGTTAAGCAAATAAATAATCAATTGATCTTTCTCTTAGGTAGGAAAATAATTCTGGAAGCGTACCTTGCAAGTCATATAAAATCTTCTTCGTAGGTACCAATTGATTCATCATCATTTTGCCTCAGTTCGAGAAACTCCTTCTCTATCATTGTTTGAAGAATACGAGGACAATACATATTGACAAATAAGTTCATGAACTCGTCCGATTCCATGGACTCAATTTTATCTATTTTCCTTGTATTCTTGATTAGATTACACCATTTATCAGCTTCAACTTCTGAACGATATATTTATACTATGAATTTTTCATGTTCAGAACATTGAAGGACTGAAAATATCCTTTCAGTGGTACTGATCCATTTTTCAGCCACTAATGGATCAGAAGACCCGCTGAATGAAGGTTGAAGCTGCCTCACGATGGATTCAATAGAATGTTTATCCTTCTTTTGCTCATTTGGAAGTCCTGTATGATTCATATCTTGATAAAGTTATGTAAGCATGGATACAATATTTTTTATTCCAGCTACCATAACGTTTGGTTTCTCAGGGGGGCAATCATTGCATTGTATGTCGCATTCAGCATTAACACGGTTCCTTCGGGTTCCATCCATTGACTAAAAACAAGAAGCATTATGTGAGAAACACTAATTACAATAGGAAAACCACATAATCAGTAACAAAATGTCACACTTTAGGTCTTATCATTGGTTATTCAGGGCCATTTCTAAAACACTAAGATTATGTTCTATGCTTAAACATATACTTATGGTTCTTACTAAGGCTTTCACATCATAGATTCCAAAGGTTGACTATACCTTTTCTATGATATCAACTATTATGGCCCATACAGTACATACTTTATTATTACATTAGAATTGATGCATACTTATTAAAACATATAATAAAACCATGATTGGTTCGTATACGTATAGTGTCTTTAGAAACTGGGAAACATAAACAACTGGTTCATAAATCATCTACATCGTCTCCCATTTATTTAATCGAATCTAGAGTCCCTTTTTGGCATAGCCTACATAATACCCTTCTTCCTGACCTGGGGAAAAGAAAATGTACAAAAGGGTGAGGTCAAATGCTCAGTAAGGGTAAAAAAGAGAAATATCATTCATATCATATTCATAAGAAGATAACATTTTGAAAATCATAACCTGCAAAAGACATCATAATAACATAACATGGGATAAATCATAGTAGTGAAATGTAATCCCAATAATCATAACATAAAACATGATACTTTTTGGCATACATACATAATCATAGAAAATCATTTCATATTAGTCAAGACTCGTTTCCAAGACTATCATAGCAGAAAAGTCCATTACTGAACTGAGTTCACTCCTCGTTCCAGTCCTGTATCACTGAACCAGATTAACTTGTCGTTCCAGCCATGTCTATCTCATGAAATATAAATCATTACCCAATGCATTTGAGAGACATATAGGTCCCACCCATCTCATAATGAAACCATTCTTATGTGTTTCACAAAATCAAAAATCATACATCATAGCATAACCCATGTAATAGAATAGGATTCTTAAACATCATACCCTCATAACATAATCCATATAAGATTAAAGAACTTCATAAACTTAATTCCATCATAACATAATCAAATAAATCTAATAATAGGGATAGAAACAGAACCCTATATCATCTTAGATGTAAAATAATTTTGATAATTATTATTTTTTACAATTTATTAATATTTAATACTATTTAGTACTATTTATTACTAACTGTTACAATTTATACTAATTATTACTATTTATTACTAATTAATACTATTTATTACAAATTAGTATTATTTATTACTAATTAATAATAATTACTACTAATTACTATTATTCTATAGTAATTACTACTAATTACTGCTAATTAGTACTATTTAATACAGATTACCCCAATTTGATACTAATTACTAATATTTATTAATAATTTCTCCTATTTATTACGAATTACTACTATTTATTACTAACTACTACTATTTATTTGTAATAACATCTATTTATTACAAATTTTTACTATTTATTAATAGTTACTAAAATTTATTAGTGACTATTAAAAACTATTTATTATTATTTATTACTATTTATTTCTATTTACTACTATTTACTACTAATTACTACTAATTAATTTTAATTACTAATATTTACTACTAATTACTACTAATTACTTCTATTTAGTACTAATTACTACTAATTATTAAAAATATCTACTATTATTTAGGAATAACTACTATTTATTAACAATTTCTAATATTTATTACTATTTATTACAAATTAATAATATTTATTACTAATCATTACTATTTATTACTAATTATTACTAATTATTAATAATTATTTCTATTTATTAACTTTTACAAATATTTATTAACAATTTCAATTATTTGTTAATAATTACATCAATTTATTACTAATTACTACTATATATTACTAATTGCTACTATTTATTAATAATTACTACTATTTATTACTAATTATTACTATTTATTACTATTTATTTTTAATCACTATTATTTATTACTAATTACAACTATTTATTACTAATTACTACTAGTTACTACTAATTAATATTATGTACTAGTATTTACTACTAATTTCTACTAATTACTACTAATTATAAATAATTATTACTAATAACAAATATTTTATTCTAATTATTACTAACTATTATTATTTATAACTATTTATTTATAATGATTAATAATTATTACTATTTATTACTATTTATTACTAATTATTACAATTTAAAACTAATTATTACTATTTATTACTAAATATTACAATTTATTACCATTTATTTTTAATTATTACTAATTATTACTGTTTATTACTGTATATTACTATTTATTACATTTTATCACTATTTATTACTAATTATTTGTAATAATTACTAATTATTACTAATTATTAATAATTAGTGCCAATTTGTACTGTTTATTAATAATTAGAACAAATTATTACTAAATAGTACTATTTATTACTAATTATTTTTACTAATTAATACAATTTATTATGAATTATTACTAATCATATTATGTACGCCACACACATCATATTGATAGGACATCTATTCATGCATGTAAAAAATTATTCAGCAATCATTTTCCAATGATTTCATGATTATATGAGATTGTTTGCTTGGTTTTGATCCTTTTTCATTTCTTCAAATTTGAGGTATTTCATAGGATTTCTATTTTTTTACATCCTATTGTTGGCTTTTTCCCATATGTTATTATGGTAAAATTTATATCATATGTTTATAATCTTGACCTTGATGTCTATATTTTTTCTATAACTTCCATTACTAATTACACAACATAAACATTCCCTTCGTTTATAAATCTAGTTTTTAGTATATACATCTACTTTATTTTTAACTACTAATTCATCCCTGATAACTAATTCAGATTCAATTACTATTTTTGGCTTCATTAACTTTCTATACTTATTTTGAGGTTAATATTTATATTTTTTTCTATTAACTTTTTTTTCTCATATTAATTATATTTTTATATCTGATGAATTATTCTGCTAACTTTTACCTCGTCTCATTGGAAAATATTTCACTTATTGTTATGCTACTATTTAATGTTTTTTATCTAATTCTCTAAGATTCTATAGTCGAATTTTTCATTTTCATAAAAATTTCCTTCTGTAATTATTTCACTTATTTCTTCTTCTTCTACATCTTGATTTTGGCATTTCATCTTCTAGACTTTTGTTTTTCTTCCTATTTTATTTTATTTTTTCTCAAAATTATTTTTCTTATTTTAGTTTTATTTTTTCATTATGTTCTTTTTTATTTTTTCCTTTAACTTTTCTTCTATTTTTTTAATTTTGGTTATTCTATATTTTTCATTGAATATTAAATTATATTTCTCATATATTTTCCTTCCTCACGATTGGCTTCTAACTATAGTCATTTATTTTTATTCTAGATTTCTTCAACCAAATTTCATCCACATTTCCTAATTCTAAGAAATATATTTTCTTCATTCGTCATAAGTCCTTAATTTTTATTATTATATTTAATGAATTAATTATTTTCTTATACATTTAATCCACTTTTTAATATTCACCTTAGGAATTTTGGATTTTGGATTCAATATCACCTTTTGTTTTCACTTTTGGTACTATAATATCAAATGGTTTAGACTTATTATTTCTCCTTTGGCTTCTAGATTATAGATTTTCTATTTTAACATTGAATACAGTAATCCTTTTACAATTACATCAAATACATCAAATACATTTGTTTTTTATTCAAATTAAAATTAAATTTCTAATTTTCATAAAGTATTATGACTTATTGATTATGCCTTCTACTTATTTTTCATTTATATTAAACCATTTTTACATTTTATTTTTGTTATTTGAACTATTTGAAATCTTTATATTGCCTTTTAGAACATCCGTATTAATATATTGTAGATTTTTCTCCACCATTTACTGCCAATTTTCCCCGAATTTATCATTCGATCATCATTTTCAGATTTCACAATTTAGCTTTATTTCATGTTAGTTCGTTGAATTTTAATTTATGAAATTTATTTTTTGAGTTTCACTTTTACTTTGAATATTTCTAGTATTAAATTTTTTATTTTATGTCTACTTTTGAATATTCTTATGTATTTAGTTTTTCATATATTCTTGTATCATATTTTGTTAAATTTTATGTGTCTACATTATCTTCCACATCCACTACCCCTTCTTTCAAATATTTTTTACGATTTCCATTTTTTCTACTGCTCTTGATTTGGAATCTATAATTTCATCTAGTTAATCTATTTCTTCTATATATATATATATATATGATTTTTCAATTTTATGTATGTTTATCCTTTATTTATTCTATGTTTCCCACTTACTCTTATCTTTTTCCTCATCTACATTTTTTTTCTAATAAGTCTATTTAAATTTCCCATTATTTTTTTATCATGTGTTTCTTTCTTTTATTTTTTCCCTTGTTATTTGTTATTTATACATTTATTTCTTGATATCACTAATGTGTTAATATATAAATGGCCATTATTAGAGATTAGTTTTTTTATGTATATTTTATTATTTAAATCATTGTTATTTAAATATATAACAATAATTTATTTTAATGTTAACAGTATAATAAAAAATATACTTTCAATGAAAATTGAAATTATCTTTAAAATGAGATATTATATTCACAATCAGTTATTGTAGTCATTATTATAAATATGTCGATATTATAAAAAATATATAGAAATGTTTAGTTTTAGAACCTTTGGAGACCCTTTCATGGTGAGCTGGTTCCGAGAGAACTATAGAGTGCAAAGATGATCATCTGAGAAATAATGACTAATTCCCTTAATTTCTATCTTCCTCATGATTTTGAATATTTTATTTTTGATTATAATATAATGAATTATAATGAATTTAATAAAATTTTAATATAATTTATCATAATTAAAATTAATTTTAATAAATTTGTATTAGAATGGATTTTCGAATCTTTACACTATCCTCTCTTGACTATGAAATTTTCAATTATTGGTAACCCAAATTATGAGGGGACAACTACCATATCCATTGCAGTATGATTACATTTAATTTTTCCAAATTATATCTTCTAGGACTATGATTTCATGATTCATAGTAATATATATATATATATATATATATGATAAGGTAACAGGAAGGGTGTTTTTTTAAGTTAATAATTCAATATCATGTGGGTTATAGAGTGAGGGAGGTCGATATGTTCCTAGTGTTTTCATGGTCAAGATATGTGGATAATGATATTCTACCTATTATGTGGAGGGATAGTGTGTTTTCTAATCCTAACAGAACCGTAGAAGATGAATGTTTCGATGATCTGTACAAGATGGGACTCTAAGTGGTATTATCTACACTACTAGATCATATTCATCTTGGGTGAGGGGATAAACCCATTGTTCAATTTTATGTAATGTAAAATTAAATCTCCATAGACTGGGACATATATATCATTTTGGATAAGTGTTTCTTCTTAAGAGTTATTCTGATCTAGAACTCATAGATTTTAAAATAGATTATAAATTTACATCCAGAACATATCACATCTTCGGAAAATCAATTGTTTCTATATCATACCAAAAAATCATTCTATAATAATTTCCTCTCATGATGTTGATTATGGGATTTTGATGATATTACACAAAATAGTTGTTCATGAAGCACATAGTCACAAATTATAAAAATATTTTCACTGAAATTATGATTCATTGTGATAAAACATATTCATATTATTCAAAAATAAATCTTAATCTACCTATTTTAAAATGTTATTCTCTTGACATTTAAAACACCTTGAAAATTAATGCCAGATATATAGGAAATGAGCTATTATTGGCATGAAAATTTTCAAACATGGTGTATGATTTGTTTTTTATCTATAAAAAATCCACAAACCAATTTTACATCATAAATTTTAGCTATGGTATGCTGTTCCATTTGGACTTCACATTCTTGTGAAATCGGGCCAAAATAGAGCAAACAAGTTCAGATATCAAGAAAATTTATAACATGTGGGAATATATTTCATGTCAATAGGACATGAAATTTTCTCATAATGAATGAAAATATATTTTTCTATATTTAAATGTCTTTAATAATGCACGTATGGTTTTAATAAATTTTAAAAAACATTTGTTTTTCTCTTAAATCATTTGCAAATTTCCATAGTGTAATTTTTTACATATGGGAAATGACCGCATGAAAATATTTCTTTTTCATTGTTTATAATGAATAAAATTTCATTTTTATATATTTAAAATTCAGATAAAAAGAATATAAAGGTGAAAACATAGAAAAAAATCATGTATTTTAGTTAAATAAAATGAAAACAACTATCATTTAATTTTTGACACATTATATTAGACCCCACATCAATCTAACAGGAAATTTTTCCTATATCGATAAAAGTGTATTTTTTTATTTAAATGTAAAAAAATATGTGTCATTGGGTCTATACATAGAAAAAACATCAAATTATCATTAAATAAGAGGAACTTGATTGCTGATTAAATTTTAACATGTATGAATATACTTATTGTCAATCCAACGTGATGTGTCATATGAATGACCAGAAAAAGCTTTTTATTAGAAATAAAAACCATTAAAAAAATTCATTGAAGAGTCAATATTCAAAAAAAAATGACCTTATATTGACAACTCTATGAACATCAGATTGATGGACCTACAATTCCTTCGAGAGTAAAATTAATTTAAAATTTTTTTCTAAATATTTGAAGATAATCTGAGATAATTCCTATATTTTTAACCATTATCATTTTCTAATATTTCTATGAACTATTTATTACAACTTTTCTTAATTATGTTTCTTCAGATTATGAATTCTAATTATACGATCATGTTTATGGATTACATTTCTATTTTTTCTTATGAAATCTATATTTTCTTTTTCAAGTACCATTTCTTCTTCCACAAAATCAATTATCCCTTATTTAATTACTCTATAATCTATTTTCTATTTTTAATACATATTTAAATAATATTTATGGATTTTTTGATACTTTACTATGAACTAATACATTTGGATTCTTATATTTTTTTCTTTTGTAATTTTTATTTTGGTTTTTGTATTCACATTTTTCTTTCATTATTATTACTTCTTTTATTTCTTATTCTTATTATGATTTTTATTTCCCTTGATTTGTAGGTTATTTCTACACTAACATATACATCTACTTCCATTTTATAATTTTAACATAAAAAATTACTATTTTTGATTTTATTTTTATCTAATTTTAAATGAAATATTTTTATACATTTATTTGTGTTATCAATTATTTTTTTCATCTATCATTTTTATAGTAAAAATTTTATTTTAATTTTTTGGAATTATTATTCTAGCATGTGCCTAAGCTCATTGGTTCAACATTCACTTCTAATTCCATTTCTATTTTATGTATTTAAATTTTTTTCTCCTATATTTTACCTTTAAATTATTCATTTTTATTCATTTTAATATCATATTTTTCTTTTTAATTCCTTCTTCTTCTTCTACTCCATGATATAAGCTATTAAATTCTAGTCTATTATTTTACATGTCAAATTTTTATGATTTTTTTTATTAAAATTATTTTAATACATTCAATTTTTAATATATTTTTTCCTTTTCTTTTCCTTTCAAGACATCATGATTTATTATTTAATGTTACATATAATTATAATTTTTCCTTCTAACTTCTCTCTTCCAAATCAACTTATATCTCTAGTTATTCCTTTTCCCAATAGAATTGTTAGAACAAAGTTATTGATATTTTCGTTGTTCTTGTATATATATTTTCTTGTTTCTTCCAAAGTTATTACTTATTATTGTTATATCAAAATAATTTTTTTTAATTTTCCTCCAATCCTCTTTTGAGCTTATAATTTGAAATTTTTGACATTTTATTCCACTTCACCATTATTTTTATAATATTTAATTCCTTTTTTTCATCTACATTTTCTTATAGTTTTGATTTTCTATTTTTATTTCAAGTCGTAAATATTTTTCATCTACTAATACATATGATTCTTCTTTAATCTTCTACATTCACTATTATATATTAACTTCTTAATTTTTTTATTCATTTTTAAAACATCATTATTCTACCTAATTTCATCAGAATATCCTAGTTCTAGTATGTCTATTTTCATTATTTATCATATTTGTTTAATTTTTTTAATATCAATCTAATAAAATTATTCTCCTAATTCGAGTCTAGTTTTGAGATTCTCCCTATGGATTTTGGATTATGGATTTTTTATTCTCATTGTATTTCCAAATTTGGCTCTATATAGATAATTGGGTTTAACTTATTCCTTCTCATTCTATTTTTGTATTATCGTATTTTTATTTGAACATTAATTCTCCCACTACTTTTACTTTAATATGAAATACTTTTTATACTTTTTTATACATCAAAATAATGTTTATTTTTTTATCCTGTATTATGAGTTATATGTGCCTGCATACTTTTGATTATTCTTTTATACTTTTCATTATGATTTTTTGGATTTTTTTGTTTTTTATTCTATTTTAAATCCTTATAAAATATTCAATCACCCATTTATTTTTTATAGACTTCATATTTTAGTTCATCTTATATATTAAAATTTTACACCACTTTCACATTTGATTATGATTTATGTATTCCACATTTTATCTTCATATCTAGTAAATTTGTTGACATTTTAATTTTGATGTCAAGTTTTTTTGGATTTACTTTCGCATCAAAACTTTTATTTTTTATTGATTTTTATATTAAAAATAACTCTTAATATACATTTGAAATTTTTTTCTTATGCACTTTTTATTTTTTTTAATGTTTCTATTTCTATTTTGGATTCACATTCAAATTCAACATTAAATTTAAATTATCTTTCACTTACTCATGATATTAAACTATGGGTTGAAATTTACATAATGTCATGTGTATAGATGAAGATGTAAAGCCCAATAATGTAGGGAATATTGAAGTCACTATATACTGTAATGAGGTTCCATATCCCTGCATTCAATGGAATGAGCCAAAGGTTCATTCATAGAAGTAGAAAAATGGATAATTATTAATTTCATTTAATACCAAATGAGATGCATGAATCCCGCAAATTTTTTTTCACAAATTTAAATTCCATGCACATTAGAGAATCCCCAATGTCATCCATGGGTTTGAGAGGGAGAATTTCAATTGGTATATGCATTCAATATAATGAAATATACCTTTTAAACAATGTTATTTTTCGATGTCTTTATTGGTGTGATACATTTCTAGAAATTATTCATTAGGAATAATCATACCATCTTTAATGGGAAAAGGTATGTTTAGAATTTATGAATTTATGGTATTTGACCCTTGACTATTATATCACCCCTTGACTATAAATAGCCACCCCTTGTATGTTATATTTCATCCAAGATTATATTATAGAGATTATTTTTCTCTACATTGTGTGATAATTTTTATGATTATTCCCCATTCTATTTTTTATTATTTCTTCATTTTTATGCATATTATATAGACCATCCAATATAAAAAAGCCCTCATTTTTTGAATTTTCCCATGTATTATGTTGTATGGATTGACCATCACAACCTTCCCTTGAGTATTTTTTCTATGTAATAAGTCAAAATAATCATATATATGGTTTATTACATGTATCCACTTTTCAAACCCATTATACAATGCATGTACTAGAAGAACTTCCTTCACCAGCTACTCTACACCGAAAATATCAAGACACTTCATGTGTCTCATATATGTTGGTGGCATAGCTCCGGTTGATATGGATTCAATATATCCCTTCATTTAAATTACAATTATCCCTTATAATTGTTATCATCTCATTTTATCCATGCATTAAAAAATCAAAATAAAATCAAATTTTCAAACCTCTATAGTTTTCTTATATTATACAGGATATAAGTATTTTATTATGATCCAATTATTCATCCATCTTTTTTTTTCATATTTGATTCTCTATATTTGATTTGTCCTTAAAAAAATAAAATTCTCCGAGCATATCATTTAGTGATTTTCAAAAAATTTCCCACTTTTTTTCTTATAGAGAAATCAGTAAAAAACATAATAATATCCATTCAAAATCTTGTGCTTTAAAACGCTAAGAATGTTTTTTTATGGGATTTGATAAAAATGAAAAAAAGTGTGGATACAACTATATATTCAAATTTTGTCTATATTATTATCACATTCCATTCCTATAAATAACTTTAAAAACCATTTCACATCATCACCATATCATATTTGGATCATATTGATAATAGTTTTACTTATATTGTACAATTGGAAAAAACCCACATAGTACACCTTTCTTCCCATTTCCACATTTTGCCCATTTTTTCTACCCTTTTTTACCAATTAATATTTTTTTAATGCATTACCACTTCAAAAGTGTGTGTTAATTTATTCCCATAGGACAAATCTTTTGGAAAAGGTTTGGTAGCTCATGATATTAACAATTGAGGTATTATATATATTAAATTATTGGTATATTAATTTATTATTGGGATTAGAGAGAAAAATATATATATTATTGAGTGTTAATCATTATGTCATGGGTTTATACGTCTTGTGTGTGTGAATGTGTATCCTTGTGTGTGCAAGAATTTACATGTGGTGCATGTGTGTGTGTGTATGCTTGTGTGCGTGAGTGTGCATCCTTTCTTGTGTGACTGTGTATATCTTATGAAGGTGAGTTTCTACAACTTGTGTGACATTGTGAGTATAATTTCTTGTGGGTGTGTGGGTATCATCAAGTGTGTGAGAGTGTTTTTAACTTTTCATGTTTGAGTATATGTATATCAATGTTTCTATTTCTCCTCGTGTGTGTTTAATTTCATGTAACATATCACAAGAGAGGATTGTGGGAATATAATTGATCATAGTAGAAATGAGGGATGACAAAGTATATCTTCCACACTAGAACCTACAGAAATCCCTAAACAAGATTTCATGAGCCATTTTAGTTTAATTATTATTCGGAAAATTGAACTGAAATAAATAAATATTCAGAACCTAGAGAATCAATGAAGCCTATAGATGATCCATGGAATAACATGATGTTCCCCGGCACCAAGCCTCCCTAACATCATGGGGGAGGAGATAGAGAACTTCAATGATGATTTTTTAGGATTTCCCATTAAGGGGGAGTTTCATCCATAATCCATATGATACCATTGGAGACCACATTATGGTAAAATCATTTCATGTATTAAGGTGAGGAACCCCTCTTCTCCAGGAAAAAATGATCTAGAGGCATACTTATAGTGGGTGATGCGGACCGAGCACCTGTTTTTATTCCTTGCATATTTTTAGGAGAAAAAGGTTTAACATGGTTCCCTTGAATTTTATGATTGTTTTCTAATTTTTTAGGATAAAATTCTAAAATATGGGGATATATATTCTATACATTCCATAAATAATTTGGATGAAAGAAAATTTTCCATGTGGAAGTTGTTTGATCCCCCCACAAAACTATAGAGATATCCACAACATACATCAAAGTATTACCCAAGGGAGTAAGATAATTTTTTATTACTATATAAGGATTCAAAATATTATTATTTTTTAAAATAATGGGGAGAATACATAGTCAACGATGGAATGATTTTTATGCGGTCTCAATTGGGATATTACAGATAAGGTAGGCTTTAACCATATAGCACCCCATACATTACAATCATTAATATTACTTCAATGTTGATGAATATTCATTACAAAACGTAAATAATCCATGAATTGACCATATAGTTATAATGTATTTAGTAAATTGGAAACATAACCAACTGGTTCATAAGAAATATTCATTATATTCTACTTAATTAGTCATAACTAGACCCCTTTTTGACCTATCATACTTAATAACCTTATTCATGGCCTGGGGAATAGAAACATATGAATAGGTGAGCTTAGATTTTTAGTAAGGTTAAATAAGTAAGATATTAATCATATCATAATAATAAGACATAATAACATAACATTTATAAATTCTATTCATTCATACGAATAATAGTGATATCGTTCCATTGGATTAGTCATGAAAGTTCATAAGAATCAATGAGCATAGTCCCAAAATTCATAACAAAATACATGATATTTTTTTCATACACATAAGTATAGAAAATAGTTTCATATTATTAAAGGCCCATTTCCAAGACAATCATAGAGCACAATGTCCATTACTGAACTAAGTTCACTCCTCATTCCAGCCCTGTATTACAGAACATAGATCATTTCTCATTCCATCAATATCTATCTAATGAGATATAAATATTTTACCAATAAATTTTGGGAGATATATGTTATATCCATCTCATAATTAAATCATTCTTACGTGTTCCACAATAATGTAAATCATTAATAATAACCCAGGGAATAATGTGGGTTCCTTTAAACATCAATCCACCAAAACATAATCAATGTGAAACAAATGGATTTCATAAATATAATTTCATAATAAACACAATAAAATAATATAAACAATAAGGGTGTTATAATTGAAACATAACCATGTTAAATAATTCCTTATTATATGGGATGTATTTATGATATAACACTTGAAGTTAATTCTTGAGGAAAATATCATTTATTCTTAAAATAATTTTATTTTCAAAAAATACAATGAAATGTTAAAAAAATTCATTTGAAAAAAATATTGAATTTTTTTTTGAATATTCAAGGAAATATGGTATAATTTATATGTGAAAATATATTCATTCTGTATAAGTTAATAAAACGTTCTCCTCGTATTTTTTATGGAAAATTCTAAAAGAATCTCGTATCGAAAAACAAGAAAGATTCCTTTCAAACAATTTATTAAAAATTCCCCAACGGGTAAAATTGAATTTAAAAAATTTAGAAGAATATAATTAATTTTACATATTTAGGAAATATGGACAAGGATGATAAATATACCCCAGTAAATACCTGCGTATAAAAAATATCGGAAAATAATGGGACTGTAAAATTATCTCTAACCTTTTCTGTTAGATTTTCTTTTGTATGTATCTAAACCTCCAATATAATGAATTAAATAATTTAATTTACTTATTTTAGAATCAAAATTGTTTTTAGTATATAATATATTATCATATTATCATCCATTTTTTAATAACATTTCATTATTACTTTTTATTCGGGTATTAACTACTGCATTTTCTTATACATGTTTTGTTGAATAAGTTCATGTTCTCTTTCATAGATCATAGTTATATCAATACAAAATGATATTAAAATTTTATATATCATATTTTTTCATTCAATAAATTTACATAATCATTCTTTAATAAATATAATGTATAATTAATCACATCACATCATGGAGATGATAAGTCGTACATACGCATGAGTGACGAAATCATTCCCATAATGGTTGAATGGTATTGAATTGAATGGTTTATAATATTTCAAAATCTATATAATGTTAAAATTATCATATATAGTGTTTATTTCCATAATTATAACCATAAAAGTAATGTGGTGGTGAAAAATAGATTACACCACGGCGTGGAGACGGTAAGTCAGACGTACGCACGAGTGGTGACTTAATTTTTCACTGGATGGATAGAATGTAGAATATTGTTATTACATAATCATAATATCATCACAGTATATAAGTCATACTGGATTTATTAATTTATAATGAAACAACTCATGAATAATTAGTAGGAGAATAAATAAGAATGAAATAATCAGAAGAGGGCATTTCCTCTACTTCGACGTGGTTTCTCTAAATCTCCTCTTATAGCACTAGAGTTGGTATTTGAAGAAGAACAGAACCTATAGAATGTAACATGGGAAGTTTATAAGGGAATATTTCAGGGTATGGATGATATTTAAGTCTCAATGTTATGTGAAGCGGTGAGGGAGGATGTTCCCTTTTATAATTGAGGTGACAGACACTTTTGTTATCTTTAAAAATATTAATTTATAATAAAACACAAAACCCATAAAAAACATCCAAAATGTCCCAATTTAAAAATGTGGTGATATAGGGTTGTAATATCATCAACAAATATATTTTAGACCTATTATTATATCAATTTAAACCATATCATTTTAATTAACACTTATTAATTCTATTTAATTGTTTTATTAGGGTAACTAAGTATTTCAATATTAAAAGGGAGAAATATTTACATATAGGATGTAAATTAGAAAATAAATAAATAAATTAGGACATTATAGACCATAAAATAATTATTATATTATTTTGGAATAATGTTTTATTATTTTTAAATAATTTAATAAAACATTATTTTGATAAACAATAAATGGTGTCAATTATGACACTATTCAATTCATTGATTTTTAGAAATAGTAAGATAATAAGTTAACTAGAAACAACTAATTTATTATATTATTAAGAGGTCGAGGTCATCTATAAAATTAATTACCATAGTAATTATCCTAAATTATATTTATTTTAATATTTTTAATGACCTTTATTAGTTATCTCTATTAATAAAAAAATTACAACATTAATTTTGTGTAATTGTTTAATATACATATTTGTTGAATAAAAATAAAAAATAAAAAACAATAATGAAGATAAATCTATTTTATTTCATAATAACATATTTTTTCTAATTTATCATTCGGAAAATCCAACTTTTAAAATGTTATACTAATTAAATTATGAATCTTTCAACTTTAACATCACTTTAAATAAAATGATTTAAGTGTCACAATTTCTTATATTAAGCTAAAAATGGTCACTAACTCAACCCTTCGATGGTTATGGTCATTATATAATTGATAAATAAGTTTTAGTCAAGTGTTTGGGACTTTTTATGGTTGTTATTATTTAAATAAAAATATGTTTTATTGATTTATCATCAATTAATTAATTTTTACATCATCAAAGTATAAGTCTGTAAGGTAATTCATTATTTCCTAAAAATTACATGGAAATCATCGTGATAAAGAATGTTTTATTTAAATGAGTATTTATAATCAAATTTATCTTCTATATAATTTTATATAAAAAATGATATAGTTATAAAAATTATTAGAGAAAATATTTACAAAATTACCGGGTGGTACATTCTACCCCTCTTAAACATAATTTTTCTCTCAAAATTCAACAATTCGATTCATAAAAATGAGGATATATCTCCCTCATGATATGATCATGTTCCCACATATCTTCCTCAAATTGGTTATTCTGCCACAAAACATTTACCAAGCAAGTGGTCTTGTTTCACAAAACATTTTCACTATGATCTAGAATCTCTATCGGTTGTTCTTCGAATGAATGATATGGCTCCAATGGTAGGACATCTAAGTTTATTTCATATGAAGTATATTGTTTTCAATTTCTTAGTAGATTTACATTGAACACATCAGGATCTTGAGAGAGATTTGGTGGATGTGCCAATTTGTATGATACCTTCCCAACACGTTCTAAAATTTAAAATGGGCATATTTAAGTAGGTATCATCTTTACCATTCTTTCCAAACAACATTAATCTGTTCTTGGGAGATATTTATAGAAACCCCTTGTCACCCTCTACAAACTCTATGTATTTTATTCAGCTATCAGCATAACTTTTTTATCAACTCTGACCTACTATTATGCGTTGTTTAATAGATATGAACTTATCTTCCATTTCATCACCAATATCAGTTCCTAATAGCATTATTTCCACATCTTCATTCCATCAAGTTTTTTTCTGCACTTATTTCCATAGAGGGATTCATAGAGATCCATCAGAATACTGGAGTTAAATATGTTGATGTAAGAAAATTACACCAAATATATGCTTTTATCCCAAAAACTTTTGAAATCCATAGAACAAGCTCTAAACATGTCTTCTATAGTTTGAATTGTTCTCTTAGACTGACCGTCTATACGAGGATGAAAAGTCATGAAGAAACATAACTCTGTATCCATATCATGATGAAGACTTTTCAGAAATTTGAGGTAAACCACAGATACCAATCAAATATAATTGAATATGGTACTCCAATAAAGCACATAAATTACATATATCCTAGATAGTTGATTAATAATAAAATCCACTCTAATAGTAATGAATTGTGACGAATTCATAAATAGATCAACTATAACACATATAGCATTATAACATTTATGGTTTTGTGGAATTGTAATGACAATGTCTATAATGATGTTATCCTATTTCGATTCTAGTATGGGTAATGGTTGTAACATCCACATAGACTGATGTATCTCAGCCTTAACTTGATAACAAACCAAGCATCACGATTTTTATTCGATAACATCTCTTTTCATTCCATCCCACCATAAGTACTCTTTTTGGTCCCTATACATCTTTTTTCTTACATGGTGGATAGAGAATGAAAAACTATGTTCCTCATATAATATATCCTTATTTTATAATGGAATGAGAGGAATAAGAACATAATCAATGAACCTTGTAATTCCATCATAATCATGTTTGAATTCAGGAATATTTCTCACCATCATTTGTAGCTCTACATCTTTCTTTTACGCCTCCTTAATCATAACTTGTGTAGATGGTTAAAAAATTCATTTGAGAAAGATAATATTTATCCCTTCCCTTTAAAATTTCGAGATCCTTCCTTTTCAAATCCATGAATATTGGATATTTTGTGATCCTCAGCTCGGATAGGATATCATGGTCCTTTCGACTCAAAGCATCTTCCACCTTGTTCTCTTTCCCATAGTGTTAATGTATTGAGTAGTAGTATTATTTAATCAACTCCAACCATCTAATTTGGTGCACATTCAACTCATATTGTGCGAAAATATACTTAAATATTTTATTAACAGTTTAAATATCACACCTTTTACCATAAAGATAATGCCTCCATATCTTTAGTAAAAATATTACTGTAGCTACCTTTAAATCATGAGAGGGGTAATTTTTCTCATGGATTTTCAATTTTTGTGGGGCATAATCTATCACTATATAATTATTCATTAGAACACACCCCAAAACCTTTTTGGATGAATCCCTATAGATCACAAAACTATCCTTACTATAAGGTTGTGTGAGCACAAGTGAACTATCTATCCTAATTTTGAGCACTTTGAAATTATCTTAACATTTATCTATCTATGCGACCATAAATCATATCCAAGTGATCTTGGTGAGTGGGTTATATATTCATGAAAAATCATTCACAAAACATCAATAATATCCAACCAATCCAAGAAAACATCATTTCTCAATTAGCATTGTTGTTCTCAGCCAACTTTTAATAACTTCTGTTTTTTATGGATCCACAAATATACCCTTTTGATATTATGTGACCCAAAAAAGAGACTTTCTAAATCCAAGATTCACACTCGGTAAATATTTCATAAAAATTATCCTTTCTCAAGGTCTTTAATACAATTATAAAGTGATCTTTATTTTCTTCCTTGATATTAGAATATAAAAGAATATAATCTAGAATGACTACCACAATCTAATAAAGATAGTATCATAGGACTATGTTCATTAGAACTATGAAGACAAAGGGGTAATTAGTAAGACCAAAAGGCATAACTATAAATTCATAGTGTATATACATTGTATGGAATGTAGTATTTAATATATCCTTCTTCTTAACTCTTAATTGATGTTATCCTGAATGAAGATCAATCATATAAATTAACCGATCTCTTTATAGTTGGTCAAATAAGTCATCAATTTGGGGAAGATGATATTTTATCATGATGGTGATCCTGTTAAGTTATAGATAATAAATGCAGAGTCTCATTGATCCATCATTCTTCTTAATAAAAAATGGTTCACCCTAAGGTGACACACAAGGGAATTTGAATCCCTTCTCAATATTCTATTAATGTTTCTTCTTCGATTTCTACGAACCAAATGGGGATATTTTATAAGGTAACCTTGAAATAGAATAGCACATGGTATGAGTTCTATTGAAAACTAAACCGTAAAATTTAGTGTAAGACCTAGATATTCTCCCAGAAAGACACAATCAAACACCCTTAAAATGGGTGTATACATAATTGTGATTTTATTCTCAACCTTTTGAGATATGCAACCATAATTTATAAGAATCAAGACCAATAAGATGGATGAAATTTTCACTGGAGGTCATACTCAACCGTGCATTGATAAATGATCATAGATTGATCTAGAATATGAAATCTGACTTCCCTTCCTTGTAAATTGATATGAGATCCATATAGATAAATCCAAACCACGACAGTAATGACATTAAATTAAATTATAGGATAGATATCAGTATTTTCAGGAATCACTTCCCCACAAATGTAAACTGGAGAAGAATTATATACATTTTATGTGACAGTTGTTCCATCAGATGTTTTCACAGCTAACTCAACATCCAATTATTGAGTTAATACAGTGATACCCTTAGTAAATTCTTCTAAAACAAAAGAGTGGGTGGATACCGAATCAAATAAAATAATTAATAATTTAGAGTGGATAGAAAGTGTACATTTCACCACTTCATTATCATAATCCACATTGCTGATAGTGATCACATGTGAAATTCCTTTTTCATTGGACTGAAGAGTTTACTAACATCGATCATTATCAATAACCATTGGATTTCTGAATTGAATAGAATAATTACATATTTCCATTCACTTGTAACATTGATGTGTAAAAGTTTCATTATTGGTATCCTTTTCCCTATTAGCATAATTAGACATATTTTTCATATCAAACCAGCATTGAACTGCCCGATAAACATATTTTCCACTATTAAAACACTTACTAGTCCCATTAAGACAATTACCTCTATGGTTTTTTCCACAAATTGAACATAAGGGAAATATCACATTATTTTCATTACAGTCTTTATATTTTTCCTTTTATTCCTTCTTACTCTACTTATTAAACCCATAGTACTGATGGGTTACTCTAATATCCATATGAACTGTCAGAGAACATAAAATGATTTACTTGTAGCTATTGATCTACCTGATGGATAACACCCTTCGTAGACATGGTTTTGATCCACTAAATAATTAATCAATTTTAATCTCCGGTTGGATAATAATTACATAAGCGTACCATACATGTCTTGTAAATTTTTATTATTGGTACCAACAGATTCATTGTCCTTCTTCTTATGATCAAGGAACTCCTTCTACAATTTTTTTGAAGAATGCGAGTAAAGTACTTATTGAAAAATAAGTTCTTAATCGTTTCCTATTACATGGATTCAATTTCATCTCTTTTCCTTGTATTCATGATCAGGTTCAACCATTTATTAGCTTCAACTTCCAAACAATAAACTGTTAAGATGACTTTATTGTGTTATCAACATTATAGAATAGAATATATCTTTTTAGTGGAACTAATTTATGGTTTATAAACTAATGAATCATAAGGACCTCTAAATTACGGTGGATGTTGCATCATTAAAGACCCCACATATTGTTTTCCCACTTGTTCTTATTTTTATATCCTTTAGGATTCATAGATTGAGAAAGTTTTGTGATAATACGTACATGATTTCTCATTCCATATCATATAACAATTCGTTGCTCAAGAGGAAAATCATTTCATTTTATATCTTATTCAATATTAACATGATTCCTTTGGTTCCATCCATTAACTAAAACTAAGAAGAATAGTGTGAGAAACAGTAATCATAATGAGAGAAACACATAATCAAGAATAATATTTAAATTTAATACACATTAGGTTTTATCCCAGATTACTCGTGATCATTTCTAAAACACTAGGATTTTAACCTATTCTTTGACATATCCATTGGGCTCTTAAAAAGTTTTTCACATACCAGATTCCAAAGGTTTACTATACATTTCCATAGATACCAACTATAATTCATGTACTTTACAAACATTGATAATATTATAAAGTTAAAGAATATTCATTACAAAATATAAAAAATTCACAAAAGGACCATATATATAGTGTATTTCGAAACTATGAAACATACAAAACTAGTTTATAAGACATCTTCATTGTCTCTCACATATTTCATCATAACTAGACCCCGTTTTTAGGTATCATACTCAATACCCTTATTCATGACCTAGGGAAAAGAAACATCTAAAAGGGTGATCTCAAATGCTCATTAAGGGTAAACAAGGGAGATATCTATCCTATAATTATCATATGACAAAATAATATAACATTTTAAAAATATATTCCTGCATCTGAAAGATCCTGATATCATTCCATGGGATAAAAAATGATTTTTTATAAGAATCACTAAACATAATCCCAGAAGTCATAACATAATAAATGAAGTTTTTTGGAATAAAAATAATCATATAAAATATTTTAATATTAGTCAAGGATAATTTCTTAGACCATCATATCAGAAAAAGTCCATTTCTGAACCGAGTTCAGTCTTCGTTCCGACAATGTATAACCGAAACGAGATCATTTTCCATTCCAGCCATTTATATATCTTGAGATATCAATCTTTACCCAAAGTATTGGGGGGAGATATATGTCCCAAACATATCTTAATGAAATAATTATTATGTGTTCTATAATAATATAAATCAATCATCATAACCCATGGAATAAAATGGGTTTCTTTAAGCATCATTCAACTGTATCATAATCCATATAAAACAAATAGATTTCATTAGTAACATTCCATAATAAGCACAATAAAATCATAGGAACAATAAGTAAATTATAAATGAAACATATACCTATTATATAATTATATCTTAGATGGAAAATAATTTTGATATAACACATGAAATTAAATCTTGAGGAAAATATCCTTTCTTCTTCAGAAACATTTTTTTCTGAAAATCCCACAATATTTTACAAGCAATATTTTATTGGAAAAAAATTGAAATTTTTAAGTAATTATAATGGAAATAATGTTTTATGAATATATAAAATGTTATTCATTCTGTATAAGGTATAAAACTCATTCTCTTCATACTTTTTTTTGGAAAAAGTCAAAAAATACCTTCTATCAAATAATGAAAAAAATTCCTTTAATATATTTTAATAAAAATTAAACAATGGATAAAAGTAAACTTAGAAAAATTTAACATAATATAAACAATATTACATATTTAGGAATCATGGACATGGATGATAAATATATCATATTAAATTCTTATATATATATAATCACAGATAATAATGACATTGTGAAATTATCCCATACCTTTTAGGCCTGATTTCCATTGTAGGTATCTGATCCTCCTATGTAATGATATAAATAATTCCTTTAACTTATTTCATAATCATAGTCATTTTTTAAATATCATATATGATCATAATATAATATTTATCTTAATAACATTTCATTATTACTTGTAATTATGATATTATCTACTACATTTTCTTATACATGTTTTGTAGAATAAGATCTAATTGTTCTTCATAGATCATAGTTATATCATTAAAAAATGATATTGAAATAATAAATATATTTATATATATATCATATTTATTAATTCTATTTATTTACATAATCATAATTTAATGAAGATCATGTAGAATGAATGACATCGCATCGTGGGGATGATAGGTTGTACATACACACGAGCAATAATATCATTCCCATAATTATTGAATGGTATTGAAGTGAATGGTGTATAATATTTCAAAATAAATATAATATTATAATAATCATTTATAGTTATTATTTCCACCATTATACCCATCCAGTTAAGGTGGTTTGGAAAAACAGATTATACTATGGCGTATAGACGGCAAGTCATACATACGCACGTGTAGTGATTTCATTTTTTTGTAGGATGAATAGAAAGTGGAATATTTCTATTCCATAAACATAATAACAGATCATTATATAAGTGATAATGGAGTTATTACATTATAATTATACAACTCATGAAGAGGAAGTGGACGAAAAAAATAAGTTTTAAAGAATCAGTAGAGAATATTACCTCATCTTCGACATGATTCCTCTAAATCTCCTATCATAGAACTTGAGATGGTCTTTAAAGAAGACCAAAAACTAAAACATGTTACTAGGGGAGTTTATAAGGGAAAATCATATGGGATTTACAATTATAAAGTCTATATGTAATGTGAAGAGTTTAGGGAGGAGTTCCCTTTTATAATTGGGGTGAGGGGCACTTTCAAGATCTCCATAAATATTAATTTATAATAAAAATAAAACCATATCCAAATAACCCCAAAATGTACAAATTTATAAGATTATATGATATTGGGTTGTAATATCATCAACCAAAATATTCTATACTTTTTTTTACATAAATTTAATCATTTTAATTAACACTTAGTTATTCTATTTTATTTTTTAACTAGGGTAAAAAATGTTTCAAAATTTAAACGGTGTAATATTTACTTATTTGATATCAATTATAACATAAATAAATACTTTATATCATTGTATATGATATAATAATTATTATATTTTTTTAAAAACAATAGTTTAATGATTTTTAAATAATTTAATATTACATTATTTTGATAAACAATCAATAGTCTCAATTTTGAAACTAGTCAATTCATTTATTTTTAAGAATATTAATATAACAAGTTAACTTAGAACGAAATATTTTATTATATTTCTAAAAGGTCAAGGTCATATACAAAATTAATGATAATTATTAATTATCCAAAATTATATTTATTTTAATACATTTAATAATATTTATTTATTATCTCTATTAATGAAATAATTGCTATATCAATTTTGTTTAATTATTTAATATATATATTTATTGAATAAAAATTTAAAATTAACTACTATAATGAATTTAAATATTCTATATTTCATAATAATATATTTATTCGAATCCATCTTCAGTAAAATCAAACTTTTAAAATGTTAATCTTATTAAATAATTAAGGTGAAAACTTTAACATCACTTTAAATAAAATAATATAAGTGTCACAATCTATTCTATATGGATGGAAATGGTCACTAACTCGACCCATAGATGTATATAGTCGATATATACTTGACCAATAATATTTGGTCATGTTTTTTTTGTCTTTTATGGTTATTAATATTTTAATAAACATTATTCTATTAATTTCTCATCAATTAAATAATGTTTTTTATAATCAATGTATAAGTCATTAACGCAAATATTTATTTCCTAAAAATTAAAAATAAATTACCATGATAATTAAAATAATTTTTGATTTCAAATATATAGTTATAATTGAATTTATATTGTTTATAACCTTATATAAAAATGATATAGTTATAAAAATTTGAGTAAGTCATATTTAATTTTTCATTAAATAATTGAAATCAAATTTCCTAATCTCATCAAAGCGGTTTTCGAAAGGACACCATTTTAACCGAATTATGATTTAGGTTAGAATAAACTCATCCAATGATATTAATACAAGTGTTAGGGTAATTGTGTAATAGTATTATTACCATTAATTACCAAATTTAATCTTTTTCTCTATTAATAAAAATTTCCCAAGTCACTATTCATAATCCCCATGAATAAAATAATTTTTTTACATAATTTGGACCTACTAATTTCAAATATGGAATCCATTTTTCAAAATTTTAAATATAGAAGTTTTTTTAATTAATTTAAAATTGATCCCTTTGTCAGAAATAGAGAACAAGTTTTAAAAGTTAAAATATTATAATGTATTGTAATGTTTTTACATCTGAATTTAATATAAATTTAATGATAATTAGATACATTATATTTAATGAAAAAAATATTGTATATTTAAAATTCAAAATCATTCAATATTATTATTTTTCCGTATAAATTATTTCAATGAAAAAAACTATTTTCAGTTAAAATTTATTGTATTTTTACTATTCATAAAAATTTGAATGTTATCAAAAAACTATTAAAAAATCATAGAAGGTATATTTTTGTATCCCACTTCTAAATAATATGATTATTTTGTAATATAAAAATTATTAATGTGTCAAAAACATAATTTAGAATGGTTTCCCCATTAAAAGGTGAAAAATTACCCTTTTGAAAAAATATAGTTTTTTATACATTAGATAGAGTTTAATCATAACTTATGAAAAAACATTTATTCGATGAAAATAAAAAATATTTTATTAAGTATATAAAATATATATTTTATTAATTTTATTTATTAATAGTAATTAATTAAATTTATTAATGAAAAAATAAAAATATATAGTTGATTTATAATTATCATAAATAATTAGTAAAAAATGACTTCACCATACACTTTCATAAGTTAGTTATACATATTTCCAATAACCTAAAAGCTAGGTTAAAATGTTAATTTTATACCAAGGTAATGTTGTGGTTTGTTTAATCTAACGATTGTTTGTAATTCATGATATTGAAGAATTAAAATTATTTAGATAAAATATTTCATAAAAACAATAGTGTGATAAAAAATTCCATATGAAGAGATACTATTTGATACAATAATCAAATGAGATCAAGAATGAAAAATGAAATGGGATAAATTTGAGGAATCCCACTACCCATTTCACTGTGTGGAGAAATTTGGGGTAGGAGATTGGAGAATCATCAAAGCCAAAACAGGTGGTGAATTAAAAAAGTGACAAGGTAATTATTCCAACTAAGAAAGCTATATTTGAGGCTAACCAAATTAAGAAATGGGATATTTGATTTTTAAATATTCAAGAAAGGGGTCACATTTCTAGTGATAGTAAAAACCATCACGGCATGAAAATAATGTTGTTATAGAATTGTAGACCAATGGGGAGATCTTATAGGAAGAAGTTGATGATTCCCCAAAAAACAAAAAATGTGTATTTTTTCGAAGAAATTGAGCTTTTAAACACAAGGTGGGTTTTGAGTGATCAAATGATTTACAATGAGAAAGGTCAGATGAAAAAAATTTCTATACCTATTTCCAAAACAATGGGAAATTATATAGTTTCATAAGAAATGAGGTTGTTATTTAATTGTGGAGGGCACTGATTTAGAGGAGAATTTAGTGATTCCAACATTGAAATGAAAACATCCACAGTGGATTTAGTGGTTAAATGAATTTGTATTGTTTGAATAACACCATGAAGGTAAAGTAAATTTTTATTATCTCTAATTATATGAACGATGTTACATTGGATGTTTTACTAAGGAAGACATATAAATTTCTACTCGAGTGAATATGGTAATAAGATTGACGTGTTACAATTGATGGTTTATAAAATAGTCAATATTTTTTACTATGATGGGATCCTATAACAATTATCAGGATTTCACCCAAATTGTTTTTCCATGATAACATTTTTAGAGGGAATATAAAATGAGTTACCATTAAAATATAAGGGATAACAAAAAAATATGAGAATGGGGGGAGAGCTGAGAATAATAGAAGAAACAATATAGTCATTACATAAAATTCTAGAGTGAAAATAAAATTCCTTGAGAGGAAAAATGAAATTATTATAGAGAAGAGATATGTTTATTATGTTTTAATTTCATGGAAAACATGGATTTACTAATATTTTAAGAGGTAATGTTACACTAACCACTTAACACATTTTTTGTAAAATTTTGTGTATTAATTGTCACATGTGGATTATAGTGTCATTATTAAGGGAAAACTATGTTTTCAACCTATTATAATAATAAAATATATTAAAATATCCATTAAAATATTCCTAAGTCAAAATGATTTTAATGAGTTTCTACAAAATGTTGAGTTTTCTAATAGTGGTGGAGATTACTATATAGAATTATTTTATCCATCTGGAAATGCTTTTGGATTATTCCACCTTACCCATATTGATCTAGTTTCATTTCCTTTTAATGAATGTAGAAGTATGGGAGGAAAATGGAATGATAAGAAACATCATTATAAATTAATAAATATTGTTTGGTTTAAAAATAAATTGGAGTCATAGCTCAAGATAAATGTAGATGTACCATACATAGTTCTTCATATGATTTTTTATAATATATCTTTTCGTGGTGTGTGCACTGATATGTTTAAACTCAATTTTTTTAACCTTTCCTCTTATATATATATATAATGATGATTGAAGGAAAATCCTTTTCAAGAGGGGAGTATTATATGAAACTAGGGGGTTCCATTTACTTGATATTATGTGAAGAGTTGGATTGTCAAGGCCCAATCATGAAAGAAAAATTGAAGAGACTATAAGTTAAAACGGGACCCTGTCTCACTACATTGATATAAGAGAACACATTTTGAATGTATCGAAGTGGAAAATTGAATTATTATTACACTTATTTAATACTTATAAAGATGTATGAAGCCTAAGAAAAATGATATCATGAATTTAGATTCGTAAAAACATAATAAAATACCAAAATATGTCTATATGGAAAAGAAAGTGTGGGATATAAACTCTAAGTCATGATGTATATTTTTTTATCCATGTTAATCATCAATGTTAATATTTATGAGATACTTTTCTAGAAATTATTTATAAGATATTATATTTTTATAATTATTTTAAATTGTTGGTTTAGACTTTATATCTTTAGGGTATTAGACTATTGAAAAATATATCACCCATTGGATATAAATAGACACCCCATTAAACTTCAATTTTAATAGAAACTGTTTTAGAGATATTATTATTATTTTCTCCATTGTGTTAGGATTGTTTAGATTATTTCCCTATATCTTGTTCATTTTCCTTTTCATTATATGGAAGAGATCGATGATCCATGTTCATAAAACACAATTTTAAATTCCAAAATCTAAGGGAGTTTTTGTGTGAATTTTCCATTACATCCCTCTCGTTAGTGTTTTTTTTATGTAGTAGGTTGAATTGCTTATAAAATTGTTTGAAAACATGCTTTCATTTCCCAAACACATCTCCATAACATATAATATAAACACATACATCATTTTTCACCCTAGGTATGATGACCGGGACACCCCATGTAACTTAGATCAGTTTTTATATTGCTTGTACTATTTCTTTGAAAAATACCTTTTCATGTAGTTCTACATTTTCATTTGCTTATATTTTTATGTGTGTGAGTGTGTTTTCAAATTTTTTCAAATTTTTACTTATTTATTCTATGATTTTCATTATAAGTCATATTTATTTCCCCATCCACTACATTTTATACTTACACTCTCTATGTCAATTTATACTTTCAAGACTGGTTTTTTTATATATTTTATTATTTAATTATATATATTTCTTTTAAATATTTCTCTTAGAAGAACTAGTGTATTGATATAAAAATGTTCTCCCTATGAGTGGAGTGGTTTTGGTTATTATATTTTTTTATTTAAATCATGAATATTTAAATCAATAAAATTAAATAATTTTAATAAATAAAATTATAATTGTGATTCCCTCACTGATGAAGTCTAAAGTTGGTACCATACATTATTATATTGGCATGATGATAAGGAATAATATCTTGAAGGACTGATCAGTTTAGCTATTTTGGAAACAAGATTACATACATTATTTTCATTTTATATGGTTAATAGAAAAATTAAAAATGAAACATAATAAATAAAAAAATAAAAAACATAACATCATTTAAATTCATTCTAATAATTTTTCGTCATATCCTACGAAAAATAAACAAAATAAGGGTGAACATAGAATAATTGTTTGGGGTAAGTACATATGAAGTAATAATGAATCAATAAATATAATTAATATGGGAGAGAAAATAACTGAACACACATTCCATATAAAGAACAGGATATGGAAAAAGAAATCTGAAAAGTTATGTAATTGAACAGACATTCCATTTAATCAATATGTTATTAATAAAATGCATCCATAGATTTTGTTATAGTTAAAATATCATGGATAATAAAAACTGAATATTTGATGAATGTAATTCTTGATTATTGGATGCGATGGATGCTATGTTTCTTATGTGCATGGTAACTTTACTGCCAAGACATATCAAGACATAGTTGATAAAAATATTTGGTAGAAAAAAATCATATTTTACAAGTGACTGCTCTCATGAGACAACTGATGAATTGAGGGGATATCTATAATTGGTCCCCACTTATGTCCACCAGTCTATTCTATATGGAAACCAACATGAGGTGATTGTTGCAAACTGCATTTTCCTATGAGACTATTGATGTATCAAGGGGATATCTATAACCAGTACCTACCCATGTCTTCCCTGTCTAAATAATTCTACATATATCAAATAATCAATTTAATTAATAAAAATATTTTCCTAATCATCAAACGGACATATTGAATAAATTATATAGATTTATTTCTATTTCCACATTTAATCAAATTAAATTTAAAGTAATTTTTTTTATAAAAATTGGTCAAAATTTAGAAAATAAAAATATCTATTATACTAGAATATGTAAATTTTGGATAAATTTAATGACAAATAATAAATTAACATAATAAATCATTTTATTCAGTAGAATGTTAAAATCATAAAAGATGGTGAGATTGTTCATTAACATTTACCACATGGTAATTTTAAATTCAAATCCTCATGGATTGAATAATTTAAATTAAAACCTAAAATAACTTGATGAATGAATTATTTATGATAATATATGTCAAGGTAAATTATATACATTACATATATGTGAATTAATTCATAATAATAATTAAGTATCAATGTAATCTAAATAGAGACGAAATCACTAACCCAACGTTTCATATAGGATTAACGTAATTCAAACTATTGTATAATGCATTTAATTATGTTGAAAACATATTCAAAATCTTACTTTCATAATATCATAATATCATATATTTATAAAATCTTATCACCTATTTGTTAATTATATTTCATTATTTTCATTTTTTCTGGTGATATCTACTATAATATTAGACTATGTTTTGACTTGTTATTTCTATTCATATTAATTAGATCATGATTTAATAATATTTCTAATTTAGAACATTATATAAATATCATATTTATTCATTTTATATTCAATTAGAGTAATCCATAATATTTAGTGATAGAAATTAAATGAACCATTCATGGAGATGGTCGGTTGTACGTACGTATGAACACTTATTTCCTTTTCAAGTCATCTTAAAAGAAACAAAAGTAAATATGTATATTTATATTATAATTATAGTATAATATTTATGTTATGTATATCATATATTAATTTTAAACTTATATTTAATATATTCCATGTAAAGAATGAACGAATTGAATCCCTTCGAGGAGGTGGAAGTCGACACATCCACCAACGGTGTTATTGTATTCTCGAAAATGGAAATCATGAAGGTATGTGTTACATGATAATTAAAAAATAATTAAGACATAATATATATATTATACAACAAATATAAACATTGAATTCATCATTATTTCCATCATTTAAAGGTTTAAATGGAGAAATGATTGATATCGGTTTGTGACACGGTACTTTACTATACACATGAATGATGATTATGTATCACATTTGATGGAAGTTAGAGAATTTTTATTTAGTAAAATTAACATAAAAATATATCAATACATACATATATATATATATATATTATTTTTGTTACTTTTTATGAACTATATATTAATAATTTAAGGATATGTATATAAAAATAAAATTAAATCACTTATAGAAAACATTACCTCTTATTCGGAATTCCTCCTTAGGTTCTTAGTGAAACCATATAAGTTTTTATTTATGCACAATATATGGATTCGATAATTAGTTTAAGTAATTTAGGAGATTTTTGGGTATGTTTATTACAATCTAATAGTCTTTATTTTTGTGGATAAGTGAGGGGGAGAGTTCTCTTTTATTGTAGAGGTGCAGTGTCATTCTTGTGCATACCAAAAGGTAAACACTATTGAGAGGTATCCCTTACATAATGTGCCTCAAATAATGAGGCTTTTTAGATAAAATTGGGGATATGGTATAAATATTTCCATTCAATGGGTTTTGGACACGTTTCTAGGTCATTTTTCCCAGGATGATTAAAGATTAAACTCAAGTAATATAATTTTTTACTTTAATCGTTGTAATTAATTTTAATTGATTTCACTAATACTTTTTCCAATAAACTTAGTTAAACATAGTATATATTATAAACTATTCATATTCAAATTATAAAATACATTTTTCCAAATTCAATTCACATATATGGATAAACTTAATTTAAAATTAATCCAACACATTTGACGGGAATGTGGGGTTTTAAAGTGAAAATTTCCAATAGTGTACTATGTTATATATATATATTCATTATAAAAATGTTTTACATGACCTAAATTGGATTAATATTTATTAAATGAATCTAATTTTACTTTAAAATTAACTCAACATAAAATTTAACCATATAAATTATTAATAAAAAAGATGTTTTTAATTAAAATTTATTGTTTTTCACTATTAATAAAAAAATGAGACTTCATAGAAAAATATTTTAATTTCCCCCTAAGAAAATTGTGGAATTAATATTTCAATTTTTTTTTATTATTTCATATAAAATTTTTACAATTTTCAAAAAATTAATTTTAAAATATGAACACCATTTAATGGTAGTCCAACTGCCTTTTAAAAAATGAAACTTTTTATGAATAAAATAGACTTTGTTATTATCTTCTCCATATAAAATTGGTTGTAAGAATGCAAAAAAAATATTGTATATATAAATTTAATTAAGATCATCCAATAATATTAATTTATTTAATTTATTAATATAAAAAAGAATTTGATATATAAAAATATTTTTTTATAAAAACATTCCTTTTATATTCAATTGTTCTTTATATTCATTTATAATTAATTAGAAACCAATGAAGTTATTTAATCCTATTTTAAACCTCTAATTTAATGGATATGTTGTATTTATTATAATAATTTATAATATTAATCATATTCTGTAATACATAATCTTTCATGCAATACAAGTTATCGAAGGAACTCTATAATGTGTGTAACATAATTCAAAATAGTGTTGCATCAAGTGAAATACTGACATTGTTTTGCGTATAAACCAATATTTCAAAAAAATTAAATTTATTCTAAAAGGAAAAAATTTTAAAGTCTTGTGTTTTAATATTCCACCTACCTTAAATAAATTATGTCTTACAATTAATAATTAATCTCTATAAATAAGTATTTGAATTTTGAAACTAATATTGTTGAAAAAACTACATAATAAATGAATTAATAAAGCATATTATTAAAATTAAGTGAAGGGAAATCTGAAGGTCACCAATTATGAGGATTCTAAATATAAGAAAATTAATGAAAACATGGACATGGAAGAAAAATATAAATATCATGTTCCTATGGTTAGTTATAGAGATCATTGATCACAAAAAATGGGTGATAAAGATAAATTTAAAATCCACAATTCCATAAAACACACAGGTATAAAAATAGTTCACTGATATCATAAAAAATATTGATAATAGGAAAAAAAATTCAAGACCTATTTCCTTGAGTTATGGAATTTGTTCAGTCTCTAATTGTTTAAGGTAATATACTTACTTGATATGATTAAATTTCATAATCACATTATTATCCTTTTGTGAGGACTTTAACTATCTCTACATCATATCTTACAATAGGTTGAATCATGTTGGAATTAATACATGAATCTCCAAAACATTGACAAATATAAAATTAAAACATTTCATAAATGGTTAACCTTATGATCCCTCCCAAAGATCAAGATATGAAAATTTATAAATAAGTACAATGAATTTATAAAAATTAACTTATCATTAATATCTCCAAATATATTAAGTAGATATTAATTTTTACATAACCAAAATATGTATACCTTCATCACGTATTTTGTTAAAACATCTTAATAACATGAATTACAATAACGCCATAGTGAAAAAATGAATGCTTCCTTATTACTTATTTAAAACAAAGATTATTGGATATATTCTTTAAATATAAAAAAAATAAACTCCATCCATGATATCATAAACAATTCATTAATATGTTTTATTGTAGTCAGTAGAATCCAATATACATTATCCATATGAATCATCTCATTTTACAACCAGCATTATCTCGATATTAGGAACATATTACGGGTTATTAATAATTTGTTATCCAAGAAGATAAACTTTTCATGAAATAATTTTTCATATTCATTGGTATAATACAACAAAATGTTTCAAATCCATAATTAAATAATACTATAGTACAATCCTTGTATTTTTCATAATTCTTATGATAAGAATATCAAAAATTAAATACTTTTATAACATTTTTCTTGGATCCAAATCCACATGAACATTAATCATTCTGCTTCAGTTTAATCAATAACAAATGTCTGACCTTGATTCCTTTGCTTATTATAAGAAATATTTTCATGATACGCGGGGAATCGATTTGTAAAGTTCCCCCATCTCCTTATAGTGGAAGAACTAAATAACAGTGTTTTCTTCTACCCCTTTACATTTTTTTCCTATTGTCCCTTTCCTCTATGTGTATAATAAATTCCTAATAGCTTCAAGAAGTTCCCATAGTGATTATTTCCACAATATTAACACGTGGAAAACCACTCAATTCCCTTCTTCCCTTTATCCATTTATTTATAATCATTCCAATTCTTCTACTTCTTCCATTTGAATCCACAGAACTATTAAAATTATTTATCTCTAGGGATAACACATAAACATATGTTTTCATATGAAGAAAATGATTGAGACATCATCACCCTTCATAGACTTCAATTAATACCATAAATTAAGTGGTCAATAATACACTCCTTATTGCACTTGTAATCAGGATAATACATTTATGACCATGTAATGGTATCCTCATACTACACACAAATCTATTTTTCCTTTATATTTTATTTAAGGAACATTATTTTCATCTAATTTTATTACTAATGAGGGAAATATTTATTAGAGAATGTCACCTAAAAAAAATTCTATTCTATGAGTTCTATTTTCTTTTCCTTCATAGAATTTTAGATAAACGACCACTATTTATCATAATCACCTCTGAGAAAATAAACTACAAATGTAACATATTCCTTTTCACAACATCCCAAGGCCCAATGATCTTCTCCAAGGACTTAATCCATTGTTCAGCCTCTATGGGATTATTACTCCCACAAAATGATGGGGGTATTTATCAAATAATGAGATCCATCATTGGTGAATATCATTATGGGAAAGTTTCATACATACTGGAAAAGTTATTTTTCATTAATTGATTTGGATGCCCTAATATATAAAAAATTTCTCAGTCCCAATACACAATATTTTTGATTCCTAAACATGAAAACCCTTACATTGGACATGAGTATTGATAGACTTATTCCATCTAGGTTCCATTTCCAAACACCGTAATACACTATATTATATCATAACATTAAGTCACATGATGTCTAATCCCAAAACTGGGGAAGTTATTTTCATAAATTGATACATTTATCCATTAATAATCTAATAATCATAATTATGGTTTCTTTGAGGATATATTTACTTTTAAAACTATAGTATTTTTTTTGTAATGAAATTTTGAATTATCCAAAGAATATCCCCCAGGGGTGTCAAACTAGGTGCAAAATATGGATCATTGTCTTGAATTAGGTTATGCTTGTGTCAACTCTGATTATCCCTTTTCATATTTATTTATACTAGGTACATCTATGCAAGAACTATGTCCACTAATAGTACCCAGACAGATATGTATTTTTAGGAAGACAATGATAATATTTATCCTACCAAATCAATTAACGTTCATATATAGTTATCCTAAAAGTCTATCATAGTGTTTTGTTCAACAATAAATTTTTTACTAAACTAAGTTCCCATGATTTCTTCTAAACATCATGTGATATCATATATAATGCACTAATAATAGAATCCCAAAGTTGTTTCCTAAATTTATTACATTGTTCATAATAAAAGGAATAAAATCATGATGTACCAATTAGTTTAGTAGTTTCGGAAACCGTATTACATACATGAAAACAATTTTAGGTTAGTAATAGATAAATAAATAATATTACAAAGAAAAATAAAAATGTTCAAAATCCTCGAAATTCATTAAGACAATTCATATTCATATCATGGGTAATGGAAACAAAATAAGGGTGAGATTAGATGCTCAGTAATTATAATGACCCAATATTGACAGAAATGGAATATAAATTTCTTATATGAAATGATTAATATATTATGAAAATAAAAACTCAAAAAACATATTAGTTTATTACCTTTGTTATCATATAACAAATTCTTATATTTTGGTGAAATATCTTCAACATCTCCCATAAATATCTTCCACTTTTGTTTTCATTCCTAAAAATTTTCATTATATCCTGGGGAAAAGAAAAAAATATGAAAAGGATTAGCATATCTTCTCTATAATGGAAAATAATGAAAATATAAAACTAAACAAGAACATAATAATGTAAAAAATATGAAATAATTTTTGAAACATCATACCGTGTGTAACATATATCAAAATCTCGAGTCATAGAATAAATCGTGGTAGCTCATAAGGCATAAAAATAATAAAGGAACATGATCCATGAGAATATAGCATTGGAATAAAACATGGAATTTTGGAAAACAGCCAAGCATAGAAATTAATTCCTATATTATCCAATTATCATTTCCAAGACCATCATATAAGATAAATTCCTTACTCAACCAAGTTCCCTCTACGTTCTTGTCCTATATTAGTGAATCAGTTTTACATTTAATTCCAACACTATATTACAGAATCAATTTCATTTCCCATTCTATTCATATATATCACAAGAGATATAAGTATTTACCTAATGAATTATAGGTAGATATAAGTCCCAACCATCTCATAATGAATTCTTTATTACATGTGCCACAAAAATCATAAATCATTCATCATATCATAACCCAATGAATAAATTGGATCTCTCAAAAATCATTACATCATAACATAATCCATGTAAAAAATAGATTTCATAAAGAAAATTCCATAATAAACACAATATAACCATATGAAAAATCAGGAGAGTATAGTTGAAGCATATACTTACTAAATAATGACAACTTATATAGAAAATAATTTTGATAAAACACTTGAAATTAATTCTGGGGGAAAATATCCATTATTCTTCAATGACATTTTATTTTCTTAAAATTACACACCATTTTAACAGAAAATACTTTCATTGAAAGAATCCTGGATATATTATAATGTAAGATTCATAGAAATAAGGCATTATGAAAATGTAAAAATTTGTTCATGTTGTAGAAGTAAAAAACAATATTATCGTAATTTGTCTAGAAAATGAAAAAAATTACTCATTTAGAAAATGAAAAAAGATTCATTTTATACCATTTAATAAAAATTCACCGTTAGTAAAATCCACTTTAAAAAATTGTATAAGAACATAAAGAATATTTTGGTATACATATTTAAGAAACATGGACATGGAGAGGTTGTGCGCTAAAGGAGTGGCTCTAGTGGAAGAGGTGGAAAACATATGATAGAAAGGGTGGGAGACTTATTAGGTGCAATGGGTTAGGTGAATGATATAGAAGGTGTGATTTTGATTAGGTAAATCACAAGAAGGGTGGTGTCAACATATGAATATTGACATCTACTTTGATGAGTGGTAGAATGAAGATATGGTTCAGGAGCTTGTTGCAGTGCGAACAAATGATCAAGGGGTATGTGGGTCTAAGTCCAGTGGTGAATATTATGATCTTTATTCTAGTGATAATTCAGTTGGTTTTCAATATAGAGGGCCACCCAGCATAGGGAGGAGTAAATGTTTTAAGGGATGTAGAAAGGGTGAAAGGACTATTCATATTTTCCACTTCCAATGGAAACAATATTCAACAAAAAGTAAAAAATACAAGATGATTGATGGTGATCCCAATGCCACAGTTCTCCAAGTTGATCCCATAGATCATGGGTATTCTCCCATATTTGAATCTATAATCAATAAGTGGTAGTTGGGTGCAACCAATGTTAAAAATTTTGATATTCTTTTGGATTTAGATAAAGAGATGGTGGAAAAGTTTTTGGGATCAATGCCACTACAGATGAAGATAATATGATGATTGGAAGATTGTTAAATGTGATTAATAATGGAAAACGGAGTGCATTGATTGGAAATAAATATCTTATACTAATGGGGGGATTTGATGAAGGTAAGATAAATCAAGAAGAGTACATGTAGGCTTGGGACCGGCTACCATTTCATATTGAGGACATTTTAAAGTATTTTCCAGACACTCGGGTATCCTCTATATCATGGAAACTATTTAGGGATAATGTTTCTAAGAGGCTTATGTATTTTTTCAATTTTTCTGTTATTTATTTTGGTGTTTGAACCTTGTGAATTGTAAATTTTTTCCTTAAAGTTATACTAGAAATAATAAATCTAATTTTTAGTTAGGCAAAATTATTCCTTACCTTAGGTCTGATTTCCATCGAACATGTATCAAACTCCTATATAGTGGTTTTAAAACTATTATTAACTTGTAAAATAATCATAATAATATTTATGATATGATATATGATTCATTTATTACTTTATATTAACCATTCATTTAACTATTTCATGTTAAAGATTCTTTTTATGTAATAATTGATTTGTTTATCGTACGTGTTTTGACTTGTAATTCTTGATCTTATTACATAGATAATGAATTAAATACGTCCAAATTGTAAAAATTTATTTATTTATGAAATCTATTAATTATATAAATATATATAATTGATAGATATATGAAATGGAAAACACCATTTATGGAGAGGGTAGGCCATATATAAGCATTTACGTTTTCTCTGTTTGCTTACTGTATTGAATGGAAAAATTAAATGATATATATATATTATTCAAGTAAAATTATTACTTCATATATTTCATTCTTATTCATTTTATATATATATTTTAATCATTCTATAATGGTTTACCGGGGGAATGAATCTCATCGCGTTGTGGAGGCGGTAAGTTGTATGTATGCACAAGCGATGATATAATTCCTTGAATGGATAAATGTTAAGGAATTGGATGGTATATTAATTATATAGAATAATTATCATGTCATACTCATTATTTATATAAATTATATTCATAATTATACCCATTATAATAAAGTATTTATGAAAAATAGTTTACACTATAGTGTGGAGATGTTAACTAATACATACACACGCCTGGGGATATTTTTTTGTAGGATATGTAAAAGGAGGAATATGGTTGTACCACAATCATAAAAACATATAATAATGTATTATATTTTTTATTTATTACATTAGTATGGAATGATCTTATGAAAATAATGTTTAAGTAGAAAAGAACTTTGAATGATTTGGTAAAACAATTACCTCTTCTTCGAGTGTCTCCTTTTGATTTTCACAAAAGGACTCCGTAAGTTAGATTTATGCCCAAATTTTGGACTTTAAGTTGAAGTGATAAAATTTTAGAGGATTAATGGTTTGGTTTATCCCAATATAAAGGTCTTACGAGGTCTAAATAAAAGAGAATTAGATGTGTCATTTTATAAGAGAGGGGAGGGGAACATTAGGAAACTCCAAAACTTTTAATTTAATATAAATTGAATTTTGATTTAAAATAGCTCAAAATTGAGTTATTTAAGGGATAATATTAGTATGGGACTAAATCCTATAATCCAATAAAGTTTATACATGTTTATATCAAAATGTAACCTTATATTTTATCTTTAACCCTTAGTAAAAAAATTTAACTCTTACCGTGAAAACTTATCTTTTTTACACTATATTGTTTATATAGTTACTATAATTTCAAAAGAAGGCCAATTGGATCACTTATGATATATTTAAAATTATCCGATATATTCCTTGATATATTTTTTTTACGAATTTTATAAATTTTAATAGAATATTACTTAGTTTCAAATATTATTTTAACAAATTTTGACACTATTTATCACATGACTTTTTAAAACACCATAAAAACATGACTCCTTAAAAAAATTAATTAACATATACCTAAAATATAATATTCATCCAAAATGTTTTTGAATGGCATAAAATATGTAAAATTATATATATTTTAATATTATTAATTTCATTTATTTGATTCATCCATTATTAAATCAATTTCTATATCATAATTGTGTCACAATTTAATTTAATTACATATTTTTTTTAATTATAAATAAATTTCCATGATGTAGGTAAAATTTTTATATTTCTAATAAAAAATTCTAGTCTTCCATATCACTTATATAACCTTATATAAAAAATGTTCTAATTATTAAAATTTAAATATGACATTTTTAACTCTTCTTTAAATAAAATATAATATGTATCCTAATCTAACACATGTGTCATTAAAAGGATCATATTTTAGACCTAAGGATTATATTTATTTATAAAAACTTATCCAATTATATTAGGACTAGTGTTAGCATAATGTTATATTATTATAATATTATTTTTACCTGTAATTACCGTATTTACCTTTAACCGTGGTAAATAAAATTAAAAATTTACCATTTACCAAAAATTATTTTATTCAAAATATACAAATTTTTCATACTAATTACAACCATGTATTTCGTTTTATTGAAATTTAATTTACATAATTGTTAAAAATATGTTTAATGCTAACCCCACAAATGTGGATAGATGACAGTTAAAAGAGACATTCAAAAGTTAAATAATTTTTATATCTACTTACATTATAATATTGAATACAATTACCTAAATTTTATTAATATATATATTATTTATCTATTGTTACGTAAAAATAAATTTAAAATTATATAATTATTTTAATGCAAATGTTGGGTTTAATAACATTGTAGTATTTTTTAATATTCAACAAAAATTGTATCTTATCATAAAATAACAAATAATTCAACCTATTTTAATATTGATACTCCACTTTGAAATTTGAAGATTATTTTGTAAAATATAATATAATTTTTTTTAAAAACATGAAGTAAAATTTTTATGCCATTAAAACGAAATAAAACTGCATTTTTTTAAAATAGTTATTTATCGGAAAATTTAAATTTGTTATTATATGATCTTTAGAAAAAATATAGGATGATTTGTAATAATTAAATTAAATATATTAAAAATATTTTTTTTTGTTCACTTAAAATCATTGTTCTATGAAATAAATTCTATCCAAAGAACATGAAATTATGTGTAACACAAGACAAGAATAGTGTTGCGTGTACAATAAGAAAATAAAATTTTGTGTTTAGTGAAATATAATCTTTATTTAGAATACAACACAATACATCAATGAAATTAAAATGAATCTATCTCAAAAAAATCTTGGGGTGTTATAGTAAAGGCTGAGTAGAGTGGAAACAATAATGAATGAATAAGCATAATCAATATGGAAATGTAAATAACTGAACATAAATAAAATTTAATCAATAATATGAGAACTAAATATATCCATATATTTTTTCATTGTGAAAATATCATGGATAGTAATAAGTGAGTACTAAATGAAGGTAATTCATGATTATTGAATTTCATATTTCCTTGGTACATGATTCTTTTAGCATCAAGAACAATCAAATGATAGTTAAAAATATATTAGGAAGAAACCAATATGACTGTACCAATTATTAATCTTATGAGACTATCGATGCATCGGGAGGCCATCTACATCTGGACCCCACCCCTTCCTGCAAATTCATTCTTCTTGGAAACAAACACGAAAGGTATGTCTCAAACTGATTTCATCTCATGAGTATATCAATGCATCATGTGGATATTTACAAACAGGCCCCACTCATGTTCTACCACTACAAATCACTATTTATACATTTAATAATCAATTAAATTAATAGAAAATATTATTTATCATCAAATTTATGTATTTAGTAAAGGATATGTATTTATCAATATTCCCGAGTTAGTGGAATAAAATTCAAAGAGAACACCATAAATAAAAATTATTATACTTTTTAAGAAATAATCATATAAATTGTAAAATAATATATATATTTTTGGATAAATTCAATGACCAAGGAAAAATGATCACAACTAATTTTTTGTTTCAAGAAAATGTTAACAATCGCCAATGAAGGTAACATAGTTCAATAACCTTTAACCCCAAAAATGTTAAATCAAAATCTCTTATGATGGAATAATTAAAATTTAAAAAAAAATCTCTGAATAATTAATTATTGAAGATAATACATGTCATGGGATGGTATATAACAATCATATAAGTTAATTGCCACGTAATAGAAAAAAATTATCAATGGACTGTAACAGAGATAAAATATCTTACCATATGTTTCGTTTAGGTCAGACATTATTTAAAATATTTTATAATGGATTTAACAATGTTATTAACCTATTATAGAACCATAATAATATTTATAATGTCATATATGATCCTTTTATAATATCTTATCACCAATTTGTTAATAATAATTCATTGTTTTCACTGTTATGGGTGATAACTACAATGTTTTTCGAGTATGTTTGGACTTTTTATTTTTGTTCCTCATAATTAGATCATGATTAAAGAATAAAATAACATAAAAAATTATATTAATATCATATATATTAAATATATTTTTATTATTAGTAAACCAAAATATTTAGTGATAGAAATGAAATGAACTGTTAATGGAGATGCGTGGTTGTACACACGCATGTACATTATTTCCATTTTCTTATCACATTATAGGGTAGAAAAGTAAATGGCATATATGTATATCATAATTCCAGTCTCATTTTTTCATATATATAAAATATTTTTATTAAACACATTCTTATTAAATTTAATGTAATGCGTGAATCACTCACATATCTTTGAGGAGGCGGTAGTCCAAACCTCCTCAAACGATGACATCATATTTTCACAAATTGGAAAGTATTAAGATATTTGTTATATAAGAGTTAAGTAATAATAAAAACATAATATATATATCTTATAAATCATACATAAACTCTAAATCAATCATTATTCCCAATCTTGAAAGATTTTAATGGATGAACAAACAACATCGGTTCGTGAGACATTAGTCTGTTATACACACGAATAATGATTGGGTATCCTTTTTGATAGAAATGTATGAAATTTTAGGTTATAAACATAACATAAAATCATATATTTAAATTTAATATAGTTAGTATACTATAAAATAATGATATTAAATTAATTTCTGGTTTTGGAGAATGAAATAAAATGAAAAATATTTTTAAAAGAACATTAACTCTACTTCGGGTTCCCTAAATAGAATTGAACTAAATCCTAGAAAATTATTATTTAATAACAATATAAGGATTCAAGGAATATGGGGGAAATATTTTATAAATTTGTTAAGGGTTTTTATAATTCAAGAGGCATTAGAGGTGTCAATAAGTCAAGGGGGTGAGTGCCCATTTATAGAAGAGGAGGAGGTCCATTCTAGTAAATACCAAAAGGTAAACAATATTTAGAGCCACCCTTAAATCATGTACCTCCAATATTTAACCCATTTCAATAAGAGGGTGTATATGGAATAAATATTACCATTAAATTGGTTTTTTACATGTTTTTAGGTCGTTTTTCCATTAATAATAATGTTTAACCACAAGTAATCTAGTATTTACCTTAATCGTTGTAATTAATTTTAATTGATTCCACAAATTAATTTGGCCAAAAAAATTAGAACTTACTAAAAATTAGAAATTATTCTTATTCCAAATATTTTATCCATTTTTCTATATTAAATGAAAGAAATTTTTTAAAATTAATTTAAAATTAATCCTGCATACATGACGAGAACGTTGGTTTTAAAAGTGAAAATATCCAAAATATTACTAACTTTTTATATCTAAATTAAATATAAAAATGGTTACAATTAACTCCATTGGGTTAATAGATGTTAATATTATATAATATTAATTTAAAACCAATTAAATATGTAATTTATCCTTATATTTTTTTTATGAAAACAGTTTTTAATTAAAATTTTGTATTTTTCAATATTCATTAACAAATGAAACATCTTAGAAAATTACAAAATATTCCCCCTATGAATATTTAAACATTAAATTTTTATAATTGACGTTTAATTTAGAAATATAATATTTACAAAATTTTGAAACTTTTGTTTAAAATATATAAACTTTTAAAATGTGGAAAAGGCCATTAGAAAAATACATCTCTATATGCGTAAAATTTGGTTTATTTTTATTTAATACCTATCAAATCAATTTGATGAATGTAAAAATAAATTTAATATATAAATTTCATTAATATAATCTAGTAATTATAATTAATATAATTTATTTGGATGAAACACTTTTTTTATATAAATATTGTTTTTTATCAAAATATTTCATTTTTATTCAATTGGTCTTTATATTTATTTATAATTAATTAGTAACCAATGAATTAAACCATATATTTTTTATGTTATTTAAAACTACTCATAAAAAATAATTTGACATATATGTTATAACTATTATATTAAATAATAATATTAATAGTAATCAGTAAACAAGGTCTTGCATGCATCCCAAGCTATCGAAGGAACTGAATATTGTTTGTAACATAATACAACTTAGTGTTTAATTTACTGCATTATTAACTTGGTGTTTCATATCAAGGAAGATACTAACTATATTAAATATATTATAAATGACCAAATTTATAATTTCTTAAAAAGACACAATAATTTACAATATATACTCGAAAAAATAAAAATATCTTTCAAATGAGATATCAAATTTGAAAATAATCAGTTTAGAATTACATAGATGAATGTTTTTTATTTGATGTGATTGAGAAAAATTTACTTTTAGACATATAAAATACACTTTTAATGGGAGGGGGTTCCCAGGGAACTATAATGAGTGAATAATAATCACCAAAGTTTTTATTAATAAAAAACTTAATTCTTATTTTCCTCATGGAATTGAATATTTTTTTAAGATCACAAATATAATGTTTAATTGTGTTTTATTTTAAGTTTAATTTTACTAAAATTAATTAAATTTAAATTTAAAATAGTGTATTGAGGAATTATTATTGAATATTTGTAGTACCTCTCTTTACTATGGTGACATGATTGATTAATTGTTATGATTTATTGTGAAAGGAAAACCACCGCCGTAAATGAATGGAGGTATCTTGTTCATAATCCATGATTATATCTTTGGGAAGCCTGTTTGGATGAATCATAATACAAATTATATTTTACTTCTAATCTTACATGAACTATGTTATTTATTTTATCATTAAAATATCTTTTAGGTTAGTTGGTTGGGGATGAAGAAGTGTTCCTATTGATCTAGGGTTTGAGTAATGGGAGAAACTCAATTCTACCGATTTTGGAAAGGGTTGGTGGCCCTATATATCCTAATAGTTTCCACACAAACGAATATACATTCATTGTCCTATACATGATATTCCCTCCTCGGGAATTAATTACTACAAGAAGGTTAGATACATATTAAGGGGATATGTAAAATATTATTTTCCTCACAATGTAATATAAAATTATGTCTCAATATAATCCAATCATATTTTTAGGATACATTAACATTTAGAATATGAGACTGTTCTTTAAATTTTTTAGATGAAAAAATCATAGGTTGTATTATATATAGGAAATGTTATACATTAACATGTCTCTTCCTAATAAATCATCAGTTTCATGGTTCAAAAATAAGTACCATTCTTTAAAACATTCAATTTCTATTGATAATTGTAGCAGGTGGATATTTTAGCACCAAATTCATGTGGATGAAACACACACACTTTTATTTGGGAATGATTTTCACTCAAACTGTGCTTTATTATGATAACACCGATGTCATTTATTCAGCATTAAATTACCATATTCTGTATTAATCAAATTATTATTTTAATTAGAAAAACACATGAAAATATTAGGTCAAAATCGAACAAACATGCTCAGAATTATACAAAACAATGTAAAATGATATTAACATTATTTTTCATATTTAATAACCTACCAAAAATCATTATTATATAAAAATTTCTCATAATATCCAAAAATTTTATTTAATTATCAAAATCCTATTAATAGCGGTCAAAACCGATCAAATGAGTTCATATTTCCATAAATATTTATGACATGTACAAATAGATCATAGGTTAATCCAGGGTGTGGTCCAGTATAATGACTGAACATTCTTTTTTAAGATTTAAGTCTTTATAAAAATCTGTCTAAGGGTTATAATCTTGATAAAAACTATAGAATGTAGTTAAATAATTAAAATAACATATATTTTTTTAAAATTTTGATATGTAAGAATATCCCATATATTAATTTTACTCATGGGTCGTTTGAAATGATCAAAAGTGATTTTTTATTGATTTAAAATTAGTAAAAAAATTTTAAAAATGGATAATAAATAGTAAAATACCTCCTATATTATATAATCATATGAAAACAATCATTGTTTAATTTATTTGTATATTAGAACCAACTGATCATCAGGCTATGTAGTAGTTTTCTAAAAATAAAAAGAGAACTTATTTGTTTATTTTAAATGAAAAAAAGCCTTCTATGCTTAATATATATAAAATTTCCTCTAATTGTCTACAAATCATATGAAATTTATTGTTGATTAAAGTTTTACATATATAAATAGAACTCAAGAAAATACAAAATATAATGTGGTTAGAATTATTGAAAATAATGTTTTATTGGACTAAAAAGTCTCTATAAACATTTGTCAAAGATTCAATACATAATAAACATCCATAGATATTTTTCTCAATGAGCATCATATTGATGGGTTTCTTATTCATTAATGTCAAAAATTATTCAAAATTTTTTTTCCAATGATTCTTGATATGACAGGATAATTTATTTTTTGGCCCTTTATCATTTTCATACATTTTTAAGTACATCATTTAACATCTAATTATTTTCTGAACTTTTTTACCTCTAATAGTACTATCATGTTGATGGATTATAATTCATCTTTTGGATTTGGCTTCTATATTATCTTACGTATCCACAATAACTAACATTTAATTTCACTTATTTTAAGACTATATTTTCATTTGTATATTTATATATGATATTTAACTAATACTTCTATATTCTTGCTAAATTTAGAGTCAATTAAAACCTTTTCATTATTAATTTTTTTTTGTATTATTGGAATATTTTTAATTTTATTCTTTTTTCCTTCATTTCTGGTTTTACTCATAATTCATCTTATTTTTTTATTTCACATATATTTTTATAGTATTTATTATCTATATTATGAATATAATTTCATTTATAGATTCCAACATTATGCTTAATTTTTTTTGTTTTGATATTAAGTCTTTTGATTTAACATTTCTTCTCTTGGTGTACTTTTTTAATCCATTTTCTCTTATACTTTTTCATTTTAATTCATGGTTCTTCTTCATCATATTGACTTTGGATTTTTTACTTCTAGCCTTTTATTTTATATATAGTTTTTGTGTAATTTATCTTTAGTATTATTGTAGAATAATTTTTATTTTTATTGTAGATTTATTTTTTATTCTTCTTTTTATTTTTCTTCTAGTTCTTATTCGTTTAAATACAAGGATTCAATATTTTTTATTTACTCATATATCTATTTCTAATTATTTCTTCTGAATTCATTCATTCAGATTAACATCTTAGTCTATTTATTATCTTTTTTCTTTTATTTTTCTACCTAATGTCTCCATGTTTTTATTTTTTATTGAATGTTTATTTTATCCCTTGTCTTTATGGTTTTTATTTTTATTTTTATATCCATCTAATAAATATGTTCTTATACTTCCAATAGGTTTTGGATCTTTTCCATATGACTCTGGAATTTTTTTATTCTTATTCACCTTCTATTATTTACCCTAATTATCAATATAATTGAATAATTTGACAAAAAAAATTATTGATTTAAATATATGAAAACAATTTTATTGATTATATTGACCACATCACGTGTCGAATTGATGGGCAGTCAGTTCCAACTTGCTATAATTTATGTGATTGGTATGCAGTCATTTCAAACATTTAAATATTTCATCCAAAAATAATTTTTTATTATTTTATTTCAATTTATGTCGTTTTTTATGTTTTATTCAATTTAATAAAAAAATTTACCTTTAAATCATTAAAAATATGTTTTGGTCATTTTGAGAAAAACACAAGTTATGGTGACCTGTTATCTATTCCTACTTATCAAAGATTAAATGTATGTAATTTTTAAAGGATTTTATAACAATAAATGATCATTTCTATTTGATTTAATGAAAATATGTGGTCATTCATTGAGTTATAGACCATAAAGTCATTTTTTGTCATAAATGAGTAAAAATGCACTTTTTTCTATTTTATGAAAAACTAAGGTTGAATTGTCCTGATGATAATTTCTATACAAAAAAAAATTAAATAATGGTTATCAGCCAATGATTTAATTACCATCCAAGGTTTTTCTAAATTTATATAATACTTTTGATCTATTTATATTGTAAAATTTTCATTCGGATAATTATGTCTACAAATTATGTTAGAAATACGTGCAGTATATTTTCACATGCCATTATTTAATTGATGGCTGGTTTTTTTGGGATTTCATCAAAATATAAGGTCAACTTCAAAGTCATTATAATTTTAATCGTGTTTTTAAATACAAACATGTCCCAAATTATTTTATAATCATTAAAAAATTATTTCATAATATTCTAAGCCCATTTAGTAGGGTTTGAACATTGTTATATGTTTGCTGAGTTTGAAATCCACAAAACTCAAATTAATTTTATTTAGAAAAGTAGTAGTAGTATTAATGTGAAGTTTCTTTTAAAATTCCATGTGTTAAATAGAGGTAATTATCTAATGTTGTAATGATAACCCAGGGAAATTTTCTATTTTTTGACACATTAATGGCCATTTATATAGTCATAAATATAATAAAACTACTTTCTGGGTCATTACTAATACACTACATATCAACTTGATTTTCAGTCTATCCATACATTTCAAAAATTTATTTGCAATCATTCTATTCTGATTTTATTAAATTTCAAGTTGTTTATTGGTTTAGAAAATTTGTCCAACTATTATTTCAATTAAATCAACAAAAAATCCCTTTTGGTTATTCCAAATATTCTAAAATTTGCATTGAAATGAATTCTATGTATAAATGTCTAAAATTTAATTATTATTGGCTTCATATTATTTAACAATAATCATAGGTCCTTTCCATGGTTTAGGTCCTTTGATGCTGGATTTTAATGACTTTTAAATAAAAAATGTCTTTTATATTCATCATGACCACACTACACCGAACACACGTTAGAATTCATTTATGTTTATTCAAAAATGTCAAATATTTATCTACAATCATTTTTCGATGATTTCGTGATAATCCAGGTTTATTTACAAGGTCATGACCTTTTGACACACATTTTTTAACAATTAATTCTATAAAAATCTTCTTTTGATCTTTCAAGGAAAATTAGAATCCAGAAAAACGTGAGATCTATACTTGCTTGTAAAAAATAAAATAGAGGACATTTTCCAACAATTTGATGGCAATTATATGTCGTTTCCAAGATTTAAATCATTTGTCACATTATTTTGAAGACTGTTGAATATAATAAGCCATATTTTTCATTCCATCCAATAACAATGCATGACAGATTGATGATTGATCTACATCACAAATTAATCAATGATGTAATTAGATTTCATGAAAATTCAAGACCATTTTCTATGTTTTTGTCCATTTTTCACATGTTTTAAAGACACTAACATTTTATAATAGAAAAGTTTTGTTCATTTTGTTCATACCACACATCATATTGATTTGTTGTGTATTAATATATTTAAAAAATAAATAAAATATTTTTTTATTATGATTTCAAGATAATAAATGTCCATTTTCTCAATTTTATCACATTAAGGCTTGTTTTATACTTTTAAATCAGTCAAATGATCTTATAGTAATTTCTAAAAGGTTTTGCATCAAATTGAAAGACAATCTATTTCGAAATGTTAGAAATTAAACCTTCAAATTTATTGACATGTGATCTATTTATATTTATCCAAAATTAAATTTTAGTCAATTTCCTATGATATCCCAATAATCCAAGGTCATGGGATAACTTTAACCCTTGATATGCATTTTTAATGATAATTCAATCAATTAAAATTTATTTTTTCATCATTATGACCACACCAAATTTATGTGTGGACTATTTGTACTTGTTATAAATTAATTAAATACCAGTGTCCTATAATTTTCCAAAAAATCCAATGTATTTATGAGTTTACACTTTTTGACTCATATGTATTGAATTTTATATCAATAAAACCACATTTGGTAATTTTGAGAACAAATTGTGTCATATTTATTTGTAGTCACTTTCTATGGTTAAAAAATAAAAAAATGTCCATTTGAATACAATTTCATGTTAATTCGATTCTTTTTTCTATGTTTTAATAATATTACTTATTATGAAAAATATTTTACAATAAAAACTATTATTTGATCATTTTTACCATTCAAAAAAATCAAAATTAAATTTGGCCTATTACTAAAGGTCATGAATTAAATGGTTTTATTTTAATTTTGATTTCACAAAATATGTGTTAATTTACTAGGGTTTTAACCATTTACGCTATTTTTTTAATGAGAATATAATTCCATGAAAACAATTTTTTTTATTATGATCTCACCACATGTTGGATTGATGATATGTCTATTAATTAATGTAAAAAATATTTATGAAACATTTTCCTATGATTGAGTGGTAATACAAGGGTTTTTTCTATATTTTTAACTTTAACCAAAATTTTTTTACTATTAAATTCACAAAACACACTTTTGGTCATTTTGAACAAACCATATGTTTAATGAAAATGAGGTATATTCCAACATATAAAACACTATGTTGATGTAATTTCCATGTGATTTCATGATATTATCCGGTGTTTGTCAAGGGCTTCACAATTTGAAATATTTTTTAAACTCTATATGATTTTTTAAAATGAACATTCATTTATTCTAAAATAATTTCCATTTAAATTAATGATAAATAAATTATAAATTATAAAAAATTATTCATAATTTTTTTATCAGATTTCATTATAATTCGAGATCGTTTCTTCAAGGTATTACCTTTTGAAGCTATTTTTCCTTCTAAATAAATAAAAACACATTTATGAGAATATTGAGAAAAAGTCATTTTTGATTGGTGTGTAGTCTATTCCAACATAGTTTAAATTAAAAATATATAATTATATTGTGATTTCATTACAATATATGGTTTTTTGTTAGGTTTTCACACATTCAAGCACGCTTTTAAGGGAAAAAATGTAATAAAACTTATATTTTAGTCATTCTTGCCACATCGAAGGTTAGACTGAAATGTGGTCGATTGATACTTGTCAAAATGTGGTCATAAATCATTATCCTATTATTTTATACCAATACATGGTTTTTTTTGTTTATTTTACAATTTTACAATTGTTTTTTGACTTAAGAAAAATAGAGGTCATCACATGTTGGACTAACGGGTTGTCTATAATTTGTTTTATAGACATTATTTTATATTGAGATGATGGATTATATAGAACTAAGATTCTATATTTTTATTATAATATTTATTACTTGAAACTTTTATTTTTTAATTTATACTTTATTTATTAAAGAAAATTTTAATTTATTCTTAGTCTTATTATTCATGTTAATTTTTTAAATAGATGAGAAATTTCACAATGAAAATTGGTATCCTAATTTGAGGGATACCCTTACTAAAACATATATATATATATAACTAGTAAAGAACCATATATGATCTCCAAATTTTATTTAAGACCTTCCATCAATAGTGTCTGGTAGACAGTCACCAATACCATTTGGCAACCACCTTTTCACTTCTAAGACATAAATTTTATACTAATGACACCCTTGATGTTCACAACACCTCTATAGATGTTAATGGTCACACCCTAAATTTTATGATGAAAATATTATGTACATTTATTCTTTATTTATATACTATTATAATGATATTATGTTTGTTGCATTTTGATTAACAATTTGTGAGTCAGACTAAAGTGTGTTCCATTTCTACATATCTCAAATTATATGGCATTAATTATGATTTGATTTTATGATATTATGATTTTTGTTTATATGTTTTAACCCTTAAACTAACATTTCTATTTATTTTTAAATCTAATAAAAAATTAATTTTGTTATTCTGACCACACTATATTAAAGTGTGGTCTATTCATACATTTCACAAATTAATCACTAGTTATTGTTCTATCATTTCATGAAAATATGGGCTCATTCTCACAACCTATCCCCCAGGGACCGTTATATGAATACCGCAAGCCCGCCTTCCATTTTCTAGGGGCCGATGACTAGAACCAGAAAGGAATATCCCCAAAAGGGAAGGCATTTCCTTTAAACATGTACACACACAGACAGACAAGGCATAATTCCAAAGAAAACCAAAATGTGAAAAAATTAATAAAAACAGCCCAATGTACCACCACTGAGAGTAAAAGGTTTAGACTGAAAATAAAGTGGGCCAGAATACAAGACCAACTGAAAGGATTTTACATCAAAGGAAGTATTAGCTCTGAAGGTTGTCCACAAGGATTCTACCGGAAGGGTAGGTACAGCTCCCTACTGGATGTCACTACAGGACACCACGTCTTTCGATTCACCTCATAGCACCATCTAGCCGTGGATCCCTAAAGTCAAACTCATAGAAACCTGTCATATACACAAGACACAATAGGTTTGGGTGGAACCCATTCATGGGTGAGTATAACAATACTCAGTAGGGAACTCGAGACCAACTCGGTTCTCACAGAAATTCACAAAGGAATAATACTTCAAAGAAAGATCTTAATATAAAGCCCAGAGAAAAAGACAAAACTCACACCATGTATAACATAAGTACACAAGTAAAGATGATTAGTCGAAAAGTTATATCATCTTATCCTATTGAAAGTCTCTTCTATTGATCGATTAAGGTGCACTCTTCTAATGATCCGTGAAGAGTTGCTCTACTGCTGATCCACACCGGGTCGCTCTACGGCTGATCCAAGATGGTTCGCGCTACTTCAGATCCATGAAGTCTCACACTTCTACTGATAAAATAAGGGTTTCTCTGATGATGATCTATAAATGTAATATATTATGATTACCCACAATGTATTTCTCTTATGTCAATCTACAAAGAGTCGCTCTAATGCAAATCCATGAAGGGTCTCTCTTCATTCTTCACGTCACAGCCAGCCACTGGATTCCCACACTTAGCACACATTATTTCTTGAGGATCTTATCCAAAATACATCCTTCATTACTCTACCTCTACAAATTACCACATAGATTAACCCAATGGACCTTCTCATCTTAAGGGTTCCAACGCAACTGACAATGTGTCGAACGGACCCCCAGTCTGTAAGATATGAATATTTTTTAAAAAAAGGTCCATGGTTGGTTATGAGTATGATCCAACCTGTCCATACACTAAACTCCTCCAAAACACTCATATATTATCACAAAATTATCGACCTATCACATGGGTCCCAACATAATAGATGGCGCGTCAATTGGATTCTCGGTTTAAAAGTCAATGGAATTTTAGTAAATACGGGCCGTTTGCATCTAGACTCCGTCTGACCCAGTCGGACTGACCCGACCAACCCAAGTAGGGGGCCCCACATGCCCCTGTTAATTTGTCCAACTTAACCTAACCCGGCCTGGGTCTGGGTTGGTCCAGTCCATGTTGGCCAGTTTGTTAGGCCCATTGGGCCTCGCTGGACCCGGCCTGGCTCAGCCGAGGGTCCAGCCTGTCGGGTCACCCAGTGAACCGGTCTCGTCTGGCCTAACCCGGTCTGTTGTCTGGGGTGCAGCCCGACAAAAGATGACCGATCGCATCAGATCAGGATGGGGGATTTTTTGGGATGCGGCAGCCGCTGCCGCGTCCCCCTTCGTGAAGACCAACTGGAAATGGCCAACCTTCAGGTAAGTAAATTGAGGCTAAGTCACGGGACCAATCAACGTTGTGGCCCAAAACTGCAGCCTACTCCAGATAGGACATCTCCCTATGAAACTTTTGGTTTCGTTGCAACGGGCTACCTCCATCACGATGTGTCAGTGTCGCCGCACTGGTAGGATCTTTGTGGGACCACCAGATGTGCTCCGGTGGTCTTTTCTTCACGGAACATGCGCCTACGGATTTTCAAGAATACCTTTATCCCTATTGTGGCCACATATCATCCTTGTCACCATCATGGAAATCCATTCACAAATAACACACATGCGGAGGGGATCGAGCCTTATTCATGTCATCCCGTGCCCTCCGCACTAGAATTTCAATACAGGGGGGAGGTTCGGGGATGATTTTAAATCCATGATAAATCAATCCCAAGGAAAACCCCCAAAAAGTACCTTCTTGTAAGAATGAGAAATCCTCCAATAATCATGTTTTTGGATGATGTTAAATCCATGTTAATTCAATCCCAAGGACAAACCCCAATAGTCTTCTCATATAACAATAAACCACTTCCCAGATTTTCGGATCTGCTACTGACGATGGATGTGATTTGTATTATCATCATCAATCTATGAATCGTTGGAGATGAATTCCATATTATATATACTTCAATGGATAAAAATTCCACTATAGGTTCAATAAATAATCCCCAAGCATTAATTCTCAATTCTGTAATGCATTAGTTAATTAAAAAGAAATAGGTCAAAACGTTTTTGTTACGCTGTGACGTTGCATCCTTCGGTTGTTTCATTTATGAAATAGCGTAGCTGTTATGATTACAAATATATCAATAAATGATCATTATTTAATTCATATTTTATTCGCATCTTCACCGCATCGTAGTGCTGACGTCCACTTCTCAATGATGTGAAGGAAAATTCAATAATTTTTCCTAAATTAATTTATTATTTTCTGAAAAGTCAAAAAATAAAATTTTTCGTCTGACACTTGCAGGTCAAAGTTATATCCTTTCTAGGAGAATCATGGAATTCCAAATTCAAAAGTTCCCTCATATTTTCAATCCAAGATTTGGTTTAAAAGTTCAAAAAATATACTCAAACATTTATTTAAACGAACTTTAAAAAATGTTCAAAAATTAACTTTTACCCTCGACCTGCTCTTGTCAAGGTTAGGTTGTGCCTAAGGGAACATGCCCCAATGACCTCAACGGTACTCCTGGACTTCGATTATAAGTTATCATTTAGGAGTTATAAGGATTTGACAACAAAATAATTATTAAATAATTATTTTATTTATGGAAAAAACTATCTTCCACTATTGGCACGCGTTAGAAAATGTTAGGATCTGACTAAGGAAAACATACCCTCATGAGTTCATTAGTGGTCTCATATTTTTTATCTGAGTCAATTTTCATGAGTTATAATCATTTTAAAATAAATATAATTATATTTAATTATATTATTTATAGGTATTCCATTTTTGGGTTTTCACAATGGAGGCTCTCATCGACTAAACATAATTCGTGCATATGGTAAACCAACCATACTGAACGAAACAATTCCCTAAGATTTCTGATATAGTCATTGGTTTAAGAGTTTTTCCACTTTTTCATAAAAATTTCAGACACATGCTATTTAATGTTTAAAATCTTCTCTCGGATCATTCTAGGAACTCCGGGCCTCAGAATAGAACGTCGTCTCAATTCCTGGTCTCAAAATAATTCCATATAAAAAAATTTAAAAGGAGATTATGGAACATTGCATTTATTACCTATGTTTGGATTTTTTACACAAGAGTTTTGATTTTTAAATAAATAAAAATAGACATTGGTTCATTCTATGAAAATTAAATATTGTATATAGTATATTTATTTGTAATAAAATTGATGTCATTATTTGGTGATTAAATGATATGGTGAGGTTGAATGATGATTTTGACAATAAAACAAATTAATAATCATTTTTACTGTAATGATTCTTATTCACCGATTTTGGAGAAATTTTACATCCTAATGACATATGGTATATTTCTTCATGTCAAAAATTCAACGGTGGTGGTTGTCCTGTGATTTCGGGAAAATATGAGGATATTTGGTGGGTTTAATTCCTTTGGTTAATTTTTTTGAAACATTAATAATTTTTTTAAACGAATTTTGTAATTATTAGATGATCATAAATTTTAATGATGAGACATTTTTTATTATATGATAATTAGAAGATATTTATTAGGTTTTGACACTTTAATGAAACCTATTTGACTTTTAAATACTTAAAAAAATTATTTCAAGAAAATTGCTTGTTTAATTGAGGTCTTCTCTATTCCCATATAACAAAAAATTATTTAGGTGTAATTTTCCTAAAATTTATTTATAATTCGATTGTGTTTTATATGTTTTGACCCAATGATTCATGTTTTTAAAGACTTAAATTTGTTAAAATTCATTTTTGGTCATTTGAACAACAATTCAAATCAAATTGACTGTAACCAATTCATAAATGAAAAAAAATTACCAACAATAATTTTGTTATCATTTCATGATAATCCAGGATAATTTTATTGGTTTTATGCTATGATTTTAAATCGATAAATACAAACTATTGGTTATTCAGAAAAAAAAATATATAGGACTCATGCACTATCTATTTGATATATCACAAATTAAAAAAAGGTATTTTCATTTTAATTAACAAAAATATGATATAAATTACGAAATTTTGATCATTTTACACACGTTTTAAAAGAATACTAAATCTAATACAACTTCAGTTTCAGTCATCATAATTTCACCATATAATTAATTAAAATATAGTCTATTGGTATATTTCCCAAATTAGTCAATCATAATTTTCCTATTGTTTAATGACAATCTAGGACAAATTTCTTAGTGTTAAATCATTGAAACATATTTTTTCATTTCAAATAAATAAAAAATGTCATCTTTAATTTTGAGAAAACCACATCTAGGATTCATATATTTTATACTCGTTGATTTCAGAAATTAAATATATTTTTTTCTATGATTTTATGAAAGTTCAATCTGGTTTGATTTATTTTTATCATATAACATGTTTTTAATATTATTTTACATCAAAATCATTTTTTTATCATTTTGAAGAGATATTACATTATGATGAAATGCAGTCTACTCCGAGATGTCTCGAGTTAAGTAGTTATTTTTTATATTATTTCAAAATAATCTGATATAAATTTCTAAGAAATTACTATTTGAAGATTATTTTTAAAGACTTTTAAAATTTTTAAAATTTAATTTTGGTCTTTCCGAACTCACAACACATCAGATATATGTGTTTTTGTTCCTATAAGTAAAATATAATTCAACAATCATTGTGAAATGATATCATGATAATATGATAATTTTTAAAATATTTTAACCTCTTATCATTTTTCATCTATTTTAGGTATTCTTTCTAATTTATACTTTTTATTATTACTCTAAATACTATGGATTCTTCTTATATGATCATGTTTATAGCTTATTTTCTTGCTTTTGGTTTCAAATTCTATAAATTATTCTGAATTTACCATTAATTATATCCATATATAAACATTCACTTGTTTAATGACTGTAGATTATATATTTTACTTCATTTTCATATTCAACTATTACATATTTATTATTAATTAATTTATAATCATCAACTAATTTTTGATTCTTAAAATTTTTTTTTTGGGATTTTTGAATTTTTTTCTTGTTTTATTTCTCCATTATATCTATTTTTATGAATTATTGTCTTTTATTTCACCTCCACTCATTGGTTTATAGTTCAGTTCTAGTTATGTTTTCATTTATAAAGATTATTTTTTTGTTTCTTATTCTTGGTCTCCATTTTTTTTTACTTTTGAGTCATCTAGATATTTAATTTACTCTAAAATTGGATTCTATATTTCCATATGTATTCGAGTTTCTAGATTAACCTGCAACTGTGATTTCTCTTTTTCAATCTAACATTATTCAACCTAATGTCTTCATGTTTTCCTTTTTTTCTACTTCTATTTTTATTATTTTCATAAGACTTTTTTTATTTTTATGATTTCAAACTAATAAATTTTTTCACCATCTTCTAATTCTATTTTTATCTTCTCCATAATGTTTTTGGATTTGGGATTATGATTCACCTTATATTTTATCTTCTACAGCTATATTAATTTTTTTACTTATTCATCATCTTTATTATTTGGAATATGGTATTTTTTATTTGAAAAATGGTTTTAGATCACATATAATATTTATATCTAATAATTCTTCCATTTTTTGTTTCTACTTCAAATTCATCTAATACTTTTGATCATTAATTATGACTTATAAATTTGTTCCTAATTCAAATTTTATTTTATATTATTCATTTTAATTTTGTATTTTTAGTTTTTTTTCTTATAATTTTAAATTTTTTTACTGGTCTGTAGAACCTCCTTATTGTTTATATATATTTTCATTCCTTCTTCTATTTCAAATTTCCCCCCACTATCAGATTCTGTTATCATTTTTAGATATCACATTTTATCTTCATCTATGGTTGGTTATCTAACTTATTATTTTTAATATCTATGTTTTTAGTTTCACTTTTAATTCAAATTTATCTATTGTAATTTATTTTCTTCTACCACTAAATTTATAGAATATTATGGATTCCATTTTTTCATGTTTTCTTATTAATATTATTCTAATGTTTTTTTGGGTAATTCAATATCCCCTTATACTTCTACATTATCTGTGAAACATTACTTACTAATTATTCTCTTTCTCCAACTCCATCTTTGAAAACTGTATTTTAATATAGTTCATTTCATTCTTGTGTATAATTATATGATTTATTTTTTTATATTATTGGTTTATCTTTTTTCTAATGATTATGTGTCTACATCGACTTCATTATCCCCTTTGACATATTCTTTAATACTTATCATACTTATTCTGATATTGTTCTCACTCTTGATTTGGAAATTTCATTTTCATCTAGTTTATATTATACTTCTAGATTTTTATATTCCATTTCACTTTTTTATTCCAACTTTTCTTTATTTCTTCTAAATTTTTACTTCATACCCATATCATTGAAATTATCTTATATATTCCCTACAAACTCAATCAATATTTATATTTCCATTTTCATGTCTTCTGTTTCCTATTTATTTTTATTTTTAAATTTTATTATTTTTTCTTTTTTATATTAATCTTGTGAGAACTAATATATTAATATATAAAATATCACCCCATGAGGGCATTGGTTTTAGGTTACTTGGGTTTTTCTAATTACATCACACACATTGAAATAGATGAAAGTAATTTATTTTAATTAATAACTTTAAAATAAGAATATTATTTTGAAAAATTATTAAAATAAATTAGAAATGATATATCATGATGAAAAATCATTAGTTTTGTTTGGATTAAACCAATGTTTTTTTATTGAATGAAATTTTTAGATATTTATTTTCTAACACTAAGGAAACCATTTTATTTATAGGTGGTTTTAATTGCACTATATTGCAAAAAAAATCACTTGAGTCATGATTACTAAGACTCTTGATTTTTATTTTCCCTATGATTTTTATTATTTGAATTAATATTATAATATTAGGTTTAATTATATTTATATTTTTTTTAAATTAAATTAATTTTAAATAAAATTAATTTTAATAATGTTGAAGTAGGGATGGTTATCAATGTTTTAGACTACCCCTTCTAGGATATAAAGATACGATAGAATCATGGTTATTTTGATTACTACAAGAAAACCAATACCAAAATTGGAAGGAGGATTCTATTCATCATCCAAAATTATTTCATTTGGATCATTGTTTTGTTGACTGAAAGTACACATTATCTTTTAGCTATATTAAGTTGAAGTCTGTTTTTCATATAATGATTCAACAACTTGTAGGATAGTTTCTAGGGTTTGTAGTATGTGTTTACTATGAAATCAAGTTAATGTTTTTGGGAAACATAATTGTACCTTTTATAGGGATGTCTAATGGGCCTTCTAATCTTGATAGTACCCACATAGATAAAGCCTCTTTCGGTGATCTATACTCATTGGGCCACCGTGAGGTGTTATCAGAACTACTAGGTCAAAAGAATCCTGAGAGTTGGGGTGAAATACATTGATCCTCAATGTTAAATAGAAAAATTAAGTATATGTAGAATCTAATTTCCTCACATGGGACATTCTATTGTTATACACAAAATTTTGTTCTTAAGATTTTTTTTAATATTGAAATCAATGATTCTAAAACGGATTGGGAAATTACTTCTTAAAATTTTTACCCCCTTGGGGAACCTTTAGTATTTTATTCCACCAAGATGCATTATAATATAATGAATTATAGTAATTTATTTTATTCTATTAGATGGATGTTAGTACATAATATTTTTTGGATGTAGTACACACTAACTTATTTTGGAATATTTTCGCAAATACTCTGATTCATTATGAGAAACCAATTTAAATTTATTCAACATTAAATTTGAATCTTCCTCTTTTCTAATACTATTTGTAGTAAAAAAAAATTGGAAAATGGATTTCATTGACTATGAAAAAGAGGATTGATTATTGTGAAAATATAAGAAATATATATTTGAGTCATTTTATATCTATATAAATCAACCAACCATTAACATGAATTTATCAACTTGATAAATTGTTCCGTTTTACTATCACATTATTATTAAATAGGTTCAAAACTAAGTAAATGAGTTTGAATTCCATGAGATTTTGTGACTTAAATAAAGTGATTGTATTTCAATATAACGTGTAATGTGGAAATAATGATTGATCTTATAGTTCTATTATATATTAAATTCTTTCAAACAAACATTTTTTAGGGTAATAACCTATAAAATGAACACATATAGTCTTTAAAACAACTTAAAATGTTTTTCTTAATTTTTTACATATATAAACTAACCTCATGTCACTGCGACTTGTAGATTTTTTTTGAAATGATGAAAAGTTTATTTTTATTAATTTAAATGTAAAAACATGCGTCAAAATGTAAACCATATAAATAGATCATTTATTGTAGTTAAAAAATATAAACATTTACCATTAAATGTTTTACATGTTGCAACTGTTCCCACCTTAATCTGATAAAATATTTTCACAAAATGAACAAAAGAGATTTTCTCTTTATTTTTAAGTACTAAAACATGTTCCATGTGATTAATATATGGAAAATGATCTTGATTTTCCCTAAAATCATAACCATTGATTAATTTTTGACATGTTTGAATACATCTCAGATTAGTCAAACCTACAGTGCAATCACAATGACTGAAAAACTATTCTATTAGACATAAAAGTTTTTAAATACATTCATCAGAGTCAAGATATAAAAAATGACCTTAGATTGTGCTATCAATTCATGTTAGATTGATTTGTATTCTATTCCTACATTTTTATAATTATTCATGAATAATTATCTGATAGTTACTTTATACAATAAGATTGTTTGGTAGGTTTTCAAACCTTTTTCATATTCTTTTATATATATATATTCATCATGACATCTTCATGTATCTATTTTTCATATTCATATTCTATATGCTACTATACTCATATTAATGGTTTATGTTTCTTCTTTTGGATTCTAATATTACATTTTCTTTTTCCTCTACCATAACTTCATTCACAACATTAACATTATCTTCTTCTATAAACATAGATTCTATGTTATACTCCTAATTCAAACGTAACTAACAGTTCTCACTTATTACCTACATTAGATTAAAATACTAATTTTTTATTCTTACCTTCTCTTATTTTTGGTTTTTCTTATATTATTTATTATTTTATTTCATATTCGTCTTATATATTTTATCTCTATTATTTTTATTCAAATATTTCATATCATCCGAATAAATTTAATTCCATTTCAAGGTTTTGATCTGATGCTTATGGATTTTTAATTTGATTTTTCCTATATTAGTTTTTCCTTCCAAAACAAACTTATCATTAAATTTTGATCATTTTATATGAGTTATTCATTTATATCTCCTTAATTTTTTTATAATCTATATACTATTTTTTATAACATTTTTTGTTTTCCCTTCTATTTTAGATCTATCTACTAACTTATCACTCCTCATTGATGTTTATATATTTTTTATTAAATTTTAGCTTTTACTTATATTTTTTCCTCCACTTTCCCAATTAAACAACATTTTTGGTTTGACACTTTCACTTCATCTCTTGGAATTTCTTTTATTTTTGATTTATTATATCTCTATTTTGAGTATATATTTTACAATTTTTTATAATATTATTTTATTTTCTTATACATATACTTTTTAATATGATTTTTTTCTCATTTTATGGATATATACCTGCATCATTTTTTTAAAAAAAATTGTGTCTTCAACATGTTCTTCCAGTTCTGGTTTCATACTTTTCATGCTACTTCATCTCTTATTCTTACTCTAGCATTGGAATATTTTTTCCTTGTAGTTTATCTAATATATCATCATATTAATATGATTTTTCAATTTTTTCACTATTATTTTTTCTTCATCATTATTTTTTCTAAACCTTATGATTTTTCTCATCTACATCATTTTATTCTTACTCCATATCCATTTCTATTTCAATTTTTTTCTTGTGTTTTCAAATTTTTTCTTTTTCATTTTATTTTCTCTTCTATATATTATTATTGTGAGAACTAATATATGAATATATAAATTACCACTAAAAAATGAGATTTTTATTAGGTCATTCTTTATTTTTGTTTGACTCCAGATAATTTAATTTAAGAAATTATATATTTTAAGTTATTAACATTATAATGAACAATGTATTTTGATAGAAAATTGAAAATATCATACAAATGAGGTAACTTATTTTAAAACCATCTATGGAGTATTTTTTAGATAAATTTATTTTTTATGAAAATAAATTTCTAAATTTTTAGTTTCATACCCTTTGTAGACCCTTACATGGGAAGGGGGTACCCAGAGCACTATAGAAATCGATGAAGAATCATCTGATATATGACTACTGAACATACTAATATTTATTTTTCTCTTCCATATTAATATTTTTTTGAGATCATAATAAATTTTAATTATTTTTAAAATAATATATTTATATAGTTCACAGTAATTAATTTATTTAATAATTATATGGAGGATGGAATGAAAAATAATTACACTATACACTCTAGACTATAATAACATGAACGATTCTTGGTAGTGATGATGATACTGGGACAACCACCAGTTTAATTGTATGATGGTTTCTATTCATTATCCAATATGATATCTTCTAGATAATTATATTGATGAAGAAAAATACACATTATATTTTATTTAGGATAACTTGAATTGTGTTTTTATGTTAACTTATAAATATCCTATATGAAAATTGATGGGGTTGCAGATGTGTTCCATATGAAATTAGGTTCGAGTGCTGGTGGAAAAATAATTCTAACATTATATGGAGGGATGGTGAACCTTTTGATCATGATAGGAACCATATATATAAATAATATTTTAGTGATCTATATTATCTTGGCCACCTTGTTGTGTTTTCATAACTACCGGGTTAAAGGCACATTGCGCGGCTTGGGTGAAATCCAGTGATCCCCACCATTAAATTTAAAATTATGTCTATGAAAAAACAATATTTTGAATTAGAATTTTTATATTTTCACGATTTGGATATATTATTATGAGTAATCCAGATATAGACTTCCTAGGTTATATAATGGATTGAAAAATTAATTATAGTACATTTCACTACTAAGGTGAATCTTTAGCTTCTTGGAATAACATGAAGCATAATCATATAAAACCGTCTAATAATAAACATTATTACAGTAGTTGAATATTATTAAACACAATTTTTGAGGATAAATAACACTCTCACTAAACATAGAATTATTTTTACTAAAACTCCAATTTATTGTGAAAACCTTTAAGTGATATTTTCAACTTTAAATGTGTATTATCCTTTTTCTATTATTATTCTTATTAAATTGAAGACTTGTTGTAAAAATGTTGTAAAAAATGATTCAATGTACTCAAATTGGATTTAAAAATTATGAAAATGATATTTGAGTCATTTTTATCCATATTAACAATCCATGCATCAATATGACACCCAAATTCATCAATATTTTAAAAAGATCCCTTTTCACTTCAAATTCATTTTAATGGGTGTCAAAATTGAGAAAACAAGTATTGAGTTTTAGGAATGTTTACAAATTTATGAATAGATAACATTTAAATATGATAAATGGAGTAGTAATAATGACTGAACATATAGTTTTAATTTATTTATATCATAAAAAAAATACTTTTTTAGGTTTATAACCTCTAAAATGACCTCATAACATTTTTAAATCAATAAAAAATGTACATTACATAATTTTTGACATGTATGGATAGACCATGAAGTGAAATGATATTTTAGTACATATATAACACATATTTTTATATGAATATTACATATAATACATACAAACCCACCCATGGACCATAAAGGTTTAGATTCTTTAGAAACTAGAAAAGAATATTATTATTTTTTAAAGTATCTTTAACATCTCTCACAAAGATATTATCACATAGTTGTATTCTTTGAAATATGATACATAATATATATATTCATAATATAGTAAAAAAAACATAATAATTGGTGATATCATATGCTTAGTAGGGATAAGAAAGTGAGATATCAATGATCACAAAATCATTAAATGAGATAAACATGTATGAGAACATGAGTATAAAATTTGAAAACAATATCCTACAAATAAAATATCATAATCACGAGACATGGAATTAATCATGGTGGTTAATAAGACCTTAATCATAATTGAATAGAATATCATTATCCATGATATCATAACATAGGCATAAGACATTGAATTGTGGCATACAAATAATAATAGAAAATCACTTCCATGTTACATAAGGTTCACAGTAAAGACTATCACAGTATGATGGGTTCACTCCAAAAACCATCTTAGAAGACAAGGTTCACTCCCAAGACCATCATAGTGGAAAAAATCCCTTATTTAATCGGCATCACTCTCCATTACAGTATGGTCCATCTTATGATATATATATCTCTTTCCAGTGCATTAGTGGGAGATATAGGTACCACCAATTACTTAATAAAAATCATACTTATGTATTCTTTAAGATCTTAAATCATTCATCATATCAATACCCCTGAAAAAAAATTAGTTTCATTAACATTTCATCATATCATTATAGTATGACCTGACGATACAATAAAAGACTTTCATAATAATTTCATCATGGTATAACCAATAGAAGAGAAATTGGTTTCATAAAAATATATTCCATCATAAACATAAACCATTCAGATAAATAAAATTAATGATATAAAAGGATCATATCCTTAGTAAATCATATTTAATATCAGATGATGTCATCTTATATATACAATGACTTTGAAAGATCACATGAAATTGTTTTGGGGGAAAATATCCTTTAAACATTAAAAGCCTCATTTTTTTTAAAAAAAAATAGAAATAATTCTTATTGAAAATAACCATTTATTCTTGTAAAAAAATGATGCAATTCAATTTTTGGTTATAAAATCAGATAATTATACTCATTCCATAAAAGATAATACAAAGATTCATTTCACAATTTTAGTAAAAGAAAAATTGGAAATGTTTTTAAAATGACTTCTATATTTTTAAAAAAAATATAAAACCTAAAAAAGCCAAAAAAAATTATTTTAAACATTCATAGAGGAACATTAAAACATTTTTAAAACATATTTTGAAAACATGGATATGTCATAAAAAGATTTTTTTCAATCAAAGGGAGAAATAAAGTGAATTTTACTTAAAAATATTCTTTTGGAATCTTAAATGCATAAAAAAATAAAAGGGGGGGCAAGTATTCAAAAGAAATAACTTGAGGATAATATAATTCATGATAGTTCTTGAGAGTTAGGTGATAATTATTCAACATTGGAAACTTATTCACAAACAACACCAAAAAAATTATTGGACTGTAAAAAAAACACTTACAACATTAAGTATCTTTTGAAACGTAATACCCATTAAATAAATAATATAATCAAATGACAATTTTTAATAGCATGAAAAAAGTGGATTCATGATATAATATTTAAAATTGGTAGTATAGACACCTCATTATATAAGATAGGTGAATAACATAACTTATGTATAAAATAGGGAAATTTTAAAAGAAAAAACATTCATTTATCTTAGTCTCGACTTACGTAGTACATATTCAAACATCATGTATAATAAACATACGTTTATTATACATCTATTATAGAAAAAGAATCATATTTTTCATAACATATGTGATATAATTAAAAAAATTTTATCACTCATGTATTATTAATTCTTTGTTAAAATCACTGTTTTGGGTAATCATTTCATTTCTTTTCATATATGTCATTATTCAGTGATTTTTATACTTATACTTCGATAAAGGTTTTATAATTCCCATAATGTTAAACATGATATAACTATCATATATTTTTATTATATACATATTGAGTTTTATTCATAATATTAGATGTAGAAAAATTGTTTACACTATTCATACAGACAGTAGGTCGTGCATACATTATCATTAGTTCATTATTATTAAATAAAATGAAATAAAATGAAATAAATTTCGGACATCATGTGGAGGTCTATTGTAACATAAACCAAGGGATTCTCCTCTAATAAAATTAATTCTCTATGGTTTAAAGTGAGAAATTTTTTATAATATAGTTACATTGGTACCTTATTCCACAAGAGAATCTAGGTGATCGACTAATTGATAACCCTATCACTAAGTGTGGGTCACTTTTATACTTTTGTTGAGGAAATATTCTCATTTCCTTATGATTTAATATAACGAACAGGGCTTGAAACTTTTTCTATGAAAGGAAACATGAAGGATCGTGGAATTAGATTCCACTTGTTAATGGAAAACATTCTATTATATGAAAAGCATAATCCTAGTAAGGACTACCTTGGCATCTACTAGTAAGGAATTTACACTACCATAGTGATCTGTAAAACGTACGATTACAGTCTCCCTGTAATCCCTAATGACAGGTCTCCTCGATTTTCACTCATATATACACAAGAACATTGTTTCCATTATTTTTATGTATGGAATGAAATAAATTTAAATGATTATTTTTCTATCTATAATTATAATTAATTCACATATTTCACTTATTTTAATTAAGAATATCCTTATTAAGATCAATGTTAATCATATATGATAGAGGAATCACACTGTTTAATATGGTAGTATTATGCCGTACACATGAATATCATTATTATATATCACATTGAATGAAAATTAGAAAATAATATGTGATATTATATTTCAAAAGTATAATAATATTTCAAATATTATTTATATTCATATTCATATTAATCCTTGATAGGATTTTATGGACAACTAGTCACATCAGATCACGTTGAGGTATTGCACCATACACATGGAAGATGTTGTCATTTAACATTTGATGGAAGAGGATATTGATATAAGTAGTTAAAATAATATAAAAACGTCTCAGTATATGAATGATACTATGGTTGTTATATTAGCATGGTATTGTTTTTTGAGGATTTAGAGGAAAAATAAATAAAAACTCTCATTGATGAATACAACCATTTATTTAGGTAACCATTTTAGGTTTGCAATAAAATCCATCCTAGGTCGGATTATATATAAAAATAAAGAATATATTATTATGGTAGGGAATTAAATAATTTATTGGGATTGTGATCTCCCAGAACAATGGTTTATGGATGTGTAAAGAGTTGAAGGGAGGGGTTTCCTTTTAATAGTGGGGGAGGAGAAAGATTTGATACTTTTGAAAAAAAATAATTATACTATTGATTTTATCATTCCGAAAGAATCCAAAATGAATAATCTTTTTAAAATAATATTATATAAGGTCTATATATTACCATAAAATAGTAATTTAACATGTTTTGGGTAACATTCAATCCAAATAGTTTAGTTTAACCATTGGTAAACAAGTTTGTACCTTAACCATGGTAGATAATTTTCAATGTTTTCTTCATTCATTTTGGTAAAAAGATATACTACCCTTGTTAGATAATATAAGTTATATTGATTATAATTATTTAAAATATTTTTCTAAATTCATGAAATATAGTTTGTATAATTTAATTTAAAATTAACCATGAAGATGTGTCGATAAAATGGTTTTCCAAAATAAAAAATTTACAATTTTGAAAACAATATTATATCAATATCCAATATGAAATTAATTCAAATAACCAAATTTGGACTAATTAATATATCATTTAAATAATATTAATTTTATAAGAACTTTAAAATAAAATTATACTTGTAAATTATTTAAATAAAAAGTATCATTATAATAATATTTTTCACTATTGTATGAAAAAGAAATCATTTCTGAAAAATCACACAAAACTACCCTAATCAAATATTAATTTTATTTATTAAAAAATTTTAGTTAATTATTTAAAATAACTTTTCTAATAGTGGAAGGAATCAGTTTTATTATTTTTCCACAAATTTAAATATGAATATTTTCATAGAAAATTATATTTTCAAAATATATAATTAATTTTCAAAAAATTAACTAATTGTTTATCAATGTTATTTCATAATATAAAACTATTATCGTTAATATTTAAAAAGAATTTATTAATTTTTATACCACTCAATTTAACCGATTTTTTATAATGGTCAGATATTAATGATATGTTTTATTTTGTTACAACTTATTTTTGTGTGTGATTCAAGCTAAACTCCTGTGGAATATAAAACAAGATATCAATAAAATTAAATTTATTCAAAAAAAATTCAAAAAAACTCATTTTGTTATGTAAAACCCCCCTTAAAATGATTTTATATCTCAAAATTAATTAATTCGGTATAAATAATTGAGGATACTTATACCTCTCATATCATCAGGTTCCCATGTAGCATCCTCAAATTGGTGGTCTCACAAAAAAACTCCAACTATGGGAGTGGTATTGTTTTGTGGAGTATTCTATATATTACCGAGAATCTCCAATAGTTGTTCCTTAAAAAATATCTCTTTCATCAATTGAATGAAATCCGAGTTCAGTATATGTGATGGATCATATATATACATTCTTTGGAGAGATACTTGAAACACATTGTGGACTTCAGAAAATTTTGATTGAAGAACAAAGTGATTAGAAACCACCTCTGCTCGAAAAAAGATCTCCAAAGGGCCAATATATATAAGGATTGGTTTTTAATTCTTTCCAAGTATCATAATCATATTCCATAGATATATTCATAGAAATAACTTGTCACCAACTTCAAAATATTTGATCATATAGAATATTGTTAACATATCATTTTATTTCAATTTTGAGATGCTTTGAGGTGTCACTGAATGGATTTAACATTATCTTCAATTTCCTTATCCCATTCTAGTACCAATATCTTTATCTCTCAAACTTTATCCCAACACGTTATAGTTATACACCTCCTTCAATAGAGGGATTCATAAGGATCCATTTGAATAATTTTTTGAAAGCTATTGTTGAAAGAAAACTCAACTAGAGGAAGATGTTGATCCCAACCAATTTTAAAATCCAGAGATCAAGATCTCTATATATTGTCTAGGTTTTGAATTATTATTATATATTGACCATATTTTTTAGGATGATACATAGTAAAAAAGAATTATTTTCTATCTAGATCCTCCTGAAGACATCTCCAGAAATATTAGGTAAATAATATATGCCCATCTGATATAATATAATGTTTTAATTAATGAAATCTTAGTACTTCCAGAATTTATATTTTGGAAATATGATCAATAGAGAAGTATTCTATGATAGAGATGAAATACGAAATATATGTAAGTAGATCTATTGTGACCCATATATCATTATTCCCTTTATAATTTTTATGGAGTCCTATGATAAATATAATGACGATGTTTTACAATTTCCATTATAGTATGGGTAATGGTTATACAATATCTATAGAATTTTGTTTCTCAACCATAATTTTCTGAAATACCAAGCACATAGAAACTAACTCTACAATACCTCTATATATTCCATCCCACTAGAAATAGTCTTCCAAATTAATATACATCTTCATAATTCATGGATGAATTGATAATGATGAACTATGATCTTATTCTGATAGATCCATATTCATGTCATGTATGGATATAAAACATACATGATTCCTGAACATTACCATTACATCGTGATCATGGTTGAATGAGAGACCATTTCTCACATTTTTCTGTTTATATACTAATTTTTCCTCATTATGATTCAATTATAACTGAGAGAGGGATTGGTGAATTAGTGATACATTTTTCTTTTATGTTTCCTTGTAAATGAAACAACCATCACCTCCTATAAATTTTTTTTTTCTACTGAAAAAAATTGAGCCCACATCCATTGGAAGAGAAAATTTTAAATTTTCAGTAATCAACAAGAGTAGCTACATCCCTAGTATGGTTTGGAAACAATCTAATAACCCACAATACACTAGAAAAAAATATTTTGGTGTCGAATACAATGAGTTGGATATTCTATTTCACTCGTGTATCACTATTTAAACAATCCAATAGTTTGTGTGATTCTTCTAGAACAAAAAATGAAACAAATTTTTTGCCAAAGACATGTTACTATGCGTCTAAATACAATTTCACATATATGATCTGTCAAAACAATTATTTAATTTCTTTCCATGAATCTAGTAAGAACATCTTGGACATAGTAATGATACTAAGTATGAAATATCATTCTAATTTCATCATCTGATTTCTCAAAAATGAAATCCCAAATTTTTTCATATAGTTAGTTTGGATAAATTCCTTTCAAAACCCATTTTAGAGCCCTTGAAAACTTCCTTGATTCCTCAATGAATTGCCCTGTTTTTTCTATGAACTGTATATATCCTCTATGCATTGAGCTGCACTGTGTGGCGTGAGTGATTCACTGATCACATGTTAATCAATGCACTACCATCTCTTCATGGATGAATTATTCTGTCATGGACCACATATCCTTACACCAATATCCTCTTCTTAAATGGATGATATCTTCTTTTATGGATATATTATTCTTCCGCAGATGGCCGATGCCTCACGGACCAAAAAAATTTTACGACCCCTTTTACTTTACTAGGAATCTAACACCAAAAACATCATCTATAGATAAGATATCAATCCTCTCAAACTCCTTCTATAGAAAATTCATCCTTCATGGAAATTATTCTATGTACACTGCTATCCTTCGTAGAATTATCCCTCTCAAATCTCTTATCCTTTACAGAATTCTTCATCACAAACTCTTTCAGACTTATCTGAATACATCCAGCTTTGAGGATCTCATATAATAAAATTATCTCACTAGAAAATGATCTGAGTAGGGTTATTTATATAGGAATATAAGATCTGAAAACCCCCTTTAATCTAAATTGCCCAAATTTTTGATGTGGTACAACCTTCACCATATACAGTGTTAAGTGGTATGCATAATGCATGTCTTCCCTCATTGTGGCCAATATATTGGATCCTAAAAAACCCTTTTAGATGGATTAAATCACCGCCTCCTTCTAAAAATTACATTCCATCCATGAACTATAATATTCCATGAACATTAAGCCTCACTCGAGCGAGTTTCCCTTTGTTTACCATGTGGCGGGCTTCGTCGTCCATATAGCACTTCGCGGTCCATATAGCACTACTATGTGAAAATATTATATTCATAATTTTAATTCACTTTTAGACATACCTCTTATGTGTTCTGTGAAATATTATTTGTATTCTTAGAACGTTTCCTTGTAATTTTATTTAATGTAAACATTCCTTTTCATCAAAACACACTACCAATTTTAAGGCACAAAAATTGGGTAAAAACTTTGAAACAGCATTGCCTTAAAAATATGCTTCAGCCACACCAATAATAATGATTTGAGATCACATGATTTTATAAAAAAACGTATCTATCATGGTTTTTAACCTTTGACCAATCATATATATCATCTTTTTATTTTCTGAGGAAATTATTGTAACTTCTATATCTTCCTGTAATATCATTCATTCCAATCAAACATGAGAACGATTGGCAACACATTTTCTCACCCTTTCTTTCATAAAACATGTAATAAAAGTTCTCAAAAAAATCATATGATACATGGGAAAAGAAAATAAGAAAAGAATCATCATATTTTATAAAGAATTTAAAATTTTAATTGATTTATACTTTTTTGATAGAAAAAGACAACAATCTTGGAAAACAAACTTTTCTAGCTTCCAAAAACCTTCTTCAGCAAGCTTTTTCTGAACTATCTCCCCTTTTAGATTTTTTTTCATCCAAGATTCATAAATCACTGAACATTGTTACATCAAGATATGTATTACATATAAACAATTATAATCCCATTTGAGATCACTCCTTGTAGGAAATAATAATTATTGATAGAAAAACGATGCTATCGAAATGTATTGAGTATAAAATCTCTTAAAATTTAATTCCTCAACCTTTATTCCTCATGTTTTTCTTTATTCCTTAGTCTTTATTCCTTATATTTGTTATACATCTTAAAAATTCCTTAAGTAAATTTGTTTTTTCCAAATTCCACTCCAACAACCAATTATAACATTTCTCACATATACATGTTGGATTAACAACTTACCCAAACTCCCCCTTTATGCATGTTTCCATAATGATAGATTTATGAAACAATTATAACCCTTAAAAATTGTATCCCAATGTAATATGAGATGGGTGATATGTACACATACCTCAAACTTGATAAGAAATAGGTTGGACACCCATGTTCTACCGCAATTTATAAAATGGTTGTTTTAGTAATGGCTTTGTGAATATGTAGGAAACTTATTACATTGTAGTAATATACTCCAACTTCAATTAATTTTTCTCCACATTCTATTTGATGAATTGGTACTTTATATCAATATTTTTTGTATGAGAATGTTGTACCGGATTCTTTGTAAGATCGATTCCACTTTTATTATAACATCCAATGAGAAAGGGTAACTTTACTTTAACAAGTAAGTCTTCCAATTGAGTTTTCATACACATAAGTTGGGAAACAGATTGATTGGTAGAAACATACTTAGCTTCAACCTTGCTAAGAGTTATTGTGAACTACATCATTGTATTCCAACTAACACAACTTTTACTTAGAAAGAAAACTCCACCATATGTGGATCTTCTATTATGAACATTTCCATTCCCATAGGCATTTGAATACCCAAAAAAGTAAACACTTTTTGATCTATTAAATCTTATTCTAAAATTTTTATTTCCATTGACGTATCAAAGAATTATATATTGAGAAATTAAATGTGATTATTTAGGATCACTCTAAAATATTTCACACAAGCTAACAATATAAACAATGTCTTCTCTTGAAACAATCAAATTTCAAAAACATCCAATCAGATTCTAAAACACTTTCGAATAAACTTATGTTCCTTATACATATTCATAAAACTTGGCTCCCACTGAAATCGATTGAGAAGCTGATTTTTAATTTTGCATAGCATACTTCTTAAGATGTTTCTTAGCATAATTTTCTTGAGAAATAAAAATGTGCGTCTTCTTTTTTGTGATATGTAACAAAGGAAATTATTTCATTTCTTTCACCATAGAAATCTCAAATAGATGTTTCATCTCATCATTAAATATTTCACAAAACCATTCATCATTCATAGAAATGAAAATATCATCAACATAGAAAATTATGATGAGGTAAAATTCTTAAATTTCCTTGATCTAATGATTTATATCATCTATTACTTTATTAAAATTCAACTTTCTAAAAAAACTATCCAATTTGGAATACCACGCTCTTAGACCTTTTTTTATCCCATACAAGGCTTTATTTATCTTGCAAAAAAAAGTGTCATCATTCCCTACAACAAAGACACATGGTTGTTCAAGGTAAACATCCTCTTCAAGATCCCCATTAAAAAATACAGACTATGCATCATTTTTAATTTTTTTCATCCTCATTATCCAGTAATAAGATGAATGATTCTGATTTTTTCTAAACATTCCACTAGAGAAAAAGTCTAATAAAAATAAACACCTTCAATTTCTGAGTAACCTTTGCACACAAATAATTCCTTTTTCTTTATCACATCACCATCTTCATAAATCTTATTCCTAAAAAACGATTTTTTACAATTAATTTTTTTCTTATTCATCTTTGGTACGATTTCCAAAGTATCCTTTTTTTCTCTCAAATCATGTTCTTCATTCATAGACTGAACCCAATTCAGATGCTCAAAATCTTCATTTCCATCATTTGACTCAACTTTTTATTACAAGGATTTTGGTGTAACATATTCTGATAATATTATTATTTGAACCTTCTGATGTTGATCCCTAATAATGTTCTAATACTCCACTAACATCCTTATAATAGAATGGGTTATTTGACTTTCATCCTCATCACTTGAAATAATTGTGTCTAATGATTCTTCTTGAGTTGTATTACCACTGTTGGCATCCTTATTAAAATTGTAAAAAAACATTCATTATCCTCCTCAACATACTTTTTATTATAATTTTTTTTATTCCTAAAAATTTCAACAATTTTCATATCAACATAATAAACAATTATACTTGTTTATTTTTCAAAACATTTTTATCATCTTAAATATAGTGAATAATAAACAAAAATCCCATCTTTACCTCTCTGATCAAATTTTCGTTGGTTTCCACCTTTCTTCTTTATAACTCATAGATTCTCAAAAACTCTTAAGTGTTTAAAACTTGTAGTTTTCCATAAATCAATTCATGAGGATTTATATCTGAACATGGCCTATAAAAACATCTGTTTTGAATATACACAATATTACTCATGTCTTACCCACAATAGTAATGAGAAATACTATGTTCATGTAACATAGTATGCCCAATTTCCACCAGACTTATATTCTTCCTTTCAACAACCCCATTTTTTAAGGTGTTTATGGTGAACTAAACACATGCCTAATTCCATTATTCTATACATAATTCTTAAATTCTTCACTATTATATACCCCACCATTTTCATTTCTCAATTTCTTCACTGAATAATCAAATTCCTTCTCAGTTATCCTCCTAATACTTTTAAACATTTTCATATCATATGACTCTTGTCTCATATACATTACACAAGTAATGAAAGTAAATTCATCATGAAAAGTGATGAATTACATTTCTATGTTGGTTTATTATTTTCTCATTAGCCCACATATATCATAAGGAATATGTTCTAAGAGTTATTTTGAAAAATTCTCTACTTTATTATGCACTGAGATTGTATTTTTTCCTTTCTGACAAATGGTGCAACACAAATCTCTTATTCTTGACATATTAGGAATACCATGATATTGTATTGCTTTGATAACATTCTCATTTTTATTTGAAACTTGTGTCCCATAATTTTACGCAACAGTTTATTTTATTCCCCCATAGAAAACTAATAATAATGTTGTATTTCACCATCTTGGAACAAGTTTAATTTTGTATGTTTACCTCTTGTAAATATCATTACATCTTCCACATTTTTCACCATAAATTTTTTTGAAGATAACTTTGTTACCCTCAAAAAAAGAATGTGTAACACTCAGTAGGTTGTGTTTCAGGTCATAAATATATAATTGTTTCATGGATTTCATATTTACATTCCTAATTATAACTGAAGAAACAACTTTGATTATCAGAGATTCAACATTGACAAATTTCATCATTCATTATCTAAATTCTTTCACAATTTCAACAACATTAAATATCCTATTGTATGATAAGAACACCCGCTATCTAGAATACAAGACTATTATCTTTTATATCATTAAATCTGTATCAACAATTAGATATTTCTCTTCTTCATTTTCATTATTTAGCTTTGGCTTCTCAGAATTGTTAAGAAGATTTTGTTTTTCTGATAAAAAACAAGACAAACCTTTGATATATATGTAGTTTCTTTACATCTTTCACAAATAGCTTCCAGGTTTTGGAACATATTCTCAACTTTCCAACCAACTTTCTCATGTTTCTTCTGAACATCCTTCTCAAACGTCTTTTTTTAAATGGATTGACTCCCCCTAAAACCTTCCCTTCGATAACCAATGGAATAGTTATACTTTTATTGGTTAAACTAACACATATTTTCTCTATGTATGAATCCATAATAATACCAGTAGTATCCATATAAAAATTACTTCCCTTTGAAACATTTATATTGACCGGATTTGTGAGTATATTTCTCAAAAAGTTTCTTAATATCACCTTATGGACCACAAACCTTTCTGTTTTCAATAGATATATTTTTCTCCAACAAAAATTTCTTTCCAGTTTCACTAGAATCAAAATTAATAAAAAAAATTCCAGACATAGGTCTTTTAGAAACCTTTGATTTTTTAACATTGTTTACATTGGACACATACATAACCTTCCAATACTTCTTCTTATCATAAACAACTCCAACTTTCCTATAAACCTTTTATAGTAAATTTTGTTGATCTTTCTCCGGTTTACCCTATCTAGAACTTTATACAAATTATGAGATAGAGAATTTGAATCTTGTATCACTCTATTCAGCATTAGAAATTTTCTGTTGGACATATTCCAAATCTTTTTCTTTTTTATTTCATCATGACATTCAAATGATCATTACGATTCTTTTAGTGCATAAATGATTTTTTCAGATAGAAAATTTAATTCATCAAATTTAATTTCTCATTTAAAAAAAGTTTATTATTTTTTAAAGATTCTTAATCGTTCAGTTTCCTGATTTCATTCTCTTTCCATTCAATATTTATCAGGGAATATTTGAAATCTTCTTTAAGATAAAATTATAACCAGGTTTCTTCTTCTTCTTAACTACTTCTTTTGAACTCTTAATTATCAATTATTTCAATAAAAATATTCTACCTTGAATTTTTAGAAGATTTACTGAATTCAACATCACATTCTTTTTCTTCAAAATTTTTAAATAAGAAACTTTATCTTTTTGATTTTAAGAATTTTTTATCTACCCCTCTGGAAAATGATCTATCATTATCACTCTATTTTAACCATGAAATTCTAGATAATATTTCTTATTCATTACTATTATATTCCCTGTTTGAGGAAAATTAGCCAAAAGTTCCCAATGGTTATATGTTCAAATAATTTCAAGGGATATTTACCTTTATATTTACTTTTAATTATTCTACCAATTTTTAAAAATAAGGAAAAATACCTTCAAGATTTTGAGATACCTCATTTTTGAAGTCAGAGTTAGAAACATCAAATTACTTAAGAACAATATTATATTTTTCTTCCATAGAAGATTTGATATACATTTATCTATCATATTTTGTTTTTTACATCATAATATTCTCCATTATCATTTCATATGTAATGTGAGTAATATAAAAATCATCTATAGATAATGTTTCATGTTAAATATCTTCCAGTCAATAATATTTAGCATCAAACTTATTGGTAATAATTCTTAAGAGATTTTTTTGCAAATATAGAATCCCATTACTTTTCACCAATACATATTATAGTGTTTATAATTTCATATACCTTAGTAAAGAAGTTCCCAATTGATTCATACTCACACATTATCAAATATTCGTACTTCAGCCCCCATATTTGTTGTTTTTTCTTCTTCACTTTTTTATTTCCTTTATAAATGTTTTTCATATTATCGCAGATACATTTAAAAATGGTAATAACTTTCACTCTTAAAACACACATTAATAAAGTGATGATAGTAAATAATTTTTATCACTTCAATAATTCTCTATATTCTTTTTATCGAAGGGTGTGAGAGAATCCTTATCATCAACAAGAGGAAATCCATCTATTGTATCTTAAAGAACATCAAAACCAAGAGACATAAGATAATGAATAATTCTATCATTCCAGATATGATAGTTCATTCCATCGAAGATTGGAATCCCCTTACTATTCACACAATTCATATTCTACATCAAAACTTCTCTAAAGAACATTAACAACAAATAAACGAAGGGAACATTCGGTATTGATACCAAATTGATGTTTCCCAGTAATGATTCTAGTATCATTGAGAGGGGGAGGCGTGAATCTGTGTTTTATCTTTCTTTTCTGTTTTCTTGTAAATGAAATAAGTTTTACCTCATATTAAAGAGTTCATTACCTATTGAAACAAATTTAAACACACATCCAATGGAACATAAGAATTTATAAGGGTCACTACTCAACAAGATTAACTACATCCTTTGTATGGATTTCAAAACATTTAATGCCACACAATCCATTAGAAAACATTATTATTTTTTGGAATACAATGAGTTTGATGCCCCCTTTCACTCATGTAGCATTATGTAAACAATCCAATAGTGGGTGTTCTTATTAAAGAAAAAAATATTTAATACAATTTTTATAAGAAAAATGATACTGTACTTCTTGAATAAACATCATATATATTATTCATCAGAAGAAACATTCACTTTTTTGCCTAGAATCTGGTAAAAACATTTTGGACTTTGTAATAATAATCAGCTCGAAATAACAGTCTTATTTCCACGTCTAAATTTTAAAAAATAAAGTCAAATTTTCAACATAATTTTTTCCATAAAAATATATTTCACAAACCACTTTAGATCCTTTTAAAACATCAAAAAATCCTTTGCAAATTGCCCCAATTTCTTTTCAAATTGTCTGTATCCTCTGCTTTATGAGTTACAACGTGTGGAATGAGTTCTTCATGGATCACCTATTCTTCTAGAAACTACCTCATCTTCACAAATGACTTTTTATCCTGTAGAACACCTCTTCTTATGAAGACATCCTCTTCTTCTGTGGATCACCACTTCTTCTCTGGACAACCTATTCCTCCAATGATGACTGATGCATCACGGACCATATATGCTTTGTGGCCCATTTTACATTATAGGAAATTGAACACTAGAAACAACTTATATATACAAGATATCTTTCCCATAAAAATCCTTCCATATACTACTTCCTTCTTCAAGAAAATTATTCCCTGTGAATTTTAATCCTTTGTGGAATTCTCCCTTTTGAAATTCTTCTACTCTGCAGAATTCTTCCTTGTGAACACTTTCAGACGTACCCAAATACTTCCAACAGTGATGATATATTCTAATAAAATTATCTCAATAGATAATAGTTTGATTATGTATATTTATATAGGAAAATTAGTTTCTTAAAGCATACTAATATGAATTTATGAAATATTTTATGTGGTAATGCATTTACCACGTACCGTGATATACAGTCCACAAAGAGCCTTTCTTCCCTCTCAGTGACTGATGTCTTCCACAAAAAGAACACTTTATGGTGCCCTAAATGATGACCTCATTCATAAAAACGAAATTCCTTCTATGAAATACAATATTCCATGAACAATAAGACTTCCATGGACTATTTTCCCTACACGGTCTTCTTTGCATTCTTTATGGTCTCTGTAGCATTGTTATGTGAAAATATTTATTTATTCATTTTCCTTTTTCAGTCCGTGTTCATACGATCAAGTGTATGAACTGTTATTTTCATTCCAAAAACTTTTATTTATGAACTCCTTTATAGTAAACCTTCTTTTTCCATAATACAGTCTACCAATTTTGAGGCCTAAAAATTTCACAAATAATAGGAAAGGATTCCATCTTAAAAATACGCTTTGAAAACACCAACTATACTGATTTTCAATAATATGTATTTATCACGAACCTTATCTATCATTATTTTTATAATTTTATTAATTATATTTAGCATCGTAATAATTAACAATGAACAAATTTTAACTTTCGTATAATCCATCAACATCTTTCGTTCCAATCAAATATGAATATTATTGGAAACACCTTTTATTCACCTTTCCAATATAATGCTTGTATCTCATGTTCACTAATGAAATTATAATATTTTTTAAATAAAAATTAGTATATCATAATTGTATATTATAAAAAAATTACAAAGTGAATTGATTTATCCATTTTGAAAACAAAAGACAAAACTCTTTAAAAAACAAACTTTTCTAACTTCCAAAACATTTTCCAGTCATCTTAGTCTTAACATATAAATATTCTTCTGTGTCTTCATAATATTAACTCATATGGATGGTTTCATTCAAATTTGAGGAAGATCTTATTTATCTTCTTCCATTATTATATCTAAATCTATCCTTTTTAAATCCATAAATATTAGGAATTTTGTGATCCATATCATGGATAAGCTGTAATGATCCTTTCACCTCAGAGCATCAACAAACTTGTTCACATTCCTATGGTGATAATGTATTAATCATTAATAAAGTTTAATCAGATCTAACCATTTCCTTTGGTGCATATTCCACTCTTTCTATGTGAATATATACATTTAGAGTTTTTTATTGGTATATATATCACACTTTCTTAGTAAAGAAAATGCATCTATATCATTAATGCAACAGTTAACACAATTTAATACCAATCATGAATTGGGAAATTCTACTCATGAAAACCTAATTGTAATAATTCATAATATATAACAATGACATTGTTCATGAAAATTAATCCAAATCCCTTATTGGATTCATCACTATAGATAAAAGACCCTTATCTACAATAGAGTAAATTCTAAATTCTAGGACTTACTGATCATATCTTTAGATCCTTAAAATTATCCTCACAATGATCTATTCAAAAAAACTTGGACCTCTTCCATGCTAACATGGTGAATAGATTATATAGGACTAAGAAACATTCCAAAATATATCAATAATATCCATCCAAACTAAGGAATATTTGGATACTAGTCACCTAGGATGGTCTGGGACAACAGTCAATAGAATTATTCTTTCATGGATCCACAACTATACCCTATCACGATATTATATGACAAAAACATTAATCCTTGTATAGATAAAATTCACACATCACATTCTTTTCATACATTTTAACCTTCATTAGGATCTTTAGTACAATTATCAAGTGATCTACATGCTCTTCATTTCTCATTGTATATGTGATAATATCAGCTATAAAGACTACCAATAACTGATCAGGGTAATCTCTAAAGACTCTATTCATTAAATCCATTAATATAGCAAGGGAATTTGTAAGACAAAATAGAATCAATATATATTGATAGTTTCCATATCTTGTATCTAATGTCATCTTTAGTAAATCCTCCTTAAATAACCTTTCACTAGAACATTAATAAAACTAAAGGGTTGTATTGCTATAAATGAATACCAAAATGTCTTTAATCTTGACAGACTCCCATAACATAATACCTCAAAAGGAGTGTATAAGACATTGAACTTATGATCAGCCTAGAACTCATAAACCCTGATGTGATCCATAACACTTAGGTTAATGGACACATATATTATTTCAAAATTAACATAATCCATATAAGTTTCATGATTCTTATAACCAAAATACAATTATTGAAAATTATTCTAAAACATAATTTCATGATTTATACTACATGAATCCATTCACTTATAAAGTAGACATTGAGTATTTCATTACTTGTTCTAGGATTTAACTCTTCGGTTAGGTAATTGATTTGGGCAATTCTCGTGTTCTCTAAACATAATAAAATGATGTCTTCAATTTTTTTTCCAATGAACTTCACATACCAATACAAAACATCTTACCCCCTTTTGAGATATTATTCTCGGTTATTTTTTCCACTTTATTGACATTTAGGAAGAAAATTCATCTTTTCTCTTTGTTTATTATCGTGAAAACATTCCAAAATGTCTATCATACTATTATTTGATTTGTTAAGAGTATCACCAATGTTCACATTGTTAATTATATATCATGATAGTTAATTAGGAATAATTTTGATAACTTTTTCTCCATTCATCATCATCATCATAAAATATAGTTTCTTATAATCGCCAAATTTTTCATCACATTTAGGGTTAACACAATTCCCCCTTGTTCCATCCATTGATTAACACAAAAAATTATTGAATGAGGAACAATAATCATAGTGGAAAATGACATAATAAATAAAATTTACATTTAATATATCAATATATGAAACCATAGATTTATGATAGGTTGTCTATTATCTATTCAAATACATCATAATGGTTTGAAGATGAAAGGTGAATTATCCAATTCATATCATCTGAGAGTGTCAAACCTGGTGCAAAGTATGTCCTTTTTTGCATGTACCAGGTAATGCTCGAGTGAAGCCTGATGTGACCTTTTAGAGTTATTACCCCAATGTACATAGATTCCATAACTACATCAACTTTTGAAATGATTGTAGAGATGTATAACATGGATAAAAAGACACCTTTCTTGACCGTAGCATGGTATGTTCACCAATACAGAGTATTATCCTGAGGGTTATCAGTACTATACTCCCATAAAAGATTCTAATGGTTAACTAAATGGATGATTTGATACCAACAACAGTGACCCATTCTTTTCATACATAAATATTATATAATTTTAGATTATTATTAAATACATTACATAAATTCATGTATGATAATCTAAAAATTTTATGGTATTTAGAAAATATAAAAACAATGTCATTGTTTTGTGAAATATGATCAACATATCACTAAAAGATCTTTCTAAATAGTTCTCTTCATAAAAATATCACGCATAACATCTATGTTCATAACAATGAAAATGGAAACATATGAAAGGTTGATCATAGATGCTCTATAAAGATAATAAAGTGATATATCAATAACCATGTAAGTATAAAATTTGAAAAAGGATATATGAAAATGAGAATATCATTTGAAAACCATAACCTACATATCAAATATCATAATCACAATATATGTAATGAAGGATGGATGTTTATAAGACGTGATTCATAAAGGAATAAAAGAACATTGGCCATGATGTCATAAAAAAGGAATAAAACATGGAATTTCGTCTTACACATAATTATAGAAAATCACTTTGATTGTAGTCAATTATCACTATCAAGGCTATCATATTGAAATGGGTTTACTCCCCAAACCAATATAGTAGTCAATGTTCACACCCCATAACACCATTGTAGACAAAGTGCATAAATAAAATGATTTGACTCCCCTATTCTAGCCATGTTTATATCATGATATATAAATATTTAAAAAATGCATTTGAGGCAGATATAGGTCCCACAGTTCACATAATATAAATCATATATATGTGCGTAACAAGATCGTAAAACATTCATCATATCATAACAGATGAAAATAAATGGGTTTCAAAAACATTTAGCAGGAACATTGAAAAAATGGAATGTGTTTTACAAGAATTTCATCATAGAAATGATCAGTCTTGAAGAATAATTGGGGGGAGAGGTGGAATCCATTGATCCTACCTATACAATTTAACATTATGTTTTTGAAAAATTATATATTTTGAATTTATTTTTCTATGCTTTTGGATTCACATTTATTCTTAACATTTGTTCAAATGTAGATTTAATAGGTTGTATAAAAGATAATAAACATACTTCCTGAATAAGACACTTCCTAAGAAATGCTATAACTTGTTATTCAATTAAGAACCGTCATTTTTTCAAATAACATGCTATAGAGGATAATTTTAGTAGTTTGGATGTTTTTACTCCTTATTATTATATACATTGTTATTAATGGTGAGTTATCATACCAGGACTAATAATAGACACTGCTGAGCCATTCAATGTCTATTCCGTTGAATAATTGGGATCACAGGATGTGGTGTCCACAATACTATGCTAAAAATAAATATGGTGTGGAAAGTTCCAAAATAACTTCCTTTTTTTCATTGACTATATGCCCCCTATATGCATAATTCTACATATCAGATGACACTAAATTTTTCCCATGATAGAAGAGACCCAACCATACTACTTTGATCACAACAACCAATTTTGGCTTGCTCGAGTACTATGACCCAACCATCCTATCTTATCTCAGGTAGGACATTCATGATCTACTACTAGAGTCCCACCCACCCACCTTAACAAATACCAAATTCCTATGAGCAAGAGAAATAATATTTCCTAATGAAATAAACACTTAACCTTCCGGATACAGTTTTGTGTTACTATGTATCACTTTCCCCTATTTTTTATTCTTGATTTTTTATGTAATAATATTTCATCAATTATTTTTTTTCTTCTGTTTTATAATTTTATTTTACTCATTATTTGTATTTCATGTTTCACGATACTTTTTTCTTCTATTTATTAAATTTTTCATATGATTTAATTTATTCTATATTTTTAGTTTTAATTCTAATGTTTGAACTTTATGAGTTAAATTATATATTTAGTTACCTTTTTATACAAGGGGTATTAATTATTGAAATAATATTTAATTACAATAAATATGTTAACTAATTATTTTTTTTGTTTTCATTTTGTTTTTATGTATTCGATGAACCGTAAGTCGATTTCGGTGTGCGTTGTATGTCGCAGAATTCACATTTGTGATAGGTTCCCTCATCAATGTTTCATGTCATGAACCATGAATAATTTTGGTTATTGATGGGATACACACACTAATTTTGGAATGAGTTTCAATAAAAACATAATTCATAGTTATAATATTGGTGAAATTTATTTAATATTAAATGTGATTATATCAATAATATAATTTTATTCTTCTTACATTGCAAAAATACTGAAAAAAACATGTCAAAAAATAATCAAAAGAGATTATATTATCGAGAATATTTACGAAAACTATTTTTAAGTGATTTCTAATTTATATGAACCAATAACATAAAAATCTAGAACTCTAATTTCTCAATATGATCGAATGTTTCTTTTTTGAATCACATTCACATTAAATAGAGTTAAATTTGAGTAGAAAATTTCATATTTATAGAAAATGTTTTATCATTTATAAATGGTCCCCATTTCAATATATCATGTTTTGTGGTAATAATGATCAAGAATAATGTTTTCATATATTTAAATATCCTTAGAACTCATGTTTGGGGTACATAATATAGAAAATTACCGCAAATTATTATAAAATTAGTTTAATAAATCTATCATTTAATTTTTGACTATTAAGAATAGACCAAATGTTAATATGACTTCTGAGTTATTTAAAATGACCAAAATTTTATTTTTATTTATTTAAAAGTAGGAAAACATGTACCAAATAATTAAAACCTTGTAAAAACCTCATATTATAATTATATAATAGTAAAATTATAGTTGTTTAGTTTTTGATATTTTTCATCATTCCACACATCAATTGGACACAGGTTTTTTTGGAAATGAATAAATGAATATTTTCATATATATATAAATGTCAGAAAATGTGAATTAAAATGTAATTACATAAAAATGACCTAAAACTATCATGAAAACACGATAAATAAATTATAGAATGATTTGTTACATTTATAAATAGATTTTAAGTCAGTAAAACGTGAAATAGGATTAGAATGACTAAAAAATAGTTCTATTAACCTCAGTATTTAAAAAAATGTGTCAAAGTGTCCGGAGCTAACAACCGACCAAACTTAAGAGGTCACTACATGCCACATTGACTGGTCTCCTATTCCAAAATATGAATAATTATACAAAAATATCTGTCTAATGAATGAAGGAAAATGAAATATCATTTTATTGGTTTTTTCCATTTAAATTTTTTTCATTTTCATGGTATTTCTTATGAATTCAATTTTTACTACCTTTTCATTAGCTTCTACCTTCTATTATTATGATCAAGTTTCTGGATTATATTTCTACTTTTTCCATGAAATAATATATTTTATTTTTTCTACCATTACTTCTTCCCTAGTATTGACATTCACTTATTATAATACTCTAGACTCTAGCTTATACTTCTACTTCAGATTCAACTTCTATTTCAAGATTATTACCTTCTATTATTTTAAAATTTCAATTTTTCTGTATATTTTTTATTTATTTTTTATTTATTTTTCCTTTATTTCATACTTTATTTTGCATCATTATATTTTTTTAAATTCAAATTATTCTATTTTTACTATTTCATCCCTTATGTATCAACATCCATTAAATATTTTGACCTCGAGATACAATATTTTTTATTTTGATTTTACTTATTTTAATATTTCTTATGATTATACTTATAATTTTTTTATTATTAATGTTTTTTTCATATAAATATTATTTTTCATATAACTGATGTTTAAATATATTAGGAATTATTCTCCTTAAAAGATCTTTTTTTCATTGTTTTATCATTAAATTCCAATTAATATTCATCTTAATGTTTTTTCATCTGATACTTCATGATTATACCATTGAAATTTTATTTTTAATTCATTATATATTATTTTTTTTGTTTTAATTCATATATATTATTTTACATATTGGTAAACTCTTTTCACTAATATCTTTTTCTTTTACTTATAGTTTTATTTTACTTTTTCTTCAAATTCTTTTTCTGCATTTTTTAATCTTTATATACAATTTTTTGTTTCATATTATACTTTTTATTATAGTTTTTGTTTTTATATTACATTAAGGTCATATATATTTATCTTTTATTCATACTTCTAATTAATCTTATGTATTATCTCTTCTTCATTTACATCTAAATATAATTATTTGTTTTCCCTCTAGTATTAATATAGATGATTTCATATACTATTCCTTATTTTTATACGATTATTTTTAATTTTTTTTTAAATTTCCTCTATTCTCATTGTAAAATCCATTTAATAATTTTCTTATACTACTTAGGTTGACCTTTTTTAACTTCCCCTTATGATTTTGGGATCATGGATTTTTTCTACCTTCTATTTCCACTTTTAGCACTACATTCACATATTTTTTTGAATTAGTCATTCTCCTTTTTATATATGGATTATATTTTTTGGAATTTAATATTGATTATAGTTCTCCATTTACTTTAATGTCAAACACATTATGACAACCCTGCTTTTTATTACAACTTAGTCATTCTTTATTACATAAAACTTCACTTGATCCAACAAAAAAGATCGAGAGGTTTAGTGTCTTTAGGGCTTAGGATCATTACATAAAAACTTAAAACTTGAAATACAACATCTTTATTGAAAACTTCCTTTACATGACCACTACATTCCTTCGTACTTAGCATTGCATGGGATAACCTGAGGACATGCATAAGAAAATGGTGATCTATAAAGCCCAGTAAGGGAGTAAACAATGAATAACATGAGGAGTGAAATACATGTTAGGAAATAGGCATATCAATAGAGCATAATAGAAACATGAACATAAAGTCATGATAAATCATGATAATCATAACATGGAAATGTGGCAACAACACTTAACATTGAATTAGCATGAGCCAAGGCTCATTGCACATGGAGCATGAGTAAACCCTCATTGCACTTGAAGCACGAGTAAACCATCATTGCACTTGAATTAGCATGAGTAAACACTCATTTCACATGACGTATCATGATACTATACTTTACCCAATGCATTGGAGCGCTACAAAGGGCGCACCCTTCTTAAACATTTCATTTCATGCATAAGTGTGCCACATGGATCATAAAACATGGATTCATAAAACATAATCATTTCTTCCACGATAAAGGAATGTGGAATTAATACATGAAACATTATAATCAATATGTAAATGTGCATAAAGGTGAATACCCATGATGGAGAAATGGGCATGGTATTCACTACACAAAGACATTGGCTTAGAAAATCGGTGCGATTTCGGCAGCATAACGGCGTGACATAAGAATTCATAAAAAGGTTGATGAGAGATAAAGGGGTTCCTCATCATATTTACATGTAATGGAAAGTAAGGAGATCATATATATACATGTACCAACAATAGAAATGGAATTTAGATTCATGATACAAAAGTATTGCTTGAATATAAAAGAAGAGAGAGAAGTTCCTTTCGGAATTTCGGCATAGTAACGGATGTACATGGGAGGCATTTAATGATAGAGAAAGGGTTATCCCATCATTTAAACAATAATAGGGAAGTATGGGGGAGGTGTGAAACCATACCCCAACATTCATAATTGAAATAAAAAGGGCAATACAACTTAAAGAAAATTGACAAAAAAAAGAGAAAGGAAGAAAACCCCTTACTTGGAAGTGTGCTACCAAAGGCTAGAGAGAGGCTTGTGAGAGGCTTCTTGGGTGCTTGGGGCACCTTTAGAGGATTCTAGAGAGAGTAGGTCAGAGGTTGGACTAACTTCAAGGGCTTTGAGTGAGGAGGAAGTGGGATCTTGGGTGGGTTTATATAGGAAAGGTGAGAGAATTCTTTATTATTTAGGTTTGGGACCCCTTATATTAAAATAATCCAAACCACAAACCATCCCATGGTATTTGCCCATGGTTTCTGGAAAAGGAAAGAGGAAAACAATATTTTACAATTCCAAGGTCCGAACTTATTAAAAAATTAGGGTTGCTTATGTGGAGGTGAGTCACACTCCCATGGAAATTAATTTAAAAAGGCAAAGTGTTGAATAAGTCTTGGGGGCTCCATTAATGCTTTGAAAAGTAAGTCAAACAAACCCAAAACCTCATTATTTTAATGATAAAACACATATTGGCCGAACATAAGGATTATGGTATTTTATTACATCACCATTGGGTCATTATGATGTCATAAAACACATTATATATTTAAATGGTATTTAATTTTTACCCAAAAATTTGACTGTCTCAGAAAATTATGAAAAATTCACCGTTGGATAATTTCGACGTCCTGATTCCAAAAATAATATTTAATTTATCTAAATAATTTTCTAAATATGTGAATTTTCACTTTTAAAATAAAAACCGACATTTATAAAAAATTCACGGGTTTTGACAGAAATGGCTTTCAAACCTTAATAAAAATTTTAATATGCATTCATAAAATTATAAGATCATTTATATTTAATAAAAATTAATTTAAAATTAATAATAATATTTTATTAAAATATTATTTAATTCAAAAATCCTTTAATTTAATAAAATATAATTCTTAATTAAATAATAACTAAAAACACCATTTGTACTTTAAAAACTAATTACAATGTATCAAAAAAATTATATTCATTATTATATACGAAAAATAATGTACATGAACATGGTGCTACTTATTTGTTACATAACCCCTTAAAATAGTCGCATAAGACCTAAGGGTAAAGTGTGCGATGGTGACAGAATCTTGGGGTTGCTCGGATGACATCACTCGAGTGGTAATCTCTATCAACTTCCATTTTTCCCGTAGACGATCACGTTCGAGCTTGAATTGATGAAGATTAACTTGGTCTTGGTCAAGGGCAAAGCCCAAAGACGCTACCTCTTTTCCGAGCTCCGACAAATGGGCTTCGTAAGGGGAAATTCTACTGGATGAGGCCATCGCTTCCTTTGTCTGAGTAGAAATGGTTTCGTTAAACCTTATATTTATACTACTCAGATGATCACTGTTCAACAGCTATAAAAGTAACGGTCACAAATCTTAACATAAAACTAAAGAAGTTGACATCTTATAAAAACATTTTTTTCATAAATAAACATTTAACTGGATCAAGAGGGATTTTCCATTAATGAATCTTTGGGTCGTTACAACATTCCCCCCTTAAGAAATTTCGCCCTCGAAATTTTCCTTTTCCCACACTAAAACAAATGTGGGTAACTTAGCTTCATCATATCCTCCGACTCCCAAGTTGCTTCTTCAAACTTGTGGTTTCTCCACAACACCTTGACGAGGGGCATTGTCTTATTTCGTAGAACTTTTTCTCTACGATCTAAGATCTTCACTGGTTGCTCCTCATAAGAAAGATCATATTCCAATTGTACCACCTCAAAAGAGAGTACCAGTGAAGGGTCCGGTATGTACTTCCTTAAGAGGGATACATGAAAGACATCATGCACCTTGGACATAGTCGGTGGAAGTGCTAGTCGATAGGCCACAGCCCCAACACGATCAAGAATCTCGAATGGGACGATGTACCTTGGACTTAACTTCCCTTTCTTTCCAAACCTCATGACCTTCTTCCACGGAGATATGTGTAAAAACACCATGTCTCTGACTTTAAACTCAAGGTCTCATCGACGATTATCTGCATAACTCTTCTGTCGACTTTGGGCTGCCTTGATATGCTGCTGAATGGTTTTCACCTTCTCCACCATTTCTTCGACCATTTCTGGTCCAAGCAGCTTACGTTCACCAACCTCATCCCAACATGCCGGTGTTCTACACCTTTTCCCATACAGGGCTTCATATGGTGCCATTTGGATGCTCGAGTGGAAACTATTATTCTAAGATAACTCAACTAGAGGAAGATGTTGATCCCATCCTCCTTTAAAGTCCATTGAGCACGCCCTCAACATATCCTCAAGTGTTTGGATAGTCCGCTCGGATTGGCCATTAGTTTGAGGATGATAGGTCGTACTGAAGTTCAGTTCAGTATTCTGAGAATGTTGAAGACTCTTCCAAAACATAGAGGTAAATCTTGGATCTCGGTCAGACACAATAGATAGTGGTACTCCATGCAACCGTACCACTTCCCTGATATATATCCGTTCCAGTTGATCCAAAGAGAAATCCTCTCGAATAGCAATGAAGTGTGCAGTCTTTGTAAGACGATCCACAACAACCCAGATTGCATTGTTTCCTTTGGATGTCCTTGGAAGTCCGGTGACAAAGTCCATGGTGATGTTCTCCCATTTCCATTTTGGTATGGGCAATGGTTGCATCATCCCCTTAGACTTCTGCCTCTCTGCCTTCACTTGCTGACACACCAGGCACTTTGATGTATATTCAGCAATCTCCTTCTTCATATTATCCCACCAAAAGTTTTCTCGGAGATCTCGATACATCTTTGTGCTCCCTGGGTGAATAGAGAAATTTGAACTATGTACATCATCCAAAAGTTCCTTCTTCAGCTCCGAACTTGATGGAACACATAGTCTTTTCCCAAACCGCACAATTCCTTCTTCATTAACATTAAACTCTGAGGATTTTCCCTCTTTGATAGATTCCACTTTTTCATAGATTCTCGCATCATCCTTTTGAGCATCCTTTAACCTTTCCAAAAGATATGGTTGAGCAATCATTTGTGAAAGGATTGATGATGTTCCCTTCTTTATGATTCCCACGTCCATCTTCATCAAGTCTAAGAAGATTGGATCCTTCTCAATTCTCATCACTGATAGAATTGCTGGATCCTTTCTACTTAGGGCATCCGCCACCTTGTTCTCCTTCCCAGGGTGGTAATGTATTGAACTGTCATAATCCTTGATGAGCTCTATCCATCTTCTCTGGCGCATATTAAGCTCTTTCTGTGTGAATATATATTTAAGACTCTTGTGGTCAGTATATATCTCACATTTCTCTCCATAGAGATAATGCTGCCAGATTTTCAAGGCAAAGATCACTGCCGCCAACTCCAGATCATGCGTTGGATAGTTTTGCTCATGGATTTTCAACTGCCTTGAGGCATAGGATATCACTTTATCATTCTGCATCAGCACACATCCTAATCCCTTCTTCAAAGCATCACTGAATACCACAAAAAGCTCCCCACTTGTGGGTAAAGTGAGCACGGGTGCAGTGATAAGCCTCCTTTTCAACTCCTTGAAGCTTTCTTCGCATTCATCACTCCAAGAAAACTTTACTCCCTTTCGAGTTAGCTTGGTAAGAGGGTTGTACAATCGTGAGAAGTTTCTCACAAATCGTCGATAATATCCAGCTAACCCCAAGAAGCTACGGATATCAGTTACCGATGTTGGCCTCGGCCATCCCTCAATTGCATCTGTTTTGGAGGGGTCCACAGATATCCCATTGCTTGTGATGATATGGCCCAAGAATGAGACCTCCTTCAACCAGAACTCACACTTGCTGTACTTGGCATAGAGCTTCTCCTTGCGCAAAGTCTCCAGTACAGATCTTAAATGCTCCTCATGGTCCTCCTTGGTTTTGGAGTATATTAGAATATCATCTATAAAGACTACCACAAATTTATCTAGGTAATCTATAAAGACTCTATTCATCAAGTCCATGAATATTGCTGGAGCATTGGTGAGTCCAAAAGGCATTACTATGAATTCATAGTGCCCGTACCTTGTACGAAAAGCAGTCTTGGGGATATCTTCTTTCTTCACCCTTACTTGATAATATCCCGACCGCAAGTCGACCTTGGAGAAGTATTGTGCTCCACGCAGCTGATCAAACAAGTCATCAATTCTTGGGAGAGGATACTTGTTCATTATCGTGATTTTGTTAAGTTCACGATAATCGATGCAAAGCCGCATTGACCCATCCTTCTTCTTGACGAAGAGGACTGGTGCACCCCATGGTGATGCACTTGGGCGTATAAACCCTTTATCCAGATTCTCCTATAGTTGTTTCTTCAGTTCTTCAAGCTCAACCACATCCATTCTATATGGAGTCTTGGATATTGGTAGCGCCCCAGGTATAAGTTCAATTGATAACTCAACATCTCTTCTTGGAGGAAGACCAGGAAGTTCCTCGGGAAATACTTCAGCGAATTCCCTCACAATAGGCATTTCTTCAAGGGTGGTTTCTTCTTTGGACTCAATCATCTGAGCCAGATATGCGTGCACATAAGGCAGTAATATCCATGCTTGAGATTATGGAGCTAAAGGAGAATCATCTTCCTCCTGACACTTGTAAAGAATCGGGGGTCGATTCTCCATATGGAGTGTGATTTCCCTCTCTCGACAATTTATGTTGGCTCTATATAAGGAAAGCCAATCCATGCCAAGAATTGCATCAAATTCCACCAAAGGGAGTATGATGAGGTTCACTGGGAAATTCAATCCACATATTATAACAGGGGAGGACTTATACTCATGGGATGCAATGATTGCCCCATTTGTCGTACTCACCGACATCTTTACTTCCATGATTTGTGGTGGTGCAGGGATTGTTCTACTAAACTTTTGAGATATAAAAGAATGCGTAGAACATGAATCAAAAAGTACCTTCGCTATTCTTGAATGAATAACTACCATACCTTTCACCACTTCGTTGTCGGGGTTCACTTCGGCAGAAGTGATGGCAAAAGCTCTTCCTTGTTGTCTTGGAGGTTGTTGATTGCCTCCGATAACCCTTGGATTAGGGCACTAATTCGCAAAATGACCCGGTTCTTTGCATTTGAAGCATTGAACAACGCGTTGAGGTTCGAACGGAGTGTTCCTCTCCTCTGTCGCAGCTGCGGGTCCTTCTTGCTAACAGTTAACAGCTAGGTGCCCTTCTCTTCCACAATTGAAGCATTTTCTTGTCCCCCTAAGGCAATTTCCAGGGTGCTTCTTTCCACACTTTTGGCAAGTGGGGTGCTGGAATTTCTTAGAGCCGTTGGATTTATCCATCGGACCACCAGCATTGAAGTCCACCTTACGCTTCCTGTCCCCATGATACCCATGTGATTCTCCGATCTCCATTTCAACCTTGAGGGCACATCGGACAATTTCCTCATAGCTGTCGAAGTCACGGATCGCTAATGCTTTCTGCAAGCTAGGCTTCAGCCCACCAAAGAAGCGGTCAACCTTGCATTCGGGGGTAACAACAAAGCCGGAAGCATATCGTGCAAGCCTTGCGATGTTTTCCTCGTACGCTCCCACAGATTCTTCATCTTTCTGTTTGAGGGAAAGGAAGTCCCTTTCCATCTTAAGACGGAGGGTGCGTGGAAAATATTTATCGAAAAACATCTTCCGGAATTCCTTCCATTCCAAAGCCTCAATCTCCTCCTTAGGCTTCGTATTTTTGATCAACGTCCACCATTGATCAGATTCACCCTCCATACGATAAGCCGCCAGGAGAACCTTCTCTTTTTCAGAGCATTGGAGGATGGAGAATATCTTTTCAATGGAGTTGATCCATTGTTCAGCGATCGTGGGATCGGATGATCCACTAAAAGTAGGAGGCCTTTGTCTCATGAAGCTTTCAATAGCGACTTGTTCTTTCTTAGGGGGGGTTGAATGTTCCTCTTGACTAGTGTTTCTATTCAAAACTTGAGTTAGCTGAGAGAGAAGCGTGACAAAGTTCGCGATTCCCGCTGCCATTGGATTGGGCATCTCATAAGTACAATCATCACACTGATCTTCACAACGGTTGTTAGCCCGAGTTCTCCTATTACCGGCCATTGGATGGAATAAAAGGAAAGTTAGGGGTAACACATAAAGGTTAATCCAAAGACAAAAGTTGATGACTTATAAATAAACTTTAATCTCTTTAACTCACGAGTCTATAGGATTCAATCCAGGCTTTTCATGATCTTCCTTCTAACATATATTCTTAGGGGCATTTTTTTCCCTTAATAAGGGTTCATAATAAGATTGTGAATTTATCAAAACATATCCCCCGGGAGTGTCGTAACCAAGAGTGCAACAAGGCCCATTTTTGTGCACCACTTCCCGTTCGAGTCTAGCTCAAAGCGGTGTTTTCGGGTTTTACCCCTAAGATACATCTGTGCCAGAGCCGCCTCTACCTGCTCGTATCCAGACAGGGATGTATTTGTTTGATAAACCACTTACTTAGTATTTACCAAAACTTAGGGATGTTTTTATTATGCTTAGTCTTGTATCTAAGGCTTTACTAGGGTTTCCTAATCCCAAAAATAACTAAACCTATCCTTTGATACCAACTATGACAACCCTGCTTTTTATTACAACTTAAACATGCTTTATTACATAAAACTTCACTTGATCCAACAAAGAAGATCGAGAGGTTTAGTGTCTTTGGGGCTTTGGATCATTACATAAAAACTTTAAACTTGAAATAAAACATCTTTATTGAAAACTTCCTTTACATGACCACTACATTCCTTCATACTTATCATTGCATGGGATAACCTGAGGACATGCATAAGAAAAGGGTGAGCTATAAAGCCCAGTAAGGGAGTAAACAATGATTAACATGAGGAGTGAAATACATGTTAGGCAATAGGACTATCAATAGATCATAATAGAAACATGAACATAAAGGCATGATAAAGCATGATAATCATAACATGGAAATGTGGCAACAACACTTAACATTGAATTAGCATGAGCCAAGGCTCATTGCACATGGAGCATTAGAAAACCCTCATTGCACATTAAGCACGAGTAAACCCTCATTGCACTTGAATTAGCATGATTAAAGACTCATTGCACATGATGTATCATGATACTATACTTTACCCAATGCATTGGAGCGCTACAAAGGGCGCACCCTTCTTAAACATTTCATTTCATGCATAAGTGTGCCACATGGAACATAAAACATGGATTCATAAAACATAATCATTTCTTCCACGATAAAGGAATGTGGAATTCATACATGAATCTTTATAATCAATATGTAAATGTGCATAAAGGTGAATACCCTTGATGGAGAAATGGGCATGGTATTCACTACACAAAGACATTGGCTTAGAAAATCGGTGCGATTTCGGCAGCGTAACGGCGTGACATAAGAATTTATAAAAAGGTTAATGAGAGAGAAAGGGGTTCCTAATCATATTTACATGTAATGGAAAGTAAGGATATCATATATATACAAGTCCCAACAATATAAATGGAATTTAGATTCATGATACAAAAGTATTGCTTGAATATAAAAGAAGAGAGAGAAGTTCCTTTCGGAATTTCGGCATAGTAAGGGATGTACATGGGATGCATTTAATGAGAGAGAAAGGGTTCTCCCATTATTTAAACAATAAGAGGGAAGTATGGGGGAGGTGCGAAACCATACCCCAACATTCATAATTGAAATAAAAAGGGCAATACAACTTAATGAAAATTGACAAAAAAAAAAGAGAAAGGAAGAAAACCCCTTACTTGGAAGTGTGCTTCCAAAGGCTAGAGAGAGGCTTGTGAGAGGCTTCTTGGGAGCTTGGGGCACCTTGAGAGGATTCTAGAGAGAGTATGGCAGAGGTTGGACGAACTTCAAGGGCTTTGAGTGAGGAGGAAGTGGGAGCTTGGGTGGTTTATATAGGAAAGGTGAGAGAATTCTTTATTATTTAGGTTTGGAAGCCCCTTATATTAAAATAATCCAAACCACAAACCATCCCATGGAATTTGCCCATGGTTTCTGGAAACGGAAAGAGGAAAACAATATTTTACAAGTCCAAGGTCCGAACTTATTAAAAAATTAGGGTTTCTTATGTGGAGGTGAGTCACACTCCCATGGAAATTAATTTAAAAAGGCAAAGTGTTGAATAAGTCTTGGGGGCTCCATTAATGCTTTGAAAAGTAAGTCAAACAAACCCAAAACCTCATTATTTTAATGATAAAACACATATGGGCCGAACATAAGGATTATGGTATTTTATTACATCACTATTGGGTCATTATGATGTCATAAAACACATTATATATTTATATAGTATTTAATTTCTACCCAAAAATTTGACTGTCTCAGAAAATTATGAAAAATTCACCGTTGGATAATTTCGACGTCCTGATTCCAAAAATAATATTTATTTTATCTAAATAATTTTCTCAATATGTGAATTTTTACTTTTAATATAAAAACCGACATTTATAAAAAATTCACGGGTTTTGACAGAAATGGCTTTCAAACCTTAATAAAAGTTTTAATTGCATTCATAAAATTATAAGATCATTTATATTTAATAAAAATTAATTTAATATTAATAATAATATTTTATTAAAATATTATTTAATTCAAAAATCCTTTAATTTAATAAAATATACTTCTTAATTAAATAATAAATAAAAACACCATTTGTACTTTAAAAACTAATTACAATGTATCAAAAAAATTATATTCATTATTATATACAAAAAATAATGTACATGAACATGGTGCTAGTTATTTGTTACATAACTCATTAAAATAGCCGCATAAGACCTAAGGGTAAGGTGTGCGATGGTGACAGACTCTTGGGGTTGCTCGGATAACATCGCTCGAGTGGTAATCTCTATCAACTTCCATTTTTCCCGTAGACGATCACGTTCGAGCTTGACTTGATGAAGCTTAACTTGGGATTGGTCAAGGGAAAAGCCCAAATACGCAACCTCTTTTCCGAGCTCCGACAAATGGGCTTCGTAAGGGGAAATTCTACTGGATGAGGCCATCGCTTCATTTGTCTGAATAGAAATGGTTTCGTTAAAGCCTTATATTTATACTACTCAGATGATCACTGTTCAACGGCTATAAAAGTAACAGTCACAAATCTTAACATAAAACTAAAGAAGTTGACATCTTATAAAATCATTTTTTTCATAAAGAAACATTTAACTGGATCAAGAGGGATTTTCCATTAATGAAACTTTGGGTCGTTACACACATATTCTACATTTTTATTGTTTTATCTTCAAATTCTTCTTAAACATTTAATAACATATTCAGAATAATTCATTTAAGAATTATTATGTCATTTATTTTATATTATACTATTTTATATATGATTTTTATTCATTCCTCTATTTTCAATCCCTTTACCCCAATATATCACTTCCCATTATATATATATATATATATTTTATTCATATTTATCTTCAACATAAAATATTCTCCCTACTTTAACATTTGATCATCATTTCTAGATTTCACTTTTTATCTTCATCTCTTGTTGTTATTCTAACTCATGATTTATGAAATCAATGTTTTTATTTTCACCGTAGAATTAAGATTTTCTATTTCTATTAATATTTCATCTACCTATTATTTTAAAATTTCTTTTATATTTCCTTTTTCAGTTTATTTTTTTAATTATTCTATTTCTACTTAAAATTCCCCTTACTTCAATGATTTCATATTGAATCTACTATGTCACTTACACATGGATTGAAAACTACATTTGAATCAAGTTAATATTATACTTCTATGAATGTATTTACCTTTCAATTTTTATTTCCACAACCAGGTAATTACTTATAATTTTTCCATTATAACTAGTATCCATTTCCTCATCTTCTACATTTTCTTAAAACTATGTCTCTCTTTTCAATTCAATTTTTATTCCACATGTTTTCTTTTATTTTTAATTTTTAATTTTTAATTTTATATTTTATATTTTATCTACATTTGATTATTGTTAGAACTAATGTAATGATATATAAACTATAATTTGGGAAAAGATTGGTTTTAGGTTTTTTTGGTTTTATTATTCAAATCATAGTTATTTAAATTAATATTATTTGTAACTCCCCGTCCCATGAAGCCTAGAGACAGTGCATTGTTTTAATACAATGGAATGATTACTAAGAATCGTGTCCCAAAGGACCGATCAATTTAGTAGTCTTGGAAAAATATATTACATACATAATTTTTATATCACAATTTATATAATGAAACAAAACAATGATAATACTTCTATAACTCCATTATTACCCTATATTAACCTTTCATATCATCCATAAAACACTAATTGACGGCCTAGGGAAATTAAATATAAGAAATGGGTGAGCTCAGATTCTCAATAAGGATAAATAATATAGCTGAAGCAATCATTAATACCCATAAAATCTTAAGTCAAGGTACAAAATTAAAAAAAATGCTTTTAAAACATTATCTCCATCACAATATGGTAAGAATAAATCAAATAATTCCATTTTAATATTAACTGGGATATTATACCAGTAAAAAAAATCACATCTAAATAAATTACTAATCTCATAATGGGGGAACACATAATGTGGGACATATTAAACATACCGTCAAGGATTCAGCCAAGATATCCTACCTAATTGGGTAAGAAATTATCCAAAATCCAAACCTAATTGTCTTATGGAACTATCGATACATTGAGGGGCTATAATGTGCCCCACCTGACACTTATAAAGTCCAATGAATTCCTCCTATGATAAGGGTGAAGCATAACATGAAAATTTGTATTAAAAATATCATACATAATGTTAATATTTTAACTACAAACCATGAATGTTATAAATATAGAACATCCCTACTCAAACATATCATAACTTATTCAATAAAATATGAAGGATTTTATTGTAATAAATCAACCTCAGTCAGAAATAAAATCTAATAATGTATATTGGAATAGATGAAAATAATCAATAAAAATATTTGAAGGAAATATCCTTTTTATTGAAATCATTTAAATGTCACTCAATTTATAAAAGATTTCATTTTAAATGGATTTTTTAATCTAAGTGTCTCATAACACATTGAAAATTTTTAAAGTAATTATCCTTTTAAAAAATCATGTCCATATAAATAAATTCTTCAAATCATTTGGAAAACATGAACATTAATTAATAATATTTAGAAACATAAATCCTTAAAACAATTAAATGATGTTCTAGTTAAATATTCCATTCCAAAAACCCTTAAAATATTCATTTTGAATATATTATTATTAAACATGGAAAATTATGATAAATATTTCCCAGTAAATACTTACACATAAACAATCTTGGATAATAATGAGAATGAGGAATTAACCCTTACCAATGGTTTGATACTCTCTGTACCTATTTGAAACTACTTTATAATGTTTTTAAAAATATTATTAAATTATATTAAAAGCATGAAAATATATATGATATAATATATAATTATTTTATGACATTATATTACCTGTTTGTTAACAATTCAAAGTTAATGCAATATTTCAGGTAATAATCGCGTTATTTATTATACGGGTTTTGATTTTTTATTCTTGATCATATTACGTATATCATGATTTAAATGCATCCAGAATGTATAATTTTTTTATATATCATATATATATATATTCATAATATATATGATAGATATATATAGGAAATGGAATACAGAATTCATGGATACGGTATGTCATATGTATGCATGAAAGTTTTTTCTGTTTTGTTATCGTATGAAAGTAAGTTAATGACATATAGGTATATATATATATTTTATTATAGTAGCCTTATAATGTAATATATTATATATTTCATCATAACATACATATTTATATTTATAGTCATTTTTTAATGGTTAATGTGGATAATGAATCTTATCGAGTTGTGGAGACGGTAGGGCGTACGTACGCATGAGCGATTATATCATTCCTTTAATGGTTAAATGATATAGAAATTGATGGTATATTAATTTTATAGAATAATAATAATTTAATATTCATTATTTATGTCTATTATTTTAATCATTATACCCATCCAAATAAAGTAATTTGGAATAACAAATTACACCATGGCATGGATACGATAAGTCGTACGCACGAACGTATAGTGATATTATTATTCGTAGGATGGATAAAATGATGAATGTAGTTGTAACATGATTATAATAACATAACAGTTTATGGAAGTTACTAGATTTCATACTTTCATATGGAAACAACATAGAATGAGGAAGTAGAAGAAGAAACGAACTTTGAGAGAAGGGATAAAATGATTACCTATTCTTCGGGTGTCTCTAATTAATTTGCACAAAATAACTCCTTATGATGGATTTATTCCCAAAATAGTGTCCTATAGGATGCATTTATTTAGTTGGGTGGATATTTGGTCAGGTTTTACCTGAGATAAGGGGCCTTGGAGGTGTGAATAAGTGGGAAGGAGAAGTTCTCTTTTATAAGAGAGGTGAGAGGCACTTTAGAAAAATCTTGAAATATTAATTTATAATAAATTTATTTTTGATTTATAATTTTACCATGGTTATTTATTTTGAGTGTAAGATTAGTATGGGTTGAAATACTCACAGAAAATAGGTTTTAGACAAGTTTAGGTCATGAATTCATGCTTATCTTTTGGATTTAACACTTAGTTAAATAAATTTATTCTTAGCATGTCTTATTGTATTATTATACTACATGGTTAATATAGTTACAATAAAATGTCAATAGAACCTCAAGTGGATTAATAATGTCATTTTTTAACACCATCTAAGTCAGTTGGTCCAATCTTAGATTTTTATGTCTATTATATTATTTAATAAAATTGTGTTTGTTTTAAAAATTTATTTACGTCTAATTTGACACAATTTAGTAGTTCATTTTTGTTAAAATAAAAATAACATCATTCCTTAAAAAAGGAATTAAATAATCCCTCATATGTCAATGTAATCTAGAAAATTCCTTTATGGAATCAAAATGTTCAAATAACATTTATTTTAATATTTATAAATTCATTTATTTGAATCATTCATTAATAAGGTAATCATTCCACCATCATTGTGTCTTAAATAAATATATTTATTTAATGGATAAAAATTATAAATAAAATACCACAACGTACAAAATATTTTTAGATTTCTAATTTTTATTTAAAGTCATAAATATCAATTATATAACCATATATTAAAATTTTTTTAGGAAAAGATACATGTTGATGTAATATTTCCCTTTCATTAAATTAAATACTATAAAATGTCATTTTCAGACCCATGTGGCTCCCAAATTCCATAATTTTGGCCTAAGGATGATCCTAGTTAAAAATATCACATCCAATAGGAACAGTAAACATTTTAGGGTAGGTTTATATTATTATAATATTATTTTTTACCCTTATTTACCTGATTTACCTTTCAACAATGGTAAATAAAAAATAATTATTGAAGTTACTATTCATAACTTAAAAGAATAATAAGTTCCTATTTTCACAATTTGGACGTTCTGATTCTAAATATGGAATCGATTTAATCAAATTTAAAACACGTAATTGGAAGTAATTAATTTAAAATTTATTTTCATTGTCAAAAATTGAAAGTGATTTATAAAGAAGTAAAAACTATCAAAAGATTGACATTTGTTTATGTTCAATTTAACTTTAAAAATAATTCCAATGAAATGATTTATATTAAATGATAAAAAAATAATCTAATTATACATTAAAATATTCTAATATAATAATATATCAATAGAAATAAATAATAATAAAAAGTAGTTATGAATTAAAATGCAGTATTTTTCACTATAAATTATAATATGAATGTTATTAGAAAATTACGAGAAATTTATCGAATTTTTTTTTCATGATTATAAATAAGAATTTAATTTTTTCAATTTTAATATATAGAAGTTTCAAATATTGGATTTAAAAAATGTTATCCATTAAAAGGTGGAAAACTATATTTTTTGAAAAATACTTCTTTAATCTGAAAAAATGAATTTTTCCATATATTATTTCTAAGAAACAAATAATATTAATGGTAAAATTATATGGGGTATATAAAAATATTCAAAAAGTAGTTAATATTATTCATAACTACTTTTTTAAATGGGTAGTTTGATAGGTCGTAGTGTGCTCGAACTTGGTGTTGTGTGTAGCACAGGCTATTAAATTGTTAAGAAGAAGCATACCTTAAAATCATGGGGTGTTACATTATCCCCAAATTTAATAAATCATAACCTCAAAATTTAATCTATGATTAAATACTAGGGTTTTTACATTTCAAATCATCTTTTTTGAAACCCCACAACGAAAAATGGATTAATAAGACCTCTATTATAAAATTAAGAAAGGTACGTATAAAGGGTTCCAGAAATAACACATACTAGTGTTACATGTAGGAAAACATGGACATTAATGAAAACTCTAATCATCACATTCTTATGGATAGTGATAAATAATATTATTAGGATGAAGTTACCAATTTGAAATCCATAAATCTGCAATGATCCAATGGACTATTTGATTCATCACAAAATAATGCACTTGGAAATCATTTTTTTTGGATATTTTCCCTATAGTTGAATAATTAATTCATAGACTAAGAACACAAGGAAAAATACTAAATTTACATGTAAAGTTTAATCCATTAACTAATTCCTACCACAAAATCATCTTTCTATTCCAAAGATAATAAAACTAAAAAAAATTATATTTATCTTAATTGTATAAGATTCAAAATGTAAAAATATACCATTTAAACAAAGAAAAGTATGTTATACATACCAAGGACTTCATGTTGGCCAATGATAGGTGATAAATTATTATCACACTTCGGTTGTGGGTTCTATTCCAATAACCTTTTCCAAAGTGATGGGTTGTTTCTCAGCCCACGGGTTGCCATTTTTCTCAAACTATATTATTATAAAATTTTATAAAAAACCTTAAGAAATGTTTTAAATTAAAATAATACTTTCCAAAGTTCATATTTTTCTATTCCAACTGTTAGAGTTATCCAAAAACATATATAAAAGATCTGCCTAAATAGACTGTAAATTTCAAAAATCATTTGTAACATCATATCCCCCAAACAACGTAATGTTTCAATTATTGACACATATGGAATATATTATTACCTTAATAATATTAAAAACATAATGAAAACAAAAAATAATGTAGTAAAATCCCTATATATATCACATTCTTCTTATAACCATTATTTAATTCATGAATCAAAAAACAAAAATACATAACTTATTTCAAATAGATCGTAGTAATAGTATAATATTGACCTTGATTTATTTTCTGCTAATCATGTATATGTTTATGATACCATGGAAATTCATATGAATAGTTGCCCATATCTTTATAATTATATCATTTCCCAACTTCATTCTTTCCCTTACAATCTTGAGCCAATTGACCTTTTTCAACACACTTGTAACAAACTCCCATTACTTTTAGGAATGTAATAGGGTGTTTCTTCCCACAATTATCACATAAGGGAAAGTACTTATTTCCCTTTTCCCTTTATCTGTCTCTTTATCCATTGTTCTCTTCTTCTCTTACGTTACATTAATGTTGAAAAAACAAATAATTCCTCTTATGTCTTGATAGCACATGAGATCAGATATTCATACGATTTGAAAGATTTTGTGACTAGTGATCATCATACCAATGGTATTAACCCATAAAAGAAACTACCAATGTTAATTATTTGTTTATTTATGTATTTTGTAGCATGACTTACTATACTTGTGAAGTTAGACTTATACTTTGAAACATTCTCATCCTCCTTCTGCCTTAGGCTCAGATTTTTCCTTACCATATCAACTCGATGTTCACGAGGAATGTATTTATCTTAGAAAATTTCATTAAACTACCTAAATTAAATAATTTATACTTATTCATCCTACATTGTGTTTTTAATTAATTACCTCCACTGATATGTATCTTATGAGAGACAGTAAACCGCCATGAAAAGTTTATCCCTTTCGATACTTCACAAAGAAATAAATATTTTCTCTAGGATACTTTTCCATTGCTTAGCCAAAAATAGATTTTCTTATCCCATTTAATGTTGTATGTAATTGTCTCATTATGGGGTATAACATTTATCCTATTAATTAAAGATGAGGGTTCTCTATACAGTATGTTTTTTATTCATAACATGTGTCAACTGTCCCAGTATAGTTATAAGTTGTTCAACACCAGTTACATCATCAGCTCCAGTATAATTATCTTTCATTGGAGGGAAATACCTACATGGATTACGTGTGTTGAAACCATTACTTTTCCTTCTACTAGGCTCCATTTATAAATAATGTAATACAGTAGATTAGTTTATGAATCATAATGCATAATTCCAAACTAGTAGAATACTAAAAATTGATTAATGTATTTATGCATATTTAATCCTTAATCATAAATATGGTTCTTTTGAGGAAAAATTAACTCATAAATCCTTCAAAATGATTTGTAAAGAAAATATGAATTAGCCTATGCATATCCCCCTGGGAGTGTTAAACCAGGTGCGCAGTAAGTCCTGTTGTCATGTACCATGTTACCCCGAGTCAAGCCCCAAACACCTTGTCAGAGTTTTCACCACGAGGTCCACCTATGCTAGAACCACATCCACTTGTAGTATCTAGACAATGATGTATTTCATGAATTATCCATGTAATCCATACAATACCAAAATTCTAGGTGGTCCTTCTATACTTATCCTCAACGTCTTTCATAGGTTTATGATCCCTAATCAAAATTTCTAAATCTATTTCCATGGTTGTTGCTAAACATAATCTTATACTAACTATAACAACCCAACCCCACAAGCTGAGATCCAGTGCATTATTTTAATACATTTTCATGATTACATGGAATAATTTACCGTTGTACCGGTCAGTTTATTAGTTTTGGAATAATAGATTACATACAAAATCATCACATAATGATTTCTAAAATAAAACAGAACATAAATAACCCTTTTAGAACACCATTATTACCCTAGCATAACCCTACATATCAATCATAAAACACTTTTTATCTTCATGGGAAAATGAAGTATATGAAATGGGTGACCTCAGATGCTCGGTAAGGATAAACAATATAGTGGAAGGAATCACAAATAACCATAAACTATTAGGGAAAGGTAAACAATTTAAAAAAATTTAAACATTATCTTCAGCATACTATGTCATGAATAAATCAAATAATTCCATTTGATCATTCACATGGATATTATTCTATTTGAATAATCACTTGTAAAATCAATAGCTAATCTCATAATGAGGGAATTCATAATGCAAGAAAACTTAAATATACCATTAAGGCTTCATTCAAGACACCATGCCAAATTGTTTAAGAAATTATCCAAAACCAAAACATAATTGTCTCATGAGACTAACTATTCATCAAGGTGCTATAGAGGGCATTGGCCGATACTTACAATGTCCAATGCATTCGTCTAATGAAAAGGGTTAAACCTAACATAAACATACATTTTAGAACTAGCATACGAAGTGTTAATACATTAACCATAAACCATAAATGATATAACAATAGAACTTCAACAGTCAAACATATCATAACTCATTCAATCCAATATTTAATATTCTATTATATTAAATCATCATCAATCAAGAATAAAATCTAATAAAGGATATTGACTTCGATGAAAATAATTTGTAAAAAATCTTGGAAAAAAACATTATTTTCCTAAAAGAATTTTGAAAGTCACACAAGTTATAGAAGATGTCATTTAAATATAATTTTTTAATAAAGTTATCACATACCACATTGACACTTTAAGGAAATTTTCCTTTTAAAATAATCATGTCCACATAAATAAATCCTTAAAATCATTTTTAAAACATAGACATTAATTAAATATATTTATAAAATTACATATTTAATAAATTGAAAATGATGTTATTGTTAAATATTCCTTTCCATAAAACCTTAAATGATAATTTTTGAATATAATTTATTGAAACAAGGACATTTATAATAAATATGTCCCAGTAAATTCTTACACAGAAACAATCTTAGATAATAATGAGATTGAGGAATTAACCCTAACTTTAAGTCTGATACTCTTCATACGTATCAAAAACTCTTGTTTAATTTTTTTAATTAAATTATTAAATTATATTAGAATAATAATATTATTTATGATATCATATAAGATTCTATTATGAATTTATATTGCCTTTTAATTAACAATTCAAAGTTAATGCAACATTTCGGGTAATAATCGATTTGTTTATCATGCACGTTTTGACTTGTTATTATTGATAATATTATATAGAACATGATTTAATTACTTAAATAATGTATAATAGGATTTATAAATCATATATATTCATAATATATATGATATATAGATATATGTAATGAAATACACTGTTCATAGAGACAGTAGGTCATACGTACGGCTGGACGCTATTTCCGTTTTCTTATCGTATGGAAGTAAGTGAATGTAAAATATGTAAACACAAATATATATATTATTACAGTAGCCTTATAATGTCATATTTTTCATTATTATTAATAATATATATATAAATATAATCATTCTTTAATGGTTAATGTGGATAATGAATCTCATTGCGTCTTAAAGATGGTAGGTCGTACGTACACACGAGCGAAGATATCATTCCTTTAATGGTTAAATATTATGGAACTGGATGGTATATTAATTATAAATAATAATAATCATGTAATATTCAATATTTATATCTATTATACTCATGATTATACCCATCCAAATAATTTAATATGGAATAAAAAATTGCACTACGACTTGGAGACAGTAAGTCGTACGTACGCACAGGTGGTGATATTATTTTTCGTAGAATGGATAAAATGATGAATACTATTGTTAAATGATTATAAAAACATCTAGTTATATTTATTATATTTTATTTATTACTTTAGTATTGAAAAATAATTTAAGGAGGCAGTACAAGAAGAAAAGAACTTTGAAAGAAGGGATAAAATGATTACCTCTTCTTTAGGTGTCTACTTTTTATTTGCATAAAAGAACACCTTAAATTAGTTTTTTTCCCAAAGGGTGGACTGTAGGATAATTTTAGGGATGTTCTGAGGATACGTGGGAATGTTTTGGCAGATCCAAGATGATTTCGTGGTTTTTATAATAGAGAAGGAGAAGTTCCTTTTTATAATGAGGTGAGGGGCACTTTCTAAAATTCATGAAATAATAATTTTTTATAAATTTATTTTTGGTTTTTAATGTCTCAAAAGTGAATTATTTAGAGGTTAAGATTAGGATGGGTCTAAATACTATCAAACAATAGTTTTTATACATGTTATTTCATCAATGTAACCATATCGTTTGGCTTTAACCTTTAGTTAAATAAGTTAACTCTTACCATGTCTTCATGTATTTATTATACAAAATGGTTAATATAATTACAATAAAATGAATAGATAACCTCAAGTGGATACTTAATGACATTTTTAACATTACAGAAATCATTTGGACAAATATTAAATTTTATTTACTATTATATAATTTAATAAAATAGTGTTGTTTTAAAATTCAATTATGTCAATTTTGACACTATTTACTAAGTGATTTTTCTTAAAGCAATAAAACCTTTATTCCATCAAACCAAACACATTAAATAATCCCTAATATGTCAATTCCAACCATAAAATTTATGTCTGATTTCAAAATGTTAAAATTACATTTAATTTAATATTAATAAATTCATTTATTTGAATCTTTCATTAATAATGAAATCACTACATCATCATAGTGTCATAAATAGATATATTTATTTAATGGCTAAAAATTATTAATAAAATACCATGATGTAGGAAATATTTTTATCTTTATAATTATTATATATAGTTATATATATCAATTATATAACCTTATATTAAAACTGTTTAGTAAAAGATACATGTTAATGTTATATTTCCCCTTTTTTAAAATTAAATATTATAATATGTCATTTTCAGACCCAAAAGGCTCCCAAATGCCAATTTTCAGGAATAAGGAAGATCCTGGTTAGTAATATCTCATAAAATATGATAAGGACACGTTTTAGGGTAGTTTCATATTATTATAATATTATTTTTGTACCATTATTTTTTTGATTTACCCTTTAACCATGGTAAATTAAAATAATTTCAGAAGTTACTATTCATAATGTCAAACAATAATAGGTATCTATTTAAAAAAATTAGTACATTTGATTACAAATATGGAATCCATTTTTAAAAATTCAAAACATTGAATTGGTGGAAATTAATTTGATATCAATTCTCATTTTCAAAAATAGAAAGCAGGTTTTTAAGAGGTAAAAACTATCAGAAGATTGACATATGGTTATGTTGAATTTAAATATTAAGTTACATCCAATAAAAAAAATTATATTAAATGATAAAAACATAATTTAATTATACTTTTAAAAATTATAATACAATAATATAAAAAAATAATTAATTCATATGGATTTTTTTTTTAATTAAAATACAGTATTCTTCACAATTCATTAAAATATGAATGTTATCAAAAAAATACTGAAAATTTATCCAAAATAAAATTATATTTTCCAATTATATTTAATAATTTAATCTCATAATATTTAATATATAAAGGTTTCAAATATTGGGTTTAAAAATGGTTCTCCATTAAGAGGCAAAAAAATTCATTTTTTAAAAAATACTTCTTTTATCTGAAAAAATTAATTTATCCATATATAATATGTAAGAAACACATAAGATGAATGATAAAATTATTTTAGATATATATATAATTCAAAATTTTGTTAATATTTTCCATAAACTCTTTTTAAAATCCTATTTTTATAGGTCGTGGTGCTCTCGAACTCGGTGTATCGTGTAGTGCAAGATATTTAAATATTAAGAAGATGCTTACCATAAAAGCTTGGGGTGTTACATTATTTATTTATTTTAATGATTCATATTTTAATGAATATTGTATTTTTAATGAAAAAATAAATTATCTTTCAAATGATATATCTTATTTAAAAATCCCCAATGAAGTATTTCTTCATGTAATATATATTTTTTTGAAATAAATTTAGAATTTTTTAGTTTCAGTCATTTAATAGACCCAAGGATGGTGAGGCGGTTCCCAATGCACCATAACGACCAAATATATAGCTTCTAGGATATGATTACAAATCATATTAATTTCTATATTTCTTATTAATTTTTTTATTTACTTTTATATCACAATACAATGTTTAATTATGTTTTTAATTTAATTTTATTTTAATTTATCTTTAATACATTAATATTTATTAAAGTTTATGTAGGATGGATTGTAAAAGATTTAAAATGTAATATCTTCACTATAATGACATTATTTATTCTTAATTACACTTATTACTATGGTTTAAATACCACAAAAATTTGAGTGTTATTGTTATTCATATTCCAAAATGATATCGTATGGATCATTTTTTTATAAATAATAATAATAATTTTTTTAAAGTTATCATGATGTTTTTAATATGTTAACATTAAAAGATCATGTAGTTCATTTTATGCGGGTTTTTAGGTGTGTTCCTCATAAACTCTATTTTGAGTGCTGGGGGAAACACAATTCTAATGATTTTGCGGAGGGATGTTATGCCTTCATTTTCCAATAAGACACATAGAGATGAATCATCTTCTAGTGATCTATATTAACTGACCTGATTTGAGGAATTATCATAACTACCAAGTTATATGAATCTTAGGTATGGGTGGAATCCATTGATCCTTGATGTGTAATGTAAAATTAAGTCTATGCATAATCCCTTCTTCGAGAACGGACTTTTCTATTATTATTGATCTGTGTTTTTCTTATAAGTTAATCGTAAATAAATTTCATTAGTTGAGGAATGGGTAATAAAATTACTTTCAAAACTTGTAACATTCAGGGAGAAGTTATAGATTCATATTTCAGTAAAATAATCATTCTATAAAATTTTCCACTGTTGAAGCATACTGTATTTGTTTGAAGTTATGATGCACAACTATTATAGATACAACAAACACTCACTAAATTTTGAATGAGTTTTACATAGATTTGGTATCATTGTGATTGAACCGGTTCCATTTATTCGACATTAAATGTTAATCTCTATCATTTCTAAAAGATTTCTCCATATATTGGAAAACAACAGGAAAATGGGGTTAATAATAATAAAATGAGCATGGATTTTAATGAAAACCTAGTAATGTTATACTTTTTTAAAATTATGATCAATAAGAACAATAAACATATCAATATGACATGATAATTTCTCAATATAATAACAGGTTTGATCTATCCTTCACATTCATATTAAATGGGTTCAAAACCAATAAAATGAGTTTAGATTTCCATGAATTTTTTGACATGTATGAATAGATTGTATTTCAATACAATGTCAAGTGTAGTCTTAAAGAATGAACATAAAATTTTCATAGACTTAAAAATTTTAAACAATGATTATATGTTTTCCAGAAAAAAATGACCTTATATTGTTTTCAAAAAAATGGATAATATCTGTCGTTTATTTTTTTACATATAGGAATACATTTCATGTCAATCCAACTTGATATTTTTTTTTAATGTACAAAATTTCATTTTTCTTGATTTAAAAGTAAAAAAACATGATTTAAAGTGTGAATAACATGTAAAATACCTCATATTGAAGTTAAATAATAATAAAATGATCATTATTTAATAATTTTATTGTTATAAAAAATCCCACATCAACTTGAGATTCAATTTTCGTGAAATGAATAAAAGAGCATTTTTATTTATTTACAAGTAAGAAAAAATGTGTCGTTGGATTAGTACAGAAATAATACCCATTAATTTTATTCAAATTTTTAGACATAAATTTTTGATTAATTGTTTAAATATATGAGTAGACCTTATGTCAATCCAAAATAAAATATTTTCAGAATGACCAAAAAATAGTTTTATTGGAATAAAAATTCTTTAAAAGAATGATTCAATTACCCAAGAACTGAAATAAGAAATCATATTGTGAGCTCATGAAAAATCAGATTAATGGATATTATTATCAAAAATGTGAAAACATTATTCAATATTCTCTTTCCAATGATTTCATGATTACATAAATTTTTTTTCTAGTTTTTGTCCCATTTTCATTGCTTCTATTTCTAGGTACTCATTATGACATATTCTTTTAGTTATTTTTCATTAGATTGTGAATTATTATAATATAATCATGTTTATGGATTATGTTTTTATTAAACATATATATTTTATTCTTCCTATTCCATTTCTTCTTCCATAGCATCAATATTCACTTTATTTATGAATCTATATTCTAGCTTCAATTATTTTACATCAAAATAAAATAGTATTTGTGGCATGTTTTCTGATTCATATTCGTCTACTATATTTGGCATCTTACAATTTTTTATTTTTTATTTTTTTTCTTTTCTTATTCATTTTCATTTTATATTGGCTTTGATTTCTGATTCTTCTTATGCCTTCTATTCCAGTTATTTTTCTAAACTATTTCTTCTCTAACTCATAAATGTAATTTCATTTTCATAATATGAATTTGAATATCTATATTTTATATTTATATTTTACTTACTTTTATTTTTCATATTTTAATTTTTTTGTTTATGTTATTATATTTTTTTTCTTCCAAATTTTCATTCTCCTTTTACTTTCATATCGATTTATTTCGGAATTATTCTCTTTAATTGTGCCTAAGAACATTGATTGATCTAAAAATTATAGTTATTATTACTTTTAATGTTTTTGCATCAGATTCTCCCATATTCTACGATTCATATTTTCTTTTTCATTACTTTTTTCCTCAAATTTCTATTTAAAATTATTGTTTATTCACCTGCTTCTCAATTTTTTATTTTTAGTTATAATATGTAATTTTATATCTTTTTTGTTTTAATTTTTCCTTTAAACACTGTTTCTAAATTTTTTATTTATTAAATTAAATTAATTTTTATTATACTATTATCACATCTAGTTTTTGTTTTTTTATATCCTTTAAAATATTCATTATATTTCATTCTCTCAAAATTCTGATTCTTCTTCTGCCTTTTATCTTCTATATTACACATTATCTTTTAATCTAGTTCATCCTTATTCATCTATCATTGTTCTTCCAAATTTCACAATTTTTTTATTTGAATTATATTTTATTACTTTTTCATTAGTCATTTCTGTTTTTATTATATCCAACTTGATACATTTTTTCATTTACTTAAAATACTGTTGTAAGTATCTCTATCCGGTATTTGTTTTTTATTCTTATTCAAATTTTATTTTTATTTTCATCAAATATTAATTTTTTATTTTTTATTTATCATCTAGTTTTTTTTTCTTCTTCTTTCATTCGAGTCATCTTCAGTTTCCATTTACTCCAATTTTTTATTTTCCTGGTGTCTTCTTTATTATCCCTTATCAAGTTACATATATGTATGGATGTTATTTTAGAATATAAAAATATTATATATAATTTAATCATATTTTACTTATTCATATAATTATATTCTCATAATTTTATCTATGTCTTTTATTTTTATATTTATATCAAACTAATATATTTCATCTTCTACTTCCAATCCATCGTTGCACTTCTTCTTTCAACTTGTAGATTTTTATTTATAATTCAACATATATTTTAACATTTGGTTATAAATTCACAATTTCTGTGGCCTTAATCCATCTCTTTATAATTCTAGATTATGGTTTTTGTATATGAACATTGATTATATAACAACATTTACTTTTACATAAAATATTTTTTCTACATTTTTTTGTTTCTACTTAAAATTCCTCTTGTAATTTGATTATATATTATCAATTGTGAATGTATGCTTAGTTATGATTTTTATTTTATATTCTACCTTCTAGTTTTTCTTCCATTGTTTTTTTTCTTCTATTTTAATTTCCTATACATAATTCATACACCTCCTTCCTATTTATATATTTTTTATTCTAAATTAACATAAACATCCAATTTTCTACCACATTCACATCCGATCAATATTTTCATATTTTAAATCTTATCTCCATATCTGGATAGTTCTTTTGTTTTTTATTTTTCATATTTATATTTTTAGTTTCCATTTTACATAAAATTATTCTCGTGTTTTTATTTTTTCACCAACCTTTACTTTTAATCATGATTATGGATTTCATTTTTGTTTATGTTCTATATTCATATTTTAAAAAAATTTCTGTACCTGCATCAAATTCTACACCATCCGTGATAATTTTCTTAATGATATTTCACTTAATCTTACCCTAAATTTTGAAAATACATTTGAATCTGGGTTATCTTTTTCATCATTATATGTATTTAATATCTAAATTTTTTCTAACTCATATTTATTAAGTATACATTTTTACTTATTACTTTCATAATTTTATTCATATAATGCATTTGCTACTAACTCTCCATCTTTACATTTTCATTTTCCATGCCTTGTGTTTTCTGTTACCTTTATTTCTTTCATTTTATTATACTACATTTTATTATTTTTATAATAATTATCTTGATATATAAATTTTCACCTTGGGATAGGAGTCATTTTTTATTTTATGCATTACTGGAATCATACTTATTTAAATTAATAAAATTATTATATTTTAATTTGTTAAATTGCAGTGAATAATAATATTAAAATTTTAAAATATATTAAAAATTAGATATCATATTTTAAAAAAAATCAGTGTAGTATTTTATAGAGTACTATTTTTTATGTAAATATATTCAGAAATTATTTATTTTTCACACTTAGGAGACCCTTTCATGGGGTGGTGCTTCATATATAACTATATAGGTAAAATATAGACCATATAAAATATGATTACATAACATCTAAGCAAATTTTTTCATGAATTTAAAAATTTTATTTAAGTTCATTATATAATATCTCATTCTGTTTTTAATTTAATTTTTATTTAAATTATTTAATTAAATTTAAAATTTTAAAAGTTAAAGGAAGAATGATTTTTGAAAATTTACACTGTCCCCTCTCTACTATGATGACATGTTAGATTATTAGTTAATTTGGTGATGCTGGGACATCCGGCAGTTCCATTTGATGTTAATTCATATTAATTTTACAAATTGTTATATTTTGTATCCCTGTTTTGATGAATCATAATAAATTTTCTATTTTGGATAAGTTATCTTTATCTTTTTTTTATGTTAGCATTCTAATAGTATGTAGGTTAGATGTTTAGGGTTGTAGATGCATTCCTTATGAACTCAGGTTCAAGTGTTGTAGGAAAAATAATTTTTCTGAATAGGTGAGGGATAATGGGTCTAGATATCCTAACGGTACATATACATTAAAACCCCTTTCTCAGATCTATACTAGTATGGCCACCTAGGGACATTATCACAACTACCATGTTCAATGGAATCTTAGGTGAAGGGGTGAAATCTGTTGATTATAACTATTAAATATAAAATTTTGCATGTGTGTTACCATATCATCTATTTAGAATATTATATTTTTTGGAAAATGATTTTGTTCTAAAGAGTTATTTAGATATAGATTGCATATTCTATAATTAGGATAGGAAAAAAAATCCCAGAATATGTCACTTTCTATTGAATATTTAGTTTCTTTGTAATAACCCAGGTACTTATAAAATAATGTGTTTTCATTCTCAAATTAAATAGGTTAATTCATTATAAATGAATATTTCAATAATTGTTATTTATAGAAATTAAAGAATCTATAATAATAGAATATTAACCACCACTATGAGATTATAAATAAAATTTATTTATCTTATAATTGAAATTATGATATATTTATATAATTGTATAATTAAATATTTTATAAAAAAATTATAAATTAAGTGTTGGTATTATTGATGTCATAAATATTTTTATACAATTTTATAATAAATAAAATGATTTAAAATAACTATATTTTCATAAAATATATCTATAATTTGACATTTTAATGTCCTATGACTATACGATAATTTTATGAGACTAATTAATTTTTTAAAAGTGTCATAAAATTAGTTATTATTTTTAGATTTGTATTTTTAGAATAAAATATTTTTAATTAATAAATATGTTTCTCGTATTTCGAAAATTATTTTCAATAAATTGATCATTTTTTTGAATTCTACACTTTGAAAAATGGTTCGGGTTAATTTTTGGATTTTTCTAAAATAGTTGGTTTTGTTGTGAATAGTGAAATGTGGTAATTGATGGTATAAGATATATAAAAGAATTTTTGAGTCACACATGATTCCTTGATTATGTTAGTGCACTTTGTTTCGAACTAGCATGAACTATTTACTCCACCTAGTCACATGAATGAACACTATTAATATTCATGGAAAAAAATTAACTAATGATTAAAATAAAAAACACCCCTCTCCTCCACTATAAATACTACCACACGCCACCTATTATCCACACTCCTCAATTCCTTATAGATTGTTTAATTTTTGGAAATGTACCTTACCAATCCTATTGACTACATCTAACACATTAATTTATCCCCAAAAGGCCAAAATCATGTGTCTTAAGCAGGTTCATAAGGAGAAGAATTCAAGAGGTAAAAATCTATTAAATTTTCTTTTGATTTCATTTCAATCTATTTAATTTTCTTATTCTATACTCATTTTCCCTTGTACAAGTAACATGAAAACTCCAATATATTTTATATAGTTTAATGTTTTTGTTTTAATGTAATAAACCATCATAATTTATCTCATCCTCTCCATTTTTACATAGAATTAAATCATCGTCCATGATGATTTAATTTATCTCTTTCAGGGATGATGAGTTTCTAATTTCTTTTACCACATTTTAGGCTGTTCATAAACCATTATTATGGTTGAGTAATATTTTATTATACATATTACATGTTCTTTAATGTCATGGAATCATTATATAAAATGAAATTAAATAAAATGATAAATGTTCATGGTGGTTGTAAAAACTGCCAAAATAAAGTAAATAATTTTAATTTTTACCAAATGATTCATCCTCATATAAAAAAATTATATATAGAATAAATTAAAATTATGGAAACATAATAGTAAAATTTCTTTCAACTTTTGGAGTTTCTATTCCATTCAATAGGAAAATCCTTAATGAACTGACCATAGAAACAATGAAATAAACGCACCTGAAACAGTGGAAATAAGAAAATATTATTATTAATTTGGGGTAAATTTTTTGTAAAAGGGATATATAAGGTAGTATAAACTTTATTATTATTTTCTATATATATATTAATAACACCCTTTAAACCATTATAAATTATATTTAAACATGTGTAATGTAAGAAAACCATTAGGTAAGGGACTTTTCTTAAAAAATTATCCTTCAAATTTCTATTCTTACAAAAATCATATGGAATGTTTTAATGACTGTATTCATGTTTTATGATAATGTTTTGGTTCATGGAAATTGTTTATAAAGAATGGTGATACCTATATATCCCTCCAATTCATTCGATGATTTTATGTTTGAAGTTCCCTGTGATATTTATTCCTAGTGTAACTACGAGTGTCACACCACAAGGAACCCTTGAAGGGATAAATTATAAGGTATCTAAGAGGGTCAAATTTTATGGTATCCTTGAGGGTTATAAATCATTTTTTATCCATTTATGTTAAAATATTATGTAAGTAATTTCCCTTGTATCCTATATGGTTTTATTTATGTTTTCTATTTTTTTATGGAAATCACTCGTTTTCAAAAAGTATTTATATGATACTTGATGAGTGAGAAGAATGTATTTGTTAAAAATATTTCATATGTTTATATGTATTCATGGAATAATCATTCATTTAACTTTTTATATCACTAACTTGGCTTTTTTTGCTCATCCATATTTTAAAATTGTTTTTCAAATGGATTTTGTATGGGTAAAGGAACGGAAGGATTCATGTTTAAAGTCATGATGATTTTTCACAGAAATAAATCATGTTTTGTTTTAAAATATTCATATTCTACAAAAAGAATTTTTTTTTAGTAGTATCCTGTTTGTATAAATATGGGTTTTTATGTATGAGTTATGACCTAATTCTGTTAAACTCTAAACTGTAAATGGTATTTTGGAATGTAATAATTTCTTTTTAGTTTAATTATCAAGATTTGGTAATGTTAAAGGTTAGGTAATAATATTATTGGTCCAACAATAGTATTCGTTCAATTAATGAAATCCATTTATGATGCTATTTGTACTTGTTAGAATTTTGTTATGAATTATTGTTGATGAAACACACACTTAGTAATTTTTATTGACTTTCTGTCAAATGATAATTATTTTTCATAATAGTAATGTCGATTTTAAACATTTAATGTCAATATTACACTTTAAAAATATTAATCTACTGATATTTAAAAACTCCTAGATGAGAGGGGGTCAAAAAACAATTAAATGATCTCAGATTGATGTGAAGACATAGGAAAATTGTTGGTTCTTGGTGAAACAGAAGCGTGGATGGTCCAACACCGAACATTAATTTTTAGCATGATAAATTATAAATCCATGATCAATAAAACTATGAATTATTGTCTCTATAATATAGAATAAAAGATTTATATAATTAAGGAAGAGGCCTAAAATATTTATGTATTATCTTGCACGTCATGTTTATGATTAATTTAAATTTTATTTTTGAAGAAATAAAAAACCTGGTTCTTCGATACATTCTTCATTAATGATGTTAATAATCTGGGATGACCCTTTCGGATTGTCTCGTTTCACATGCAAGGATTAAAACCATAATCCCTACATTTTTTATCCACACTTTCTCCAATGGTATTCAATTGATGCCACTCTCACTTTGGGTGATAGCGCGGTGAAGCGAATGTCTTGCTTCGATCTATCTTCATCACAGGTTCTTCAATTTTGAAGAAGGTCTCTAATTCTTGAGAGGGGGAGAGGAGGAGAGTTGAGAGAAATTTTTTTACATGGAATTGATCTTTTGTCATCGGTTTCAGGTAAATGTAACAATAGAAAAACTTTTTTATTTATTGACATGATTATTCAATTAAAATATTTAATTGCGTAACAGAAATTAAACACATTCTTTACCTATGAGAAAACCCATGCTACAAAATAACAATAATCATGAAGTTATTTTTTATGCTCTAACTTGTACAAAAAAATAATAATAATTGAAATCCCATGCCACATAATTATAATAGTTTTGTTATTATTTTGTTTTGTTCCAAATATTTAAATAATTATTAACCTTATTTCAAATAATTTCTTCACCACCAGATCAACCTTTGTCCACTCAAACTCCACTTCCATTTTTCAAAAACCCAAATGAATGAATAAATAAATTATTCTCTTAAATATATATATTTTTTACAAACTAGTAAATAAATATTTATTAAATGTTTAGTAAAATAAATAAATATTTTTTTATTAACAATCCTTCAAATAAATATTTATTTAATTTATGAAATAATTTTAACATGAATAAAATTATTCCACTATATTGATAATAATATTTATTAGATCATTTAAATTCAATTAGAATTTTACAGAGACAACCATAAACACTTAGTGTGTGGCCCTCTAGGATTCTTCCTCGTTTTCATTAGGCAAGCTTGCCTAATGTCTAAGAGTACTATCTAGAAATTGGTCATGGAACCCAAGAGAAATAACATAAAGTCACAACAACAACATCCACATACGAATTCTCACTCGTTAATATAATCCCTTTGTCTCAATATCTCATCAAGATGGTTTCATGATAGTGTCGTTAACATTTATGCTTGATTTTTGTTTCTCTGATGAACTGAAATAAACTTGTTGTTACACCATGGCCATGGAAATTTGTGTGATGATTCTATTTCAATAATATTGGTGAGATATCAACTTCCATAAATGGATGAGACAAATACCTCCTCGACTTATCCATTAATAACATGTCATTCATAACACACATAATATACCCTACTTCCCACCAATTGTGTCCATGATGGTTTCTTCCAGTAAATAAAAGTGTGTGAGTCATGACACATATTAATGATAATATTAAAATATAAGTACAATTACACATTCTCGTATATAGTAATATTTGATGACACCAAAATGTGTGGAAATTCTATTGGCGATTCTATTCTCATAATCCCCCGTCTTGGAGATTACAATGTGAGAACTTCATGTGAAGAAGTACCATGTTTTTACGAGTAATCACACCTGATGGTATGTTTATAATGTGTCTCATCATAGTATTTCATCCAACCAATGAAAAATATTTAAGAATATTGTCATACCATTTCAAGGTTTTCTGCATAGTAGCGAACTATTATAACCTTTTCAATGAAACATATACTCCATGAAATTATTACATTATTTTCATACAGAGCAATGAAAAAAATGTAGTAAGATTTTTAATATTTAAATATATTAATTATCATGTAATTAAAGTACAAACATTTGGTTCCATGATAGAAACTCCAACATTGACTAGAGAAACTACCTACGACTTTTAGTCTTCCTGACCTCACATGATGATCATATTTTTCCTGAGTTAAAGCTTTAGGTAAGGATTCTTCCATGTTTACTTATGTGGAAATACATCTCACTATAAATTCACCTATCATTGAAAATTCCCTCAAGAGAAAATACTTCTATATTATGTGATTTATCCGATGATATATCCTTGGATCTTTTGTGAGGGCCACCGCTATATTATTATCTGAAAACATTCTGAGGGGAACTTTACTACTAGGTAACACATCTATCTCATGTATGAAGCTATACATCCAAAATTAAAATTTGGCTACCTCAGAAGACGTGATATTCTCTGATTGTGAGGTATAATATGCGACCACACTCTCATATGAGCTCTTCCAGCTCACTGCACCCCCATTCAAAGTAAAGATGTGTCCTGTTTGAGACTTCATGTCATCTTGATCAGTCTGAAAACTAGTAATTTTATATCCTATGATGACTTGTTCCTTATATCCGTCATAAATGAGTAACATATCACTATTATCCCTCATATACTTTAGGATAGTCATGATTTCCATCAAATGGCTGTCACCTGTGTCAGCTTGATATCTTCCTACCACACCCAATGTGTAGGCGACATCCAACCTAGTACATATCTTGGAAGACATGGCTGACCCAATCACTAATGAGTTTGGATTCTTTGTCATTATCTTTATTTACTCATGTTTTGGAGGAAACATTTTCTTGAAAGATGAATGTCATTTAACAATAGAATCAATCCCATTTTGTGTTGTTCCATAATGAATCTCTTCAGTACAATGTCAATTTATGAACATTGATTTGTCCCAGTAATCTTCTGGATCTATCATAATGGTTCTTGATCCCAAGAATATATGTTGCCTCACCCATGTCCTTCATGGAGAAGCATTGATTCAACCATTACTTAACAAACTGTAATAATGTTATCTTTTTCCCAATAAGTAATATGTCATCAACATATACTATTAGGAAATTTACCACACAAACACTAAACCATTTGTAGAAAAAGGCTCACATTAATTATTTATAAAACCAAATTCCATTATGTTTTCATAAAAATGAATGTTTCATGAAATGGAATCTTTCTTTAATCCATAAATGGATTTCTACAACATATATACCTTATTTAAATCCCTTGGAATCAATCACCCTTTAGGTTTTGTAATGTATACATCTTCCTTAATGTTCACGTTAAGGAAGGCTATTTTTAAATCCATTTCCCAAATCTCATAGTCATGGTAAGACATAAGGAAAAGTATAATTCTGATGGATTTCAGCATTGAAACTTGTTAAATGGTTTCCTCAAATTCTATGCTTTGATGGTATTTGATCCCCTTTGAAACCAGTCATGCCTTATAAGTTCTTATATGTCCTTGAATTTCCATTTTCTTTTTGAATACATATTTTAATCCAATAGTATTTACATCAACTGGAGGATCTACCAAAATCTACACATGGTTTCGGTACATGGAATCCATTTCTAAATTCATGTATTCATTCAACATGGAAACATCATTGCAACTTTCTGCTTCCTTGTAGTTTAGAGGATCATTATTATCAACAAATAATGATTCACCATCCTCAGTAAATAGAAAATCGTACTATTTTGGTTCTATAACCTCTCTTGTACTCTTACACAGTTCATGTGTCTTTGTAAGGGTTCTTTCTTCCATAGGGATTTTTGGAATCTGTTCCTATACCAACTCATATATACTTTGGATGTGGAATTTATTGAAGTCTATCTCTCACCCATTATCTCTTTTGGAGATGTTCTCCCTCTCAAGTAATAAAGAGGGTCTTCCCACTATAAATTTTTTTTCTAAAGATTTTTATAGGTAATATACCTTTGATTACATGGGGTATCCTATAATGAAAAGCTGTGTTCTTTGGGATCATGTTTCTTACATGAATATTCCTAAAAAAATTCTTCACTTCCCCACACATGTAAATATGATGACATGGATTTCTTTCAACTTTATAACTCGTTTTTAATACCATTTATCGATTTAGATGGTACGTGGTTTTGTATGTGGGGTTATAATTATAATTCATATCCCATAATGAATAATGGAAGACTTGTATGACTCATCATTTATCTCACCATGTCCAACATGGTGCATTTTTTACTTTTTATCACACCGTTCCACTATGGAGTGTAAGGATGCGTGAGTAGGGATAGGATCCCAATATCCCATATGTAATCAATGAATTATTGATTAAGATATTCTCCCCGTTGATCTATGTGGTGTTTCATAACCTTCATACCATGATTGTTCTAAACTTTATTCTTATATTCGTTAAACATATCAACATAATTCAAATTATACTTCATTAAGAAGATATATCCATACCTACTAAAATCAATAGTAAAAGTTATTAAGTATGAGTATCCACCCCTTTATTCAACGGTAAATGGTCCAGACACAGTAGTGTGAACTAATTCAAGAAGCTCTTTATCCCATTCACCTTTCCCACTAAATGATAATTTGGTGATTTTACCTTCTAAACATGCATGACATATTCCAAGTGTTTTTAGTTTGAAAGAATATAAATATCCTTCTTGATGTAACTTTTTCATGTGTTTCTCGTTTACCTATCCTAGTCGGTGATGCCATATTTGGGTGTGGTATGAGTCATGAGAAGTATCTTTTTTATCGATTTCCATTACATTGTTTGTGTAATCCAACATGTAAAAACCATTGTATAAATGTTCTCTACCAAAACAAATGCTATATTTGTAAAAGAAGCAACATTCTTTAACAAATTTGAAAAACATCCATCTTTATCTAATGTAGATACATAAATAATGTTTTTAATTTAAGACAACACATAATTACAGCCCATTAACACCAACATCCTCCCAATTGGAAATGTGAGGTGGTAATCCTCGACAACTACAACAACAAGACTGGATCTGTTGGATAATCAATGATCTAACTCCCCATGGTCAATATTTCTAATTCTACTTGGTTCTTGTATTTGGATACATATGGGAGCACCAAAAGACATATCTAATTCCCAATTTGAAGAAATATATATATTTCATTAAATAAAAAACACACATGAATCTTTTCCTCACTTCATAGGCTGGGTGTTGTTATTCTTCTAGTTCCCTTATTGCCACATGTGAAAAAAATCTTCATGTTCCCCTGAATCCCCTTTGAGCTTCCTTTTCCTAGAAGGATGTGAAGAAGAGTTGTGCTTAAATCTCTTTGGCTTATATTTAATTATATTCACCATAAGTATATAATGATCTTTGTGACTCATATCTTTTTACACCCTGAGAATGAGGAAAGAAGATCATATAGAAGCTTCTCAATGTTGTTCATATTGAAATTAATAACAAATATGGAGAATCTCTGAGGGAGTGATACAAGAATGAGATCGCTACCATGTTTTTAATGGAGTTTAATCCCTAAAACCTCCAACTGATCAATGTATCCAATGATCTTAAATACATGTGGCCTATATGGGGTACCCTATCCAAGCTTACTCTGATAGAGTTCCTTGGGGATATTAAACCATTCTTGTCTCTCTCTCTCCTAGAAAAGACCATGGAGGTGCCTTGAGCATGCTATAAGCATCCATGTTTCTATGAGACATCATGGGATCACTAGAAATTGATGATATCATAAAAAATTGAACATCGACCATGTCATTCATTTGTTTCTCATAGGCCCAGAACTTGGGCAGGTTGAATAGGTAATACTGACTCTAGTGCGTAAGAATTATGTTCATGGTGTAGAATAACCCGAAGGTATCTAAACCATTCCTGGAAGTTAATTCAAGTGATGTTATTGTCTTCATACATAAATTATCATAGGAATATTGTATTTGACGATCTTGTCATTTTATTCAACAATTTAATGATCATATTATTGGTATTTTATTTATTAAAATTTATCAGAAATAATAAATTAATTTTATTAAGTCTCCCTCTATTTTATCAAGTACCAATGGCCCTCACCGTTGAACTCAGAATTTCCAGTTTCCACGAAATTCTAGTGGAAATGATCCATATTCACCTTTGCATATCCCCCAAAAGGGTTGGTCAAGTAATTTGAAGGTATTTTGGTAGGCAGGTCTTTTCCAACTGTGGGATTTAATCTCCTTAATCCGTTGAGTGGACTCTCCAATCCTAAAATCCTGACTTGGATTTCCTCAACCCTTTCCTCTAATGTTACACCAAGTATAACAATGGATGCTCATCTAGATGAAATATATATAATACAACCCAAACCATTTAAGGAGGGATTCCTATATAAAATTTGGTGTCCAAACAAGGGTTGGTCAAACACATAGTTTCATTGAGTCTTTCCCATAATCAAGTAAGAGAAGGCTTAGTCTATGTTAATATTTTGTTGAGGTATTTTTATCTCTTATGCGTAAATTGACTTATTCTATTTATCACATTCTTGTTAATATTAAGTGGAACATACTTATGTGATTAACCATGTATTGACAATATTAAGGAACAATCATAGATTATTTTAGTTTTTTCATTCATGCTTGTTAGTTCAATAATTATGTGACCGCGACAACACATCCATAATGTAATACAATGATACTGATAGAAATACAATAAATGGATTGATGATGAGTATTTTTTTAAATGTTAGTTTATCTAGCACTTGATTAACTAAACATGTCCTAGGGGAGAAACACCTTCATGTTTACAGCTTTCCTCTTATCAACATTTGTATCTCCTTAGATTAGTTTCACCTCATATCCTGACTTGGACCGCCTCCACCATCTTGGGAGCTCCAACTATTACATATGCTTGTTAAACTCACACATCGGTCAAGCGTAAAAATGATTTACATAAAAGAAACCATGGTAACACAAGCCCTACATTCTAATGGGGAGTGGTGGCGTGCAAGAAAACAATTAATTTAATAAGTAAATTAAAAAGAAACCAATTATCCACAAAGGTCTTAGTATTGCTCATGATCACCCACAAACATGCAACAAGTTATTAGTTTAATAAAACTAGAATTCATTTTGTTAATAGTTATTATTAAGAAAAATTGTGATAGAATCAATTAATTATTAATAGTAATTAATTAACCCTTTTTTCTTAGTCCTTTTCTGAATTTCCTTGAGATTCTGGTCCTTGTACATTACTACACCTTGGAGGTAACCTGGTGAATACCCGTTTGAATCTACCCAACATGTATTATATTCGCATACTATTTTAATCTTATAAAATATGGCATAAATGATGTTTCAATGCATAGTGTAACAACCTGTAGTAAAATTTATACATGATATGTGGTTCTGAACATTACACAAACATTATAGTTCTAATTATTTTTAATTCGGTAAAGAACATGGCGTGTAGTTCTGACTACATGGTGCATACTGAATTCACGGTATTTCCGTACATACATGCCTAGGGACTTGGTTTGTGAAGGATACATCAGAAATTTTGGACTACACAGTGTTTACAATGGGCTACATGTCCATTTGTCTCTACGTTACATTGTTATCAGTCGACATAGATGTGTATGGTATACATTGTTTGGCCCCTAACCTGAATGGACTAAACACCACATGTAGTAGGACACATGGAATGTAATCAGGTAAGCATGTGCCTATATTTCCTGATTAACACACAATTTAGAATTAATTACATTGTGGGTAATAAATGCACACATCTTGTGTATTTTTCAAATTACTCTTGATGCACTGAACAAGACGACACATAATGTAGTCCACATTAGACGACGTGTATAGAAGAGAACACAATGTTTATGTCCTAAAAAATGGCGTCTATATTCATGTCACCTCGGCACAATCATTGGTTCCTCCTAATAAGTTCTCTGTTTTCATTTTAAGCCAAAAAACATTCATTTATTTAAATTCTGCGAGATACAAAAAGAGGACAAACAGATCTTGAAATCCATATTACAAGAACGATTAACCATGATTTTAAAAACTAAATTCCTAAACAATAAATAATCAATGATTTATATAAATAATTATAAACTATGATGATCTGCCACTCATACAACTTGTAGGTTCTGAGAAGAGAAGAAGCACAGTTGGGTAGGTGCCCAAATATAAATTTTTCCATCATAAATGATTATTGCAGAATCAATACACCGATAAATGACGGTCTCCACATAATATAATAAATGCTTTAGATAAAGAAATATGTGCCTCAAAACCTTTAGAGGGGATTTTTCACATCAATTTTATAGTTATATTTAATTTAATTTGTGATGAAATATAATACCTGGTTCTTAGGTACTATATTGATGATGTTGATCATCTGGGATGACCCTTTCATATTTTCTCGTTTTTATTATAAGGATCCAAACCAAAATCCCTATATCATTCATTCACACACGCTTCAATGGTCTTAGATTGATGCCAATTGCTTTCTAGGTGCTTTCATGGTGAAGTGAATGTCTTACGTTGATCAATATTGTTTTCCTTCTCTTCAATTTTGAAGAAGGCCTCTTGTTTATGATAGTGAAAAAGGTGAGGAGTCAAGAGATAATTCGAGAGAAGGATTTTCTCTCTTGTCACCGGTTTCAGGTACCTGACATAATAGATGCACCTTTCTATTTATTGGCATGGGGATTCAGTTAAAATATTCAACTTCATAAACAAAATACATTCATAGGCATAGAGAAAACCCATGATATATAATAACAATAACAACGTCATTATTTGTGGTGTTCCAACTTCCACAAAATGGAATCAAAAATGAAATAGTGTGCCACATAATTATAAAAATGTTATTTTTTTTCACCTACTAGTTAAATAATTATTTACCATCTTTTCAAAAAAATTATTTTACTACCGGACCAACCTTGGTCCGCTCAAACATCACTTTCATTTATCGAACACCCGAATAAATAAATAAATAATATACTCTCTTAAATAAATATTTTTTAAAAAAACATGTAAATAAATACTAATTAAATGTTAAATAAAATAAAAAAATAATTTTGTATTCATTATCCCGTGAATAAATATTTATTAAATTTATGAAATAATTTTAACGTGAATAAAATTATTCCATTGCCTTGAGATTAATACTTATTCTTTTAATTATGTTGAAACAGAATTTAACTAAGACCACCAGAAACACTTCATATATGACCCTCTAGGATTATTTCTCATCAGCATTAGGCGAGATTTCCTAAAGTCCATGATTACTGCCTAGAAACTAGTTAAGGAACCCAATATAAACGACATAAAGTGGAAAAAAAATTAAATCCACATACAAACACTCACTGTGTAATATACTCCTTTTGTCTCAATATCTCATCAAACTAGTTTCGTGATAGTATTATCAACCTTTATGCTTGATATGTAGTTCTATGACTACCTAAAATAAACTCATCATTACACCATAGCCCAAGAATTTCATGTGATGGTTCTATTTCAGTCAATGGTCCTAGATATCAACTTCTATAAGTGGAAGAGAAAATTCCTTCCTCGACTTATCCATTAATAACATGTCATTCACGACGTACCCAATGTACCCTACATCCCAAAAACAATCTACATGAAAGTTTTAACCAGTAAATCAATGTGTGTCAGTCATGAAACTTATTAATACTAATATTAAAGTCTAAGGACCATTACAAATGATCACAGATAAGAATATCCAATGGCACCAAAACAAGTGGAATTCCTATTGGCGGGTATGTTCTCAAAATCTCTCATCTTGGAGATTACCAAGTGTGAACATCATGAGTTGAAGTATCATCTACATATGTGAACTCACACCTGATGATCTGTATACTATGTATCCCATCATAGTAAGTCATCCAACCATAGAACTATATTTGAGAAAATCTTCATAACACTTCATTGTTCTTATCATAGAGGAGAACTGCTATGACCTTATCTATGCGACAAATACTGGAGGACATTATTCCACTATAGTCATGCATAACAATGAAAAATACGTAATAAGATGTTTATATAAAAATATGTTAAATATTCATGTAATAAAAGTAAATATAGTTGGTTCTAGGACACCAACTATTACAGAAATGATATTTGATTCATTTTTAATCTATAAAACCATAGGCCAATTTGACATATGAGTTTCTTAGTATGATCGAATGTGCCATTCGACCTTCACATTATTATTAAGGGGGGTCAAAACTATGTAAACAATTTTAGGGTGACATGAAAATTCTTGAAATTAATGAATATCCTTTAGATTAAATATGTTTCCTTATGTCTTTTACGGTCCATTATGTTTTGGAAATCCAAAAAAAAAATTATTAAGGAAATTTCTCTTTCTCTAAGAAAGACATTCTTATTAAATATTTTATTTATATAAGGATGGTTTTTACTTTACCTTTGGTTTTCAATGTCTTATGAAATGTTTTCATAAATAAATCTAACCATCCTTTACTTAATCCAAAAATTGGATCTTATCTAAATTTCAAAACCTTTCAGTTCATATGAATCCAATTTCTATAAAATTTTAAATCTGATTTCTATAGAATTTTGAATCTGATATCTCTAGAATTGAGAATCAGATTTCTATAGAATTGAGAATCTAATTAATCTATAATTAGGAATTCAATTTCTCAAGAATTGATAATCCAATTTTTCTATAATTCATAATCTAATTTCTCTAGATTTTTTAATCTGATTATCTCATAAATCATACTCATATTCTCTCAGAAATAATACTTCGATTCTCTCAGAAAACATACATCAATTCTCTCAGTCTTCATATTCTGATTCTCTTAGAATTTAGAGTTTTATTTTCAAAAAATCAAACACCCATTTTCAAAAAAAATATAATCCTATTATCATTTTTCTTAGAATCTGACTGTCAATATTTTTAATCTCTGATTCTCACTATATTAAGAATATGATTAAATGTTTTTGTTGTGGTTACCTGATTTCCTTAATGTAGAGTTTTGTTTTATTATATCCAAAATGTGATAATGTTTCTTAAGAAAGTTAATTTTTCTCATAGTTAGTTATATAAATTGATGTCATCAAATCTGTTATAAAGTAAATTTTACTTGATTGCCACATGTATATGTCCCTCCGAAATTTTAGGGAAATATGAATCTTATGAGAGGAGTTCAACTGTAGGAATTCATGCTTAAAAATAACTATCCAATTGTATTCAGTTACAACATTTGCATTAAAACGTTTGTGTGGAACTTATAGACATGTGGATACTCTGTGAGAGCTCTGCTCGATCTTCCTTGTTTGAATGATGGGAATAATGTTCAACTGTGAACAACTTATTAAACCTTCCAAGTGTGAATCTGATTTTTCCTGCTTAATTGAGGTCGTGCAGGGATATCAAGATAGGTATTTATCTTTGTATCGAGGGATTACCCTAATGTGGTTAAGACAAACCTTCATAATTGTGTAAATCAATGGACCTTTATCCATGTCTGTTGGCTACCCTTCTCTTTGGTTTAAAATATTTCTTTGTTACCCATTACATGTTATAGGTTTTTTAAAATTCTACTTCAATTAGTAACAGAAATAAAGTGTAACTTTCTTACACTTTCCTATTATTGTAAAAACTCTGATTTAGATTCTATTTTCTTTAATGTATAATTTTTCCTTCAGTAAACATGTTTATGTCTCATTATCAGATTCATATTATCAGATCCTAAGAAAGTTAGTTTCTTTATTAATACCTACAGAGGGATTGTGAATTCAACTTATTTAACTTTGTTAAAAATATATTTTTTTTAAGAATAAATATGAATATTTATAAACTGACAATTCACCCCCTCCCACTCTTGTAATTGAACAATCTACATTTACCTTTATATCCTATAATTGGTATCAAATGTGGTCTCCTAAGTACTTACACTTGAATATATTTTTTCTTTATCAAATTTTCAAACATAACATTACTAGTTTAAATTTTTCATAAAGATTTTATTTACAAAATATTTATTAATAAACATTTTTTACTAAAATGTTTTGTAGAAAATAACTTATTTTTAATGGATGGAATGAACGTTAGATCAATTGAAAACATAAATACTACCAGATCTCCAATTTTTGATAGAAATTAATATTAAATCTAGAAATAGAAGATTAAGACTTTTATTATCAATACAAGTGTGGGTAAATTTTTTATGTGAATTGCGATTATAATATACCTGATAAGAAAACCAAAAAATTCACCAATCAAGAAAAAACCAGAGTATCAGCTTAACCCTATGGTACACAATACATTATTATGTTCTATGTCTAGGAACATATGTAGCTAGATTCCATCATGTGAAGCTGCTAAAAGAATCTGGAAGAAATTATAAGTTACACATTTTGGAAAATCCAATGTTATTGAAACAATAAAAGATATTCATAGAGCTTAATATAATGTTTTTTTTCTTATAGAGAACCTATATGCAATGTTCATCATATATTTATGACAATTGTAAATAGCGTTGAGTCTATGGGTGAGAAAGGACTTGATAATGACATTCCTATGGATAAGATAATAGATATTATGCATAATGAGTGGGAATATAAAATAACAAATATTTATGAGAATATGAATGTTTCAAACATCAATATTGATGAGTTATTTTGGACTCTTATAAAATATGAATCTAGTATAAATAGATACACAAAGATCAACAAGAAAAAAAGGAAAATGACAATGTTTCATTCACTAGTACATCAAATCATATGAAATATGAGACTCATAAAAGGGTTACTAGATCAAAATCCATTAAAGCTGCAGTTATATCTGAATCAAGTGATTGTGATCATTCTGAGAATAAACCGTCCATCCATTCTTGTAGAATGAACAAGTTTTTTTAGAAATAATGATTTCAAATATAGATAATGTAGGATCTAGGCACAACTAATGTGTGGTTGGGAAGAAACCGATAATTAATTTTTACGATGATTAATGATCATTCTGGGATGAATATGATAATGAAATTCATGTCTCCATTGAATAGAATCAAATATTTAGATAAATATGGAAGAGGCCCAAAACTATTAGAGATGATATTAAAAATCATATTTATATTAATTTAATTAATTTCATAATGGAAAAGAATACTTAGAACTTTAGTATTTTCTCCGTTGATGATGTTGATAGTCCGGAATGACCCTTCAGGATTATCTCGTTGCGCTTGTAAGGATAAAAACTAAGATACCTCTATCGGTAATCTACATGTGCTTCGATGGCATCCAATCGACAGTTCTCATTCTCCAGGTGCTAGTGTGGCGAAGTGAGTGTCTTGTGTAGGTTGTTCTTGATCACTTTTTCTTCATCCTTGAAGAACGTCGCTCATTCTTGAGAGGGTTGGGAAGAGGATTTGAGAGAAAAATTGTTTAGCTCAACAATTATTCATTCACTATGCATGTGGTGTGTTCGCTATGGAACAATAGACATACTTTTCTATTTATATTCACGGAACTTCAGTTACAATATTTAATTTCATAAGAGCAATTAAATACATTCATGAACATAGAGAAAACCCATGCCCATATTAATAATACTACATTATTATTTATGGTGCACCAACATATGCAAAACGGAATTATGGATAAAATTATGCATCACAAAATAATATAAGCGTCATTATTATTTTATCATTTTCTAACTAATAATTATTTACCATCTTGGAAATAATAATTTTACTACCAGGCCGAACTTGGTCCCCTCAAACACCACCTTCATTTAATGAACACCTGAATAAATAAATAAATAATATTTTTCTCATAAATATATTTTTTCTTTACTAACTGTTAAATAAATATTTATTAAATGCTCAATAAAATAAATATTTATTTTATTTAATTTATGTGATCAACATAATTTGAATAAAATTATTCCACTATATTGAGAATAATTTTTTTTATTATTTTAAATCAAATACAATTTAACCGAGACCACCAAAAACATATAGTGTTTGAACCTCTAGGATTAATTCTTGTTGGCATTAGGAGGGCTTGCCTGAAGTCCAATATTACTTTCTAGAAACGAGTCAAGGCACCAAAGATAGAGAATGTAAACTCGCAACAACTACATCCACATATGAATTCTCACTATGTAATATAATCCATTTTATCAATATCTCGTCATGTAGGTTTCATGATAGTGTCATCAACCTTTATATTTGATACTTCATTCTTTGACTACATGAAATAAACTCTTTGTTACACCATGGACATGGAATTTTTCATGATGGTTATATTTCAATCAAAGGGATGAGATATCAACTTCCATAAATGGAAGGAACAAATCCTTCCTCAACTTATCCATTAATATCATGTCACTTGTGACGCACCCAACATACCCTACTTCCCGCCAACTATCTGTGTGACGATTCTTGTCAGTAAATAAAAGTGTCTGAGTTGTGACACATATTAATGATAATCTTAATTTATAATGATGTTTACACACACTCGTAGATATAAATATCTGATGACACTAAAACATGCAGAATTTTTTCTGGCGGGTCTGTTGTCATAATCTCCCATCTTGGAGATTACAAAGTGATAACATCATGAGATGAAGTCTCATTTTTTTACGAGTACTCACACCTGAAAGTATGCATGCTATTTTTCCCTTCATAGTATGTCATCCAACCGTCGAACTATATTTTTAAGAATATTGTTATATTATTTTAAGGTCCTCATCATAGCAGGGAACTTTCATGACCTTACCAATGAAACAAATACTCTGGGATATTATTACATTATAGTAATGCAGAACAATGAAAAATTTGTAATAAGATGTTTAATATTTAAATACATTATATATCCATGTAATAAATGTACACCCAATTTGATCTAGGACACCAACTCTTACAAACTCTCACTTGGAATATACTGAACATCCTAGGATTTCCAGTCTGCTAGAACTCACATGGTGATCATGTTTCTGCTGAGTCAATGATTTAGTCAAGGGGTCCAACATGTAGTCTTCGGTGGAAATATATCTCACTACAACTTCGCCTCTTTGATAAAACCTTCTTAAGAGAAGATACTTCCAATGTATGTGCTTCGTCTACGGATGTGGCTTTGGCACATTGGCGAGAGCCACTACTATAGTATTATCACAGAACAATGTTATGGGATCATTATGGGTTGGTATCACATCCAAATCTTGGATAATGATTCTCACCCAAATTTCTTCTTTAGCTACCATAGAAGCTGTGATATACTCGAAATCTACTGTAGAATCTGTGACCACACTCTTCGTTCAGCTCTTCCAGCTCACTGCACATCCCTTCAAAGTGAATATGTATCTCGTTTGTCACTTCATGTCATCTTGATCAGTCTATAAACTAGAATCTGCATTTCCTATGATAACTAGTTTCTCATCTCCCCCACAAACCCTGAACATATCCTTAGTATACCTCATATACATTACGGTAGTATTGAATACCATTCAATGTCTATCACTAAGGTCATCTTGATATCTTCCTACCTCTCTTAATGCATAGGCATCATCAATCCTATAACATAGAATGGAATACATAAATAACCAAATAAATAATATGTATGGAGTCCTTACCTTTATCAGTATTTCCTCATGTTTCTAAGGACACATTTTCTTGAAAATATGAATGCCATATCACAGTGGAAACAGTCCCCTCTTGGATTGTTCAATACCGAATCTCTCCAGTATCTTATCAATGATTGTCCATTGACTTAGGTATAACAATCTCTTGGATCTATCTTAATTAATCTTGATCCCAAGAATATATGTTACCAATCTCAAGTACATCATGGAGAAACATTTATTCAACCATTCCTTAACAGACTGTAAGAATGTTTTCTCGTTTCCAATAAGTAATATGTCCTCAACATATACTATTATAAAAACGGCTGAACTCCCACAAAACCGTTTGTAGACACAAATCTCACATTCATACATGATAAAACCAAATTATATTATTACTTCATCAAAACTAATGTTCCGTGACCCGGATGCATTCTTTATTCCATGAATGGATTTCTACAACATTCAATACCTTATTGGAATCCTTTGGAGTCACAGACCCTTCAGGTTGTGTCATATAGACATCTTCCTAAGGGTTCCTATTATGGAAGGCTATTTTGACATACATTTTCCAAATCAAATAGTCATGGTAATATGCAATGTAAAGAAGAATTATGATGTATTTCATCATTGAAAATGGTGAAATGTTTTTATAGTAGTCAATTCCTTGATGTTGTTTAATCTATATTGATACTAGACGTGCATGTTTGGTACTGACTTGTCCTTTCATGTCGAAATTCTTTTTGAATACCCATTTTCAACCAATAGGATTTTCATCAAATGGACGATCTACCGAAATATAGGCATGGTTTTGATACATGGAATCCATTTCATAATTCATGGCTTCATGCCATTGGCCAGTGTTTGTGCCACTTACTACTTCTTTATATGTTATAGGATCATTATTATTAAATAATAATGAGTCACCATCCTCTGTAAAACAAAACTATACCATTCTGGTTATCTAACCTCTATTTTTCTCCTAACCAGTACTTGTGTCTCTGGAACAGATTCTTCATCCCTGGAGCATTGTGGAATCTGTTCATGTACCAACTCCTCAGTACCTTGAGCATTGACTTCATCGAAGTATATCTCTCTCCCACTATCTCTTTTGGACTTGTGATCCCACTCAAGTAATACGGTGTGGCATGACATTATAACCTTATTGGATAAGGTTTTTATAGCTAATGTCCCTTTTTCCCTTGGGGTATCCTATAAAGGTACACTTTGTGCCTTAAGATGAAATTTTGTTACCTGAAAAGGCCTTAACAAACACATCACTTTCCAACACATGTAAATTCAATAATATGGCTTTATTTCCACTCGAGAAATCGTATGGAATACCATTTATCGATTTAGTTAGAACATGGATTAGTATGTATGCCTTTTTCTGTAACGCATATACCCAAAAAGATAATGGAAGACTCTCATGATTCATCATTGATCTCACCATGTCCAACAAGGTGCGGTTCCTCCTTTCGGTCACACCAATCCCTTGGGGCGTTTATGGAGGAGAGAGTTGGGATAGGATCCCAAACACCAGTAAGTAATCAATGAATTATTGATTAAGATATTATCCACCTCAATCTGAGTGGACTTTCTTAATATTCTTAACAAGTTGGTTCTCAACCTCATTCTTTAATTCTTTAGACATATCAAAACAATCTGACTTATACCTTATTAAGTAGATATATCCATATCTACTAAAATCATCAGTAAATGTTGTGAAGTATGAGTACCCTCCCCTTGATTCAACTGGAAATGGTCAAAAAATATCGGTATGAACAAATTCATGATGTTCTTTTGCCCTTTCACCTTTCCCACTAAATGGGTCTTGGGTTTTCTTTCCTTATAAACGTGAATTAAATATTCCAAGAGGTTTTAGTTTTAAGGAATATAAATATTCATCTTTATGTAACTTTTTCATATATTTCTCATTGACAAGACCTAGATATTGTTCCAAAGTTAGGTGTGGTAGGATTCATGTAAAGTGTCTTTGGTATTGATTACCATTACATGGTTTGTGTAATCCAACATGTAAAGACCGTTGTATAAACATGACCTACCAAAACAAATTCTATCATTGTAAAAGAAGCAACATTCATTTCTAAACATGAAAAAAAATCCATATATATATAATCTGGATACATAAATAATGTTTTTAGTAATAGAAGGCACATAATAACAACCATTTAACACAAAGATCATCCTATTTGGCAACGTGAGGTGGTAGTCCCTGACAGCTACATCAACAAGTCTGGCTCTGTTGGATTCTTGTAGATTTACCTCCGCTCAGTTAATCTTGTTCAATATACTTAGTTCCTATATTTGGATACATATGTGTGCACCAAAATATGTATCTAATAACCAATTTGTTGAAACAAATAGATTTCATTTGATAAAAAACAAACCTTAATCTTCCCATTGCTTCTTAGGCTAAGTGTAGTTCTTCTTCTAGTGGCCCTTCGTTCCATGTGTGAATCAAACATCCTCATATTCCTTTGCATCCACTTTTATATTCCTTTTATGAGAAGGTCGTGAAGAATCTTTGGGATTAATCCTCTTCTCTTTCCCTTTCCAATTATTCACCATAACGTCAGAAGGCATGTCACGATTCATATCTTTGTCTACATGTAGAATGCGGATAAGAATATCAGATAGAGACTTCTCAATGATCTTTATATTGAAATTGACAATAAGCTTAGTCATTATCTGGGGGAGTGATGTGAGAATGAGATCGGTTCCCCGGTCTTCAGGGATTTTAAACCCTAGAAACTCCAGGTGCTCAATGTAGCTAATGATCATGACTACACGAGGCCCATCAGGGGAACCTTCTCAATGATTACTCTAATAGATTGCCTTAGAGATCTCAAACAATTCTTGTCTTTCTCTCTCGTGGTAAAGACCAAAGAGGTGATCAAGCATGCTATAAAAATATAAGTTTTCATGAGTCTTAATGACCTCACTAGATTTTTATGATAGCATCAAACATTGAAAGTTGACTACGTCTTTCATATGTTTCTCATAGAATAGGAAATCCTCATCACTCGCCTATTTGGAATGCAGATCAGGTAACACAATCTCCTGTATGTAAGACTTCCGTTCATAGCATAGGATAACCCGAAGGCATATAAATCATTCATGGAATTTAATATCAATGGGGATGTTGTCTTTATCTAGTATTGATCATAGGAATAGTGTGGTTTATGAGACTTTCATTTTTATTCAACAATTAAAAGAGCATATCATTAGAACATTCATGATTACATTTTATGACAAATAATAAATTTTTATTAAGTCTCCTAGTATTTTATAAAGTCCCAATAACTCTCACCAATAAACTCGAAATATCTAGTTTCCATGACATTCTAGTGGCAAGAATCTGTATTCCCCTTAGAATAACCCCGACAAGGGTTGGTCAATCTATTAGAAGGTATTTAGGTAGGTACGTGTTTTCCAACTCCGGGCGTGAAGCTCCTTGATCTATTGAGTGGACTCCCCAATACTGAAATCATAACATTGGATTTCCTCAACTCTTTCCTCCAATATTACACCATGTCTAGCAAGGGATACTCCTCTTGATGTAATATGGATATGTAAACACAAAATATTTCATAAGGGATTATTTTATAAAGGTATGTGTCCTAAAAAGTGTTGATCAATCACATAGTATTGTTGAGTTTTTTCCTTAATCAAGTAATGGAAGGCTTGGTCTAACTTAATATTTTATTTGACAGATTTTTATCTCTTATGGGTGAATTCCTTATTATCATTATCACATGCTTGTAAATATTATTTGTAACTTACTTAAGTGATTATCCATGTCGTGATAATATTTACGCATAAGTCTGGCTTATTTTAGTTATATCTTGCATGCTTGTTTAATTTATTAACTAGTGATCGTGAAAACACATCCATAATGATAAACCATTAAAATGATAGAAATAAAATAAAGAGAATGATCATGAGATTTTCTGACAGTTAGTTTATCTAGCTATTGATAAACTAACCCTGACCTAGGGGAGAAACATTATGAACCTTTTGGGTTTGGGTTTAAAACATTCTATCTGTATACCTCTATATCTCCTAAGATTGGTTTCATCTTCACTCCATCTTTAACCGCCTCCACTAGCTATTACATATTCATTTTTTAACTCATATGGAGGTGAGGGTTAAAAGGGGGTTTTACATAAAAGGAACTTTCTACATGCAAGCCCTACTTATTAACCAGGATTGATGGCTCGCATGCCAAAAAAATTAATTTAGATAAATAAATTAAAACAAACTATCTACATAAAATCTTTTTGGTCCAACTCATGATCATCCATACATGCAATGATTTTTAAGAATAAATAAAACTAACATTCAATTCTCTAATCTATCTTGTTTATGATAATTCATGTAACACACCAATCTTCCACGGTACGCTTCTCTTTGATTAATACAACAGTGTGTGTTGTACGCAACTTTGAGTCCTAACACACCAAAACCAATAAAACTAGCGGTTATGATTAGTAATATCCACCTTTTGAAATTTTATAAATTTTATTTTTTAAAATAGGCTTCATTTTTGGATTCGGAATATCAAAATTATCCTAGGGTGATTTTTTGGTGTTTTTCTGAAAACATTCAATTATTGATGAATAGTGAAAAACACTAAGTTATTAGTTAAAACCACTTTTCTGTTTAAATAATTATTTATTTTATTTAAATTTATTTTTGGTAAAAATTGATACATAATACCAATATAAGTTCAATATAAATCATTGGATTCCATTTATATTAATTTTAGATATATGAAAATTTTATGGACTTCTCACCGTCTTTTACCCACCTCCTAGGAGATTTTGCAAATTTTCACAAAACATAATTTTACCACATATGTAAGTGGAATTTCAAAAATCCGAGAGACATGGTTGATATCAGTATGTAAAATTTGGTTCAATGAGATAAAAATATTTTTTGTTGAATATCAACTTTTTACTTTTATTTACCATGGTTAAAAATAAATATGGTAATTAAAGGTAAAAATGATATTATTTTTACCCTGAAACATGTCCTAATTCTATTGAATAATAATAATTCCATCAAAAACAACCTTAGGAATAAAATATGAACCTCTTTGATCTACATAGATTAGATTATGACATTTATTATTATTTAATTCAAATAAGAGTTAAAAGAGTTAAAATCAATGTTTAATAACTAAAACATTTTTAATATAGGGTTATACATAAGATAAATTCGATTATAAATATTCCATATAAATATAAAAATACTTCATACATAATTATATTTTATATATAATTTTTAGATATTAAATAATTGAATTTATTTATGACACAATGGTGATGCAGTAATTACCATTTTAATGAAATATTAAAATAATTGATATTATAATTACCCAAATAAATATAATTTGATACTTTTTATAAATTACACAAATTTTATAGGTTAATATGACATATTTGGATCTATTTAATTTACTTTTTTCTATGTAAAAATTCTGTTATGATTTTCAAAAAAATCAATTTTCCAAATAGTGTCAAAATTGACAGAAAATAGTTTTTAAATCAAAAATTATATTATTAATTTATATTATGTTCCTAAAAATCTAAGGATTCGCCAAAAAAACATATATAATGATAGTTTTATCATTAATGAACCACTTGGGGTTCTCTTGGAAGTATATAGTAAGTTTAGTAACCATATAATATAAAAATACAAAGAGACATGGTAAATGTGAAACCAATTAACTAAGAGTTAAAACTAAATGATAAGGTCAATATAGAGACCCAAACCTGTCTAAAACCATTTTTTGGGTGGATTTCAACCCATCCCCACCTTATCCTCGAAATAAGTCACTTTTGAGACACTAGAATGCGAAAATTAATTTATTATAAAATAAAATTTCACTCTTTTCCTAAGGTGCCCCTCACCCATCTTACAAAATGGCACTCCCCCTTCTATAAATTTCACACCTTCAAAGACATTTGTCTCGGACAACCCCTGCCCAAATACTCTCTCAAATATCCTCCCATAAACATATTGGCCTTAGTTTTATTATAAAGCAAACCTACAGAGCCATTTTGATCAAATCAAAAGGAAGGACCTGAAGAAGAGATAATGTTTTCACCCCCCCTTTTCAAGTTCCTTTCTTCTTCCACTTCTTATTTATTTGATATTTTCATTATAAAATAATAAATCCACTATCATATATATAATTTGATGTTATTATAAATATGGTACATCCATATTCAGTATTCTATATATCCTTTGAATGACATGTCACCATGCGTTCGTACGTATGGGTTACCGTCTCCATGTCGCGGTGTAATTGTTATTAAATACATTATTATTTGAATGGGTATAATAATGATGTTTAATTGATGTAAGTAATATATATAAATATTTATTATGATTCTGTATATATGATATTACATCCAATTATATTAAAATAAATATATTTTCGCTCATGCGTACATACAAAATACCGTCTCCACGAACGCGATGAGATTCATTTCCCATTGTATCCATTCAAGAATAATTTTCATTTGATGATTACAAATAATTTTTAAGGAATTGATATAATTCTGTATATTAATAAGAAACAAACTATCCATAACAAACATGACTTACATAACAAATCATATATAGGAAAATGAATTTGTTACCACCTGAAACAACGATAATACTAAGATATTATTAACAAAGCAATGTTAAAAGATCATATATGATATCATATTAATGTATATGATTCTTGTATAATTTAATATCAATTATTTCACCAATATAAAGGAGGTTAACCTACAATCGACTGGGGAAAATTACATGGTAAGGGTTAATTCCACAATCTCTTTATTATCCTCAATTGTTTTTACGTAAGTATCTACTGGGACCTCTTTATCATCCACATCCTTGTATCTTAAAAATTCCTTTCAAATTTTTTTTACTATTTAATAGAAAATGTGTAAAAGTCATTTATACCCTTATTTGACCTTATACATTGTTTAAAGGAATTGTTCCATTGTTTTCCAAACAAGGTCTTCTTAACCTTTTCGACAAAATTAAGGTAAGTATGTCTTTTTTTAACATATATGGAGAGTGCGACAATTTTCCACTATTATAAAATTGTCTAAGCTTACCATACAAGCTTATAAGAGTATATTCAAAATAAAGTTTTTATTTAATAATTATGTGCCGTTTAAATGATTTCAAAAAGGAGATATTTCTCTCAAATAGTTTTGATTTTATCCATGTCAACATCCTTTGATGGATTTTAATCTTATCTGAAGTTGATTTATTAATATACAAAACTTCCATATTGTATTGATGTTTTTGTGATATGATTGAATATGGATGTGTTATTTTCGTTGTTTATGGAGAAACTATTGACATTTCATATTCTAGTTTTAATACTAATGTTTATGTTATTTTTTAATATGTTCATCTAAGGAATGCATTGGTCTTAGTAAGTGACGGGTGGAGCCTGTTATAGCTCCCCGATGCATCGGTAGGTCTCTTGAGACAAATTAGTGTCTTGGAACAAGGCCTTGACAAAATTCTATTTGTAGTCTTGGCACACGGCCTTGACTATGTGCTTATGATATTATAGAATTATGCATTCCATCATTATGAAAGTGGTTATTGATATTTAATGTGATTATTCGATAAGTAGAATATCCATGTGAATAAGTAATTGGAATTATTTCATTTTATTTTTTCCATATTGTGATTAAGTTCATGTTTAAAAGTCTTTTGTTTTAGTTATACATTGCCTTAAATGTTTATGTTTATTTATAAAAGTTTCCTCTATATTGTTATCCTTACTGAGCATCTGAGCTCACCCCTTTAAATGTTTTATTTTTCCCAGGATGTGAAGAAGTATTTTATGAATGACCTACAGGGATAATATGAGGGGTTATGAAGACAATATTTTGTTGTAGTTTTTTAACTTTATTATGTAATGTATGACTTAGGAATATATCTAGTGTTTCCAAGGCTACTAAACTGGTCGATCTTTCGAGACACGATCTTTTGTGATCATGAAAATGTTATGTAATAATGCACCAACTCTGGGTAACTGGGGTGAGGGCGTTACAGTTGGTATCAGAGGAAGTCTAGTAATAAACCTTGGAAGCTAGATTTAGATAAAATTTGATTAGAGAACATAGACCTAAGATTAAATTTGAGGATTGGTATAGAAGAACTTCCTAGAATTTTGGTATTGTAGAGATTTTGTGAGTTTTCCGAGCAATACATCCTTTTCTGGATATGACTAGGTAGAGGTGCTTTTGGCACAGATGTACCTATGGGTAAAACCCGAAAACACCACTTTGAGCTAGAATCAAACAAGAACTGTTGCATAACAGCTGGCCTTGATGCACTATTGGTTACGACACTCCTGGGGGATATGTTTATGATAATTCTCATTTTCATTACAAATCATTATGAAGGGTTTATGATTTTATACTTCCTCAAAGATAAAATTTTTATGATTATGGATTATATCCATAAACTGTTCAATTTCTGTTATGTGTCTTACAAGTATGGAATTATGTATTTCGATTCATAAACTAATGTAGTTTATTCCATTGATTAGAAATGGCGCCTAGTGGAAGAAATGGAAACCGTATCAATTCACGGACTCTATGTAGGGATTTCCCTCATACTCAAGTGAATTATATTGGAGATGGTGATACAACTGATGTTGATCAGCTTATCACTATACAGGGACAACTCACTCCAATTATATATAATAACCTTACCTGTATGGAGCACCCTGATCCGCATCGTGGAGGATCAATGTTAGATCGCTTCATGAGGCAAAAACCACCAACATGTAAATGGGGGTACCAATACCGTAGTAGCTGAGAAATGGATCAATTCCTTAGAGAAAATATTCCACACCTTGGGGATTAGAGAAAGGGAAGAAGCTGTCATGGCAGTTTACCACCTCACTGGAGATGGTGATCAATAGGGATCCTTTATTCAAAATACAAATAATGATGAAAAAGTATCAAGTACGGAATAGTGGGAGTTTAAAGAAATTTTTATAGAAAAATACTTTCTTCATGACCATCAATCTGATATGGAAAGGCAATTTATCAGTCTGAGGCAAAAGGAAGATGAGAATGTCACAAAGTATGAAGCTAACATTACAAGGTTAGCGAGGCATGCGGTAGATTATATACATAACCTGAGGAGTAATATTGATCATTTCTTTGATGGGTTAAATCCATTTCTCTTTAGAGCATTAATATAACAATCTTTCTCAACATACGAATACATTATCTCATGTGTTATCAAGATGACAAAATAATTCCATATGTCTTACGACTTTAAAGAAAAGCAAGAGAATAAGAGCTCTGTTGATCACTCTGGAAATGGAGAAAATGGGAATAATGGAAATGTTGAATATCCATCTTGCAGTAAATGTGGGAAGAAACACCCTGGTACATACTTGAAGGGAATGAGAGTCTGTTACAAGTGTGGTGAAAAAGGCCACCAAGCTCGTGATTTCAAGGGGAAGAAAGAAGCTACCGATGATCATTGCTACAATTGGATGGATATGGGACATTATGAAAATGAATATATTAAGCGTTATGGAAACATACCTCAGAAGTGTCCAAGGGATCAAGGCAATGCTTATATTATCACTAATGCTGAGGTTGAAGATCCTAAAGACATAGTGGCATGTAATTTAATGGTTTCCTCAAGTTTATCCAATACGTTATTTGATTCTGGATCATAACATTGTTTCTTATCTTCCCAGTTTGCTATGAAAATTAGATATTTCCAATTTGATTTAACAAGGGAGTTCTCAGTCCAAACTCCTAATGGAAATATCGTTTTAAAAATGTTTTGTGAATAAGTTCCAATTAGAGCATATAAATGTTCTTTATCTACTGATCTCATCGTTATACCCATGATTGAATTTGATATAATCCTCTGTATGGATTGGATTTCGGACCGTGATGCGAAAATTTATTGTAAGAAGAATGAGGTAACAATTTTTGATGATGATAAGGTATACCTTATACTTAGAGCAAAAATGACTCCACGTAATTCTTATCTATATCCACCCCCAGTAGCTCAACTAAATTAAATTATTTGGGAGGAAGAGAATGAAATTATTGTAGATAAGGAAAGGAATGTTCGAATAGAGGATGTACCTATTGTACAAGAATATGTTGTTGTTTTTCTAGAGGATTTACCTAGACATTCTCCAGATAGAGAAATTGAGTTTTCCACTGACCTAATTCCTGGTTCAAAGCCCTATATCAACGACCCCTCATAGAATGGCCACTGTGGAATTAGTGTAACTAAGGAAACAACTAGAGGAATTAATTAGAAAGGTATTTATTCGACCTAGTGTGTCTCCATGGGGAGCCCCTTTTCTTTTTGTTAAGAAGAAATATGGATCTATGTGGTTGTGCATTGACTACAGGGAGATCAATGCTATAACAATAAAGAACAAGCATCCTCTACCTATCATTAATGATATATTCGACCAACTTCATGGAGCACAATAATTTTCAATGATTGACCTTAAATCTGGATATCATCGGTTGTGTGTGATGAAGGAAGACATTCCTAAAACAGCATTTGGAACCAGGTACGAGCATTACGACTTTACAGTAATGCATTTTGGATTGAATAATGCACCATCTATCATCATGGATCTAATGAATAGAGTTTTCAAGGATTATCTTGATGAATTTTTAGTGGTATTTATTTATGATATCATTGTATATTTCAAAAGCTACGATGATCATGAAAATCAGTTGCGCGCCATTCTGAAGACCCTCAGAAGAAATGAATTATACAGAATGTTTATCAAGTGTGAATTCTGGCTTTAGGAGATTTCTTTTCTTGGATATATTGTCTCTAAAGATGGAATCTCCTTTGATCATTCCAAGACAAGAGTAGTCCAAGAATTCCCAGCATTGACGAGTATAACTGAGGTACGTAGTTTTATTGGTTTAGCAGGTCATTATCGACGTTTCATCCAGAATTTATCCTGATTTGCTATCCGATTAATGATTCTCACATTTAAAGGGGTTAAATTTGTGTGTAAAAATTAGTGTGAAGAATGTTTCGATGAATTGAAGATAATATTTGTCAACTCTCCTATCATAACTCTATCATCGAAGAATGATGTGTTTGTTATTTATAGTGATGCCTCAAAGAAAGGACTTGGTTGTGTCCTTATGCAGAATGATATGGTTATTTCCAATGCATCAAGGCAGCTAAAAATTAATGAGCAAAACTATCCTAATCATGATAATGAGTTAGCAACCGTAATGTTTTCTTTGAAGATTTGGAGAAATTATCTCTATGGTGAAAAGTGTGAGATTTAAACTGATCACAAGAGTTTGAAGTATATTTTCTCTCAGAAAGAACTCAACATGAGGCGAAGGATATGGCTTGAAATACTCAAGGATTATGATTGCATGATATAGTACCACCCAGGGAAGGAAAATAATGTGGAAAATTCTTTGAGTAGAAAGGATCATGGAGTTTTTAACAAGATGAGGGTTGAAAAGTATCCAATATACATGGATCTAGTAAAGATGGATATGGGAATAACCATAGAAGGTGAAACATCAATTCTTTTTCAAATGGTTTCCAAACCAACATTACTAGAAAGAATAAAGAGTTCCCAGACCGTTGATGAAGAGTTTCAACAGATGATTAATGCTGTGAATGATGAGAGATTGAGTGACATTGTATATGAAGATGGAATTTTGAAATTTAGGAAGAGACTTTGTGTACCCGACAAACCTGGTCTAAAATCGGAATTGTTGGATGATGTGCATATTTCCAATTTCATTATACACCATGGTAGCACAAAGATGTATAGATATTTGAAGGAACATTTATGGTGGGAAAACATGAAGAGGGAGATTGCTGATTTTGTATCAGTATGTATGGTTTGTCAACAAGTGAAAGCTGGAGGAAACAGCCATGAGGATTCATGCATCCTCTTCCCATACATGAGTGGAAATGGGATAATATTATGATGGACTTTGTCATGGGACTACCAAAAACTACTAGATGGAACAATTCAATGTTTGTCATTGTTGATTGTCTTACCATGCCAGCACATTTTCTTGCTATAAGAGAATATCTACCACTTAAACATCTTGAAAGAAAATATATTAATGAAGTTGTGAGACTTCATTGTGTACCCTTATTGATTGTTTATGACCGTGATCCCTGTTTTACATCATTATTCTGGAAAATTCTTCATAAAGCCCTAGATACTAAACTTCGTTTGAGCACTAGCTACCACCCTCAAACAGGTGGACAATCATAACAAACTATTGAAACCTCAAGAATGCATGTTGAGATCCTGATCACTTGACTTTCTGGGTATGTGGAATCAATATTTACCTTTGGCATAATTTTATTATTGTAATAGCTTCCCTTCAAGTATTCATATGGAACCATATAAAGCATTATACGGAAATAGATGCCGCCCACCAACCTGTTGGGATGATGTTGGTGAATGAAAACTTGTAGGCCCAGAACTTGTGGAGGAAACGATGGAAAAGCTGAAGGTAATCCAAACCCACATCAAAGCAGCTCAAAGTAGGGAGAAGAGTTATGCCGATAATCGAAGAAAGGATTTGGAATTTCAAGTTGGTGATCATGTTTTCCTGATGGTATCTCCATGGAAGGGAGTTATACGTTTTGGTAAAAAAAGGTAAATTGAGTCCCAGGTACATAAGACCTTTCAAAATTCTAGAACAAATTGGGGTTGTAGCTTACCATTTGGCAATGCTACCAAGTCTCTCCAAAGTTCACGATGTGTTCCACGTATCACTGTTGAGAAAATACATGCCTGACCCAACGCATGTACTCACCAATGAGGAATTAGAACTGGAACACGATCTATCTTATTGTGAAGAGCCCGTCAGGATTCTTGATACCCCAGAACAACTGTTGAGAAATCAGACGACTTGCCTGGTAAAAGATCAATGGAGAAACCACAAGATGGAAGAGGCGACGTGGGAACCTGAGGAACATATGATGAAGAAACACATGAGACTTTTTATGTAGTAATATTCTAGAAATTGTGAGGACACAATTATTTGAAATAGGGGAGAATGTAACACCCCAAGCTTCCACTGTATGCTTCTCTTTGAATAATACAATAGTGTGTGTTGTACGCAACTTCGAGTCCTAACACAACAAAACCAATCAAACTTGAAATAATTAATTGTAATACTCACTTTTTGAATTTTATAAATTTTATTTTTTTGAAATGGACTTTATTTTTGGATTCGGAATATCGAAATTAGCCTAGGGTGATTTTTTTGTATTTTTCAGAAAACATTCAATTTTGCTGAATAGTGAAAAACACTAAGTTATTAGTTAAAAACGAATTTTTGTTTAAATAATTATTTATTTTATTTAAATTTATTTTAGGTAAAAATAGATACATAATACTTATATAAGTTCAATTTAATTCATAGGAGTCCATTTATATTAATTTTAGATATATAAAAATTTTATTGACTTTTCACCATCTTTTACCCACCTCCTAGGAGATTTTGTAAATTTTCACAAAACCGAATTTTACCACTTCTGTGAGTGGAATTTCAAAAATCCGAGAGACACAGTTGATATCAGTAAGCAAAATGTGGTTTAATGAGATGAAAATAAATTTTGGTGAATAGTAACTTTTTCTTTTATTTACCACGGTTAAAAGTAAATAGGGTAATTAAAGATAAAAATGATACTATTTTTACCCTAAAACATGTAATAATTATATTAGATTAGTATAATTCGACCAAAAACAACCATATAAATAAAATATTAACCTCTTTGGTCTACTTAGATTAGATTATGACATTTATTATTATTTAATTCAAAGAAGAGTTAAAAGAGTTAAAATCAATGTTTAATAACTAAAACATTTTTAATATAGGGTTATACATATAATAAATTAGATTATAAATATTCATTATAAATATAAAAAGATTTCTTACAAAACGATATTTTATTTATAAATTTTAGACATTATATAATTTAATTTATTTATGACACAATTGAGATGGAGTAATTACCTTTTTAATGAAATATTAAGATAATTAATATAATAAATACCCAAATAAATTTAATTTGAGGCTTTATAATAATTACACAAATTTTCTAGGTTAATATGACATGTTAGAATTTATTTAAATAACTTTTTTCAAAGTAGTCATTCTGTTATGATTTTCACAAAAATCTATTTTCGAAACAGTGTCAAAATTGACATAAAAGATTTTTTTAAACAAATATTATATTATAAATAGATATTCAATTCCTAAAAATATATGGTTCTTCCAAGAGACTTATATAACGATATATGTATCATTAATGAACCACTTGGGTTTCTATTAGAAGAATATAGAATGTTTATTAACCATATAATATAAAAATACAAAGAGACATGTTTAAAGCGAAACTAATTATCAAAGAGTTAAAACTAAAAGATAATGCTAATATAGTAACCCAAGTCTATCTAAATCCTACTGGTTGGGTGGTTTTTGACCCATCCCCACCTTATCCTTGAAATAAGTCACTTTTGAGACATTATAAACCGAAAATGAATTTATTATAAAATAATATTTCACTCTTTTCCTATGGTGCACCTCACACTCTTATAAATGTGCACTCCCCCTTCTCTCAATTTCACACCTTCATAGCCATTTGGATAGGCGATCCCCTACTCAAATACTCTCTCAACTATCCTCCCTTCAACCTAGAGGCCTTAGTTTGATCATAAAGAAAACCTATGGATCCCTTTTGATCAAATAAAAATGGAGAACACGAAGAAGAGGTAATGTTTTCACCACCCTCATTCAAGTTCCTTTCTTCTTCCACTTCTTCATTCATTGTTATTTCCATTCTAAAATAATAACTCTAGTATATTCTATAAAATATGATTTTATTATAAATATGTTACAACAATTTTCAGTATTCTATCAATCCATTGAATGACATGTCACCATACATGCGTACGTACAACTTGTCGTCTCCACATCTTGGTGTAGTTTTTTTCCATACATTATTATTTGGATGGGTAAAATAATGACGTGTAATTGATGTAAATAATAAATATTACATTATTATCATTCTCTATATATGATATGAAATCCAATTATATCAAAAGAATGTTATTTTCGCTCGTGCGTACGTACCAAATACCGTCTCCACGAACGTGATGAGAATCATTCCCCATCATATCCATTGAAAAATAATTTTCATTTGATGATTAAAAATAATGTTTAAGGACTTGATATCATACTGTATATTAATAAGATACAACCTATCAATAACAAACATGACTTACATAACAATGCAAATAAAGGAAAACGAATCAGTTAACAAATGAATCAACGATAATACTAAGATATTATTAACAAAGCAATGTTAAAAGATCATATATGATATCATATTAATGTATATGATTCATGTATAATTTAATAACAATTATTTCACCATCATATAGGAGGTTACCCTACCATCGACTAAGGAAAATTACAAGGTAAGGGTTAATTCCACAATCTCATTATTATCCGAGGTTGTTTTTACATAAGTATCTACTAGGACCTCTTTATCATCCACATCTATGTTTCTTAAAAATGTCTTTAAAAACATTTTTAATATGTAATAGACAATGTGTTAAAGTAATATATACCATTATTTGACCTTATAAGTTGTTCAATGGAATCATTCCTTTGTTTTCCAAACAAGGTCGTTTTATCCTTTTCAACAAAATTAAGTTAAGAATGTATTTTTTTTTAACTTATACAATGAGTACGGCTATTTTCCACCATTATAAAATTGTCAAATCTTCCTTTACAAGCTTATAAGAGTATTTAAAAAATAATGGTTTTATTTAATAATTATGTGACTTTTAAATGATTTCAAAAGGGATATATTTATCTCCAATAGTTTTGATTTCATGCATGTCAACATCCTTTGATTGATTTTAAGATTATTTGAATTTGATTAATTATGATACAAAACCTCCATATTGTATTGATGGTTTTGTGATATGTCTGACTATGGATGTGTTATTTTCATTGTTTAAGGATAAAGTATTGACATTTGATATGGTAGTTTTAATACGAATGTTTTTGTTATTTTAAACCTGTTCATATGTGGAATGAATTGGACTTAGTAAGTGATGGGTAGAGCCTACTCTAACTCATCAAGGCATCAGTAGGTCTCATAAGACAAATTAGTGTCTTCGCACAAGGCCTTGACAAAATATTATTTGTATCCTTGGCACAGGGCCTTGACTATGTGGTTATGATAGTATGGCATTATGTATTCCATCATTATGAAAGTGGTTATTGATATTGTGTGTGATTATTCGATTATTAGAATATCCATGTGAATAAGTAATTGGAATTATTTCATTTTATATGTTCCATATAATGATGAAATTCAAGTTTAAAATGATTTTGTTTTATTTATTCATTTCCTTAAATGTTTATTTTTATTTAAGAAAGTTTCAGCTATAATGTTATCCTTACTGGGCATCTGCGCTAACCCCTTTCAATGTTTTATTTTTTCCAGGATGTGAAGAGGTATTTTATGAATGACAAGAAGGGACAATATGAGGGGTTATAAAGACAAGATTTTTTTGTAGTTTTTTTCGCTTTATTATGTACTATAAGACTTATGAATATATCTAGTGTTTCCAAGGCTAATAAACTGATCGATCTTTCGAGACATGACCTTTTGTGATCATGCCAATGATACGTAGTAATGCACTGACTCTGGGTAACTGGGTTCGGGGTGTTACAATTCACGCTCGAATAAATTAATTATCATCATTAATTAATCAATGCATTTAACCTAAAGCCTTTTCTGAATTTCCTTGAGATACACATCCATCATAATTTTTAACAAATAAATTGATTTAAAATTATATTTGTACATAAATTGTACGTTGGAGAAAACTGGGTGAATTCTCATTCAAAACTACCCAAAGAGTAGAAATGAATATTACGTAGATGTTAAATTCAATACATATATATATAACACATATCATGTGTTGTGCATCAGGTTTACGCCCACACTATGATACACGTATGAAGGGTCTGTATAAAATAATAATAAATTTTAATTAATCTATTTAATTTGGATGAGTACACGGTGTGTAGTTTGAACTACATGGTGTGTACTATTTTTCACCGTCCATCTTCAGTACATGCCTGGGTATGTGGCATGTAGATGTACTTTGGAAATATTCAGTGTAACGCACCAAACTTTCATTAACAGCAATTCATCTTGATCTAATTAAATGACTCATTATGTAAAATGTGAAATACATTGGTGTTATGTTTTTTGATTTTAATATACCGTTATGAATTGTGATTGTTGCTAATATAGTCGTTGAACAGTGATCACATGATTAGTATAAATATATGTCTTTAACAAATCCAATTTACTCAGAGAAAGGAAGTGAATTGCCTTATCCAATAGAGTTGCCCTCTATGAAGCCCATTTTTTCAGATCTCGTAAATCAGGTTAAATAATTGGTATTCTCTCTTGACCAATCCCAATCCGATATTGAATTCCTTAATCATGAGCATAACCGCCTACGAGAGAAGTGGAAGTTAATAGAGATTACCACCCGAGCAATGTTATCCGAGCCACCCCAAGAGTCTGTTACCATCGTACAACTTAATCTTTGGTCTTATGTGGGTGTTATATGGGGTTATGTAACACTATATTATCACTATTATAAGGTTAATTATTTTTTATATAATAATGAATAAACATTCAATTTTTTATTTTTACATTGTAAATAGTTTTTAAAGGAAAAATAGTATTTTTAGTTATTATTCAATGAATAAATCTATTTTAATGAATTAATGGATTTTTGAATTAAATAATATTTTATTAAATTATTATTATTATTATTAAATTACTTTTTTTAAATATAAATGATTTTATAATATTATGAATTCAATTTAACTTTTTGTTATGCTTTGAAAGCTGTTTTTGCCAAAAACCCATGACTTTTCGATAAATGTTGGGTTTTATTTATGAAAGATACAATTTACATATTGAGAAAATTATTTACATAAAATGAATATTATTTTTGGAATTAGGAAATCGAAATTATCCAATGGTGAGTTTTTCTTAATTTTCTGAGACAGTCATATTTTTTGGGTAAAAATTAAATACCATTTAAATATATAATGTGTCTTATGATATCATAATCACCCAATAGGGTTGTAATAAAGTAATATAAATTATATTTTAGGCCAATTTATTTTTTACCATTAAATTAATGTGATTTTAGGCTTGTTTTATTTATTTTAGAAAACATTAGTTGACCCTCCAAGAGTTATAAAACATTTTAACTATTTAAATGAATTTCCTTGAGAGTGTGACTCACCCCCACATAAGCATCCCGATTATTTTAAGAAGTTCGGCCATTGGATATATGAAATACTGATTTCCACTCCCCTTTGTCAAAAACCATGTGAAAATACATGGGATGTTTTGTGGTTTTGATTAGTTTAATGTGAGGTGTCCCAAACCTAAATAATAAAGCATTCATACTCCATTCCTATATAAACCCACCCACGATCCCACTTCCACTTCACTCAAAGCCTTTTAAGTTAATCCAAACACATACCTCCTCTCTCAATACTCCCACCAAGGTGCCCCAATCTCCCAAAAATCCTCTCTCAAGACTCTATCAAGCCTTTGGAAGCACACTTCCAAGTAATGTATTTCCTCATTTCTAATTTTTTTTTCCAATTTTCATTAAGTTGATGTTAGATTTTTTTCAATTAAAAATGTTGGGGTATAATTTCGCACCTCCCAAATACTTCCCTATTTATTTTTGGATGATGGGAAACCCCTTTCTATCACATTAATTTTTCCCATTCACACCTATTACCTTGCCAAAATTCTATGAGGGATTTCTCTCTCTTCTTTTACATCCAGGTAATTATTTTGTATCATGCATCTAAAATAAATTATATTTGTTGGTAAATTTATCTATATTACCCCATTACATTCAATTTAATGTTAATATGACCTATTTTCTTCTCATCAACCATTTTTAAGAAGTCTTATGTCACGTCGTTATGCTTCTGAAATTGCTCCGCAATTTTCCAAGAAAAAATCCTTGTTTAGTGAAAACCATAACCATTTATCTATCAAGTGTATTCAAATTTATGAACATTTAACTATTTATTTATGAGTTTATTGTATGAATTCCACATTACTTAATCGTGGAATAAATTATAAGGTTTTATGAATTCATGTTTTATGATCTTGTGGCACACTTAGGCATGAAATGAAATGTTTAAAAAGGGTCCACCATGATAGCACTACAATGAATTGGGTAAAGTATAGTATCATGATACACCATGTGAAATGAGTGTTGACTCATTGTAATTCATTTTGAATGAGGTTTTACACATGATTCATGTGCAATGATGGTTTTACTCATGCTCCATGTGCAGAGAGCCTTGGATCATCATAATTCCTTGTTAAGTGTTGTTGCCACATATCAATGTTATGATTAACATTCTTTATCATGAAATTATGTTAATGTTTCTCTTATGATATATTGATATTTCAATTGTCTAAAATGTATTTTTTTCATCATTTTATTCCATGTTTATTCCCATACTAGGATCTATAGATCCCCTCTTCTTTTTCTTATCCTTAGGTTATCCAATGCAATGCTATGTACGAGGGGATGTAAGGGTCATGTATAGAGAGTTTTCAATATAGATTTTATATTTCATGTTTTAAGTTTCTATGAAATGGTATAAACCCCAAAGACACTAGACCCATCTATCTTCTATGTTTTATCATGTGAAGTTTATTTAATATATCATGTTTAAGTGTGTAATAAAGAACAGGGTTGTCATAGTTGTATCAAAGGATAGTTTTAGTTAATTTTGGGATTAGGATTAAAAAACCCTAGAGAAGCCTTAGAGACAATACTATGTATAATAAAAACATCCTAAGTTATAGTGGTTATTGAGTAAGTGGAATATCAAGAAAATACATCCCTTTCTAGATACGAGCAGGTGGAGGCGGATCTAGAACAGATGTACCTAGGAGTGAAAAGTCCGAAAAGGAGTTTTGAGCTTAACCCATGGTATATTGGTACACGAAAATGAGACTTGCTGCACTCTTTGTTATGCAACTCTCGAGGGATAAGCTTTAGTAAATTAACAAGCTTAGTATGAACCCGTATTTAGGGAATTAAAACAATTCCCCTAATAATATAAGTTATAAAGTAGATCATGGATAACATATAATGAATCCTGTAGATTCAAAAGTTAAGTAATTAAAAGATATTTATAAGTAATCAGTTTTGTCATTGGATTAACCTTTATGTGTTACTCCTAACTTTCTTCCTTTCTCATTTTGTCCAATTTTCTTGAATTTGTTATTCCCTTTTTTTCAATTTAAAATGTTGTGGTATGATTTGAAACCTCCCGCATACTTCCCTATTTATGTTTAGATGATGGGAGACCCATTTCTCTCTCATTAATACCTCCCATGTACATCCATTACAATGCCAAAATTCCCTGAGGGATTCCTCTCTCCCCTTTTACATCCATGTAATTATTTTGTATTATGCATCTAAAATCCATTAATTTTTTTTGTAAATGTATCTATATGACCAAATTACATTCCATTTCATTTACATATGTTTATAAACCCATTTCTCTCTAATATGCCATTTTTATGAGGTCTTATGTCATGTCATTATTCAGCCGAAATTGCACTGTAATTTTCCAAGCCAAAATCATTTTGTAGGGAAACCATACCCATTTCTCTATCAATGGTATTCATATTTATGAAAATTTACCTATTTATTGATGTGTTTTATTTATGAATTCCAAATTCCTTAATTGTGGAATAAATTTTGATGTTTTATGAATTCATGTTCTATGATCTTGTTGCACACTTATGCATGAAATGACATTTTTAATAAGGATGTGCCCTGATAGCGCTCCAATGCATTTGTTAATGTATAGAATCATGTTACATCATGTGAAATGGGTATTGAATCATGATAATTCAAGTGCAATGAGGTTTTACTCATGCTTCAGGTGAAATGAGGGTTTTACTCATGATCCATGTGCAATGAGCCTCAGCTCATGCTAATTCCATGTTATGTGTTGTTACCACATTTCCTTGTTATGATTATCATGCTATATCATGGCTTAATGTTCATTTTTCTATTATGATCTATTGATATTCCTATTTTCTAATATGTATTGTTTTCTTCATGTTATTCCTTATTTATTCCCTTAATGGGATTTATAGTTCACCCTTTTCTTATGAACGTCCTCAAGTTATCCTATGAAATGCTAATACAAGGGGATTTAGGGGTCATGTAAAGGAATTTTTCAATTAAGATGTTGTATTTCATGTTTTAAGTTTCTCTGTAATTGTCGTAATCCACAAATACACTATACTTGTCGATATTATATGTTGTATCAAGTGATGTTTATGTAATAAATCATGTTTAAGTGTGCAATAAAGAACATTGTTGACATATTTGGAGTACACGGCATGTTCAGTGGGCCACACTTCAAGTAGTTTCCTCGTTACACAGTTTCTAGCCCGACAATCCATGTACGAGGTACATGGTCTAACCCTAACCCGAAGGGACTACACTCCATGTCTAGTAGAATACACGGCCTATAATCCGGAAACAATGTGCCATAAGTTCTTGTTCAACACATAGATTCATTTATGGCTTAGAAAAACTCCAACACACAGCATGGTTTGGAGGACCTGTCCGATGAATTGAATCTTGACTACATGGCATGTACAGTCGGATACACGCTGTGTGATATGGTGTTGTACATCCTAGAAGCATTGGAACCTCTGGATGAGATCCACTATTTTAGTTTAATCAAAATTAAATGAAAGGATAATTCTGGTAAGGTGAACGAGAAACGAAAGAGGAGGAATAGATCTAGAGATTCAGAATTGAAGAATGATTAACTTGAATTGAAACAACTAAATTATTAAATGTGTATGTCATCAACGAAATATATAAATAATTATAAACTATGATGTAACCCCTCTAATAGAAATCATAGGATCCAAGCGCAGTGGAAGTGTGGTTGGTATGGAACCCAAATTTAATTTTTACCATGATCATGTTAGGTCCACTAGTTCAAATAAATCTAGAGGGGGATGAATCAGGGTATGATATATTAAAACATTATATTATTTGGATCTTTCTTCATTGTTATACAAAACTCAATTCTCCCTTCCTCCCATAGAAATATATGAATAGATTTGAAATAATGCATAAGACACATCGATTTTAACTTAGTTCACCTTCACTAGGCTACGTCTACGGATCAGACAATGACAATGTGCCGATGTAACAAATTCACTAAGTCTCACTGCCAATAATGAGTACAATGTTCGGGTTATATCTTATATACCTGGGTTCACTACCTTTACAAGGTTTAGGGTCTTCTCACTACATTCTCAATGGTCACTCCCTATGCCTTTTCTCTGGCTCATTACCAATGGAAAGGGTCACCTTTTTCCTCTCCCTTCACTCACTACTCTTTGAAAGTAATTCACTCACAATTTATAGACTTGTAGATCAATCACAATTTATGGACATGTAGGTCCCTTCATTTGCATGAATTCTAGCATCATCAACTATAGGTAGATTCACTTTTGAAGTTTCATTTTCACCCACAGATGAATTCCACCGTACTGAGTATTATTAGGTACTGGAAAATACATTCGCAAACTGAATTGAATCCTTTTCATGCTTCCTTGAGAAAATCCTAAAGCACCTTGTCCATCGCATACTATTTAGTAGGTTTGGTATAAGGACATCCTTCTCCCCATACTATTTCCTCTTTCACGACCACCTATGTCCATGGACTGCATATTCAGCAAACCCCCTCTATCTGTGGACTGCCTCCAATTTTACTATTGCGCACATCAACCGCGTACCAACTTTGAGAAACCTTCTTTCATAAATCCCTATTGTCCATGAACTGTTATCTGTTTGCAGAATCCCATTTCTTTCATGTACTGGTGTCCCCCCTCTGCGTAATAGTCACGAAACACTCCCTCTCGCATACTAGATATTCCTAATATACATACTGAGACAATTTTTTCTGTGTTTCGAACATCCACTTCCACTTACCAGACATCCATTTCGGGCCAGCAAACTACTTTGGGGGAATTCCTTACCTGTGAACCACTTCAGCCTTCATAAAACACTTCATCCATTGAAAACATCCTTTAGCCATTACTGAAATATTAGGGAATAATATTTTTTCAAATGATGTTCTATCTGTAGAGTAATTTTTGTTGTTAGTGATTCTTATATAGGAAAAGATATCTGCATATTCTAGTAAATCAACATTTATCAAATCTTGATTCGATAGAGCCCCACCTGAATACGGAATCATTAGCCACTGTGAACTATAATCCATTGACGAACCATTTTACAACGTGCTTCATGTACTTCCTTTTTTCTTACACAGTCTACCACCTCTGTTGACTTCAGCCCATCTATGTACCGCACCGCCATCCACCACGAATAACTTATGGTTTTGCGAACCTCATCTGCATACCGTCTTTACTGCCTGGTACGTGGTCATGTACCCTTCCTGTGCAAGGAAAAAAAATCCATGTGTCGGGATCCTCTTTGCTCATCCATTTCCGAGTTTGTTTTCCATTATTCACACAAAATAATGATTTTGAGGCCCCAAAATTTGGAAAACAATGGGAAACTGTTCCACCTTAAAAACCTACCTTCATCAAACACCAATCATTCTCATTTTCAGTCATAAATCTTTGACAATAAACACAACCACACCCAAAACATACCAAGAGGATGGATTGGGGGTCTTTTGCCGAAAAATATCCCCCTTTTGGTTTTTTGACATCTATTCTTAAATAAATTCTTGGTATTTTGATATCTCATTAATTCTCCTTTAATCATTAACCACCATTCACTTTAAGAAAATAAGATAAGGATCAACGATTTACATAACACATACTATAATCCCACATGAGCACTTCTCAGCATGAGAAACATGAGTAAATGAAAATATCATCAATGAATCACATCATTTTTGCCATCAATTATTGATACCAAACTAAAACAAACATCTGATCACTGGTAACCTTCTCACACCATTAAAACACCACTCTTCTTATTTTATCACGATCGTCTGTTATCATGATATCAATTTATTGGTAGATCAATTATTTCGTCATCAGATATATTGTTCCCTTATCTTATAGTTTTTCCAAACAACTTCATCTATACTCCCCAGATCTCACTGCCCTACTTAATAACATTTCCCTAAGTATTTTCTACCGTTTTAATAGTCACACTTTCTCCCCCTTTATCAATGAAACCAAAGGGAACATCAATATTGTCTGTAATAGGGTAAATAACACATATCAGCACATTGGGGAAGGACACATCATACCTTGGGGAGAGGGGCACCCACATCTACACCTTTTCAAGTATGGGAATATGAATGGAATCCTAGTTCATGTTGGTGCCTTTCAAACGCTTGTTTGGATAAGTCCTTCATAAGAATATCTACAACTTGTTTCTCTATAGGCATATAATCCAACTTCATAAGCCCTTGCTCCTCTTTCCCCTTGATAAAATGATATTTGATTTCAATTTACTTTTTACTTAAGTGATGGACTGGATTATTTCTATGATTTATAGAACTTGAATTATCATAATGGATTGCAATCATAGACCTCACTTCAATTCACCTAACATCAATTTGATGCTTCATCCAAAATAGGTGCATACAGGCTTGAGTATATGCTATGTATTTAGCATCTGCGGTGCATAATGAAATGAAATCTTTTTTCCTGCTTAACTAAGAAATTAACAGTGCTACAAGGTAAAAGGAACACACAGACATTGATTTCATATCGTCTATTGAACCTACCTAATCTTCATCATTATATCCCAATAACTCTAATGAGATTTTTCATCATACATTAGGCCAAAATCAACAGTTCCCATTATATACTGAATAATTATTTTGATTGTTATCATGTGGTTGTCTTGGGATTGCATTAATACATTGCTGCTTGTCATGTGGAAAATACAATATCAGGCCTTGTTGTAGTCAGGTACAATAGACATCAAATGGTGTTCCTGTAATCCAAGGAAAAATGTCATCTCTCCAAATATCGATATTTCGAACTCACTTTCATGAATTTAGAAAATTGTCTACATTGTGCTTCATCTGATCCACTAAATATTATGTCATCGGTATAAACTAGCACTATCATCCTCTTATTGTTTCCATTTTTGTAATAAAGTTTGTAATCAACTCCACCACATTGTATACTGAACTTCTTTAGAAATTGATTAAGCCTTGAACACCATTATCTTGGTGCTTCCTTCATACCATATAAATATTTCATCAGCCTAGAAACACTGTTATCATCTTCATGAATTAGAAAACCATCTAGTTTCTCAATGTATACTTATTCTTCCAGAACTCCATTCAAAAAGACTTACGTGACATCTAAATGGAAAACTTTTGATTCACGAATTAGCCAAGAATAATCTGATTGTCCCCATCCTTGAAACATGTGAAAACGTCTCATCAACATCTATACCCTCTATGTATGAGTATAATTTTCACACCAGTCATTCTTTTTTTTTCAAATGAAAAAACCACCTTCATTTATTTTTTACAAAAGACCCATTTTTTCCCGATAACATTATTGTATGTTGGTCTCAAAAAAATTTCCCATGTCTGATTCTTCTTAATTTTGTCAATATCTTCTTGATGTTCTCCAGGGGACACTGATTTGTTGTCATCATCTTAGTCTTCTTCTAAACTAACATTTTCACATCTTCTCCTTCTGATTCTCTTACCACTTCATCACATTCGATAAGCATATTGTTGAAACATTTTTTTATATTCTTTCACAACACTATGTATACTGAAAATAGTCAGATGATACCATATTGTTAGAACAAAATACATAATCATGATGTTCATGATTGTTTCTACTTCACTGCAATTCATCTTCTCTTAGTGGATGACTACACATGAACTAGGGCATGATACTCATGGATATATATTTTTTAGAACTCAAAACCACTTGATAATATATTTATAGCTTTGAAAAATTGTTAGTTTCAACATAGAATCTTCATCATGTAATCTCTTCTCTCCATAGAAAACATCCTTCTTATAATGATTTGGATAATAGAAACTTTGTGGTGAATATGATTAGGATGTAGAAAGGTCCCTCTATGTTTTCCGTATCTTCCAATTATATGTTCTATTATTTATACCCACAATCAATCATCTTCTCCTACTCCATTTCATCACATGCGAATACAGGTTTGGGAAACTTCTCCAACTCTGGAAACTTATTTGAATCAGATTACATTATTGATCCCATCAATTCACTTCTTTTCATATTTTGATTCCACTTCTCCTGGTATCGTATCTCCCATTGAACCAGAAACACATTAAAATCATTTAATAGTACTTATATACATAGGGATAGGGGAACTTCTGGAATCCTCAATGTGAGGATTGTGGTTGATCCCCATGTGTCAACCCATTGATTATTTCTTTCAGAGCATCACACTATGTCCTTGATTCTTCTAGCTTCCTAGGAAACATCAACTCCTCTGGCCATATGATTAGGAATCCATTACCCACATGATGATTCTTTTGCTGATATATATACTACAGACATGGAATTTCTCAGAATTTTGGGTGTAAACCCAGTGGAACACATTTATTTCAAAGAGAGTTGATGTGAGTGTAATAGAGAAGGTCATTGATACATCATTCGTTCAACTCCTTCAATTTCCCCTGAGCCTATAATTCTATTTTTTAACTTACCACTTTGAAATCCATTGTAGTATTTGTCATTATACATCACTAGGGTTAAGAATCTCTTTTTGAGTCCCATTACCTTTCTCTCTTTATTCTTACCGAAATATCTTTCCAAATTCCCAAAATCTGAGCATACAAAACATCTTCCATCAAAGGAATACCTCATTTCATCTTTTCCCTTCCATTATGTTGATGTGGCTTGAGATCTTCTTTTGATATTGAGCTCTTGAGATTCTAGACACATGCTCAAAGTGTGTTCCAATATTCTACGTAATAGCCTCGGATGAATTCATTCATCTGACACGTGTTCCTATCATACATTTCATAATGAACCATCTTATTATATGATTTAGTAACATTTCTATCATAGTATGAAATTTATTCCAAATCCTATAAACTAAAGCTTGATGTACGACCATGAATCACACAGAAATAGTACATGCTATCATTACTTCCTATAGTGGCCTTTTTAGGTCTATCTCCGGCACCTACAAAGTTTTTCTTTTCTCTAGAACTCTTCACTGCACTCTTCCCATCTATCATAAGAGGGGGATAATCAAATCTGATTCCCAAATTTCCCATACAGCGTGGTCTTTGAGATGAGAAAATATGTTCTTTCTTCACCTAATAAATAGAATAAATTCTATTAATTTTATCATCATCTGCTGAAGGACAATCAAATAGTAAGTGATGTGCATCCTTCAACTTAGGCTTTCCTTTGTATTTTTTTCACAATTTCATTATTGCCTGATTATATCTCTATATCCAGTTGTTGAATATTATTATATCTTGATTCAAGTTGAGAATTTAGTTTTCTTTGAATATTCTTCCCACTACTCATCTCATCTTCCAGTTATCGTTTTATATTTTCTACCATATCACAGTGCTTCATTATTTTCAATTTTTCATCAGCAACAGAATCAGAGCAGGAAGCATTCCCTTATTGCAGCTTTTAGTTCTCCTGAATGAGTTTAGATATTTTAGCAGTAAGATATTAATTTCTAGATTTCAGATTATGAAATTCATCTGACTTATGATTCTCTCCCTTTTCTTCATCTTTGTGTTTTCCTCTATTTGAAGATATATTTTTCATTTCAACAAATCAATGACCACATCAATAAGCATTGGATTTAATCCTCTTAGCCTGTTAACCTCAATTTCCAATGCTTGAATCCAAATATCCTTAGATTTAATCTCTTCATCCAATTTCTTATCCAATTCCTTTATTTTTTGGACTACTTTGACTTTTCACCTTTTAATAGTTTCTTCATTATCAGTAGTTCCAATATCACATGGAATATCATGTTCATTCCTTATTCCATCAACATCATTGAATGAGTGAGTATTTTAACTGTATGATTTATCCAAATAATCATTATGTTCACTACATGATTCATTCAACTGAATCACACTATCTTCATAGACACTTCCACACTAAGGGATATCACCCGACTTCTGCTTCTTAATTGAAGTTCTAACTTTTTCCATGGAAGATCGAGATAATAGAAGACTGAATCATTACCATTGATAATCATCTGAACCAAGTCATAGAGAACAAATTTGATAAAATAATCCTTCACCCATATTCCAATTGTTAGGTACACTAGTTCAAATACCCTGGGGGTGAATCTGGGTATGATAGATTAAAACATTCTCTCATTCAGATCTTGTTTCATTGTTATTAAAAACTCAATTATCTCATCCTTTCGTAGAAATATATGAACATATATGATATCATGAACATGACACAAACATTTTTAATTGGTTCACAGTCACTAGGCTATGTACATGGAGCGTACAATGGCAATGAGCTGATGTATCAAATTCACTAAGGCTCCTTGCCAATAATGAGTACAATGTTCGGTCTAGATCTTGTATGCTCAGGCTCACTGCCTTTATGAGGATTAGTGTCTGCTCACTACATTCCCAATGGTCACTCCCTTTGCCTATTTATCTAGAACACTACTCGTGGAAAGGCTCACCATCATCCTCTTCCTTCGCTCACTACTCTTGGAAAGGAATCCACTCACATTTTATAGAGTTTTAGGTCAATCACAGTTTACGGACATGTACATCCCTTCATTTTCATGAATTCATGCAACCTAAACTATAGTTAGATGCTCTATTGAAGTTCAATTTTCACCTGTAGATGAATTACACCATCCTGAGTACTATTAGGTACCGGAAAATACTTTTGAAAACAGAATTGAACCATTTTCATGATTCCTTGAGAAAATTTTGAACCACCTTGTCCACAGCGTACTGTGTAGTGGATTAGGTATGTGTATGAACTTCTATTCATACTACATCCTCTTCTATGAACCTCCTATGTCTGTGTAATTGTTATTCTACAAACCTCCTCTATCTACAGACTTCCTCTTCTATGAACCTACTCTGTCTGTGCAGTGTCTCTACATTCTCTATTGCATACAGAAACCGCATACCGACTTCGCAAAGCCCCTTTGGAAAATCCCTCATGTCTGCGAACTGTTCTCTGTTTTTGGACTGCCTTACCGTCCACGTACTGGAGGCCCCCTCCGCATACTAATCATGGAACTCTCTGTCTCATGAACCGTAGATTCCTCCTCCGCCTACCAAGCCAATTCCATCTGCGATCCTAACTTCCACTTCAGTGTACCATACTTCCTTTGAGGGTTAAGAATCCCAAAAACATATTCGGTGGGATTCTTTCGACATGAACCACTTCATCCTACGCAAACCACTTCGGCCATTGCGAACATACTTTGGACTTTTCCGAAATTTCATAGTAAAATATGCATTCTATTGTTGTTCCATCACCATATAAATTGATGGGGTTATTGATTCTTATATAGGAAAATATATCCATTTAATCTTCTAAATCAACATTTACCAAATATTTATTCGATACAACCCCCACCGCGTACCGAATCATCAGCCACTGTGAACTGAAATCCATTCACAAAACATTTTACTACATGCTCCACATACCACCTTTTCTCTAATGCAGTCAACCTCATCATTTGACTTTATCCCATCTGCATACCTCACCTCTATCCACCAAGAACCACTTTCGGTTTTTTGAACCTGAGCTGCGTACCATTCTCATTGCCTAGTACACGACCACGTACCCTTCTCGTATTTGGTACATGATCCATGTGTGGGGCTCCTTATTCCACTTAATTTTCTGAATTCGTTCACCATTATTCACACAAATTACCAATTTTGAGGCCCCAAAATTAGGAAAATAGTGGGAAAATGTGCCACCATAAAAACCTATCTTCGGAAAACACCAACCATTCCCATTTGTGGTCATCTCGCTTTGTCAACAAACATAACCACTCCCAAATCATACTGATAGGATGTCTGGATGGATTTTTTCCCAATATATCAATGATCATTTCGTGATCAATACAATGATGAATGCCAGTATCCATGGGATAGAATAAAATATTTAGATAAAGAAGGAAGAGGCGCGAAACCTTTAGAAAATACCTTTCACATTATGGTTATAATTAATTTAATTATTTTCATAATGAAAAAGAATACATGAATCTTCGGTATTTTCATTATTGATTAGGTTGATCATATGGAATGACCCTACCAGATTATATTGTTCCACATGTAAGGATCCAAACTAGAATCCCTCTAGCGGTGATCCATACATTTTCTAATGTCCTTTAATAGAAACTGCTTGTTCTTCAGGTTCTTGTTCAGCGAAGCAAGTTTCTTGTGTCAGTCATTCTTGATTTCTTTTTCTTCGGCCTTGAAGAACTACTCTCGTTATTGAGAGGGTTGGGAAGATGATGCGAGTGTGAAATTGTTTAGCTCAACAATTCTCAATTCACCAATAGTTTTGTGTGTTCTCTATGTCACAATAGATGTAATTTTCTATTTATATTCATGGAACTTCATTTACAATATTTAATTGCATGAAAACAATTAAATAGATTCAAGAACTTATAGAAAACCCATGCTCATAATAATAATATCGCGTCATTATTTATGGTGTTCCAACATGATCAAAATAGAATTATGAATACAATTCCGCATCACAGAATAATAGCAGTGCCATTATAATTTTAACTTATTCCAACTAATAATTGCTTACCATATTGATATAATTATTTTACAATCAGACTAGACTTGGTCCTCTCGAACTCCACTTCCATTTATTGAACACCTAATTAAATAATAAAATAGTTTATTATCTTAAATAAATATTTTATTCAAAAACTCGTAAATAAATATTTATTAAATGAGCAATAAAATAAATAATTATATTTAATTTATTTTCTGAGATTGTCATAATATGAATAAAATTATTCCACTATCTTGATAATAATATTTATTCAATTAGATAAATTCAAAAATAATTTAACTGATACCACCAATAACACTTTGTGTGTGACCCTATAGTATTCTTTCTCATTTTCATTAGGCGGACTTTCCTAAAGTCCAAGAGTACTGTCTAGCAATGGGTCACGGAAACCAAGAGAAAGAATGTAATGTTGCAACAATGACATCCACATATGAATGCTCACTGTGTAATATAATCTCATTTTCCTAATATCTCATCTATTCGGTTTCATGATAGTTTCATCAACCTGTATTTTAGATACATCCTTCTATGACTACCTAAAATAAACTCTTCATTACACCATGGCAATGGAATTTTGTGTGACAGATCTACCTCAATCAAAGGGCCAAGATATCAACTTCCATAAATGGAAGGAACAAATATTTCCTCAACTTATCCATTAACATTATGTCACTCATGACGCACCCAACGTACCCTACATCCCGCCAATTTTCTTGCATGACAGTTTTCTTCAGTAAAACAATGTTTGGGAGTCGTGAAACATATTAATGATAATCATGAAGTATACGGATCATTACACATGATCAAAGATAGAAATTTCCGATGAAACCAAAACATGAGGAATTCCTACTAGCAGGTCTATTCTCATAATCTCTTGTCTTGGAGATTACCAAATGAAAAATTCATGAGATGAATTATCATCTATTTACAAGTACTCGCACCGGACGGTCTGCATGATATATGTCCCTTCATAGTATTCCATCCAATAGTAGAACTATATTTATGAATATTGTTATAGAATTTCAAGGTTCTGATCATATTGAGGAACTTCCATGACCTTATCAATTCAAAAAATGCTCTAAGACATTATTACATCATAGTCATGAAGAACAATGAACAATATGTAATAACATTTTTAATATTTAAATAAATTAAATATCAATGTAATCAAAGTACAACCAGTTGGTTCTAGGAGACCAACTATTACAGATAAAAGAATAAATACATAATGGATAAGAAATATTCATAAGTTACATGTAATGAATTCAAGAGGGGATGTCATATGAGACAAGACTATCCTATGATCAAAAGGAAGGAAAGAAGGATGTGTATTTAGAAAGAAGCATGAATATGTACTACAATTCTATGTCTAAGAATTTATATAATGATAATAAATCCTAGAGTTCTAGTGGTGGTTATTCATCTAATAAATCTTTTGATAATGAATCTTCTTGATAGAAGAATATTGGTCTTATATCTAGAATTACTACTGAAAATCAATGTCTCATTGATAAGGTAAACCCCGGTATATATTTAACCAATAATTATTTAAGTGATAATTATCTTAATAAAGAATATTATGAATCATTGGATAAAGAATCATCATTATTTGAAGATAATACGTTACCTTCTTTTGAAGATGTTTCTAGTTTTTCTATGTTACTTGATAATAAAAATAGTAAGCTCAACATGAAACATGATAAAGCAAATTCTAGAATCTATATTTTTTAAAAAATAAGTATCAAATCATTTGAAAGATCTTGATCAAAAAACATTTGATTTTGAAAATGATTCAATAAAATATAAGGAATTATATTTTGAAAATGATTAAAATTATAAGGTTCTTGAAAATTTTATTTGCATGAAAAATGATTTAGACAAAAACTCAAAATGTAAGGCTCATTACTATGAAAATATGAATTTAGTCGTCAGACTAAACACTGAAATATTTTCCTTAATGATACTTTTGTCAAGTTTTACTCATTGAAAGGGTGGTTTTGATAAAATGTATTCAGAACATCAACCCCTAAGGAATAATTCTATATTTGGTTATTCTCATTGAAACAAATTTGTTAGTCACAACTATTTTATACCATAGAAGATCTCCTTTTTGAACTAAGTCTCAATGTAGTGGAAATTGGGAGAAATTTTTTTCTTTTAATTAAACCCATTCTTTAGGTTTTAATAAAGTCCATTTTTCTATGAAAATATGGGTAGCTATGATTTTATTTTAAAACATTTCCAGATTCAAGAATATTTTGATTTTGAAAGTATAACTATTTTATTTTTAGGAAAACAAAGGATCTTCCAACAAAAATACATGATACATGGAGGGTGGATGTTCCCATAACATGAATGATAACAAATACTTCTTTGAAAATATTATTATGATGGACGGTGGGAAAGTATATTTAGGAAATACTCATCAAGGAGAAATTTTTGGTATATGAAAAAATGTTCTTCCTGTAAAATCATTATTTTAAAATTTTTTATTTGTTAAAGGTATTAAGAAAACCCTTATAAGAATAATCTAATTATGTGATGAAGGTTACTAATAAATTTTGAGAATGATTAATTCATACTACATAATTCAAGGAAGAGTTAATTTGCTCTTCTCATAGGCATGAGTATGTTTATACACATAACATAGAAGACCGTAAGAACCAAGAATTACCTTTACTTAGTGGAATGGAATATCAATATTGGTTATGGAATAGAATACTAGAACACTGTAACCTTGAGAACTTCTATAAACTTTATTGGAAAAGACTTTTTAAGGATCTACCAGATTAAAGATTTGATTCTTCAAAATTATGTGATCCTTGAAAATATGGAAAGAAACATTAATCAAGCATAAAATTAATTAGTGAAGTTTCCACTTCTGATGAATTATATCTATCTCATATAGATCTTTTCGTTCTCACACAAATTGGAATTATTGGAGGAAAATACCATGTATTTGATTTAGTTGATGATTACACTAGATTTACGTGGGTATATTTTATATAAATGAAATAAAAATCCTTTTATTATTTAAAATATTATTCATACAAATTTAAAAATGAGAAAAACTTTCCACTAATAACTATTCTTAGTGATCATGGGGGAGAATTTGAAAATTATAATTATGAAACGTTTTTAAGTAAGAAAGGAATTACTCATAGCTTCTTAGATCCAAGAACTCCTAAACAATAATGGTGTTGTTGGAAGAAGAAACATTATTCATCAAGAGATAATAGGAACCATGTTGAGTGAATACTCTATTGTTAAAGACATTTGGGATAAATCTATTATTACATCTTTCTATACTATAAATCATGTTTTAATCATTGATTTTATTAATAAAACACCTTTTTAGTTAGGGACTAGTCGAAAACTTAATGTTTCTTATTTTAATGTATTTGAATGTGAAGTATTCATATTGAATAATAATGATAATATACATAAATTCCCACCCAAATCTGATGATGTAATTTTCATGGTCTATTCAACTACTTCAAAGGCTTATGAAGTCTTTAATTAAATATTTTACACTTTTGATGAAACAATACTTCTTATGTTTGACGAAACTAATCCTTTTTCATTTAAACAACCTCAGCCTACATCGTCAGATGTGTTTTCAAAAACAGATTATCATACTTTTTTTTATTATTCTTCTAGGTAGGAAGATTCTCGAGAAAATCTTCATGAAGTATTTAACCCTAGATAATTTTATAACAATATATTGATGAACATTTTTTACAAAACCCAAATCAGATGTTTATAAAGACTCATCTGTGTGATAGTATCAATGGTGATGAAAATTTACCATTAAAGACTGTATGTTATCTATGGAATGTAGTAGATAATATATAATTTCATTCTAAATTAGAACATAAAATTAGTGATGAATATTTAAGTGATTATGATTTGATTAAGTCTATACAAGATGATCAAAATTAATTCTAAATGAATAAAGTATGGACCATGGTTGAAGGACCAAATGAAAATTATGTAATTAGAGTAAAGTGGTTCTTCAGAAATAAATGTTATGTAAATGGAATCATAGTAAGAAATAACGAAATATTATTTTCTAAAAGATATAATAAACAAGAAGTAATAGACTATGAAGAAAATTACTCTCTAGTAGTTAGACATGAATCTATTCAAATTTTACTAGCCTTTGCATCATTTTTCAATTTCTATCTTTTTCGAATTGGAATAATGTGTGATTTCCATAATGGATATGTTCAATATGAAGTTTATTTTTAACATCCCCCTGGTATTGAAGACACAAAAAATCCTAAACATGTTTAAAAACTCACCAAAGAATTATATTGTGTTAAAAAATCCCCCATTGCATGGTATGAAAAACTTATAAATTTTTTTTACAAAAAAGTTATGTTTGGGGAACAGCTGATCAAATCATTTTTATAAAAATTGATAAGAACAATGTTTTATGTGTTAAAATTTATGTTGATGACATTATATTCAGATCAACTAAGTAAACCTTAACTAATTCATTTGTTAATATCATGAAATATGTGTATGAAATGAGTGTGATGTGTGACTGAACATTTTTAACTCATATTAAAATTTCACAAAAACTAGATAGAAAATTTATATCTCAACATAATTATATTAAATATCTTATTATGAAGTATGGATATGAAAATAGAAAAAGCATAACTAATCTAATCAGTAACTTAAATACACTTGATCTTGATGAAGCTGAAAACCCAGTAGATCAAATATCTTTTAGAGGTATGATAGGAAGTCTATTATACATAAAATCTAGTCATCCAAAAATAATGTTTTCAGTATTCTTATATTCAATATATAAATATAGTCTAATGAAATCCCATTTAAAATATGTGAAAATAATTTTTTACAAATTAAAGGGAACCTTTAATTTATGACTTTTCTATGCTTCTGGAAATTATTTTGTTTTAAAAATATTTTTGGATACTGACTTTGTAGGTTGTAGAATGGATAGGAAATTTACATCTAGAAATTTTAATTTCATAAAAGATTCATTAGTTTCTTTTTGATGCATGAAACAACACTTGGTAACACTTTCCACTGCAAAAGTTTAATATGTAGCTGTTAGAAGTTGTTGTGCTCATGTGTTGTTGATGAAACACACACTCATAGACTCTTCCATGAGTTTTACAAAAACACAGATAATATGTGTTAATTATAGTTCCATTTTCCAATTAAAAAACCTTTACACCACTAACATGTAAAGCACATAGACATTATTCATCACATTCTTAGTGATCACAGACTTAATCATATATCATATTTCAATTTATCATAATGTAAGAGAAAATTGATGACATATTTTAAAATATTTACCCTCTTATAGGTTTGAATACATTAAAAAATTGTTATGAATGATAAAAAAAGGTAATCATCCATATTAATATTTTTTTGAAACCTATATCTAAACATTAAGATATTTTTTTCATACGGGGAGTAGATATGTTTAATCTTTTATAATTCATTTCTTAATTTTTTTTTAGAACCTAATTTTTTTTCTCAGTACATAAAATTTCTTCCCAAACCTAGAAACTTTTATTTCCCTACCAAATATAACATGAACTGTATCAATACTAAAAAATATTTCTGTGTAATCCAGAAGGTTTTTTCCGTAATTATATCATCATAATTTCATTTTTTGTTTGTATTTAAATATTTTTTTAAGAAAACCTTATCAGATTCACTCCACTTAAATCTAATTTTTGTCATTAAAACCAAAAAAACATCAAAACCTATAAATCCATTTTCAACATTGATATAAAATTTCATATCTTATCAAGTAAATATCAACTGTGGGATTGATCTGAGAAGATGAATCGTCACTGCGAATTCTATATAAAGGGAATCCCGTTTTTGTATCCCAAATCAGTTTTCTCAGTGTCTTTTCACTGAATCACTTCCTCCCTTAAAGTGTGTCATTCATTTTTCTCTTTCTCCCTAAACTCCAAATTTCATTTGAGATCTCTTCGCAAACTCCGATTCCATCTAACATGAAACTAAAATATTGGATAATCATCATGGGAAGATTAGTGGTCCGAAATAATTTTCCAATTATAAATATTTGATATTAAAAGTCATAAAGATGAATGGATGGGAAAGAATCTATATAGAAAAGGAAAAGGATCTGGATCTAGTGTATCCTGATTAAGATACAGTTTTTTATGATACCTTTATGTTTTATGAAAAATGTGTAAAAGATATGTTTACCTTTATAAGTTATAGAAAAACTTAATTAATTTCATACAATAAGGATAAAAGTATTTTTGATATATCCTATAAAGGAGAGGAAATATTTTTCATGCACAGTTTTCCTGATAATGAAGGTTATTTTGAGAAAATTATGCCTATTAAGTTACTTGGCCTTAATAGAGTGATGATGCCCAAGATAACACATCTTTCAGCAAACCACATATTAGTAACCCTTTGGATGTAATATTTTTTGATTCCAGGGAAGGAAGATATGTAATATCTAAATATATGAGAAATCATTATGATGGACTTCTTGGTGAATCTATGATATTTAAACCCCATTATGTACTTTATTTTAACCATCAGAAACATTATGAATGGTATCATCAAATCTCAAATCATGTTGTACCCTAAAATCTTGTCAAAGATCATTATCTTATGACTATACAAATTAAAAATACGATGTAATTCAAAGGCCAAAAACTTCAATAACATGTAGTTAATTGGTGATACCTCTAGATAGATGATGATAGGATTAACTGACATGTCAAGAGAATTCGTTAAACACCGTAATAAGGATAACCAAGCTACTAGTATTAATGTATAAGTTGGAGAAAGATCGAAGAAAACTCTTAAGAAATGAAAATTGAAAGAGCCAGAACCGCAAAAACTAACACCACCTGTAGAACCAGTATCCTCTCCACCCAAGCCCAAATAGAAAAAGACATTTTAGGATGAGGATGTAGCCAAATGGAGAGAGTTGGAAAAGAAGAAGAATAATTGTGATGTAGTTTTTGGGATAGAACTTGTCAAGGAGAAGAACGAAAAAATCATAGATGCTAAAATGCATGAGAAGGAATATAAATAAATTATGTTAAATAAGAAAATTTCAAAAGCTGAGATTATCCAATACTTACTAATAGACAAAAATAAGGCCTCTAAACAAGTTCATGTAATGGAATCATTCTTGCAAGAACCCATGATTCCTCCGGCACCATTGGAAACTGAGACTCTAGTACTAGATAAGGGAAAAAAGGATATTTAAATTCTGAAACCAATATTTGAAGAAGATGAAATACAATAATAATAAGAATAACAATAAGATTAAAGAGAAGATTTTATATGAATTGTAGAAGAATATGAAGAGAAAAAGTGACCTTAAGAAAAAATTTCAACAAGAAATTCCCAAACACCCTTTACAAAGATAATTTCAGAAGGTCAATCTATTCACTAAGATGATGTTTCCTAGGATGAGGTCAATAAAGTCCCTTTAAATAATGAATATAGTAACGATATTATTTTTCAACATGTTGATGAAAAGGTAGATAATGAAGTTGATGTCAACAAATATGATATTGTTTCTGATAAAGGTGTTGATAAAGAAGAAGATGTTGATGATGATATACTAGTCCAAATTTCTAACGGTGAACATGAGACTCCGAATATTGAATAGAAAATATCTGAGAAAAATAATGGAAATAATGTTTTTGTAAATGCACCTAAAAATAATGTTGTTTAAAAAAATAAATATGGTTGTTATTGTTATATCTGAGAAGAAAGAAGATGAGAAAAATGAAGCTTCCTCACAAACAAAATAAAATGTTTCAAAATAAAAATTTTCATTAGGATGGGATTTTTTAGTCCAGTCATTAAAGAGTCATGTCAACTCCATCCATTTATTTCCCATTATTTATTAAAGATTTCAAATGATTCAATAATCAGTCAATCAGAAGACAGAATCAACAATCATTCTTATGGAATAGTTTATCAAACATGAATCCAATATAAAGACATTTCATATTAGCGACGGTGCTCATAAAATATCATTCAATAAAATAAAAATGTGTTTTAAGATATTAATTGATGATGTTAAATTTATTTATGATTTTACTGACTCATTCACGGTTGATTTTGATAAATCCGATGAACGTATCACGAATTTCTCAACAGTTTTTCAGAGAAACTGAAGGTAGACCAAGCTATACACCAACAAGAAGACAAATATCTGAATGGGAAACTAAACTCTACTACTCTTAATCTGAATGGGGGTGGGTATCATGGAAGAATTTGCGGAAAAACTCAAATTATACGAATAATTGATCAAGTCTTAAGGTGAAATAATTATGTCCTAGGAAGATGGAATCAAATATCAAGAAAGAAAATATCAGGATCAAGAAGTGATACTGAAAAAGTTTCTAGAAGATCATAAATAATCGAAGAAGATGAAGGCCAATTTAAAAAATATTATATTGAATGAGAACAAGAAGGATGAATAATTTTTCCATATTTTATCTTCTTTTGTAATTACTTTTGAGATGAATTTTTTATATTAATGAAATTTTTTATCATTGAATTTTATGATCTGGTATGTTTCCTAAACTTTTAGGTACAATTGATCCCTTATATTCCTTTTTTAAAATCACATAGAGGAAGAAAAAATTGTCAGAAAGAATATTAATTTAAAGGAAGAGAATGAATATGTAAGGGGGAGTTGTTCCTCTATGTAATACAAGTATACAATCCTAGGGATTTCATAACCTAAGGGGGAGTTTGTCGTGTTCCCCATGAGTCACAAACAAAAAGGGAGATAATTATTTTTTCAAATTTGAAAAATGAAAACATTTGTCAATTATAATATTTTATGAACAGTTGTTTGTTATTCCTAAAAAGGAAGAGATTATTGAGTCAATATGTTTTCATGGGACTTTTCTGTTCAATTATATTTTGGAAATCAGCAACACATTTTATTAGTGAAAATTCTATATCCGTATAAAAAAATTTCATAAGAAAATTTTCATTCTTTATGAATGGGTTTTACTTTAGCTTTGGTTTTCAATGTCATACCTAATATATTACAAACTAAATATAACCATATTTTCCTTAATCCAAAAATCAGATCCTTATCTATAACTCGGAATCTTACAATTCATGTGCATCTAATTTCTATAAAACTGTGAGTTTGATTTCTCTAGAATTGATTATATGATTTCTCTATAATTTAGAATCTTATTTCTATATAATTGAGAATCTGATTTATCATGAATTCAGAATATGATTTCTCTAGAATTGAGAAATCCTATATATTTTGAATTCAGAATCAAATTTCTCCAGAATTGTGAATATGATTCTATCAAATATAATAATATAATTCTCTCATGAATTATACATTGATTTTCTAAGAAAGCATACTCTAATTTTCGTATAAATCAGACTCTTATTTTTACAAAAAAATTGAATCCTATTATCATATTTCCTAGAACGTTATTGTCAATATTTTTAGTCTGTAAATGTCAAAATCTTAAGAATCTGATTAAATTTTTTTGTTATAGATACCTCATTTCCATAATGTAGTGTTTCATTTTATCAGATCCAAATTTTGATATTGTTTCTTAAGCATAGTAATGTTTCTCATAGTTAGTTATATAAGACAATGTGATCAAATTAGTTACAAAGTATCCATTTCTGGTTTTCCAAGTGTATAGGTCCCTCCATAAATTTTAGGAAAACATGACTGTTGGAGGACGAATTCGACCATTGAAATTTTTACCTATAAATACCCAACCATTTATATTCATTTACAACGTTCACATTACAACGTTTGTGTGGAAATCCTAGATGTGTTGATTATTAGATGTGGTTCCCTACAATCCACCTTCTTTTTAACTTTATGATAAACCTCTACTCATTGGATGAGTATTAATAAACTACTTATCCCACCATGATTTTTCATCTACATGACATTGTATGTGATAATGGACAAATAATAGTTTTCTTATTAAAAGGCCATAGTAGATACCTACTATGATGAGAACCCGAATGTTCCACAACACTATTCTTGAATTTATTTTCTATGTCCAAATGAAATCATTTGTAGGGACACAAATGATAAGGGGTGACAGGGGTGGGGACTCATGAAACATTGAGGCACTTTCCCATGGTTTGTTCCCTTGCTAATATCCATGCAGATATTAAGAGAACAAGACCATCTAGTAGGAAATCCACATTCATAAGTGTCATTGGATGTTTCAATCTATGGATGTGTGTATTTTCACTTATAATTCAAGATTATTATTAGAGGGTATTATGTTGCGTGAACATAGATGTATTAACAAAAATGGTGATGAGAGATGTTCATGGAAAGGTAGGACATGTTAGTGTGTAACGAGCAATACTACATTAATAAATAATGTGAGAAAGTATTTTTCACTTCGACATAAGTAGTTATTTAATGGTCTTTAATGAAATTGATGTAGTGCAGAGACCCGAAGCTTGGCGTACATGGACAATACATTACTTTTGCGGAATACATAATACATAACAAAAATCAAAACTCAAGGACCGTAATAGTTTAGTGTCTTTGGAAACTCGGAACATAATCATGTAATCTTGGTGAAAGATCTTCAACATCTCCCATTAAGCTCTTCTACTTTTTGTTTCCTTACCTAAAACCTTTCTTTTGATCCGGGAGGAAAATAAATCATAAAAAGGGTGAGCTCAAATGCTTAGTAAGGGTAAACAAAAGAAATATCAATCACATCATATTCATAATAACATAACTTTTGGAAATCTTAACCTGCAAAAGAGAGTAAAATTTCATAACATGGGATAAATCATAGTAGTGAAATGGAATCCAAATAATCATAAAATAAAACATGAAACTTTGTGGAATACACACATAATCATAGAGAATCATTTTATATTAGTCAAGACTCATTTCCAAGACTATCTTAGTGGAAAAAGTCCATTTCTGAACTGAGTTCACTCCTCGTTTCAGTCCTGTTTCACTGTACCGGTATAACCTACCATTCCATCCATGTATCTCTCATGAGATATAAAATCATTACCCAAAGCCTTTTAGGGAGATATAGATCCCACCCATCTCATAATGATACCATTCTTATGTGTGCCACAAAATCAGAAACCATACATCATAGCACAACCCATGTAATAAAAAATGGGAATCTTAAACATCGTGACATCATAAAACAATTCATATAAGTTAAATAAATTCATAAGAATATAATTCCATCACAACATAATAAAATCAATGTAATAATAGGGATATAAACATAACCCTTTATTATCTTAGATGGAAAATAATTTGTATAAAACACTTGAACTCCATTCTTGAGGAAAATATCCATTCTTCTTCAAAAACACTTTTCCTTTCATAACATGTCGTACAATTATAAACTAAAAGAATTTGATTAAAAATAAACTTGAAAACTTGTAAAGGAAGCTTCTTGAAAATAATGTTTTAAAAATCCATTCATGCCGTATAAGTTAAAAAAACATTCTTCGTACTTTTGTCGGAAAAGTTAAAAAGTACCTCATATGAAAAACGACAAAATATTCCTTTCATATCCTTTACTAAAAACTAACCGAAGGGTAAAATTGGATTTAATCAATTTTAGGTGGATGGAAATAATATTACATATTGAGGAAACATGGATTTGGATGATTAAATACACCCCAGTAAATACCAAAGTATAAACAATCTCGGATAAAATGAGATTGTGATATTTCCCTTACCTTAGGTCTGATTTGCTTCGTAAGTGTCTGAACCTTTTATATAATGATTTAAATAATGTCATTGACTTATTACAGAATCATAATCATTGTTATGATACAATATATGGTTCACTTATGACTTTATATTACCCGTTCTTTTGTAAATTCCTTGTTAAAGAGTGTTTTGGGTAAAATTGTTTTATTTGTCGTCCCTGTTTTGACTTGTAATTATTCATATGATTACTTAGATCATGATTACTTAATTACATAATATAAAACATGATTTAAATATAATATATATTCATAATATACATATATATAATAAATCAGTAAATGGAAAGAGATACACTGTTCATGGAGACGGTAGGCCGTACATACGCATGAACGCTGTTTTCGTTTCCTTTTTGAGTTGAATGAAATTAAGTAGATGACATACATATATGTACATATAAATCCAGTATCATTATTATTTCATATATTTCATGATTACTTATTATATATACTTTATAATCATTCATGAATGGTTAAAGTGGAGAATGAATCTCATCGCGTCGTGGAGATGGTAGTCCGTACGTACGCACGAGCGATGATATCGTTCTCATGATCGTGGGACCGTATTGGAGTGTATGTATACTATTTCAGAATCATTATCACTTTAAAATAATCATATATAGTTATTATTTACACCATTATACCCATCCAAGTAAGGTGGTGGTGGAAAATAGATTTCACCACGGCGTGGAGACGGTATTCTGTACGTACGCACGTGCGATGATTTCGTTTTCCGTAGGATGGATAGATGATGAAATAGGGTTGTTTCATACTTATAATAACATATCAGTATATGAGTGATACTGATATTATTACTTCATAATGGAAGAAACTAAGAAGAAGAAGTGGAAGAAGAAATAAAGTTGAACGAATCGGTAACGGACATTATCTCTTCTTTGAAGCACCTCTTTGAGATCTCCTTTTAGGAAACAAAAATTGGTCTTTGAGGAATACCAGAACCTCTATTATGTTTCTAGGGAAGTTGAGAAGATAATTTTTCAAGGTTTGGCCGAGCATGAAGGCTCAAAGTGGTGTGAGGAAGAGAGGGAGGGGGTTCCCTTTTATAAAGGAGGAGAGGGGCACCTTTGGAATAACTAAAAATATTATTTTATTATAAAGCCAAATTCGGTTTTAAATAGCTCGAAATTGATTTATTTCCAAGATAAGGTGGGGATGGGTCGAAAGCCTCTCATAAAATATAATTTATACAAGTTTTTGTTCCTATTTTAACCTTATCATTTAGATTTAACATTAAGTTAAATAATTTTACTTTTACCCTGTCTTCTTGTGTTCTTGCACTATAAGGTTAAAAATCATACTATAACAAGCCAAACGAACCCCAAGATGTTTATTATTAATATATATAACCTTATCTAAGTCATTTGGCCGAACCTTAAATTTTTAGGAATAAAATAACAATTAATAATATAATATTTGTTTTAAAAACTATTTTATGTCAATTTTGACACTATTTAGTAATTGAGTTTTGTGAAAATAATAACAGAAGGATTAGTTCAAAAAAAAGTTAATTAAATAAATAATAACATGTCATAGTAACCTATATAATTATTGGAATTCATAAAAAGTCTCAAATTACATTTATTTGGGTATTTATAACATCAATTGTGTCAATATTTCATTAATAAGATAATTACTGCATCATCGTTGTGTCATAAATAAATTAAATTATTTAATGTCTAAAAATTATAAATAAAATACCATTATGTGGGAAATCATATTATCTTTCTAATGAATATTTAAAATCTAATTTATATTATGTATAACCCTATATTATAAATGTTTTAGTAAATAAACATTGATTTTAACTCTTTTAACTCTTCTTTGAATTAAATAATAATAAATGTCCTAATCTAATCCAAGTGGGCCTAAATGGTCATATTTTATTCCTCAAGTTGTTTTTGGTTGAATTACACTTATCCAATAGAATTAGGACATGTGTTAGGGTAAAAATAATATCATTTTTACCCTTAATTACCCTATTTACTTTTAACCGTGGTAAAAAAAAGTAAAAAGTTACTATTCACCAAAAATTATTTTCATCTCATTGAACCACATTTTACTTACTGACATCAACCGTGTCTCTCTAATTTTTTAAATTCTACTCACAGAAGCGATAAAATTATGTTTTATGAAAAATTCATTTTTTTACTACCACATAGTGGTTTCACTATTCATCAAAAAATGAAAGTTTATAGAAAAATACCAAAAATTAGTCCTAAGCTATATTTGATATTATGAACTCGAACATGATGTCTATTTTACCAAATTCAAAACATATTAGTTGCATTAATTAATTTAAAAATTTATTCCCGTCGTCAAAACAAATAGCGGTAAAATTAAGTTTTATAAAAAATTCATTTTTTTACTACCACTTAATAATTTTCACTATTCATCAGAATATGAAAGTTATCCGAAAAGTACCAAAATTTCACCCTAAGATAATTTCGATATTCCGAATCCAAAAATGAAGTCCATTTTGAGAGATAAATTTTCTAAAATTTTAAAAGGTGGTTATTACTATTCATAACAGCTAGTGTTAATAATATTTTAATAGCATATCATTGTTTAGTGAAACTGGGTATTGCTTACTACACATGCTATCGAGGAAGGTCGTGATTGCGTGTAATGAAAGGCAAGTCAAGGATGCGTGTTGTGCAAGATCCTTTTGGTGTAGCGTACAACACAAGATATTAATGAAATTTAAAAAAATATTTTTCATAAAATATCAGGGTGTTACATTCTACCCCTCTTAAAATGAATTTCGCCCTCGAAATTCGTCAGGGTTATAAATGGTTTACTACTCGAATGTTTCTTTAATAGAAACCCACATCATAAAAAGGAATACCAAAACCAATCTTTAAAAAAAAGTATGAAACGCAACGGTTACCCAAATAAACTAATCACTGGGTTTCCACATAGGTGAAAATATGGATATGGAAGAGAAATATAACCATCATGTTCTAATGGAGAGTGGTAGAGAACATGGCTATGGAAAAGACAGCAATCACAAAGCCATAAATTTTTTATGATCTATGGTACCATCTGATTCATCACATATAAGAGCACTAGGACAACATTTTTTGTTTTCAAGATCATTTCCCTAATGTTGATGAAATTGGAATTAGAATAAATATTTTCGTGATTTTGGTATAGTCTCACCGTTAGTCATTCTTTGGAAAATTTCCACTTTGTATCTTAAAGAAATGAAGTTGAATTTTTCATTCGCAATGTGTTAGCAGATCATGTGATAGAATGATGGGTCATTCCATCTGTCTCACACAAAGGGTTAGAAAAGTTATCAAAAAATACATAAGTCCATCTATAGTGAGACTAATCATATATTGTTTTGTGAAATGGACATATACTTCATATATCATACTGCTTAATATAATAAAACTAGTTTCTACTAAACATGGACTTTTTGTAGGCCAGTGGTAGGCGATAAAGGCCAGTCGCACTTCGGTTGTGGGTTCGATTCCCACGGCCTTGTCCGATGCGATGGGCTGTCGCCCATCCTATAGGTTGTCCTTTTTCTAAAACTAAATTACTATAACATCCCATCAATAATATTGAAAAAACTTCTATCCTTAAACAATACTAACTAATGTCCAACATAATCCATTCCAATCTTTAGGCTTATCCATAATACTGCAGTCCACTCTCATAATATAGTGAAAACGATTACCAGAGATTTAATACCATTGTTGAACCCCATATATCATAAGATATGTCTTGGTTGTCACATTCCAAACAATCGAAGGCCTTAATCATGTATTTTCTTGAATACCCATTGACCCTTAGTGAAAACCTGAATGCTGTTAAAAGTTAACTCTTTCCACATACAAAAATCCTCAAAATTCTATATACTCTAACCATGATATCACTTAGTCCTTATATCAATCATGAGCTCATGAATACTGTCAGACATTTCATTTTCTCCTTATCCCTTCATTATGCGCATATCATCTACTTTCCAAAATATTTGAATCACTTTTCATGGTTACCGGTACCTTAAAATTATTGAAAACCACAATAGACCAATACATAAATATTTCAATAAACCATAAAAGTACCTCAACAACATTATTCATGAATACCAATACATAAACACCTCAGTCCATCAACTTCAATGATTGTCCTAGAATAAGTCCTTCCTTGATTTAGAATTAACATTTTAGGTCAGGGAATTGTGTTGGGTAATGCCCATGTTCTCCACAAATAAGACATTGAACTCCATAACAGTCTGTCACTCTATGACCCTTTTCTCCACAGAGATAACATCGGTCCCTCCATTTGAGGTATTCCTCAAGGTTCTTCTTCCCTTCTTTAGAAATCTAAATCTTCCTTTCTTTATGCTCCTCAACATGCGAACATGCATAATAGTTTATCTTCCTCTTCTTTGATGAATTAGGCATACCACTAAATTTCACCTTGTTAATCATATATCGCGATGACTGATTCGACATAATCACAATATCTCTCTCTCTAGGAATTACACAATTTTGTTGCTCATAGTCACCAATTTTTCCATTGGATTCAATGTTAACTGAATTCCTTCTGGTTCCCTCCATTAACTAAAACACAAAAAGAATCCTGTGAGAGGAAAAAATCATGCTAGATAAAACAACATAGTAAAGGGGGAGTAACCTCAATATCTAACCTCTTAGGTTAAATTCTATGATCGTTAGCGCAATTCTAGGACGATAACCTATACGTATACTTAACCTTAGAGACATCCCTAGACATACCATAGAAATATCACTAGGGATCTCACTAACGTTTTCGCATCCTAGTTTCCAAAGTTTGACTAAACCTTTCCTATGATACCAATAGTAGAGACCCGATTCTTGACGTACATGGAAAATACATTAATTTTTCGGAATACTTAATACATAACAAAAATCAAAACTCAAGGACCGTAATAGTTTAGTGTCTTTGGAAACTCGGAACATAATCTTCTAATCTTAGTGAAAGATCTTCAACATCTCCCATAAAGATCTTCCACTTTTTTTTACTTACCTAAAACATTTCTTTTGATCCTGGGGGAAAATAAAACATAAAAAGGGTGAGCTCAAATGCTCAGTAAGGGTAAACATAAGAAATATCAATCACATCATATTCAATAGAACATAGCTTTTGGAAATCTTAACCTGCAAAAGAGACCATAATTTCATAAAATGGGATAAATCATAGTAGTGAAATGGAATCCCAATAATCATAACATAAAACATGAAACATTGTGTAATACACACATAATCATAGAGACTCATTTCATATTAGTCAAGACTCATTTCCAAGACAATCTTAGTGGAAAAAGTCCATTTCTGAACCGAGTTCACTCCTAGTTTCAGTCCTATTTCACTGAACCGGTATAACCTACTGTTCGAGCCATGTTTATCTCATGAGATATAAAATCTTTACCCAATTCATTGGATGGATATATAGGTCCCACCCATCTCATAATGATACCATTCTTATGTGTGCCACAAAATCACAAACCATACATCATAGCATAACCCACGTAATAAAAATGGGAATCTTAAACATCGTGACATCATAAAACAATTAATATAAGATAAAGAAATTGATAAGAATATAATTCCACCACAACATAAAAAAATCAATGTAATAATAGGGATAGAAATAGAACCCTTTATTATCTTAGATGGAAATTAATTTGGATAAAACACTTGAACTCCATTCTAGAGGAAAATATCATTTCTGCTTCAAAAACACTTTTCCTTTCTTAACATGTCGTAAAATTCTAAACTAAAAGAAGTTGATTAAAAATAAACATGAAAACTTGTAATGGAATATTATTGAAAATAATATTTTAAAAATCCATTAATGCCATATATGTTAAAAAACATTCTTCATACTTTTGTCGGAAAAGTAAAAAAGTACCTCGTACGAAAAACGACAAAAGATCCATTTCTTATCCTTTACTAAAAACTCACCGAAGGGTAAAATTGGAAATAAATAATTTTAGGTGTATGGAAATAATATTACATATTGAGGAAACATGGATGTGGATGATAAAATACACCCCAGTAAATACCAAAGTATAAACAATCTCGGATAAAATGAGATTGTGATATTTCCCTTAACATAGGTCCGATTTGCTTCATAAGTGTCCGAACCTCCTGTATAATGATTAACATAATGTCATTGACTTATTACACAATCATAATCATTGTTATGATATCATATATGGTTCACTTATGACTTTATATTACCCGTTCTTTTGTAAATTCCATCTTAAAGAGCGTTTTGGGTAAAAAAAATTATTTGTCGTCCGTGTTTTGACTTGTAATTATTCATATGATTAAATAGATCATGATTACTTAATTCCAGAATATAAAACATGATTTATATATAATATATATTCAGAATATACATATATATAATAAATCAGTAAATGGAAAGAAATACACCGTTCATGGGGACGGTAGGTCGTACGTACGCATGAACGATGTTTTTGTTTCCTTATTGAGTTGAATTGAATTAAGTAGATGACATACATATATGTAAAAATAAATCCAGTATCATTATTATGTCATATATTTCATTATTACTTATTATATATACTTTATAATTATTCATGAATGGTTAAAGTGGAGAATGAATCTCATCGCGTCGTGTAGACGGTAGTCCGTACGTACGCACGAGCGATGATATCGTTCTCATGATCGTGGGACTGTATTGGAGTGTATGTATACTATTTCAGAATAAATATAACATTAAAATAATCATATATAGTTATTATCTACACCATTATACCCATCCAAGTATGGTGGTGGTGGAAAATAGATTTCACCACGGCGTGGAGACGGTATTCCGTACGTACGCACGCGCAATGATTTCGTTTTCCGTAGGATGGATAGATGGTGAAATAGGGTTTTTAATACTTATAATAACATATCAGTATATGAGTGATACTGATATTATTACCTCATAATGAAACAACCTAAGAATAAGAAGTGTAAGAAGAAATAATGTTGAAAGAATCTATAACGGACATTACCTCTTCTTTGAAGCGCCTCTTTGAGATAACCTTTTAGGGCACTAAAATTGGTCTTTGAGGAATACCATAACCTCTAGGATGTTTCTAGGGAAGTGGAGAAGATAATTTGGCAAGGTTTGGCCGAGCTTTTAGGCTCAAAGTGGTGTGAGGAAGAGAGGGATGGGGTGCCCTTTTATAAGGGAGGAGAGGGGCACCTTTGGAATAACTAAAATTATTATTTTATTATAAAGCCAAATTCGGTTTTAAATAGCTCAAAATTGATTTATTTAGAAGATAAGGAGGGGATGGGTATAAATCCTCTCATACAATAGAATTTAGACAAGTTTAGGTTCCTGTTTTGACATTATCATTTAGATTTAACATTAAGTTAAATAATTTTACTTTTACCGTGTCTTCTTGTGTTCTTACACTATAAGGTTAATAAACTTACTATAACAAGCCAAAAGAACCCCAAGATGTTTATTATTAATATATATAACCGTATCTAAGTCATTTGGACGAACCTTAGAATTTTAGGAATAAAATAACAATTAATAATATAATATTTGTTTTAAAAACTATTTTATGTCAATTTTGAAACTATTTAGTAATTGATTTTTTTGAAAATCATAACAGAATGATTAGTTCAAAAAAAAGATAATTAAATCAATACTAACATGTCATAGTAACCTAGAAAATTAGTGGAATTCATAAAAAGTCTCAAATTACATTTATTTGGGTATTTATAACATCAATTATGTCAATATTTCATTAATAAGATAATTACTGCATCATTGTTGTGTCATAAATAAAATAATTATTTAATGACTAAAAATTATAAATAAAATACCATTATGTAGGAAATATTATTATCTTTCTAATGAATATTTAAAATCGAATTTATCTTATGTATAACCCTATATTAAAAATGTTTTAGTAAATAAACATTGATTTTAACTCTTTTAACTCTTCTTTGAATTAAATAATAATAAATGTCTTAATCTAATCCAAGTGGGCCTAAATGGTAATATTTTATTCCTAAGGTTGTTTTTGGTCCAATTACACTTATCCAATAGAATTAGGACATGTGTTAGGGTAATAATAATATCATTATTACCCTTAATGTAGAGACCCGAAGCCTGACGTACATGGACATTACATTACTTTTGCGGAATACTTAGTAGATAACAAAAACACACACACAAGGATCGTAATAGTTTAGTTTCTTTGGAAACTTGGAATATAATTTCTAATCGTGGTGAAAGATCTTCAACATTTCCCATAAAGATCTTATTTTTTTTACCTAAAACCTTTCTTTATATCTTGGGGAAAAGAAAACATAAAAGGGTGAGCTCAAATGCTCAGTAAGGGTAAACAAAAGAAATATCAATCACATCATATTCATAAGAACATAACATTTTGGAAATCTTAACCTGCAAAAGAGAGCATAATTTCATAACATGGGATAAATCATGGCAGTGAAATGTAATCACAATAATCATAACTTAAAACATGAAACTTTGTGGCATACACACATAATCATAGAGAATCATTTCTTGTTAGTCAAGACTCATTTCCAAGACTATCTTAGTGGACAAAGTCCCTTTCTGAACTGAGTCACCCTCGTTTCAGTCATGTTTCACTGAACCGGTATAACCTACCATTCCAGCCATGTCTACCTCATGAGATATAAAATCTTTACCCAATGCATTGGAGGGATATATAGGTCCCACCCATCTCATAAGGATACCATTCTTATGTGTTCCACAAAATCATAAATCATACATCATCTCATAACCCATGTAATAAAAATGGGAATCTTAAACATCGTGACATCATAAAACAATTCATATAAGATAAAGTAATTCATAAAAACAATCCCATCACAACATAATCAAATCAATGTAATAATTGGGATAAAAACAGAACCCTTTATTATCTTAGATGGAAAATAATTTTAATAAAACACTTGAACTTCATTCTTGAGGAAAATATCCTTTCTACTTCAAAAACACTTTTCCTTTCTTAACATGTCATACAATTTTAATCTAAAAGAAGTTTATTAAAAATAAACATGAAAACTTGTAAGGTAATCTTCATGGAAATAATGTTTTAAAAATCCATTCATGCCATATAAGTTAAGAAACATTCTTCTCGTACTTTTGTCGGAAAAGTAAAAAAATGTACCTCGTACGAAAAACGACAAACGATTCCTTTCATTTCTTTTACTAAAAACTCACCGAAGGGTAAAATAGGATTTAAAAAATTGTATGTGAATAGAAATAATATTACATATTGAGGAAACATGGATTTGGATGATAAAATACACCCTAGTAAATACTAAAGTATAAACAATCTCGGATAAAAATGAGATTGTGATATTTCCCTTACCTTAGGTTCGATTTTCATTGTACGTTTCCGAATCTCCTGTATAATGGTTTAAATAATGTTATTGACGTATTACATAATCATAAATATTGATATGATATCATATATGGTCATATTCTTAGCTTCTTATTAGTAATATTTCATTGTTACTTGTTACTCTGGTCTTTATTTCCTTTTGTTCTTATGCGTGTTTTGCCGAATAAATTCTTATTCTTCTTTTAAGGTTATAGATACATTATATCCAGAATGTTATTAGTGTAACATATATCATATTTATTCATTAAATTCATTTATATAATTACTATGTAATGATGACCATGTAGAACGAGTCGCATCACATCGTGGAGATGGTATTCTGTACGTATGCACGAGCGATTATATTGTTTCCATGATCATGGAATTGTATTAAATTATATTTATAATATTTCAGTATCAATATCACTTTATTATAATTATATATAGTTACTCATTACACCATTATACCCATCCTTGTAAGGTGATGGTGGAAAATAGATTACACCACGGTGTGGAGACGGTACTCCGTACGTACGCATGCGCGGTGATTTCATTTTTCCGTAGGATGGATAGAAGGTGAATTAGGGTTGTTTAATATTTATAATAACATATCAGTATGTAAGTAATACTGATCTTATTACTTTATCATGAAACAACTAAAGAAGAAGAAGTTGAAGAAGAAACAAATTGAAAAGATCGGTAATGGATATTACCTCTTCTTTTAAACGCCTCTTTGAATCCTCCTTTTAGGGAACTATGATTGGTCTTTGAAGAAGACCAGGACCTCTAGGATTATTCTAGGGAAGTGGATAAGGGATTTTTTCAGGGTTTGGCCGAGCTTGAGTGCTCAAATTGGTGTGAGGAGGAGGGGGAGGAGGTGCCCTTTTATAAGGGAGGAGAGGGGCACCTTAGGAATATCTAAAAATATTATTTTATATTAAAGTCAAAATCGGTTTATAATGGTTCCAAAGGGTCTTATTTCGAAGGTAAAGTGGATATGGGTCGAAATAATATCAACAAATAGGAGTTAGACAAGTTTAGGTTATTAATTTAACCTTATCAATTAGATTTAACTCTATGTTAAATAATTTAACTTTTACCGTGTCTTTTTGTTTTCTTACACTATATGGTTAATAAACTTACTATAACATGCCAAAAGAACCCCAAGTTGTTTATTATTAATATATATATCCTTATCTAAGTCATTTTGCCGAACCATAGATTTTTAGGAATAAAATAACAATTAATAATATAATATTTTATTTAAAAACTATTTTCTGTCAATTTTGACACTATTTGATATATGATTTTTGTGAAAGTCATAACAGAATTATATGTTCTAACCATGTTTATTAAAGCAACACTAATATATCATAGTAACCTATAAAATTAGTGGAATTCATAAAAAGTCACAAATTACATTTATTTGAGCATTTATAACATTAATTATGTTAACATTTCCTTAAAAGGGTAATTACTGCATCATCGTTGTGTCAAAAATAAATTAATTTATTTAATGTCTAAAAATTATAAATAAAATATAATTATGTAGGAAATCTTTTTATCTTTCTAATTAATATTTATAGTCGAATTTATCTTATGTATAACCTCATATTAAAAATGTTTTAGTTATTAAACATTGATTTAATCTATTTTAACTATTCATTAAATAAAATAATATTAAATGTCATAATCCAATCCAAGTGGACCTAAATTGTCATATTATATTCCTAAGGTTGTTTTTGGTCGAATTACACTTATCCAATAGAATTAGGACATGTGTTAGGGTAATAGTAATATCATATTTACCCTTAGTTACACTATTTACTATTAACCGCGGTAAAAAAAGTAAAAAGTTAATATTCAGCAAAAAATTATTTTTATCTCATTGAACAACATTTTACTTACTGACATCAACCGTGTCTCTCGGATTTTTTAAATTCCACTCACAAAAGTGGTAAAATTATGTTTTATGAAAAATTCAGTTTTTTTAACTACCACTTAGTGGTTTCACTATTCATCAAAAATTGAATGTTTTCAAAAAAATACCAAAAATTAGGCCTAAGATATATTTGATATTATGTACTCAAAAATGACTTCTATTTTACCAAATTCAGAACATATTAGTTGCATTAATTAATTTAAAAATTATTTCCCGTCGTCAAAACAAATAGCGTGTTCTTAAGAGATTATAACTATCAAAAGATTGACATTTGTTTATGTCTGGTTTAAATATGAAATTACATCCAATGACCAACATTGTATTAAATTGTATATATATATTCTAAGTATACTTTAAAACCACTCAAATTTATAATTTGTCACTATTAATTATTTCGATTGAAAAAGTTGTTTTTAATTAAAATTTAGTAATTTTCACTATTCATCAAAATATAAAAGTTATCCGAAAATCACCAAAATTTCACCCTAAGCTAATTTCGATATTATGAATCCAAAAATGAATTCCAATTTGAAAAATAAAATTTACAAAATTTCAAAAAGTGTTTATTACTATTCGTAACGGTTAGTTTTAATAATATTTTAATAGCATATTGTTGTTTAGTGAAACTCGTTATTGCGTACTACACACGCTATCGAGGAAGGTCGCGATTGCGTGTAATGAAAGGCAAGTCAAGGGTGCGTGTTGTGCAAGCTCCTTTTGGTGTAGCGTACAAAACAAGACATTAATGAAATTAAAAAGAATATTTTTCATAAAATCTCGGGCTGTTACATTCTACCCCCCTTAAAATGAATTTCGCCCTCGAAATTCATCGGGGTTATAAATGGTTTACTATTCGAATGATTCTTTAATAGAAACCCACATATTAAAAAGGAATACCAAAACCAATCTTTAAAAACGAAAGTATGAAACGTAACGGTTACCCAAATAAACTAATCACTGGGTTTCCACATAGGTGAAAATATGGATATGGAAGAAAAATCTAACCATCATGTTCTGATGGAGGGTGGTAGAGAACATGGATATGGAAAAGCCAACAATCACAAATCTATAAATTTGTGATGATCTAAGGTACCATCTGATTAATCATATATAAGAGCACTAGGACAACATTTTTGGTTTTCAAGATCGTTTCCCGAAATTTGAAGAATTTGAATTAGAATAAATACTTACTTTATTTTGATACAATCTCACTATTGTTCGTGCATTGAACAATTTCCACTTCATTTATTAAATAAATGAAGTTGAATTTGTTATTCGTGAAGTGTTAGCAGATCATGTGATTGGATGACGGGTCATTCCATCTGTCTCAAACAAAAGGTTAGCAAAAGTTATTAAATATACATAAGTCATTCTATAGTGAAATTAATCATATATGGTTCCTAAAATGGACTTATACTTCATATATCATACTGCTTAATATAATAAAACTAGTTTCTACTAAACAGGGACATCCTGTAGGCCAGTGGTAGGCGATAAAGGCCAGTCACACTTCGGTTGTGGGTTCGATTCCCACAGCATTGTCCGACGCGATGGGCTGTCGCCCGTCCTGCAGGTTGTCATTTTTCTAAAGATATATTACTATAACATCACATCAATAATATCGAAAACCATTTTATCCTAACTTATGTCCAACATAATCCATTCTAATCTTTAGGCTTATCTAAAATACTTCGGTCCAAGCTCATAGTATAAAGAAAATGATTACTTGAAATGTCACAGAACAATCACGTGAATGCCATCATTTATCCCCCATATATCATAAGATATATCTTGTTGGTCAAATTACAAACATGTGAATACCTTAATCATGTATTCTCTTGAAGAATGAATACCCATTGAACCTTAGTGAAAACATGAATGCTGACAAAAGTTATCTCTTTCCACATACCAAAATCCAAAAATTCTATATACTCAAACCATGATATCACTTAGTCGTTATATCAATCATGTGCTCATGAATGCTGTCAAATATTTCATTTTCTCGTTTTTCCTTCATTATGTGCATATCATTCTTTTTCCAAAAATATCTCAATCACATTCCATGGTTAGTGGTACCATAAAATTATTGAAAACCACAATAGACCAATACATAAATATTCCAATACTCTATGATACAACATTATTTTCGAATCCCATTAAATAAACACTTAATCATTCTACCACATCGTTGTCATATTCAACATCGCCAATAGTGATCGCATGTGACTTCCCTTTGTCCTTTGCCTTAAGCGGTTGCTCATGTCGATCATCACTAACCCTTGGATTAGGGCATTTATTAGCATAATGCCCCATTTCCTTGCACTTGAAGCATTGAAGTGTTGGTGGTGCGTTCTCTACAGTGTTTGCTTTATTCACATCATTAGAAACCCTTTTTCCATTACTTCGACACTCAGCTGCTTGATGACCTTCTTTTCCACACTTAAAACATTTTCTAGTCCCTTTAAGACAATCTCCACCATGCTTCTTTCCACACTTTGTTCATAAGGAAACATTCATCTTCTTTTCACCATTATTCTGAGATTTCTCCTTGAACTCCATCTTTCGTTTCTTGTCAAAACCATGAGATGGATATGTAACACCAACTTCCATTTCTACCTTGATAGCACAACACACAATTTCTTCATAGCTACTGAAGTCTCTTATAGCTAATGCCCTTCGAAGACTTGGTTTTAAGCCACTGAAAAATCGATCAACTTTACTTTCAGGTTGGATGATAATGCCAGATGCATACCTTGCATGTCTTGTAAAATTTTCTTCGTATATACCAACAGATTCATCATCCTTCTACTTCAGCTCAAGAAACTCCTTTTCCATCTTAGTTCGAAGAATACGAGGGAAGTACTTACTGAAAAAAAAGTTCTTGAACTCGTCCCATTCCATGGACTCAATTTCATCTATTGGTCTCGTATTTTTGATAAGATTCCACCATTGATCAGCTTCACCTTCCAAACGATATACTGCTAAGATGACTTTATCATGTTCAGAACATTGAAGAACTGAAAATATCTTTTCAGTGGTACTGATCCATTTTTCAGTAACAAGTGGATCAGAAGACCCACTGAAAGAAGGTGGACGTTGCCTCAGGAAGGACTCAATAGAATATTGTTCCCTTCTCTGCTCATTTGGAAGTCCAGAATGATTCATAACATGTGTAAGTATAGCAATAAGATTTTTCACTCCATCTCCCATAACATTTGTTTGTTCAGGAGGACAATCATTGCATTGTCCATTGCATTGATCAACTCGGTTCCTTCGGGTTCCAGCCATCGTCTAAAACCCAAAAAGAATAGTGTGAGAGGCAAAAATCATGATAGGGAGAACAACATAATAAAGGGGGAGTACCTTCAATATCTAACATCTTAGGTTTAATTCTATGATAGTTAGCATAATTCTAGTACTATAACCTATACGTATACATAACCTTAGAGACATCCCTAGACATACCTTAGAAATATCTCTAGGGATCTCACTAAAGTTCTCGCATCATAGTTTCCAAAGGTTGACTAAACCGTTCCTCTAATACCAACTGTATAGACCCGAAGCCTGACGTACATGGAAATTACATTACTTTTGTGGAATACTTAGTACATAACAAAAACACACACACGAGGATCGTAATAGTTTAGTGTCTTTGGAAACTAGGAATAAAATCTTCTAATCGTGGTGAAAGATCTTAAACATCTCCCATAAAGATATTCTTTTTTTTACCTAAAACCTTTCTTTATATCCTGGGGAAATGAAAACATAAAAGGGTGAGCTCAAATGCTCAGTAAGGGTAAAAAAAGAAATATCAATCACATCATATTCATAAGAACATAAAATTTTGGAAATATTAACCTGCAAAAGAGAGCATAATTTCATAACATGGGATAAATCATGGCAGTGAAATGTAATCACAATAATCATAACTTAAACCATGAAACTTTGTGGCATAAACACATAATCATAGAGAATAATTTCTTGTTAGTCAAGACTCATTGCCAAGACTATTTAGTGGACAAAGTCCCTTTCTGAACCGAGTCACCCTCGTTTCAGTCCTGTTTCACTGAACCGGTATAACCTACCGTTCCATCCATGTCTATCTCATGAGATATAAAATCTTTACCCAATGCATTGGAGGGATATATAGTTCCCAACCATCTAATAATGATACCATTGTTATTTGTGCCACAAAATCATAAATAATACATCATCTCATAAACCATGTAATAAAAATGGGAATCTTAAACATCGTGACATCATAAAACAATTCATATAAGATAAAAGAATTCATAAAAATAATCCCATCACAACATAATCAAACCAATGTAATAATAGGGATAAAAACATAACCCTTTATTATCTTAGATGGAAAATAATTTTAATAAAACACTTGAACTTCATTCTTGAGGAAAATATCCTTTCTACTTCAAAAACACTTTTCCTTTCTTAACATGTCATACAATTTTAATCTAAAAGAAGTTGATTAAAAATAAACTTGTAAGGGAAGCTTCTTGGAAATAATGTTTTAAAAATCCATTCATGCCGTATAAGTTAAAAAAAACATTCTTCTCATACTTTTGTCAGAAAAGTCAAAAAAAGTACCTCGTACGAAAAACGACAAAAGATTCCTTTCATATATTTTACTAAAAACTCACCAAAGGGTAAAATAGGATTTAAAAAATTGTAAGTGAATATAAATAATATTACATATTGAGGAAACATGGATGTGGATGATAAAATACACCCCAGTAAATACTAAAGTATAAACAATCTAGGATAAAAATGAGATTGTGATATTTCCCTTACCTTAGGTCCGATTTTCTTTGTACGTGTCCAAAGCTCCTGTATAATGGTTTAAATAATGTTATTGATGTATTAAAAAATCATACATATTGATATGATATCTTATATGGTCATATTCTTAGCTTCTTATTAGTAATATTTCATTGTTACTTGTTACTCGGGTCTTTATTGCCTTTTGTTCTTATGCGTGTTTTGCCGAATAAATTCTTATTCTTATTTTAAGGTTATAGATACCTTATACCCAGAATGTTATTAGTGTAACATATATCATATTTATTCATTCAATTCATTTATATAATTACTATGTAATGATGATCATGTAGAACGAGTCGCATCACATCGTGGAGACGGTATTCCGTACGTACGCACGAGCGATGATATTGTTCTCATGATCGTGGAATTGTATTTAAGTGTATTTATACTATTTCAGTATCAATAACGCTTTATAATAATTATATATAGATAGTAATTACACCATTATACCCATCCTTGTATGCTGATGGTGGAAAATAGATTACACCACGGCGTGGAGACGGTATTCCGTACGTACGCACGCGCGATGATTTCATTTTTCCATAGGATGGACAGATGGTGAATTAGTGTTGTTTCATATTTATAATAACATATCAGTATGTAATTAATACTGATGTTATTACTTTATCATGAAACAACAAAAGAAGAAGAAGTTGAAGAAGAAATAAATTGAAAAGATCGGTAATGGATATTACCTCTTCTTTTAAACGCCTCTTTGAATCCTCCACTTAGGGAACTAAGATTGGTCTTTGAATAAGGCCAGGACCTCTAGAATTAATCTAGGGAAGTTTATAAGGGATTTTGGCAGGGGATGGCCGAGCTTGAGTGCTCAAATTGGTTTGAGGAGGAGGGGGAGGAGGTGCCCATTTATAAGGGAGGAGAGGGGCACCTTAGGAATATCTCAAAATATTATTTTATATTAAAGTCAAAATCGGTTTATAATGGTTCCAAAGGGTCTTATTTCGAAGGTAAAGTGGGGATGGGTCGGAATAATATAATCCAATAGGATTTAGACAAGTTTAGGTTATTATTTTAACCTTATCAATTAGATTTAACTCTAAGTTAAATAATTTAACTTTTACCGTGTCTTTTTGTTTTCTTACACTATATGGTTAATACACTTACTATAACATGCCAAACTAACCCCAAGTTGTTTATTATTAATATATATCTCCTTATCTAAGTCATTTGGCCGATCATTAGATTTTTAGGAATAAAATAACAATTAATAATATAATATTTGATTTAAAAACTATTTTGTGTCAATTTTGACGCTATTTGATATATAATTTTTGTGAAAGTCATAACAGAATTATATGTTCTAAAAAAGTTGATTAAATCAACACTAATATATCATAGTAGCCTAGAAAATTAGTGGAATTCATAAAAAGTCTCAAATTACCTTTATTTGAGCATTTATAACATCAATAATGTTAACATTTCCTTAAAAGGGTAATTACTGCATAATCGTTGTGTCATAAATAAATTAATTTATTTAATGTCTAAAAATTATAAATAAAATATCATTATGTAGGAAAACTTTTTAGCTTTCTAATGAATATTTATAGTCGAATTTATCTGATGTATAACCACATATTAAAAATGTTTTAGTTATTAAACTTTGATTTTAACTACTTTAACTATTCATTAAATAAAATAATATTAAATGTCATAATCTAATATAAGTGGACCTAAATGGTCATATTATATTCATAAGGTTGTTTTTGGTCGAATTACACTTATCCAATATAATTAGGACATGTTTTAGGGTAATAGTAATATCATATTTACCCTTAGTTACCCAATTTACTATTAACCGCGGTAAAAAAAGTAAAAAGTTACTATTCACCAAAAAATTATTTTTATCTCATTGAACCACATTTTATTTACTGACATCAACCGTGTCTCTCGGATTTTTGAAATTCCACTCACAGAAGCGGTAAAATTAAGTTTTATGAAAAATTTAGTTTTTTTAACTACCACTTAGTGGTTTCACTATTCATCAAAAATTGAATGTTTTCAAAAAAATACCAAAAATTAGGCCTAAGATATTTTTGATATTATGTACTCAAAAATGATTTCTATTTTACCAAATTCAAAACATATCAGTTGCATTAATTAATTTAAAAATTAATTCCTGTCGTCAAAACAAATAGCGTGTTCTTAAGAGATAATAACTATCAAAAGATTGACACTTGTTTATGTCTGGTTTAAATGTGAAATTACATCCAATGACCAACATTGTATTAAATTGTAAAAATATATTCTAAATATAATTTAAAACCACTCAAATTAATAATTTATCACTATTAATTATTTCTATTTAAAAAGTTGTTTTTAATTAAAATTTAGTAATTTTCACTATTCATCAAAATATGAAAGTTATCCGAAAATCACCAAAATTTCACCCTAAGCTAATTTCGATATTATGAATCCAAAAATGATTTCCATTTTGAAAAATAAAATTTACAAAATTTCAAAAAGTGGTTTTTACTATTCGTAATGGCTAGTTTTAATAATATTTTAATAGCATATTGTTGTTTAGTGAAACTCGTTATTGCGTACTACACACGCTATCGAGGAAGGTCGCGATTGCGTGTAATAAAAGAAAAGTCAAGGATGTGTGTTGTGCAAGGTCCTTTTGGTGTAGCGTATAACAAAAGACATTAATGAAATTAAAAAGAATATTTTTCATAAAATCTCGGGCTGTTACACTTAATTACCCTATTTTCTTTTAACCGTGGTAAAAAAAAGTAAACAGTTACTATTCACCAAAAATTATTTTCATCTCATTGAACCACATTTTACTAACTGAAATCAACCGTGTCTCTCGGATTTTTGAAATTCCACTCACAGAAGCGGTAAAATTAAGTTTTATGAAAAATTCATTTTTTTACTACCACTTAGTGGTTGCACTATTAATCAAAAAATGAAAGTTTCCAGAAAAATACCAAAAATTTGGCCTAAGGTATATTTGATATTATGAACTCAAAAATGATGTCTATTTTACCAAATTCAAAAAATATTAGTTGCATTAATTAATTTAAAAATTAATTCCCGTCGACAAAGCAAATAGCGGTAAAATTAAGTTTTAAGAAAAATTCAATTTTTTTACTACCACTTAGTAATTTTCACTATTCATCAGAATATGAATGTTATCCGAAAAGTACCAAAATTTCACCCTAAGCTAATTTCGATATTCCGAATCCAAAATTGAAGTCCATTTTGAGAGATAAAATTTCTAAAATTATAAAAGGTGGTTATTATTATTCATAACGGCTAGTTTTAATAATATTTTAATAGCATATCGTTGTTTAGTGAAACTCGGTATTACGTACTACACACGCTATCGAGGAAGGTCGCGATTGTGTTTAATGCAAGGATAGTCAACGATGCGTGTTGTGAAATCTCCTTTTGGTGTAGTGTACAACACAAGACATTAATGAAATTAAAAAGAATATTTTTTATAAAATCTCGGGGTGTTACATGTATCCTAACTAAATCCATGTCCATGGATTTCTCTTGGCATGTTCAATTGTATGAATTACAAAATGAGTAGTCAAGCACATGGTTTAATGGAACATGCATGAAACCCGATTGATTAGAGATATCAGGACAAAATGATTATATGACATGGTATGCGTTCGTATGAGGTGAAATGTCATTGTGACATCAACTTCATTGTCTTGGATTTCTTGACCCATTGTTGGACAATAATCTTGGTCTTTTGGAATTCCATCCTAATGCCAATGAGAAATATTCCTTTAGGGTAACATACTAAGTGTAGAAAGTATCTCAGTTAAATAATTTATTTATTTAACAAGTTGAGTAAATATTATTCCTAGATTTGGATTAACAATTATTTATGTATTCATGATCGCATTTATTTCATCGCTAGTTATTCAAGAGAATATATTGATGATAGAATATTTATTTATAACATAATAATGCAGTTATATATAATTAATGAATAAATAATCATTAATCAAGTCCTAGTAAGAATTGAGGAGGATTGGAGGACCGTGTTATGGGTTCCATGAGAAATAATATTAAATATTATTTACTTAAATAATATTTAAATAAAATGTGAAAGTTAAGAACATGTCATTGAAATAATAGCATTGATACTATTATTCAACATGAGGTTTCACGTGTAATAATATATTATGTAACAGAAATTTTGCTAATTATTTTTCATTAAAAATTGAATTAAATTCCACATTATGTTATTATTCACTAAATTAACCAAGGTGTGATTTGACCGACTGACCAAATTGTTTTGTCCAAGACATCCTTGGAGAAAAGACCTCGATCCAAGAGAACTCTTCTTCCTCCAAGAACAATCTCAAGAACAAAATAGATCCTCCTCCATCAGATCAAGGAGAACGCTTTGGAAGTGATTTTCAAGGAGAACAAAGGATGACATCACAAGCTTAAGTATTATCCATACTAGAACCCGAATACCCCTTCGGGGAAATCGAGAGATATGTGGCGCACATATGACAACCCTGCTTTTTATTACAACTTAAACATGCTTTATTACATGAAACATCACTTGATACAACAAAGAAGATCGAGAGGTTTAGTGTCTTTGGGTCTTAGGATCATTCACTAGTGCAGAAAACGTTTTTTACGTCGGTTATTTTTTATTATTTACGTCGGTTTTTAGGCGACGTTAATACGGACGACGTTATAAATAACGTTTTTTACGTCAGTTATTTAAAACCGACGTAATATCCCTAACATCACGGTGGTTATCACGTCGGTTCATATAATAACCGACGTGATAAATATGCGCGGGGGGCTTTATCACGTCGGTTCTTACCTAAACCGACGTGATAAAAGGCCTGGGATATCGTTTATCACGTCGGTTATGTCATAACCGACGTGATAAACCCTTCCCCTGGCCTATTATAACGTCGGTTATTTAGGAAACCGACGTGATAAAAAGGCCTGGGAAACGTTTTAGCACGTCGGTTATTCAATAACCGACGTGGTAAATCGATTCCCAGGCCTTTTATCACGTCGGTTATATTAAGAACCGACGTGATAAAATCCCCCGGGAACGGTTTATCACGTCGGTTCTAGAAAAAACCGACGTGATAAACCCCTACCGATTTATTTACCACGTCGGTTATTTTATAACCGACGTGAAAGAAATTATTATTTTTTTAAATAATTGCACTGCTCTCACCAAAAAGCAACCAGAAACCAAACAAAAATAGCCATGCCAGCCCTCCCCCAAGCCCCAACTGAACCCCACCCTCATCTATACCCACCTAACAACCTGGACAGCCCTCCCCCACCCACAACCCTTGGACACCCCTCCCATATCCCTTGGATAACCTCCACCCCTTGGACACCCCCCCACCCTCATTTACACCCCCAAGACCCCTAGTACAGCCTCAAACACCCATTGGACACCCCCCACACCTTGACAGCCCTCCCAGACCCCTTGGACACCCCCCCCCCTCATTTACACCCAACCTGCCCCTTGGACACCCCCCCACCCCTTCGACAGCCCCCCCACCCAAATTTACACCCCCCGAACACTAGGACAGCCCCAAACACCCCTTGGACACCCCTCCCATATCGCTTGGACACCCCCCCACCCCTTGGACACCCCCCTCCCCTTGGACAGCCCCCCACCCCCTGGACACCCCCCACCCCTTGGACAGCCCCCCCACCCCCTGGACACCCCCCCACCCCTTGGACAGCCCCCCACCCCCTGGACACCCCCCCGACCCCTTGGAAACCCCCCTACCCCTTGGAAACCCCCCCATCCCCTTGGACAGCCCCAAACACCCCTTGGACACCCCTCCTATATCCCTTGGACACCCCCCACCACTTGGACACCCCCCCACCCCTTGGACAGCCCCCCCCCCCCCACCCTCATTTACACCCAACCGACTCCTTGGACAGCCCCAAACACACCTTGGACACCCCTCCCATATCCCTTGGACACCCCCCGCCCCTTGGACACCCCCCCACCCTCATTTACACCCCCCCCCCGACCCCTAGGACAGCCCCAAACACACCTTGGACACCCCTCCCATATCCCTTGGACACCCCCCAAACACCCACCCACCCCCTTGGAACCTCTCCCCCCATACCAAAATCCAGACCAGAAAAACCATCAACAGTAGACCAAAACAAGAAGTAGAGAAAAATTAAACATTCACTTATATAACATTCAAAACTTACAATGTCAACTTCAAAAAAAACTAAATCCAACCTAAACGACTACGAAATACACAATTACATTGACAATATTCAAAATTACATTTTACATTACAAACAACTAAAAGTCAATCAAACCTGTAAAATAATTTGACCACTCCACTTGTAAGTGTTTGATATCTTCAGCAGTAAAGGGTTGAGGGTCATCAAAAAGCTACAAAGGAAAAGGATAGTAGTCAACGTGTATAATGAATAAATCAAATTGAAATATTATTAGAAAAAGGAAATCTTACCAGGTCAAAACTCAGAACTGTCCCAGTTGTTATTATTTCATACATAAATCTTAACATGTAATATCCGCATTCGATGATGCCTTGTTGCTCATGACATTTCTGTTTGAATGAGTGTAAATTCAATATATTATTTTTATGTAATAAATCAAAATGTACAAATTATAAATGGATATTTACCTTCGCATGTACATATTTGATCTTGTAATTCCTTTTCTTTGCGCTTTTTCGAAAGTGGACCCATGCCCTGTTAGAAAATAATACGAATGGGGTAAATTTAAAATTCATTATAATATATAAAACTATTGTGAAATTGAAACTTACGTTTCCAATATATTCTTAAAACTTTCTCGCACATCATCATGGAGAGAGCATATCCAATAAAGTGTTTTCTCCCTAGGGCAAAAAACCCCTAACATCCAATGATCCCTGAGAAAAGGAAATTTAACGTTAGTGGTTTTTTATGTTAAAAGATAATTAACTCTTTGAGAGGGATGTGTTTCATACCTCTCACAAAAAGGCATCATCCAACACTGTGTGATTACATTATTTTCAAATCTATCAGCAATATAAAGCATTCTTTGTTCCTCATCCAATGCACATGCTTCAGGGGAAATCAATTGTGGGTCCACGAATCCATATACATCTGTCAGCTCATTCCTCTCACAAATTTTATACATATACCTAATACAAAGCAGACATAAGTATACATTTTTAATAAATATAACGCAAGGAAAAGGAGTTAAGACTTACATGATAAACATTTGCACCACGTTGATGCCCAACTTATCTCCAGTGACAAACTCCATGATATCAGTTTTCATAATCCCCACACATAGTTCACGTCCACAGACATGAGCTTCCATTGTAAAGTCATAATGATCCGCCAACAAATTTGAATATCTTGACAATTTGTCAAGACTGCTAGTATCTGCATCTGATGTCATAGCTATCTGTCTTTGTTGTTGTCTATACAGTATTTCTTTACCTTTGAAGTATTCCTGTAAAAATAAATTGAAAAATATATTAGTTTTCAAATGATAAAACATTAATAAAAATATAAAATAAAAGATATAACATCCATACCTCTATGGTAATGAGTCGAAGAAGTCTGGATGGCCAAAGTAAAAAATGGCCGATAATATGTCCAACTGTCGTCACCTCATCTGTAGGTAATGGTATCCGAGCTGATCTATCTATAATATCATGTACAGTGACCCTCTGATTCTCTACCTCTAACTGTTGATGATGAACTGTATCTCCTATACAATATACCATCCCATATGCAACTATATGATGTTGAGGATCATCAACATACAACTCACAATAAGTAGGTAGCTGCGGCGGAGGAGGAGGATCAAAAATGGGGTCCGCAGGCTGAGGTGGGGGAGTGGGAGCTATTGGGAGAGGTGGAGTGGGAGCTGCACCATGAAATTGTCTTTGCAAGTCTGCAAACATTAACTGCACCGATGCTCTAATCTTGTCCTCCATTGTCGCATTAATATTATGGACTTCAGCCTCCAACGATTCTATTTTTTTTTATAAACTCCTTCAACGTTAGAAGTTGAGGAACGTGGCAACACTTTTCTTACCGATACACCTGCCGGATATCCTCTTACACGGCCAGGATGTTCGGGCTTTCCCAATGCCACAGATAAAATATCTTCCCTCCCAGATGGTGTAAATGTCCCCTGTGAACTCTGCTCCTCAAGAGAGTCCTGTAATAAGTAATTGAACTTTTCTATAATGATTGGAAATATATGACGAAAATAGTAAACTTAAATAAATAAAATAGATATCTTACAATCCTCTCAACTACGAGTCTCGATTCTTCCGAAAGATATTGTCCTTTTTTTCCCTTCCGAGCTCTTTTCCATTTCTCATGTCTAGATGGAGGGGATGGAGGGGCCACCTCTCCAGAGCTTGAAGACTCAGCTCTTAGTTGTTGCAATTTTTCTGCCATCATTTGTTCTTCCAATAATGCATACCCTCCCCGAGATAAACTATGAGGGTATACATTTTTAGATTGGATCTCTTGATGAGCTTTCCTTGTTTGCTGTAAATTAAGAATAAGTAATCATTAACAAAACAATAATAAGATCATTTATATAAGAAAGCTTATAAAAGTTTACATTGCCCTTACCAAAAATGATTCTTTTCTTCTACTTTCAAAAAATTGTCTCCATGTGTCTTCATCTATAAAAGGATATATACGACATGGATTCTCACGACTCCTATGACCATAAATGAAATCAGATGAGAGGGTAGATTTGAAATCCCTCCATCTCCTAGCAGCCAAAGATAAGCATTTCTTCCTGACTCCTCCAGTGTCAGGAATATCAAATGTCATCTGATAAAAAAGAGGTTAAAAATATTATATATACTAGAAACATTTAAAGAACAGTCAAACAATAGCAAAAGATCTTACCAAGATGGTCTCCCACAGCTGAGAAATTATCGCCTTATCCACACTTCTCCAATCATCATAGATAATGCTTACTTTTCTCTTAGCCTGAGTTGCTACAAAACCCTTAAAATCTTTAGCATTTGGACCTCTAGGAAGATCATCCTCATCAAACTCCACGACTATCCTCTCCTCCTTCGTACGGGCAAGTGATAATTTTGGTAAACGTGTGCACCCACGCTTACCAACCTTTGAACTCTTTTTCGTAATAGGAGCATGTGAATGTTCCTCCCCAGATGTATGACCAATATGCTCATCTCCAGAATCATGTGGCTGATCAACTGATTGATCTGTCATTTTCCTTCAAATCAAAAAAACAAACATTAGTTCACAAATAGAAAAGTGTACTAAATTACATAATAGTAAACATCGGTAATATGGTAAGCATGTTAAACAATGATAAACATGGTAAACACAGGCAAAATGTTGCCAAGGAGTTGGCATAAGACAGCTGAAAAGTGGAATCACTGATGCCACCGGCCGGCCGCTGGCTCACCACCGGCCGGCCGGTGGACCAGACAGCCTTCCTCTGTCTGGACCACCGGCCGGCCGCTGGATCACCACCGGCCGGCCGGTGGACCAGAGCCTTCCTCTGTCTAAACCACCGGCCGGCCGCTGGCTCCTCACCGGCCGGCCGCTGGTGATCCAGACAGAGAGGAAGGCTCTCTGTCTGGTCCACCGGGCGGCCGGTGGTGATCCAGCGGCCGGCCGGTGGACCAGACAGAGAGCCTTCCTCTCTGTCTGAACCACCGGCCGGCCGCTGGCTCAACACCGGCCGGCCGCTGGTGATCCAGACAGAGAGGCTCGGTCTCTGTCTGGACCACCGGCCGGCCGCTGGCTCAGCACCGGCCGGCCGGTGGACCAGACAGAGAGCCTTCCTCTCTGTCTGAACCACCGGCCGGCCGCTGGCTCAACACCGGCCGGCCGCTGGTGATCCAGACAGAGAGGAAGGCTCTGTCTGGTCCACCGGCCGGCCTGTGGTGAGCCAGCGGCCGGCCGGTGGTTCAGACAGAGAGGACCGGTTGCCGGTGCGCCCAGGACTTCTCTTCTTTACGGTTTTTATTGTTTTATCGTTTTGGTTTGATACATATTTTAATAAGTAAAAAATTTACAGTATCTAACATTATATGAAAAAACTAAATGTAAACAAGAAATAAACTTGTGTTACCTGTAATTTTAGGAATGAACAGTTGGATTGTTTTCCCAAATTCCTTCGTCGTGATCGTTCCTTATGGCACAAACCATGTCTTCAACATACTCATCATTATGTTCTGTTAATCTTTCCATGGAAGTAGGGATCTCACATAAATCAGCATCTTCATCAAATTCATCCTCACCAACATATTGGTTTTTCCCTTGTAAAACAACAGCCCACTGCATATCTGATTGATCTACTACATAGAAAATTTGTTTGGCATGTGTTGCCATTATAAAAGAATCAGCTGTGTCTTCCAATCTATTCAGATTAACAAGTGTCATTCCAAATTCATCGTGTCTGACACTGTTGTTACCGATAAACCATTTACAGTTAAAAACGGGAACTTTAATTTTAAAGTAATCAGCCTCCCATATGTCTTCAATCACTCCATAATATGCACTTGATGCCGAAATTGGGTTTCTGTCCTTAGCACTCGAAAAATGCATTGCTTCTGCAAACACCAATACACCACTATTCTGAACTGCACTTCTGTTGTCCTGAGCTTTCGTATGAAATGTATAGCCATTAATGTCATAAGCGGACCATGTTATCACATTTAAAGATGGACCACCCACTATCCATTTTAATGTCTCTGATACATCTGATCTACCAAGCAAGGTCTTCTTAAACCATGGCAAAAAAGTTTTGTTGTGCTCATTCAAAATCCACATTTCTTTCTTCTTTGTATGACATTGTTTCAACTCATTAATATGCAATGTGATATACGGTTGAACATCAGCTATGTTATTCAAGATGTATGATTCTAACTTCTTCATATGTTCAGCTGACAGTGATTTGACTTTCAAGCCACGAATCCCCTTTCCCTCATTATTAACCCGTTCATGGCGAGATGGAGGCAAACCTATATGTTGCGTCGTAGCCAAGTAACTCGTACAAAACTATGCTACCTCCTCAGAAATATACTTTTCAATAATGGAGGCTTCAGGTCGATATGGATTTTTAACATATCCCTTTAATATTTTCATATACCTTTCAAAAGGATACATCCAACGAAGATATACAGGTCCACAAAGCCTTATTTCTCGAACCAGATGAATCAGTAAATGCACCATCATATCAAAAAAAGTTGGAGGAAAATACATTTCCAAATGACAAAGTATAATAATTGCATCCTTTTCCAAAATGTTCAAAGCATTCACATCAATCTCCTTGTTGCAAATTGAATTGAAAAAATAACACAACCTCATTATAGTCTTTCTGACACGGATGGGAAATATTCCACGCAGTGCAACTGGTAGAATTTGTTGCATCATGACATGACAATCATGTGATTTCATACCTATCAACTTCAAGTCTTTCAATGAGACAAAATTTTTTACATTTGAAGAATAACCTTGAGGCACTTTGATATCATGAAGACACTGACAGAAGCTACTTTTCTCCCTCTTCGATAATGTATGACAAGCCGGGGGAAGAAATGTTCGTCTTCCTTTAGGAGTGGGAGCTAACTCCAAACGTATTCCCATTGACAGTAGGTCTAACCTTGCATTCAACCCATCTTTTGTCTTTCCTTTAATATCTAGCAATGTTCCGATCAAAGAATCACAGATATTCTTCTCCACGTGCATGACATCAATATTATGTTTGACTTCATGATACCTCCAATATGGTAGCTCAAAAAATATTGACCTTTTCTTCCAAATATGTCTATCATTACCAGATTTCTGTGTCTTTCCCAATGTCACATCAAGGTTTTTCACCCTCTCAAAATACAATTCTGGGGATAAAGGTTGAGGAGCAGTATCAAATTCTTGTGAGCCATTGAATGCCTTTTTTAGTCTTCTATAAGGGTGATCCATAGGCAAAAACTTTCGATGACCCATGTACACTGTTTTCCTCCCATGATGCAATTGACAATATGACGTCTGTTGTTCGCAAATTGGACATGCTTTATGCCCTTTAACACTGTATCCAGACAAATTTCCATATGCTGGGAAGTCATTTATAGTGAATAGAAGCACTGCATGCAGTTGAAAATATTCCATTTTATAAGAATCATACACCCTAATACCATCAGCCCATAAAAGTTTCAAATCATCAATCAGCGGTGACAAGTATACATCAATATCATTGCCGGGTTGCTTTGGACCAGAGATCATGATACTCCACATGACATATTTGCGCTTCATACAAACTTCAGGAGAGAGGTTGTAAATTACCAATAAAACAGGCCATGAACTATGTGTGCTACTGAGGGTTCGGTATGGATTCATTCCATCTGTGCACAAGCCTAGTCTTAGATTTCTAATTTCATTTCCAAATGTAGGGTACTGGGTATCAATTTTCTTCCATTGTGGACAATCAGCTGGATGACGTATTTTTCCATCACATACCCGCTCATCAGCATGCCATCTTAACCTTTTTGCATCATGTGAATTAGCAAATAAACGTTTGAAACGAGGAATTATAGAAAGATACCAAAATACCTTTGAAGGGAGCTTTGTAATCTCTACATCAGCTTGTGATTTTTCTTTCACCTTATACCGTGATGTCCCACATTTGGGACACTCTTTCAGAAATTCATATTCCTTCCTATATATAATGCAGTCATTCGGACATGCATGTATTTTCCTGTATCCCAATCCCATCGGGCATAATATTTTTTTGGCCTTATAATGTGAATCTGGAAGATCGTTATCTTTTGGAAGAATGTCTTTCATCAATTGTAGCAGCTCTGTAAAACTTCTGTCACTCCATCCATGTTTCGCCTTCAGGTTAATCAATCTTAACACCGCCGACAAAACCGTAAAATCTGTACAACCAGGATATAATGGTTTTTCGGCATCACCATATAGACGTGCAACTCTCGGTTCTATCTCAATTTGTTCTGCTACAATATCGCGAATCATTTCTTCAATTCCATCAGAGTTACCATCTTGCGATTCATTATCATCAGTGACATTCTGTCCAGTTTCGCCATGCCAAATCCAAGGGTTGTAACTCGGATTGAAACCATGACAAATCAGATGATCTTTTATCTCTCTACTTTTCAACTTCTTCATATTCAGACATTTCAGGCATGGACAGAAAAAAATGTCACTACTTGGAACATTTCGTTTAGCAAATTCCAAAAAGGCATCAACACCTTCCTCATATTCATTGCTCATTCGATGTGCCGTAATCCAACTTCGACTCATTATTACCTATAACAAATAGAAAAAATATATATATTTTTTAGATAAGACAAATATATGTTTATATGAAAAAAATCATAATTTGAATATAACAATTTTGAAATATAAAACAAATCGATGTGTAAACCCCCCTGGACACCCCCCGACCCCTCTGGACAGCCCCCCACCCCTCCTGGACACAACCCCCCACCCCCGACCTGCTTGGACACCCCCCTGGACACCCCCCAACCCTCTGGACAGCCCCCCCACCCCTCCTAAACACCACCACCCACCCCCTACCCCCTTGGACACCCCCCTGGACACCCCCCAACACCCACCCACGCCCTTGGACAGCCCCCCACACCCACCCACCCCCTTGTAAACCCCCCTGGACACCCCCGACCCCTCTGGACAGCCCCCCGCCCCTCCTGGACACCACCCCCCACCCCCTACCCCCTAGGACACCCCCCTGGACATCCCCCAACCCTCTGGACAGCCCCCCCACCCACCCGGACAACCCCAAATACCCTCTGGAGAGGCCGCCACCCACGTGGATAGCCCCCCACACCCATCCACCCCCTTGTACACCCCCCTGGACACCCCACCGACCCCTCTGGACAGGCCGCCACCCCCTTGGACAGCCCCCCACACCCACCCATCCCCTTGGACACCACCCTGGACACCCCCCGACCCCTCTGGACAGCCCCCGACCCCACTAGAAAGCACCCCCACCCCTCCTGGACACAACCCCCCACCCCCGACCTGCTTGGACACCCCCCTGGACACCCCCCAACCCTCTAGACAGCCCCCCCACCCCTCCTGGACACCACCCCCCACCCCCTACCCCCTTGGACACCCCCCTGGACACCCCCCAACACCCACCCACACCCTTGGACAGCCCCCCACACCCACCCACCCCCTTGTAAACCCCCCTGGACACCCCCGACCCCAAATCCATGCACCTATGCCATGGTTGTGTGTGAATAAAGTAGTAACAACTGTAAAAGGGCAACCCATCCAAATGGACACGCCCCAACCCTCTCGGGGATTTATAGAAAACGATGAAAAATTAGTGAAATCATAAAATTACTCAATATTGCAAGTCGAACAAATAGATCTAGGGATGATAAATAAGATTATGGTGCCAAAACGAGTTAAAAGGGTTCGCAATCGAAGAATCTTAGCTAGTTTCAACAAAAAAATCACAACACATATATATTTACTATCCGCGAAAAAAAACGAACGAGTGGGAGGATTACCTGAGTGCTGCGAGTTTAGATGATTGATCCGAGGAGATTAAATATGAGAAACGATGATCGCAAAACGAATCTAAACCAACGAAATGCACGAGCCGATTCGGGTTTACGCGCGAGAGAGACGAGTCGCGACTGTCGAAGGTAAACTCGCGAATGACAATCCACGGGTCTGGGTAAATTTTTAAATGAGTTATCACGTCGGTTATTCAATAACCGACGTGATAATTGTTTTAAAAACATGTATGACGTCGGTTATTTCAATAACCAACGTAAAAACCTTCCTCCGATTCATTTTTTACGTCGGTTATATAATAACCGACGTAACAAATGGCTCAAAATCCGCGTTTTTTTACGTCGGTTATGTAATAACCGACGTCAAAAACATCTGCGGATTCTTTTTTTACGTCGGTTATTTTAGAACCGACGTAAAAAAGCCTTCAAAAACCGCGTTTGTTACGTCGGTTATTCAATAACCGACGTCAAAGGGCCTTCGAAAACCGCGTTTGTTACGTCGGTTATAAAAATAACCGACGTAAAAAACGAAGCCGCGCGATTAATAACGTCGGTTATAAAAATAACCGACGTTAAATGTGTACCGAACACAGGTTTTTACGTCGGTTAAGAAATAACCGACGTAAAAAACCTCGTTTTACATATTATGACGTCGGTTTTATATAACCGACGTAAAAAATGGTGACGTAAAAAACGTTTTCTGCACTAGTGATTACATAAAAACTTTAAACTTGAAATACAACATCCTTATTGAAAACTTCCTTTACATGACCACTACATTCCTTCGTACTTAGCAATGCATGGGATAACCTGAGGACATGCATAAGAAAAGGGTGAGCTATAAAGCCCAGTAAGGGAGTACACAATGAATAACATGAGGAGTACAATACATGGTAGGCAATAGGCATATCAATAGAGAAAAAGAGAGACATGAACATAAAGGCATGATAAAGCATGATAATCAAAACATGGAAATGTGGCAACAACACTTAACATTGAATTAGCATGAGCCAAGGCTCATTGCACATGGAGCATGAGTAAACCCTCATTGCACTTGAAGCACGAGTAAACCCTCATTGCACTTGAATTAGCATGAGAAAACACTCATTGCACATGACGTATCATGATACTATACTTTACCCAATGCATTGGAGCGCTATCAGGGCGCACCCTTCTTAAACATTTCATTTCATGCATAAGTGTGCCACATGGATCATAAAACATGGATTCATAAAACATAATCATTTATTCCACGATAAAGGAATGTGGAATTCATACATGAAACTTTACAATCAATAAGTAAATGTGCATAAAGGTGAATACCCTTGATGGATAAATGGGCATGGTATTCACTACACAATGATATTGGCTTAGAAAATCGGTGTGATTTCGGCAGCGTAACGGCATGACATAAGAATTCATAAAAAAGGATGATGAGAGAGAAAGGGGTTCCTCATCATATTTTAATGTAATGGACAGTAAGAAGGTCATATAGATACATGTCACAACAATTGAAAAGGAATTTAGATTCATGATACAAAAGTATTGCTTGAATATAAAATAGGAGAAAAAGGTTCCTTTCGGAATTTCGGCATAGTAACGGGTGTACATGGGAGGCATTTAATGAGAGAGAAAGGGGTCTCCCATCATTCAAACAATAAGAGGGCAGTATGGGAGAGGTGCGAAACCATACCCCAACATTCATAAATGAAATTAAAAGGGCAATACAACTTAAAGAAAATTGACAAAAATGAGAAAGGAAGAAAAACCCTTACTTGGAAGTGTGCTTCCAAAGGCTAGAGAGAGGCTTGTGAGAGGCTTCTTGGGAGCTTGGGGCACCTTGAGAGGATTCTAGAGAGAGTAGGGCAGAGGTTGGACGAACTTCAAGGGCTTTGGGTGAGGAGGAAGTGGGAGCTTGGGTGGGTTTATATAGGAAAGGTGAGAGAATTCTTTATTATTTAGGTTTGGGACCCCTTATATTAAAATAATCCAAACCACAAACCATCCCATGGTATTTGCCCATGGTTTACGGAAAAGGAAAGAGGAAAACAATATTTTAAAAGGCCAAGGTCCGAACTTATTAAAAAATTAGGGTTTCTTATGTGGAGGTGAGTCACACTCCCATGGAAATTAATTTAAAAAGGCAAAGTGTTGAATAAGTCTTGAGGGCTCCATTAATGCTTTGAAAAGTGAGTCAAACAAACCCAAAACCTCATTATTTTAATCATAAAACACATATTGTCCGAACATAAGGATTATGGTATTTTATTACATCACCATTGGGTCATTATGATGTCATAAAACACATTATATATTTAAATGGTATTTAATTTTTACCCAAAAATTTGACTATCTCAGAAAATTATGAAAAATTCACCGTTGGATAATTTCGACGTCTTGATTCCAAAAATAATATTTATTTTATCTAAATAATTTTCTAAATATGTGAATTTTCACTTTTAAAGTAAAAACCGACATTTATAAAAAATTCACGGGTTTTGACAGAAATGGCTTTCAAACCTTAATAAAAATTTTAATTGCATTCATAAAATTATAAGATCATTTATATTTAAGAAAAATTAATTTAATATTAATAATAATATTTTATTAAAATATTATTTAATTCAAAAATCCAATAATTTAATAAAATATAATTCTTAATTAAATAATAACTAAAAACACCATTTGTACTTTAAAAACTAATTACAATGTATCAAACATGACTAGAAATTATATTCATTATTATATACAAAAATAATGTACATGAACATGGTGCTACTTATTTGTTACATAGCCCCTTAAAATAGCCACATAAGAACTAAGGGTAAGGTGTGCGATGGTGACAGACTCTTGGGGTTGCTCGAATAACATCGCTCGAGTGGTAATCTCTATCAACTTCCATTTTTCCCGTAGACGATCACGTTCGAGCTTGACTTGATGAAGCTCAGCTTGGGATTGGTCAAGGGAAAAGCCCAAAGACGCCACCTCCTCTCCGAGCTCCGACAAATGGGCTTCGTAAGGGGCAATTCTACTGGATGAGGCCATCGCTTCCTTTGTCTGAGTAAAAAATTGGTTCGTTAAAGCCTTATATTTAAACTACCCAGATGATCACTGTTCAACGGCTATAAAAGTAACGGTCACAAATCTTAACATAAAACTAAAGAAGTTGACATCTTATAAAAAACATTTTTCATAAAGAAACATTTAACTGGATCAAGAGGGATTTTCCAATAATGAAACTTTGGGTCGTTACAACATTCCCCCCTTAAGAAGTTTCGCCCTCGAAATTTTTCCTTTTCCCACACTAAAACAAATGTGGGTAACTCAGCTTCATCATATCCTCCGACTCCCAAGTTGCTTCTTCAAACTTGTGGTTTCTCCACAAAACCTTGACGAGGGGCATTGTCTTATTTCGTAGAACTTTTTCTCTACGATCTAAGATCTTCACTGGTTGCTCCTCATAAGAAAGATCGTCTTCTAATTGTACCACCTCAGAAGAGAGTACATGTGAAGGGTCTGGTATGTACTTCCTTAAGAGGGATACATGGAAGACATCATGCACCTTGGCCATAGTAGGTGGAAGTGCTAGTCGATAGGCCACATCCCCAACACGATCAAGAATCTCGAATGGGCCGATGTACCTTGGACTTCCCTTTCTTTCCAAACCTCATGACCTTCTTCCACGGAGATATGCGTAAAAACACCATGTCTCCGACTTTAAACTCAAGGTCTCGTCGACGATTATCTGCATAACTCTTCTGTCGACTTTGGGCTGCCTTGATATGCTGCTGAATGGTTTTCACCTTCTCCACCATTTCTTCGACCATTTCTGGTCCAAGCAGCTTACGTTCACCGACATCATCCCAACATGTCGGTGTTCTACACCTTTTCCCATACAGGGCTTCATATGGTGCCATTTGGATGCTCGAGTGGAAACTATTATTATAAGAGAACTCAACTAGAGGAAGATGTTGATCCCATCCTCCTTTAAAGTCCATTGAGCACGCTCTCAAAATATCCTCAAGTGTTTGGATAGTCCGCTCAGATTGGCCATCAGTTTGAGGATGATAGGCCGTACTGAAGTTCAGTTCAGTATTCAGAGCATGTTGAAGACTCTTCCAAAACATAGAGGTAAATCTTGGATCTCGGTCAGACACAATAGATAGTGGTACTCCATGCAACCGTACAACTTCCCTGATATATATCTGTGCCAGTTGATCCAAAGAGAAATCCTCTCGAATAGCAATGAAGTGTGTAGTCTTTGTAAGACGATCCACAATAACCCAGATTGCATTGTTGCTTTTGGATGTCCTTGGAAGTCCAGTGACGAAGTCAATGGTGATGTTCTCCCATTTCCATTCTGGTATGGGCAATGGTTGCATCATCCCCTTAGACTTCTGCCTCTCTACCTTCACTTGCTGACACACCAGGCACTTTGATGTATATTCGGCGATCTCCTTCTTCATATTATCCCACCAAAAGTTATCTCGGAGATCTCGATACATCTTTGTGCTCCCTGGGAGAATAGAGAAATTTGAACTATGTGAATCATCCAAAAGTTCCTTCTTCAGCTCCGAACTTGATGGGACACATAGTCTTTTCCCAAACCGCACAATTCCTTCTTCATTAACATTAAACTCTGAGGATTTTCCCTTTTTGATAGCTTCCACTTTTTCTTGGATTCTCGCATCATCCTTTTGAGAATCCTTTAACCTTTCCAAAAGAGATGGTTGAGCAATCATTTGTGAAAGTATTGATGATGTTCCCTTCTTTATGATTCGCACGTCAATCTTCATCAAGTCTAAGAAGATTGGATCCTTCTCAATTCTCATCATTGATAGAATTGCTGGATCCTTTCTACTTAGGGCATCCGCCACCTTGTTCGCCTTCCCAGGGTGGTAATGTATTGAACAGTCATAATCCTTTATGAGCTCTATCCATCTTCTCTAGCGCATATTAAGCTCTTTCTGTGTGAATATATATTTAAGACTCTTGTGGTCAGTATATATCTCACATTTCTCTCCATAGAGGTAATGCCACCAGATTTTCAAGGCAAAGATCACCGCCGCCAACTCCAGATCATGCGTTGGATAGTTTCGCTCATGGATTTTCAACTGCCTTGAGGCATAGGATATCACTTTATCATTCTGCATCAGCACACATCCTAATCCCTTCTTCGAAGCATCACTGAATACCACAAAAATCTCCCCACTTGTGGGTAAAGTGAGCACAGGTGCAGCGATAAGCCTCATTTTCAACTCCTTGAAGCTTTCTTCGCATTCATCACTCCAAGAAAACTTTACTCCCTTTCGAGTTAGCTTGGTAAGAGGGTTGGACAATCGTGAGAAGTTTCTCACAAATCGTCGATAATATCCAGCTTACCCCAAGAAGCTACGGATATCAGTAACCGATGTTGGCCTCGACCATCCCTCAATTGCATCTGTTTTGGAGGGGTCCACATATATCCCATTGCTTGTGATGATATGGCCCAAGAATGAGACCTCCTTCAACCAGAACTCACACTTTCTGTACTTGGCATAGAGCTTCTCCTTGCGCAAAGTCTCCAGTACAGTTCTTAAATGCTCCTCATGGTCCTCCTTGGTTTTGGAGTATATTAGAATATCATCTATAAAGACTACCACAAATTTATCTAGGTAATCTCTAAAGACTCTATTCATCAAGTCCATGAATATTGCTGGAGCATTGGTGAGTCCAAAAGGCATTACTATGAATTCATAGTGCCCGTACCTTGTACGAAAAGCAGTCTTGGGGATATCTTCCTTCTTCACCCTTACTTGATAATATCCCGACCGCAAGTCGACCTTGGAGAAGTATTGTGCTCCACGCAGCTGATCAAACAAGTCATCGATTCTTGGGAGAGGATACTTGTTCTTTATCGTGATTTTGTTAAGTTCACGATATTCGATGCAAAGCCGCATTGACCCATCCTTCTTCTTGACGAAGAGGACTGGTGCACCCCATGGTGATGCACTTGGGCGTATAAACCCTTTATCCAGATTCTCCTGTAGTTGTTTCTTCAGTTCTTCAAGCTCAACCACAGCCATTCTATATGGAGTCTTGGGTATTGGTAGCGCCCCAGGTATAAGTTCAATTGAGAACTCAACATCTCTTCTTGGAGGAAGACCAGGAAGTTCCTCGGGAAATACTTCAGCGAATTCCCTCACAATAGGCATTTCTTCAAGGGTGGTTTCTTCCTTGGACTCAATCATCTGAGCCAGATATGCGTGCTCATAAGGCAGTAATATCCATGCTTGAGATGATGGAGCTAAAGGAGATTCATCTTCCTCCTGACACTTGTAAAGAATCGGGGGTCGATTCTCCATATGGAGTGTGATTTCCCTCTCCCGACAATTTATGTTGGCTCTATATAAGGAAAGCCAATCCATGCCAAAAATTGCATCAAATTCCACCAAAGGGAGTATGACGAGGTTCGCCGGGAAATTCAATCCACATATTATAACAGGGGAGGACTTATACTCATGGGATGCAATGATTGCCCCATTTGCCGTACTCACCGACATCTTTACTTCCATGATTTGTGGTGGTGCAGGGATTGTTCTACTAAACTTTTGAGATATAAAAGAATGCGTAGAACCTGAATCAAAAAGTACGTTCGCTATTCTTGAATGAATAACTAGTGTACCTGTCACCACTTCGTTGTCGGGGTTCACTTCGGCAGAAGTGATGGAAAAAGCTCTTCCTTGATGTCTTGGAGGTTGTTGATTGCCTCCGATAACCCTTGGATTAGGGCACTGATTCGCAAAATGACTTGGTTCTTTGAATTTGAAGCATTGAACAATGCGTTGAGGTTCGAATGGAGCGTTCAACCCCTCCGTCGCAGCCGCGGGTCCTTCTTTCTGACAGTTAACAGCTAGGTGCCCTTCTCTTCCACACATGAAGCATTTTCTTGTCCCCCTAAGGCAATTTCCAGGGTGCTTTTTTCCACACTTTTGGAAAGTGGGGTGCTGGAATTTCTTAGCGCCGTTGGATTTATCCATCGGACCACCAGCATTGAAGTCCACCTTCCGCTTCTTGTCCCCATGATACCCCTGTGATTCTCCGATCTCCATTTCAACCTTGAGGGCACATCGGACAATTTCCTCATAGCTGTCGAAGTCACGGATCGCTAATGCTTTCTGCAAGCTAGGCTTCATCCCACCAAAGAAGCGGTCAACCTTGCATTCGGGGGTAACGACAAAGCCGGAAGCGTATCGTGCAAGCCTTGTGAAGTTTGCCTCGTACGCTCCCACAGATTCCTCATCTTTCTGCTTGAGGGAAAGGAAGTCCCTTTCCATCTTAAGACGGAGGGTGCGTGAAAAATATTTATCGAAAAACATCTTCCGGAATACCTTCCATTATAAAGCCTCGATCTCCTCCTCAGGCTTTGTATTTTTGATCAATGTCCACCATTGATCAGCTTCACCCTCCATATGATAAGCCGCCAGGAGAACCTTCTCTTTTTCAGAGCATTGGAGGATGGAGAATATCTTTTCAATGGAGTTGATCCATTGTTCAGCAATCGTGGGATCGGATGATCCACTAAAAGTAGGAGGCCTTTGTCTCATGAAGCTTTCAATAGCGACTTGTTCATTCTTAGGGGGGGTTGAACGTTCCTCTTGACCAGTGTTTCTATTCAAAACTTGAGTTAGCTGAGAGAGAAGCGTGAAAAAGTTCGCGATTCCCGCTCCCATTGGATTGGGCATCTCATGAGTACAATCATCACACTGATCTTCACAACGGTTGTTAGCCCGAGTTCTCCTATTACCGGCCATTGGATGGAATAAAAGGAAAGTTAGGGGTAACACATAAAGGGTAATCCAAAGACAAAAGTTGATGACTTATAAATAAACTTTAATCTCTTTAACTCATGAGTCTATAGGATTCAATCCAGGTTTTTCATGATCTTCCTTCTAACATATACTCTTAGGGGCATTTTTCCCTTAATAAAGGTTCATACTAAGATTGTGAATTTATCAAAACATATCCCACGGGAGTGTCGTAACCAAGAGTGCAGCAAGGCCCGTTTTCGTGCACCAGTTCCAGTTCGAGTCTAGCTCAAAGCGGTGTTTTCGGGTTTTACCCCTAGGGTACATATGTGCCAGAGCCGCCTCTACCTGCTCGTATCCAGACAGGGATGTATTTGTTTGATAAAACACTTACTTAGTATTTACCAAAACTTAGGGATGTTTTTATTATCCTTAGTCTTGTATCTAAGGTTTTACTAGGGTTTCCTAATCCCAAAAAAACTAAACCTATCCTCTGATACCAACTATGACAACCCTGCTTTTTATTACAACTTAAACATGCTTTATTACATAAAACTTCACTTGATACAACAAAGAAGATCGAGAGGTTTAGTGTCTTTGGGTCTTAGGATCATTACATAAAAACTTTAAACTTGAAATACAACATCCTTATTGAAAACTTCCTTTACATGACCACTACATTCCTTCGTACTTATCATTGCATGGGATAACCTGAGGACATGCATAAGAAAAGGGTGAGCTATAAAGCCCAGTAAGGGAGTACACAATGAATAACATGAGGAGTACAATACATGTTAGGCAATAGGCATATCAATAGAGAAAAAGAGAGACATGAACATAAAGGCATGATAAATCATGATAATCATAACATGGAAATGTGGCAACAACACTTAACATTGAATTAGCATGAGCCAAGGCTCATTGCACATGGAGCATGAGTAAACCCTCATTGCACTTGAAGCACGAGTAAACCCTCTTTGCACTTGAATTAGCATGAGTAAACACTCATTGCACATGACGTATCATGATACTATACTTTACCCAATACATTGGAGCGCTATCAGGGCGCACCCTTCTTAAACATTTCCTTTCATGCATAAGTGTGCCACATGGATCATAAAACATGGATTCATAAAACATAATCATTTATTCCACGTTAAAGGAATGTGGAATTCATACATGAAACTTTACAATCAATAAGTAAATTTGCATAAAGGTGAATACCCTTGATGGAGAAATGGGCATGGTATTCACTACACAATGATATTGGCATAGAAAATCGGTGTGATTTCGGCAGCGTAACGGCATGACATAAGAATTCATAAAAAAGGCTGATGAGAGAGAAAGGGGTTCCTCATCATATTTACATGTAATGGAATGTAAGAAGGTCTTATAGATACATGTCCCAACAATTGAAAAGGAATTTAGATTCATGATACAAAAGTATTGCTTGAATATAAAAGAGGAGAAAAAGGTTCCTTTCGGAATTTCGGCATAGTAACGGGTGTACATGGGAGGCATTTAATGAGAGAGAAAGGGGTCTCCCATCATTCAAACAATAAGAGGGCAGTATGGGAGAGGTGAGAAACCATACCCCAACATTAATAAATGAAATTAAAAGGGCAATACAACTTAAAGAAAATTGACAAAAATGAGAAAGGAAGAAAAACCCTTACTTAGAAGTGTGGTTCCAAAGGCTAGAGAGAGGCTTGTGAGAGGCTTCTTGGGAGCTTGGGGCACCTTGAGAGGATTGTAGAGAGAGTAGGGCAGAGGTTGGACGAACTTCAAGGGATTTGGGTGAGGAGGAAGTTGGAGCTTGGGTGGGTTTATATAGGAAAGGTGAGAGAATTCTTTATTATTTAGGTTTGGGACCCCTTATATTAAAATAATCCAAACCACAAACCATCCCATGGTATTTGCCCATGGTTTCTGGAAAAGGAAAGAGGAAAACAATATTTTAAAAGGCCAAGGTCCGAACTTATTAAAAAATTAGGGTTGCTTATGTGGAGGTGAGTCACACTCCCATGGAAATTAATTTAAAAAGGCAAAGTGTTGAATAAGTCTTGAGGGATCCATTAATGCTTTGAAAAGTGAGTCAAACAAACCCAAAACCTCATTATTTTAATTAAAAAACACATATTGGCCGAACATAAGGATTATGGTATTTTATTACATCACCATTGGGTCATTATGATGTCATAAAACACATTATATATTTAAATGGTATTTAATTTTTACCCAAAAATTTGACTATCTAAGAAAATTATGAAAAATTCACCGTTGGATAATTTCGACATCCTGATTCCAAAAATAATATTTATTTTATCTAAATAATTTTCTAAATATGTAATTTTTCACTTTTAAAATAAAAACCGACATTTATAAAAAATTCACGGGTTTTGACAGAAATGGCTTTCAAACCTTAATAAAAATTTTAATTGCATTCATAAAATTATAAGATCATTTATATTTAATAAAAATTAATTTAATATTAATAATAATATTTTATTAAAATATTATCTAATTCAAAAATCCATTAATTTAATAAAATATAATTCTTAATTAAATAATAACTAAAAACACCATTTGTACTTTAAAAACTAATTACAATGTATCAAAAATGACTAGAAATTATATTCATTATTATATACAAAAATAATGTACATGAACATGGTGATACTTATTTGTTACATAACCCCTTAAAATAGCCGCATAAGACCTAAGGGTAAGGTGTGCGATGGTGAAAGACTCTTGGGGTTGCTCGGATAACATCGCTCGAGTGGTAATCTCTATCAACTTCCATTTTTCCCGTAGACGATCACATTCGAGCTTGACTTGATGAAGCTCAGCTTGGGCTTGGTCAAGGGCAAAGCCCAAAGACGCCACCTCCTTTCCGAGCTCCAACAAATGGGCTTCGTAAGGGGAAATTCTACTGGATGAGGCCATCACTTCCTTTGTCTGAGTAGAAAATTGGTTCGTTAAAGCCTTATATTTAAACTACCCAGATGATCACTGTTCAACGACTATAAAAGTAACGGTCACAAATCTTAACATAAAACTAAAGAAGTTGACATCTTATAAAAAAAACATTTTTCATAAAGAAACATTTAACTGGATCAAGAGGGATTTTCCATTAATGAAACTTTGGGTCGTTACAGCACATTTGGATCACGTCTAGAATATTATTATCCTTGGATTATAAATCTAAAGGAAGGCGCACCTCAGAACCTTGGACAGATGCATTATTGAAGAATGAATCACGTTAGAGGTTACTCTATAATTTAATTAAATTAATTATTAAAAAAAATAATGATCCTCTCCTCTTGGTTCTGGGTTCTCTATGTTTTCTTTTATCACTGATTCACTTCAGTAGATACTCGAGGTCATCATCGTATTGATTCCGGATTAAGTATTTATTATGGGAATTTTCAAATTTGTGTAAATTCCCATCATGTGCACCCGCTGCACCCAAAACCTACAAGTGGTATAAAAGGGAGGTTATATTTTAATATATAATTATTTAAATAATTATTTGATGGTTTACGCTATAATAATTTGGGATTTCAATTATTTTTTAATCATTTTTGAAATATGAATGTCAAGATATGTTCCTACCTTATCGTTTCATGTAGTTCTAATAAAAATGAATACTTTTATGATTAAAATTAAATTGAGGATACCATCAGGTGGGGTCGATTGTTCTGTCTACATAACAAGAGAATACACATCATGTATTTTTTTCAATGAATCAGGAGTAATTTAGAAATTACTCAAGCCATGTGCATTAATGAGATGTGGTGAAGTTAATTCTTACAACGTGTTTTGACCAGGAAATACCGGTGCACGGTCAGCTAGACTACACACCGTGTGGTCTACTGAACATGGCGTGTAGCCCCTTAGGGTTAGGGACAAGTAGTGTATCCCATACATGGAATTCCCAGCTGGTGACCATTTTACATAGAGAATTCACGTTGTGTGCCCCACTGGACACACAGTATACTTCAGCTGGTGACCATTTCCCCATGCATGTACTTCAGATTGAATGTGAGTATGGTACACACCATGAAGCAAGATCTAAACACCAAGTACTATTTGTAGATTTCTCATATTTGAAAAATTATTATTATATTATATAATTCTTGAGACATGTACCTTCATGGGGGCATAAATCTAGAACACAACTTCTGATAAGTGTTTGATATAAATATATGTATATATATAAATGATTAATTAACATTAGTGTAATATTCAAAGATTTAAACATCATGTATGAGTTGTATTACAATTATAATTATTAATGCATGCTACATGTCACAAAGAATAATGTGTATAAAAATATAAATACATGATGGGTAGTTTCGGATGCGTGTTCACTAGGATGATTCCATGGTACAAGTGATGTACATTGTTATGGATTAAAATCTAACACAAATTCAGAAAAGGATTAAGATAAAATTAGTGATTAATTAAAGACAATGATTAACTAATTCGTGCATAATATCTATTAATAAAGATGATTGATGAATTGAATTCTAGTTTTATTAAATGTGTCATTCGTTGTATGTATGAGGATGATCATGAGATATATTAGAACTTTTTTTTGTGATTGGTTCCCTTTTAATTTATTTATTAAATTAATTTTTTTGGTCTTCATGCCTTATCCCCATTAATATGTAGGGCCAGTGTGGCCATGGTTTCTTTTTTGTAAACCCCCATTTTACACCTCGCCTATGTGTGAATTAAAAGAATATGTAATGGATGGATCTATAAAAAAGTATAAGAAATTCATGTTCGGAGCTGAGGTGTAACCAATCAAATGAGATACAAAGGTGGGCATGCAGAAATATGTAAACAAAAACCTTAAGCAGTTCAATGTGTTTTTCCCCAAGGCTTGGGTTAGATTATGAACCTATAGATAAACTAACCAATTGTAAAGCTCATGATCATAACCTTTATTTTATTTCTTTCATTTTTATTTTTATTCAATATGGATGACTGACAAGATCGCATAATTAATAATCTAACATGCACACATTATAGAACTAAAATAAAAATTCATATGTGTAAATATTTTTTATACATGGTTAACTACTTATTACATCCCATTTAACATTAACAAGAATGTGAAAAGATCATAATTGTAAATTTACTCATAAAGGATAAACTCCCTAAATTAAATATTAAGTTTGTATAGCCTTCCATTACTTTGGTTTAAATCAAACCACAACTCAAAGTGCATAACCAACCCTAGTTGGGGTGCTTTAAATTTTTAGAGAATTCTAATTTGATGTTTTGGGTTGAATAAACATAGTTTACATCAAGGGTTGACTTCCCTTTTAGGACATTGTGTAACTGAGAGCAAAGGATAAGGAAGTCCAAAATTAAGGATATCAGGATTAGGGAGTCCACTCATCAGATCAAGGTGTTGTGAATTAATGTAATTTGAATTTTGAATGCCTACATAGCACCTTTCAAGTTTCTTGACCAACCCCAGTTGGGGTAATGTAAAGGGAAATATGGATTCTTTTTTCTATAATTTCAATGAAATAAGATATTCTGGAGCTAATGGTGAGGGTTATAGTGTTTCAAAAAAATAGTGGGAGATTAATATATATATATATATATATTTATATTTATTTGTCAATATTTATCAAGATAATATACTAAAACTCTATTAATATTAATTTGTAGAAACAAAAATAAAAATGGAATTAAATATAACATTTCAATCCAGAATCGAGAAGAAAAAACATCTCATCAGCACGAATTTCCATGAGTGGAAATGGCGCCTTTGGTTTATCCTTCTCCATGAGATGAATCTTTATGCGATAGAATAGCCTTTACCAGTTGCACCTGGAAATGAGGAGAGTGATGAGGAAATACATGTGTACGAGAAACATCTGAATAAAGCTATAGATGTATAGTGCCTCATGCTATCATCCATGACCAATGATATCTTCAATCAATATGAGGAAATGGATTCTTATAGAATAATGTTTCACCTTTAAGTTCTCTATCAAGATAAGGAGACACATGAGAGATATGAGATATCCAATTCTATGTTCACTACTAATCTTAGAGAGTATGTGCCAGTTGTACCACATGTAGACAAGATTATTCGATATATTGAGTGACTAGACATCATTGGGGTTAAATTAATAGATGAGTTTTATATATATCTCATACTATAATCATATCCTAAGACCTTATCTAGTTTTATTATGAATTATAATATGATCAATAATGAGTAGAGTATATCATAGCTTCTTATAATGATTCGACAAGTCGATAAGGAAACAAGGAGTGGAAAACACATAGTCCTTATGGTGAATAATAAGGGGCAGGACAAGGAAAATGTGCCTTAGACTTATAAACAAACTAAAGCCTCCGAAAATAGTCTGACCAAGAATAATAAAACCTAGAAACAGGAAAATAAAAAGGAGGAGGTATGCTTTTAATATGGAAAGTTAGGACACTGGAAGAGGAACAACACTGAGATGAATGGGGAAGCCAAATTGCATTCATTTTTGAGTGAAGACATTTCATTTCTACACAAGAGGTATTAGATTAAGATTTTGGGGCTCAAATTTTTATTTTAATTCAGAAACCTGGTTGATTCCGAAAAATTACTAGAGGAGTGGTGGATCTATAAGACACCAATGGTGCGAGGCTGGATACTCTTTCCATTAGTGACTACCACTTCACATTGCCAACAAGAGTGATTATTTTTACAAGGCTGTTACTATGTACCAAGTTTTACCAAGAACATAATTTATGTATCGATTTTAAATATAGATGAATTTATTTTCATCTTCATAAATAAATGTTGTTACTTTTATAAGGACACCAAATGTTACATTATGGGAAATTTAAATAATTGTCTCTATGTATTAAATTTCGAGAAACAATTGTTGGGAATTGATAAATAACCATGTTCACAAGACTCATACAACATCCACTTATGGAATCACCACCATGCTCATGTAAACGAGAAGATTCTAAAAAATATATTTCATGATGGTTATTTAGACTCTTTTGAGATAAAACCACTTAATATACGTCACACTTTTTTACAATGGAAAATGAAAAAACCACCATTTGGTGGACAAGGTAAAAGAACAACATAGCTTCTAGGATTTGTACACACTGATGTATGTGGACCATTCCTAGTACAACCTAGAGGTGGATATTCATAATTCTTTACTTTTAATGATTAATTAAGTAGATATATTTATGTCCACTTAATGAGGTATAAGTCGAAGTCCTTTGAGAAATTCAAAGAGTTCAAGAATGAAGTAGATAATAATCTTGGTATGAAGATAAAACTGATTTGATATGATCGAGGTGGTAAATATCTTATCCCAGATTTAATCATCCTTTTACGGGAGTCTGATATTCAATCTCTACTCGCTCCAACTTATACACCACAATGTAATATTGTTTGTGAAAATAGAAATCATACCTTCTTCGACATGGTACGGTTGATGATGAGTCATTCAGATCTTCCATTAACCTTTTGGAGATATGCATAGAAAAATGAGGCATACACATTTCACAAAGTACCAACAAAGGCAACCAATGGGATTACCATTATTCTACAGAGTGGAAAGAAACTCACATTGTTGCATAAACATGTATGGGATTGAGATGAATTTGTTAATGATTTCTCAGAAAACAAAATAGCACCTCAACGAACGAATTGTATCTTTATAGGGCACCCTAATGAAACAAATGGATACAACCTATACAACCCCTCAAAAAAGTTATTATTTCCAAACATGTTGTCTTTAATGGGAGCCAGAACATCCATAAAAAGGATAGTGGGGACATATTGACTTAAATTAAGTTGATTCTCAAGATATAGAGGAGCTGGTATAGGAACAAGTTCCACAGGTCATCGTGGAAGAGGTTATTCCTGATACACAAGTACTTCATAAGAGAGCAAGAGAGGTAAGGGAACCAGAGAGATTGTATCCTTGTAACTGAAGAAAGTTGACTAATTATTGTTGGAAAATATTGATCCTCAATAATAAAAGGAAGCGGTAGAGATATTAGAAGCTCCAATATAGCTATAAGATATGATTTTTGAGAATGATTCAATTTATCAGAACCAAGTCTGGGTTCTGGAAGATGCGTTGGTTGATGTGAATCCTATTATGTGTAAATGGGTATTCAAAAAGAAACTAGACATGGAAGGTCATGTTATTACCTATAGAGAAAGTCTGGTGGATAAATATTTTAAGCAACCTCCATGAATTGACTATGATGAAACCTTTTCTCTAGTTTCCATTTTTAAATCCATATGAATCATACATACCATATCAAATTACCATGAATATGATATTTGTCAGATTGATGTCAAAACTGAATTACTTAATGGGAACCTTCATGAAAATGAAAATATGGCACGTCCAGAAGTGTTCGTGAGACCAGGTGATGCCAAAATGGTATAAAAGTGTTTGAGATCCATTTATGGATTAAAGAAAGAATCCAAGTCATGGAAAAGTTTAATCTATGTATCCACAAGATAATTTGGTTTCACTAATAATGAATGTGATCCATGTGTTTACAAGTGGTTCAATGGGAATGAGGTTTATATCCAAGTTTTGTATGTTGAAAAAATATTTCTTAAGTGAAATGAAATTCATGTATTTCCGTCATTCAAGGACTAGTTGAACAAGTGTTTCTCCAAGAAAGACATAGGAAAAGAAACCAAAATTATTGGGATCAAGATCATTCATGATAGATCCAAGAGGTTGTTTGGACAATTTCAATGTAAATACATTGATCGTATTCTAATAAGAATTAGTATAGAACAATCCCATATGGGATTTGTTATAGAGTTACATGTTACAAATTTTTCATGAATATTTTTCCCCAAACAAACATGAGAGAGATATGATGACTAAGATTCCATAGGATTTAGTAATATTCTCTATCATGTATTTCTTTTTATGTACCAAACTTGATGTTTTCTATGAAGAGAGCACGGTAGGTAGATATCAAGCAGACCTCAGAGAACAACATTGGACCACTGTCAAGACTGTCCTTAATTGTCTGAGAATAACTAAGGATATGTTCCGGGTGTATGAAGGTGACCAAGATCATTTCATCAGAGGGTATATTGATGCAAGTTTTTAGACAGATCAAAATGATCCAATGTCACAATCAGGATATGTTTTCTGTCTCAACGGAGGAGTTGTGAGATGGAGGAGTTCAAAGAAGCATGTATTCAATGATTCTATGGTGGAGTTTTAATATATAGCAGCTTCTGATGCCGCCAAGGAATCCTTCTGGATTCAGAACATTGTTTAGGATCATGATTTAGTGCATAGCACTAAAGATCCCATTTCATTGTATTATGATAATACTACAGTTCTTCCTCTTTAAATAGAGACAAGGTCACATAAATAGAGAAAGCACATACTTCGAATGTATAACCGCTTGAGAGATTTCTAACAAAGGGGTGATTTTTAAGTTAGTAGAGTTTCCACGGAAGAGAATGTGGTGAACCTATTGACTAAAGTAATATCTTATCAAATGCATGAATATTATGTTAGGGCTAGTGGATTAATGGTTTTTAGCAATTGGGTTTATTGAAAATGGGAATTAATTGGAGTTGGTTCCCTTGAAACCAACTTATTTGTACTATATGATAAACATGTATCCATTGGATTAATATTAATAAAATAATTATCACATCATGATTGTTATTTTTCATCACATAATATGTGTTAATGTCCTAATAATAGTGGTTGTATTAAAAGGTCATAGTAGATCCATGTTATGATGAGAACAAAAAAGTGCCATAACACTATTCTTGAATATATTTTATATGGCCATATGATATCATTTGAATGGAAAAAATTATATAGGCTATCAACAGTGTGGAATTATGAAAATTTGAGGCACCTTGTCATGTTGTGTGCCCTTGGTAATATCTAAGAGTATATTATGAGAAAAGACCCTCCAGTTAGAAATCCACATTCAAAAGTGTTATTGGATTTTCCTATATATGGATTTGTGTATTGGTCCTTAGACATTAAGATTATTATTAATGGGTATTATGACTCACGCACTTAGATGTATTGATGAGAATCGTGATGACTGATGTTCACAATGAGTTAAGATATGTTGGGTGCATCATGAGTAATACTACATTAATGAAAAATTAGACAAAGGATTTGTCACTTATACAGAAGTATATATCTCAGTAAATTTAATGGAAATGATGTAGCCTAATAAAATATGTGGCCATGGTGTTATCGAGTAATGTTCAATTTTGTGAAGACAAAGAATGAGAAATAGAGCACATTGTATGATGGAACATGCCTAAAACCTTCTTGATTTGAGATATCGAGACAAAGTGATTATATTACATGGAATGAATTTATATGAGGTGACATTTCATTGCTAAATTATGTATTTTCTCTTGGGTTCCTTGACCCATTTCTAGAAAATAATCATCGACTTTTGGTGAGCCTGCATAATGGTAATGAAAAAATGGCCTAGAGGGTCACTCACTATGTGTAGCCAGTATCTCGGTTAAACAAGTTATTTATTTAACAAGTTGAATAATTATTATTCCCAGTTGTGGATTAATAATTTTTCATTTATACCAGATCACATTTATTTCATCTCTAGATATTCTAGAGAATATATTGCAGACAAAATATTTATTTATCAGCGAATAATGCAATTATATTAATTAAATAAATAAATAGTCATTATTCATTTCCCATTAAATATTTAGGAGGATTGGTGGACCAAGTAATGGGTCTAGTGAGAAATAATATTAAATATTGTTTTGTTAAATACTATTTAAATATAACCTGAAAGTTAAGAACATGTCATGGAGGTAATAGGATTTATCTTATTTTATTACACGGGGATTCACAAGGAATAATAAATTAAGAAACAACACATGTTCTAATTATTTGTTATCACCTAGTGAATTAAATGACCTATTTTTTTTATTCTCTAAATCAGAAAAGGGGTCATTCAACTATCTAACCTATCATTGTGTGAATAAAATCCTTCGAGAAATGCTCTTGATCCTAGAGAACTCTTCCCTCTCCAAGACCACTCTCAATTACGAGAGATATCCTCTTCCATCGGATCATAGAGAACACTTTGGAAGCGATTTTCAAGGTAATTTAATGCGTAAATATCAAGAATAGGGATCTTTCACGCTAGCACAGGGAGACTCCTTCGGCGACATCTTGAGATACTTGGAGCACATGTGGATCAATGCTATAGGATTCATATCCTTTTATACTACATCGTAATAATGACACACCTTAAACCCATGGTTGGAGGAATCAATGAATAAATAATCACCTTAGAGGTAATTATATAATTTAATTAATTTAATTATAAAAAATATGTCTATCCTCCCTTCTTAATTCCAGGTTCTATCCATTGTATTTTATCATTGATTTGATTCTATGGATATTGGTGGTCATCGTCGTATTTATCCTGGATTAGTCATCGATTATAGGAATTTTCAAAGTTGGGTATACTCCCATCATGCACGTCTACTATGCCTAAAAGCTACACTGATACTCTACGAGAGATCTTCTCGATCAGCATTATGCGAATAATGTGAAAAAATTGTTCAACCTACCTAGTGAAAATCCATTTTTTTAAATCGAGGGATTCAGGGGAAATTAAGATAGAGATGTCAATTACCTGCTTAATCGAGGTCTTGCGGGGATAGTAGGATAGATATTGATCTTTGTATCGAGGGATTACCCATGTATGGGTAATGCAGGCTTTCCTGAAATTATTAATCAACGGAACATTATCCACGGTTGTTGGATATCCTAATCTTAGGGTTAAAATATTTCTTTGTTATATATTAGTCATTATATGTCTTTTTAAATTCTACAGTATTTAGTTACGTATAGAAATTGTAACTTTTATACACTTTCTTCTTGTTGTATAAACTCTGGGTAAGATTCTATACGATTTAAGGTAGAATATTTCCTTATGTAAACATGTCTGTGTTTTTTTATTAGATTCATATAATCATATCCTAATAAATTTAATATCATTATTAAGAAAAAAATAGGGCTTGTGATTTAGTATTTTTTAACGTTGTTAAACATATATTTTATTAACGATAAAAACAAAAAAAATTAAACCTATAATTGACCGCTCTTGTATTTGAGTACTCTACATTTAAATTTCATCCCTATATAGACCACATTTTAATACTGACGTAAATAATGGAAATAAGGACCAAAATATAGAAATATTATATTTAATTATTTAGAAATAAATTTCTGATGGTTATAATCTGGAAAATGATTTTGGATTATCGTTTAATAAAATGAAAACATTCATTTTTTTGTTGTTAGATTATAGTAATATGATTCATATTAATCAGAATAATAATAAAATAAAATAAAGGAATGATACCCATGATAGAGGAGTAAAAAATTACAAGGGGTCTACGGGGGCTTAAAATAATGAAAACCAAGAGTGTCACCAATAATAATGATCACACCCTCATACAGAAAATACCTTCCAAAATTAAAGGAAGTATAAACATCATCTTGAAGGGATTTCAAGGAGAGATAGAAAGTTGATGTATTCACTTCACGCCATGTTTGAGTGACATTTATAAAAATAGCGTGTCTATTTACAGCAAGGAAAAAGAGATATTCCTGCTATTCCATATCTCAAAGGAATCTAAAATACAACTTTATTTGTATCTTCATGTCAATCTAAATTGATATTTCTTTGAAATTATGGAAACTATGTTTTTATTATTTAAATAGTCAATAAACATTAGGTAATAGGTCAAAAACTAGTAAAAGGATTAGTTACGAAGTTATATCATAGGAAAAAGAATTTTCTTTAACTTCTAACAGGTTTCATTTGGCCCTATGTTAATCCGAGAGATATTTTTGACCTAATTGAATAAAAGAATTTTTTTTGGTTAAAATGTAAATAAATGGATCATAAGTTTAATACATAGAAAATTATCTTTAATTCTCATGAAATCATAGTACACTGATCTTTAATTATTTTTTAACAAGTATGAATTTCCATCATTAAATTATTACATGAAATGTGTGTAAAATGTCCAATAATGTGATTTTATTGGTGATAAATGTCTTTAAAAACATGCATCAAAGAGTCAAAACCTAAAAAACCTTCCACGATTATTATATCACTACATATATAATTTATGGGACATATATTATTACAAGTTAAAATTTATTGAACAATCAAGGGGTAATAACATCATGATAATTCAAGATCATTCACACTGTTTTGTCCCTTTTTAGTTTTCTTTTATTTTTAGTCAATCCTTAAGCACTATATATTTACTTCTTTTTCATTAGATTATTCTTTATACAAGTATTCAAATGTTTTTTTATGTTTCTGATTTTTTTGTTCAAAATATATATTTCATTCTATATCTACTCTGACCATCATTGACGTCACTTATTTTATGACCCTATTTTCATACATATACTTCTACATCAAATTCAACTAGTACTTATACATTCTGGAATACTTTATATATTGACACAAAATTTTTATTTATACCATATAATGTTTTTTACTTATGTTTTTTTTATATTTTATTTTATTTTCTATTATTTCTTATATTCTTTTTGAGTCATCTTATGTTTATTATTCCACTTATTTTGTTTCAACTATTTATTATATATCTTTTTCAATTACTTCCATTTCAAAATTTGAACTTCTAGCATATAGATATTTTAATTTGATTTTACATATTTCTCTTCTAACTTCTATTCTATTGGTTTTATTTTTTATTTACTTTCTCTTATAATTTTTCTTTTGAAATATTTCTCCTTCTTGTGCTTCTTGATTTAGGTTCTTGGCTTGTATAATTATCATTTTCTACTAAATTCTTTTTTATATTTTCATTAATTTTTTTTTTATTTTATTTTTATGATTATATTGGATTCCATTTTGGTGTCATTTTATACCTTTTATAATAGATTTTTTCTTCTAATTTGGAGATTTTTTTTCATTTACACTGAATTCTAATTCTTCTTACATCTCTAGTCATCTATATTGACTTCTAACTCTAGTTAATATTTTTCCTATTTCATTTTTCAACCTAATATATTCATTTTTTCTATGTTCTTTTACTTCAATTTTCTTCTTTTTTTAATATGTTAATTTGGGTTTTATTATTATATATAATTAATAAAGTTGTTCTTCTACTTTAGATTCACTTTTGATCTTCTCATTCCATGTGTTGGATTGTGAATTCTGCCTCAATTTCAATTTTAACCATTTAAAAACTAATTTTAATGACTTAAATATAATAAAAATATTTTTTCCAATATTCTAACCACAACACATACAGAATTTACAGGTCTTCTATTCAAATATACTATAATTGATCCAATTGATATAAAGTCAATTATAATATATAAAAAATTAATCAAAAATATTTTCCTAATGATTTTATTAAAACTTGTGGTTATTTTCAATGTATTGACTAGTTGATGCTCATTTTCTGACTTTTAAAACAAAAAGGAATGTTTTTAGTTATTTTGAGAAAAAAATCACGAATGTGTAACATGAAATCAATTCATACATACCAAAAAAACAAACAATTGTCATTTTATAATGATTTTATTACAATCAATTATCATTTTCCAATGATTTACTAAAAATCTTGACTTATTTTTGGAGTTGTGAACATCAAACACATGTGTTTTGTCTCAAATAAAAAAAATAACTTTAAAACATTATAAAAAATAAATTGGATTGAGATGTAGTCAATTCCAATAAAAAAATTAAATGGTGATTGTCATTCTGCCTTTTAATGAATATACAAGGACATTTTGACCGTATAGAATATTTTTGATAATTATTTACAATAAATGTTCATTTTTAATTGTTCTAACCATACATTACATTGAAATGAGATGTAGTGTATTCATATTCAAAAAAAATTAATAGTGCTTTTTTTATTTATTAAATGAAAATCCATGGTCATTTTCTAGGTTATAAACCTATTATGTGTATTTATAAAGACATAAATGTCAAAAAGATTGACTATCATTATCCTATGATTTCGTGATAATATATCGTAATTTTATTGGTTTTGACCATTTTTCGTATGTATTATGACATTTAATCCCATAAATATTTTTAGTCGTTCTTATAAAACTGCATGTCGGATAGATGAGTAATATATTCCATGATTGTATAAATTAAACTAATTTAATTATCATGTGATGTAATGAGAAAACTATATTGTTTTCAATTTTTTGACACTTTAAATCATGTTTTTAATTACTTTTTCATATAATGAAATTTAATGTTGGTTGATGTTTTTAACTACTTGGCGGATATTTTTTCCTTAAAATCGTAAAAACACACTTATCATTATTTCAAGAAAACTACAAGTTAGATTTACATGTGGTCTATTCATACATGCTAAAAATGAAATGATTATTTTTCACATAATATTTAATGATATTTTTTGGACATTTTCTTAGTTATGATCCATTGATACTTATTTTTTACTTTTAAGTCTAATAAATAGATTTTTATTCTATTCCCAATATAGTGAGTGAACCACACATTTTATTGACATGAATTATATTCATAAATTTCAAATATTAACCCATTATCATTGTCATAGGATTTCGTGTCTATTTGGAGTCTCTTGTATGGGTTTTTTTTTCCATTTTTGAATATTTTTAAAATTTTATATCAATAAAACCATAATGTTTTTCTTTTAGAGAAACATTAATTCGAGAATCATGTGACATATATTCATATATGTGAAAAACTAAATGGATTTCATTTTCCTACAATTTTGGAAAAAATCCAAGTCACATTCATGGTTTTAATCATTTTTCACATTATTTTGAAAACTGTTAAATATTATTATATTACATTATAATTCATTTGAAAAACAATTCATCACGGAAAGACGTTCAATATATGTTACCAAATGATCAATGATATAAATTGATTAAATTACAATTCGAGGTCATTTTATAGGTTTTAACAATTTTACACATGATTTGAAAGAATTTTAAAAATTATAAATCTCTTTTAATGATCTCTATGACCACACCCTGAGTCAAATTGATCCGATGTGTATTTATACATGTTAAAAAATAATAAAACATCATTTTAGTATGATTTCATGAATATATGAATAAGTTTTATATGTTTTAACACTTTAAATTTTCCTTGAATTTTAAATCAATAAATACATACAATTAGTCATTATGAGAAATAAAGGGTCAAATAGATATGAAGAATATTGTTAAGTGTTATAAATTAAACAACAAGTCTGACTAATGTACTATATTTTTATATAAATATAAAATCTATTTGGAGTCATTTTCTAATAATTTAATGACAATCTAAGGTCGTTGTCTTCGTTTTGTCCCTTTTATTAACGTTTTTAATGATCGATAAATCTAATAAATAAATTCATATTATACCAAAAACACTATATTTAATTATTTTCTATTCATATATGTTACAAATTAATTAGTTATAAGGGTCCTATAATTTTCAAAATAATTCATTCATGCTATGGTTTGATGTTTTTGACTCAAGTATTTTCAGTTTTAAATAAATAAAATATTTTTATTCGAGTTTGAAAAAATCAAAATTTTGGTTTATGTCTAGTTTTTTTCTGTATGATAAAAATAAAATGGTGGTTTTTTTCTAATGATTTATTGGAAATCCAAGTATATTTGTAAGTTTTTAAATGAATAAGCAATTTTGAAACATTTTTTATTATAAACAAATTTCTTTGATCATTTCGAATATATAATAGATCAAAATAAAAAGCGGTATATTCCAACTATTCATGAATTAATGATGTTTTTTATTATTATTTTATCATAATTTGAGGTCGTTTACATGGTTTTGATCATTTGATTCATATTTTTAAAGTTTTTTTTATTCTTTTAAAAATCACTTTTCAATATTTTGATATCACTGCATGTTAGAGTAACGATATTTCTATTCATAGAATAAAAACATCATTTGAAAAATTTCTAGGGTTTGACTATTTGACCCTTTTGGTTGACCATTAAATCTATTAAACTAACTTTTTTTCATTTTAACAAAACCACATGTCTAATTAAAATGAGTTCTATTTATACATCTTAAACATTAATGAGGTGTTATTTCTATGTGATTTTCGGATAATCTGAAGAGACTATTGATTCCTAGACTAATAGAAACATGTTTTTGAACTCTTTTTATATATTAAATAAGACATTTGGTTCTTATGAAAAGACTTCTAGTCTTATTAACAATTCATCATTTCCAAAATTTGAAAAATTATTCTAAAATAACAATTCTACGATTTATTGATAATTTTTTATTGTTTTCGTTAGGTCGTTATCTTTTTATGGTCATTTTTTATTTTTAAATCAATAAAAACACATTTATGACCACCCCAAGAAAGCCACATTTCTGATTGATATATTGTGTATTGAATCACAGAAAAAATAAAAAGAGGTAATTATCCTACGAATTCATGAAAATTTATTGTCCTCTGTTAGGATTCAACACTTTGAAGAATTTTTTTAATGTCATAAATATAATGAAATTTCATTTTTCATCATTCTTAATTCAGTACAAATTATATTGAAGTATCCTATATTCATACATGTCACAAACTACCTGTAAATCATAATAATATGATTTAATGATAACCCATATGTTTCTTCTTTTTTTGTCCATTTTAATTATGATTATTGACATAAGTTAAATAGCGTTCATCGTATGTTAGACTAACTTGTTTACTGGGGTTTTTTCTCATATATTGTTTTGATTGAGAAGGTGGAATATTTGGAATTATTATGATAAATTTTGATTATAATAACGATTAATGGATACTTTTGTTTAATCTTTTATTTATTATTTTACTAATGAAAATTTAAAATTATTATTATTATTCATATTATATTTTTTAAAATAATAGAGTGAATTCACGACCACCATTCACAACTTCTATAAGTTTTCTACAATGCTAATTTATATATATATATATATATATATTAAATATTGAAACTATAATATATGGTTTCAAAGGTATTTGTGGTCCCAATCTACAGTTATTGCTAGGTGGTCACAAATACCATCTATAGACCACTTTTGTGGCAGTGAAAACAAAATCTACTAGGGAAAGATCGGATATTCAGTACATCCCTAGAGATTTTTTTGTTGAAAAAACTAGAATTTATGAGGAAATTATTTTACACGTTTATTGTTCATCTATATATAGTTGTAATTATATAATGTGTGTGAAATTTTGAATACCTATTTTTGATTGTAAATGATGTGTGAACTATAGAAACATATATGAATTTCAACAATGATGATTTTCTTTTTATTTCATGAGAATATAAGTTTGTTGGTTAGTTTTTGGCATTTTGAAAAATGTTTTTAATGATTATTTAATGTAATAACGATATCGTCTATTTTATGACCACATTGAATTATGGTATAATCACACATATCACTAATTAATCTATATTAAGTATGCTATTATTTCATGATAATATGAGTTTTATTGGCATGTTTTTCGTTTTAATTTTTTTGATCATTAAATAAATAAAAGTCACTTTTTATGACTCTTTGAAAATTGTGTGTTTTATATAGTCTATTTATCTATCTGAATTTAAATGGTTTGTTTTTTAATGATGATTTCATGTAAATATGACGTTGATTTATAGTTTATGATCACATAACCTGTTTTTACTCTATTTCCTATAAAAGTACATATTTGATAATTCTTATCATAAAATATATCATAATGGAGTGTCTTTTATTCCAGCATACCACAAATTAATTGTTGAATTTTTTTGTGATTTGAGGACAATCTGAATTTTTTTAATGGTTTTAACACTTTGATGCATATTTTTTGAAAACATATAAATATTTAAAAAAGAGAATTTATTTATTTTGAACACACTACACATTTGATTAATGATAAATTTTTTATCTGATGATAATTTCAAGTTGTTTATTAGGTTTTGACACCTTGAAACATGGTTGATGAAATGTAAATCCATAAAATACATACATTTTTCATTATAAGAAAACCACATGTTGATTTAATGTTTAATTTCTTCAAACATATAAAAAAGTAAATGAAGGTCATTTCCATTCATTTTCATGATAATTTGTGGATTTTTCCTATGTTTTTTATCTTGTGTTCATTTTTCTAAGAAATAAATATACAAAAAATATTTTTTGGTGATTTCAACCCCAATATACATCAAATTAATATGTGAATTTTTCATAAATTTCAAAATTCAATCAAAGATCATTATCCTATGATTTAAGGAATAACTGTGATTTTTTTCGTGATATTGATGCTGATGTTTACTCTATAAAAACAAACATTATATCATTCTTATAAGACCACACATCATTTAGATTCACTATCTATTGCATTTTATCAAAAATTAAATGAAGTTTATTTTCTTGTGATTTTACAACAATTAGATATCAACTACTAAATTTTAGTCATTTGAATCATGCATTTGATGACTGATAAATATATTAAAATGGGTTTTTCTGTCATTCCGAGCACACCACACTATAGACTAACATGTGGTCTATTTTTATATGTACAAATTAGTCAATGATAATTTTCTTATGATTTCATGGAAATATGATCTCATTTTCATGGTTCAATCCTTTGAAAAAGGTTTTTTGAATTTTAAATCAATAAAAGAGATATTTTTGTCATCCTAAAAAACCACATATAGTATTGGGATGTGGTATAGTAGTTGTCATTCATTGATTTGACAAAAAGTCAGGTGGGATTTTTTGATTTAGAACTTATAACCTCATTTAAATAAATTTTTATTTTATAACTATTTGTTTGTCATTCTGACTAGATAGCACATCAAAATGAAATCCAATCTACTCCAACATGTCACAAGTTAAATATTTATTTTTTATGTGATTTTATGATAATACAATGTCATTTTCTAGGACATAACCCTTTGACACACATTTTTAAAAACACCCAAATATTTAAAAATTATGTTTTTTGTTATTTTGATCCCAATGCATGTATGAATAATTTTTCATCTCTTCCAATATGTAAAAAATTATTAAACAATAATTATGCAATGTTATCAGAATAATCCTAGAATATTTTGTAGGTTTGTTCAATTTCCTATTTTCATGTATTTTTGGCCACTCCATATGAATTCTAATTGTAGTTTAAATTATTAATAGTAATTATACGTATATGATCATGTTTATGGATTATATTTCTAAATTTTCTTTAACTTATACACATGTTCTACCTCTAAAATTAATTATTCCCCTTCATTAGCATTCACCTATTTAATGACTGTAGATTCTTTTTTATCCTTCTACTACTAATTCAACTAATGATTATAGATTATTTCATATATTTAAATCAATAACTATATATAGATTCTTTTATTTTCTTCCACTAGATTATTGTTTTTATTTTATCTTCTTTTTTATTTTCTTTTTTTCTATTTTTTAAATTTTTATCCTAGCTTGTGCCACTACTTGTTTGTTTTGTATTGAATTTTAGTTTTGTTTCCATAAATATTTTTTTAATTCATCAGCGATATTTTATTTTATTTTTTGTTTATCTGTAACATTTGAGTATTTTATAGTTTTCATGAACTTATATTTTGAATTCATATTCTTTTATATGTCTTCTATCCTTTATATTAACTTCAAACACTAGATATCCATTTTTCAACTAGAATTATTCTACTTAATAGTGTTATCATTTTATTGTTCGTGTACTATATTTTTATTTGATCATCATATTTCTTTTTTTTTTCTATTATATCATACTAATACGATTTTCTTCTACTTCCAATATTCTTTTTCGATTTTGGATTCTACATCGCCATCAATATAAACTTTTGGTGTCATATTCACAACTGTTTTTGGAATTTTTAATTATCTTTATTCTTCTGAATTATAGTTTATTGATTTTATCATAGATTCTATTTTCCCTCTTAATTTTACATAAAAGTATTATTCTATAATTTTTTATTTGAACTTCAAATTATTCTTCAACTTTTGATCATGTATTATGTCTTAGGTTTTTGTGCTTACTTATGATATTTATTTTATATTATACATTTTGATTTAGTTTTTTTATATCTATTTATTTATTTTTATTTCTTTTTCAATCTCTACCCTTACTTTTACCACCTCTTTTTGGTTAATATATTTTATAATATACTTCTGAAGTTTCTTCCACTTTTCGAACATCTTCTCTTATTGTAACCATATTTAGGTTTTAATTTTTTTTCCTCATCTCTAATTCGTGCTGGGACTTTTTATTTATAAAATATATGTTTTGAGACGAATTATTACTTAAAATTTTTCTTATTTTCTTTTTTTATACTTCATATAATTTTAAATATCCTTATGGATTTTATATTTTTGTTTGTTTTTGTTCTATATATTTCTAATTTTTCTTTCACTACATCAAATTCACCATACACATCAACTTCATCTCTCAAACATTGAATACTAAATTTTATTTTTATCATACTCCATATTTTAAAACTGTATTTTCATTTAGATAATCATATGCTTATTCATATGTATATGATTTTTATTTATTCTATGTTATTGACTAATCTTTTTCAAATTCTTCTGTTTCCATATTCACTTCGACATCCCCTTCCAGTTATTCATTCAAATATTTCTTATTGATTCTAAAATTATTTTTACTCGAGAATTCAAATTTTCATTTCCATCAAGTTCCTATTTTACTTCTTCACACACATATATATATATATATTACTTTTCTATTTTTAACTCTAGGACTTCATTATTTATTTTACTTTTTTCCTTCTATCCCTTATGATATTCATTATTTACAAAATTTAATACAAACTTCATCTCTATGTCTATTTCAATTTTCATGTCTTATGTTCTCTATTTCATTTTATCCATTTAAGTTTTTTTATTGAACATTTTCTACTTGTGAAAACTATTGTCCTCATAAACAAATGAGTACCCTATGAAAAGATTTATTTTAGGTTATTATTTTATTTTATTTAAATTAAACATAAATAAATTAAATAAATTTTTTTACTTTAATTATTAACATTAACACAAACAATTTTTTCTTAAATAAATTGAAAGAATCATGTAAATGATATATCATATTTTAGAATTATCAGAACAATATTTCTTAGTGTTTTTTTACAGAATGATATTTAGAATTTTTTCTTGTTTTTGGATATTAGGAAACCATTTTCACGAGTGGTTTTTCCAAAATAAATTTAGAATGAAATGAAGGACCATCTAATATATGATTACTAAACCTCTTAATATATATTTTCTATATTATTTTAATTATTTATTTAAGATTATCATAATATTTTTAACTGTTTTTTCATTTAATTTTAATTAAATTAATATAAATTTAAAATAAATTTAATAAAGTTGAAGGTTAATGGCATGTAGATGTTATATGCTACCCCATATAACCTATAATTACATGATAGACTTTTGGATACAATGATGACTATAGGAGATCCAACACCACCCTTAGAGGGTGGTTTATATTAATTCGCGCAAATGATATCTTATGTATCCTTATTTTGAGAAATCATAGTACACATCTTTGGTTCCTAAATATAACATAAATTATGTTTCTTAGTTAACTTTTTAATATCATGTAGGGTAATTGATGGGGGATTTAAATGTATTCACCGGGAAATCATTTTGGAGTGTTGGAGGAAATAACATTTTTCCTATTATGGGGTGGGGTGGTGGGACTACTAATCCATATAAGAAACATGAGGGTGAAGGAAATTTTAGTGATTTATTCTAGTTGGGATACATGGAGGGGTTATCCATTATTACGAGTTATAGGAATCTTAGTATGACGGGTGAAGTCCATTGATCCTCACTATGGAATGTAAAATTATATTGGTGTAGAGTCTTATATTCTGATTGGGGATTTCATATTCATCTGAATTCTAGTTTTTTAATAAGAGGTATTTTGATGAAGATTTCATAGTTTGTAGAATGGATATGAAATGTACATCTATAATTTTCCACCTCATAAGTGAACTATTATTTTCCTAGTCCAGCAAGATACATCATTATCCAAAACCATCCAATGTTGTTGCTGATTGTAGTAGATTTTATTTATAATGCCCAATTATTGTGGATGTAGTATACACTCACCTATTTTTGAATGAGTTTCAATTTGACTCTGATTCACTATGATCACAACGGTATCATTTATTTGACACCAAAAGTTCATATTCCACTTTTTTATCATTATTCTTGTTAAATTAAAAAACTATAGGAAAAGCAGGGTCCAAATCTGAGTAAATGAGGTATGATTCGTGATAAAACATAGAAATATGGAACACAACTATTTTCTAATCAGTGTGAACCAAAACACCATCGTTATGACATCATAATTTCATAGTATGATCGAATGTGTAATCTTTCCTTTTAATTCTTATTAACATGTCCCAAAACATAGAATATGAGTTCATATTTCATTACAAATTTATGACATGTACAAACATACAGTATTTCAATACAACATCTGGTGTGGTAATAATGACTGAACACAAAGTTTCAATATATTTAATTGTCATTAGAAACATGTGTTTGAGTGTAATAATATAGAAAAACACATTGTATTCTCTTTATTTCAAAGTAAAACACATTTTGTTTCTTTTTTGATATATATAAACATAATGTGCAACAATATTACTTTTGGTATTTTCAAAATGACCAAAAATACATTTTTAATAATTTGAATGTAAAAAATATGCATCCAAAGACAAACCATGAAATTTTTTATTTAAATCACATAATGACAATTATGTTTTAATTTTTGACTTGTGGTAATAGTTTCCAAATTAGTCCATCGTGTGGTATTGAAGAAATGAACAGAATCATGTTTTTTTGATTTAATTACAAATATCTCGTGTCATAATATTAAAATACCGAAAACATCCTTAAATTATTATAGAATCAAATTATATTTTCATTGATTAAAATTTTACTTATTTGAATAACCCTAATGTAAATATAATATATAGTGTAGTCTAAGTGATAAAAAAAGATGTATTGGACTTAATAGACCATAAATACATCTGTCAAAGAGTTATAATCTAATAAATGAGGTCATAATTTGAGTCAATCCAAAACATATTGAAGGATCATCTGTTCCTACATGTCAAAAGTTCTTAGGAAATATTTTCCAATGATTTTATAATGATAAAAAATAAATTTTTAAATTTTTATCCCTTTTTATTTGATTCTATTTATAGGTGTTATTTATAAAATCTAATTTTATATTTTTCTTAATAAGTATATTCATTTAAATAATATACTGTTTTATGTATTATGTTTCTACTTTTCGAATCAAAATTTATATATGTTTATGCCTATACCATTCCTTCTTCCTAACCATCAACTTGAACTCTTTTTTTGACTTTAGATTTTAGAATCTGCATATACTTGAAGTTCATATACTACTTCGGGCTTATTTACTACATTGGATTTACCTACCACTTTTGGCTTCAAACATTTTCTTATTTTGGGTTTCTATTTTTTTCTTTTTCAATTTATTTCTGATTTTTAATTTTATTATTATTTTGTTTTTGTTACACTTATTTCCTTCAACAATCTCTTCTCTAACCTATGTATTTACTTGAATTTAAATATTTCGACATCGAGCTTCGGGATTTTTATTTTTGAAATTGATAATTTTTTGGTATAATTTTTATAATAAAGATTATGTTTTTTTATTTTTTTATTCAAACATTTATATCTCCAAAAACATCTATTTTTTTCCTTTTATAGATTAACTTCTATCAATAGTTAATCATATATCCTCTTTTATTATTTTACAAAATTTCTTCAAAAATAAATTATTATTATACATATATTTTAATCTTTTTTCCTAGGTTCTTGATTGTTTCTGTAACATCCAACTAATAGTTTTTTTCTTCTACTTGCAACTTTCTTTTTGATTTCCACCTTGTGACTTTTAGATTTTGGATTATTCTTTATAATTTATTTTCACTTTTTTAACTACATTTTCAAATAGTTTTTACATATTTTTTATCACATTTCTTCTGAATTATGGTTTTTTATTTGAACATTGATTCTAATTTGTTGGTTGGAGTGAGTAAATCCATAGGGGTGGTGGATCTAGATTCAATTCCCACTAAAAAAATTTAAGAAAAAGTTAATGAAAAATCCCCCAAGTTAATTTAAAAACTCCCAGTTAATCAAAATTGTATAATTAAATGACTTTGATCTTTCAAATGATTTAACAGAAGAGAGATTATGGATCAAATAAGATAATTTGAAAATATATTAACTTTTTAAACCAAATTACATAATCAAATACTTCATATAAACAATAATTATTATTATGTAAAAAAGTAGAGTTTTGTTATCGATATCAAAAATATATTTAGTTTTATATTTGAAATATATAAAACAAAACTGATAAATCACACAGATGAATAAAAAAAGTGGTTCAGTATCAACATGAGTCTTAATCCCCTCTACGTGGAAATTATATTATTCCAAGAGGATTATGATAAAAATAATAATAAGATCCATTACCTGGATTGGGTTTTAAAAACAAAAATACACACACTATCCACACTCAAATCCTATTACACGATTATACATGGGAAAATAATAATACATGCCATTCCAAACCACTTCTATAGATTTTGTGGGTATAAAAATGAAGAATATAATAAGAGTGTGTTGACCAAACTCCAGTAAATGTGAAGGAGACTTTTTGTATAGTTAAAAAGAGTAATTAAATACATAGCTCAAAAGAAAAGTGTAAATATATCTATATGGTCCTTATATTTCTCATTATGAGGATATTGGACTGGTTCTATAATGATTGTATGAAAGAAACACATCATTGATTTCTGAAAATTATTTTATTTTAAGTCTGTGAATGATTTTGGATTTCTTTGGTCACATTGGTTCCAACCACTATTATTCATACACACACATGATGGAGTTCTTCTAAAATATATAGATATTTAGGACTAGTTTTAAATTGAGGAATAAGAAAAGAAAATTCCCTAGATCCTTGTAATGAGAACTAAAACTGGAAATCTATAAAGTTTCCATCAATGAATCTATGGATTGGTTTAGTAATACTTATTAATAAATCCAATTAGGTTATTTATGCATTAACTCCCATGAACTAGTTGTTATAGGAATTAAATTAAAATGAGAGACAGAATATAAATGTTAGAAAATTGAGTATATAAATCATCTATGAGGTTATCATAGACCAAAGATAGACTATACTAATGGTGGAATGGTCCAACGGTGGATCTAATAGTAATAGGTCTTCTTATGTAGTTGTAGATCATGTCTGGCAGAAAATCAACTCTAGAGGTAACTTCTCTCTAGCAGTATAGCATGTGTGACAAAATCGCAATTTTGGCAGTAGCTCATATATGGTGGTAGCACACGTCTGGTGATAACACATGTATGAAGGTAACATAAATCTAGTTATAGATCAAATCCATTGTATGTTATCAATGGTATATCCATAATACGTAGAGTGTACTGAACTAATAGTAGTAGAATTTCACTAGTAGATTTAATTAACCTATAGATCTAATTAACTATGACTGAGTCATCACTGAAAACATTAGATCTCCATAAATATGCATTGATCTATATTTATCCAAATGTATACATTGAATAATGTACTATCATAAAACATTAATATAATTTGAAATATAATAATCATGATTGGTGTCATTTAAATAATAAGGTGAAAATATAACCCACTTTTTTGTGATCAAAAATCATGAAATTTGGTAACCATGTATATGGAAACATATATCGATATTTGTGATTGAATTTAGGAAAAATTATTTTCGTAAAAATTTATATTTCTAAAGAGAGATACTAATATTAAATTTTGAAAAAGAATTTAACGGGTGAAATAGTAATGCAAACAAACATAAATTACCTCAAAAAAAATTCTCCCCCTCTTGGGATAATAAAAAATATTTTAAAATAAAATCCATGAAATGACAATAAGGAATAAAAGAATAATTGTTTGAAATATATAATTCAAAATATTACAACCCAAAAATAAGGAAAATGGAAAATGGAACCCCTATCAAATACTAATAATTTTCAGAATAAATCTCAGATCTATGAGATATATTATCAAATGGATATTTTTTCCTTTTATAGAGAGAGGAGGAAATGAGGTAGAGGCTGAGGGTGCTGATGTAGTATACGGAAGAGAATGAATGATAACTTGTTTGAGATGTCAAACTTATTTGGCTGGAGACATCCTAGAGGGATAAAACAAAGGAGGAAGAGGTGCAGTTGAGGGTAGATAGGTGAGGGAAGACATAGTCATGGCCTCAAGATCCACCATTTTGGTACCAGATATATAAAATAAGGGCCTCAAGATCCTCCATTGGGGTACCATATATATACAATAATGGCTTCATTGGGATAACAAAGTCTATAGTGATGTTCCCACCTCTGTATCTCATCGTGATGAAATATTTATTCACATACATGAATATTTCGAGTAGTGGGGAAATGCATTTAACTACTATAATTATTCCATGAAGGCCCTAGACACATGAGGAATTCAAAATTTCATTGTAAGAAAATTATAATTATAATTAAACTCATTATTTTTCTAAATTATATAAATGTAGTATTTGATATCATTGGTGATGGTTTCTCTATCACTTATGGATTCATTAAAACACTACCTAATATATATATATATATATGGTGATATGTTTGAATATCGCACATAACAACATGGAATTCCACTCTAATAATATCTCATATCATGTTATCATCAACTAATGGTGGAGGTGGTGGAGTAGTGGATGTTGAAGTAATAGTTAGGGGTAATGATTCAATATACCCCAAAAGGGATGTAAGAAACATAGAAAACCATGCTATCATATCATCCCAGATAGACTTCACAACTTCCAACTCATTAGATAATCTTCTATTCACAATTTCAACATCTATAATTTTCAACATCATCTTTGGCTAAATTTGAAGGACAACCTACTCAAAGAGATTTCTACTTTCAGCTTCAGTGGGAAGAGTTACATTAGGGGATTGAGATCTGATCAATATTTCTATATCAGCTAACACAATTACCCTCATTGCATCCAATTCATCTTTAGAAACTGATAATGATGGTATAGAAAGTGAATCATGTAGAGGTCAAGTAATCTTCTTTGGACAAGGAAGGATAACCTATATATGCTCACATCTAGTAGTAGGAGAAGCATCTGAGGGAAAACCTTTAATAAGACCCTCAACATCAATAATTTGACTATAAAGTACCTTAATATCTTTTCCATTAGTGGTAATTAAAGTTCCACCAGGCTCAGTTAGACTTCCATTATCATCACCATGATTATCATCATTTCCATTATCTATCTCTAAATCAGTGTAAGAGATCCCAGGAATATTAGTAACCGAAGGTGGTTCCCCCAAAGATGTTATATCATCATCATCATTGGAATATGGTACACCCATATGAATTGAATTTGGATTGGAATAACCTAGGTATTCCACCACCTCAATAGAATATCTAGGATCACTTCTAACAGAGAAAAAATCATTAGTAGTCTAATAAAACTTGTCTTTCTACATACCTACCTAAAACTGAAAAAACCGAAGATGGATGTCATAGTCCCCTATCTACAGTCTCATAATCATCATCATCCTGATCATAATAATAATTATGAATTACCGAGTCATGATTTCCATCCACATCCCCATATTCAAAATAATGAAAAACTTCTATTTATTTTTCATTCTCAGGAGAACTCTCACCTTGTTATTCTCTAGATAATTTAGTCTCATTTTCATCTAATTAACTCAAAAAACTCTCTCTAGTGGAGACATAAATAGAAGTTACAAATGCACTCTATGTGATAAGTGGGATCTAGACTAAATCTGAGTCACGTCCTTCTTCAACAGATTCAACAGATTCAACTTCACATACTTATTCTACTTCCTTATAATAATAAACTACAACCTCATCTAGATCCAAGCCAGGGTAAACTACATTCCTAGGTCTGGTAGGGTGTTCTATAGTATTAAAATCGTGATATGTATTGTCATTATCCACAACCCATATCTTTAAACATGGATTCCATTTGGTCTTCATTCTTATACAGGTAAATTTTCTTAAATACAAACCACTGTATTTTACCTATAATTCATCATTCTCATCAGCCAATAACATAGCTTCCAACAAGGTTGTGATTATATTATGATATATAAGAGTTTGACTTGGATGAGGTCTTACTCATTTCCATCATATGTAGGAAAATATATCAACATAAAGCTAATTTATCCTCATTTTTATGTGAAATAGATGAAATATGTTTGGGTACCTCAATGTGATAAAATACTATTTCATAGGACATAGAATATTATGAATGAATTTGAATAGAATTATAATGTCACCATCATGCTATGTAGATGAAGGCCCTCTCATTATACCATTTCCAACTAACTCTAATAGAGAATCATCATTGACATTGTAACAACCCAGGTAAATAAAGAATAAATAATTTTTATATTTATTAATATTTACAAATTAAATATTAATTTCAATTAAAAGGGGTTTCTACGTTCGATAGCGTACTCGATACGCAACGATGAGTTTCATTGAAAACTAACGTTGCACACTAGTGATAAAATAATATTATTTTAAATGTTAGTTAACATGCAGCCGTTGTACTGGCGGGAATAGATATAAATAACTAAAATATGATTATATATGTTTTTAAATGTTTTTACATTTACCCAATAAAAGATAAAGGCTTAAAATACGGAAAGAATTCAATTTTAGGCATTTATACCCTAATTTTCACTAAGGGTTCATATATCACCTTTTGACGGTGAACCATCATTAAATATAGTTTTGATCAATCTTATAAATTATATTGGACCAAATATAACTCTTATTTAGAATCGGGACATCAAAATGTACTTTGTGTAAATTTTTTGTATCTTTCCGATAAAGTTCATTGTTTAATGAATAGTGTAAAATTTTGTATTTTAATTCAAAACCTCTTTTTAATATAATTTATTTATATGATTAGATTATCATTTGAATTGGTTTTAAAGTGAAATTAGAAAATATTTTTACCATTAAATCCAATAGTGGTCGTTGGAATTAATTTCACTTTGAAATCGGACTTTAACTAGTGTCAATCTTTTGATACTTATTGTTTCATAAAAACACGCTATTTGCTCTGACAGTGGGAATTAATTATTAAATTTATTAATGCAACTTATATGTTGTGAATTTTGTAAAATGGACTTCATTTTTGAATTCAGAATATCAAATATATCTTAGGGTGATTTTTGGGTATTTTTCTGAAAAATTTCAATTTTTAATGAATAGTGAAACCAGTAAGTGGTACTTATAAAAACTGATTTTTCATTTAAATGAAATTTTACCACTTCTGTGTTTTGAATTTCAAAAATCATACATACATGGTTGTCATTAAGAAGTAAAATGTGGTTCAATGAGATAAAAATATTTTTTTGGTGAATAGTAACTTATTAAGTTTTTAATCGCGATTAGAGGTAATTAGTGCAATTTAAGGCAAAAATGATATTATAATAAAATGAAAATACCTTGAAACATGTACTAACCTTATTGGATGTGTCATGGACGACCATTAAAATCCATGGGTCAACTTGGGGACCCCATGGATCCACTTTGGTTGGGAAATGACATAAATAACTTTTTATTTAATGTTAAAGTAAAAATGACACACACATGAGATGTTTTATTAAAACATTTTTTAAATTGGGTTATACAAGTCAGATGTTTGACTATAAATTGTAATTGTAAAGCTAAATTGATTTCCTACATGATAGTATTTGTTTTATAATTTTTAGACATTAAATAATTTAAATTATTTATGACTTCGTGATGATGCAGCGATGACCTCATTATTTAACGATTTAAATAAAATGGAAAGATAATGTAATATCTAAGACCTACACATGTCCAAAACCTATTGTATGAGTGGATTTATAACCCTTATCACCTTATCCTAGAAATACATCAATGTGGGACCTCTTAAATCCGAATACCATTTTAAAATAAAGTAACTTTTCTTTACTTTCCAAGAGTGCACCTCCTCTCCTCTTATAAAAGGCCCCCACCTCTACCTCCTTACCCACTACCCAAAGCCTTTGGCTCGTCCAACCCCTGCCCATATTGTCTCTCCACATCCCTCTTTTACTCCTTGAAGCCTCACCTTGGGCATAAGTCTTCCCAAAGAAGCCTTTGAGCTCAAACCAAAGGGTGTTACCCAATTTTAAGGTAATGTCTTCTTTTGAGTCCTTTTGTTTTATTTTGCTTCTCCAACCCCCCTAAACTCTTTTTATTCTTTTCCTTTGTAACAACTCCAGTATCCTAAATATACTATGATGTTGTTATATGATGTTTTAGAGCTACAATTACACACACCTACATCTAATGGTTAAAGAACATATTGTTTCTGTGGATGGAAAATTTCTGCCTCCCGAAACGATGATTGTTCAACATTATTTTAACACCTTCAAAGGTGGCCATTAAGATGACACTATATTTATATATGATATAAAATATGGTTATGTTTTCATTAAGCTTCTGTATTTTTCATTTTGGGCATACCTTTATGGTTTCCATTATGGGTAAACACGATATCTTCATTTAAGGAAGTGCGGACTACCGCCCCCTCAAAGTGATGTGATTCGTTAATTCCATATGTGGGACGTGTAAAGGATGTATTTAAAGTTATTATATATGATGAATGATACATATAAATGATGAATATAATTATGGAATTAAAATATACAAACCTCTCATTTAGTTTTAATTCCATTAATATGACAAATAAATGAATGTAGCGTTCATGCGTACATACGGCATACCGTCTCCATGAACGGTGCATTTCATTTCTTACCTCTAAATGATTTTGTAATATTATAAATAAGTGTATATTCTGGATATATATGATATATATGATATCCAAATCAGGAATGTTATTCTGGATATGAAGAATCTTTGACCACACGAACAACATGTAATTGTAAGAAGTCCACTTTCGACTTAAGAACCAAATATCGACAAAACAAACATTATTAACTTAAATGGTTACATAATGTTTATAATATGGATATAAGTGATATAAAAGGAATAATGAACTTTAAAACGGTTCTTAATCAAGTAGAAATTAACTCAAGTTTATTATTCAGGACGTTAAAGAACGATCGAGTCAAGTCGGACCTGAGGTAAGGGACTTCGTCTCAATCCCCTTTCATTGAGGCATATTTCGTTTTATACACAACTTTCTTTTATACGGTGTATAAAACCCTTTGAATTTTAATTTTATACAAAAGGAATCTGTTTCTACTTAGCGTTTTACTAAACGACAAAAAGGAATGTTTTTTTTAACATACGCGGTGACAACGACCTTTTCCGCCGCCGTGAGTATTATTTGGTCTTTGGCTTCCTCAACACACCGTAATGTTTTTAAAATAAAATAAATACCATATACTCTTTTCTGTATTTTGGTATTGAAAATGGTTTTGATAATGGATACTATTATGTCAATATATTTAAATGATATATTGTGATTGAAATGTGGAAATGTTATCATTCCTTTATATTGGTTTTATGTTTTATGATTTTATATTGGTACTTGGACATTTGATGGGTGGTTACGTGAGAAACCATATGACGGGTGGTGCCGTGAATACCAGGACGGGTGGTTACATTATAACCTCCAATGCATTGGGTATGGAAGTCGGCCGTATGGCTATTCCATTAAGTATGTATGGAAGTTGGCCGAATGGCTATTCTATTAAGTTATATGTGTGGATGTCGACCGTATGTTTATTCCACTTAAGTATGTTTATGTCCCAAGTTACCTTTATATATGTTATGTGTTCTTTTTATGGGTTTTATGGTAGTCCTTTGGTTACAAAAAGGTAAATAATGATACTTTATTTAGTGAAGAGTTTTTACTACTTCATGAAGGTGAAGGTATTACTTTGATAGAGTATACATGGTTTACTTGATGTTTGAAAAACTAACAGTTTTCATTCTTTGTGTATCCCTTTATGAGCTTTTTATGCTCACCTCAAGTTTTTTTGAAATGTTTTTCATTGGACTTAATGTGGAATAAGGTCAAGTATGGGATCAAGGGAATGTCATGCTATATAAAACATGGAACTAGACATGTTTCTTTTTAAGAGGTTTTTTTATTATGGAAACTTAGTAGAAGTGTCTACTTTATAATCCTTTGAGATGTAATAGTTATGTTCTAATTCTCTAAAACTCTAAACCTGAAAAGATCCTCAATGTGAATTATTCATTTAATTCAATATTATGTAAGGTTTAAGGCTGGGGCCTTATAGTTGGTATCAAAGGTCGGTTTAGAAAACTTTAGGAGTTAGAAAAGTGTTAAATTATAATATTATTGAAATGATATAGCATTTACAGATTACCATGTTGCTTCACTTAAGATATTTCTACGTTCAGAATGGTTTTCCACAGAGGAAACAAAGCAGCTATGTTGGGACGACATCAGGAGGAAGTCAACCTTCCAAATCAGCAACCTGAGATGGTCAGAATCGAAACTGAATAGTTTGTTGTAGTGATGACACAGTTGACTCAGGCTATAAATGGTGGTGGTATCCATGCACGAGATCAGCCAGATCAACCGCAGAGGAACATGTTAGTGGTGTAACATTTAATGAGGAATCATCCCCCATCATTCAGAGGATCATCTGACCATGTGCAAGCTGAAGGGTGGATTAAAGCACTGGAGAAGATTTTTGATGTCATGGGGTGTTCAGAACATCAAAAGGTTAGTCTTGTTGTTTACCGTTTTGAAGGTGAAGCTGATCAGTGGTGGTCGATGGTGAAAAATATCAGGGATAGTGATGAGATTTAGGATCTTCACTGGGATGAATTCAAAGGTATTTTTCTTGAGAAATATTTTCCTAAGGTGGTTCGTCTTAGGATGGAAAAACAGTTCTTAGAATTGAGTGAGGAGGATGATACAGTGGTTTCTTATGAAGAAAAGTTCACTCGATTGGCAAGGTATGCTCCAAACATACTACGAGATCTTGATTGTAAAATAAACCGTTTTTACTCAGGGTTAAAGCCAAAGTATCGAAGGGCTTTAGCTTCTAGTGAGTTTAAAAGTTATGAAAAACTTGTTCGATGTGCGGAGAAGGTAGAAATGGAGTTTGCCGATGATTAGGTGTTCTATGAAAAACAACATAATAAGAGGTCTAGTTGGCAGGAAAAGGGGAAGAATTAATCAAAGAAGCAAGGAGGTAAGAAAACCAAATATCCATCCAGTGAGAAGTGTGGTAAAATGCATCCTGGAGAATGTTTATCCAAGTCTGGTAAGTGCTTTCGGTGTGGTAAGTCTGGTCATATTGCTCGTAACTATAAGGAATATGATCAAGCAGGCAATGAAAAGCCAACGGTAAGATTTTTTAAGTGTAATGAAATGGGTCATTATGCAAACGAGTGTCCAACGAAGAACACAACTTGGGGAATGCAGCCAGACTACAAGCAGAAAGGGGTGGTGAAATCCTTTGCAACAACTTCCGCAGATGTTGGTCCATCGAATGAAGTGGTATCAGGTACACTGTTTGTTTGTTCAGATTATGCCAATGTGTTGTTTGATTCAGGGTCTACACACTCTTTCATTTCTGAGAAGTTTTCTAGTAAATTCAAAATTCCATCTCAAGATATGAACCCTGAACTTATGGTAAAAACACCTGGACAGAACGTTGAGACAAAAAGGAATTATAAGAACCTTCCTATCCTTGTGTGTGAGATGAATCTACCAGCAAACCTTATTTTTTGCCTCTAGTAGAGTTTGATGTTATTTTGGGCATCGATTTGCTTTCTGTTTATCGTGCTAAGATTGACTGTAGAGATAAAATGGTTTCTTTTCAGAAATATTTTCAGTTTGTGTACAAGAATGAAACCTTGATTTTGATAACATATCAGGAAGTTGATAAACTATTAAAAGATGGAAATGAATGTTACCTTCCACATATTGTTGAAAATAAAGAAACTGTTCAGATTAATGATGTGCCAGTGGTAAATGAGTATCTCGATGTTTTTCCTGATGAGTTGCCTGGTATTATTCATGATCAGGAAGTTGAATTTACTGTTGACTTAGTTCCTGATTCTAATCCAATTTCAAAACCCCTTATCGAATGGCTCAAGTTGAACATTTATAGTTAAAGAAACAATTGCACGAGTTATTAGATAAAGGTTTCATTCGACCTAGAACATCACCATGGGGTGATCCTGTCTTATTTGTTAAAAAGAAATATGGATCAATGAGACTTTGCATTGATTATAGAGCCTTGAATAATATTACTGTTAAGAACAAGTATCCTTTGCCTCATATCGATGATTTGTTTGATCAGCGCCAGGGAGCTCAGTATTTTTCGAAGATTGACTTGAGGTCGGGGTACCATCAGTTGAAAGTAAAAGAAGAAGACGTTCCGAAGACTGTGTTCCGTACTAGATATGGCCATTATGAATTTGTAGTAATGCCTTTTGGGCTAACCAATGCACCTGTTGTATTCATGGACCTTGTGAATATAATTTTCCATGAGTTCTTGGATAACTTTGTGGTTGTTTTCATCGATGATATTTTGGTGTTTTCTGAAAGTAAAGAGGAGCATGAAAGTCATTTAAGGGTTATCTTGAAAACCTTAAAAGAAAAGAAACTATATGGAAAATTCAGAAAGTGTGAGTTTTGGTTACAACAAATTTCTTTCCTGGGTCACATTGTTTCAAAAGATGGCATAACTATTGATCCTACTAAAACAAAAGTTGTTGAAGAATGGCCAAGACCCACAAATGTAACCGAGATTCGTAGTTTTCTTGGTTTCGCAGGTTACTACCGAAGGTTTGTTGAAAATTTTTCACGGTTATCTAGTCCAATGACTAAGCTAACTCGTAAGGGTGTTAAGTTCATCTGGACAAATGAATGTGATGACTGTTTTCAGGAGTTGAAAAGAAGATTGGTGAATGCTCTAGTTTTGGCACTTCCTTCTAGGAATGGTGAGTTTTTTATATACAGTGATGCTTCATTGAAGGGACTTGGCTGTTTCTTTATGCAAAATGATCAGGTAATTGCTTATGATTCATGACAGTTGAAAACTCATGAGGTAAATTACCTTACACATGATTTGGAATTAGCTGTTGTTGTCTTTGCTTTAAAAATTTGGAGGCGTCATTTGTATGGAGTAAAGTTTGAAATATATAATGATCACAAAAGTTTAAAGTATATATTCACTCAGAAAGAATTGAACATGAGACAGAGGAGATGGATGTAATTAATCAAGGATTATGATTGTACAATTCATTACCATCCGGGAAAAGCAAATAAATTGGCTGATGCTTTGAGTCGAAATAGTAATGCTTCATTAACAATGTTGCATTTGGAACGTGATCCTTTGGTTAAGGATTTGATGTAATTTGGCATAGATGTAGTTGGTATAGGAAGTTCTTCTGTTTTGTTGAAGTTATCAGTGAAATCTTCTCTATCAGACAGAATCAAGCAAGCACAAAAGCAAGACAGCGAGTTGCAGAAAAAGGTAGAGCTGGTTTAGAAAGGTTAGTTGCCTGAATTCAACACTGATAATGATTGTGTTTTGAGGTTTGGGAAGAGATTATGTTTTCCATTTGATTCACAGTTGAAGATTGAGTTGTTATGTGAGGCTCATAGTTCCCCGTTTTCAGTTCATCCTGGCAGTACTAAGATGTACAGAGATTTGCGGGAGTATTACTGGTGGGATGGAATGAAACGAGATATTGCTGATTTTACTGTGAAGTGTTTGAATTTTCAGCAGGTTAAAGCAGAGCGGCAGTTACCTAAAGGGATGCTTCAGCCTTTACCAGTGCCAGAGTGGAAATGGGAAAACATATCCATGAACTTTGTTGTGGGATTACCGAGGACATCTCGAGGTAATAATGCAATCTGGGTTATTATTGATCGCTTGACTAAATCTGCTCATTTCCTTGCTATACGAGATATTTTTTCCCTAGATCAACTTTCCCATTTGTATCTTAAAGAGATAGTCAGGTTACATGGAGTTCCTCTCTCCATTGTATCTGACCGTGATCCCAGGTTTACTTCTAACTTTTGGAAAGGCCTTCAGAAGTCGTTGGGTACTGAATTAAATTTTAGTACAGCTTTTCATCCTCAATCAGATAGGCAGTCAGAACGAACAATTCAGACCTTGGAGGATATGCTATGAGCTTGTTCGATGGATTATCAGGGAAGTTGGGACCAACATCTTTCTTTGGTTGAGTTTTCTTATAATAACAGTTTTCATTCCAGTATACAGATGGCACCATTTGAGGCATTATATGGGAAGCGGTGTCGAACTCCAGCATTTTGGGATGAAGTGGGTGAAAGAAAGCTGATGGGACCATAATTGGTAGATGAGATGGTAGAAAAAGTTCAGTTGATTCAGAAGCACATGAGAACAGCTCAGAGCAGGCAGAAGAGTTATGCGGATAATCAGAGGAAGGATCTATCTTTCGAGGTAGGTGATCATGTTTTTCTCAAGGTTTCTCCTTTAAAAGTGTGATGAGAGTTGGTAAGAAAGGAAAGCTGAGTCCAAGGTTTATTGGACCATATGAAATTCTGGAGAAAGTTGGATCAGTTGCTTACCGAGTGGCTTTACCTCCGATTTTATCTCAGGTACACAATGTTTTTCATGTTTCGATGTTGAGGAAGTATATGCCAGATCCGTCTCATGTTTTGAGTCCAGAGGTAGTTCAGCTGGAGGAGAACCTATCTTATGAAGAACAACCAGTCCAGATTCTTGACCACAGGGAGCTGGTGTTACGGAATAAGGTGATTCATCAGGTAATGGTTTTGTGGAAAAACCATGTGATTGAAGAGGCAACGTGGGAATCTGAAAATGCTATGAGGGATAAATACCCCCACTTATTTTGATAAGTTAATAAAATTGTGAGGACGCAATTCCCAAAAGGGGGGAAGGGTGTAACATCCCAGGTAAATAAAGAATAATGAATTTTAATATTGATTAATATTTACGAATTAAATATTAATTTTAATTAAAAGGGGTTTCTACGTTCGATAGCGTACTCGATACGCAACGATGAGTTTCTTTGAAAACTTACGTTGCACACTAGTGAAAAAATAATATTATTTTAAATGTTAGTTAACACGTAGTCATTGTACTGGATGGAATGGATAGAAATAACTAAAATATGATTATATATGTTTTTAAATGTTTTTACATTTACCCAATAAAAGATAAAGGCTTTAAATATGGAAAGAATTCAATTTTAGGCATTTATACCCTAATTTTCACTAAGGGTTCACTTATCACCTTTTGACAGCGAACCGTAATAAAATATAGTTTTGATCAATCATATAAATTATATTGGACCAAATATAACTCTTCTTTAGAATCAGGACATCAAAATTTACTTTGTGTAAATTATTGGTATCTTTCCGATAAAGTTCATTTTTTTAATGAATAGTGTAAAATGTTGTATTTTAATTCAAAACCTCTTTTTAATCTAATTTATTTATATGATTAGATTATCATTTGAATTGGTTGTAAAGTGAAATTAGAAAATATTTTTTCCATTAAATCCAACAGTGGTTTTTGGAATTAATTTCACTTTTTAATCGGACTTAAACTACTGTCAATCTTTTGATACTTATTGTTTCATAAAAACACTCTATTTGCTCTGACAACGGGAATGAATTATTAAATTAATTAATGCAACTTATATGTTGTGAATTTTGTAAAATGGACTTCATTTTTGAATTTGGAATATCAAATATATCTTAGGGTGAATTTTTGGTATTTTTCTGAAAAACTTTAATTTTTGATGAATAGTGAAACCACTAAGTGGTACTTATAAAAACTGATTTTTCGTTTAAATGAAAATTTACCACTTCTGTGTTTTGAATTTCAAAAATCCGACATACATGGTTTTCATTATGATGTAAAATTTGGTTCAATGAGATAAAAATATTTTTTTGGTGAATAGATACTTATTAAGTTTTTAATCACGATTAGAGGTAATTAGTGCAATTTAAGGCAAAAATGATATTATAATAAAATTAAAATACATTGACACATGTCCTAACCTTATTGGATGTGTCATGGCCGACCAATAAAATCCATGGGTCAACATGGGGACCCCATGGAGCCACTTTGGTTGGGAAATGACATAAATAACTTTTTATTTAATGTTAAAGTAAAAATGACACACACATGAGATGTTTTACTAAAACACTTTTAAATGGGGTTATACAAGTCATATATTTTACTATAAATAGTAATTGGAAAGATAAAAAGATTTCATACATAATAGTATTTTCTTTATAATTTTTAGACATTAAATATATTAAATTATATATGACATCATGATGATGAAGCGATGACCTCATTATTTAACGATTTAAATAAAATGGAAAGATAATGTAATATCTAAGACCTAAACATGTCCAAAACCTATTGGATGATTGGATTTCGAACCCTTATCACCATATCCTCTAAATACATCAATGTGGGACCTCTTAAATCCTAATACCATTTTAAAATAAAGTTACTTTTCTTTACATTCCAAGAGTGCCCCTCCTCTCCTCTTTTAAAAGGCCCCCACCTCTACCTCCTTACCTACACTCCCAAAGCCTTTGGCTCGGCCAAACCCTGACCATTTTGGCTCTCCACATCCCTATCTTACTCCTTGAAGCCTTAATTTGGGCAAAATTCTTTCCAAGGAATCCTTTGAGCTCAAACCAAAGGGTGTTACCTGATTTTAAGGTAATGTCTTCTTTTGAGTCCTTTTGTTTTATTTTGCTTCTCCAACCCCCTAAACTCTTTTTATTATTTTCTTTTTTAACAACTACAGTATCCTAAATATACTAAGATGTTGTTATAAGATGGTTTCAAGCTACACTTACACACACCTACGTCTAATGGTTAAAGAACATACAGTTTCTGTGGATGGTGAATTTCTACCTCCCGAAACGATGATTGTTCAACATTATTTTAACCCCTTCAAAGGTGGCCATTAAGATTAAACTATATTTATATATGATATATAATATGTTTATGTTTTCCTTAAGCTTCTGTATTTTTCATTTTGGGCATACCTTTATGGTTTCCATTATGGGTAAACACGATATCTTCATTTAAGGAAGTGCGGACTACCGCCCCCTTAAAGTGATGTGATTCGTTAATGCCATATGTGGGACGTGTAAAGGATGGATTTAAAGTTATTATATATGATGAATGATACATATAAATGATGAATATAATTATGTAATTAATATATACATACCTCTCATTTAGTTTTAATTCCATTAATATGACAAAGAAATGAAAGTAGCGTTCATGCGTACGTACGGCTTACCGTCTCCATGAACGGTGCATTTCATTTCTTACCTCTAAATGATTATATAATATTATAAATACATTTATATGATGGATATATATGATATATATGATATCCAAATCAGGAATGTCATTCTGGATATAAAGAACCTTTGACCACACGAACAACATGTAATTGTAAGAAGTCCACTTTCGACTTAAGAACCAAATATCGAAAAAACAAACATTATTAACTTAAATGATTACATAATGTTTTTAACATGACAATAAGTGATATAAAAGGAATAATTAACTTCAAAAAGGTTCTTAATCAAGTAAAAATTATCTCAAGTTTATTATTCAGGATGTTAAAGAACGATCGCGTCAAGTCGGACCCGAGGTAAGGGACTTCGTCTCAATCTCCTTTCATTGAGGCATATTTCGTTTTATACACAACTTTATTTTATACAGTGTATAAACCCCTTTGACTTTTACTTTTATACAAAATGAATCTTTTTCTACGAAGTGTTTTATTAAACAACAAAAAGGAATTTTTTTTAACGTACATGGTGACAATGACCTTTTCCGCCACCGCGAGTATTATTTGGTCTTTGGCTTCCTCAACAAGCCGTAATGTTTATAAAATAAAATAAATACCATATAATATTTTCTATATTTTGGTATTGAAAATGGTTTTGATAAGGGATAATATTATGTCAATATATTTAAATGATATATTGTGATTGAAATGTGGAAATGTTATCATTCCTTTATATTGGATTTATGTTTTATGATTTTATATTGGTACTTGGACATTTGACGGGTGGTTACGTGATAAACCATATAACGGGTGGTGCCGTGAATACCAGGACGGGTGGTTACATTATAACCTCCAATGCATTGGATATGGAAGTCGGTCGTATGGCTATTCCATTAAGTATGTATGGAAGTTGGCCGAATGGATATTCCATTAAGTGATATGTGTGGAAGTCGACCATATGGTTATTCCACTTAAGTATGTTTATATCCCAAGTTACCTTTATATATGTTATGTGTTCTTTTTATGGGTTTTATGGTAATCCTTTGGTTACAAAAAGGTAAGTAGTGATACATTATTCAGTGAAGAGTTTCTACTACTTCATGAAGGTGAAGGTATTACTTTGATAGAGTATACATGGTTTACTTGATGTTTGAAAAACTAACAGTTTTCATTCTTTGTGTATCCCTTACTGAGCTTTTTATGCTCACCCCAAGTTTTTTTGAAATGTTTTTCACAGGACTTAATGTGGAATAAGGTCAAGGATGGGATCAAGGGAATATCATGCTATATAAAACATGGAACTAGACATGTTTCTTTTTAAGAGTTTTTTTTATTATGTAAACTTTGTAGAAGTGTCTACTTTATAATCTTTTGAGATGTAATAGTTATGTTCTAATTCTCTAAAACTCTAAACCTGAAAAGATACTCAATGTAAATTATTCATTTAATTCAATATTAAGTAAGGTTTAAGGCCGGGGCCTTATAGACATTCATCTTTTTATCACTCGGAATATTTCCTTGATAATCGTCTGATATACCTTGACTAGGGATATTCGATCATTTGGACAAATAATTTTGAGAAAAGGTATCCCTTTTATCAATTATCACACTTTTAATAGCATATTTTTTCACTCTGATGGTATACTATACAAACAGGTAGAATTTGTGAACCAAGAAGAAAATGAACTACCTTTCATTACATGATAACCACTATGTAAACTCCTTTTAATAATCACCATAATCACTAAAGAATTTCTAAAAAACCAACCAATATAAATCTATTTCATTCTATGGATTAACTACACGAGTCAAAATATGTGGGTTCTTCAATTCTCTACGATATGACTAGATTCTCCATGATACTTATTTTTTGGATGAAATTATTCTAAATATGACACTGAGGGGTGTTTCATTACCAACATCACACTAAATCCAAAGGATAAGGATGAGTGTGAAGGAGGTTGAAGGTTGGGAGAGAAGGGAAGTCAAAATGTTTGAAGGGAAGGAATGAGATAGAGTGGTTCCAATATTGGATTGATTTTTGATTTTATCATTTTGGGATTTCATATCAAAAATAAAATAAAATATATATAATGAAATATAATAAAAATATCATGTAGAAAATAGTACTTGTAGAAAAATAGAAATAGCGACTCGATTAGTATATCACTAGTGGTTGATCAATAACGGTGGATCACCAAGGGTGGATAACTAACGGTGGACCACTGAATGGTGGACCACCCAATATTGGACAACCCAATCTTGGGTCACCATCTGTGGATATTCCGATGGAGGATCACCCAAAAATTGATCATCAAAGATAAAATCATAATTGAAATATATCCATTCTATTTCATGTTAGATATTGTTTAATATCTCAAAATTCAAAGGATTTTTAAATATATCATTTATATGATGTTTACTTACTATGAAATTGAGTGTTATGTAACCATTTTGAAATTGGTCTCTCAAAACATGAATTATGACATTAATATGTTGTGTTATCAAATAGGATACAAGATTCATGGAAATATTTATCACAATTTGGTTATCACAATTTATAGGGACATGGCTAAATTGATATTCCAAATCTAATAATTATTGTTTCATCTACAATTTTTTTTTAAATGTCATGAAACAATATACTCAGCCTTAGTAGTATACGGTGTAATATAATTTTTCTTTTTACAACACCACAAACCTACAGGTTTTCCCAAAATGTGACACAATCCATTGGTGTTTTTTATCTATATAATAAAACCCCCAAAATCTCTATCTAAATAACATAATAAGTAAAATTCATATTCTCTATGATAGAACAATATTAAATTTGTGGTATAGTTTAGGTATTTGAAAATTCATTTATCGTCAAGTAAATGAGATTCTTTAGTATTTTCATAAAAACGTGCACACATACACACACAAAAACATAATATTTTATCGACTAGAAGATAAATATATTAAAATTTAAATCATACCTATATATTTTTTTTATCTACTATTTTCTAAGCTTCGTTAAGATTCAGCTTACTGGTTATACTCATTGTTGTATCGCTGCAATTTTTCCTATGATAACCAGAATGTTTTATACGGTATTTAATGTACATACATAGATTTAAAATAATTAAATAAATATTTTTAAAAATATAAAAACTAAGAAATAATTTTAACTAATACATTACAATAATTTCTTATTCTCATTGTATCATCTTTGAAAAATATTTAAATAATGAATTTTCAAATGATACAAAAATAAAACCACAAATATAAATATTAAATACTAAAATGTAAGGAACAACAGTTTTATCAATGGAAATTATCTTATTAAAATTATTTCATATGGTATAATCACATAAAATTAGTTTCAGAACCCAATAATTTTTTTTTAAATTAATAAGGAATGAAATAATAAGTATTTCTATATGTTAAGGAACTTATACCAAAGAAATAATAACTTGACCATTGGAATAGTAACATGACCCATATGAATAATAAACTGATCAATTGAGTAGTAACACCACCAATGAAAGGATAATTAAAATGTATTCATCTTATATATTAAACTATGATATAATTATATCATAGTATAAGTAAATTAATATTTAAAGAATTATTAATTAAGTGTTATTATTTTTGAATGTCATAAATATTTAAATAGAATTTTATGATTAATATTATAATTTAAATGAAAATTAATTTTCATAAACCGTATTTAATGTTAATATTTTTCTATCTTACAATTATAAGACAATTTTATGATACCTAAGTTAATTTTTCAATGTCTTATAAAATTAATTTTATTTTTAAAATAAGTATTTTTCAAGTAAATAATTATTTTAATTAAAAATTTAATTTATCATATTTGGAAAAATGTTTTCATAAAATGGGGTTTATTTTTTAATTATACATGTTGAAAAATATTTAGGGTTAATTTTTGGGATTTTTCTGAAATACAAGATTTTTTATTGAATAGTGAATTCTTGTAACTTATAGTATATATACATTATAAGATAAATAACTATCCCTTTTGTAATGGATGATGTAAGCACCATTAGTTCGAACTCACATGATCTAATTACTATACTCATGAATAAACACTATTTATTTTCTTGAGAAAAAACCAATGAATTTTTTAATGAGAAAACACATCTATCTTCCACTATAAATACCACCCCTCACCACCTCTACTCCTCGCACCACTCAAGACTTGTATATTGCCTAAATTATACTCAAATATCCTCCCAAGTCACTACCAACATCCAATATATTTATGAATTAATAAATGACCAAAACGGCAACCCTATGGAGGATATCAAGAGGAAGGAAACAAGGGGGCATCAAGATCAACTAAAGAACCCTTTCGAAATTAAGGTAATGGATTCTACCTAAACCTCCATTATTCATTCCGGTTTCTCTACCTCTCATTTTACCGAAATGAAATTCTATTTTATGTTTATGTACATCTTATAAATGATGATTATATGTTCCAACTCATATATCAAGATCCATTAATCTATCTTTTTTGGGGATATACATATTTTTTAAAGGCTCCTCACCCGATATATAGGTCCACTTTATGGAAACTTCCTGAATTATTACCCATTTTTCAGTGCACTCCATTATCTATTTTTAGAAACCATCATTTTTATAAAATCAATTATTTTATTAAAAAAAATTTATTTTTTTACTTCTACTTTTATATGAAATTCTATTCCCTTTTTTCTTTAATAGATCTTAAATATTTCCTTAAATAGTATTAAAATGTTTTAAATCTAATGTTTCTTAAACACAATTTTTACCTGTTATCAATTTAGTTTTCCATAAATTATCATTATCTATGACTTTTTCAATTTATTAATGTCTATTTATGATTTAATTACATTCTATCACTGAAAATTTTATGATGTGCCCATTCATTATGCTTTGTGACATGATTTTGAAACCTATTTCATTCCATGGATATCCCTTATGTTTATCTTTTATGTGTAACACATATTCATGAACATGATTTGATGGGTGCACACAGATAGATGTCTAACTAACTGGGTAATAGTTATCCTCATTAGATGTTTTGTGAAATTATTTTGGTGGTTATCCATGACTCATGATACATGTGCAACGATGCTAGTGGATATCCTTAACTTGTGCTCCTCTATGTGCGATGATCCTTGACTCATGCTAAAGTCCTGCTTTATATTTCTTCCATTGTACTATGTTTCCAGGATTATATTATCCCATGTTTTTTATGTTTTTATTCCTTATGTTTAATATTGTTCAATTCCTTCCTATATCATTATGTTAAGCCTTCAATCCTATGTGTTGAGCTTTGATTTTATGTTTGTTTCTTTATTATGTTGTTTATATTATCCCTTATTTCATGTTATCTCTAGGTTATAGTATACTTATGTAAGGTATAAAATGATGTTAGGATATCTTTATTAAGAATTTTTAAAATATGTACTTATTTTGGAATCATGATATTTAATTATATACCTAATCTCAAAAACCAAAGAATTTACAATCCATTGATTGTAATTTTATGTTTAAGTTTTCTTGAAATCATGTAATGATATGTGTAAATGTATAGCGTCACTATATATGGAATCTTAGATAAATTTTAGTTATTTATAGAGATTAAGACTAGATAACTTTAGTATGAACCTTAGGGACAAAACTTTTTCTATGAAATAATTCATAAATTTTGGTATGTATAGAGTAAGTGGTTTATCATGAAAATGAATCCATGTATGGATACTACAAGTAGAAATGGTTTTGGAATAGATTTACATAGGGGTAACAACTCTAAAAAGGTGTTTCAGTCCTGAATCAAGCTAACCTCGTACACAACATCATGTCATATTCTACTCCTCGTTTGACTCTCCTAGGGGATATCCCTTGGTAAATTCATAAGATCATTATGAACCATTATTAAGGAATCAATTAAATACCCGTAAGAAAATATTTTATGAAATAGATAGTGGATAACCAATAGCTAAACCTTTGGAATCACATGTTAGGATATACTTTTTCTTTTCAAGTTTATCATTTTATGTTTAATGATTCTTTGTATTCTTATTTGCAAAGTATTCAAGCCCCCTAATTTCAAATTCTTTTCCTTTGTTATGGGAAAAAAATTGAAGAAAATGGTTCAAAAATAAATGTGAATGGAAATGTGGGGATTTTCTTAATGATATGAAATATATGATGGGAATGTGTCCCCAAAAATTTATGACAGTGCTTGCTCAACTGGATGAAGTTATGAATAATCACATGAATCGCGTGGAATTCCCTCTTTATCTAAAGAAATAGAATGTTTTTGTCGAATCTTAAAATATAAATGTCCTCCCATGTTTAGTAAAAATCTTAATCCCCTAATTGTAGAATAATGGATAACCTCTATTAAAAATATATACTTTTTTCTTATAGTGCTAAGAGGAAGAGAAAGTTGTATTGGTGGTCTATCATATTGAAGGGGAAGCTACTCAGTGGTGGACACTGATAAAAAATACGATGTACGAGGAGGAAACTGATTCCATGTATTGGGATGAATTAAATAAAATTTTTTCAATAAATATTTTCCCTGAAACCTCCATCTCATGATAGAAAGATAATTCCTCAGACGTAAGTACAAATAAGATGAGTCTAACACGGTGTGTGAAGAAAACATTATGAGGCTTGTAAGATACACCTCCAGATTTTTATTGAACACTGAAATCAAGGTGGATAACTTATTTATCATAGTAAAGTTGAGTCTATGAAAATTTTTGTTGATTTGAGACTTCAATAGTTATGAAGATATTGTCTGTTGTGACCTTAAGGTTGATATGGATATTAGAGACTGTCAATGGTCTCATGGTCCCAGTGATAGAAATTGTAACATGGATTCCATTATGGGTGGATAAAAAAAAGCTCATGATGGGCAGAAAGAAAAATATCCCACTTGTAAAAAATATGGGAATAAGATACCCAAGAACTATATGAAGGGAACCAGGAAATGCTTCAAATGTAGAAGAATGGGGAATATCGATAAAAAGAGTAGAAGGGACAAAAAAATTCCCACTAATGTGGAAGAAAAAAGGAATGTTCATATCAACTCTCAGCTAGTAGTGTAGTGTTTCAACTATAAGTAATATGTTCATTTATTAAACTAGTTCCCTAATCCTAGTGTTTTCAGAGGCAATAGGAAACAACCTCCATGAAAAAAGGGAGGGGTTATTCTATCACTACATGTGAGGTGGATTCAGACAATGATTTGGTGATAGGTACACTAGTTATTCATTCAATAATATCGAATGTACTATTTGAATCAATTTCTATGCATTCATTAATATCATGAATGTTTAGTAGAACTATGAAAACACCACCTCAAAATTTGAAGATTGAGATTTCTGTGAGTAAATATAATAGGGAAATTGTTTAATCAAAAATTTATAACTCCTCCCCAGTAAATATTTTTAGACTAAACCTCCCAAAAAATATTGTCACACTCTCTTCGGTATAGTTTGATTCTCTTTTGAGAATATATTGGCTATATTTTAATAAATACAAAATCAAATATCAATAAATGGAGACCACTCATCACTCCCTAGAGAATCCTCCAATCTTGTATAAGTGTAAGGAGGAAGATGAATCTCCTTCAGAATCATTATGTCTTGTGTGGATATTGTTTTCTTATGACCATGAATATCTTTATCAAATGATTTATAAAAACAATAGAATCACACTCAAAGAAATTCCAATTGTAAGGGGATACACCGATGTGTTCCCAAAATAGTTTCGTAGTCATCTTCTTAATCGGGATATTGAGTTCTCAGTTGAACTTATTCTTGGATCTTTTCCTACATCAATGAAACCTTACAGAATGGCCACTGTAGAGCTGGAAGAGCTAAAAAGGCAGTTATAAGAGAATCTGGAGAAGGGTTTTATATGCCTAAGTGATTCACCATGGGGTGAACCAGTCCTATTATATAAGAATGAGGATGGATTAATGTTCCATTTCATTTATTATCATGATCTCAATAAAATCAAATTAATGAACATGTATCCCCTACCATAGATATATGACATGTTTGATCAGCTATGTGGGGAAAGTTATTTCCCAAATGTGGAACTTTGGTCAAGAGATAATCAATTAAAGGTGAGGTATGAAGATATTCCCAAGGCCAACATTCAAATAAGGATTAGAAAATATCAATTCATTGTGATTATCTTCATTCTCACAAATTCTCTCGAATTTTTCATTGATTTAATGAATAGTGTCTTTAGGGATTACCTCAACAATTTTTTTTGTCTTTTTCAAGGATATTTTGATCTACTCCAAGAGAAAGGAGGAACATTAGGAGAATTTGAATACTGTGTTGATGACTTTTGAAGGGAAAAAATTATGAATAGTATTGTAAATGTGAGTTTTGTGTGGATGAAGTATCATTCTTGGGGAATATTATCACCAACAAAGGAATATCTATGGACCCTTCCAAAACAAAGGCAATTTAAGAGTGACCCAGGAAAACATATATAATAGAGAGTCATAGTTTCCATGGATTAGCTAGGAATTACCGATGACTTGATAAGAATTTATCACAATTTCCAAACCTAATAACCAAGCTAACAATGATGGGAGTAAAGTTCTTTTAGAATCAAGAATGTGAGGAAATATTTAAGGAGCTCAAAAAGAGGCTTTTCACTACTATAGTTCTCACACTCCCGAAAAGTGTAGAACTATTTTTGGTGTATAAGGATCATTCAAAAAAAAGGATTAAGATTTGTACAGATGAAAAATGATAAAGTGATAGCATACGCCTCACGGTAATTTTATATTCCTGAGAAACACTATCCCACGTATGATATGGAGTTGTCAACTGTGATCTTTGCATTCAAATTATTGTAGAATTTTCTCTATGGGATGATGTTTTAGATATATACTAATCATAAGATACTCGAATATATATTCACATAGAATCATATTAATATAAACCAGTGAAGATAGTTAGATCTCATCAAATATTATGACTGGTCAATACACTACTTTCCTGATAAAAAAAATATAGTGGCATATGATATAAGTAGAAAGGATCATGCATCTTTATCAATGATGAGATTTGAGAGTTATATAATGTTCTTGGTGTTAATTCAATGAGATTACGTATTACTATTCCATTCCTTTATATTTTGAAAATGAAAAACATATTTTTTTAATGAAAATTTATCACTCTCTATGAATTATTTTCTTAAGGAAGATTTTCCTTCTCTAAGAATATTTGTATACTTACCCTTGGTTTTCAATGTCTTATTTGATGTCTTCTTAAACCAAGTATAACCATTTTTTTCTTAATTAAAATAATTATATCCTTACCTATCATAAAGACTTACTGTTTCATAGACTCTAAATTTTCTGAAATTCAGCCTCTGAATTCTATGAAATTCAGAATCTAAATTCTCTACAATTTAGACTGTGAATTCTCTGAAATTCATAATCTGAATTTGCTAAAATTAAGACTCTGAATTCTTTGAAATTCAGACTCCAAATTATTTGAAATGCAGGCTCCAAATTCTATACAATTGGATGTCCTAATCACCTAAACAATAGACTTTGAATTCTATGAAATTCAGACCCTGAATTGACTGAAATTCGGACTCAAACTTCTCTAAAATTAGAACTCTAGATTCCTCAGAATTAAAACTCTAAATTCCTCACAGTTTAGACTCTGAATTCATTAGAATAAAGACTCATAATTCTTCAGAATTTAGACACTAAAATTCTCAAAATTTGGACTCTGAATGTAGAAGAATTCTGACTTCGAATTCCTCATAACTCAGACTCTGAATATCAATTTTTACAGATTTTGATTATTCATTTTTTAATGTTAATTTACTTTTCTAACATATTGTTTCATTTTTATTGGACCCTATTTTTGTAACATGATACTGTTTTTCTGTAAATATTATTGTTTATCAATCATTATAATATTTCACATGTTTTACTTTATAAAAAATGATGTCCTAAAATCTGTATTTAACTAACCGTTAGTTGAGTGACATGTGTACATGTACATATGAAAATCAAAGAAAAAATATGACTATTGGAGGAGGGAGCCGACAATTGATATTTTTTCCTAAAAATATAAGCTCATATAAATGATCTCAATATAAATAGACTGATTACATGTTGTGATGTTGTGATGTGATTTCTAGAGAGAGAAACTCTCATGCCTTGTGCAATCTGTGAACATCTTCTTCATCCATGAACAACTTGTTCAAACATGCTTAGCGAGACTCCAATTATTGTTGTGTAAAATAGAGGGAACCTAGGGATAAGAAGACGGAGGATCATACTACCTTAATGTTCAAGGACATCCAAGGATTGGAAGACAGAGTTGTCGACTACCTTAATGTTTGAGGGCTTGTAGGGATAGAAAGAAAGATTGTGATATTCTTATCAAGGGCTTACCCTGGTGCAGGTATCAAAAAATTATTGTAAGTATAAATCAAGGGACCATTATAAAAGGTTTATGGATACCCTAATATTTGGGTTAAAATATTTCCTACTTATTTACTTGCTTTATTTGAAGTTTTATTTCCACTTTATTTTGTTAAATATAGAAATATAACATTATTTTACATTCATGTACATATATTAACTCTGATAAATAATAGTCTATATTCTTTAAGGTAAAATATTTCTCTAATAAAACATGCATAATTTTTTATCTTTTTTATGTTTAGGTTTCTTATAATTGGACCACATCTGTTCCAATTATCTCATTGAGCAATAACCAACGTGGGTTTGTGAATTTACCTTGTTTAACATTGATAAGAAAAGATTTCAATAAGGTTAAAATCGAATGTTTTTTATCTTACAATTCACCCCCTCTTGTAATTGAGCATATACGTCTATATATCAATCCTAGAATTGGTATCAGAGGTGGTCTCTGCAATACTTATACTTATATATATGTTATCAGGATCATCTTTTCATTCTTATATATACTTTTTCATGATTTCTTATGATTTTTTATTATAAAATTTTATTTTATAATCTTTTATTACTAATAAGTTATGTGGAACATATTTGTTTTAGAAATGTTAGGAATAAATGTTGGTTATATAGATAATATGAACCCTACCAAATCAATGATCTTTGATTGTAATGGTTATGAGTACTGAAGAGATAGGATTAAGAACATCATTATCAACACTATAGTGGATAATTTGTTTATGCTTACTGGTGAATACAAGATTCTTGAAAATGAAATCATAACATCCACATATCAGAGAAAACAAGAATATGAATTAAACAGCATTGTAAAAATTAATATTTTATGTTCTATTACAAGGAATATCTAGAGTAAAATATATTTTTCTGCAACTGAAAGTAGTATTTGGAAGAATCTTGACGTTACACACTTTAGAACATCTGAAGTGATAGAAACTAAAATAGCTATGTTAAGTGCTATATATCATTTATTTTTATTTCATTAGGGGGAACCAATTAGAAAAGTGAAAAAAAAGATTTATGACCATTTTCAACAATCAACAATCTATGGGAGAGAAAGGTATTGATGATGAAGTTATTATGGACAAGATAATTGATATAATGCCAAATAAGTGGGAATCTAAAAAGAAAACTATTGATGAAAATTGGAAAGTATCAAATATAATATTGATGAGTTATTCATAACTCTTATACAACATGATAGAAAAATGAATAGGGATGTCAATTTCAACAAGAAAAATAATTTTATGGAAACGTTACTTTTACTACTACATCAAAATCCAAGACATAATAAAGGGTAACTAGATCTAAAGATAATAAATGTGTTGTTATATCAGAATCCAGTGATGGTGACCAGTCTGAGAATGAATTAGCCAATATTGATCGAAAGATGAAAATGATTTTTGGAAAGAAATATTTTCAATATTGATATAAGAAGAATGACAGAAAAGACAATAAAAATTATGAAGTAAATTGTTATGAATGAAAAATGGTTGGAAATATCAGACATTCTTGCCCAATGTTTTAGAGAAAAGAAAGGAAGTAAATGAATTTTGAATGGAACAGAAAAAAATATTACAAATCTAAGGCGTAGAAAGTTCTTAAGGCTAATTACACCTAGAGTTCCAATTGTGGTGACACTTCAAATGAATCCCCAAAATTTTAATCTTTCGATCAGAAGAATATTGTTATTTTATAGAGATTACCTATTAAAAATCATTTTTGTTTTGCTAAGGTATAGAATGTTGATTCCTTAACCAATATTTCTTTTAAATTCTAATTTTACTAATGAATAAATTTATGAATATTTAAATGAAGAATGTTCCTCTTTATATGATAATACAATACCTTCACTTGATGAAGTCTCTAGATTTTCTAATTTACATGATAATTTGAACTGTAAGATAAAATAGAAGTTAGAGAAAAAAAATTCTAGATTTTTGGTTTTAACAAAAGAAGTATATGATCTTTCTAATGATCTTGATCAGAAAGCTGTTGATTTTGAAATTGGTTCGAAAAACATTGAGGAAGTTAATTCTGAGAAAGATAAACATTCTAAGGATCATGAAAATGTTATTTTAAAGAAAAATATTTTAGATAATAACTCAAACACTAAAAATAATGAGTACAAGTATAATAAAATATTCATCAGAATTAAATCATAAATTTTCTCCTTTAATAAATTCTTTTCAAATTTATCATCAGGAAGGAAAGAATTTGATAAAATGTATTCACAACTCCCTCCTATTAAGAATAGTTCTGGATTTGGTTATAATCACTCAAATCATGTTTTTAGTCAAAATTATTTTGTTCCCCAAAGTGATAATTCTTTCAAAATGTGTTAATGTGGGGGAAATTGGGAGAAATTTTTTTCATTAAATAAAACCTATTGGACTCACCTGTTTTGATAATCCCAAATCATGGTTCTTTTTTATGATAATCGTGTTTCATTAATATTCATTGTTTCTATCAATTAATAAAAATGTATTTTTTAATCTCATTTCTCTCTCGTTTAAGCTTAGAGTGCAAAATTTCTCTATGTAAAAGGTCACTGATAGAGGTTACCGATAAAATTTCACCGATAGAGGTTACAGATAGAAAGTTACTGATAGAGTTTACAACTGAGGATCCTCACCAATGATTTATCAATGCAAGGTTATCACTATGATTCTACCTCTCAAAATTATTTGGTTGATGGCTACCGCTAAAGGTTAATGCTACAAGGCTACTAATGAAGCCTACCGATGAATGCTACTATTGAAGTCTACAGATTAAAGCTACCGAAGAAATCTACCACAGAAGGCTACAAATGAAAGGGACTGCTCATGTCTACTAATGAAATCAACTGAAGAAAGCTAGCGATGAATTCTACCGTTGAGAAGGATACCATTACCAGAATACCGATACCCACTCTTCTAATCCATAATTTTTCAGTTTCTTATCATTATCCTAACATTCATATTTGGTAAATTTAATGCTTCTTGCATTCATTAATGCTAATTTAAACATATCAAGAGACTGTATCTCGAGATAGTATGAGGTACGAGGAAGACAACACGTGGTTTTATTATTCCTATTGTCGTACCTGAAATATAAAATAGAATTCCAAGGAAGAAAAAATGATATAAGATGCTAGAGAGAGTCATTACATGATAGATATGAAGAACAAAGGGAACACAATAGGTTTTACACTGAGAATCCAATAGCCTCAAGAATATTATTTTCGAAGAAGAAACTCAAGGCAGATTTCGGTGCATTATTGAATATCTCTCAAATCAATAAGAAGAACACTCAGTACCTAGAATCTAGAACCTAGAGTTGGGACACTCTGTTTGGGATACAACTTTCAGATGAAGAATAAATATATAATTTCTTCAATCTAAGGAGTCAAGACATGAATTCCAAAAACATAGAGAACTCTAAAAACAATATTTATTGCATTAGATCTATTCTATTTATTACATTATATTTTTGAGAAGTGTGTGTTTGTCTATTACAAACACTGTCTCCTGTACTTGAACTGGAGGATACTGAAAATCCTCACACAAAACATTAATTTCCCTTTTTTCCCACGTGTTACTATGGAAGAGTCTGTCTGTGGCTTGGATTGTTAGTTGTTCCCATATTGAACTATGGTAGAGGGCATGAGCCCTGGACAGTTTTTGAAAACTATTGTAAAGCACGATTAAGGATCTGTATCATGTTTATTGTTAATATAAACTACATGGTGGAAGTTGATCACCTTGTTGAGAGTATTAAGTCTCAGTTTGAGACTTAACCTCTGGGTTAATTCTTCTGTGTACTATATTTTTTAATACTGTGATTTCCTATTTTATACTACTCATAACTTCCAAAATAGAAATATAATATACATTAACTCTGATAAGTAGTTCCGGTTAGTGTGTATATGTGTTTAATTGAGTAAACATTATTCAAAAGTTGAATAATTGTTTTACTCTGATTCAACTGAGGAATAATCACCCTTTTAAAATCTTGTTGGCCAACTAAAAATTTATATATCTACTGCCTTAGTTAACTGGGATATTTCCAAATTGGGGGATCTTTGTCATAATGTTTTTAACTGAGCTTTTATGTAGGAACTCAATTCACCCCCTATTGAGTTTCCACTCTAACCAACATTTGGTATCAGAGGTGTTTCTATTTCTTCCATTTTAACTTCTGTGCAAGTTTTCAAATTACTTTCATCTTTGATTATAGTTGTATCTTAAAGAACATAAAATTTCTGTCATATCTAAACTTTTATTTCTTTAAATTCTAATTAACTATGGATAATCGAGTTGAAAGTTAGGCTACCAATGTGCTACCATTATTTAATGTTAATAAATATACTCAGTGGAAATAAACAATTAAAATTTATATAGAGAGAATGGGTCCTGAAATCTGGGATATAATTGAAGAACAACATGCATTTCTTGCTACTACTAGGGACACATGGTCTCTGTTGACTAAAGATACATCTAACAATAACTATAAAGCAATGAATGCATTTTACTATTCTATAGGTGATGAAGAATTCAATATAATATCTTCCTGTAAAAATTCATATGAAATCCTGGATACATTGGTTATTTCTCATGAGAGAACTACAAATATTAATGAAATGAGATGAAATAGATATACTATAAAATATGATAATTTTAAAATGAATCATGATGAACTTATATCTGAAATGTATATCATGTTCAATGAAATAGTAAATACCCTTAGTCTACTTGGGAAACCAGTGGACAACAAGGATCATATTATGTGGTTTCTTTAATGCCTACATGAAAGACGTTGAGGAAACTCTGTTTATATCTTAGAATCATCTGACATAAGCAAGATACTATTGAATGAATTAATTGTAAAACATGTGATGCAAGAAGAAGAGATTTAGTTATATCAAGAACAAGATGAAGAACTGAGAAGGAAACCTATAGAATTCATGACTACTACCTCAAAGAGCAATGATAAGGAAAAAGTTCTAGTTCCTATAGACAGTTTCACCAGGGAAGATATAGAATATGACAGTGATGATGAGATGACTCATATTGTTAGGAGATTCAAAAAGTTCTACCGAAATAAAAAGTTCTTCAGAAATTCAAACTATAAAGGAAGGTATGATAGTAATGGACAATGGAAAAAAGGAAAGAATATGGAATTACAATACAAATGAGATAGTCTATTATGAGTGTAAACAATAAGGCTTTGTGAAGGACGATTTCCCCAAGCTGAAATTTAAGAATAAATATAAAGACAATGGAAAGGGATATAAAAAGGATATGAAAGCTACATGGAGTGATTCAAAAGGCAGATCCATTGGATATGAAACTTCTGATATTGAAAAGAAAAAACATGCAAACATGTGTTTCATGAAAGAAACATCTAAGGTAATACCTAATTATCCTATAACTAATTCTTACAATTCTGAGAATTAAAGTGAATCAAATAATGATGAAAATATGACTAAGGATGAACTATTTAAATACTGTGGAATGCTTGAGGATATCTTCAATGAACTCAAGGATAAATATAAATTATTGAAAATAAAACATTCTTTAAATTCCAATTATAAGTCTTATTTGGATATTGAGAAACAAAACTTTTCTTAGCTTTTAAACAAAAATATTGGACATAAATTATCAAATTAGAAATTAAAATTAGATGTTGAGATGTTTACTGCAGGAATATATACATTAACACAGATTCTAGGGAATTAAATTTCCCCAAAATACACAACCAGTAGAGGATATCATCCAGGACAAAGAAGAATTATTAAGAAAAAATTTGTTCCAAAATCTGGATAGTTCACTACTAGTTCAAATTGTGGAACATATTTTGAAAAATACTTTTCTAAAGGACCTAAAAAACTGTTCATGTCACAAAACATATCTATTTATTATAGGAAACATGTGATGCAAATATGGGTTCACAAATGTTGACATGCTAACTTCTCTGGACCCAAGAAAATCTGGGTACTAAAGTTACCATATACTTAATTTTTTTGTAGGAAATTAGATTAAAGTGTTCCTGTAAAACACAATGGTATATGGACAGTGGATGTTCAAGACATATGACCGATGAATATTCTTTCTTTAAGATCACAATTAATGTTGATTGTGGACATGTTACAAATTGTGATAATAATAAAGGGAATATCGTCATCTTAGGCCAAATTGGTAACCATAGTACAATAATAATTTCAGAAGTACTATTTTTTGATGGGTTAAAATTCAATCTACTAATTATCTCTCAGTTGTGTGATGATGGTTTCAATGTTAGGTTTTAAAATGATTCATGCAATGTTTTTAATTCTAGAAATGATTTAATATTCAATTCTATTATAAATGAAAATGTAAATTCTGTTGATTTAAACTTTTTTTCGAAGAAAATTTTTTCTTGCTTGAATACTTTTCATAAAGAATACTGGTTATGGTATAGAAGATCAGGGCACTGAAATGTGCACTAATTTAGGAAACTAACTAGGAAAGTTTTGGTTAGAGACTTACCTAAATTGGAATTCACACTTAACAATGTTTTTAATTCCTATAAAAAATGAAAACAATACAATGTTTCATTCAAACCAAAGAATAATGTTTCAAATTCTCAACTACTACAGTTGGTTCACATGGATCTGTTTGGACCATCTAGAATTTCAGGTTTAAATTGAAAGGACAATTTTTATATTCATATAGATGATTTTTCTAGATTCACTTGGGTATAATTTCTATATCACAAAAGTGAATCATGTTTTTTACTTCATTAAATATTCCAAGTCTCTATAAAAACATAGTAGACTTATAATTAAGACCTTGAGAAGTGATCATGGACATGAGTATGAAAATTATGATTTTGAATATTTTTTAAAAAATAATGGTTATAATCAAAAATTTTATGCTCTTTAAAAACCTCGGCAAAATGGAGTTGTAGAATGAATAAATAAGAAACTTCAAGAGATTTCATGGACTATGCTTAATGAGTATAACATGCCTATATATTTTTGGGCTGATGCTATTAATACAGCTGTTACAACATCAATAGTGTCTTAATTAGACCACTTCTTAAGAAGACCCCTAAGGAGTTATGGAATAATAGGAATCCTACGGTTAATTAATTTAGAGTTTTTGGTTGAAAAATTTGTATGCTTAACACTAGGGGTAATCATGAAAAATTTACTTCCAAAAGTGATGAAGTAATTTTCCTAGGATACTCAATCTATAGTAAAGATTATAGAGTATTAAATAAGAGAACCAAATGTGTGGATGATTCATTTCATTTAAAATTTTATTAGATTGATCCACATAAACCCAAAACCTATCTTGAACATCATGAGGAATATATGTCAATTTTGGATCTTAGAGATAAATACAATGAACCATTAGTGAAATCAACTAGTTCTGGAAATTTTCCAGAATCCGAGCATGATGAATCTGAACCTATAGACAACCATGAGGAGAGTATTCCAACCCATTCTATAGGTATTATTACTCTCAGAAATCATCCTTTAAGTGCTATAGTATTTGATCTAAATATTGGGAAACAAACTATAGCTTCTCTGAGAATCTAGGGTGAACATCAATCTTTTCTTTCACAACTTAAACCCAAAAATATTAATAAATCTATCAATGATGAATTATGTCTGATAGATATGAAAGAAGAATTAAATCATTTTGAGAGAAAAAATGTTTGGGAATTAGTAGAAATACCTAAAGACACTTTGACCGTAGGCACTAAATGGGTGATATGAAATAAAGTTGATGAATCTGGAAACATAATTAGAAACAAGGCTAGACTTGTTTCACAAATATATAGTCAAGAAGAAATAATATACTATGAGGAAACATTTTCACTTGTTTTTAGTCTATATGATATTTGGATATTACTTGCTTATGCATCTCATCTTAATTTCAAACATTATCAAATGGATGTTAAAAGTGAATTTATAAACGGGTATATAGTTGAAGATGTGTTTATTGAACAACCACTAGAATTAAAAACCTTCATTTTCCAAATTGTGTTTTTAAACATTATAAATCTTTATATGGTCTAAGGAAAGCTCCTAGATCTTGGAATGATAGACTTAGTTCTTTTCCTAATTCATAAGGTTTTACTAAAGGGATAACTGATCCTTCTCTTTTTATTAAAAGTATTTCCAACGATGTTTTAATAATACAAATTTACATATTTGATATTAATTTAGGATCCTCTAAAAATTCATTAGGTACTGATTTTTAAAAAATGATGTAATATGAATTTGAAATGAGTTTAATGGGGGAACATAAATTTTTCCTTGTATTTAAAAATTTTCAAAATAAATATTGTATTGTTTTAAATCAAAGTAAATATACTAAGTATTTTTTGAAAAGTTTTGGTTTGATTATTAATAAAGGTAGTGATACACCTATGAGTACCACTTGTAAGTTGGATACTGATGAAACTGGTAAACCAGTGGATCAAACCTATTACAGAGGGATGGTCGGTTGCCTTCTCTACCTTACTTCTAGTCGACCTGATATTATTTTCAGTGTATGCATGTGTGCTCATTTTCAAGTTAATCCCAAAGAATCTCATTTAACCATTGTTAAAAGTATTTTTAAATATCTCATGTATACTACAAACTTAGAACTATTTTATCCAAGAGGATAATCATTTGATATAATAAGTTATCCAAATTCTGAATTTGTTTGTTGTATGTTAGATAGAAAAAACACTTCTAGAACAGTCACATTTTGGGAAAGTCACTAGTATCATAGTGTAGCAAGAAACAAAATTATGTAGCATTATCCACTACTGATGCTGAATATATTACTATTGGTAATTTTTTTTCTCATATTTTGTGGATGAAAAACACTTTTCATTACTATGGATATCAATTCAAACATGTCTCTATAAACTGTGATAATACAAGTGATATTGACATCTCTAAAAATCCAGTATCTCATGCTATGAAAAAGCATATTGATGTGAGAAATCCCTTCTTGAGAGATCATTAACAAAGAGATGATATCCCTTTTTATTTAATTGGAAAGGAAAATAAATTGGCTGATAAATTTACAAACACTTTGAATTATTAGAGGTTAAATTACATCAAACACGAGTTAGGTATGATAAATTGTTAAAATAATACCTCACCAATAGACCTCTCCAATAAGACCTCACCATTAGACCTCACCAATAAGACCTCACCATTGGACCTCACCTTTAAGACCTCACCATTAGACCACACTGATAAGACCTCACCATTTGACCTCATCGATAAGACCTCCCAGTTATACCTCACTAATAAGACCTCACTGTTGGACCTCACTGTTAGACCTCACTGATAAGACCTCACCGTTAGGACCTCACTGTTGGAACTCACCATTGGACCTCACTATTGGAACCTTACCGATAGTCGACCTTACATAGGTCTGGGACTTCATGTTTTTCTGCCAAAATCTGAAATGTTTTTTCCCCTTTACTCAATTAGTTTTTTGACCCATAAATGATAAAAATAATGTACAGAACACATTTCGATCCTCTTCAATCCTCCCTCAAACATATTAATCTCTACGATTTTAACTTAACACTATGCTAAAACCCTTTGACTACAACAGATCACAATGTAAACGGGAAAGAGACTGATTGTTGATGATGAATGAGATGCACCGAAATCTAAGAGACCTTGAACTGGGTCTAGTAGTGGAAGCAAGGAATTGAAAAATCTGATCAATCCACATTTTTCAAATCTAGAAATAATGGTAGAAAAGTTATTAGGTTTGGAAGGGATGATGTCAAGAAGGTATCTAGTGCTAAAGGCACTCGAAGCTCAGCATTGGTTAGACTGTTTTTAAAATAACAATGGACCATACATCATGAAGCTAGTGAAGGAATTTTATGAATCTCCGATGCTAGAGGAGTATGAGTGTGAGAACCGAATGTCTTCAAAAGTAAATGGAGTAAGTGTGAGAATATCCTCTATTGAATGGGATGAATTATTAAGTGTCTCGAATGAAGGAATATTTAATTACAACTTTAGAGTGGTGCCACCCACCAGTGTGTATTTTTGCTATGAAAAAGATTTGGCCAAACTGATAGGGAATTGAATCCCTAGAAGGGTGATTGCTGCTGAAATAGAAGAATAAAATAGTCTATTGTTTAAATTTTTTGAACATGTATTGAGTCCTAGGAGAGGGGACTTTTTTACTTGATGTATCACGCCATATTTCTATTTTATCTATTGAATCATGTACAGAGGATAAATCTTTGTAGATTTCCCATGATTCAGTTAGGGTTTATGAAAAATCCTAGTTGAAAATAAAATTCTTTGTTTCATTCGAAGGTTATATATTTGATGTTGAGAGTGAAAATTGTTGCTTAAAATAAAGAGGAAATATTATTTTTACGGGATAACTTATGCATTACGAAAATAATTTTCATGTTTTTGAAGATAAGCTAGAACCATTGGAAAAGAAAATGGGTGAATGACGAGGATAAGATGTTTGACGAATTCAATCATGTTAGAAATCAAACTAGGCCAAAGAATAAGAGTGATCTATGTTTAAAACCTGATGAAGTAGAGCGAGTATACTCAGATGAATAATAAGAGGCTTATGTTTTTAAAGTAAGATATGATTCTACTATAGATGACAATAGTGATCCGGACCTTCCCTCGAGTCCTCTTTTCAATTATGTATCCTTTGGTTTTCCTATCCCACCAAAGTGATTTCCTAGCAGATTGGTTGTTCTAATGGACAATGATGATGAGGAAACCATTGAAGAAGAAGAAGAGAATTTCATAAGAGACATTACTATTGAAGAGACCTCAGAGGAGGAGGATTAAGCTGAATCTTTTCATGATGAATTTCAGACAGTTGTTGATGAAACTGAAAAGGAATGCTTGAATCGCATTCGCTTGATAGGATATACCGATGTTGTAGAGGGTGAAGAGGATGATAATGTTGAATCTATTGATGTAGAAATTGATATGTTTGTGGTTGAATATTCTTTTGAATATGAAGTTGTGCACTCTCATGTTACTTTATTTGATCAAGGTGGAATGGAAAATTTATATGTAATGGAAAAGGAGAATTCACCATGTGAGGGGGGACATATTTCCACAGGTTCAGTTCATGTTTCTCATGGAATAGAGGATTGTTCAGAAGAACCGGGATTCATGTTCTTGGATTTAGACTATGGAGACTCTGAAGATGAAAAGCCTTAGATAATCCCTCTAATTCTTCTATTTTAGAGACCACTATTGTGTAGCCAGTAGTTTTTGTATCTCAAGATTGTGTGAAGAAAGAATATTTTTGAATCATTAAAATAATATTTGAGGAGACACATTGATGATAGATATTTTGGGATAGAGAGATCATTGTCTCACAATGAAGAACATGTGACATCGACATTGGAAAGGGTAATTTATACCTCTAACTGAAATTCTCTACATGAAGTGAAGGAATGCCAGAATCAAATCTGAACCTTGTCAAAATCTATGGAATCTATAAAACAATCTATCGTGTGTTTTGAATCCTCTATGGAATGAAGGGTTAAAGTGGAAAAAGACATTAATTATGTTAAGAGTTTTGTTGAGTATATGTTCACTGCGTTTGAGGACTTTAAGAAGTATATGGAGGCACATGTGAGTGGTCAGGATGATGATGTGAAATGATTGATCAGTGGTCTGACCAACCCTTTTAAGGAGAAAATATCTTTTACAATGGCGCCATTGTGTGCATCTTCTTCCTCTTTATCCTCTCCTCCATTTGATCTTGAAGCTTTCAGGTCAGTTGTTAGGGAATAAGTGGAGAAGTTCTCTAGTGTGAGTACATGAGACCCTCAATAAATGAATCAAGTCATTTCCAATACTAGAGATATTCAAAAGTTTTTGGGAGATTAATTATGGGAAACAACTCAAGATCATAAGTCCATCAAAGAGCACGTTGATTTCTAAAATAACTGGGTTTACACTAATCATCATATGGATCGACACATCATGTTACTGTTGCAGAACTTGAGGATCCCACCTTTCACTTAGGATTTTTAGGATTAGTAAACATTATTAGATATTTTACTCTTGCTTTGTAAAAGTTTATAGAAAATATGGATAATTTCATTTTATCAATTGAAATAGGAGGGAGAATCATTATGAATTTCAGGAATCTCTTTTTACGCTTCCCCCATGTGGACTGCACTCCCATTATTGTTCCTCCATCATTACCTTCTTCCTTAACTCCATCGGGCTCTACCAATGCTGCCCCTTTGATAAATCCTACACAGGACATCAGAAGCATTACCCCTATGATCAATCATATATCTACTCATTATCAGTCTATGGATGACTCTTTAGAAGCTCCTATTACCTTTCTCACTGCCATACCAAGTATGTACCTCCATCATTTGAACCTATCTCCTCCGCTTCCAATGAAAAATCTCCCTTGGACATTTTTCATGTGCATTGAATGTGGGATGTCTTCTTTGAATGGTATCTTTGCAATATTTTTGTATATAGCATTCTTGCTACATTTATATAGAAATATTTATTTTTATCCTTCTTGAAATTAATTATATTTTCTAATCGCAAAGGGGGATAAGATGAAGCCAATATGATCTGATATATATTTTAAACAATTTACATGGTTAAATTTTATTCTATTTCAAGTCCTGATACATAATATATTCATACTCAATCCTTTGATGAAAATTAGAAAATGTTTTTAACCCTGGATCAATAATACTTCAATATAAGATTACATTAACATAATTTGTGATTATCAAAATGGGGGAGATTGTTGGACTCACCAGTTATGATAATCCCAAATCATGTTACTTTTATATGATAATCGGGTTTCATTAATATTATTAAATTATATCAAGTAATAACTATGTATTTTTTAATATCACTTCGCTCCTTTGAAATCTTAAAGTTAATATTTTCTCTAATTAAAAGGTCACCAATAGATTTTACTAATAAATGTTCATCGATAAAGGTTACCGATAGAAGGTTACCCATAGAGGTTACCACCGAGGAACCTCATAGATGAGTTGTCAATGCATGTTCATCCCTATGAATCTACTGCTCAAAAGGTTACCACTGAGGGCCACCGATTAAGGGTACCTCTAAAGGATACTGCTATAATGCTACTGATCAAGCCTACCGATGAAAGCTGTCATTGAAGGCTGTCGATGAAAGCTATCAATGAAAGCTACTACTGAAGTCTTCCAATGAAAGCTACAAGTGAAGGCTACCGATGAAAGCTACAATTGAATGCTACCGATGAAAGATACTATAGATAAGGATACCATTACCAGCCCATCTATACCCACTCTTATAATCCATACATTTTCAATTTCTTAAGATTATCCTAACAGTCATATTTGGTAAATTTAATGCCTCTGATATTAATTAATGTTGACTTTAGACATATCAAGATACTGTATCTAGAGATAGTATGGGGTATGAGGAAGACAACATGGTGTTTTCTTATTCTTATTCTCAAACCTAAAATATAAAATAGAATTCCAATAAAGATAAAAATATATAAGATTCTAGAGAGAGAGTCATTACATGACGGATCTAAAGAACAAAGGGAACACACCATCTTTTACACTGAGAATCCAAGAGCCTCAAAAAGATTATTTTGGGAGAACAAATTCAATACATATTTCGGTGCATTGTCGATTATCTATTAAACCTAGAAGAAAAACACTTAGTACCTAGAATCTAGAACTTGGAATTGAGACACATTGTTTTGTAGTCAACTTCTAGAGGAATACTCAAACTAAAATTTCTTCACTCTAAGGAGTTAAGAGCTAAACTGCAAACACATAGCTCCTTATAAAATCAATATTTATAACATTAGGTTTATTGTGTTTATTATATTACATTTGTGAGATGTTTTTTTGTATATTAATAATATTTTATCATGTTATTAAACTGGAGAATGTTGAAAATACTTACACAAAACATTACTTACACTTTGTTTTCCATGTGTTAATGAGGAAGAGGTGTTTTTGTCCTGGATTGTTTGTTTTTCCCATGAAGAACTATGGTAGAGGGTGTGATCCATGGACAGTTCGTGTAGACTATTGTAAATCCTGATACAGGCTGTGTATCAAGTTTATTGTTAATATAAACTACTTGGTGGTAGGTGATCACCATGTGAAGACGATTTAGTTTCGTCTTGAGACTGAATCTCTTGTTTAATTTTTCAGTGTACTATATTTTTTAATACTATATTTTCCTATTTTCCACTTCTCATAATTTCAAAAACACAATGTTGTTTTACATTAACTTCGATAGTTAGTTCTAGTTAGTGTGTCTATGTTTTTATTTCAGTAAACTTGTTTCAAAAGATGAATAAGTTTTTTACCTTACATTAAATGAGGGCTAATCACCCTTGGAGAAACTTGATGACCAACTAAAAATTTATATATCTACTGCCTTAATTAACTGGGTTATTTCCATATTGGGGGATCTTTATCATAAATTTCTCAAACTAAATTTTAAGTAGGATCTCAATTCACCCCCCTCATTAGTTTCCACTCAAACCAACAAAACCCAATCCTTAGGTTTTTATAAATTCTATTTTTCTATGAAAATGTGGATACCTAAGATTTTACTTTTATAAATTTCATGATCCAATAATTTATGTATTGTGAAAGAGTAACTATTTTATTTTCAGGAAAATAAATTATGTACCAAAAAAAATACATGGTACATGGATAGTGGATGTTCCAGAAACATGATTGGTAACAAGGACATCTTTGAAAATATTATGAATAAAAAAGGATAAAAATTAAAATTTAGAGATCATTATCAGGGTTAAATTGTTGGTATATGTAACATTTTTCTTCATGGAAAAGCTTTAATTTCAATATTTTTATTCGTTAATGGTCTTAAGCACTACCTAATAAGAATCATCCGTTTATGTGATGACATTTACCTTGTAAATTTTAGAAATAATAAATATTTATTACAAAATTACAAGGTAAATTTTATTATCTCTTCCCAAAGACATGGTAATGTTTATACAATAATCTTATAATAACATAGGAGCTATGATATACCTTGTCTTGGTTAAAGGGAAGAACAATATTGGTTATGTCATAGAAGAATATAACATTGTAACCTTAGGAACCTATGAAAACTCTCAAATAAAATACTTGTTAAGGATCTACTAGAGCATAGATTTTATTATTGAAAAGATTGTGATCCTTATGAATATATAAGGCAATATAATTCATGATTTAAATCCATTAGTGAAGTCTCAGCTTCTGATGTATTGAAGAAACTGTATATGGATCATTTTGGTAAAACACAAACTTGAAGTGTTAGAGGAAAATACTCTGTATATTTTTCAGTTGATCATTACAAAAGATTTAATAGTGTCTATTCTCTAGAAAAGAAATCTGAAGAATTTTTTTATTTTAAAACATTTTACACAAAAGATAAATATTAGAAAAACCTTTCATTGATGACTATTCCTAGTGATCATGGGGGAGAATTTCAAAATTCATATTTTGAAACATTTTGTGGTAAGAAAGTCATTACTCATAACTTCTCAGCTCAATTAAAACCTGAAAAGAATATTGTTTTTGAAATAAGAAATAAAATTCATCAGGGGATAACTAGAACGATGTTGCGTAAATATTTTATTGCAAGATATTTTTGGTCTGAAGCTGTTAGTACTAATTATTATACTATAAATTGAGTTTTAATCTGACATGTTCTTAATAAAACACATTATAAATTATGGACTTGTCTAAAACCTAAATATTCTTACTTCAATGTATTTGGCAGAAAAGTATTCAATTTGAATACTAAAGATAACTTACATAAATTCACACCCAAATATGATGATGGAATTTTCATTGGTTATTGCACTACCTCTATGACTTATAGTTTTTTAAAAAATCACGTACTGTTGAAGAAAACGTACATGTTAAATTTGATGAAACTGATCCTTTTGTTTTTGATCAACCCCGACCTACAACCTCAGATGTGTTTTTAAAAACTGATTATCATCTGTTGATGTGAAAATTCTTCTAAAAAGAAAAAATACTCAAGAAAATGTTTCTGAATTCATTACCCCAAAATATTTTAACCCTAATGTTGATGAACAGGTTTATAAAAACCCCAATCAGTTGTTTCTTAAGAATCATCCCAGTGATAGTATCATTGGTCATGTAAATCAACATACATGGAATAAAAGCTCTTTAATAAATGAAGTAGAACATATTGAATTTCGTTCAAAATTAGAACCTAAAATCACTGATGAATCTTTAGAAGATGTTTATTGGATTAAAGCTATGCAGGATGAACTATGTGAATTCTAAAGGAATAATGTCTAGACATTGGTTGAAATAACAAAGAAAACATAAGTAATTGGAATAAAATGTATCTTCAAGAATAAATGTGATGAAAATTGAATCATTTTTAGAAATAAATCATGATGTGTTTATAAATACTATATTCAACAATAATTGATAGAAAATGATAAATCCTACTCTCCATTAGATATACTTGAATCTATTCATATTCTACTTTCCTATATAGAATTTTTTAATTTCAAAATTTTTGAAATGGATGTGAAGTGTAATTTTTATAATGGTTATGTTAAAGGGGAATTTTATGTTGACCAAACTCTTAGTTTTGAAGCCAAAAAAATCATAAACATGTTTTCAAACTTACCAAGGATTATATGGACCGAAAAATCCCCGAGATCGTAGTATGATAAACATAAATGATTTTCTAAAATATAATTATGTTATGGGAACCTATAATCCATCGCTTTTTATAAAAAAAGTTAAAAAAACATCTCATGATTGTTCAAATTTATATTGAGCACATTATATTTGGATAAACTCTCCAATATTTAACTAATTCATTTCAGATCTCATGAAATATGAGTTTGAAAGGAGTATGATGGGTGAGTTAACATTTTTTCTTGGTTTTAAAATTTTTCAAAAACCCAAGGAACTTATATATCTCAAAATTCTTTCATTAAATATCTTCTTTATAGGTATGTTTATGACAGTACTAAAAGTATAAGTACTCAAATCGGTACCTCAAATTCTCTTAATCTTGATGAAGCTAGGAAATGAATAGATTCAACATCTTTTAGAGGTATGATATGATGTTTATTATACATAACATCTCATCTTCCAGACTTAATGTATTCAGTATGATTCTGTTTAAGATATCAATCTAATCCAAAGGAATCTCATTAGAAATAAATGAAAATAATTTTTTTTATTTAAAGGGAACCATGGACTTAAGACATTTTTATTCTTCTGGAAATGATTTTGGTTTAAATAGTATTTTTGGGTGCTGATTTTGGTGGATGTAGAATGGATAGGAAAAGTACATCTGGAACTTTTCATTTGTTAGGGGATTCATTAGATTCATGGTCATCCATTAAGAAACACTCAGTACAACTTCCCACTACCGAAGTTGAATATGTAGTATATGGAAGTTGTTGTGATCAAGTAGTGTGGATGAAACACACACTCACAGACTATGGCATGAGTTTTACCAAAAAAATATATTTTTTGATAATATAAGTTCTATTTCCTAAAGTAAAAACCATTCACATCACTCTTGTGAAAAAACATTGATATTAGGCATCACTTTCTTACAAATCACACACTTAAAGAAGATATTATTATTCAACTTATCATAACACATGACCAAAATGATGATATTTTAAAAAATCATTACCCTTTGATATATTTATTACATTAAACAAAATTTATAAATGATAACTATATGGTAATCATACATATTAACTTTTTGTTGAAACCTATACCCTTACATTATGATGCTCCTTTTCATAGGGGGAGTACATATGTTTATTCTTTTATATTTTCCCTTTCCAAATTTTTAATTTGGAACCTCTATTTTTTCCTTAATAAAATATTTTGGAACCTAAAATTTTCTTCTTCGTTCATTAATAAAAATTTCTAGAATCTATCTTCATCTAGATTAAACTTATCAAATTTACATTTATTTCTATACATCCGGAATGTATGTTTCCTTACATAAATAATCATATTTTTTTACTTGTTGTTATTTCTAGATTGTTTTAAGAAACCCTTATCGAATTCACATTCCTTAAATCATATTTTTCTAAAACATCCAATGATTAAAATATAAGAATCCTTTTTTGGAATGAATATCAACCATCAGATCAGATCAAGCTTATATCAACCACTGTATTTATTTGGGAATTTTGACAATTTTTGTGAAGCCTATATAAAGGCCCCATATATGTGTGTCCCACATCATGTTTTCAAGAGACTTTTCACGAAAAATATACCACCCTAAAAATCAGTTGTTCATTTTTCTTTGTTTTCTTTCATTTCCAGTGTTTCTTGAAATTTCATCTAAAAATAAAAATGTTTCAAAAAAGGATCTCAAGGATTGGAAAATATTCATAGAAAGGTTAGTTGACCGAGATTTCATTTCCAATTATAATTATTAGATTTCAAAAATTATCTAGTTGAATGGATGGGAAATCTTATGGGTATCCAGGATGATGAATTAGAATCTAGTTTACCCTAACCTCCTCATACAATTTTATGATTCAATTTGTTTTTATAAAGAAAGTAGAAGAGAAACTATTTCCATTAAGACCTATGGGAAGACCTATTTGTTATCCTTCAACCTGGATACAAACATTCTTGGTATTCATTAGGATGGAAAAAAATATTTTTCTCTCAAAATATGCAAGAAGATGAAGGGTGTCTTGACAAGGTAGTAGAAATTGTGTTCCTTGGACTCAAGGGAGTCAATTCACCAATGATAATTCATCTTACAACCAACATTAGATTGTTAGCCATTTGGATGAAAGGATTTCTTATTCTGCGGAAGGGAGATAAGGATTACCTTAAGAACTATGATAATTTCAAGATGGAATTTTTTGGTGAATTTAAGAAAGATAAAACTCATCAAGTACATTCTTCTGACCCTCATTAATATCAAGATTGTAACTCTCATGTCCCGGATAATTATGTATCCAACAGTCTTGTCAAAGATCATCGTTCTCTGTTTGGAATCCATTAATATCCCTTGTAGTTCAAAATCAATAAATTTCAATATTATTTTTTGGAGTGATGACACTCTTTTGAGGAAAAAGATCGGTTTCAGAATCAAGTCAGGATAGTTCTATGATCTTTCTAAAAGTGAGGTTCAAGATTCTAGTAAGAAAGAGATGTCTATGAAAATTCCCAGAAAACATAGTGTCGAAGAAGTGGTAGTTTAATAAGAAGAAGAATAATAAGAAGAAGAAGAAGAAGAGTAATATGATAGTGAAGATATAATAAAAATGGTGGAATAATACCATGAGAAGGAAAGTCCTTCAGACATGTTTTCAATCGGAACATCACAACTTGAATAAACCAAAATAATTTTCTTAGGGAAATTTGTTAAGGAAGGTGCTGATAAATATGATGTTGATGATGATTAGATAATCCAATTCTTTGATAGCATTAATGAGACTCCAAAATTTGAGAATGAAATCTATAGATATGACATAGTAAAATAAGTGGTTTTTGATTCAAATAGAAAGGATGTAGTTGTAAAATAATAGAAATATATAGTTGAAACTTCGAAGAGGAAAGTAGAAAAGCTAGAAAATGTTTCCTCGCCACTAAGGGGATATTCCTCCGAATCTTCATCTTCCATGGGACAATATTTTTTTGTCTATACCTTGAAAAAGCTAGTGAATACAATACCATCATTTCTTTGTATTAATTATTGATTTCGGTTGACTCATCATTCTATCCATCAGAAGATGAATTCGATAAGCATGCCCATGGAATCTTTTATCATGCTTTAAGCTGATTTCAAATATTTACATATTGGTTATAATTAACATTGGGGATCTTGAAAGGAAATAACCAAATTTTATATGTCAATAATTGATGTTTTGAAAGTCATGGATTATTTTCAAGACTTAGTAAAATATGTTTTTGATAACTCGGATGACACAATAATGAATTTTATATCAGATATTTCAGAAAAGCTAAATAAAGAGAAATTTTCCTAGATTCTAGGGGATAGAGATCTAAATGTAATAATAAATTCAATTTTTCTAAATTAGAAAAGGGAAAGATAACTCAGGGAAGAGTTGGAAGAAAAATTTCAACAGTAAGAACATGTTGTAATGTATTAAGCCAAAATTCATAAATCCAAATAAGAAAGAATAAATGTTTCCAAGGATAAGAATCAATATCAGGATCAATTGCTCTAGAGATTTGAAGATAATCATAAAGAGATGACGAAGCTAAAAGAAATGTTAAAAAGGATGATGCCAAAGTAAATGAAGGATGAATTATTTTCTTTAAAGTTATATCTTTTGTTGTGTTATTCTTGTAATTTTTTCCAGTAATGATGAAGGTTTGTTATAATTCCATTGTTTATTCTTTTATAGTTCTAACCTTTTATGTAAATTTCTTTTCATTCCCTCTATTCATTTTTGAAAATCAAAAAGTGGAAGAAAAAAATTATCCAAATAATATTAAGTGAAAAGAAGATAATTCCCTATGTAATGGGGATATTAAGTAAGGGGAGTTTACCCAATAAAAATATTCCAATGAAAAAAAGTATCCTTTATAAGAATGAAATGAAAACTATCCTTAGGTAATTGAAAACATAAGGAGGCGTTATTTGTATTCATTATGGGTCAATGTAAAGGGAGATAAGTATTTCATTTAAAGATCAAAAACAAAAAAAACCTTATCATTTATATTTGTTTTCAAAAATTTGATTATACTTTTAAAAAGGGGAGACTATTAAGTCAATGAGTTCCACTATGAATTTTCAATTCGTTTATGTTTTGAGGATCACAAAATCATTTTAACGAAGAAAAAATTAACATTCTATAATAATTTTTTATTACGGAAAATTTACTTTCTATAAGAATAGTTTTTTTCCTTACCCTTGGTTTTTAATGTCATATTTAATGTCTTATGAAACAAATTATAATTTTCCCCATATATAAATTAATCATAGCCTTACCTATCATAAATCTTTATATTTTACTAGAATCTAAAATCACTAAAATTCAGACTCCGAATTCTCTGAAGTACAGACTCCAAACTCACTAAATTTCGGACTCCGAATTCTTTGAAATTCACATCCTGGATTCTATAAACATTAGGCTCTGAATTCTATGAAATTTAGACTCTGAATTTTTTGGAATTCAGAATCTGAATTCTATAAAATTAAGACTCCAAATTCTTTGAAATTCAGACTCTGAATTATCAAAAATTCAAACCTTGAGTTCCTTATAATTCTGACCATAAATTCATCAAAATTCAGACTCTGAAGTCATCAGATTTCAGACTATGAATTCCTCATAATTCAGACTCTTAATTCCTTATAATTTAGGCTCTGAATTTAAATGAATTTAAATTCTGAATTACTTATAATTCAGACTCCGAATTCATCAAAATTGAGACTCCAACATCATCATAATTCAGTCTCCAAATATATATTTTTTAGACTCCAAATACACGATTTTGAAGATAATTTATATTACTAACATTTTGTTTCAATTTTATGGGATCCTAGTTTCTTAAAAATGATACTTTGTTTTCCATACATATTATAATTTATTAAGCATGATAATATTTTTCATGTTTTTATTTAAATAAATTGATGTGATAATGTCTATTTTAAAATGACTGTTAGTTGAGTGACATGTGTAGAAACCCCTTGAAAATTCATGACAAATATGATTTTTATAAGATGGATCCAACCATTGATGTTTTTTCTTATAAATAGGATCTCATCTGAGCGATCTCAATATCAATCAAGAGATTACATGTTGTTATGTGGTGAAGTTATTTCTAGAGATAGAAACTCTAGTGCCTTGTGTGGTATGTGAAAAGGATTTCAACAATGAGAAATCATGTTCAAACTTTTTTAGTGCAACTCTAATTGTTTTTGTATACAAACAAGGGCTTACGTCGATAAGAATACTAAGGTGTCGAATACAGAAAACATTGATGAATTTCAAGGATAAGAAGACAGATGTTCCAACTAACATAATGTTTGAGGGCTTGCAGGGATAACATTAGAGATTTATATATTATTATCAGGGGCTTACCCCGGTTTTGGTAAATATACTTTCTTGAAAGTGTAAATAAAAGGACCTTTATCCACGGTTTTTGGACATCCTTCACTTTAGGTTAAAATGTTACCTACTTGTTTACTTTCTTTTTTACATGTTTTATTTCCGTTGTATTTTGTTAAAGAAAAAATTAATAACTTTCTTATACATTATTGTACATATATTTACTATGAGAAATAAAATTTTATACACTTTAAGGTAGAATCATTATCTATGATAAACTTTCATAATATTTATTCTGTTTAACTTGTTTATGTCTAGGTTTCTTATAATTGGACATGGGCCCTTACATTTATCCCTTTAAGCTATAACCAAAGAGGGTTTATGAATTTACCTTTTTTAACTTCATTAGACATTGATATATTTAAGATTAAAAGAGAAAGTTTTTAAACATACAATTCACCCCTCTGGTAATTGAGCATCTGCATCAACATTTTGATCATAAACATAGACTTGTAGAAGATGTACATGAGAATCATTAAGGGAGGAATATCATCAATACATTCTCAAATAATTGATTAATAATCCATTATAGGGAAAATAATGGATGCTCAAATAATATATGTGTAAATTTATAAGATGGTGGAATCCATGAAAAAATAAAAATCCTCATAGTTCAAAAGGGACGTTGAAGGAGTCTTGAGATTTGGCTCATGACTATATGTAACATCTGATCCAGATATGAAGAAGGATCTTCACAAGGACACACATGTCTCCACCTTCTCTATTCACCCCGGGAGAACAAAGATGTATTAAGATATCTGGGAGAACTATTTGTGGGGGCAATATGAAGAAAGAGGTAATTTATTATACATAAAATTTCATGGTAGGTCAGCAAGTAAAGGCCGAAAGGAAAATGTATAAGGGGATGGTACAACCAAAACCCATACCATCATAGAAGTGGGAGAGCATAACCATGGACATTTTCACTGGAATTCCAAAGGCATAAAGAGGGGACAATGTTATATGGGTTATTGTGGATCATCTTATAAAGACAGATCACTTTATCTCAATTCGAGAGGAATTCTCATTCAATCAACTTGCACATATATATATCAAAGAGGTAGTAAGGCTGTATGGAGTACCACTATAGATTGTTTCCGATCGAGATCTGATATTCACATTGATTTTCTAGAAAGGTCTCCAATATGCTCTATGAACGGATTTAAACTTAAATATGGAATATCACCCATAAACTAAAGGATAATGTGATCAAACTATTATTAAACCAGAATACCAGTTGAGATTGTGTTCTATGGACTCTAAAGGAAAATAGGACCAATATCTACCTATGGTCGAATTATCCTATAATAATAGTTTCCACTCAAGAATCGGAATGGATCCATATGAATCCTTTTATGGGAAAAGGTGTAGAACACCTTCATGTTGGAATGAAGTTGGTGAACATATATTGTTAGGAACAAAAATGGTCGTCAAATGTTGGGGAAGATGAAAACTATTATGCATCACATTAAAGAAGCTCAAATTTGACAAAAGTTCTATGTAAAAAATTGTCTATGAGATCTTAATTTTATGGTTGGGGATAGGGTATTCCTCAAAATATCACTATGGAAGAAGGTTATGTGATTTGGGAAGAAAGGAAATCTATGTCTCGGGTACATCATCCCCATTGAAATCCTTGATCATGTTAGATTTTTGGCCTATCAACTTGAACTTACACATACCATGTATAAAGTACATGATGTATTCCATGTATCCCTCTTAAGGAAGTACATATTAGATTCATCACATGTTAAAACATTAGAGGTGGTAAAATTTGGGAATGATCATTCTTATGAGGAGAATCCAGTGAAGATCATGGATCATATAGATAATGTTATATGTAAAAAAGACTACTCACCTGGTCAATGTACTATGTTGGAACCATAATCATGAAGATGAAACATGGGAACTTGAGGAAGTGATGAAGGAAAAGTACCCACATATATTTTCAACATAGAATTTAAAACAAAATTTCAAAGGGGGAATTTAATAAGGGGGGCAGCATGTAACGACCCAATGTTTTAACAATGGAAATTAGATTATTATAATTATTTCATAAGGTATAAACATGTAATATAACTTTGAGAAAACAATAAAATTTTTATAAATGAATAATTATTTAAATAATAAGTATTTCTATAAATTATGTAACTTATTCTAAAGGAATAGTAACTTAACCTTTGTAATAGTAACATGAACCTTATGAATAGTATACTAACCAATTGAATATTAACACCACCATTTAATATATAAGTAACATTTATCCATATTATAATTTACACTGTCATTTAATTATATCAAATTATAAGTAAATAAATATTTTATCATTTATTAATTAAGTGTTTTCATCTTTGTAAGTCATAAATATATAATTGCAATTTTATGATTAATTTATTAATGTATATTAAAATGTACGTTTATAAAATTTTTTCATAAATTAATATTATTTTCTTTTTATTATAAGATAATTTTATGAGACCTTATTTAATTTTTCAAATTTTTATAAATTCAATTAGAATTTTGAAATATGTATTTTTCGATTAAATTGATATTTTAATTAAAAATTAAAATTCTCTTGTTTAGAAAATTATTTTCATAAAATGGAGTTCATTTTTAAATTATTCGTGATGAAAAATGCTTAGGGTTTATTTTTGATATTTTCCTAAAATACATTATTTTTTGTGAATATTGAAATATGGTATCTAATGGTATGTATAAATTATAAGTTGAATAACAATTCCTTGAGTCATGGTTGATGTTAGGATAATTGATTAGATCTCAAATTATCTAATTACTATATTTAGTCCTAATAATTAAGACTATTTCTTATCTTGAGAAAACGAATAAACTAATTAATTAACTAATGATAAAACACCTCTCTCCTCTACTATAAATACAACCACTCACCACCTCTTCCCCTTTCACGTCTCAATTTTTAAGCCTTGTCCACATTCTTCTAAAATCTCCTCCCAAGACACTCACCCACATCTAAAATCTTTTGGTCTTAACAAAAGGCCAAAACCAAACCCGTTAGGAGGTTCTCAAGTGAAAGGAATGAAAAGGACATTATAATCATGTGATGAACACCATCAGACTTAAGGAAAGGGATTCTACCCAAACCTCTATTATTCCTTCGCATTACTATCTATCTCTATTTACCTAAATGATTTTTTTGTTTTTTGGTACATATTATTAATGTTTGTTATATGTTCCCACTCATGTATCAATATCCATTCATCCTTCTAATTTGGGGATATACATGTTATTAAATGGTTCCCTACTCAATATGAAAGCCCGATTTAAGGTAACTTCTTAAATTCTTACCCATTTTTATGTGTACTCCATAATCTATTTTAAGTCAAACTTATTTTTCTAAAATCACTCATTTTATTGTGAAAACTTTATTGGTTATCTTTTGGATGTATATGAAATATTATTACCTTTTTAACTTTAATTGAACTTTAATAATTTCCTTAAACCACACTAATTTTTTTTAATTCTAATGTTTCTTAAATTCCATTTTTACATGTTATCACTTCATTTTGACATCACCTATCATGATATATTACTATTTTCATTTATGAATGTATATTTATGATTTCATTCTTTTCATTCATGGACACCTTTATGATATTTCCCTTTATTATGATTTATGACATGATTATAATACCCATTTCTATATATGGGTAAACCTTTTTTTATTTTCACGTGGAACACATATTCATGAACATATTATGGTGGGTGTATACAGAGAGCACTCCAATGAATTGGGTAATATTTAGTCTCATGATACGTATTGGGAAACAGTCTTGGTAGTTCACCTTGACTCGTCCTCCATGTGCAATGGTCTTGGTGGTTATCCTTGACTCAAGCTCTACTATGTGAAACAAGCCATGAATTGTGCGAAAGTCATATCTTATGTTGCTGCCACGTTATTATGATTCCATTATTATATGATCTCATTTTCAATATGTTTTGATTCTTTACGTTTAATCATATATGATGCCTTTCTATATCATTATGTTATGCCTTCTAACCAATATCCTAATCATTGTTTTAATGTTTATTTCCTTATGGGGCTTTTCAGCTTATCCCTGTATTCATGTTATCCCCAGGTTAGCCAATGCATATGAAAGGGCACAAATAAAGTTAGAAACTATTTATAACAATTAATTAAATGATTTTTTTATTTTGAAATTATGATGTCTAATTATGTACCTTATATCCAAGTCACTAGAATTTTTGATACTTGGTTAATAATTTGATGTATAACTATACTTGAATTCATGTAATGACATGTGTAAAATGATAGGATCTATATATGAATGATCATTTGAATATTTATTATAAATAAAGTAGGATATTTTTTTTAAAACGTTTAAAATTAAAAAGGCTCTCATCCTATCATACCAAAATCTTGGATCATTTCTAAACCATATAATGTTTTTATCAATTTGATAACATGATTTGGAAAATGAGGGTTTTTAAATTGATTTTTTTTTCAACATATATATATCAATAATATAACGATATAATAATAAACTATTAACATCCATTATATATAGATTAAAAAAAGATATTGGTGCATAGAAAAGAAACATTCTAATGGATTCAAGTCTAGCCAGTGGTTCAAAGGATTCCTCAATGTCAATAAATTAATTTTGACTATATAAAAATACAACCGATCTAGATTTATTTCAATCTATAACAACTGACTCATCATCTATGATTCTAAACACCTGTTTAGTTCAAATGATCGGAGTGTCATTAAGTCATTCTAGTAGATCCCAAATACTATTTCCTTAAAAATGGTTAAGTTCTTATTATATTTCCATCAACCAAAAAGAATTATTAATTGCAACATTAATGTTCTTAGGTCCATGATGTGACAAGAATGATTTGTCTTCAACCTAATTTCTATGAGAATATATTGTATATGTTCTTATATATGGGTATTTAACTATAGAATCTAAAGGATGTTATTTTTCTATCTTAACAATTCTAGGAAAAAGGACTAGTTATATCATCATTTTATACATGTTTAGGTTCAGGTTATTACTTCGAACAGAATGTTTTGTTTTTATTTTTGTAATGAATGTTCAAAAATTTTGGCATTTTTATTCAGGTTTTAAAGATCATATTAAATGTTTTCAAAATGGGTATTAGGCTCTTATGGATTTCTTTAATCAAATTTGACATGAAAATGTTATTCCATAATAAATTTTCAATTATAAAATACCCTATATTATTTTATATATGTAGAATAACCAAGGAAAATTCCTTCGACACTCCTGGAATAAAACCTAACAAGATTATCCTTTGTATTATTAATAGAAATTTTGCAACCAAAAACACTAAAGTCGTAAACAATTTGTTTTCATATATTCCATAAATTATAAGGAATCCATTTCTAAAATTGTTCTAATTAAAACACTATTGATTATATAATAATTATCATTCACAACATCTAACCAAATGTAAATAGGTAAGTCATAGTTATTGATAATTTCCCATATAATATTAGGAAGATTTATATTTCTTATTTCTAAAAAAAATTTATGTCGAGTACTAGTAGTAGAAAACTAATGATTATATCAATTTTTCTAGAAAAAGTAATAAAAATAATTATTTTCTAACACACAACCATGATCACATATTATGGTTTTAGTAATCAGTCAACTATTATTTTCCAAGGTTTTTGAATAATTATAAAAATAAGAACAAGCTTCAGTTTTGTGAACTTAAAATAACACCCATGTATAAATAGAAAATTCATCTCCTAGAAAATTTATATAGTTCATCAAATTACCCTAGATACTCTAGAAGTTATTAACATGTCCACGTGTACTATTTCTAGTAGTTGACATGTTGAAAATTATTTCTTTGATTTGAAAAAGATTTATTGGTTTCATTTATTTTTACAGGGCTTATAAAGTTTATCATTTGCGAATTCTCGTTTAGTTAGTTCCTTAAATAACCTTTTCTAGTTAGATTTCTCCATCAATGATTGTTTTAATGTCATAGAGACTAGTTCCAAATCCAAAATTATTTTTGAAAAGAAATTAAATAGTAAATGTTTTGAGAAAATTGGGATTTTACGTTAAAATCATATGAATTATCATTTCTTAAAGTAGTAAATAGTAAATAATTTTTAGAATAAAAAAAATTATAGGAATTAATTAAAATTTATCATGAAAACCATCATCACATTATATGATCGAAATATATATGTAAATATATTTGAGATGACACAATACAAGTGGGGTGAATTTTATGATTAAATGTTTTGTATTTAAAATCTTAAAGATGAAACTTAGTTTATGATGTTGTAAACTAATAAAATTCACAAAGCATCTTATGAAACAAAAAAATAATAATTGGTCCTAGATCTGTTGGATATAAAATTATACCATAATTTTTTAAAAATAGTTGTATTTGAATTGAATACAATGATCTGAGTATAAAAATGTAAATGATTCTACCATATAGAATATAAAATCATTTAATAAAATATGTAATGTAAATGAATATATCGTAATTTAAACAGTTACAATAGAAATGAATATGAATAGAAGGAGAAAATAAAATGAATCCCTTTCTATTACAAATAGAAGAGGAAAAGTAATGGGTATTACAATTATTTTTTCCCAAATTGTAGGGTATCATTCCACCTATGATAAAAGGTATGTCTTACCACCACCCGGGTAATCCCTCGATACGATGGTCGACATGTCTGCCTTCGTATTCATAGAAGACCTTGAATAAGAAGGTAATAAGAACCACTGTCTTTCAAATAATTGAAACCCCTCGATACTACAATCAGAAACACTAACTTCCTATCCCCGGAATCCCTCGATCATTATCACATTGATCAATTTAAAAAGGAAATACAAAGAACATTTTGAAATAAAAGAACTAGGAACAATACGTTCACATTTTTTATCTTCAAGGATTTTCACATGAAGAAATAGAGTGGTTACACTGTCTCTTTCTAGAACTTAATTCACAATAGTTTTTCTTCTATGTTCAATAGTCCAAGTATTATGTCTCTAGTTCAAATGACAGCATATTTATAGGCCTCCTATTCAATAGTCATATATGATTTCAACGGTCATATTTCTCTGGAAAATTTGGAGGGACATGAAACTTCACTTTATAATGGTCAATATAAAACAGAATACAAGACATCATTTTTTTTAGTATATAACTAAATATGAAAAATTGTTTTGGTTAGAAAATATTATGTATAGAAGTATGAAATAATGAGTATGATTAATATATAAAACATTAGGAAAAGGATAATTTTAAATATTTATGTAGTATTAGTGTAATACATGAGTACAATGTAATACATTTATATGATTAATAACATGGGTATGATCCATAACTTGTTTGCGATGTATAACACAGTTATGATGTATAACATGACTACAATACATAGCATTGTTATGATTAAAAACATGATTACCATGTATAACATGGTAATGATATATAACTAGATTATGATAAATATCATGGTTACGATTCATAACATTTATGGAATTCATAAATTGGTTATGATACATAACATGGATATGATACATAGAATGGTTATGATGCATAACATGGATACGATGCATAACATAGTTACAATGCTGAAAATGAATACGATTTGTGACCTGGTTACAAAGAAAAATAACATATGTGGTTATGATATAAAAAAAATATATTTTTATGATGAAAAATAGCATATGTGGTTAATATGAATAATAAAAAATGTGGTTATGATGAAAAAAACATAATTGGTTATGATGAAAAAAAACATATGTGGTTACGATGAAAAAGAACATATGTGGTTACGATGAAAAATAAAATATGTGGTTATGGTAAAAAAAATATGTGGTTTTGATTAAAAAGAATAAATAATTTTTTATTTACAAAACTAAAATAAATTAAAGGGAAAGTCGAAAAACAACTTTTGACTCAACAATCTCACCCTTCTTGGAAGCACAAAACAAAACAAATATAAATGCTTATCCCCCCTAAGTTTAGTAATTCTTCTGAAAGTAATAGTTAATATAACTAATTCAACCTTAGGATAATAATTATCTTTAAGGATTGTATTATATTTTCTTCACATTATCGATTGAGTTCTACCACTTAATAAGGTATTCTCACTTATTCTTTTTTATGGGAAAACATTATTCTCTATAAAGAAATTTATTCTTTTCCATATTTTTCTCCCCCTTTTTTATTTTCAAAAAGAATAAGGAAAAAAATTATTTTCATTCAAGGAGATAGAGAAACAAATAATACTAAAAAATATAAATTAATTGAAATTTAATAAGTTTTTATTAAAACAAGAGTTCAAAAAATTTAATTTTCTTATTTTGTTTTTCCAAGTGGTTGAGAGTAGGTAGAATCATCTTCTTGAACTATTTTTTATCCTCGATAAACATGTCATGCCATTTTTAAAGAACCTATAGCTTCTCATATTATTTTAGAATAATCCATGTTGTTTAAAATACATTTATTCATAATGTCTATTGATTTATTCCACTTCATTGATCCTTACTTCATGGGAATTATAATCATCCATTCTGACTCTATAGGCCTTTTCTAAGATTAAAACTCTATTTTTTGAGAAAAATAATCTCATAACATCCAATTCCTAATTTTTCCTTCAGATGATCACGCTCTTCAAGGGATATTCCTTTTGAGGTATTCGGTGTTTGAAAATATTATATTTTTTCATTCAAATGAGTGACCAAGTTTTGATAGACTGAATTGAGATCATTTACATGATTCACCAATTCATTAATATTTTCAACATGATACTTGATATTTTCATAAATATTGTACGACCACTTAACAACTTTTTTAAAATACATTCTATACTATGTAGCACGTTCTTTGAGCACTTTAAAATTAGCTTCAAGATTTAAAAACATGTCCATTAGAATCTTGACAGAAAATGTTCATTCATTATCATTATTAGCTATGAAATATATCCTAGATTAAATTTTTGGAAAGACATATATAATATTTTCTAATATTTTCAAGGATTGTATAATATATTGAACTCCCTTTACCATGATTTTATTTTCCAAATCAATGTATTCATTAAACTCTGGAAGTTCTCCAAAATGAGTTTATATACCATCAAAGATAGCTGGTTGATTATGATTCTTATCAGATTATCCCTCTTCTTATTTATCTGATATTTGAATAACATTATAGGAATTTTTATTTTTAGAAACTACTTTTTATGGTTTTGGATTATGATATGGAAACATAAAAGAGGTGGCTTATAAATATTATGTTGAAGAATTTTTTTGAGATTGACATTTATTGTTTGTATATTTAATCTACTCTTATTTGTCACGACCTCCTCCCACCAATGATGCCCCTCCTGGGCTGGAAATGGTGAAAGGGAGATAATGACCCCCCGAGTCCCGCCTCTAGTAGGCCCCGGGTTAGAGACTAGCACCAAGGGTATGAGTTTTCACAATATGAGAGGCAATAACCTTTTATTATTTTAAGATTGGGAAATAGGACATGTCAACCACCAAAAAGGAAAAGAACAAGTATATAGAAATAATCCCAAACCAATCCCACATGCTTGTTTAAATAGTTCTAAAACATGGTACAAGTAAAAGAAAGCTCAAAAGTACAATACCAAATGAAAACAAGTGTACAACAACTGCAACAACTCCAACTGTCCGACTAGTAGGGTCCCACACGTCCCTGGTAGTCCTCCTGGAAACCTGAAAGTAAACGTAGGGTGAGAATAAATTTATAATCAATAGGGAAACCTAAAGCTCTTGTGCACAAGTGGGGAGACATCCTAATGTCCAGTGAGAACAACAGAAGAACCCTTGCATGGAATTAAATCCACCCAACCTCACCAGCCACACCCACCAAAACAAAATCACAACAGGTAGTAGTATATGTGAACAAGAGTACTGGGTTCCCCACACCATTTCCCATTAGTTAGCTGCTCTTCCTAACGGCGAACGTCCTGACGTTGCCACACTCTCCCCGCCCGTACACACCTGGGCCTCACATCCACGTATCTCGTATGCACAAACATGGGCCTCACAACCACATATCCCGCCCACACACACCTGGGCCTCACAACCACGTATCCCGCCCGTACAGACCTCCGCCTCACAACCACATATCTCGCCCGCACACACCTGGGCCTCACAACCACGTATCCAGCTTGCACACACGTGGGCCTCATCCCGAAGATTCTTGGGAAACATTAAAACCTTCACGATGTGTCTTCGGCTAGAACCACCGCAATCGAAACCTACCTGAAGAGTCTTAAGTTTAAGGTCACCTCATTCCATCACAGCCTAGGGTAGAAGGAGGAGGAAGGAGCTAGAAACAAAGGGAAATACACCCTCTCCCATGAAATGGGAGTGTTCGGCACTAAGTGCTCAACATGGGTGGGGTGCGATAAAACACAAAAGATACAGATATATATATGTATACCAAACACACAGCCCAACATATGGCTTCACAATAGAGAAATTGATCACGTGCCTCGGCACTGCTACTACGAAGCACGTATACGACAAACAATAGCAACCCAATTTAGGTTTTCACGTTTCAGCAGAATTATTTTATTAGTTCCTTACCTACTGGGAAACTATCCACAACCAACCCCATCGATCGTTTGTCAAACATTTCCCTACCATCCACAAATAAGGTTAGGAAAACACATGCAGCACAAAAAAACCCTTCTTATCAACCAACCAACTCATTGATTATTAATCCCCTTCCAGTACCATGACCCACCATTCATTAACTCTTCCACTTTTTATTTATTATTCACAACCCATGGTCCATTCACATTCACGCCCATCCCTGGAGCCCCATGCCAACCACAATCACACTGAAACCCATACATCATTATCCCTTCAATACCATTTATTGTAGCCCTGCTGCCCGTTACCAACATAACATTTACACCAACCCACAACCAAGACAACTGCATCCCCACTATTCACCCTATCCACAACAACCCACAAAACACCCCCATCACATGCCACATATCCAAGCCAACACCAACATGTTCATTATTCAATTTTGTTTAAACGGGGTGATCACACAAGGGTTCCAGATTTCAAACAGCCAACATTATGTGATTAACCAATTTCCTCATTCCACAAAGATTCCTTCCATAAGAAAATCCAGAAGGAGAGTGAAACATTTACTTGCGTAAGAAAATGCCCCCAACGACCATGATTTTCAGTAGGCATAATCTCATTCAATTCACAACATAATATCACAGGATATAAATAATGTAACTACATTCCCAAACATCCCATCCCCGTTATATAAGCCAATTATTATCTTTATTAAACAGGTTTAAAAGTGTTTCACATAAACAAGAGAAAACCCACCCCGCATGATGCAAAAATTAGAGAGACGAAGGTAAGATCCCAACCTCAACAGGTTCTGGTCTCTACGCTCCCTCAGATCAACTTTAGAAGACATCCTTCGGCGTCCGTCACTTCTGTCAGGTCTCGGAAAAACCTCTTCGGGTGGAAGTTGGAAAGGAAGGGATGACAGAAAGACAAAGGATCTAATCTCCGAAGTTCCGCCTCATCGTTACGATCCCATGGCCGCTGATAGATCATAAATCGGACCTCGGACGAAGAAGTTATGGAAGGAAGAGCCTTCGAGTCTCTTAGGAAAACTCTTCTCAGAGGAAAGTGGAGGAGAGGGGTGAGTTGAAAAGGAGGAGCGGACCCCTCCTTTTATAGGCGAGAAAATCAAATGTACACAGCGTGTACTTTATTGTACACGGCGTGTACTCGGTTATTTCACACGGTCTCCATGCGGCTTCCAACACGGCTCTATGGCCGTTGGCTGGTAAACACACAGTTTGAGGGTAATGCATATGCAGGAAAGGACTACATGGTGTGTAGTTTGGACACATGGCGTGTACTCATTTATTTCACACGGCTCCAACACGGCACACAAACGTTGACTGGTCAACACATGGTAACGCGTACGTGGGGAGAGACTACACGGAATGTAATATTGGACACACGGCATGTACCCATTTATTTTACATGGCAAGGACATGACCTTCAACACGGGTTATACTCGGCAAGGGGGTACACGGCGTGTACTGAAACTACATGGCGTGTAGTTTCAAAATTCTGGAAAGGTGTGGGAAAAGGCCATTTTACCCTCCAGAACACTTCGTGGCCTTCTTTTTGACTAGGAATGGGCCGGAGAGGTCCGGGCCATTACATCAGATACCTCTTAAAACATTCTCATCCCCAAGAATTCAAAAACCAACCCAGAGGAACCCAACAAGATACCCTTTAGGGTTCTCGTTATAATAGGAACCCAACCAATAACCCTATTCATATGTGTTAGGAATTCCTTCTCATTTGTCGAGATATTATCCTCTTTTGGCGGCACTGACTATCCTGCACGGCTTTAATCGCATCCTCATTAATGCGTCTCAATTAATAATTGGGTCTTCCCACATTCATACATTAGGATTTTCCAACTTACACTTCCCTTAACACCGTACAACCCACACATTGCCCGAACACGTGGTTTGGGGAAAATTCCTTCTACTATGTCAAGATATTATCCGCTTTAGGTGGCACTGACTCGCCCCCACGGGTTCAATCACATCCTCATTAATCCATCTCGATTAAGAGTCAGGTTTTTCTCTTTCCCCACACATCCGGACATGCTACACACTTCCAGAGAACAAGAAAACAAAAGGTCTCACAACCGACAAGCCAAGCATTACATATATCAAAGGTATAGAGTATAACATAAACACAAAGATCAGAAGAAAAAGTCAAAACACAAGTCAAAACAACTCCGGGTACTGAGCATGCATCTGGGTCTCCTTCCCCCAAGTGCTCTCCTCGAGGCCGCCATGGGTCCACAACACAAGAACCAATGGAATGGTTTGTCCATGGAGCACCTTCTCATTACGATCCTCAATTCTGACTGGTCGTTCCTTGAATGTTGTGTCATCTCCCATATCTAACACTCCTCAGTCGTTAACGTGGGAGTCGTGGTGTAAGTACCGACGAAGCTGGGAGACGTGGAAAACGTCATGAACCTTCTCCAACTGTGGTGGTCGGGCCAGCTGATATGCCACCACGCCGACTTGCCTCATCACCTCAAAAGGTCTGATTAACCTTTGGGAGAGATTCCTCCCATTCCCAAACCACTGATGCCCCGGTCAAGGGGAAACCTTCATGAACACATGATATCCCACCTCAAACTCCAAGGGCCTCCTCTGACGATCAGCATAGGACTTCTGTCGGTCCTGAGCTGCTTTCATCCTCTCACGTAGAAGCTGGACTTCCTCTATGGTGCTCTACACTACCTCTAGCCCTAGAGCACCTATCTTACCAACCTCTGCTCAGAAAATGGGTGAACGACATGGCCTTCCATACAATGCCTCAAACAGTTCCATGCTAATAGTAGAGTCGAACTTGTTGTTGTAGGAAAACTCTACTATAGGCTTGTGTCGTACCCATGATCCTCTGAAATATAGAACGCATTCTCGCAACATGTCCTCCAATGTCTGGATAGTCCACTCTATCTTCCCATCGTTCTGTGGGTGGAAAGTAGTGCTGAGACTTTGCTGGGTGACAAAATCATACTGTAACCCACTCCAGACTCATGAGGTAAACCGATTATACCGATCTGAGATGATAGTATTCGGAACTCCATGCAAACGTACAACCTCGTCTACATATCTCTGTGCTAAGGTACACACCGTCCCGACTTCTTAATTGCTAAGAAGTGAGCTGATTTTGTCAGTCTATCCACCACTACCCAGATAGCATCATAAACACCCTGAGCTCTGGGTAGTCCTGTGACGAAGTCCATTGAGATGTCATCCCACTTCCACTCGGGGACATCTAAAGGATGCAACAACCCACTGGGACCACGGTGTTCATCCTTCACTTGCTGACACACTAGGCATTTAGCCACGAACTCCGCCACTTCCCGTTTCACCCTGGGCCAAAAAAACTGTTCACTCAGGCCTCGGTACATTTTTTAAACTCCTGGATGTACCGCCAAGGATGTGTTATGGAACTCATGGAGAACTCCCTCATGCATTGTCTCCGGGAAAAACAGCCTTCCATAGAAAAGCCTCTGATTTCGGCTATCCTTTGAACATCCTTATAAAGTGTTCCCCTGATCGACATGATCTCGCATCACTTTCGCCTCGGAGTCCCCCCACTGAGACTCTTCCACCTGCTGCAACAAGGTGGACTGCGACGTCATCTGAAACAAACTGCCTCTAACACCTTCTACCCTGGCATCCATGTGCAAGGCAGCCAACTCTCCCATCGCCTTCAAAGCATTAGTGGATTCCCGAACCACTTCCTTATGTGACTTCTTGCTTAGGTCATCATCCAGAACGTTACCCTTACCATCAGTGTAAGAGATCTCAAAGTCATGTTCTTGAGAAACTCGACCCATCTCCACTTCCGCAGGTTCAGGTCATGCTGGGAGAAGATATATCACAGGATCTTGTGATCTGAGAAGACCACAAAGCCCTCCCCAAATAGGTAATGTTGCCACAACTTCAGTGCAAAAACTACTTCTACAAGCTCTAGTTCATGGGTGGAATAGTTACGCTAGTGAGGGCGTAACTGCATAGACCCATAATAGATCACTCCCTTCTTATACATCAGAACTCACACCAGACCAAGGACAGAAGAATAACAAAACACTTCCTACAACAACCCTTACTCTGGGAACCTAAGTATGGGGGCATTGACCGACTTCTCCTTCAGGTAATCGAAAGTCTTCTGGCACTGCTCGCTCAATAGGAATACCTGGTTCTTCCTAGTCAAAGCTGTCAATGGAGAAGCAACTTGAGATAAATCTGAAACTAACCTCTGATAGTATCCTGCTAACCCCAGGAAACTATGAACATCTACCTAGCTCTTGGGTGATACCCAAGAAACAACTGCCTCCACCTTCGACGGGTCTACTGACACTCCATGCTGAGACACTACGTGCCCAAGGAAGTGTACTTCTTGTGTCAAGAACATACACTTCGACAATTTCCCATAAAGCTATTGGTGTCGAATGACTTCCAAGACCACCCTGAGATGCTCATCGTGCTCCTCCTCTGATCATGAGTAGATTAGGATTTCATCGATAAATACAAGGATGAACTGGTCTAGAAACTCTCAGAAGAAAAAGTTCATAAGTCCCATGAACACAGCCGGTGCATTCTTAACTCCAAACGGCATCACTAAAAACTCTACATCCCCATACCTACACCTGAAAGCCATCTTCGAGATGTCACTATCCTTAACCCTCAGCTGATGATATCGAGATCGTAGATCAATCTTGGGAAACCAACCTGCTCCCCTCAGTTGGTTAAAGAGATCATCTATCCATGGAAGGGGGTAGCGATTCTTGAACATTACCTGGTTCAACCTTTGGTAGTCTATGCATAGTTTGATACCACCATCTTCCTTTTTCACGAACAAAACTGCAGCTCCCCATGGAAATATGCTAGGTCGAACAAAACCCTTCTCCATCAGATCTTCAATCTGAATCCGCAACTCCCGCAACTTCGAAGGTGTCATCTGATAAGGGGCCATTGAAATCGGACGGGCACCAGGCTGTAAGTCTATCCCGAACTCAACGTTGCGTCGGGGGGGTACAGTCACAACGACCTCAGGAAAAGCATCGAGGAACTCCCCAACAACCTCTGGGACATCCATCATCTCTGTATCAGCTGGAACCATAGATAACCCACCTAAAAAGGAAAGGATAGGCTTCACATGCCTGCTTCCCACCTGATAGCTCCTCTCTCCAACAAAAGATACGCGCTGCCCAACCACTTCGGAGAACACAACTCTTCTCCAGAAGCAGCCGATAACGGCACTAATAGAAAACAACCATTCGATGCCTAGGATGACATCTTATGGCTTCATATGTAATAGAAGAATGTCCCCACTAGATCGATGTGGTCCCAATGTCATCCCACACCCCCGAAAAACACAAGATACACTAATCTAGCCTCCAACTGGTGTACTCAGCACCAGTGGTACGAAAATTCTCTCTACGTCTAGTCCCAAAGAATGGGATAGACTAGGTGCAACAAAGTACTGTGAAGCTCCCAAATAAAAAAAAGCAGAAATTAGAGTGTTGAACAAACAAATCGTGCCTCGCACCACCTCTGGTCCTGGTGGAGTAGTCAACTATTCTGAGTGCAACTGTCCACGCCCAGCTCCTCTGCCTCTCTGATGTCGTCCACCTCCCTGACCATGCCCTTGTCGAAGTACCTGAGGAGCACCCCGAGGTCGGCCTCCTCCCACAAAGTCTTTCCTTGGAGGATCATGGTCCTGCTGCTGCTGGAAGGGCCTCGCAGGCAACATGTGCTGCTGAGGTGGGCGCTGAACCTGCCCACCTCCACCATACTGAGCTCGAGTCAGGCACTGACTATGAATGTGCCCGAAACCTCCACAAGAAAAACAATTCAGTCTTGGGCTCATGAAAAAGGAACAAGGACCCAAATATATGAACTGGAAGTACTGGGGCCTGCTCCCCACTAGCCTGAACCTAGAAGGTCCCGTCGCAGGAGACCTGCTGCTGACTTCCTTACCCTTCGATGAGCCCGGTTGGATCCCCTCTCAGGGTGCACCTCCCAGTGAGTGCATCCTCTCTACAACCTATGCCTTCTTCTATACCGCCAAGTACGTCGGAAGGTTGAAGGGGGTGACAAAATACTGGAGTGAAGGACGAAGCACCTCCTCCAAACGTCTCGCCCGAGACTCCTTATCAAGAAAGAGATCCGGAGCAAAGCGCAAGAGATCCTTGAACTTGATCCCCAACTCTCGTACTAACATACTCCCCTGCCGAAGGGAGAGTAACTCCTGCCTCTTCTCCTCCTTGATCATGGAAGAAAGGAATTCCTCACAGAATTCCTTATCAATTTAAGCCCATGGAACCTCTACCGCTATCCTCTCTCCGAGGTAGAGCGTCCACCACTGTCATGCCTCACCTCTCAGCTGACTGACTGCTAGGGGAAACCAGTACTCCCTCAGAGAAAGAATCAAGGTAAAAGGGGTCCCTAGATCCTCAAGACACCCTTCTGTCTCCGTATCCGAAGTACTACCCTCGTACTTCTTGAGGGTCTGCCGCTAGAAAGAACATAGAGTCTTATTCCACTGTCTATATTCCTTCTCTCAGTCAATCCTCAACTGATCGACCACCTGAATCTGCTGGGCCTCGGCTATCTGAGCCACTCGGGGATGACGTCCAAGTGCCATTGCAGTACGGTAAACAAAGATCACATAATCCCAAGTAGTCAGGAAATTTCTCAAGGTTTTACTTTATCATTTTATTTCAATTTCTTTCCTAGAATACCCAAATCCAGTAAAACACAATCATGATGATGCATGTACATTCCCTGGGGTATCTACCCTACAATCAATTTTGTATCACTTTGTCGTTCGGTAGGCTCAGAGTCCTTGCATCAGATCACGGGGGGGGGGGGGGGGGGGGGCTAAAATCCTGTGTCCTAGCCGGTGTTCCCTGGCCTATGTCACGCACCAAGATTAACTAACACTGTTGCCCTACCATCCCAGGCAATCCTCATTGTGCCTACCTCCAGACTCCATCCTATCTCTCAACCATCATCTCTGATACCATTCTGTCACGACCCCCTCCCACCAAATATGCCCCTCCTAAGCTGGTAATGGTGAACGGGAGATAATGACCCCCCGATTCACGCCTCCTATAGGCCCCGGGTTGGCGACTAGCACGAAGGGTATGAGTTTTCACAATATGGGAGGCATTACCCTTTTATTATTTTCAGATCGGGAAATAGGACTAGTCAACCACCAAAAAGGAAAAGGACAAGTGTATAGAAATAAACCCAAACCAATACCACATGCATGTTTAAATAGTTCTGAAATAAGGTACAAGTAAAATAAAGCTCAAAATTACAATACCAAAAGAAAACAAGAGTACAACAACTGCAACAAATCCAATTGTCCAACTAGTAGGGTCCTGCATGGCCCTAGTAGACCTCCTGGAAACCTGAATGTAAACATAGGGTGAGCATACAAGTATACTCTGTAGGGAAACCTAAATCTCTCGTGCACAAGTGGGGAGACATCCTAATGTCCTGTGGAAACAACAGAAGAAACCTATAAAGGAATTCTATCCACCCAACCTCACCAGCGACACTCACCAAAACACAATAAAAACATGTAGTAGTATATAATAACAAGAGTATTGGGTACGCCGCACCATTTCCCATTAGTTAGCTGCTCTTACTAATAGTGAACATCCTGACGCTGCCACACTCTCCCCACCCGCACACACCTGGGCCTCACAACCCCATATCCAGCCCACACACACATCGCCCTCACAGCCACGTATCCCACCCGCACACACCTGGGCATCATAGCCACGTATCCCGCCCACACACACCTGGGCCTCACAACCAGGTATCCTGCCCGCACACACCTCGGCCTCACAATCACGTATCCCGCTTGCACAAACCTGGGCCTCACAACCACGAATCCTGCCCGCACACACCTGGGCCTCATCCCGAAGATTCTTGGGAAACAGTAATACCAACCCAAAGAGTCTTGGGCTAGAACCACCCCAATCGAAACATACCCGAAGAGTCTTAGGTGTAAGGTCGCCTCAAGCCATCACAGCCTAGGGGAGAAGGAGCAGGAAAGATCTAGTAACTAAAGGAAAAAACACCCTCTCCCATGAAATGGGAGTGTTCGGCACTAAGTGCTCAACATGGTTGGGCTGTGATAAAACAAAAAAGATACATATATATATATTTATACCGAACACACAGCCCAACCTATGGTACTAAACAGAGAAACTGAGCACGTACCTCAGCACTGCTACTATGAAGCATGCATACAACAAACAATCCCAACCCCATTTAGGTTTTCACGTTTTAGTATAATTAGTTTATTAGTTACTTAACTACTGGGAAACTATCCACCACCAACCCCTTCGATCGTTTGTAATACATATCCCTTCCATCCACAAATCAAGTTAGGAAAACACAAGCAGCACAACAAATCCCTTCTTATCAACCAACCAACCCGTTGATTATTAATCCCGTTCCATTACCATGACCCACCATTCATTAACTCTTCCACTTTTTATTTATTATTAACAACCCATGGTCCATTCACATTCAATCCCATCCCTGCATCCCCACTGCCAACCACAATCACACCGAAACTCGTACATCATTATCCCTTTAATACCATTTATCGCAGCCTCATTTCCCGTTACCAATATAACATTTACACCAACCCACAACCAAGCCAACTGCAGCCCCGCTGTTCACCCTATCCACAACAACTCACAAAACACCCCACATCACTTGCCACATATCCAAGCCAACACCCACATGTTCATTATTCCATTTTTTTAACCGGGGTGATCACAGAAGGGTTCTAGATTTTAAAATCCAACTTTACGTGATTAACCAATTTCCACATTCCACAAAGTTTCCATCCGTAAGAAAATACAGAAGGAGAGGGAAACATTTAGTTTCATAAGAAAAGGCCCAAAATGACCATGATTTTTAGTAGGAAGAAGCTCATTTAATTCACAACATAATATCACAGGATATAAATAATGTAACTGCATTCCCAAACTTCCCATCCCCATTATAAAAGCCAGTTATTATCTTTATTAAACCAATTCAAAAGTGTTTCACGTAAACAAGAGAACACCCACCCTACATGATGCACAAATTATAGAGATGAAGGTAAGATCCCTACCTCAATAGGTTCTGGTCGCAACGTTCCCACGGATCAACATTAGAAGATGTCTGTCGGCGTCCGTCACTTCTTTTGGGCCCTAGAAAAACCTCCTCGGGTGGAAGTAAGAAAGAAAAGGCCAAAGTAAAGACAACAGATCCAAGCTCGGAAGTTCCGTCTCATCATTACGATCCCGTGGCCACTGACGGATCGTAAATCGGAGCTCAGAAAAAGAAGTTATGGAAAGAAGAGCCTTTGAGTCTCTTGGGAGAACTCAGAGGAATGGGGAGGATAGGGGAGAGTAGAAAAGGATGAGGGGACCCCTCCTTTTATAGGCGAGAAAAGAAAAATTACATGGTGTGTACATTATGGTACACAGCGTGTACTTGGTTATTTCACACAGTCTCTACGCGGCTTCCAACACGGCTCTGCGGCCGTTGACTGGTCAACACACGTTTTGAGGGTAACGCATACGCGGGGAAGGAATACACGGCATGTAGTTTGGACACATGGCGTGTACTCATTTATTTCACATGGCTCCAACATGGCACACGTCTGTTGACTGGTCAACACACGGTAACACGTACGCGGGGAGAGACTACACGACATGTAGTATTGGACACACAGAGTGTAACCATTTATTTCACACGGCAAGGACACTTCCTTAAACACGGGGTATACCCGATAAGGGGGTACATGGCGTGTACTCAAACTACACGGCATGTAGTTTCAAAATTATGGAAAGTGTGGGAAAAGTCCATTTGACCCTCCAGAACACTTCGTGGAATTCATTTTGACAAGGAATAGGCCGAAGAGGTTCGGGCCATTACATTATTATTATTGTTATTATTATCCTTCATATCCTCCTCCTTCTTCTTAATTATCTTATTCAATTTGTTGATTGAATATTTGTGTAACTGAATGTTCAGTTTCCTATTTTTCTTTTCCTTTAACTACTGGATCTAGTTGGGTTTGAAGATATGGTTCCCTTATGACTATTCCAGTTCTGTCTTCCTCAGCTATCATAAAAAGAATATCAATATCAATAGATTGGGATTTTCCCTTAATTATTCCATTTTTTTATATGTTCTTATTTTATTGTTTCTTTGGTCTTTATTCTTTCAACCAGGGCTTCAGTATTATCCAAACCAAATTTTGGATCACCTTATTTCCTTTTATGCCTTCTCTTTTGACCATTATTTCCCAACCTTATTTGATATTACATTTTTTTCTTTGATTTCTTGGGGGTTTTAGCCTTGGATGGCTTTATTTTTCTTCATTTTGATTTGTATGTCTTTGAAATATTATTTCTCCATTTAGGTATTTCTTTTGATTTCTTATCTTTCAGATCCTTATCAATCATTTTGGATTCAGGGATGAATCGTAAATTTAGTCTCATGATCATATCCTTAATTATAAGAGGCTCCTTGAATGTTTTTGGATCTGATTTAAATGAGATATTTCACAAAATCCATCATTATTTCAAAAACACTTCTTAGGATATTAGGGAAAATGATTAACTTAGAGTTGATTACACCAAATTTATGTTTCTCAATGGTTATGAAAATAAAGCTCATGAGATTAAACTTCTTCATATTTACTAGGTAGTCAAGAACATAGAAATCTGATAATTTTAGAGTTTTCTTATCACTTTTTCTTGGTACTAGGAATCCTTGTATCTAGAGGGAAATGAGATGATTATTAGTTGATAAATGATTTACTTTCCCCTTATCATCATTAATCTCAGAAAGATATTCCCCTACTTTTACTTTTTCAAAAGGTACTTCCAGTTCCAGTAATTTATGGAATGGAAAAGGTGAATCTCCCTCAGATAGAACTCCAAAGAAATAAGCTACTTGTTTAATTGAGGTTGTGTATTTCTTGTCATAAATAATAAACAGAACATTGATTCCATCATCTCTCTCAATTGTTTCATTGAATTGTATCACTTATTCATAAAACACAAAATCTTGTTTTGATTATTGTCTTTCAATACACATGGATTCCCGTCCTTGTAAATTTATAATTCATTTCAATAAAGAATCATAAGACATGTAAAATTTTCAAGAAAATAAACATTCACCATGAAAGGTTATAAAAGAGAAATATTTTGGAGACATTTTTTTCAGTGATGAAGCAGTTGACTCAGACATAAAAGACATGTTAAACTATCTCAAACACTGAGGTTTTTTTCTTGTGACAAAAGGTGTGGACTTCTCTGATTACAGAAAATGAAGTGACCTCTGATTACGAACCGTACTGGCTATTTATAGAGCATCAAAACATTGGTGACTTTCAGAAGTATTTCGATGTGGGATGGATAAGGTTTCTTTTAAAAAGTAATTTAATTGTCGACATTAGATCTAAATGATCCAATGTAGATAATGACTTTAAACTCTGGCGATTTTCTTAAAAAAGAAATGTCTTCATGATGAATCCAATTAGATGTAAAAATAAGAAAGAATTGGAATACAAATAATTTGAAATATAATGGAAAATATATTGTAATAAAATTTATACCCTTCATACTGTCATGATAGATATATTGGTTTTAGAATATTTTTCTTATGATTACAATACATATGTACAATTTCAAAAGGAAATAATTGTAATACCGAAAATAATATGAAATCAATAACAGCCAATAAAATTCTCATACTAGTAAAATGTGAAACTCAGAAACATGAAACCAATAAAATATAAAAATGATAACCCTAAAATCGATAAAAATATGAAACCGATAAAATATCAAATCATTAAACATGAAACAGATAAATACATGAAACCGATAAAATATGAAACTGATAAAATATGAAACCTATTAACTTGAAACCTATGAGATATGAAAACAATGAACATGAAATCAATAAAAACATGAAACTGATAAAACATGTATATTACCCCTTTGAAAAGGAGTAAATTAATGTAACTAGATTTTATAAAAAAGAAGTATAAGTGAATGATTACTTTATAGTGATCTTTCTTATCTTCTATTTAATTTATTCAGATCTATTGTAATATAATGCTTTTTTAAAAATTTATACATGTTCATCTTGAATACCGATGAATTGTAAACAAATCATCTACTTTTTGTTTGTGGTATCAAAGAATGTGATGCCTAATATCTATGCATTTTTTACTTGAGTAATGTGCCTGGTTTTCACTTAATGAAATGGAAGTATTATTATCACATAGTATTTTAGTGATAAAATAACTCAGGCCATAGTCATTGAGTGTGTGTTTCATCCAAAAAAACTTGATCACAACAACATTCAGCTTCTACATATTCAACTTCAGCAGTGAAAAGTGAAACTGAATGTTTTTTGAATGAACAAGAAACTAATGAATCTCCAAACAAATAAAAAGTTCTGTATTGCTATTTCTATCCATTCTAAAACCACCAAAGTCAGAATCTAAAAAACTTTTCATAACAAAATCATTTCTAGAAGAATAAAATAGTCATAAATCCATTGTTCCTTTTAAATAGAGAAAAACTCTTTTTACTGATTTTAAATGGGTTTTTTGTTTTTTCCTGGTATCTTTCACATAAGCATACAGAAATAATTATGTTTGGAAAACTAGATGTGATGTATAGTAAGAGTCATATGATTTTCCTGAAGATTTATTGATCAACTGGTTTCCCAATTTCATCAAGATCAAGAGAATTTGATGTTCTGATTGGAATACTAATACTTTTTGTGTTGTCATATAGATATTTTTTAAGTAAATATTTGGTATACTTTTGTTGGGATATAAAGGTTCCATTTCGTTTTTGAGAGATTTTACAACATAAACATGAATGTTAACTCACCCATAACACTCATTTCAAACATTGATTTCATGGTATTTCAAAATAATCAGTTAGAGATTGCTGAGTTGATATGAATATAATGTCACCAACCGAGATTTGAACAATCAAATTTTTTTTGTTTTCCAAATTGATAAAAATATTTGGATCTATAGTAATTTTGATTTTTAATTAAAATAAATCATGTGATCCGATCATAGAAAGATCTAGGTGATTTTTTAAGTTCATATAATGCTTTCATAAGTTTAAAAACATGATTAGGATGTTTTGAGTGTATTAAACTAGGAGGTTTTTCTAAAAAAACATCTTCTTGTACATATCCATTAAGGAAAGAACAATTTACGTCCATTTGAAAATGTTTGAAGATAAAAAATGTTGTAAAGGCTAATATAAAACAAATAGATTTAAGTCTAGCTATCAGAGCATAGTTTTCTTCATAGTCCATCCCCTCTTGTTGATTATTTCCTTTAGCAACATTTCTTTCTTTACTTCTTTTAATGACTCCATTTTCATCACATTAGTTACTTAAAACCCATTTTTCTCCCCTTACAATTCATTCTTTAGATCGTTCAACCATAGTCCATACTTTATTCCTATAAAATTAATTTAGTTCTTCTTGCATTTCTTTAATTGAATCCCTATCACTTAAGGATTCAATAGAAGTTTTAGGATAAATTATGATAGAAAAGAATGGTTTTGAATTTCATTTCTCAAGGAATTTCTAGTCCTTTGATGTTTATTTACATCACCAATAATATTATCACTAGGGTGATTCCAAATAAACAATATGCTTGGGTTTTTTTAAAACCTGTTCATCAACATAAGGTAGAAAGTCTTCTAGGGTAAATATTTCAGAAACTTTTTCTTAAGTATTTCCCTTATCGGATGAATTTTCAATCAAAGGTTCATAATCAGTTTGTGAAAACACATCTGATGATGTTGGTAGGGGTTTTTTAAAAGTATAAGGACCAGTTTCATCAAATTTAACATGTACTATTTCTTCAAGAGAACAAGTGTTTTTGTTAAAAAAATTGTAAGCCTTAGAAGTAGTGGAATAAATTAAAAGGATTCCTTCATCAGATTTGGGTGAAAAATTATATAAGTTATCTCTAGTATTTAATATTTATACTTTCCATTTAAATACTTTGAAGAGAGAAAATTTAATTTTTCTTCTAATCCATAATTCATAAGGTGTTATATTTTGAAAAGTTTTAGTTAAAACTCGATTTATAGTATAACATGCAGTAATTACATCTTTAACACAGAAATACTTAGTAATTGAGTATTCACTCGACATGGTTCTTGTCATTTCCTAAATAATAGGATTTCTTTTTTCAATAACACCATTTTGTTGAATGGTTCTTCAAGCATAAATATTGTGATTAATAACTTTTTCTCTATACAATGTTTCAAATTCCTAATTTTGAAATTCTCCACTATGATCATTTTGATTAATTTTCTGTTGTAGGTTTTTATCATTTTAATCTTGGGATCCAAATGTTTTGAAAACAGAAAAGGCTTCAAATTTTATTTCTAGAAAATAGAACCATGTTAATCTAGTGTAGTCATCAACTAAAATATATATATAGTATTTTCCTCTATTGCATCTAGTTTGTATAGGACCAAAAAGTTCCATACACATGAAATACAATTCACTATTAGTTGAAACTTTACTTATATATTTAAAGCTAGTTTTTTTCCTTCCATATTTACAAGGGTCTCATCCTTTTGAAGAATGAAACCTATGATCTGGTATATCCTTAAAAAGTCTTTTCATTGAGAGTTTACAAATGTTCTTAAGGTTTTAGTGTCTTATCCTTCTATTCCATAATGAAGATTGTCTTCCATTTCACATAGTCAACGTCATTCTTTAATACTATGGTCTTGTAAGTTACGTGTGTGTAAAATCTAGTTTCTATGGACAAAGTGAATGAATTTATCCATGTAATTGGGAAATAAATAGTTATCATTCCTAATATTCACAAGATAACCTTCATCACACAATCAAATTGTTGTTATAAGGTTGTCCTTAAGACCTTTAACATAAAAAACATTTGAAATTAAGAAATTTCCTAAAAGAAAAATATTACATATACAAATGATATTTCCTTGAGAATTGTCTCTGAAGGTCACTCTTCCACCTTTCATTTAAATTATCCTTTCAATGAAATCATTATTTCTAGTCATAAGTTACGAACATCCACTATCCATGAATCAAATATTCTTGTTATTGGTATGCGTTTTATTGTCCTGAAAATTAAACAAGGAAATTTTCCGAACCCAAACTAGTTGGATCGTGAAATTATAGATAAAATAACATTAGGAATCCAAAATTGTTTTGAAAAGTGATTTTTATGAAATTATAAAGATTGGGTTTTATTTAGGGAACAATTTTCCCACAATTTCACCACTCTGACATGTAGTGCAAAATGTGGCACTTTAAGGAATGAAATATTTATGTTTAAAAAATGGGTTTGAATAGGAATAACATATTACAGAATTATTAATTATAGGATGAATTTAAGATTTCATCTTATCAATTTTTTCATTAACATATGTAAATTTTTATAAAAAGTTCTTATGAGAAAAAATTTTATATTTAAGTCAAATGAATTAATATTAATTCTTATAAGAAACTGTTTTGGAAATGTTTTTTGTTTCAAAAACATTCATCTCGAAAAGAAGTTTTTCTATGTCCTTAAAAAATATTTACTTCTCATAATTTTATTCCGTAATAGTTTTTTGAAATATTTCCTAAATCAAGAGTTTTCTAATAAAATTCTTTTTAATGATCTGATAATTATTTTGTAAGGGTAAATCTTCTAGATTTTTTATTTTCTAGATTTTTCATGAGTTTTAAATTATCTTTCTCAAGTAGTTTGGAAAATATGGATTCTTCTTAAAAATAATGAAAATTATCCTATGTTGAGTAAGTTCCTTTATTAAAAGAGTAAGAATATTTCTCATCAAGGTAATTGGCGTTTAAAGAAACATTTGTAAGATATTTTCATTATGTAACTTATCCATTATGCAAGGATTTTAAATAGGTAGTCTGGTTATAAGACCAGCATTATTCTTACTAGAAGATTCATCTGAAAAGTAACCACCACTGTAACTCCAATTATCATTTTAATTTAACACTTTCTTAGTCTTATACATTTAATATTTTTTCTTGTTTCTTTCATAATGTTTATCCTTTCTGTCTTTCCTTTTATGTAAATAAAAATATGGTCTAATATGACCATACCTTTTACATAGATAAAAAATTACTTTTGGGTCATTCTTGTCCTTTCTATATTTCTTTTTTAATCACTACATAAAATCATTATTTTCCGAAATCTTCTCCATTATTTGAGAATGATTGTATAGTTTATTCTATGAATGATCACTTTCACAGGATTCAGATATAGCTACAGATATTTTAGCATTAGATATTTTTACCCTTTCTAGTGTCCTGTATTTATATGTAGTAGTAAAAGCTACTCATAAATTACCATTAATCTCTTGATTAAAATTATCATCTCTTTTAATTCTTGTCTCATTCTATAAGAGTGTACCCAATAATTCATCAATATTTATTTGAGTAAGTTTCATATTCTCATCAAAAGTTGTCTTTTTTGATTCCCACTCATTGGGCATGACATCTATAAAATTTTATATAAGTATCTCATCATAAAGTACTTTTTCTCCAAAATATTTAATAATATTGATGATTGTCAAAAAAATTTGATGAATCATTCACACCAGTTCTCCATAGGGAAAATTGAAACCATGATATTTATCTCAGAGCCTGTCTCTTCTTGTTCCTATAACATTATATATACCAAAATGTGTGACATCCAGTTTCTTTCAGATATAGTTTGATACATTATATAATGATATCTGACTATATATATTCTTGGTCATAGAACATAATAGATTATTAAATACCTTGTATTTTAGTTGATATTCTTATTTAACATGGTTAGTGAATGTTATGACTTCCTCGTTTGGAATTTTGTAACCTCTAGTGAGCATCAATAAATTGTCTACTCCTATATTAATAACAAATGTATTCCTTCGATCTCTCCATTACTCATAATAATTACTATATAAATAGTATCTTTAGTTGGGTTTAGATTATCAATTGATCCAATGATCATTCCTGTCATCTTTTAGAACAACACTTTTCCCCTCAATACGTTCGTATAGTATGTAATTATAAACAAATGTTTTATAAAATAAATATAATTTTCTTACAGAATGAAATAATGAAATTTAAAAAAATCAGTGGAAACCTGCTCTGATACCAGTTGTAGGATTGAAATATAGATGGAAATGTATATGAGATGGCACAATAGCAATGTGGGGGAGGCAGTGAATTGTAGGATTAGAAGTTTTGTATTTAAACTATTAAGAAGAAAATTAGATTAAGATATCATAATCTATTAAAATTTATAAAGAATATTATCAATCAAAACAAATGATCAAAAAAGTCATGGAACTTTTGGATATAATATGATACCATAGGTTAATAAAAAAATTATATTTGAATTGAATATGGTGATCCGAGTATAAAAAATGTAAATGATTCTACCATATTCTGTATTGAGTATTTTAATAATATATTTCATTTAAATTAATGTATCATAATTAAAATAATTATAATTGAAAATAATGTGAATAGAAAGAGGAAATAAAATTATTCCCTTTCTATTTCAAATAGAAACAGAAATGTAAAGGGTTTTACTTTTCTTTTATCCCAAAGAGTGCGGTATACATTCACCTAGGATAAAATGTCATGACCCTCTCCCCACAAAGTGTACCCCTCCTAGTTCGGAAATGTGAGAAGGAAAATACTGACCCTCGAGTCCCACCTACAGTAGGCCTCGGGTTGGGGACTAGCACTGAGGGTATAGTAAACACACAAATGGGAGGCATTACCCTCTAAGAGAACACATGCGGAAGAGAAATATTATATAGACACCAATCAACTCTAACTCAGAACTGAAACATAAAAGAACCCAAATTACATATATGAAATGTCATGCAAAAGTACTACAACTGAATGGGAAAACTAAAAGTACCCAAAAGAAAGTAAAATGACAGCGACCACAAGCCCGAACAGCTACTCCAACCACAAGATTGTAGTAACCAGCTTGATCTCCATCCTGCTCCAAGTGACCTAAAAATAATTTATATATACATAGGGTGAGTATAATAGTATACTCAGTAGGATCCTCCCCAAGCCTTTCATGCAAATTTAAGGAAAGCATGCTAAAGCCCAGTGAACAACAAGTGAAACTAACTCATCACCTAAACAGGTATAATATGTTCCCAACCTCACCATGGCTACTCTAACCAAGTAACTCATACAAGAATATAGCATATAGTAAATAATATCAAGTGTACCCCAGTACTACTTCCCCACTGGTTTTCTGCTTTTCCCCAATGACATACGTCATGTGCATCTCTCTCCAAAGGCTTTCCCACAGACACTTGGGCTAAGCTCCACAATCTGCACCTTGTGCACCAAAAAGGCATGCTCGCAGACACCTGGGCAAAGCACCACACCATCCTCACAGCCAAAAGTAACCAGTTATGTTTCGGGAGCCACCACATCCTGCATAACGTGTATCATACATCGGGTATTATACCTCAAGGCATTATAGCCCATACACCGAGTAGGGATCCTCAAACCGTCAAAGCCTATTCAAGTTACACATATAGCATTCCATATGATACTATATCCAGAATATATGTGTGTGAAATAACCACAAGCCATTATATCACTCTACACACATATATGGGGAAACTAACTATTATGCCTGTTGGAACATAAATCTACCAAGAGAAGAGAGCGGGGCCAAAGGGGGTAGTCAGTCATTCGTCCTCCCACTGTAATTTTGGGGAAAACACCCCCCCATGGCCCAAAATCCCCGGGGTGTCACTTTCCCTTACCGAAAGGGTGGAGTAGCTTATAGAAACAGAAATGGTATAGAATATATATATAACTCACACCCACACTATGGGCATTACCTAGTCTTAGATACAACTGTAGCTAACGTCTCTCAGACTCCAGGCTGCTACTTCTAAGACTAGGTACCCTATAAGCACACAAACATTTGAAGAGCATTATTAGATTACTACATTATCATTGTATCAGTTCCAATGTACATTAATTAATTCTTTAAACATTAATTAACCATGAACAAATCCACATTAAACTAAATTGGCATCACATTCAAAATCAACTTCTCCTTTAAAGATTTACATCACCTTTAAATTATAGTATCTCCATCCCCGTGGATTATCACCATTTAATCAAACTTTCATTAAAGAATTACATTCCCATATTCCCAGGCATTCTAGAATGGAATCCTATGATACTAAACACAAAGGGGGATCAACGCGGTGAGTAGATATACTCCCCTTCGTGTCTTTTCTGCCAATAGCAAGAGCATAGAGCCATTCTCCCTCGAGAGGCTAAACACGGAAAGTATGTGGAAAACCCCGCGTGTTTTCGCCTCCTTTGGAAGGAGGGTAAGCAAGACCAGCTACCTTGAGAAGTGGGGAAAAGTAATGAAAATAAACAACGAAACCAAATCACCAACATCCAGCCATCACATCCATCCCATACCATCATCCTTGGTGTCCTCCCCGACACCCACATACATAAGATGATGCATCTTGCCACCCTAGGCATCGTCCACTGCCATAACCACAAGTCCCCATGCCTCCATATATCACAACAGCCATCCAGTCTCACATCACAGCACAAGCCGCAAGAAAACACAACATCACATCAACAAGCTCTTGACCCTTTAATAAACAAGAGGGTAACTTAGAACCCTTTAAGAAATTCTCACACAATATGCTCTTTAATCCATATTGAATTTGCAGATTTTTTATTCTTAGGTTCCAATTACGGGAGACCTAATCAGTATGCTATCACAATTAAATAACCATGCTTACGGCCCTAATTTTATTAACCTCAAATTAGAACAACTACAACAATGGCAACAACCAGATTCATTTACATGCCTCTTTATCTTTAGCCAATTAATTGACAATTAATTCTGGCTTTACGTTCATTATAAATTTCCATCAAGAAAGAAAAAATAATCATAGATATCACTCTATCTAGAAAAAAAATAGGCAAATCGTTATCATGGTACAAAGAAACAACATGAGATCAACCAATTCTTTTAATCCGGTTCAAGAATTTAATTAAACCCTGTTCAAGTATTTAATTATGTCAATTTCATTGTGATCTAAACGGCTAAATCATGACAATTCTACGATTGCACATATACAATTAGAGATGCCACGAATCACCTAGCTCGAAGAGTTCTTGGAATCTTTTATCCACACAACAGGTCACAATCCTCCTCTCATGACAACTGCATCCACCGGAGGATACCACGGTACGACAGTACCAACCAACCCCAAGAAAAACCCATTAGAATATTGGAAATTACATGGTATAATATGGAAGGGATAAACATTATATGATGATCCCCAAAGGAATGATGATAAAATATACCTTATAGGGAAGATTGACCGACACATCTCAGTTGCATCAAAAATAGAGCAGAACCAATCTGAGGATTAGGGTTTGATTCTGAAACTCCTACGGGAATTATTCAATGGTTCTTGTGTCTCTTAGCCGAGAACAAAGAGGAAGAACAAGGGAGAATGATATCTGGATACTTTATGAATATGCAACGAGGCGACAGTTTAAGATCCGGTTAATTCTCCATTAAAAACAGATCGCATTAACCCATGCAGTTTGAGAAAGTAAAAACATCTAGAGCTATAAGGATAATTAATATAGGATTTATGGACATTTAACCGGCTTAAGAGTCCTTAATAATAAGGCATTAAATGTATTTTACATCAAAGGAAACCTATAATGGGGAAAAACTGTAGGAAGCTGGAAACACTGTTCACATACTCAAAATTTGGAAAAGGCAAGTCTACCGATCTGGAAACACTGTACAAGTATACCGATCTAGAAACACCGTACAAGTCTACCGATAGAATGTCACTGATAGAACCTAATAGATATAAACACTATTCAAGTCTACCGATAGAATTCCACCAATAGAACCTCGCCGATAGAAACATTGTTCAAGTCTACCAATAGAAGTCCACTGATAGAACCTAACCGATAGAAACACTGTTCAAGTCTACTGATAGAAGTCCACCGATAGAAGCTCAATGATAGAAACACTATTCAAGTCTACCGATTGAAGTTCATCGATAGAACCTTACCAATAGAAACACTATTAAAGTCAATCGATAGAATTCCACCGATAGAACCTCACCGATAAAAACACTATTCAATTCTACCGATAGAAACACTATTCATGTCTACCGATATAAGGTCACCGATAGAACCTCACCGATAGAAACATTGTTCAAGTCTCCCAATAGAAGTCCACCGATAGAACCTCATCGATAGAAACACTCTTCACTGAAACTCACCGATAGAAACATTGTTCAGCAACCAGTATTGTTCATAAAACTGGAAACACTGTTCACAGAACATGAAATTTGGCAAAGTGTTGGGGATAAGTCACCTTGACCTCCCGGAACACCTCCAACACCACATTTTCACGACATAATGGACTGGAGAGGTCCGGGCAATTACATCATATACCTCTCAAAACATTCTCATCCTCGAGAATTCAAAACCAACCTAAAGAGAAAAAATGAAACGTGGCCCGAACAACCACCCATCGAGATACCTCTCAAATGAGAGAAAGCCACAAAAAGGAACAAAATAATTTCATAAATAAAACAAGAAAGGTGTAACCACAATGGAAGCATCATTACATGAAAAGAGTTAAACTTTAAACAACTCTGGGTACTGAGCACGTATCTGTGACTCACGCTCCCAGGAACTCTCCTCCATGCCACTATGTCGCCACAAGACACGAACTAAGGGGATAGAACACCCATGAAACACCTTCTCCTTGCGGTCTCAGATCTCCACAGGTCTCTCCTCGAAGGTTTCATCATCATCAATATCGATCTCTCCCCAATCGATAACATGATATTCATCATGAAGATAACGACGGAGCTGTGATACAAGGAAAACATAATGTATCCGACTCATCTGAGGGGGAAGTGCTACTCTATATGCAACAGCTCCAACATGAGCTAACACCACGAAAGGCCCAATAAACCGGGGAGAAAGCTTACTTCCACGACCAAACCATCACGGCCCACGACAGGGGTTTACCTTCAGAAACACATGATCACCAACATTAAACTCTAAGGGTCTCCTACATTGATCAGGATATGATTTCTGACGATCTTGCGCTATCTTCATCCCCTCAAAAATCTCCGGAATCATCTCTGTTGTATTCTGCACTAGTTCCGGTCCAAGGATTGCTGACTCTCTGACCCCAATCCAGTAAAACGGATAACGAAAAGGCCGACCATACAGGGCTTCAAACGGCGCCATACCAATGGTTGAGTGAAACTATTATTGTAAGAAAACTCCCCAGACAGTATGTTCCTCATCCATGAACCTCCAAAGACAAGAACACAAAATCACAACATGTCTTCAAGAGTCTGGATGGTTCGCTCTGTTTGACCATCCGTTTGAGGATGAAAAGCAGTGTTAAGGCATAGCTGATAACCAAAAGCATGTTGGAGACACCTCCATATCTTGGAGGAAAAAAGTGGATCTCGATCTGAAATGATCATCCTAGGGACTTCATGAAGTCTCACCACCTCCTCCAGATACTGCCTCGACAAAACATCCACTGATCTCAACTCCTTGATCGCTATGAAGTGGGCCGATTTTGTTAAACGATCCCCTACCACCCATATAGCATCATGTACTCCCGGAGCTCGAGGTAAAAATGAACCAAAGTCCATTGATATGTCCTCACACATCCACTGAGGAATCTCTAATTGCTGGATAAGACCACCAGGAACACGGTGTTCGGCCTTCACCTTCTGGCAGACTAAACTTCGAGACACACACTCTGCAACCACACGCTTCAGCCCAGGCCACCGAAAATGACTCCTCAAGGATTAGTACATCTTTGTCACACTAGGATGTACTTCCAAGGGTGAACTATGGAACTCTCAGAGAACTGTCCCGCGCATCGCCATGGGAACAAAAATCCTACGATGATACAAAACTCGGTGTTGTTTATCCTCCGACAAACCATCAGGGGCCTCACCACAATCAACTATGTCTCTCCAAACATCCACATCTGGATCACCCAATTGGGACTCTTCCCCCTTTTGCATTAGGGACAACTGCACCGTCGTCTGGAAAAGAAAACCTCTACCTTTAACCTCTTCCATATCAAGATGCAAAGCTGAAAGTTCATCCAGTACCCTCCAGGAACCACCAGATTCACGCACATCATAATTACGTGACTTTCGGCTCAGTGCATCAGCTACAACATTCCCTTCTCAAGGTGTATATGATATTTCAAAGTCGTATTCCTACATGAACTCCATCCACCGACGCTGCCGCAAGTTCATGTCATGTTGGGAGAAAAAATACGTCAAACTCATATGATTGGTGAAAACCACAAAGTGCTCACCAATGAGGTAATGTCTCCATAACATCAGATCAAATACCATGGCTATCAACTCAAGATCATGGGTGGCATAGTTGCGTTCATGGGGATGCAACTTCCGAGACCCATAAGAAACAGCTGACCTCTGCTGCATGAGAACACATCCTAGCCCCAGATGTGAAGCATCACAGAAAACATCAAATTGGACTCCCTCTGCTGGAAGACAAAGGACTAGAGCACTTACCAACTTCTCCATTAGATACTCGAAAGCTGCCTAACACTGATTAGTCCATATGAATGTCTGATCCTTCCTGGTCAAAGCTGTCAGATGAGTCGCAACTCGGACCAAATTGGCTACAACCCTCCTATAATAGCCTGCGAGACCATGGAAACTTCGCACCATTGACATGGTCATGGGGGCTTCCCAAGACACCACTGCTTCTATATTCAACGGATCCACAGCTACTCTCTGTTGGGACACAACATTACCCAAGAAATGAACTTCTCGAGCCCAAAACTCACACTTTGACAACTTCTCGAACAACTGATGTTGACAAAGAACTCCCAAAATGACTCATAGATTCATTGCATGCACCCCTTCAGATATGGAGTACACAAGGATGTTTTTTATGAAAACCACAACAAACATGTCCATGAATTCACAGAACACAACATTCATCAACAACATGAAAACAGCTGGAGAATTCATCACACCGAATGGCATTACAACAAACTCATAATTCCCATGACGACAACAGAAAGCAGTCTTCGGTATATCCTCATACTTTACACGAATATGATGATATCCATACCACAAGTAGATATTTGAGAACCAACATGCACCCTTCAGTTGATCGAATAAGTCATCAATCCATGTGAGAGGATAGAGGTTCTTTATTGTCACTTTGTTTAATCGACGATAATCTACGCACAAACGCAAACTGTCGTCAGCCTTTTTCACAAACAAAATCGTTGCACCCCACGGTGACACATTTGACCAAACAAAACCGCACTGCAACAGACCATCAAGCTGAATATGTATCTCTCGTAACTCAGAAGGGTTCATCATATACGGAGACATAGACATAGGAGATGCTCCTGGCTGTAACTTGATCCCAAACTCGATTTATCGTCAAGGGGGTAAGGCTATAACCTCTTCTGGAAAGATGTCAGGGTACTCCTCTATGATCCTAGGAAACACCAACGGCTAAACCTCTGAAGAACTCAGCATCATCTCATCCATCATGAATGATAAGGATGAAACTCCTCTATGACCCATCCGAGGATCTCGCTCACCAACAAACACCACTTTCTCTCCATCTGCATCAAAGAAAACGACCTTATTCCTGTAGAAATCCACAATAGCATGCACCAAATAAAACCAATCCATGCTGAGGATGACTTCATATGGTTGTATTCATAAACATAGGAAATCTCCCCAAGAGCGGTGTTTCCCCAACACTATCACACAGTCTCTACACACTACAAACATGTCGGCTCGACCTCCAACTGTCGTAGTCAATGCCAAGGGAACTGCAAGCCTCTCTACCTCAAGTCCAAAAGCATGGAGAAGGGTAGGTGATATGATGGAGTGTGTTGCTCCTGAATCAAACAACACATACACCAATGTAGAAAACATGCAAAGGGTACCTCGAACGACATCTGGCTCACCTAGGGCTGGCAGTGCTAGAGCATGAATCTGACCACGACCTCCTACACGGCCTCTCTGACCCTGATGACGACCACCACAATGGCTACGCTCTGCTCTCTGAGGATGGGGAGCGTCATGGGGCTGTCCTCTTCCTGCTCCATCTACCCTCTGGTGTTCTAAAGCTGGTGCAACCTGCTGCTGCTACCTCGGATGGAACTCCCTCAACGGAGGAACCTGGAGTGGAGCGCCCGGTGCACGATGACTGATCTGAAAAGTCAGGCACTCCCACTGCTGATGACCACGAACACCACAATAAAAACAAGCGCCTGATCCCTTGGAATAGGCCTGATAGTTGCTGCCTCTAGAGAAACGAGATGGGAAGGGTTGGGACCTACCCCCAGGTGAACGGAAACTCTTCTGCCCTAAAAACCGGGATCCCTGGACCACGTCTTTGCTTAATGAGGAATCATGACGATTCCCCTCTCGTGACTATCTGGTCCTAGCGAAAGTCCTCTCAACAACCTCTGCCCTCGCCAGCACCTCAAGATATGTCGTTAGCATAAATGGGGTGACCTGGCGCTGGATCTCTGGACACAAATCCTCCTCGGAATGCCTCTCCCTAGCCTCCTCATCTGGTAACAGGTCCAAAGAAAATCATAGAAGGTTACTGAAATGGATTCCAAACTCTCGAACACTGGAGCCCCCCAATAAAATTGTAAGATTCTCCTGGTGACTTGATGCCTTCGCAGTCGAAGAAAGAAACTTGAATATAAACCTGCCTCGATACTCCTCCCATGAAATTGTTGACACCTTAGGATCCCCAAGGAATAAGAACCACCACTACCTCGCTGCTCCACGCTGCATCGTCAAAACCAAGGACACGCTGTGTTCCTTCCAAGAACGAATCGAAGTGAAGCCTATCTTGACCTCCTCCATCCAGTCTTCTATGACTGCATCTGAAACGGAGCCCTCGTACTTCTGTAGACTCTGGTGCTGAAACCATCGAAGTGTCTTCCTCCAAGTGTCATTGTCGTCAACATCTACCCAGCGGCGATCTGCTGGAACAACCTTCTGGACACCTTCTGCGCAAACATGACGAGGACGTCGACTTGGAGCCATACCTGTAAAATAACAACTGTTAGAGCTCCTAAGCATAGAATATGGAAGACTCAACATTAATTAATTAAGTGTTTTCTTTTATTAATTTTAGGTTAACCTGTCCCAAGGTATACCCATTGAATCACAGACAAAAGGAAGAATGATGCATGATCCTTTCCGAGGTCCCTACACTGCAACCATTATCACATTGTTTAGAAGCCATTGTAAACATAAAGTTCCGTTCGTCAGATCATAGGGGGGCCTAAACACTTTTTTCCAAGCTGGTCTCCAGTGATTACCTCCCCTGATAAACATGAATGACATTGTTGCCCTACCATCCCATGCAACCTCACGTGTGCCTAACTCCAAACTGCATTATATCCCTCAACCAGACCTTTGATACCACTCTGTCACGACCCCCTCCCCACAAAGTGTACCCCTCCTGGTCCGGCAATGCTAGAAGGAAGATAATGACCCCCGAGTCCCGCCTCAAGTAGGCCCCGGGTTGGAGACTAGCACAGAGGGTATAGTAAACACACAAATGGGACACATTACCCTCTAAGAGAACACATGCAGAAGGGAGAGATAAGATAGACACTAATCACCTCCAACTCAGAACAAAAATATAAAAGAAACCCGAGTACATATATGAAATGTCTTGAAAAAGTAAAACAACTGAATGGAAAAACTAAAAGTACCCAAAATAAAGTAAAACGGCAGCGACCACAAGCCCAAACAGCTCCGCCAACCACAAGCTAGTAGTAACCATCATGATCTCCAACCTGCTCCAAGTGACCTAAAAACAGTTTATATATACATAGGGTGAGTATAACAGTATACTCAGTAGGATCCTCCCCAAGCCTATCATTCAAAAGTAAAGAAAACATGCTAAAGCCCAGTGAACAACAAGTGAAACTAACTCGTCACCTAAACTAGTATACTATGTTCCCAACCTCACCATGGCTACTATCACCAAGTAACGCATACAAGAATATAGAATATAGTAAAGAATATCTAGGGTACCCCGCTACTACATCCCCACTAGTTTTCCGCATTTCCCCAACGACATACGTCATGTGCATCTCTCTCCAAAGGCTTGCCCGCGGAAACCTGGGCTAAGCTCCACAATCTGCACCTCGTGCGCCACAAAGTCTTTCCCGCAGACACCTGGGCGAAGCACCACACCATCCTCACAACCAAAAGTAACCAGGTATGTTCTGAGAGCCACCACAACCTATATAACATGTATCATACATCGGGTATTATACCTCAAGCCATTATAGCCCACACACTGAGTAGGGATCCTCAAGACATCATAGCCTATACACGTTACACCTATAGTAGTACATAGGATACCATATCCAGAATATATGTGTGTGAAATTACCACAATCCATTACAGCCCTCTACACACATATATGGGGAAACTAACTGTTGTTCCTGTTGGCACATGTATCTACCAAGAGAAGAGAGTGGGGCCAAAGGGGGTAGTTAGCCATTCGTCCTCCCACCAGAATGTTGGGTAAAACACCCCCTAGGGCTCAAAATCCCTGGGTGTCAGTTGCCCTTACCAACAGGGTGGAGTAGCTTATAGAAACAAAAAAATTATAGAATATATATACAACTCACATCCACACCATGGTCATTACCTAGTCTTAGATACAACTGGAGCTAACGTCTATCAGACTCCAGGCTAATACTTCTAAGAATAGGTATCCTATAAGCACAAAAACATTTGAAGAGATTTATTAGATTACTCCATTCTAATTTTATCAGTTCCACTGTACGTTAATTAATTCTTTAAACATTAATTAACCATTAACAATTCCATATTATACTGAATTGGCATCACATTCAAAATCAACTGCACCTTTTAAGATTCACCTCACGATTAAATTCCAGTATCTCCATCCCCATGGATTATCACCATTTAATAAAACTTTCATTACATAATTACTTTCCCATATTCCCAAGTATTCTAGAAAGAAATACTATGATACTAAACACAATGGGTGCTCAACACGGTGAGTAGATATCCTACCCGTCGAGTCTTTGCTGCCTATAGCAAGATCATAGACCCATTCTCCCTTGAGAGGCTAAACACGGAATGCACGTGGCATACCCCGTGTGTCTTCGCCTCCTTCGGAAGGAGGGTTAACAAGACCAGATTCCTTGAGTAGTGGGGAAAATTAAAGCAGATAAACAACCAAACAAAACAACCAACATCCATCCATCACATCCATCCTATACCATCATCCTTGGTGTCCTCCTCGACACCCACAGGCATATGCTAATGCATCTCACAACCATATTCTTCATCCGCTGCCACAACCAAAATTCCCCATGCCTCCACATATCACAACAGCCATCCATGCTGACATCACAGCACAAGCAACAAGAAAACACACCATCACATCAATGGGATCTTGACCCTTTAACAAACAAGAGGGTAACTCAGAACCCTTTAAGAAATTCTCACACAATATATTCTTTAATCCATATTGAATTAGAAGATTTGTTATTCTTAGGTTCCAATTATGGGGGACCTAATCATTAAGCTATCACAATTAAATAACCATGATTACTGCCCTAATTTGATTAACCTCAAATTAGAGAAACTACAACAATGGAAACAACCAGATTCATTTACATGCCTCTTTATCATTATCCAATAAATTAACAATTAATTCCGGATTTATGTTCATTATAAATTTCCATCTAGAAAAAACAACTAATAAAAGAAATCATAGATATCACACTATCTAGAAAAACATGAGTCAAACCGTTATCATGGTACAAATCAACAACATGCGATCAACCAATTCTTTTAATCTGGTTCAAGTATTTAATTAACCCCAGTTCAAGTATTTAAATATGTCAATTTCATTGTGATCTAAAGGATAAATCATGCTAATTCTACGATTGCACATATACAATTATAGAATCCATGAATCCCCTACCACGAAGTGTTCTTGATGTCCTTTATCCACACAATGGGTCACAATCCTCCTCTCACGACAACTGCATCCACCAGAGGATGCCACAATACGATAGTACCAACCAACCCCAAGAAAACCCCATTATAATCATGGAAATTACATGGTAAAATAGGAAAGGTAGGAACATTATAAGATGATCCCCAAAGGAATGATGATAAAACAAACCTTATAGGGAAGATTGACCGACACAGCTCGGTTGCATCCAAAATAGAGCGGAACAAATCAGAGGATTAGTGTTTGAATGTGAAACTACTACGAGAATGATTGAAAGGTTATAGTGTCTCTTAGATAAGAAAAAATAAGTATAACAAGGGAAAATGATATCTGGTTCCTTTTTTGAAGATTTAACGAGGCGACGGTTTAAGATCCGATTAATTTTCTATTAAAAATGGATCGCATTAACCCACGCAGCATGACCATGTAAAAAATCACTAGCTATAGGGATAATTAATATAGGATTTATGGACTTTTAATCAGATTAAGAGTCCTTAAAAATATGGCTTTAAATGTATTTTACATCAAAGGAAATGTCATATGGGGAAAACTGTAGGAAGCTGGAAACACTGTTCACATACTCAAAATTGGGAAAAGGCAAGTCTACCAATCTGGAAACACTGTACAAGTCTACCGATAGAAGGTCACCAATAGAACCTCACTGATATAAACACTCTTCAAGTCTACCGAGAGAAGTCCACCAATAGAACCACACTGATAGAAACACAGTTCAAGTCTTCCGATAGAACACCACCGATAGAACCTCCCCGATAGAAACACTGTTCAAGTCTACCGATATAAGGTCATCGATAGAACCTCACCGATAGAATCACTGTTCAAGTGTACCGATAGAAGTCCATCGATAGAACCTCACCGATAAAAACAATGTTCAAGTGTACCGATAGAAACATTGTTCAAGTCTACCTATTAAAGGTCACCGATAGAACCTCACTGATAGAAAAACTGTTCAAGTCTACCGATAGAAGTCCACCGATTGAACCTCACCGATAGAAACACCTCTCACTGAACCTCACCGATAAAAACACTGTTCACCTATCGGTACTGTTCATAAAACTGGAAACACCGTTCATAGAACTAGAAATTTGGAAAAGTTTTGGGGATAATTCACATTGACCTCCCAGAACACCTTCAATACAACATTTTCACAAAGTAATGGACAGGAGAGGTCCGGGTCATTATATAAATTTTCTATCGTACCACCACTCAGGTAATCCCTCGATACGATGATCAGCTTGTCTATCTTCCAATCCATAGAATCCGTTTATTATGAAGGTAATTGATATCTCTTTCTTTCAGATAAATGAAATAAATCAATAAAACAATATGGAAAACAATCTTCCTATCCTCAGAAGCCCTTGATCGTTATCCCAATGATCTATCTGACAAAGAAATACATATCACTTATTGAAATAAAATAACTAGGAATAAGGTGTTCATGTATTGTATCTTCAAGTATTTTTTTCGTGAAGAAATAGAGAGATGTTACACCATCTCTCTCTAAAACTTAATTCACAATAGTGTGTCTTCTATGTTCAATCATCCAAATCTTGTGTATATGGTTCAAATGACCTCTTATTTATTGGCCTCTTATTCAACAGTAATATTTGATGTCAACGGTCGTATTTCTATGGAAAACTCAAATGGACTTGGAGACTCGGAATTATAATGGTCAAAAAAATAGAATACATGAAATCGTTTTGATTAGTATATAACTACCTCCACGACATATTTTTGGTTAGAAAAAATTAAGTACAGAAGTTTGAAATAATGAGTATAATGAATATATACATCATGCATAAAAGGATAATGTGAATCGTGTATGCGGTATTACAGTAAGACATGAGTACAATGAAATCCATGAATACAATGAATAACATTGGAACAATTCATAGCATGGTTACGATGTATAACATGGGTACGATGTATATCATGATTATGATACATAGAATGGTTACGATGCATAACATGGTTATGATGTATAACATGGGTATGATGTATAACATTATTATGATATAAAGAACGGTTATAATGCATAACATGGATACGATACATAACATGGTTATGATGCATAACATGGATATGATACATAGCATGGTTATGATGCATAACATGGATATAATTCCCTACATGGTTACGATGCATAACATGGATACGATGCATAACATGGTTATGATGAAAAAGAAAATATGTGGTTATGATAAAAAACAACAAATGTGGTTTTGGTGAAAAACAAAAAATGTGGTTATGATAAAAAACAACATTTGTGGTTCGGATAAAAAACAACATATTAGGTTATTTTGAAAAACAACGTATGTGTTTAGAATGAAAAACAACATATATGGTTACGATGAAAAAGTTGAAATAATATATGATTTCCAAAACAAAAAAATTAAATGGAAATATGAAACAAAAATTTTGACTCAACACACATAACTATGAGATTCTCTGAAGATTATACATTAATCTATCTACAAATAATTATTTAGAAATTGAAACAACACTTGATTTAATGATTTTTTCAAGGAAAATTATTTTCCCTCTAGTATTTTTATTGAAGGATTCATATCCTCCATCAACCATCATTAGGATCTTAAAGATTGATTAATCCCCAGTCATATGAATAGAACCTCCACAATCTAGATACCATAGGTTCTTGTTGGATATTTTAAATATGGTTTCTTACGAAAAAAAATAAAACTAAAAATTAAATTTGAAACCAAATTTTATTGGGTCAATAAATGTTAGTTATAAATGATTTACAAATCCATTAACGATTAATTGGATTCATATAAGTAAAATTAAGAGTTTTAGAAATAAAAATATTATTAGGTACTAAATAATAAAAATACACTAACATTGTTAGTAGAACTGGGATTATGAATAAAATTAATTTTAATTATCCTCCTCTTTCATGGTTGATAGCATATATCTGTAGTATACTTACCTGTTGTCTGTTTTCTAAGAATCTAGATTAAGCCATCACATCCATTTTTAAATCCTTTTATCTCATTTAAAAATTTCTCATTATATAATATTAATTCATTTTTTTGAAACTAATTGTTTGATCTTCGTACATACTAAGATCAGTTTTAAAACTAACATACAAATCAGTCTTCTTATTTAATCATTTATATTTAACTTTATGTAAATTAAACATGACTTATGAAATATTAATGTATACAAACATCTTATAAATGGAAATATTTTCTTCACTGTTTTCTTATCCATATAATTTATAATTAAGAACATGAGATGCAAGAAAAATATAAAATTCCTCTTATTTGTTTTTCATGATACATTTGTTGCTCTATCATTATAATCCTATTTCCTCAAATCTAAATCACTTAAACATTCCTATGAATAATTTCATTTTACTTTCAGTAATTTATTATACCATTGGTCCTTATCATCATGTTTTCTCTTAAATATTATCTTAGGATAGTCTACTTTGATATGACCATTTTAATTACACTGACAGAAAAAAAATTAATTTATTGTGCCTTCCTTTCTTCCAAACCTTTATCCACTTACCTGTACTATCATATTATCCTTTATAAAGTTGTTTCATAAATAAATAATTCCTTTAACATAATTTCATGATTCTTTTTTAATGATGATCCATTTCTTCATCACTGTCAGTAGGTGACTCTTTATCACTTGAGTTGCCAACGTAGATCTTCCACATTTTATTTGATGTAGTATATTTTAAGGCTAATGAATCCTGATTTTTTTCATCATCCTCTTAATTTCATAATTTTAGATACTCCACTTATATCATTATCTTTACTTTTATATCTGTAAGAACCCGGTTCTTATTTTTGAGCTACGGGTTTATTCTTTTTCATTTTCCTTAAGTGTTTTTGAGAAAATATGGAAAATGGGGAAAATCCTAAATTTTGGAACTACACACCTTGTACTTTTCCACACGACGTTTACTTTTGGGCGTGTGGGAAGGGTACACGGGGCGTGTAGCCATGTCGGTGACAAGGGGTGTAGAAACCGACTACACGTCGTGTAGGGGTACCTTACACGCCGTGTAGTCAGTCGTAAGGCTTAAACAGTAAGGCGGTGGAGTCGCTGCCAGCTGGGCGGAAGTACACGCCATGTACTTGGAAGTACATTCCATGTACTCATGTCGGCAGATGAACAGTGTGGCGGTGCCGCCAAAGGAACATTTGAATGAAAGAAATACACGATGTGTACTCAGAAGTACATGTTGTGTACTTTGTTTTTTCGGATTAAAACAGGCAGTAGGCACCTCATTTGGCAGAGGAGACACTTGAGCTGATTTGGAGCCAATGGAGGAGGCCGAACCTTTGTAGATCCACCGGGTGTTCGTTTGTAATCGTTTTCCACCTCGGACGATCTCGTTGGAACCGCACGGGTAAGGGATTCCACCTCCTTGGCTGGATCATACCAATTATTCTCCTAACATGAGTTATTTACATTGTTTGGATTTTTTTTCTTCATCAGATCTACGCCTTTCTTGGGTGTTTCTAGAGACGGCGTTAATGTATAATGTTCATTGGCGTATAAGGTAGGTGGCTTTGTGTTAATTTTTCCAACTGCCATGCATTTTTGTGCGTTTTTGCGCCACGAACCCATATTGGGGTGTCGTGTGGCTGAGGCTATTGCTATATTAAACACCTAGAATTGATTAGGTATTTAATTATAATATTAAATTGCTGGTTGGGATCATTGCTTGGATCTGGAACCACCCTGGGGGTGTGTTCCACTGTTTAGCCGTTTGGCCAGGGTACCCGAGCGCATGCCTTAAATGTAGTAATTGAAAAATTGCCTTGAGAAGAATTGCTTGCTTACTACATTTTGACATTTTGGGCATGGCCTGGTTTACTATTTATCCTGAGGGTGTTGTTGTGATTAACCTGTGGGAACTGCACTTTTTAGCCCGAGGGCTGTAGTTATTTCGGCCTGAGGGGAACTTCTTTCGTGCTTGTGGGCAGCTGACTCTGTGCCTATAGGCGACACTACCTATGCCCGAGGACAAACTCTGTTATGCCTGAGGTCAGATTCTTGTGTTGGATACTCGTTACCTGAGGGTAGGAGTTTGCGTGTCTGAGGAAAGTAGTTGTTTTCTTAGAAATAGACTGTGGTGATTTATTATATTAAATGGATTAGATGAATATTAAAAATGGAAATATAACTGGTAGTTGTTACTTTTGAGTACTCTTTACTTTCTTTCATTGTACTACTTCACACTATTGTTGCATGCTTACATGCAGTTGGGCACATGCCTTTGGTGGGTGCCTACTGAGATATATTTCTCACACCCTATTTGGGTCATGCTTTTCGGCCCAAACAGATTACGTTTCTGCAGGTGTGGATAGGGGAAAGAGTCCCTATACAGGTACATGACTGTTGCTGAGGAGTAGGAGGGCATGGGACCGAGCCTATGCTCGCAATGTCGTTGCCAGCTGTTTTTTTTGTACTCTGCTTTTGTTGTACTATATTGATGTATAATATGTTCTGGCTTTTTTATTAGAACTGGAGACATGTAGCATCATTATTTATATATTGTTGGTTGTATCCACTGCTGTTGGTTATTTCAGTTGTGTATGTTTACTGCTTCCACTGTCGTTGTATCTTTATTTGGTATTCCACTGCGCTACACTTTGAAAAATGAGGTCATTGTATCCCCACTATCAGACATGGGCCCTCGCTGCTAGTTGGTATCCTCTGGAGTTTGGGGAAATTCACTTGGGGTCACGTGGCGAACCGGCCTCGGGGCACCCATTACGTGGCACCCAGAACCGGGACGTTACAAAGTGGTATCAGAGCAGTTTCTTTTCTTTGACTTACTATTTGGAGCCATAGTCAGGGATAGGATGAGCGGTAGTTGGTAATAAGCTGTGCCCGGGCATAGCAAACCCGTGTATAGGGAAAAGCCAGTCTACCTCCTATTTTTCAATTCTTTGGATTTTGCAAATTTTATAGTTGAAATGTTTTCACCGCTGGGTGACACACTTGGATTGTGATGTTTATAATTTATCTATGGGTTCTCTTTAGATGCAACCTAATGAGATGAGGGTATGTCGTCTCATGCATCATATAGGCACATTCTATATATCACATGCATGTAGAATTTCCATTCCATGTAGGTGCATTAGAATTTGCATATTGTTGTGATAGTTGTTGTGCTACTAAAGCATGTTTTTGTGATAACTGATTGATAAATACCTGCTTTGTGATAGGGTATTTCCTTGTGTGAGCATGTTTATAGAATGGACGTCAAACATGGATTTTGGGGAGTATGGGCCCCCATTGACTAGAATTTGGTGGATCATTGACTGTTTATTAGTTATAACACATATAAGATGTCAAACTTTGATTAGTGGGAAGTATGGGCCCTCACAGGTCGGAATTTGACATTTAGGTGTTGGTTTCAGTATTTTCAGGGTTCCGGGGATGCTTTTGAGTCATACTGCCCCGGAAACCCAGTATACACGCTGTGAAGTATTTTTATACACGTCGTGTATTCTCTTCTATTCAGGAAGAAAAATGAACTTTTTGTGTACACACTGTGTAATCTATGTACACGCCGTGTAGTCTCTTCCTGTGTCACAAACCATGTGAGCGTCGACATGGGGTATGGAAATGCTTGGGTAAAATATGATTTGTACTGAATGGACACACCGTGTAGTGTGACCCGGAGTCCGACCATGTAACTAAAAACAAGGGTCGGTGAACTCCTGTACAGAACACGCCATGTCAATGGTGGACACGCCGTGTAGTGTTACCTGGGGACTTGGCAGTGTAACTGACAACACAGGCCGATGTCACCTCTCCTTGAACATACCGTGTACCTATGGGACACGCCGTGTGGTCTTGTCTGATGACATACCGTGTGGACTTAGCCGTGTGGCTGGGAAACTGGGTGGAGTACACGCCATGTACGGCTGTAACACATCGTGTAGTGTCAATCCGAGCAGTTGGCCATGTCACAAACGAAACGGGCATTCGGAAAATAACACCATACACACCGTGGAGATGTTATACACTTTGTGTAGTTTTTTTCAACAGAAGTTATGTGGCATAGCCGTGTATAAGGACCCGGGCAGGGGAAGAGAAGTCAAGTACACACCGGGTTCTCAGTGTACACACCGTGTAGTCTTATTTTTCAAATTTTCAAATGCCTTCTTCCTCTTGTTCCTTTGTGGTTCCTTCGCTTTCATCCTTAATAATATTGAATCTGAGGCGTTCTTTTGACCATGTAGTGTCATGCCGCATAGATGACCGAGAGTTGTTCGCGAGGAGAGCGGCGACGATTATACTCTGGAGATGGTGGGCCAGGGACTACAAGTTGATCCTCCAGTAGAGCCAGATGCAGCGCCAACTGATATACTGGACACAAGCGCGGAGGCGCAGTTGCATGAGGGCATTATGAGGTTTATCCAGACCTTTCAGGGAGAACCGTAGGCTGTGACAACTATGGCCAAGAAGATGCGTATCTTTCAGTAGCAGCATCCGCCTACGTTTTCAAAGGATGGCGGACCACAGGCTGCAGAGTCTTGGCTAGGATCGATGCAGACTATTTTTGAGCATCTTGAGACGCCTCCCGGGTGGAGGGTCAAGCTCGCGACTTACATGCTTTGTGATTCATCCAAGAGGAGGTGGGATGTTACCACCCAGACAGAGCATCACAGGGACATGGCGTGGGAATATTTACAGGCTTCCTTCTATTACTTCTTCTTTCTCGAGACATTGAGGGTAGATAGAGCTTGGGAGTTCAAGAATATGTAGCATGTCTCTATGTCGGTGATGGACTATTCTGATCGTTTTACGGAGCTTCAGCTTTTTGCACCCGTGCTGGTGGGTGATGAGACGTTGAGAGCCAGAAATTTCGAGGATGGTCTTCGGTATGACATCTGAGCATTGGTGAATGTTTTCAGGTTTCCTACTATACATGCGATTTTGAACCAGGTGTTGATTATAGAGAGGAACCAACGGGAATTTAGTGGTGCGCGCCAGGGCGGTTCAGCACTAGTTACTGGTGTTATTTTTGCTGGCAAGAGGAAGAGACAGATGGACCTCTCTTAGGGCGGTAGTACCAGTCAGAAGAATGCTTCAGGTGGCCAGGTTATGTGATACCAGTGTGGTAGAGAGGGGCACAAGAGACCGCAGTGTCCACGAGACCCAGTGGAGTGCCAAGCTTGCAGCAATATAGGTCATCTGTAACACTTTTTCATGGTGTTTCCACCAGTGGCTAGTGAGAGGGGTTCTTTGCATACTCCACGTGTGGGAGCAGGACCAGTGGCTTCTTACCACCCAGGGAACTGTAATTTTTTAGGGTGTGTAGGAAGAGATGGTGGTCATTGTTGTGGTAGCCAGACACCAGGATCTCAGAGGCAGCTGGGCGGGACAGCTCAGGGTAGCCAGGCTGTGTTGTAGGGCCGTGGCACTGGGTAGGGATATACAGTGCAACAGACCCAGCGGGAGCAGGATCCCAAACCATCGACAGTCATAGGTACTATTCTAGTAGCTTCTGTCTTATCTTCACTACATTTATATATGGGTACACCACATAGTTTCATATCTGTACCCGTTGAGGAGATCCTTGGGATCTATGTTTCTACTTCATCTGATATCTTGACGCTAGACACTCCGTTGGGGACTAGGACGGCTGGTGTGTGTCAGTGCAAGGAGTACCCCCTTGAGGTTTGTGGGTGTCACTTCCTTTGGGACCACAATGTCTTAGAGATGGCGAGCTATGACGTCATTCTCGGGATGGACTGGTTGGTTACCTTTCAAGACATTGTAGACTGCTATCATCGTAGTGTGCATTTCACCTCACTAGAGGGAGGAGAGTTTCTATACAAGGGATAATGGGATGTTCATGCGAGTCATGCTGGACCAGAGAATCATGGGAGAGGTGGAGTCACAGCCCAGATTGCGAGCTTTTATATGGATGATCAAGGGACTTGTCAGATGGATTTCAATCCAGTTGTTGATCGTTTCAGATATTTCGTCGTGGATGACTTTTCAAGTCTACCTCTGGTGCGTGAGGAGGATTTCTCTATTGACCTAGTGCCAGGAGCAGCAATGGTGTCCATTCCTCCTTATAGGATGGCCACGCCTGAGTTGAAGGAGATCAAGAGGTAGTTAGAGGAGTTACAGGAAAAGGGCTTTATCTGACCCAGTACTTCTCCTTGAGGTTCTTCGGTCCCTTTTGCGAAGAAGGTGGACGGTACCCTCAGACATTGTGTGGATTATCATAAGCTGAACTAGTTGACGGTTAAGAACCGATATCCCTTGCCGAGGATAGATGATCTGTTTGATCAGCTTCATGGAGCACGAGTGTTCTCGAAGATTGAATTGAGATCCAGATATCATTAGTTGCGCGTGAGACCATCGAATATACCCCTTACAGCTTTTCAGAGTAGGTATGGTCTATATGAGTATACGGTTATGCCGTTCGGACTCACGAACGTGCTAGCAGTTTTCATAGCTCTGATGAATCGTGTGTTCCATCCGTATCTTGATTCATTTGTGGTAGTATTCGTGGAAAACATCTTGGTGTACTCTCACACTCGACACGACCATCCCACCCATCTTGAGATCGTATTGAGTACACTAAGAGAGAATTGGCTATATGATAAGCTCTCAATGTGCCACTTTTGGATGGACCAGATTCACATCCTCGGTCATATCATCTCAGAGGTAGGAGTTTTAGTAGACCCAGAAAAGGTGAGAGCAGTATTTTCCAGGGAGCACCCTAAGAAAATGTTTCAGATACAGAGTTTCTTAGGGCAGGCTGGTTACTACAGACGCTTTATACAGGACTTCTCCCACTTAGCTGCACCATTGATGGGTCTGAATAAGAATGGGGTGAAGTTTGTTTGGTCAGAAGCTTGTGAGACAGCTTTTCAAGACCAGAAGGGAAGGTTGACATGAGCACTGATCCTGATACTCCCAGAGGAGGGGATGAACTATACAGTTTACTGTGATGCATCAGGAAATGGGCTGGGAGCAGTGTTGATGCAGGGTGACCGAGATGTTGCTTACGGGTCTCGGCAGTTGAGGCCAAATGAGAGGATTTACCCGACGCATGATCTCGATTTGGCTGCAGTTGTTCATGCGTTGCGCTGTTGGAGACACTATATTTTGGGAGAGAATTTTGTGGTTTTCACCGACCACAAAATCCTCAAGTATATCTTTACTCAGTGTGACCTGATTCTGAGGTAGAGAAGTTGGGTTGAGTACCTAGAGTCCTTTGATTTTGAGCTTTCCTATACACCTGGTAAGGGTAATGTAGAAGCTGATGCACTGAGCAGGAAGACTCAGATACAGACAGTTCAGGAGGCCAGTGGTGAGTGGAAGCTCATGGCCTTGTTTTCTGAGATGCATCAGGAGGTGCATGACAGTCAGGGACAGACTTATCTTTCCTCGTTAGCTGTGTCTTCTACCCTCCTGGATAGAGTGAGGATGAGGTAGCTATCTTATTCGGAAGTCCTAGTTCTACGGGAGTCAGTGGAAAGTGAGGACCCTCCTCCCGGTTGGATGATAGGTGAGGATGAGGTTTTTCATTTCCATGCACGTGTATGGGTTCTAGGGGATATACGCGAGGAGCTAATGTGGTAGTTTTATGCATCAGCTTGGGTAGTTCATCTCGGGGATACCAAGATGTACCGAGACTTGAGACATCAGTACTGGTGGCCGGGTATGAAGAGAGATATAGTTGGTTTGATATGAGGTGTTCCACCTGTCAGCAGGTGAAGATAGATCCCCAGAGGCCAGCTGCGTTGTTACAGCAGTTACCCATTCTTGAGTGGAAATGGGATGATGTCGCGATGGATTTCGTGAAGGGGTTGTCGAGGACACCTCGACGCAATGATTCTGTGTGGGTTGTTATGGACCGACTCACAAAGGTATCTCACTACTTTCCAATCAAGGATACCTTCGGTGTGCACGAGCTGGGAAGGCTATATATCCGAGAGATCGTACGCCTTCATGATTTCCCTCGTTCTATCATTTCTGATAGGGACGCCCACTTTTCGTTTCCTTTCTGGCAGAGTTTTCACCGAGCGCTAGGTACACAGGTGCTTCTGAGCACAGCATAGCACCCCTAGACCGAAGGCCAGTCAGAGCATACGATACAGGTGCTAGAGGACATGTTGCGTGCATGGATCCAAGACTTCGGGGGATCGTGGGAGAAGCATATACCCGAAGGTCGAGTTTGCCTATAACAATAGTTTTCAGGAGACTGTTGAGATGGAACCTTACGAGGAATTATATGGTAGGACATGCCGATCACCTTTGTGCTGGTTAGAGGCAGGTGAGGCAACTTTACTGTGTCCACAGCTCGTGCAGGAGACATCTGAGCATGTCCAGTTGATTCAGAACTGGATGGCTACCGTGCAGTCTCTTCAGAAGTCTTATGTTAATGGCTGCATACGACCTTTGGAGTTTGTGTTCGGGGATCAGGGTTTTCTACGTGTTTCACCGAGGCTGGGACACAAGCAGATCCGGATACAGGGTAAGCTTCACTGAGTTATGTGGGGCCATTCGAGATTCTGGAGAGAGCCGGGATGGTTGCCTATAGATTGCAGTTACCGCAGCGATACCGAGCCATGCATGACATCTTCCACGTGTCTCAGTTGCGTCCCTATCATTCAGACTTGTCTCACGTCTTTCAGCCTGAGGAGGTTGAGCTGGAGGTCGATGCGTCCTTTGAGGATAATCAGATTCATATCGTTAACAGGAGCACGAAGGTTCTCTGAGGCCGGTCAGTTCCCCTCGTACTGGGGCTATGGCATCATGGTCGAGTGCAGGATGAGACCTAGGTGCGGTAGGCCGACGTACGTGCTCAGTGGCCAGAGCAGTTCTGAGCTTTATCTTCACCACCCTTGGAAGGGCAATTCGGGGACTAATTGCTATAAGGGGGAAGTTTGTAAGAACCCATTTCTTATTTTTGAGTTACGGGTTTCATCTTTTTTATTTTCCTTAAGTATTTTTGTGAAAATATGGAGAATGCGTAAAAATCCTAAATTTTGGAACTACACGCCGTGTGCTTTTCCACACGCCGTGTACGTTTGGCCATATGGGATTGGTACATGGGGCGTGTAGCCATGTCGGCGACGAGGGGTGTATGAACCGACTACACGTCGTGTAGTGGTACCTTACACGTCGTGTAGTCAGTCGGCAGGCTTAAATAGTAAGGCGGTGGAGTCGCCGCCAGGTGGGCGGCAGTACACGCCGTGTACTCGGGAGTACATGATGTGTACTCATGTCGACAGATGAACAGTGTGGCGGTGCCGCCAAAGGAACAATTAAATTAAAGTACACGCCGTGTGCTTAAAAGTACACGCCATGTACTTTGTTTTTTTGGTATAAAACAGGTAGTATCCTCCTCATTTGGCAGAGGAGACACTTGAGCCGATTTGTAGCCAAAGGAGGAGGTCGGACCTTTGATGATCCACCGGGTGTTCATCTGGAATCGGTTTCCGCCTCGGATGATCCTGTTGGAACCGCACGGGTTAGTGCTTCCACCTCCTTGGCTGGTACTTACCAATTCTTCTCAAAACAGGAGTTACTTACATTGTTTGTATTTTTGTTCTTCGTCAGATCTACGCTGTTCTTGGGCATTTCTAGAGTCGGCGTTCGGGTATAACGTTCGTTGGCGTATAAGGTATGTGGATTTGTGGTAATTTTTCCAACTGTCATGCATTTTTGTGCGTTTTTGGGCCACAAACCCATATTGGGGTGTCATGTGGATGAGGCCATTGCAATATTAAACACCTAGAATTGATTAGGTTTTTAATTATGATATTTAATTGCTGGTTGGGATCGTTGCTTAGATCTGGAACCACCCCGGGGGTGTGTTCCGCTATTTATCCATTTGTCCAGGGTACCCGAGGGTATGCCCTTAATGTAGTAATTGTAGAATGGCCTTGAGATGAATTTCTTGTTTACTGCATTTTGACATGTTGGGCATGGCCCGGTTACCTATTTAGCCTGAGGGTGTTGTTGTGATTAACCTATGGGCACTGCACTATTTAGCCCGAGGGATGTAGTTACTTAGGCATGAGGGAAACTTCTTCCATGCCTATGGGCAGCTAACCATGTTCCTGTGGGCGACACTACCTACGCCTGAGCCCAAACTCTGTTATGCCTGAGGGTAGATTCTTTTGTTGGATACTCGTTACCCGAGGGTAGGATTTTACGTGTCTGTGGACACTAGTTGTTTTCTTAGAAATGCACTATGGTGATTTCTTATATTAAATGGATTAAATGAATATGAAAATGGAAATATAACTGGTAGTTGTAACTTTTGGGTGCTGCTTACATTCCTTCATTGTACTACTGCACACTATTGTCGCATTCTTACACGCAGTTGGGCACAGGCCTTTGGTGGGTGCATACTGAGATATATTTTTCACACCCTGTTTGGTTCACGCTTTTCAGCCCAAATAGATTACGTTTCTGCAGGTGTGGATAGGGGAAAGAGTCCCTATACAGGTACATGATTGTTGCTGAGTAGTAGGAGGGCATGGGACCGAGCCTAGGCTCGCAATGCCGCTGCCAGCTGTTTTGTTTTGTTTTGTTGTACTCTGCTTTTGTTGTACTGTATCGATGTATAACATGTTCTGGCTGTTTTATTATAACTGGAGACATGTAGAATCATTATTTATATATTGTTGGTTGTATCCACTCTTTTAGTTTATTTTAGTTGTGTATGTTTACTGCTTCCGCTCTCATTGTATGTTTATTTGGTATTCCACTACACTACACTTTGACAAATGAGGGCATAGTTTCCCCACTATCAGACCTGGGCCCTCACTGTTAGTCGGCAGCCAACGGCATTTGGCGAAATGCGCATGAGGTCACATGGTGAACCGGCCTCGGGGCACCCGTTGCATGGCACCCGGAACTGGGATGTTAAAATATCTTTTACAAGTAACTAAATAATGTCACATGACCCTCTGATTCAAACAAAAATTACTTTATATCTAACAAGTACACTACTTATTAGGCACATCACATTATATTTGTAATGAACTTGTAATCCCAAAGAATTCATTATGTTCACTTTCTCATTAAATCTAAGATACATATCATAAATTGACTCATCTAGGATGATCTTAAATTTATCATATTTAAAATATATTTATTGAAGTTCATTTCTTTGAAATTATATTTTTCTTCATGAGAAATCGATAAAGTGACCCGGATTTCAAAAGTAGTAGCACATTAAAATATTCTAATGAATTCATCCTCAACCACACAATAAAATAATTCAATCAATTATTTTTAATTATTATCATATTAAATTTTAGTATCTTTATTCCATCTAGCTCTAGCCGTTTTAGGTTTCTCATATTTATCCTCAACTACTATGTAAATATCAAAACCCATAATAATTAAATGAATTTTCATTTTGATATTCCAGTTAGTATAGTTAGTGAAATTAAAATAAGCAGGTATGTTTGTAGTATATCCTTATTATCTATTATTATCCATAAAAAATGAATTTAGAAATAACATAAATTTACGATCACTAATAGAAAACTAAATCACAGTTGAAATGATATATGAAAAAAACATCCCCCAAATAAAAAATATTTTTTAGAGTGAGTAACTCAACTGAGTGGGTGAATTGAGATAATAATTAAATTTTATTTAAAAAAAAATTAAAACTAAATCCTCCAATGTTAATTTAAAAAAACCGATTTAATCAAAAGGCTAGAATTATATAAATTTTATTATAAATATTATTTATTAGAAGTGTGATTATAGAGTAACATAAATATTTTTTCTCACAGTGAGTAACTCAAGAGTGGGGGTGGGGTGAATTGATATTCGGGAAAATTTATGTTTAAAAAAGAAAAAATGAATAACTCAATTTATAAAAAAACCCCAGTTAATTAAAAATATTAATTTAATATTTGTTTGAAATATTAAAATATTTCTAATATAGGGGTTAGGGATTAGCTAAAAATTATTTCAAATTTCATTAACTTTTGAAATATATTTACTTAATAAAATCCCTTTTAGATTTATTTGTTAAGTCTACTTATAAATGCATATATTTTTCTGAAATATTTAAAATAAAAAGTGTTTTAATATTTGAAACATTGAAAACCAAAATAAAACACATAGTGGAGTAATAATGGGGCGATGTCTCAAGACTATACTTATCTCCTCCACATAGAAATCACCTACTACCATGATGATAATCATAACCAATAATCTGATCCCAAATCTAAATCAACTATAATCCAATAACAGATACCCTATCCAGATATTAATATATTTTTATACATGGGAACACATACAACAAAATCCAACCATGACCTCTTCCATAGTTGATGACGAAAATTATATAAAAAGGGTTGAGATAATTTCATGTATTCACTAGTTCAAGCATACGGGAATATGGGTTAATAAACATAGTAAAATATAACACTACTAAAATTTTAAGATAAACAAGCGAGAGATATTAATTAAAGATATAAATATGCACTGTTTCTCAGTCTATGGTGCTTCATTAGCTAAAAAATACACATATTTTCCTTGGCGAGGATCTCAAATATATTTCACATAATGTCTTGAAACAAAGAGTCTCATGGAGTATGGTTTTTTATCTATAGATACTTTAATAAAATTATTCATTGATCAATAGAATCCATGAATGAAAGGATCTTGTTCTTAGATAATTTCCAAAAAATCGAAATTATCATACATCAATATATGACATGTGAATGAGTTACATATAAGCTATTGGTATGAATTTCATAGCCACTTTTTTATACATGCATAATAAAGATCCTCTGAAACAAATATCACCACATGTTTAGATATTCATTAATGAAAAATATTAATGATTTCCTAGATCCTCATACTGCGAAGAAAATATCAAAACATTGATTTCTTGTTCAATGTATCTATAGAGCGGTTTTGGAATGATCATTAATGAAAACCATATGAAATTGTTCTCATTAAATCCAATATAAATGAGTTTTGAATAATTATATTTGAATCAGGGATATATAAACAATTTTAGAAAGGCTAAAATTGAATCAATTTTACTCATAACATAGATAGTGGTAGCATGAGGAAACGATAACCCACCTGGAAATGAAAATGATGAACTAATGGTAGCATGTCTGGCAGTATCACATCTGGAAGTATCATGACTATAACAGTGACACATCTACTGTTATAAGAACTATATAGATTATAGTATAAGTCTAGAGGTAGCTCATTTCTAATGGTGGAAGGACTGTGATAATTTAAAAATTGATCTATTGGTGGCAGCACTCTAGTGGCACCCTGTGTCTGAAGGTAGAACTACTCCAGCAGTATTAGGAGTATGGCAATGGAATAACCCTAGTAGTGTCATGAATCTAGATGTGGCGTGTCTTTGGAGGTCAAACAAGGACGGTTGTGTAATAATTGAACTAACAGCGGTACAATCTTTATGGTGGAAAAGAGACTGGTGGTGGCATAATTTGATTGGTAGATAAATTTGAACTAATGATACCGCATTTCAATATTTATCCAATTTTCATCCTAAATGATTCACAAAATACTATACTATCATAAAATATTAATCTCCATTGAAACATAATAAAATTGATTAATGAGCATTAAAATAGGGAGGTTCTCACTATTTCCCCATTTTTATGACAAAAAATCATGAGATTTTGTAAACAATGTATAAAATAAACACAAGAAAAGGTAGTTGAATTTAAAAATTAATTGGGTGCCCATGATATTTAAAATTAATATTATGAGATATTTTCAAATAGATTAAAGGAATAAATAGAAATTTATAATCATAGAATTATATAACATAATCATTAAATTCAATAAACAATTTCTCCTCATTTTAAAATTATCAAAATATAAAAAATAAAATGAATTCAATAACAGAAAATAAAAAAAGATGAACAGTAATGAATAAATTAGTAAAAATATTACGTGACCAAAAATAAATACGAAAGAGAATATTAAGTAGTCCCTATCAAAGACAAATCATAATCCATGTCACTATACGTTCTCTAAGAGGTATGATAAGAAAGTTAATTTTCCTTTTTCAGAGGTAGGAGGCACTATGGTTGAAGCATAGGTGGCTGAGGTAGAGGTAGGAAGCTCCTAAATCACCACTAGTATGAGATGGTTGAGAGATTAAACTATGTACATACTATAATTTTGATACTAACGAGTCATAGGGGGGAATTATGTGGAACAAATGAATGAATATATATGAATTTCATCAGGTACTACAATAGTTGCCCCAGATTCATTCAAAAATGGATTTTGGAGGTTCATAATATTCATGATTATATTTCCACCACTCTCTATTACACTGAATAATTATTTATTCTCTTCCATGAGAAACATGATAAGAGAGGTCACAACCTTGATCTAGTCTACATATTCCATTATGGTAATAGTATCATGTGAAAATTTTAATTTATCAGCTCAAAAGATAATGTGATAATTTAACTCATGCTTTTATACATTCTAGAAAGATAATATTTGATGTACATGTTGATAGTTTCCCTTTCTCTTCTATCCTCACTTAAAAAAACTCTTCTTAGTATATATATATATATACATATTCTCATTATGGTGTCTATTTTTGTGTAAGTCCTCCAGACGAGATGTATGATCAACATCCATTACGGATTGCAACCTCTCTATTAGTATTTATCAGATCAATTCAATATCAATATAGGAATAAAGAGGTGGATCACTAGATGAAGAAGATATAGTATATGGTAATCTATCTAACCACTTCAAAATAGAATCTTTGCTAACAGAAAAATAATTCCTCATCTCCTCTATTGAAAATATCTGGACTTCAATCTCACTTGAAAACCTTTTGTTTCAATATCCACATAATGACTATTACAAATCAATTTTGGATGAATATTATGAAAACCTAATTGAAAATAATTTTTCAATTAGAGTCTCCATGATGATTAATAGTAGGTTCATGTTATCTTATAAATCAAATAAAATCATAGATAAACATTTCAATAAAGGTTTGAAAATGAGATCCGGACACATAATCTAATGGAATAGAAGAGGCAATAGGAGGAGGAGAAGAAACTCTCTCTGAACTACGAAAGATAGGCTTTTCAAGATATGATCTAGCTGCCATATAATGAGGAGGTAATTATATAAGCTCACTGTAATCATCAATATTACCATATAAATATCCCTTAGGATGTTTCCCAACACCAATCAAGAGGGTATGTCCACCCTGATTTGTTGGACTATTGTGATCATCATCAATACCATCAACTTCATCTGAATATGGATAAGATAAACAAGGAAACATAGAACCTAGTGATGTATCCATATTATATGGTTCTTTATCCTTAGGTATGGTGGAATTATGGGTTTACTCTCCCTTAGGTGATACTATTGTCTCACCTCTCACATAGGCATCACCATCAGCATCATCATTTCTATCACAACCATTCTCATCTTTTGACACTTCTAAAAATTTGTTTGTGTTTTCAAATGAACTATGAATTTTTTATTCTTCATATAATTTAGTCTCCTCATATTCATCTCCTTTACTAAATATTATCTCTTTAATTGAGAGATAAATAGGTTGTAACAACCTCAACTATTATAAATGAAATTTATCTTTTTTTATTTAATTAGAAACCTTATTTTGTAAAATGGATATAGAAAATATATAAACTCCTTTTTTTAATTATATAAAATTGGATTAAAATGACCACTGAGCATCACTATCATTGATAATATAGCTATTTTATATTTATCACATGAATATCATAAATATTAGTTTTTATAAAATTCTTTTGACAAAGAAAAAGGAGGTGATTTCATCAACTGGTAGGATCATTCCCTATGAACCCCATTTATTAGAGATTCTGAGGGAGATAAAATATCTACTGTTTTCTCTAGATCAAGACCAATAAGATATCAAAAAACATAAGAATGAGTGAAATAGTTTATGACAGAAGTTCTTGTTCATGATGTATTCCATGTTTTCCTCTTAAAATAGTATATTCCGGACTCCTCACATGTACTCAATCCAGAGGTGGTACCATTGGAGACTGACTCGCTTATTAGGATAAACCAGTGAAGATATTTTATCATAGAGACAATGTTTTATTAAAAAGGATTTTTACCTAATCAGAGTATTTTGGAGAAACCAAAAATTCAGAGAAGAAATGTGGGAACTAGAGTAGGAGATGAAATAGAGTTTCCTTCATCTATTTTAATGTGTGATATGAAAATTTTTAGGGAGAAATTTCAATATGGGGAAGATTGTATTGACCCGAACTATTATAAATGAAATTTCACTTTTTTGATTTAATTAAATGAACTATTTTTTTTCAAATTTATTTTGAAATCATATGCACTTGATTTGTTTAATTATATCCAATTTGATTTAAATAAATTTTAAGTATCTTTACCATTTATAATATAGAAGATGAATACTGATCACATGACTAGTATAAATATAGGGTTTTAGGAAATATATTCTTCACAGAAAAAGGAGGTGATGGCCTGAACCAATAGCATCATTCCCTATGAAACCCATATATTAGAGCTTATTAGGGAGATATCATTTTTGGGCTTCTCCCTAGACCAATACCATGACGATATCCAATGACATAAGCATGAGAAAAACCATTTACGAGAGAAGTTCAAGCTCATCGTGATCACGACCCAAACCATGTTCACCAAAAGCTCCCCGAAAGCCCCAACATCATATAACTTACTCTTAGGGTGTATGATGGAGTGAAAATGGGATATATATCATGACCCTATAATTATGTTTATGTACATTATTTTATTTTAGAATAATTAATATACTTCCATTCTATTATTGTTACTTTGTAAGTGATTTTTAAATCACTAATGGAATCTTTGGTTAATATTAAAATAAAATTATGAAATATATTTTAGTGAAATAATAGATTTTAAAAAATATATATATTATTAAATATTATAAATAAATCACATTTATGAAATATAATTATCATATAATATTTATGAAGTCAAATGTAATCATTATTAATGTTTGAAAAATTGTTTTTGTTTAAACCCGTCAATTTTTAATAAATGTCAGTTTTCATTTTAAAAGTCAAAATTCACATATTTAAAAAATTATGTGGTTAAAATGAATATTACATTTAGAATAAGGATTTATAAATTATCCACCGGTGGTTTTTTTATTTTTCTGGGACAATCGATTTTTTGGGTAAAAATTAAATTCCATATAAATATATAACGTGTTTTATGACATCATAATGGCCCAATAGAGATGTAATAGACACTATAAAAGGTATCATAAGACAAATATATGTTTTATCTTTAAATTAATGATATTTTAGATTTATTTTAATTAATTTATAAATACATAGTGAATCCTCTAAAATATATAATATATTTTATGATTTTGAATTCACTTCATTAATAATGTGACTCACCTCCACATAATCGGGGATAATATTTTAATAGCTTCAGATTTATCCTTATAAAATAATTTTTTCCAATTTCCTTTGGAAAAAATCGTCAGTAAAAACAGTTGGGATGTTTGACAACCATGATCTTTATTTCAAACATAAACGTGATTTATTACATAAAACTCACTTGATACAACATGGAAGATCGAGATGTCTAGTGTATTTGGGGATTAGGGTCATTAAATAACAAATTAAAACATTAAATACATAATATTTACTGAAAATTTTCTTTACATGACCACTACATTCCCTCGTACTGAGCATTTTTTGGGATAACTTGAGGACATATATAAGAAAAAGGGTGAGCTCTAAAATCACAGTAAGGGAATAACCATGGAATACGATGAAGAATACAATACATGTTAGACAATATGAATATCAATAAATAACAAGAGAATCATAAACATAAAGTCATGATAAATCATGATAATCATATCATGGAAATGTTGCAACAACACTTAACATGGAATTAGCATGAGCCAAGGATCATTTCACATGGAGCATGAGTAAACTTTCATTTCACATGACGAATGAGTTAAACCTTGTTTCACTGGAATTATCATGAGTAAAAACCCATTTCACATGACATATCATGATACAATACTTTACCCTGTGCATTGGAGCCATATAATTGCACACCCTTCTTAAACATTTCATTTCTTGAATAAGTGTGCCACACAGATCATACAACATTGAATCATTCAACATAATCATTTATTCCTAGATAAAGGAATGTGGAATACAAACATTAAAATCTATAAAAAATAATTAAATGTGCACAAAGATGAATACCCTTGATATAAATGGGTATGGTATTTACTACACAATTACTTTGTCTTGGAAAATTACGGTGCAATTTCGACTGCATAACAGCGTGACATATGAACTCATAAAAAAGGTTGATGAGAGAGAAAGGGGTGTATAATCATATTTACATGAAATGAAATGTTAGGGGGTAACATAGGTACATTTCCCTACAAATTTAATTGAATTTATATTCATAATACAAAATACTTTTTTGTATGTAAACGAGGAGAGAGAAATTCATTTCGGAATTTCGGCATAGTAACATATGTACATGGAAGGATTTTAATGAAAGATAAATGGGTATATCATCATTAAAACATAAATAGGTAATTATGGTAGAGGTGTAAAACCATACCCTAACAATTATAATTGAAATTAAATGGTAATAACAACTTAAAGAAAATTGGACAAAAATGAGGTTGGAATAAAAACCCGTACTTGGAAGTGTGCTTACAAAGGCATGAGAGAGGCTTGAGATAGTCTTATTGGGAGCTTGGGTAACCTTGGGAGGATTATAAAGAGATGAGGGAATAGGTTGGGCCAACTCCAAAGTCTTTTAGTGAGGATGAAGTGGGTGTTTGGGTGGGTTTATATAGGAATGGTGAGGGAATTCATTATTATTTAGGTTTGGGACACCTCACAATAAACTAATCCAAAACACAAACCAGACAATTGTTTTTGGAAAAGGAAAGTGAAAAAAATTATTTAATAAGGCCAAAGTCCGTACTTCTTAAAATAATGGGGTTTATTATGTGTAGGTGTGTCACACACCCAAGGAAAACAATTTAAAAAGACAAGAAGTTTAATATGTCTTGAAGGGTCCATTAATGATTTGTAAAATAATTAAAACAAACCCAAAATCACATTATTTTAATGGTAAAACATATATTTTATGAACATTAAGCTTAAAGTATTTTATTACATCACAATTGGGTCATTATGATTTCATAAAACACATTAAATACTTAAACGATATTTATTTGTTACCCGAAAAATTGACTGCCTCGGAAAATTATGAAAATTTCACCGTGGGATAATTTCAACTTCCAAATTCCAGAAATAATATTTATTTTATCTAAATAATTTTCTAAATATATTAATTTTCACTTTTAAAATAAAAACTATCATTTATAAAAAATTCATGGGTTTTGAAAAAAATGGCTTTCAAACCATAAGAAAAATTACAATTGCATTCATAAAATTATACGATCATTTATATTTAATAAAAATTAATTTAATAATACTAATAATAATTTATTAAAATATCATTTAATTCAAAAAGCCATTAATTCATCAAAATAGATTTCTTTGTTGAATATTAACCAAAAACACTATAACGACCCATACTTTACATACATTGTTAATACTTCAAAATTGAAGCATACTTATTACAACATATAACAAAACCACTAAAGGACCGTATAGGTATAGTGCCTTTAGAAACTATGAAACAAAAACAACTGGTTCGTAAAGCATCAATTTTTCCTCCCACTTATTTCATCATATCTAGAGTCCCTTTTTGGCATATCCTACTTAATAACCTTCTTCCTGACCTGGGGAAAGAAAACATACAAAAGGGTGAGCTCAAATGCTCAGTAAGGGTAAAAAAAATAAATATCAATCACATCGTATACACAAGCACATAACTTTTGGAAATCTTAACCTGCAAAAGAGATCATAATTTCATAACATGGGATAAATCATGGTAGTGAAATGTAATCATAATAATCATAACATAAAATATGAAACATTGTGGCATACACACATAATCATAGAGAATCATTTCTTGTTAGTCAAGACTCATTGCCAAGACTATCTTAGTGGACAAAGTCCCTTTCTGAACTGAGTCACCCTCGTTTCAGTCCTGTTTCACTGAACCGGTATAACCTACCGTTCCAGCCATGTCTATCTCATGAGATATAAAATCTTTACCCAATGCATTTTAGGGAGATATAGGTTCCACCAATCTCATAATGATACCATTCTTATGTGTGCCACAAAATAAAAAATCATACATCATTGAAAAACCCATGTAATAAAAATGGGATTTTTAAACAACATGACATCATATAACCATTCATAAAGGAATTCATAAAAATAATTCCATCATAACATAGTCCAATCAATGTAATAATAGGTATATAAACAGAACCCTTTATTATCTTAGATGGAAAATAATTTTGATAAAACACTTGAACTCCATTCTTTAGGAAAATATCCTTTCTACTTCAAAAACACTTTTCCTTTATTAACATGTCATACAATTTTAAACTAAAAGAAGTTGATTAAAAATAAACACGAAAACTTTTAAAGGAAGCTTCTTGGAAATAATGTTTTAAAAATCCATTCATGCCGTATAAGTTAAAAAAACATTCTTTGTACTTTTGTCGAACAAGTCAAAAACTACCTCGTACGAAAAACGACAAAAGATTCCTTTCATATTCTTTACTAAAAACTCACCTAAGGGTAAAATTGGATTTAAAAAATTTTAGGTGGATGGAAATAATATTACATATTCAGGAAACATGGATGTGGATGATAAAATAAACCCCAGTAAATACTAAAGTATAAACAATCTCGGATAAAAATGAGATTGTGATATTTCCCTTACCTTAGGTCTGATATGCTTTGTACGTGTCTGAACCTCCTGTAAAATGATTTAAATAATTTTATTGACTTATTCCAGAATCATACTTATTTTTATGATATCATATATGGTCATATTCTTAGCTTCTTAGTAGTAATATTTCATTGCTACTTGTTATTCGGGTGTTTATAACTTTTTGTTCTTATGTGTGTTTTGTCGAATAAATTCTTATTCGTTTCGTTAGGTTATAGATACCTCATTTCCAGAATGGTATTAGTGTAATATATATATCATATTCATTCATTCAATTCATTTATATAATCATTATGAAATAAAGATCATGTAGAATGAGTCGCATCACATCGTGGAGACGGTATTCCGTACGTACGCACGAGTGATGATATCATTCCTATGATCGTGGAATTGTATTGGAGTATATTTATACTATTTAAGAATCAATATCACTTTATAATAATCATATATAGTCATTATTTACACTATTATACCCATCCAAGTAAGGTGGTGGTGGAAAATAGATTACACCACGGCGTGGAGACGGTATTCTGTACGTACGCACGCGCGGTGATTTCTTTTTCCGTAGGATGGATAGATGGTGAAATAGGGTTGTTTCATACTTATAATAACATATCAGTATATGAGTGATACTGATGTTTTTACTTCATAATGAAGCAACTAAAGAAGAAGAATTGGAAGAAGAAATAAAGATGAAAGAATCGGTAACAGACATTAACTCTTCTTTGAAGTGCTTATTTGAGACCTTCTTTTAGGTCATTAAAATGGGTCTTTGAAGAAGACCAGAAATTCTAGGATGTTTCTAGGGAAGTGTATAATAGGAATTGGTAGGGGTTGGCCGAGCTAGAAGGCTCAAAGTGGTGTGAGGAAGAGGGGGAGGAGGTGTCCTTTTATAAGGGAGGAGAGGGGCACCATTGGAATAACAAAAAATATTATTTTATTATAAAGTCAAGTTCGGTTTTAAATAGCTCCAAATTGATATATTTCTAAGCTAAGGTGGGGATGGGTCGAAAGCCGCTCGTCCAATAGAATTTAGACAAGTTTAGGTTCCTATTTTAACCTTATCATTTATATTTAACATTAAGTTAAATAAGTTTACTTTTACCGTGTCTTCTTGTGTTCTTATACTATAAGGTTAATAAACTTACTATAAGCAGCCAAACGAACCCGAAGTTGTTTATTATTAATATATATAACCTTATCTAAGTCATTTAGACGATCCTTAGATTTTTAGGAATAAAATAACAATTACTAATATAATATTTGTTTTTAAAACTATTTTATGTCAATTTTGACACTATTTAGTAATTGATTTTTGTGAAAATCATAACAGAATTATTAGTTCGAAAAAAGTTAATTAAATCAATACTAACATGTCCTATTAACCTATAAAATTAGTGTAATTCATTAAAAGTCGCAAATTACATTTATTTTGGTGTTTATAACATTAATTATGTCAATAATTCATTAATAAGATAATTATTGCATCATCATTGTGTCCTAAATAAATTAAATTATTTAATGTCTAAAAATTAAAAATAAAATACCATTATGTTGGAAATCTTTTTATATTTCCAATTAATATTTATAGTCGAATTTATCTTATGTATAACCCCATATCAAAAATTGTTTACTTATTAAACTTTGATTTTAACTATTTTAACCCTTCTTAATAATAAATGTCCTAATCTAATCCAAGTGGGCCTAAATGGTCATATTTTATTCCTAAGTTTGTTTTTGGTCGAATTAAACTTGTCTTATAGAATTCAGACATGTGTTAGGGTAATAATATTATCATATTTACCCTAAATTACCCTATTTACTTTTAACCGTGGTAAAAAAAAGTAAAATGTTACTATTCAACAAAAATTATTTTCATCTCATTGAACCACATTTTACTTATTGTCATCAACCGTGTCTCTCGGATTTTTTAAATTCCACTCACAGAAGCGGTAAAATTAAGTTTTATGAAAAATTCAGTTTTTTAACTACCACTTAGTGGTTTCACTATTCATCAAAAATTGAAAGTTTTCAGAAAAATACCAAAATTTCACCCTAGTCTAATTTCGATATTCCGAATCCAAAAATTAAGTCCATTTTGAAAAATAAAATTTATAAAATTTCAAAAAGTTCTTATTACTATTCATAACGGCTAGTTTTAATAATATTTTAATAGCATATCGTTGTTTAGTGAAACTCGGTATTGCGTACGATGCAAGCTATCGAGGAAGGTCGCAATTTCGTGTAAAGCAAGCCAAGCAAGTGTTATATAGAAAAAAGATTCCTTTGATGATTTATATAACATAAAAGTCTCGGGTGTTAGATTCTACCCCCCTTAAAATGAATTTCGCCCTCGAAATTCGTCACTTTGTAACAAACAGATGACGATACCTCTCCCTCATCATATCCTGAAGCTCCCATGTAGATTCTTCTAATTGGTGGTTCCTCCATAAAACTTTCACCAATCGAGTGGTCTTGTTTCATAGGACTTTTTCGCTGCGATCCAGAATCTCTATCGGTTGTTCTTCATAAGAATGATCTTGCTCCAGCGGTATAACTTCTGAGCTGAGTACATGTGAAGGATCAGGTATGTACGTTCTCAGGAGAGATACATGGAACACATCGTGAACTTTAGAGAGATTCAGTGGAAGCGCCAATCGGTAAGCTACCTTCCCAACATGATCCAGTATTTCGAAAGGACTGATATATCTAGGGCTCAACTTCTCCTTCTTTCCAAATCTCATGACCCTCTTCCAGGGAGATATTCATAAGAACACTTTATCACCCACTTCAAACTCTAGGTCTTTTCATCGATTGTCGGCATAACTTTTTTGTCGACTCTGAGCTGCTCTTATGTTTTGTTGAATAGATCTGACATTTTCTGCCATTTCATCAACGAGATCAGGTCCTAATAGCTTTCTTTCCCCAACTTCATCCCATCAAGTTGGAGTCCTGCATTTCTTTCCATAGAGAGCTTCATAAGGAGCCATCTGAATACTGGAGTGAAAGCTATTATTATAAGAAAATTCCACCAAAGGTAGGTGTTGATCCCAACCTCCTTTGAAATCCATAGAGCAAGATCTCAGCATATCTTCTAGGGTTTGAATTGTTCTCTCAGACTGACCGTCTTTCTGAGGATGATAAGCAATGCTGAAACTCAACTCTTTATCCAGAGTATGCTGAAGACTTCGCCAGAACTTCGAGGTAAATCTCGGATCCCGATAAGATATAATAGAAAGTGGTACTCCATGCAATCTTACAACTTCCTTTAAATATATCCTGGCAAGCTGATCTAGAGAAAAATCCTCTCTAATAGAAATGAAGTTTGCAGACTTTGTAAGACGATCAACTATGACCCATATAGTATTATTGCCTTTGGATGTTTTAGGACGTCCTGTGACAATGTCCATAGTAATGTTTTCCCATTTCCATTCGGGTATGGGTAATGGTTGTAACATCCCCTTAGACTTCTGTCTCTCAGCTTTAACTTGTTGACAAACCAAGCATCGAGATACATATTCAGCAACATCTCTTTTCATGCCATCCCACCAGAAGTACTCTTTCAGGTCCCTATACATCTTCGTGCTTCCAGGATGAATAGAGAATGAAGAACTATGAGCCTCATCCAGTATCTCCTTCTTTAATTCCGGGATGGGAGGGACACAAACCCGATTCCTGAACTTTATTATCTCATCACAATCAAGGTTGAATTCAGTAACATTTCTCACCTTCTTTTGTAACTCGACATCTTCTTTCTGTGCCTCTTTAATCTTCACATGTATAGATGGTTGAACATTCATTTGAGAAAGATAAGATTTTTCCCCTTCTATTATAATTCCAAGATCTATCGTTTGTAAATCCATAAATATTGGATCTTTTGTGATTCTCATCATGGATAAACTTTCATGGTCTTGTCGACTTAATTCATCTGCCACCTTGTTTGCTTTCCCAGGGTGGTAATGGATTGAGCAGTCGTAATCCTTAATCAGCTCCAACCATCTTCTTTTATGTATATTCAGCTCCTTTTGTGTGAAAATACACTTTAAACTTTTATGATCAGTATAAATATCACACCTTTCACCATAAAGGTAATGCCTCCAAATCTTTAATGCAAAGATTACCGCAGCTAACTCCAAATCATGTGTTAGGAAATTTTTCTCATGGATTTTCAACTGTCGTGAGGCATAAGCTATCACCATATCATTTTGCATAAGAAAACACCCCAATCCCTTCTTGGATGCATCACTATAGATCACAAACCTTTCTCCACTACAAGGAAGTGTGAGAAAAGGTGCACTGGATAAACTTCTTTTCAACTCCTTGAAATTCTCTTCACATTCCTTTGTCCAGACAAACTTAACTCCTTTCCAAGTCAACTTGGTGAGTGGATTAGATAATCGTGAAAAATCTTTCACAAAACATCGATAATAACCAGCCAAACCAAGAAAACTTCGGATCTCAGTTACTGTTGTTGGTCTCGACCATCTTTTGATAACCTCTATTTTTTCCGGATCCACAAATATCCCCTCTTTTGAGATTATGTCACCCAAAAATGCAACTTTTTGAAGCCAAAATTCACACTTGGTAAATTTGGCATAAATCTTCTCCTTTCTCAGGGTCTTCAATATAATTCTCAAGTGATCTTCATGTTCTTCCTTGATCTTTGAATAGACAAGAATATCGTCTATAAAGACTACCACAAATTGATCAAGATAGTCTCTAAAGACTCTATTCATCAGATCCATGAAGATAGCAGGGGCATTAGTAAGACCAAATGGCATCACTATAAATTCATAGTGTCCATACCTTGTATGGAAATCCGTCTTTGGTATATCCTCAGTTTTGACCCTCAATTGATGGTACCCTGAATGAAGATCTATCTTGGAAAATTATTGAGCTCCACGTAGTTGGTCAAATAGGTCATCAATGTGCGGGAGAGGATATTTTTTCTTGATAGTGATCTTGTTAAGTTCTCGATAATCAATGCACAGTCTCATTGATCCATCTTTCATCTTAACAAATAGAATAGGTGCTCCCCAAGGTGACGCAATAGGGCGTATGAATCCCTTATCAAGATTCTCTTGGTGTATCTTCTTCAATTCCTGCAACTCAATTGGGGCCATTCTATAAGGTGTCTTTGAAATAGGCAAAGAACCCGGTACGAGTTCTATTGAGAACTCAACTTCACGATTTCTTGGAAGTCCCGGTAATTCCTCCGAAAAGACATCATCAAACTCCCGTACAATGGGAATATTTTTAATCATGAGTTTCTCACCAACCATTTGAGATAAATAACCTTCATTTAGTGGAATCAATACCCATAAAATGGAAGAAATTTCCACTAGAAGGTTATGTTTATCCTTGTATTGATAGACAATAATAGATTGATCTGGAATATGAAATGTGACTTCCCTTCATTGGAAATTGATATGAGCTCCATATAAAGAAATCCAATCCATGACAAGAATCACATCAAATTCCACTATAGGAAGGATCACAAGATTTGCAGGAAGCACTTTCCCACAAACTTCGATCAGAGAATAATTATAAACTTTTGATGCGACTGTTGTTCCATTAGGTGTTGTCACAGCTAACTCAACATCTAATTGTTGAGGTAATACGGTGATACCCTTAGAAAATTTTTCAGAAATAAAGGAGTGGGTGGATCCAGAATCAAATAAAACATTTTCTACATTAGAGTGGATGGTAAGTGTACCTTTCACTACATCGTTATCGTACTCCACATCGCTGATAGAAATTGCATGTGACTTTCCTTTTTCTTTAGACTTAAGAGTTTCTTGACGTCGACCATCATCATCAACCCTTGGATTAGGGCATTTATTGGCATAAAGCCCCATCTCCTTGCACTTGATACATTGAAGTGTAGTAGGTTCATTATGTGTATCCCTTCCTTTGTTTGCATCGTTAGACATCTTCTTCCCATCATCGCGGCATTCAAATGCCCGATGACCTTCCTTTCCACATTTGAAACATTTACTGGTCCCTTTAAAACAACTCCCTCCATGTTTCTTACCACACTTTGAGCATAAGGGAAATCTCATCTTCTTTTCAGTGTGCTCTTTAGATTTTCTTTTGAATTCCATTTTCCTCTTCTCATCAAACCCATATGACTGATGGGTTACTCCAATATCCATCTCAACTTTGAGAGCACATCGAACGATTTCCTCGTAGCTATTGAATTCCCTTATGGCTAACGCCCTTCGAAGACTTGGTTTTAAGCCACTAAAGAATCGATCGATCTTACTCTCATGTTGGATTATAATACCAGAAGTGTACCTTGCAAGTCTTGTAAAATTTTCTTCATAGGTACCAACAGATTCATCATCCTTTTTCTTCAGTTCAAGAAACTCTTTCTCCATCTTTGTTCGGAGAATACGAGGGAAGTACTTATTGAAAAATAAGTTCTTGAACTCGTCCCATTCCATGGACTCAATTTCATCCCTTTGCCTCGTATTCTTAATAATATTCCACCATTGATCAGCATCTCCTTCCAAACGATACACTGCTAGGATGAATTTATCATGTTCAGAACATTGAAGAACTGAAAATATCTTTTCAGTAGTAATAATCCATTGTTCAGCCACTAATGGATCAGTAGACACGCTGAAAGAAGGTGGACGCTGCCTCATGAAGGATTCAACAGAATGTTACTCCTTCCTTTGCTCATTTGGAAGTCCTGCATGATTCATAGCTTGAGAATGTTGTGTGAGCATGGCTACAAGATTTTGCATTGCAGCTCCCATAACGATTGGTTGCTCAGGGGGACAATCATTGCATTTCCCGTCGCATTCCGCATTAACATGGTTCCTTCAGGTTCTAGCCATTGACTAAAACCAAGAAGAATAGTGTGAGATACACTAATTATAATAGGAAAACCACATAATCAAGAATAAAATTTCACACTTAAGGTCTTATCCTAGGTTATTCATGGACATTTCTAAAACACTAATATTGTGTTCTATGCTTAGACTTATCCTTAGGGTTCTTACTAAGGCTTTCACATCCTAGTTTCTAAAGGTTGACTATACCTTTCCTCTGATACCAACTATAATGACCCATACTTTACATAAATTGTTAATACTTCAAAATTGAAGCATACTTATTACACCATATAACAAAACCACGAAAGGACCATATAGGTATAATGCCTTTAGAAACTGGGAAACATAAAAAACTGGTTCGTAAAGCATAAATTTTTCCACCCACTTATTTCATCATGTCTAGAGTCCCTTTTTGGCATATCCTACTTAATAACCATCTTCCTGGCCTGGGGAAAGAAAAAGTACAAAAGGGTGAGCTCAAATGCTCAGTAAGGGTAAACAAAAGAAATATCAATCACATCGTATACACAAGCACATAACTTATGGAAATCATAACCTGGAAAAGAGATCATAATTTCATAACATGGGATAAATCATGGAAGTGAAATGTAATCACAATAATCATAACTTAAAACATGAAACTTTGTGGCATACACACATAATCATATAGAATCATTTCTTGTTAGTCAAGACTTATTTCCAAGACTATCTTAGTGGACAAAGTCCCTTTCTGAACCGAGTCACCATCGTTTTAGTCCTATTTCACTGAACTGGTATAACCTACCGTTCCAACCATGTCTATCTCATGAGATATAAAATCATTACCCAATGCATTGGAGGGAGATATAGGTCCCACCCATCTCATAATGATACCATTCTTATGTGTGCCACAAAGTCATAAATCATACATCATTGCATAACCCGTGTAATAAAATTGGGAGTTTTAAACAACATGACATCATAAAAAAATTCATAAAGGAATTCATAAAAATAATTCCCTCACAACATAGTCCAATCAATGTAATAATAGGGATATAAACAGAACCCTTTTTATCTTAGATGGAAAATAATTTTGATAAAACACTTGAACTCCATTCTTGAGGAAAATATCCTTTCTACTTCAAAAACACTTTTCCTTTCTTAATATGTCATACAATTTTAATATAAAAGAAGTTGATTAAAAATAAAATTGAAAACTTTTATATGAATCTTCTTGGAAATAATGTTTTAAAAATCCATTCATGCCATATAAGTTAAAAAACATTCTTTGTACTTTTGTCTGACAAGTCAAAAAGAACCTCGTACGAAAAACGACAAAAGATTCCTTTCATATTATTTACTAAAAACTCACCGAAGGGTAAAATTACATTTGAACAATTTTAGTTGGAAGTAAATAATATTAAATATTCAGGAAACATGGATTTGGAAGATAAAATAAACCCCAGTAAATACTAATGTATAAACAATCTCGGCTAAAAATGAGATTGTGATATTTCCCTTACCTTAGGTCCGATATGCTTTGTACGTGTCCGAACCTCCTGTATAATGATTTAAATAATGTTATTGACTTATTCCAGAATCATAATTATTTTTATGATATCATATATGGTCATATTCTTAGCTTCTTAGTAGTAATATTTCATTGCTACTTGTTATTCGGGTGTTTATAACTTTTTGTTCTTATGCGTGTTTTGTCGAATAAATTCTTATTCTTTTCTTTAGGTTATAGATACCTCATTTCCAGAATGGTATTAATGTAATATATATATCATATTAATTCATTCAATTCATTTATATAATCATTATGAAATGAAGATCATGTAGAATGAGTCGCATCACATCGTGGAGACGGTATTCCGTACATACGCACGAGTGATGATATCATTCCTATGATCGTGGAATTGTATTGGAGTATATGTATACTATTTCAGAATCAATATCACTTTATAGTAGTCATATATAGTAATTATTTACACTATTATACCCATCTAGGTAAGGTGGTGGTGGAAAATAGATTACACCACGGCGTGGAGACGGTATTCCGTACGTACGCATGCGCGGTGATTTCTTTTTCCGTAGGATGGATAGATGGTGAAATAGGGTTGTTTCATACTTATAATAACATATATGTATATGATTGATACTGATGTTATTACTTCATAATGAAAAACTAAAGAATAATAAGTGGAAGAAGAAATAAAGATGAAAGAATCGGTAACGGACATTACCTCTTCTTTGAAGTGCTTATTTGACACCTTCTTTTAGGGCACTAAAATGGGTCTTTTAAGAAGACCAAAACCTCTAGGATGTTTCTAGGGAAGTGGAGAGGAGGAATTGGCAGGGGTTGGCCCAGCTATAAGGCTCAAAGTGGTGTGAGGAAGAGGGGGAAGAGGTGTCCTTTTATAAGGGAGGAGAGGGGCACCTTTAGAATAACTAAAAATATTATTTTATTATAAAGTCAAGTTCGGTTTTAAATAGCTCCCAATTGATATATTTAGAATCTAAGGTGGGGATGGGTCGAAAGTCTCTCATCCAATAGAATTTATACATGTTTAGGTTCCTATTTTAACCTTATCATTTAGATTTAACATTAAGTTAAATACGTTTACTTTTACCGTGTCTTCTTCTGTTCTTATACTATAAGGTTAATAAACTTACTATAAGCAAGAAAAAGAACCCCAAGTTGTTTATTATTAATTTATATAACCTTATCTAAGTCATTTGGCCGAACCTTGGATTATTACGAATAAAATAACAATTACTAATATAATATTTGTTTTAAAAACTATTTTATGTCAATTTTGACACTATTTAGTAATTGATTTTTTGTGAAAATCATAACAGAATTACTAGTTCTAAAATAGTTAATTAAATCAATACTAACATGTCATATTAATCTAGAAAATTAGTTTAATTCATAAAAAGTCTCAAATTACTTTTATTTTTGTGTTTATAACATTAATTATGTCAATATTTCATTAATAAGATAATTACTGCATCATCTTTGTGTCATAAATAAATTAAATTATTCAATGTCTAAAAATTAAAAATAAAATACCATTATGTAGGAAATCTTTTTATATTTCTAATGAATATTTATAGTCGAATTTATCTTATGTATAACCCCATATTAAAATTTTTTACTTATTAAACTTTGATTTTAACTATTCTAACCCTTCTTAATAATAAATGTCCTAATCTAATCCAAGTGGGCCTAAATTGTCATATTTTATTCCTAAGATTGTTTTTGGTTGAATTAAACTTGTCCAATAGAATTAGGACATGTGTTAGGGTAATAATAATATCATCTTTACCCATAATTACCCTATTTACTTTTAACCGTGGTAAAAAAGTAAAAAGTTACTATTCACCAAAAATTATTTTCATCTCATTGAACCACATTTTACTGAATGACATCAACCGTGTCTCTTGGATTTTTGAAATTCCACTCACAGAAGCGGTAAAATTTAGTTTTATGAAAAATTCAGTTTTTTAACTACCACTTAGTGGTTTCACTATTCATCAAAAATTGAATGTTTTCAGAAAAGTACCAAAATTTCACCCTAGGCTAATTTCGATATTCCGAATCCAAAAATGAAGTCCATTTTGAAAAATAAAATTTATAAAATTTCAAAAAGTGGTTATTACTATTCATAATGGCTAGTTTTAATAATATTTTAATAGCATATCGTTGTTTAGTGAAACTCGGTATTGCGTACGACGCAAGCTATCGAGGAAGGTCGCGATTTCGTGTAAAGAAATCCAAGCAAGTGTTGTGTAGAAAAAAGATTCCTTTGATAATTTATATAACATAAAAGTCTCGGGTGTTACAAACACTATTTGTGCTTTAAAAAAATTTACAAAGTAACAATAACAACAAGAAAGTATATTCATTATTATGTACATAACCATAGTACAAGGGATTTTTTTACATAAACCCTTAAAATAACCCCATAAGACCTATGGGTAAGTTTTGCGATGGTGACAGACTCCTGGGGTGGCTCAAATAACATTTCACGCGTGGTGATCTCTATCAACTTCCACTTCTTTCGTAGACGGTTCCGTTCGATCTTAACCTATTGAAGCTCATCATGGGATTGATCAAGAGCGAAGCCTAATTATGCCACCTCTTTTCCGAGATCTGACAAATGGGCTTCGTATGGAGTAATTATACATGATGAGGATATCACTTTCTTTTTTTGAGTAAATCGGATTGTTGAAGCCCTATATATATAATAATCATTTGATCACTGTTCAACGTCCATATTAGAAATGGTCTAAATTATTAACATTATTTTAAAATCCAAAAACATAAAACCAATGATGTAGAAATTTTATATAAAAATTTTACATAAAGTGACATTTAATTATATCATGAGGGATTTCCTTTAATGAATGTTTGGGTCGTTAAAATCTTCCCCCCTTAAGAAATTTTTCCCTCGAAATTTCCTTTTCCCACACTAAAAAGATGAGGGTAACTCTGCATCATTACTTCCTCTGATTCCGATGTCGCTTCTTCAAACTAGTGGTTTCTCCACAACACCTTGACGAGGGGCATTGTCTTATTCGATAGAGATTTTTGTCTATGATCTATGATCTACACCAGTTTCTCCTCAGAAGAAAGTCCATCCTCCAACTGTACCACCTCAGAAGAGAGTATATGTGAAGGGCTAGGTATGTACTTCTTTAAGAGGGATAATGAAAGGCATCATGTACTTTTTCCATGGTAGGTGGAAGTGCTAGTCGATAGGCCGCAGCTGTGACATGATCAATAATCTCAAAGGGGTTGATGTACCTTGGAAATAACATCCCTTCCTTTCCAAACCTCATGACCTTTTTTCATGGAGATACGTGTAGAAATACCATGGCTCCAACTTTAAACTCAAGGTCTCGTCGATGGTTATCTTCATAACTCTTCTGTCGACTCTGGGCTGCCTTGATATGCTGCTGAATGCTTTTCACCTTCTCCACCATTTCTGGTCCTAGCAGCTTACTCTCACCGACTTCATCCCAACATGCCATTGTTCTGCACCACTTCCCACACAGGGCTTCATATGCTTCCATTCAGATGCTCGAGTGGAAACTATTGTTGTAGGAGAACTGAACCAGTGGAAGATGTTGGTCCCATCCTCCATTCAATTCCATAGAACATGCTCTCAACATGTCTTCCAGTTTCTAGATAGTTCACTCTGATTGGCCATCGATTTGAGGATAATAAGACTTACTAAAGTTCAACTCAGTATCCAGAGCATGTTGATGACTCTTCCAAAACATTGAGGTGAATCATGGATCTCGATCAGTTATAATAGATAGTGGTACTCCATGCAGTCTCACCACTTTCATGATATATATCTATGCTTGTTGATCCAATGAGAAATCCTTCTAAATAGAAATCAATTTTTCATGCTTTGTAAGACGATCCACAACAACCCATATTTCATTGTTTCCTTTGGATGTCTTCAGAAGTCCGCTGACATAGTCCATGGTGATTTTCTCCCATTTATATTCTGGTATGGGAAACAATTGGATAATCCCCTTAGACTTCCTCCTCTCTGCCTTCACTTGCTGGCACACCAGGCACTTTGATGTATATTCAGCGATCTCCTTCTTCATATTATCCCGCCAAAAATGATCTCTAAGATCTCGATACAAGTTTGTTCTTCCTAGGTGAATAAAGAAATTTTAACTATGTGCATCATCCAAAAGTTCCTTCTTCATCTCCAGACTTGATGTAACACATAGTCTTTTACCAAATCTCACAATTCTTTCTTCATTAACATTAAACTCCTAGGATTTCCCTTTTCTGATATCTTCCACGTTTTCCTAAATTCTCACATCATCCTTTTGATAATCCTTTATCCTTTCCAAAAGAGAAAGTTGAGCAATCATTTCTGAAAGGATTGATGATGTTCCCTTCTTTATGATTCACATGACAATTTTTCCAATTCTAAGATGATTGGATCCTTCTTAGTTCTCATAAATGATAGAATTGTTTGGTCCTTTCTACGTAGGGAATACTCCTCCTTGTTCGCTTTCAAAGGGTGGTAATGGACTGAGTAGTCATAGTCTTTGATCAGATCTATCCATCTTTGTTGGATCATGTTCAACTCTTTCTGTGAGAATTTATACTTGAGGCTGTTTAGGTCTGTATATATTTCACACTTCTCCCCAAAGAGATAATGCCGCCAAATTTTTAAAGCGAATATCACTGCATCCAACTCCAAATCATGTGTTGGGTTAATTATGATCATGAACATTCAATTTTCGTGAATCATAGGCAATTACTTTGTCATTTTACAACAACACACACCTCAAGCCCTTCTTCGAAGCATCACTAAATACCACAAAAAGTTCTGCACTTGTGGGTAAAGTGAGAATGAGCGCAATGATAAGACTCTTTTTCAACTCCTTGAAGCTTTCTTCGCATTCATCACTCCATGAAAATTTTACTCCCTTCCATGTTCTCTTGGTAAAAGGGTTGTACAATCGTGAGAAATTTCCCAAAAATTGTCGATAATATCAAGCTAACCCAAAGAAGTTATGGATATCTGTCACAGATGTTGGCCTTGGAAATCCCACTATTTCTACTATCATTGAAGGATCCACAGATATCACATTTCTTGTGATGATATGTTCCAAGAATGAGACCTCCTTCAACTAGAACACACACTTGCTGTACTTTTCATAGATCATCTCCTTTCGCAAGCTCTCTAGTAAAGTTCTTAGATGCTCCTCATGATCCACCATAGTTTTGGAGTAAAATTGAATATCATCTATAAATACTACCACCAATTTTTCAAGGTAATATCTAAGGACTCAATTCATCAAGTCCATGAATAAATCTGGAGCATTGGGGAGTCCGAAAGGCATTACTATGATTTCATTATGTCTGTACCTTGTACGAAAATCAGTCTTGGGTATATCTTCCTTCTTCACCCTTACATGATAATATATTGACCCTAAATCATCATTAGAGAAGTATTTTCCTCTACATAGCTGGTCAAAAAAAGTCATCAATCTGTGGCAGAGGATACTTGTTCTTTATCGTGATTTTGTTAAGATCACGATAATCGAGGCAAAGACACATTGAACCATCCTTCTTCCTGATGTAGAGGACTGGTTTACCCCACAGTAAAGCACTTGGTCGTATAAACCCATTATCCAGATTCTCTTATAGTTGTTTCTTCAGCTCTTCAAGATTCACAACACCCATTCTATAGAGATTCTTGGATATTGGTAAAACTCTAGTTATATGTTCAATTGAGAATTCAAAATCTCTTCAAGGAGTAAGAGCAAGAAATTCCTCCGGAAACACTTTAGAAAATTCCCTCACAATAGGAATTTCTTCAGGGATGGTTTCTTCATTGGACTCAATCATCTGAGCCAGATACGCATTCTCATAGGGTAGTAATATCAATGATTGAGATGATGGATACAAAGAAGATCCGTCCTCCTCCTTGAACTTGTACAGAATTAGGGGTTGATTCTCCAAATGGAGAGTTATTTCCCTCTTACGGTAATTTATGTTACAACTATATAAGAAAATCCAATCCATGCCGAGAATTGCATCAAATCACACATGAGGGAGTATGAAAAGGTTCTCTTGGATGTTCAGTATATAGATTATGACATAGGAGGAGTTATATTCATTAGATGTAATGATTTTCCCATTTTCCGTACTCACCTACATCTTTACTTCCATGATCTACAGTGGTGTTGGGATTGTTCTACTAATCTTTTAGGATATTAAAGAATGTGTAGAACCTGAATCAAAAAGTAAATTCAATATTCTTGAATGAATAACTAGTGTACATGTCACCACTTCATTGTCGGGGTCCACTTCAGTTTTAGTGATGGAAAAATCTCACCCTTGCTGCCTTGGAGGTTGTTGGTTGCCTCCGAAAACCCTTGGCTTAGGGAACTGATTTTCAAGATGCCCTGGTTCATTGCAGTTGTAGAAATGATCCTCGCATTGAGGTTCAAACATAGTGTTACACTCTTATGTCACAGCCGTGGGTATTTCCTGCTGACAGTTAACAGCCAGGTGCCCTTCTCTTCCACACCTAAAGCATTTCCACGTACCCTTCAGGCAATTTCCAGGGTGCTTCTTTCTATACATTTGGCCAGTGGGGTGTTGGATCTTCTTAGCACCGTTGGATTAATCCATCGGTCCAACAGCATTAAAGTCCACCTTATGCTTCTTATCCCCATGATACCCCTGAGATTCTCTGATCTCTATTTCATCCTTGATGGCACATCAGGCAATTTCCTCATAACTGTCGAAGTCCTGGATTGCCAGTGTTTTCCGCAGGCTAGGCTTCATCCCACCAAAGAAGCATTCAACCGTTCATTCAGGGGTAACGGCAAAGCCAGAAGTGTATCATGCAATACTTTTTATGTTTCCTCATAAGATCTGATGGATTCATCATCTTTTTTGCTTGAGGGAAAGTAAGTCCCTTTCCATTTTTAAGCAGGAGGGTGTGCTGAACATATTTATCAAAAACCATCTTCCGAAAATCCTTCCATTCCAACAATTCAATCTCCTCCTCAGGCTTTATATTTTTGATCAATTTCTACCAGTGATCAGCTTCACCCTGCATACGATAAACAGACATGAGAACCTTATCTTTTTTATAAAATTAAAGGATGGAGAAGTTCTTTTCAATGGAGTTGATCCATTGTTCAATGATTGATGGATTGGATGATCCATTAAAAGCTGGAGGCCTTTGTCTCATGATTCTCTCGATAGAGAATTGTTATTTATTTGGGGGGGGGGGGGGGGTTGAACGTTCCTCTTGACACATGTTTCTATTCAAATCTTGAGTTAGCTGAGAGATAAGCATGGAAAAGTTCATCATTCCCACTCCCATTGGATTGGGAATCTCATTAGTACAGTCATCACATTGATCATCACATCGGTTGTTAGCCCGACTTCTCCTATTACCGGTCATTGGCTGGAGTAAAAGTAATGGTAGGGGTAACACAGAAAAGGTAATCCAATGATAAAAACTGTTGACTTATAAATAACATTTATTTCCATTACTCATTAATCTATTGTCTTCATTCTATGTTATCCATGATCTACTTTATAACATATATTATTTGGTATTTTTTTAAAGCCATTAATAATTGGTCATACTAATCTTGTGAATTTACCAAATCATGTCACCTGGGATTGTCGTAACCAAGAGTTCAGTAATGTCCATTGTCGTGCACCAGTTCCTTTTCGAGTCTATCTCAAAGTAGTGTTTTCAGGTTTTACCCATATGATACATTTGTGCCAGAGTAGCCTATACCTGCTCGTATGCAGATAGGGTTGTATTTTATTGATAAACCACTTAATCAATACTCACCATAACATTGGGATGTTTTTATTATACTTAGTTTTGTCTCTAATGATTCAATATGGTTTTATAATTTTAATCCCAAAAATATCTAAACCTATCCTCTGATACCAACTATAACAACCCTGATCGTTATTTCAAACTTAATGTTGATTTATTACATAAACTTCTCTTAATAAAACATGGAAGATCGAGGGGTATAGTGTATTTAGGTCTTAGGATAATTACATAACAACTTAAAACATGAAATACACCATCTTTATTGAAAAAATCCTTCACATGACAACTACATTCCCTTGTACTAAGCATTTCATGGGATAACCTGAGGACATGCATAAGAAAAATAGTGAGCTATAAAATCCCTGTAAGGGAATAAATATTGAATAACATGACGAATAAAATACATGTTATACAATAGAAATATCAATAGAGAAAAAGAGAAGAATAAACATAATGTCATGATAAAGCATGATAATCATAACATGGAAATGTGGCAACAACGCTTAACATGGAATTAGCATGAGCCAGGGCTCATTGCACATGGACCATGAGTAAACCCTCATTTCTCATGAAGCATGAGTAAAACCACCTTGCACATGAATTAGCATGATTAAACACCCATTGCACAGATGTATCATGATACTATGCTTTACCCAACGCATTGGAGCTCTATTAGGGCACACCCTTCTTAAACATTTCATTTCATGAATAAGTGTTCCACATGGATCATACAACATTGAATCATTCAAAATAATATTTTATTTCAAGATAAAGGAATGTGGAATAAATACATCATAATCTTTAAACAGTATGTAAAGGTGCATAATGGTGAATACCATTGATAGAGAAATGGGCATGGTATTCACTACACAATGACTTTGGCTTGGAAAATTTCGGTGCAATTTCAGCAGCATAAAAGCCTGACATAAGTGCTCATAAAAATGGTTACTTAGAGAGAAAAGGGTGTCTCATCATATTTACATGAAATGGAAAGTTAGGGGGTCATAGAGATAAATGTACAAACAAATGTAATGAAATTTATATTCATAAAACAAAATAATATTTTGGATGTAAACGATGAGAGAGAAATTCATTTCGGAATTTCGTTGTAGTAACAGGTGTACATGTGAGGCATTTAATGATAGAGAAGGGGTATCACATCATTAAAACATAAAAAGGGCAGTATCAGAGATGTGTGAAACCATACCACAACATTTATAATTGAAATTAAAAGGGCCTAACAACTAAAAGAAAATTGCACAAAAGTGAAGAAGGAAGAAAAACCCTTACTTGGAAGTGTGCTTCCAAAGGCTTGAGAGAGGATTTATAGAGGCTTCTTGGGAGAATGGGGAACCTTGGTCGGATTATAGAGATATGAGGGCAGAGTTTGGGTGAAATACAAATGCTTTGATTGCGGATGAAGTGGGATATTTGGTGGGTTTATGTAATAAAGGTGAGGGAATTCTTTATTATTTAGGTTTGGGACACCTCACATTAAAAAAAATCCAAACCCCAAACCAGCCCATTGTTTTTGCCCATTGATTTTAGAAAAGGGAAGTGGAAAACAATATTTTATATGTACAAATTCTGAATTTCTTAAAATAATTGGGTTGATTATGTGGATGTGAGTCACACTCCCAAGGTAAAAATTTTAAAAGACGCGATGTTTAATAAGTCTTGAAGGGTCAATTAATGATTTTTAAATTAAGTCAAACAAACCGAAAATCACATTATTTTAATGGTAAAAAATATATTGGCCTAAAATAAAGCTTATAGTATTTTATTACATCACTATTGGGAAATTATGATGTTATAAAAGACATTATATATTTAAACGGTATTTAATTTTTAACCAAAAATTTGACTATCTCAGAAAATTTTGAATAATTCACCATTGGATATTTTCGACATCCTGATTTTAGAAATAATATTTATTTTATCTAAATAATTTTCTGAATTTTTAAATTTTCACTTGTTAATTAAAAATCTACATTTATCAAAAATTCATGTGTTTTGAAAAAAATGTTTTTCGGACATTAATAAAAATTACAATTGCATTCATAAAATTATACGATCATTTATTTTTAATAGAAATTAATTTAATAACAATAAAAATATTTTATTAAAATATTATTTTATTCAAAAATCCATTAATTCATGAAAATAATTTTCATAGTTGAATATTAACCAAAATACTATTTGTGCTTTAAAAACTATTTACAAAGTAATAATAATTACAAGAAATTATATTCATTATTACGTACATAACCATAGTACTAGGGTTTTTTACATAACCCCTTAAAACAACAGCATAAGACCTAAGGGTAAGGTGAATGATGATGATAGACTCTTGGGGTGGCTTGGATAACATTGCACGGGTGGTGATCTCTATCAACTTCAACTTCTCCCATAGATGTTTCTATTCGAGCTTATCCTATTGAATATTGGCTTGCGATTGGCCAAGAGCGAAGCCCAATGATGCCACATCTTTTCCGAGCTCCAACAAATGGGTTTAATATGGAGTAATTATATTGGATGAAGCCATCACATCCTTTGATTGAGTATATTGGATTTTCAAGCCCTATATTTATACTATTCATGTGATCACTATTCAACAACCATATTAGCGATGGTCACAATTCTTAACATTATTTTAAAATCCAAAAACAAAAAACCAAAGAAGTTGAAATTTTATAAAAACATTTTACATAAAGAGACATTTAATTATATCAAGAGGGATTTCCATTAATGAATGTTTGGGTCATTACATGATGTTTTTTTGGTTTAAATATTTAATTTTGTAGATTCCAAACCATAAGTTCGTGAAATATTAAAGAAGTTCCCTCTCATTTCCTATATAAAACCACCCAATCTCCCACATCTATTTACTAAAAATACATTGAGAACATCCCTACTATGTCCTAACCACTATATAATCCTCCCAATGTGCACCAAGTTCTCAAGAATCCACCTTCATGGTTTTGAAGTCTCTCACTCAGGTAAGGGTTCCTTTCTAATTTTTTATCTAGGCTTACTTATATTATTACTCCTTGTTTATATTCAATTAAATGTAATGGGGTATGTTTCCTTACCTCATACATATTACCCTTATTATTTTTGAATGGTGAGAGACCCCTTTCTCTCTCATTAATTCCTCCCATGTACACCTGTTACTATGCCAAAATCTCGTAGGAGTTATTCCATTTATCTTATTACTTCAATATTATTTTTTATGTTATGCCTTATATTTTAAAATTCATTAAAATGGGAAATATATTTATATAAACCTATTAAATTAAATTTCATACATATATTATTAGAGACCCATTACTCTCTAATCAACCCTTTTTATGAATTTTTATTTCACGGTGTTATGATTCCGAAATTGCACTGGGATTTTGCACGCCAAAATTGTGATGTAGTGAATACCATACTAATACCCATATCAATGGTATTAACCTTTATTTACATATACCTTTTTATTGAGGACTTATATGTATCTATTCCACATTCCTTGATCTTGGAATAAATTATGATGAAGAATGAATCCGTATTTTATTATTTATGTGGCACACTTAAGCATGCGAATGAAATGAAAGTGATGGGTGCACCCTAAATAATATAGTGCTCAAATGAATTGGGTAAGGTTTATTATTCTGATACGTCATGTTGGGACAAGGGTTTACCTGATTCCATTATATTAATTTCTCTACTATGATGTCTTACTTATTTAGCATTATCTTATGACGCATCATTTTAAGTTGTTTCCACATTTCCATGTTAAGAAAATTATGTTATATCATGTTTTATGATTAATGTTACTTTACGAATCATTGATATTACATGACTAGCTTGTATTACTATATTCAAGATTTGTCATTTTTACTCCTTTATTATGATTTATTTCTCCCCCATTTCATATGTATGTTGTCAGGTTTTCCTATGCAGTGTTACATATAAAAGAATGATGTGGTCATGTAAAATATGTTTTCAGTAATGATTTTGCTTTTTATGTTTTAAGTTGTTATGTAAAATTTCTAATTTCCCAATAAATTCAACTTATCGAACTTTTGGGTTGTATTAAGTGTAAATTTATACTATTAAATCAAGAAGAAATTTATGAAAAGTTACACGGTTGTTATAGGTGGTATCAGAGGAAAGTATAGTTATATTGGGATTATGATTTGAAAATTATAGTGAAATCCTTAAGGATAAAAATAAGTATAATAAAAACATTCAAAAATATTGGCAAGTATTAGGTAAGTAGTCTATCAAGAAAATACAACCATTTCTGGATATGAACAAGTGGAAGTGGCTATGGAACAGATGTATATAGTGGTAAAACCCGAAATCACTGCTTTGATCTAGACATACATGGGAACTGGTGAATGAAAATAGACCTTTATGTACTCCTATTTTGAAACTTTTGGGGGATTTTTTTGGTAAATTCGTAATATTGGTATGAACCATTATTAAGAGAACAAAAAATACATTAATAATATATGATTGGAAATATATCATGGATAATATAGATTGAATCCTATAAATTAATAAGCTAAGGAAATACATGTAATTTTTAATTTATCCCATTAATTTCATTGTATTCCCATTTATGTGTTTAATAGTTTAAAATACTTACCATCACTTTTCATTTTCTTCCAGCCAATGGCTGGTAATAGAAGGAATCAGGCTAACAATCGATGTGAAGATCAATGTAATGACTTCCTTAATGAGATGCCCAATCTGGTGGGAATAAGAATCACAATGTTTGTCATGATACTTATCATTATTTGAATAGAACCCTGGATCAAGAGTAAAGTCCAACCCCCTATAAGAAAGGTAAATTCAAAATTAATAGCTTCATGAGACAATGGCCTCTTTCTTTAAATAGATCAAAATATCCCAAAATCATAATAAATTTGATCAAATACATTGAATATATCTTCACCATCCTTAAATTCTCAGAACAAGAGAAGGTTATCTTCGATACATATCACATGGATGGTGAATATGATCAATAGTGGAAATTGATGAATAAAATATGAAGCTTGTGGAAGAGATCAAGGTGATCGAATAAAAGGATTTCCAGAAAATAAATTGATAAATCAATAGGGATAGATTTACATGACAATGTAGATAACTAATAACACATACGATTAAAATATGTAGATAAGGAAAAATAAATATGGCATGGTCAGAAAATAAAACAAATTCCATCAAGTCACTAAAATCGTAATGAACTACATCCATAGAAATGTCGATGAAAAATATCATTGATAGATAATAACTGAATCTATATGATATAAATTATTAATTTTTGGAAATTATGGATGAGGGACATTAAAACATATATCTTCAAGACCTTTCATAATAAAATTAAAACTATATATATAAACCCATTTAATTTGACCAATTAATTCGTCTCATGAGAACATATCGATGCATTGAGGATCCATATAATGTTCAAGATCCTACCATAAATGTTGGTCCAAATAATTCCGAATATTGAATACTCAAAATAAATAATATTCCTTATCAAATATCTATATTGATCAAATAATACAAAATTATCAATATTTACCCAAATAATCAAATAATTGTCAAAGTATACAACGTACGTAAAATGTTATATAGTTTAGGAAAAATAAATATCCATTGTATGTGAATATGGATATTCAAGTAAATTAAAAACGAAAATTGATTATAATGTTGTTATAATTTCAATGGAAAGTTATCAATCACAAAATCAAGTGATAATGTAAATATAATCATTAAGAGCATTCTTGAGGAGAATACAGATACCACATTAAAAAATTTAAATAAAAACGACATGATGGTATGACATTAAATAAAAAATATAATATCAATTGAATATGAATATTCATGATATTATGTGTCAAGGGGAAGTATTTACATAATATAAAAGTGAGTCTGTTAATAACTACAAACAAGACTCAATGTAATGTAATTTGTGACACAATCTCTTACCTTAACCTCGATTTTTGTTTTCTGGTCTTTATCCTCATCTATATTGGTTTAAAATATGCTAATAACTTATAGCATAACCACAGTCATTTTTAAAATATCATATATTACCTCCATATAATATTTTATTCCTCGTTTGATAATACTCTTTCTTTATTTTAAGTATTTCATGTGTTAATCGCCTAATTTTCTCTAGTCTGTTTTGAATTATCATTTGTTGTTCATATTAATTAGATAATGATTTTATCATATCCATAATGTAAACCATTCCTTAATTATCATATATATTAATTACATATGTATTTATAATAATCTATAAATTTTGGATATAAGAAATTAAATGTACCATTCATGGAGATGATAGGTCGTATGTAGGCAAGATCACTACTCTCATTTCCTTGTCATATTTAGTAACATAAAATTAATTGATATATATATATATATATATATTATATTTATAGTATCATATATATCAGTCATATATGTTTCATAGGTTTATTAAAATCATCTTTTATACATTCCATGTATGGCATGAACGTGTTGCATCGCTTTGAGTGGGCGGTAGTCCACACTTCCACAAACGTTTTAATCATATTTACAAAAACTACAATGTATAGAGGTATGTTATATAAAATAATTACAGAATTATTAATAAATAATCATATATATCAAATAAAAATATAGTCTATATAAGGATCTAGACATTAACATTTCTTATTCTAGAGTTTTTTCTCTATAAATCACATTTGAGTATCTTTTATGTTTAGTGTTTTCGATTGTTATGATAAATTATGACATAGTAAACTCATAATTTACAATTTAGAAATTTCAACTCACTATCCATTTTATTCATCAAATGAAACCCTTTTAAAAAAACTTGATTCCCTTTCTTGATAAAAAACATCTTGACTTATTTTTTTCTCTTACCTATCCTTATGCACTTTTGGAAAACATTTCAAAATCTTGGGGTGAGCATAAAAAGCTATGTAATGTATAAAAAAAGAATGAAATACCGTTAGTCTTTCAAAAACATGTAATCCATGAATACTTTATCATAATGAAATAATGGTCATCTTAATGAAGTTGTAAATGCTCTTCATTGAATATAAGCACATTTCATGCCTTTCTATAAACAAAAGATTACCATAAAGCCATAGAAAGAAAAATATAACATATAAAGTTAACTTGGTACATAAACATACATAAATGGAATATACATACATTCGACATCCATACATATCTAAAAATTTAATAGCCATACGACCGACTTGAATACCCAAATAATTAGAGGTTATAACCTAGCCACTCATCATTGTATTATCATGAAACCACCAATATTTGGTGTATCATGTAACCACCCGTCATTGGTTAATCATGTAACCAAACATCATTGGTTTGTCATGTTACCACATGTCAAATGTATGAGTACCATTATATAATTAGAACACATAAAATATTTGAATTATCAACATTTCAATGATAAAATTTCATTTTCAATCACAAGAAATCATTTCAAGATATTGAAATATTCAATCCATTTCAAAAACCTTTTAAAAAATTTAATAAAAAGGATTTTGATTAAATGTGTCCCATAAAACATTGAACATTTTAAAATTTTTAAATGTTCATTTATATAAAAATAACTTCATATAATCCATTTTTAAAATGTGGACATGAAATAAGTGTTATTTGAAGATTAAATTTGTAAAAAAAATTAAAATGATGTTTTATTTAAAGAGTTTGTTACCACTTGAGAGACACTTGAATAAAAATCATCAAGTAATAACATTAAATAAAACATTAAATATAATGTTAATATACTAATTCATGATATATTGTGTAAAAAGGGTTGTATATACGCTTTATAGGCTAATAAAGGGGCATAACTACACGATATGCCTCTATGAAAGAAAATTGAGATGAAGTCCCTTACAAAGATCGTATTATTTGATTAAGGATAAATTAATGAAATATTTTTATGTTAAAAATATAAATACAACCAATATAAGTGGTTATTCAGTATAAAATAATCATGGGTCATTAATAAATATTCATATAAGAACAAAAACAATTACATTGATATTTAACTCAGTGAATAGAGATTTTGTTAAGATTTCCTTTACCTTGAGTACTACTTGTATCATACATTATTTATTTTCATGAATAATAAACATTAGTTAATTTTATACTATATTGATTACCATTTTGATGTTTATTATTCCCTTTATATCACTTATTACCCTATTATAATAATTATATTACTACTTATGTTCTTATCAGACGTTTTTTCAATATTTTGTACTTGAGTCAAAAATAAACATGTTTTGGTTTAAAATGACCATGTGGTAAAAATTAAATTATATATAGTATATAATTAATTATTTAAATATAATATATACCCATTATATTTGTATTTATAATAATCTATAATATTTTGAGATAATAAATGACATGCATCTTTGACGGAGATGGTACGTCGTACGTACGCATGAATTCTACTTTCATTTTTTTCATAATAAAAGAATAATAATTAAACGATATAACAATATATTATAATACTAGTATTATATTAATTTCACTTATCTATCATTGGTTAAATAACATCATCCTTTTAAGTCCCTTTTATAGTGAAATTGAGTCATATCGCTTTGAGGGGCCGTAGTCCACATTTCCTCAATCAAAATTATCGTATTGACACAACATTGATAGCATAATGCTATGTTCTAAATAAAAATTATAAAATCACAGAAAAAATATAAATATAATTAATATCATATGTAAAATATTTTCCATTTCTATATCCACCAAGAGAGGTGGTAGGGGGAAATTGAACAATCATCATTTCGTGAGACAGTAGTATACCGTACACATAAATAGTATGCTCATTACCCATTAAATGTATGTGTGTGTACTTTTAGAATGAAAAAATAGCATAGAAACATATTTTTATATTTATGATACTATTTTGTTATGTAAAAATAGAAAAATATTTGTTTAGGGTGTGGAGAATGTAAATGAAACTAAAACACATGAGAAAAGGTGTTACCTCTTTAATGGTAAATTCATTTGGTTTATAACAAAAGGATTCATTGGGAGGTGTTATGAAATAAAGGGAGGCTTCTAATATTAGGTGACCAAATCTTGGAAAGTTTTTGGGTAGGTATTTTCTGAACCAATGTGTTCTTGAAGTTTAATTGATGGAGAAGAGAGGGTACCTTTTTATAGATAGGGAAGGGGAACCCTTGAAAACTCTTAAATTATTAAATTAATATAAATAATTTTTTTTAATTTATATAGCTCCAACATGATATATACAAAACATAAGATGTGGATAGTTCTAAATCATCTCATCTAATACTTTTTAGACATATATTTATTTCATTTTAAACCTTATCTTTTCAATTTACCCTTAATTATTCTCTTTTAATTTTAATTTTGGTACTAACATTTTAATTATTAAGGGGCTATTAATTTCCCTTATATGGGGTATATTTCCCATTACTGGACAATTAATGAAAATTTATACCTTCTAATAAGCACTTTGTGATTTTAAAATATTTTTATGTTTTTTAATTAATTCAATAAATTACTATTTTTATAAAACATCAATTATGTCAATTTTAACAGTATTCATTTTATTGAATTTAAATAAATAATACTAAGATATAACTTAACACAAAATAACTTAATACTATTATAAAACTTTATATTCACCTATAAAAATCACGGAAGATATAAAATATGTTAAATAATATTTATTTTAATATTTATTATAGCATTTTTTGATTCCTTCATTAATAATTCAATCACTACAACATCGTTCAGTCATAATTAAATTTAACTATTTAATATCTAAATATTATAAATTAAATACCAAGATATAGGAAATATTTTTATATTTATAATTATTATTTATAGAATAATATATCACTTATAAAAACCCATATTAATTTTTTTATTAAAAAGATTTATGTCTATAAAAAATTTTCTTTACTTTAAAGTAAAAGTTATAAGTGTCATAATAACACCCAACTAGCTTCCAAAGGCCATATTTTCAGAGAAAGGTTTTTCTTGGTCATTTGTATCTCATATAATTGTATTTGGACAAGTTTTAGAGTAGTTTTATATTATTATTGTATTATTTTTACCCTTAGTTAACTAATTTACCCTTTAACCAAGGTAAAGGAAAAAATTAATAAAGTTACTATTCATAATGCCAAAAAATGGACCTATTAACATGACTTGAAATGTATGATTTCAAATACGGAATCAAATTATCCAAAAATCAGAACACAGAAGTTGTAGGAATTATTTTAAAATTGAATCTTGTTGTAAAAATGAGAAAACCAGATTTTAAAATTAAACACCATCAAAAGATCGACATGTGTTTATATATAATTTCAATATAAAATTACCTCCTATTACAAAAATTATATTAAATGATAAATAAAAAGACATTGTATGTAATGGAAACTATGGAGAATGGGGAGTTTCCCACCGAGAAACCGGGATTGCAGTAGATTTGTATTATGGGAGTGTAACATGATTATTGTGGGAATTTCTGTCATGATGAGGGGAATGTTAATATGGAGCATAGTCAAAGCATGGCATTGATAGAAAATAATAATAAATATTCTCATATGGGACTTGGTCTAGTGCATGAGGATTATCGGAAGAAGAATGGATCATTGGATTTACCATGTAAGTGTGGAGATGTCTCTGATGAGAACAAAGAAAATGACAGTCGATCTCCCAATATCCATGTCAATGCATCTTATAGTGATATAGTCAAGAATGGTAAGATGAAAGGAATGATAATGTGGAAGCTTTCACTACTCCAACAAAGAGGAAGCCACAAAAGTACTACTCTAACATACCAAAGACGGTGTCTACCAAATCTTCCTTCATGGAATCTAAATGGATAGAGATGGAACAAAAAAATGGGAGGGTTAACAAGAAGCTGTCTAGGGATCCATTGAATTTAGAGAAACTAGGAATAAGGGAGTAATTTTTCAAAATTAACAATTCATAAAATTCAGAATAGGAGTGGGAGTCAGTTGATCTGGACGTGGCCTTAGATGTCAAAAATTTTGAGGGGTATGAACCCTTTTGATTTGTTTCTTGATGGTCGTGTTGTCTTGTTTTGAAATTTTGTACGTTCCACACTTTTCTCATCAATAAATTTGGAGGACTACACCCTTTTTCCAGGGCCTATGAACTTATGGTAAAAGAATAAAGATAATTACAAAGGTCTCCCAGGATAACACATACTATAATTCCATATAGGAAAAAATAGATATGGAAGAAAAATTAAGTGTCAATTTCTGATAGAGAGGGATAGAAAACATGATCATGAGAAAGTTAACAATCATAAAACCAAAAACATGAGTTGGGTTAAATGGTATTTGATTTCATAGTAGCAAAATTTAATGAAAAACGTTTGTTTTAAGATCCTTTTCATAATTTTGAGGAATTTATTTACGATCTTGACTAAGAACATAAGTAAACATAATTACTTTTCATGTAGAGGTTCATCCTTTAAAAAATTCTAACCACAAATTCATATTTTCTCCAAACGATGAGTATTCAAGATGACTAGGTCACACCTGAATCACTAGAATCAAATTCCAGATAATCCCATAATCAAAAAGGGATTAACTATATATTCATCCGTTATTTAAATATTAACCAATAAAATGGTTTGGATAAAATTAGATAATTACCTTAAGATAATATACCATTTTTTAATAAAAACTACTTTTAATCTAAAAAATTCAACAATAATATCCAATGTTTAACCAAGACCATTAGATAAAATATTTCCCTTAAAAGTACTCAAAATAATCCAAAATATGATTGTAAACCAAAAATTATACAGATTTTATAACATAATCTTCCAAGATACATTTTAAAATTTGACTCTAAATAATATTAAACACTCTTAATGTCTCATACAAAATATATAATTAACCTAATGAAATTTTCTCTATGATAGGTTAATCACTTCCATAATTAACCAGAATCACCATAGCTCCTATATAAAAACATATATTATTCCAAAATAATATTGAAATATTACTCAAATAAAATACCATAGTATTTAATTTTCCTTAGCTATATAGGGTTCCGAAAATAGAAAATATTTTCCAAATAATATTTATCACGTAATCGGAAAATCATATTCCAATACTATGGATATCCATTCGATATAATGTAAGTTCCCAAAATCAAAATTATCTTATTCCATAATCCCGATTAACAAAAAAAATTCTTACTAACCTTTGAATTCATGTATGCTAGTGGTAGGCGATGCACGTTTTTCATGCTTTAGTTGTAGGCTCGATTCCCACGGCCTTATCAGACATGATTGGTTGGCAACCATCCGGAAGGGTGTCCATTTTTCTAAAACAATATAATTGAAATAATATTCCAAAAATAGATTAAAGACCAAAAAAATAATCATAACATGTTTTAACCACAATGGTTATTTCATCCCTTACATTTTTCATCCCAAAAACTAATAACCCATAATTTTCTCAAAGGTAAATATCTAAAAAAATACCATTATTCACCATAATATTTCAGAACATAAAGCCAAAAAATGGTTTTCTAAGGAATTGAACATAAAACCGATGATGATATCCCATTTCATAATAAAACAACCTAATCTCCAAATTTTCCTAAACCATCCATTAATACCAACTATAAGGACCTATCCTTAAAAATATATTATTGTAGAGTTTTATGATATATAATTAACATTCGTGGATATTTTATGTTTAGAGTTTTAGAGAATTCAGAAAAACATTTATTCTATAAACTCATACAATACAATGTATAAACTTCTACACACTATTCATTTTATTCACCAATGGAAACCCCTTAAACTAAAACATGAATTCCTTTCATGATAAAAATCTTCTTTACTTATTCCTTTCTCTTACCCATTCTTATGCCCTGTGGACATTTAAAAAAAAATTGGGGTGAGAATAAAAAGTTCAGTAAGGGACAAACAAGTAAATAAAAAACTATTAGAATTTCAAAAACATGTAAACAGTGAATAATTTATCATAAATTAATATTTTCACCTTAATGAAGTTTTAAATACTGTCCACTGAAAATAATCTCATTTCCTTGCCTTTTTATAACAAAAATATTACAATAAACCCATAGAAAAAAAACATATAACATGTAAATGTATCTTGAGACATAAACACACATTAATTGAATAACCATACAGTACACTTCAACATATATAACTAAATATAATAGTTATATGACCAAATTCCATACCTAATGAATTGGAGGTTATAATTTTACCACTTGTCCTTGGTTTATCACGAAACCACCCAGCTTTGGTATATCACGTAACCACCTGTCATTGGTTTATCACGTAACCACAAATCATTGGTTTATCATGTAACCACCCTTAAAATTTCCATGTATAATTATTTAATCATAAAACATAAATTATTTCAATTATCCACATTTCACTCGTAATATTTCAATTTCAATCACAACAAATCATTACAAGATATTAAAATATTAAATCCACTATAAAAACCATTTAAAATATTTAATAAAATGACTTTTTAATAAAAGTTTCCCAAAAAAATTGAAACAGTTAACATTTTAAAACATTCAAGTCCATATAAATAAATTCAAAAACCATTTTAAAACATCAACATGAAATATAAGGTTTGAGAATAATAAATCTGTAAATTATTTAAAATGATGTTTTAGTTAAATTGTATGATGACAATTGAGAAACACTTGTATAAAAATAATTATGTAATAAAATTAAATAAAACATTGTATATCATGAGAATATACTAATACGTGATATAATTTGTAAAAGGGTTGTATATACACCTTATAGGCTAATAATGGTGCATACCATCATGATATGAATCAATGAAATGAGATTGAGACAAAGTCCCTTACAAAGATCCTATCATTATATTAAGGATAAATCAATGAAATAATTATGTGAGATGAATATAAATCCACCAAATATAGGACGGTATTCAGTATAAAACAATCTGGGTTTATTCACACATATTCATGGAATAACATAACTGATGGAATATATATTTAACTCATTGAATGGAGATTGAGTTAAGATTTACTCCTCTATGAGCCTGACTTTTCTTGTATGTTATTTATTTTATTGAATAATAAACATTGGTTAATTTTATACTTTCCTGAGAACCTTTTTCATTTTTATTATTCCTTTTATATCACTAATTACCATTTAATAAAAATTACATAACTATTTAATTTCTTATCGGATGTTTTGTCGATATTCGTTACTTAAGAAAAAAATAAACTGGTTTAGATGTAAATTTCTCATGTTGTTAGAATTCCATAACCTATAGAATAGTAATCATGAATAGAATATGATATATACCCAGTATGTATATATTTATAATAATCCATAATATTTTGGAAAACTAAATGAGATACACTGTTCCTGGAGACGGTAGACTGTACGTACGCATGAATGCTAATTTCATTTATTTTTAATATTAAAATAATAATAATTAAATGATATAAATATATATTATAATACTATAATAATTTTAATTTCATGTATGTCTCATAGTTTAGAGAAATAATTCTTTATATGTTCCATTTATAGCCGAAACGAGTCATATCGCTTTGAGGGGGTGGTAGTCCACACTTCCTCAAATGAAAATATCGTATTTACACAACATGAAAAGTATAAAGGTATGTTATAAATAAAAATTATAAAAAAATAGAGACAATATAAATATAATATATTTCATATGTAAAATAATTTCCATTATAATTTCCACCATAATAGGTGGTAGATGAAAATTGAACAATCATCATTTCACGAGGCAGTAGTTCTCCGTACACAGAAATAGTATCTTTTTTACCCATTAAATTGAGGTGTGTGTATGTTAATAATGAAAAAATACCATAAGAACACACTATTATATATAGTATACTGGTTTTTTATGTAATAATATAATAATAAGTGTTTAGTTAGTGGAGAATAGAAATGAAATTAAAGAGCATGAGAGAAGGTGCTACCTCTTAATCAGGTAACTTCCTTTGGTTTATACAAAAAGGCCTCATTGGGAGGCACTTTTCAATACTATAGGATTATAGGATTATGTAAGGGATTATATTATGAATTTTGGGTAGGGTTTTGATAAACCTAATGGTTACTGATGTATGATTATTAGAGAAGAGGGAGTACATTTTTATAAGAGATGGAAGGGGTACCCTTGGAAACTTTTAAATTATTAAATTAATATAAATTAATTTTCTAATTAAAGTTGCTAGAAAATAATATTTTTCATAGATAATATGAGAATATATCTAAATCATTGAATCAAATATTTTTTTAAAATTTATTTATTTCATTATAAACCATACCATTTAATTTTAACCTTAATTATTATCTTTTAATTTTAATTGTGGAAGCAATATTTTAATTATTAAAAGGCTATAAATTTCACTTATATGGGGTAAATTTATCTTAATTAGACACTTGATGAAAATTAATACATTATAATAGTAACTTTGTGATTTTCTAATATTTTTATGATTTTTCAATAATTTAATAAATTATTATTTTTATAAAACATCAATTATATCAATTTTTATACTTTTCATTTTATTGAATTTAAATAATATCTAAACACAGTGATAAATTCAAAAAAAAATTAGTAGTCTTATAAAATGTCATAATAACCTATAAAAATATTCTATGACATAAATAATGTCATATAATATTAATTTTAATATTTATACCATAATTTATTTGATTCTGTCATTAATAATGCAATCAATGCATCATCATTGTGTCATAATTAAATTTAATTATTATATGTATAAAAATTATAAATAAAATACCATGATATATTACGAAGTTTTATATTTATAATTAATATTTACAGTCTAAGATATCACCTATATAAAACCATATTTAAATTGTTTAACTAAGAATATTTATGTTTGTAACATTTTTTTACTCAAATTAGATGATATAAGTGTCATAATCACACTCAGGTGGATTAAAATGGCCAACTTTTCATCCCATGGGTTGTATGGGTTCGACATATCTCATTCAATAGGATTATTACATGTTTTATTGTATTTTTATATTATTTTAATATTATTTTACCCTTATTTACCTAATTTACCTTTTAATCGTGTTAACAAAAAATAATTTCTAATGTTACTATTCATCATGTCTGAAAATAAAAGGTATCTATATACATAATTTCAAAATTAGGATTCCAAATATGGAATATATTTGTCCAAAATAAAAATACAGATGTTGAAATAATTATTTTAAAATTAATTCTTGTGGTAAAAATATGAAAATAAGTTTTTAAAAGTAAAAACCATCAAAAGATTGACATGTGTTTATATCTAATTTCAATGTGAAACTACCTAAAATTACCAAAATTGTATTAAATGATAAAAACATAATCCTATTACACTTTAAAACCAATTAAAAGTAAAATATAACTATTTAAATAAGATAGAGAAAAATATAGTTTTAATTTAAAATGAACAATTTTTTGCAATTCAATAAAATATGAATTTTGTCTGAAAATTACCAAAATTTCATTAAAAGTAAATTTTAATGTCTCGCTTCCAAATAATAATTTTATATTGTCTCATATATGATTTAAATGTAAAAAACTAGATTTAAAATAGGGTTGACATCAAAAGGTGGTGAAACTATATTTTTAGAAAAATACTCACTTTATCCGAAAATATTGAATTTTTTCTTATATAATGTCTAGAAAATATTTAAGATGAAATTTAAATATTACATAGAATATATTACATGTATATTTAATTAATAAAATCTATCAAAATTTCTTTTATTGTTTTATAAACTCCCTTATTTTCATTTAAATAGATTTTCATAAGAACATTTCCTTTTAAAAGAGGGTTTTATTTCCATTTATAAAAAATTGTTCAAAAAATAAATAATTTTATACATGATTAAACAATATTTTCATAAATCAGTCAATAATTTTCATTCCCACCATTCCGGTAGCTAGGCTATAATGTTTATATTTAAATAATATTATTTAGTAGTTCATTTAAGCTCAATGTAACATATCATGTAAGATACTGAACACAATGTATCGTTACTAAAACTTGGTATGTTACATTGTCCATAATAATTCCCACCATGATATGTGTTAAAGGAAAAATTAAAAACCATCATTTTATAAGGCGGTAATTCATCGTATATGTAAACAGTATATTATTTACACATTAAATGAATGTGTGTGTATGTGTAGGTAAACCCCCCAGTATAAAAAAATATTAGTATATTTTTGATAATATTTTATTATATGATAATACAATATGTATATTTGTGGGGTGGAGAATGGAAATGAAACCAAAAAACATTAGGAATGATGTTACCTCTTAATCAGGTATCTTTTTTTGGTTTGTACCAAAAGTCTTAAATGGATGGATTTCATCCCAAGGGGATAATTAGATGATGATGTGAGTAATGTTTATGATATATTTGAGGATATGTTTTCCAATCCAGAGGGTTTTGAATGGTTTCTGTAAGTGGGAGTAAATGAGGCCTTTTTATTGTGGGGGAGGAGTGGCAGTCTTGTAATATTATGATAAAGGAATTCCATTCACATTTTTCAAATTGAAAGTTGCTCCAATAATGTACCCAATTAGATTAAATGAAATATAGGGTCTAAATATGTCTATAAAATGCATTTTTGATATGTTTATAATTCATTTTGGACCTTAAGATTGAGGTTTAGTTGCTTATTAATCTGGATTTTACATAAATCGTTGTAATTAATTATAATTACAGTCACTATTATTTTTCATCAAAAAATAAGTTGGCCTTATTATACCTTATAAATTTTTAAGATTACAATTATGGAATACAATTTTACAAATTACAATCACAAAAGTATTATAAATTAATTTTAATTTAATCCCAGAGACGTGATGACAATGCAGGTTTTTTTAAAAGTAAAAAACATCCAAACATTTTCTATGTTTTATAGTAAATTTCAATGTGATCATTATTACAATAAACTAAATTAGAATAATTGAAAAAATATGGTCGAATTAAACTTTCAAACCAATTTACTATATAATTTATCATTATAAAAAATTATATGAAAAATTAATTTTGAAGTAAAATTCATTATTTTCACTATTCATTAAATGCGAGACTTCACAAAAAAATACCAAAAATTTACCATAAGCTAATTTGTATATTTACCTTCTAAAAATAAAGTGTATTTAGGCATATTAAATTTATAAAATTTCTGAAAATTGTATTTAAATGGGTTCCCCAATATAAGGCGAGAAAACTACCTTTATAAAATTATATTATTTAGGTGTACTATTCAGTTTGTTCTTATATTTTGATTATAACATATATTGGATGAATATAAAAAAATATTTTATTTAAAATATAATATATATTACATTAATATTACTCACTAATTTTAATTAATTTAATTTATTGTCATAAAACATCTTTCTGAGCATAAAAATAGTTTTTTAATAAAAATATACCCTTTATATTCAATTTTTTCTTATATTCATTTCTAGATAATTTGTAACGAATGAATTCTTTTTATTTTTATTTAAATAATATATTTTCATAAGTCAGTTAATAATATTCATAACCATTAATTTAACAGTGAGGTTATATCTTAGTATAATAAAATTTTAATATTATATTATAGTTCGGTGATAGTCTGTTTTTCTGGTAACACAATTCATTGAAGAATAACATTTTTGTTTGTAACATACGCTAACTCCTTTTTTGTACATTTAAAGCTATTAAAATATATTTATTTATTTTAAAATAGTACATATATTATAAATTATCAAGATATTATATTATTTTTCTTCTTTGGTGCTTCATGTAATACACGATATAAAATACAATATTCATACTCTATAATTTCGAGGTTTTACATTCTCCAAACCTTAATTAAATTGTGTCCTCAATATTTAAACATGATATTGGTAATAAATTGGTTGATAATTACAATGTTTATAACCCCCTTCATGATAAGGGTTCACAATAAATCCTCTAGAAAATAGACAATTGAATGCGAAAATTTCCCATAACTAGGTTCCCTACTATCAGAACATAGGTGGGAAATGGAAACATAGATACAGAAGAAAAATCCAACAACCATGTTCTGATGGAGAGTACTAAAGAACATGTTTTGATGATATTTATTTACCAAAAAACCATTAACCATATGTGTGAATTAATTTCATTGATATTAAAAAAAAATATGATAATAGGAAATTTAAGACCTTTTTCTTTCTAGAGTAGAGAAATTATTTCACTCTATAAGAATATAAGTAAATATACATCTCTATTTCATGAAAACAATATTATCCTTTAGTGGTTCCCCAAACTATTTCTATTTCAACTCATAGGACAAGATTCATCATATAGTGATGTAATATATCATTCCTTAAAACTCGATTCAATGTTCTCCTTAAACTATTTCATAAATTTTTAACCATTCCAAAACATTGTGATCCAACACATTTGAAATAAGGTCATCGAATTTAAAAAGTGAACCTATCATTATCCTTTAATCAACATGAATTATATCTATATTTTAATATTCCAAACACTTTTTTTGGTCGGAGTGGATACTCAAGAGCGGGGGGGGGGGGGGGGGTGAATTGAGTTCCAATTAAAATTTCTGTTAAAAATATTTCTCTTGAAGCACCCTAAAAAAACAAAGTTAAAATGTATTGAATTTATAAAGAGTGTAAATGTTCAATTAGTTTCTCAAATATTGATTAGGTCTCAGTTAACTTAATCAGAAGATGAAATTAACTTTTGAAACTAACTTACTAGTTTACAATAAGTATAAACACTTGCTAATTTAACTATCAATGTAGATTTATTAAAAATTTGTTTTTCAAAGTAATAGAAATGGAATACGATATATATATATATAGTATACTTATGACTTAAAATAAAATGTACAGGAGATGTAACCATGAGGTTCAGTCTCAAGACGAGACATATCCCTCTCTAAAATTTATATAAATTGATCCACACCCAAGATCGGGGTAAACAAGAGTGAGCACACAGTCCAGGTACAAAGACCTCTACCATAGTTCTACGTGGTAAAATAAACAACAAATCACAGATGTCCAGGTCTTACTCAACCTCTACCACTGTCCACATTGGGAAAACAAAGATATATGGAGTTTGAGTGAGGATTTAAGAATCCTCCAGTTTGTCTCAGGAGATAGTGTGTGTGTAAAATAAACAGGGTACACAGACTGCTGGAAATGTAAATGAAAGAATCACTAAAGAAAGTGAGAATGAGTTTAGAAGTGCTTTAGTGATTGGCAGTGCATCTCTAGACTCATTTGGTTAGTCCGACAAGCCTCTGAGTCCTTTACAGGTTTCTGTTTAGAAAACAGAGTGTCGTTTTCTTCTTTGGTTCTAGGCTCAGCTTATCAGCCTGAGTGCATGAAGTGTTTGTTGTAGCTCTTCACTCAGGATGCAACTTGTGGTTTCCTCTAGAATTATGGACTTCGTGTATGTCCAGTCTTCTTGGAGTATGGATGTAGCCTTGCGTGAATGCTCCATGTATGAATGTTGTTTATCCTATTTCTTTTTCACCTTTGTGTGCCTTCTTAGTTCCTTGGTTCTGTCTATTTAATTACATAGACACAGCACTTATGTATATATTTTTAGCTAGGTCTTTATCTTCCTTTTTATAGCATTCAACTCCGGCAAAGAGCAATGATCACCTTTTTCATGGGTACTAGGTATGGTTCCCTAACATGGAAACAGAATTCATTAAATAACATTAAATGCATTAAAAACATCAAATGTAACCGTTAGATTAATAAATAAATAGTATTGATAATATAGAGTTTGACTGGTTGGTCAATCATTAGTAGCCTTCTATTGGTAGACGTGTGTGGTGGAAATTATGTAATAGGGTCGTCCATCAGTAGATCTTTGAATGTATCAGTAGCTCTATATACCGGTGAATTATTTCTATCGGTAGCTCTTGTTATCGTCACCTCTTGATCCATCGGTAGCTCTTGGTCCATCGGTAGCTCTTGGTCTATCAGTAGCTCGATATATCAGTTAATCTGTACTTGTATCTGTAGCCCTGGTTATCGGTAGCTCTGGTTATCGATAGCTCCTTACATTGGTAGTTGTTTGCACTTGTATCGGTAGACTATGTATGTCGCTTCATATCAGTCACGAGTCTGTGTATCAGTAGTCTGGTCGGTAGCTCGTATCGGTAGCTCTGAGTGCTCTATCAGTAGACTGAATCTGTCAATAGACTTGCTTACCAGTGGGATTAAAAACATCGGTAGCTTGGATTCTATCGGTAGCTCTGTGCATATTTGTAACCTTAGCTTATCGGTGACTTTGTCTATCGGTAGAATAAGTATATCGGTAGACTGAGTACTGGTAGCTCTTTATGAGTAGCTATACGCATATCATTGACTTAACACTTATTTTTTTTATGCAAACCACATACGATTGGGTTAGAATTACTTCAGAATTTATAGAAACATAGACAAACATTGATTAACATATTTTAGATATTATTTTAATATTATTATCATCTTGATAAACATAAATTGGGATTATCAAAGAATATGAAAGCATAATTGGGATTATCAAAACAGGTGAGGTCAACAATCTCCCCCTTTTTGATAATCACAACTTATGATAGTATTATTTTAAAATATTGAATAATTGTACGAGGGGATATATCATTGGATTTGATTTTCTAAGAGAAAACGGAATGTTATAGAACATAATTTATCAGATATAGAATTAAATGTGATAGTATCAGAGATAAAATTAAATGTAATGGTATCATGGAATGAAGGGTAATAGTATCAGAGGGGCAAAGCATGATTTCTCTTACATAGATATAATGTAACCCCCTTTGATAATTTCTCCCCAAAATTTATTCTCCCCCTGGGTGAATATCTCTTCACCTTTATAGAATCATTGTAGAATATTTCTCCCCATTTGTGATAATCAAAAAGTGGAAAACAACAAAGAAAAGATGAACAAAATGAGAAAAGAGATAAAATCCAATTTTATTGCATGGTGCAAATAATGTACAATGAAATAAAACAAAATACAATGGATTAATATTAAACAGTCTAGCCACTTATTCAATCCAGATCATCAATGTGAGATTTTTCCTTGGGATCAGAAGAGGATTCAGGTGGTGTGGATGCAGGTGAAGGCTTAGGAATTCCAGAGATGATCAGAGGAGGATTAGCCACTGACACTATTTCAGGCATGTATTGAAGAGTTCTTTGAGTGATCATAGGTGTGAGGCTTCGAATTGCTTGGGCAGGAGTCATATGAATAGGAGAAGTAGTAGAGGCAGAGGGAGGTAAGGCTGGAGGTATAATCACTAGCCTAGCATCAACATGCAGGAAAGGCAGAAACAGATTTCTAAAATCCATATTTATTCCTCCTCCTCTCTCCATAGAAGATATGAATTCATCCTTGTTCTCCATAAATTTTTCCAATGTTGGAGCCAGTTCCATTAGCTTGCTAACATGTTCTCTAAAGGCTTGATTGACAGGAGGTTGCTTCATATTTTCTATTAGAAGCCTTAAGTGGATGTTCATTTGATTCTTTATGTAAATATTTTGGAAATAGGTGTCCACCATATCTTTCACTTCTGTCTAAGAGGCATAAGCTTCTCTCATATAGTCTTGGACTATCATCATTATTTCCCTAACTAAATCTCTAGTAGAAAGCACTACTCTTCTCAGATCAGATGTGTCCATAGAGCTACTGGTTGAAACTGAAGCAAGTTCCTCCTTCATCACAGCTCGAATTTGATTCAAATCAACTGTAGTTTTAGATGCAACAGAACCAATAGAGATTGTTACTGTTTCCATGATGTTTTCGGTCAACCCACTAACAAGATTTTGATCTTGGGAATCCTGGGTTTTAGCATGATCTTTCATGGAGGTTTTAAAAAGTTCACGCACTAAAACCATCTCACTCACAACACTTTTGACATAGGCTAAGTCCTTGTCTTCTTGGGATTTTGAGCTCATGTAAGAGTCCATAGAGACAACAGATTTTTTTAGAGCTTCAAGATCTGCATCCATTATAGATATTTGAGTTTGAAAATCATTGACTTGTTCCACTATTTCGGCCATAAAGGATGAAAAATTACAACCTAGAGAGAGTTCAAAAGATCTTTCCAACATACTCATCTCTTTAACAAAACAGTGCTTCATCTCAGCAACTGAGGCACTAAAAGATTCTTCCACCTCATCTTTTAAGGATTCAAGGTCAGCCTTGGTGATCTTATCAGAAGGTGAAACTGCAACGGGTACTCTTTCAGATGCTAAACTGACCACTCAGTCAGTCATGATTTATTGAATTGAAGATACCAGAGAAACTTACATATTATTTACCTCTTACACAAAACTTTTCGTATGATTTTTCTTCAAAGTATCCAGGTCATGCATTCTAACCTCATCTTTAGGTAGTAACTCAGACTCAACATCATAAATGATTTTTGGTCTATTTAGAGATGCTTCATTTTCAGAATCAGGATAGTCTAAACCACATACCACAAAACCTGGGTCATCTTGCCCAGTCCTCAATATCAACAAACACTGTAACACTTCCGAACTTGGTTTGATGCTCCCCCTCAATTGGTGCATCCTCAAGTAAAACAACAGTATTCTATGCAGCACTCTCAGCAGGTCTTCCTTTTTCAGGAGAATATTCTACTATCAATTCTTTCTCTGCAATAGTTGTAGGGTCTTCCAAAATAGGAAAGGGTATGTCAACATCATTTGCATCCTTAGCAGGCAATAAAGATTGTCCAATCACTGGACTAAGGCTCAAATCAGCAGACATAGATGCTTCACTTTCATGAACATCTTCTTCATTCTCTATAGCATCCACTTCAACATCCTCTAAAGCAGCTTCTACCTTATCTGATTTATGTTGATCTACATTTTCAGGAGTTCGGCTAGGAGGTAAGTCAGGGTCTCCTCCTTCATCAGCAGAGGACTCTTCCTCTTCTGAATAATCACGGTATTCTGGCTCTTCTTCTTCAGGTCCTAGACTTGGATCCCTCACATCCTTTGGTCTTGAAGGATGATCCATAGGATTGAACTTATCATACACATTCTTTCCATCAGTGACCCATTCTCCTCTCCATGGGTTCCAATTTATATTCATGTATTTGAAACCTGTACTTGTGCACATAAATTGTTCCTTACTACCATTGTCTCATCTTGAGACTCGGCTATTCCTTTCAGTTTGATCATTTCATAGATCAAATTGGAAAAAAACAAGGCATTAGTTTTTGACACGGGTCTAATCATATCCTCCCTTCGAGTCATCGGAAACCTACATAGATTCACCTTGACTCCATGTCTCAAAAGAAGCAGGAGATAGATATCCTGATATCATAAATTCGCAAAGTCTCCTCTTCTTGGTATTAAGACATGATGAACAAACATGAACAAAAATATGTTTTCTCCATCCATTTCAGCATCAACTACTGGTCTTTGATTTCCATCACTGGTGAGTTCCTCCAAGGCAGTCTCATAATCAACGATATCACTAGTAGGTGGTATATCTATCGATACATTTCTAGATACACCTTTGTTTGGAACATTCAAACATTCATCCCACTCAGTCTATGAAAAGGACAACTCCTTTCCATTCACAAATGAAGTTACTCGGTTCTCATCTTCAGATTTCTCAAAACATATATAGTCATAAAACTGTTTCACTAGCTTCAGATAGTAGAGACCATTGTTTTTTGAAAAACATTCTACACACTATTGATCTTTCAGTACTTCGAGCACTAACGATTTACATGCCAGTAGCCATTCCACGCACATCTCTTTTTCGATCACAATAACTCTATTCTGTAAATGAGGATTTACTGTTCGTCTTCCTGATCACGTTATCCTAGCACTTCCACTTGCTTCCGGCTCGGGCTTCTGCTTCTTTTCTTTAGGCTCATCAGTAACATCTCTAACAGAAGGGATTTTGGTTTTTTCCATCTCAGATTCGAAAAATTTTGGGTTCTCGAAAGATTCGGGAGTTAAGGATTGAGGGTAAATGGTTTGAGGCTCTGTGGATTGAGAAGTAGCTCAGATTTTGTTTCTATCATTTAAGAATCATAAAATAAATAAATAAAATAAGATAAACTAAAAACGATTCAGATTCTGGCCGTAGACAGGAGTATAAAACAGCGCACTCATCGGTAGGGTTTATCCGTGAGAATTTCTATCAGTGAGGTTCCATCGGTGAGGATTTACATCGGTGAGGATTTATCGGTGAGGATTTATCAGTGAGGATTTATAGGTGAGGATTTATCAGGGAGGATTTATCGGTGAGGATTCATCAGTGAGGATTTACATCGGTTAGGTATTATCGGTGAGGATTTACATCGGCGAGGTATTATCGGTGACGATTTACATCGGTGAGAATTTACATCAGTGAAGTAGCTACTGATCAAGGATAATCATTCCCAACTCATTTCTAATGTAACTTAACCTATCTGAACTCAATGGTTTTGGTGAAAATGTCAGCAAATTGATGTTCAGTACCAATAAATTCAAGAGTAATATCAACCTTTTGGTAATGATCTCTCAATAAATGGTGTCATACGTCAATGTGTTTGTCCCTAGAGTGAGACAAAGAGTTCTTCGAGATGTTTATTGAACTAGTGTTGTCACAATTAATTGAAACGTGCTTAAAGTAATATCCATAGTCCAAACGAGTGTGTTTCATCCACAGAATTTGTCCACAACAACTACCAGTAGCTATGTACTCTGCTTCGGCAGTGGAAAAAGCTACAGAATTATGATTCTTACTACACCAAGATACTAAGGATTTTCCCAATAAATGAACTTTTCCAGATGTTTTTTTCTTTTCAACATGAAACCGGCAAAAGTCAGCATCTAAATAACTCATTAACTCAAAGGATTGTCCTTTTGGGTAAAACAAACCTAAGTTTACAATGTGTTTAAGATACTTATAAATTATTTTAACAACAAGAAAATGATATTATTTAGGATTAGCTTGAAATATTTCACACATACACACACTAAACATAATATCTAGTAGACAAGCATTAAGGTAAAATAAGCTTCCAATCATACCTCTGTAATTGGTTTGATCCATTGGTTTCCCAGTTTCATCTGTATCCAATTTACAGACTGTACTCATATGAGTCTGACTTTCCTTAATACTATCCAGACCAAAACATTTTAAAATATCCTTTTTATATTTACTTTGATTCAAGATAAAACCATTTTCATTTTGAAAAACTTGAAATCCAGAAAATATTTGAGTTCTCCCATTAAACTCATTTCAAATTCATTTTGCATACTTTTTCAAAATTCAGTACATAAAGAATGCTAGATGATCCAAAAATAATATCATCAACATAGATTTGAACTATTAAAACATCTTATAAAATTATTTTAATAAAAACAGTTGGATCAGCAATCCCTTTAGTAAAATGTTTTGAAATAAAAAATTACTATGTCTATCATACCAAGATCTTGGAGCTTGTTTTAAACAATATAAAGCATTAGAAATTTTAAGAACTTGATTTGGAAAATGAGGATTAGTAAATCCTAGTAGTTGTTCAACAAAAACATCTTCAATTAATAAACCATTTAGAAAATTACATTTAACATCCATTTGATATAACTTGAAATTCAGATGAGTAGCATTGTCATGTAAGATCCTAATGTCTTCTAATTTGGCTATAGGTGTAAAGGTTTTCTCATAGTCCATACCTTCCTCTTGACTATATCCTTGTGCAACTAGTCTAGCTTTGTTTCTAACAATGTTTCCTGACTCATAAACTTTGTTTCTAAAAACCCATTTAGTGCATGTTGTCAATGTGTCCATTGGTCTGTCAACTAATTCCCAAACTTTGTTTCTTTCAAATTAATTTAATTCATCCTGCATAGCCATTACCCAAAATTCATCATTGAGAGCATCGTTGAAAATTTTAGGCTCTAGCTGTGAAAGAAAGGCATGAAGTTCAACCTAGTTTCTTAGAGAAGCTCTAGTCCTTGTCTCTCTATCAAGATTACCAACAACAGCATCCAAAGGATGATTCTTTAAAATCCATGTCGATCTAGTAAAGGTAGGACTAGAAATTTTAGGTTCACCTATAGGTTCGGGTTCTATAGAATCAGATTCTAGAATATGTCCAGAACTGGATGTTTTTATAGCAGGTTCATTAGATTTATCATTAAGGTCCAGAACACTCAAATCGTCTTCAAGATTTTCAAAAGAGGTTTTAGGATCATGTGGATCAGTTTCATCAAACTTTATGTGTACAGATTCTTCCAAACATTGGGTTATTTTATTAAAGACTCTTTAGGCTTTTATAGTTAATGAATAACCAATAAAAATTCCTTCATAACTTTTAGAAGAAAACATTTCCAGATTACCCTTTATATTAAGAATAAAATCTTTGCAGACAATGACTATAATGTAGCTAACATTAGGTTTTCTATTATTCCATTACCCATATGGGGTCTTCTTGAGAACAAGTCTAATTAAGACTCTATTAAGAATATAACATGTTTTATCTATAGCTTCAGCCCAAAAGTAAATAGGTAGGTTATATTCATTAAGCATAGTTCTAGCTATTTCTTGAAGGGTTCTATTCCTTCTTTCTACTACACCATTCTGCTGAGGTGTCCTAGGAGAAGAAATTTCTTGACTATATCCATTGTGTGAGCAATAAGATACAAACTCTTGATTGTAAATCTCACGGGCATGATCATATCTCAGATTTTTAATCTTATTTCCACTAAGGTTTTCAACAGATTTGGAGTATTTAACAAAGTATGAACAAGATTCAATTTTGCGAGTTAATAAGTATACCCAAGTATATCTAGAAAATCATCTAATAGGGCATAGTCATAGTTCTTCCTATTTAAACTAGAAACTCTTGATGGTCCAAACAATTCCACGTGAGCCAACTCGAGAGGTTGAGAATTTGAGACTTCATTCTTTGATTTAAATGAAACTTTATATTGCTTTCCCTTTTGATAGGGATTACAAACTTCGTCATTTGGGAATTCATGTTTAGGTAGGTCTCCAACTAAGTTCTTCCTAGTCAATTTTCTAAGTGAATAGATGTTTTAGTGTCCTAATCTTCTGTTCCACGGCCAATATTCTTTATGAAAAGCATTTAAACAAGTAACATTTTGTTTAGCTAACGAATTTAAATCTACAGCATAAATATTTTCATTTCATATAGCAGAAAATACTAAAACATTCTTAGAATTAAAAACATTACAAGAATAATTTTCAAATTTCACATTAAAGACATCATCACATAATTGATAAATACTTAACAGGTTATACTTAAGTCCATCAACAAATAAAACTTCAGAAATCAAAACTGAATCAGTGTTACCAATCTGGCCTAGGCCGATGATTTTTCATTTAGAATTATCACCAAAGGTGACACATCCCCCATCAACATTTATTAAGCTTTTGAAGCATGAATAATCACCAGACATGTGCCTTGAATATCCACTGTCCAAGTACCATACCGTCATGTGAGAAATATTCATACAGGTCTCCGCAGAGGTAATGTTTATGAAGCACATGTTGGCATGATTCTTTTCAGAATCATGAATCTTAAGATTCACTTGTGCTATCCTCCGAAGCACTCCGGGTTGCTTTCATAGATTTCTTGTACTTTTTCTCCCTATAATCATATTTCTTTTTGAATTTCAGTTTTGGACAATCATCCTTGATGTTTCCTTTCCTTTTGCACTCATAACACACTATATCATCCTCCTTATCAGATTTCTTCCAGTCCTTCTTCCATTGTCCCCTGTTGTCATACATTCTTTTGTAGTTAGATTTTCTAAAGAATTTTTTATTTCTATAGAACTTCTTGAATCTCCTGGCTATTTGAGCCATCTCAGCATCAATGTCTGAATCCAAATCTTCACTGGTTGAACTTTCAGTTTGTATTTTCATTTTCTCCTTGTCTTTTCTCTTTAAATTAGTAGACTTGAATTCCATATATTTTTTCATGGGTTCATCAAAAACTTCATTATTTACTTTATGTTATTCCTCATACATCATTGATTTACTAATAAGCACTTTTATAGGGAGAGTACCAATGTCACATGATTCTCTTATAGAAACCGAAGTGCCTCCCCAACGGTCTGGAAGACAACTAAAGATTATCATGATTTGTTCCTTTACTGGAACAGCCTTTCCATGTGATCTGATTGTATTGACTATCTCATTGAACCTGAGATACTTGTCAGAAATAGGTTCATCAGTTTTCATTTTAAAATTTTCATATTTAATAGTATATTTATTCAATCTCATTTCTTTAACATTGGTTGTTCCTTCATGTGAAACACCCAAAGTGTCTCAAATTTCATAAGCAGTTTTGCAAGAAGAAATTCTATTGAACTCTTAATCTTCTAAAGCACAGTACATGACATTCATAGCTTTACAATTATTATTGTAACCAGTCTTTGTAGGTTCATACCAAGTTGTTCTTTCAGTTTTTGGAATTTTATATTGTGACTCTATAGCAGTCCAGATATCAAAACCCATACTTTCTAAATTAATTTTCACTTTAAGTATCCACTGGGCATAGTTTTTACCATTAAAGAAAAGTGGTTGGTTAGTAGTAGCACCCTCTAATCTATTATCCATAACAAGATTTTAGAAAATAAATTTAAAGACAGAAAATTTAAAACTAACAGAAATTTATGATCTTTAAGGATGAAACTAAAATCACATTTGAAAAACAAAATATTTTGAAAATTTGTATTAATAAACAAACCTATTATGCCAAATGTGGGTCTGAGTGGATACTCAAGAGGGGGGTGAATTGAGTTCCAATTTATATTTCTGTTAAAAATATTTCTCTTGAAATCCCCGAAAAACAAAGTTAAATTGTAGGAATTTATACAGAGTGTAAATGTTCAATTAGTTTCTCAAGGATTGATTAGGTGTCAATTAACTTAATCAGAAGATGAAATTAAGTTTTGAAACTATCTTACTGGTTTACAATAAGTATAAACACATGATAATTTAACTATTAAAGTAGCTTTAAATTAATTTTTTATTTCAAAGTAATAGTAGCAAAATTTGATATATATATATATATAGTATACTTATGAATTAAACTAAAATGTACAGCAGAGGTAACCAAGAGGTTCAGTCTCAATCTGAGACTTAGTCCTCTCAATAATTTATATAAATTGATCCACACCCTACATCGGGGCAAACAACAGTCAGCACACTGTCTAGGTACAAAGACCTCTACCACAGTTCTACGTGGAAAAATAAACAATAGCTCACTGCTGTCCAGGTCTTACTCGACCTCTACCACTGTACACAGTGGGAAAACAATGAGATATGGAGTTTGAGTGAGGATTTAAGAATCCTCCAGTTTAACTAAGGAGACAGTGCGTGTGTAAAATAAACAGGGTACACACACTGCTCGAAATGTAAATTAAAGAATCACTAAAGAAAGTGAGAATGAGTTTAGAAGAGCTTTAGTGATGGGAAGGGCAGCTTTGGACTTGTTTGGTTGGCCAGAAAAGCCTCTGAGTCATTCTCTGGTTTCTATTCAGAAAACAGAGTGTCGTTTTCTACTTTGGTTCTAGGTTCAGCTTGTCAGCCTGAGTTCAGGAAGTGTTTGTTGTATCTCTTCAATTAGGATGAAACTTGTGGTTTCCTCTAGAATTAGGGACTTCACGTATGTCCAGTGTTATTGGAGTATGGGTGTAGCCTTTCGTGAATGCTCCACATTTCAATGTTCTTTAGCCTTTTTCTTTTTCACCTTCATGTGACTTCTTAGTTCCTTGGTTATCCCTATCCTAATTAAAACGACACACCACTTCTGTATATATTTTTAGCTAGGTCTTTATATTCCTTTTTATAGATTTCATCTCTGGAAATAAGGATTTATCACCTTTTTCATGGGTACTAGGTACTGTTCCCTGACATGGAAATATAATTCAATAAATAACATTAACTGCATTAAAAACATCAAATGTAACTGTTAGTTTAATAAATAAATAGTATTGACAGAATAGAGTTTGACTGGTTGGTCAATCATTAGTAGCCTTCAGTTAGTAGACGTCTGTGGTGGACTTTGTGTAACAGGGCCTTCCATTGGTAGCTCTTTGAATGTATCAGTAGCTCTATATATCGGTGACTTCTTTCCATCGGTAGCTCTTCTTATCAATTGCTCTTGATCCATCAGTAGCTCTTGGTCCATCGGTAGCTCTTGGTCCATCGGTAGCTCTTGGGCTATTGGTAGCTTAATGTATCGGTGACTCTATACTAGTATCGGTAGCTCTGGTTATCAGTAGCTCTAGTTATCGGTAGCTCCTTGCATTGGTATCTGTTCAAACTTGTATCGGTAGACTGTGTCAGTTGCTTCATATCAGTCGCCATTCTTTGTATCAGTAGGCCGTTCGGTAGCTCATATCGGTAGCTCTGAGTGCTATATCGGTAGACTGAATCTGTCGGTAGACTTTCTTACCGGTGGGTTTACAAACATCGGTAGCTCGGTTTCTATTGGTAGCTCTATACATATTGGTCACCATAGCTTATCAATGACTCTGTCTATCAGTAGACTAAGTCTATCGGTATACTAAGTACCGGTAGCTCTTTATCAGTAGCTATATGCAGATCAATGACTTAACACTTATCTATATTATGAAAAGCACATCCGATTGGGTTAGAATTACTTCAAAATTTATATAAACATAGAAAAACATTATTTAACATATTTCAGAGACTATTTTAATATTATTGTCATCTTGATAAACATATATTGGTATTATCAAAGCATATGAAAGCATTATTTGGATTATCAAAATATGAGAGGTCAACAATTTTAATATCTTCATAATGTAATTTCATGAAATATTGTAATAACATGAATCACTGTAAACCCTTATTGGAAACATGTATTCTTCCAGATTCCTTATGTAATGCACATGTATTTTGATGTATTACAATAAACCATAAATGTTGTAAATATCATTAATGATATCATAGAACACTTTTTGACAAGTCATCAATTAGTTCTAAGGTAGTCAGCACTTGTCCAAAGAAATCATTTATTCATCGTTATCTCAACGTCAGGAACATTTTATGTGTTGTCTTTCCCTAAATCATGTGTTTTACTAAAATTTTAACTTTCTACTAAATATATTTTCATGGGAACATTTCGTATATGAATTTTAAATAATTAAAAACAATATTACAACACACTCCTTACATATTTCATAATTCTTATTATGATAATGTCACAAATAAAATACTTTTACAACATATTTATTAGATCCAAATACAAAAGTACATTAATCATTCCACTTTGGTTGTGTCAATAACATATTCTTGACCTTGATCCATTATCTTCATTGGTGGTATATTACCTTGATGTTTGGGGCATTCATTATAATAGTATCCCATCTTCTTGCATTTCAACACTAAATCTCAACTTTTCCTTCTTCCCTTTTCATTTCATTCAGGGTAACTGTTTTCTCCACACATATAATAGACTCCTAATCCTTTCAAGAATTTACTAGGGTGATTCTTTCCACATTTATCAAAACATGGAAAATCTTTCTTTCCCTTCATCTTATTTGACTCATTCCATTTTTCATGGTGTTTATAATAGCTCTTATTCTCTTGGTTTCCATTGAATATATAATATCTTGATAATTCTTTATCTATTTTGATGGAACATAAAACTATCTATTCATATGATTAGAAATTAAATGAAACTAGTTATTTTAAATGATTTTTATGAAGAAAATAAAAGAGGTGTTCAATATTTCACATTGTGTTACATATGTAATCCATAAAATACCTGGATAACCTAGTTAAAGTAGCTTCATAATCTGCAATTCTCCCTTCTTAATTTTTATTTAAGCTAATAAACTTTCCATTCATATTAATGTTTCAAATCATGATGGAAGTATTTTACGAAGAATGTATAATTAAATTCTCTTCATTCAATGAGTTATTTTCCTTCTTCCTACCTAGTATTCTGGATAATGTACTACCATTGATCATAATCACCTTTGAGACAATAAATGTAGAGTGTAATATTTTCCTTTTCACTACATTTCAAGGCCGAAAATATCTTCTCCAATGACTAAATTCACTACTTATCTACAATTAGATTAGTATTACAACTAAAAAATAGGGGATTATAACAAATAAAGTGATCCAACAAAGTATATTCTATCTATGGAATAGTTTTCTCGAATTTCACAAGGTTATTTTTCATAAATTGACTAGGCTTCCAGAATACATCCATAACATGCATAATTCTAATACTAGATACATTGACTTCCTTGATAGGGTATCCTCTACATTGTCCCTGAGTATTGATACCTTTTTTCTTCCAAGGATCTATTTATAAAAAGTATCACGTAAAATATTATATCAAAAAATTATGAACTCTTTATAACTCAAAATATGGTGTAGCACATAACATAAATTTATGCATCATAAATCCTAGAATCTAAAACATTGATTGCGTTAGGTAAATATTTACTTTCAAATCCTTCATAAAAGTATTTAATGAAAATGGGAAATATCCTATGTGTATACCCCAGGAGTGTCAAACCAAGTGTGTAGTAAGGTCTGTTTTCATGTACCTGGTTACACTGAGTTAGGGCCAACACACCTTGTCAGAGTTGTTATTCCTTGATATATCTGTTCCAGAACTATGTTCACTTGTAGTAACTATACGAATATATATTCCTAGAATACAAATATAATCTCTACCTTACCAAAATTAAAGTATGTTATTTTATAATTATGCTCAATTTATATCATAGGGTTTTGTTCTAAAGTATATTTGTTCTAAATATGGTTTCCAATGTTTCTATTAAGCATCCTTTGATACCAATTATAAAATAGTGACCCCAAAATCCAAGAGTCGATGTATTATTTTATTACATTAACATGATTAAAAAGAGTCAAATCCTGAAGGACTGATCAGTTTAGAATTATTTGACATCCATATTACACACATGATATCCATAATACCTTGGGAAATTGTAAATAAAGAAATGATACATAAAAAAATTATTTCCTTTAATGACTATTGAAATATTTTTCTTCATAAAATGGGGAAAGGAAACATAATAATGGTGAGCTCAAATTCTATGTAAGGTTATGTAAAGAAGAATAAATAATGAATAAATATGGATAAATTAACATGTTAAGGTAAATAATAGATAACAAATTAATTTAAAAAAATAGATAAGGCAAAATAAATGTGGCATGGTAAGAAACTGAAACGGGGGGCCGAAACCAATGGGAAGGAAATGTAGGCGAGGGTAGAATGAGTGAGACAGAGCTACAGTGACAAAGGATAGAGTGGGGAGACCGATAAGTAGAGAGTGTGAGAGGTTAGGAGGATAAGGAGTTGCGACATGCATGACTTCTTTTCCGTTGGGGTCACAGTCCCTCCACCATGATCATGTGCTTCCCAAGGCACATCCTCATTGCTCTAATATGGATCATGACAAGGAACTGTCATATTTTATTGAAGGTAATGATCATTTAACTTGACATATTATCTCCACCACCATTGGAGGAAAAAATGGTGTACCAAATAAGACTATAAGTTATATGTCAGAGCGTGTTGTGGGTGTAGGATCATTTGGTATTGTTTTCTAGATAAAATTCATAAAAACTGGGGAAAAAGTAGCTATAAAAAATTTCTTGCAAGACAGTCGTTATAAGAATCATGAGCTGCAGTAAATGCGCTTAATGGACCACCCAAATTCCATTTCCCTAAAACACTAAATTTATTCAACGACAATCAAGGGGGAACAGTTTCTTAATATGGTTATGGAATATGTCCCTGAGACTATTTGTCGAGTTTTGAAGCATTACAGTAGTGTAAATAAGATAATTCCACTTATTTATGTGAAACTTTACCCCTATCATATTTTAGGGGTTTTTCATATATCCATACAGTTCCTGGAGTTTCTCATAGGGATGTAAAGCCACAAAATCTGCTGGTTGATCCTCTCCCTCACTAAGTGATGCTTTGTGGTTTTGGGAGTGCAAAAATCTTGGTAAAAGGGGATGAAAACATTTCATATATATCTTCTCAGTATTACCGAGATACAAAGCTCATATTTGGTGCAACAAAATACACATCAATGATTGATATATGGTCAGCTGGATATGTCCTTGCAGAGCTTCTTCTCGGCCATCCGTTGTTCCTGTGAGAAAATTCAGTTGATCAACTTGTTGAGATTATAATGGTTCTTGGTACGTGAAATTGGGAAGAAATCCAATGCATGAATGAGAATTACATGGACTTCAGATCTCCTCATATCAAAGATCATCATTGGCACAAGTTGTTCCAAAAACGTTTGTCGGAGGAAGTTATTGATCTTACATCTCGACTCCTCTAGTATTCACCAAGTCTTCACTACACGGGTCTTGAAACGTGCGCCCATCCCTTCTATAATGATATCCACCAACCCAATGAACATATCCTAAATGGTCTCCCATTTCCCCCTCTGTTAAATTTCAAACAAGAATTGTCGGGGGCGTTTCCTGAAGCATTGAGCAGGCGGATACTTGAGCATGCACGATCCTTAAATGTTTAGAAGTGGGATGTAGAGAGGAAATTTTTTGGGAATGGAAGGTCCTCCTTTGTGTTGTGGCTTAATGATGTGCATATGAACAAGCTGATGCTTCTGGCACGTAGGAGCTGGAATCCATGGATAATACATCAATTTGGCTTCAAGAAAGGTGGATAAAAAACTGTTAATGTTGTGTACATCATTTTGGTCTTAAGAAAGCAACGCAACCTAATGGGGAGAGAAGGCACAGGTTGTGTCTAAAAGCCTCACTAAGTTGGATTTGTGTTTCTTTGTTCACCTTTTTTTTCTACTTGGAAGACTGATGTGGTGCTCAAGCTCTGTCTTATAAACAGTTTGAATGGAAAATGTATGCTATGTTTAGTTGTGGTCATCGTTTTGTGCATGCTTTGCAATGCTTGAATAACTATGGATTTTTCCAGTTTATTTTGTAGAATTGTATGGAACTAGTATATCCCTATAATTTAATTGCTCAACCTGACATTTTCGGGTTGAATTAAAGCTAGTAAGTAATGGAAACACGTTCCATCTCGTCAATAAAATGAGAATGGACAATATCCCTAGAAATATCGATTAAAAATCTCATGGATAAATAATAATTGAATATATATGAGGGGTATGGTCAATTATTGGATTTCATGTATAATTAACATGAAAGAATGTACAATCAATACATTTCACAAGATGATTAAAACATTGGATAGAAACTCGTTAAATTTTTCCAACTTATTAGTCACATGAGAACCTATTGATGTATCATAGAGCTATATAATGTATAGGTTCCTCCTATTATTTAATTTTTAAATAATTCCTCATATATGAAATAATAAATAAATAATATGACTTATATAATGTCAATATTGAATAAATAATATGGAATTATCAATATTTCTACAAATAATCATATAATTGTCAAAGTAGAAACCTTATGTAAAATGGTATAAGATTTAGACAAAACTAATATCCGTTTTCTAAGAATATTGTTATTAATGTAAATTTACAATTAAAATGATTAAAATAAAGTTATTTTTCATTATAATGTTAATAGTCACATAAGTAATTGATATTGTAAAAATAATCGTTAAGAATACTCATGAGGAGAATAATCCTTAAACATTCCACTATGTCCCATACCACATTAAAACATTTAAATAATAAATACCATAATGGAATTCCATTAAATGAAAAAATATAATATCATTATAATATGTATATTCAAGATATTATGTTTATAATGGAAGTATATACACCATATTAAAGTTATTTTGTTCATAATAATAAATAAGCCTCAATAGATTGTAAATTGAGACGAAATATCTTCCCTTAACCTTAATTTTTGTGTGTGGTCTTTATCCTTCTGTATAGTTGTTTAAAATTTTTTAATAACTTATAAAATAACCATAATAATTTTTATTATTTAATTTATTAACACTTTATAATATTTTATTCCCCATTTTTTAACACACCATCATTATTTTAACAATTTTGGGAATTAATTGCATAGTTTTATCAAGTATGTTTTTACATGTAATTTGTTGTTATTATTAATTAGATAATGATTTAATAATATCTATGATGTAATACATTACATAATTATCATATATATTATGTACATATGTATTTAAAATAATCAACAAATTTTGGCAATATGAAATGAAATGTTCCATTCTTGGAGATGGTAGGCCATACATATGCTTGAACGCTACATTCATTTTTTTTGCCTTATTAAGTGAATGAAAATTAATTTATAAGTATGTATATTATAATTACATTATCATATATATTTATTATATGTTACATAGTTTTGTTAAATTTATCCTTTATACATTCCATGTATGACATGAATGAGTCACATCGCTTTGAGGGGTAGTTGTCCACACTCCCACAAATGATGTTATCATATTTAAAAAAATGAAATGTATAGAGATAAGCTCTATAAAATAATTATATAATTATTAAGTAATTATCATACATATCATATATATGTAGAGTTTACATAGTAATTCCCACCATGAGAGGTGGTAATGGAAAAATTATCTATCATCTTTTTCTGATATGATAATTCACCGTACACATAAATGGTATATTATTTACACATTATATCGAAGTGTGTGTACATGTTGGTAAAAACCTCATAAAAACATATTAATATATTTGGGATTACTTTTTTGTATAATAATATAATAATAATGGTTTTGTGGTTGTATAATGGAAATGAAACTAATGAACTTGAGGAAAGATGTTACCTCTTAATCAGGTATCTTCTACTGCTTTGTACCAAACAACATCCTTGGAAAGATTTATTCCATTTATGAGACCTCTAGGATTATGGAAATTGTTTTTATATGATATATTGTTATATATTTATTGATATAATGTCACTTTAGGGTTGTGAGGAAGTTATAGGATATGCAGCCTTTTTATAGTGGAGGAGGATTGACACTCTTGTAATATTTTGTCAACAGATTTGCATAAACATCTTTCACATTGATATTTCCTCCAATATTGAAAATAATTCTATAAAAGGTATTATAGGGTATAAATATGGTCATAAAATGGATCTTGGACTAGTTTTTAAGTCATTTTATTCCTTCATATTATGGTTTAGTCCCTTTTTAAATTTAATTTTACCATAATCGTTGTAATTAATTATAACTACCTTCACTAATCATTTTGGTGAACAACTATGTTGAGATTATTAGACATTAAAATTTAGGTTGATTGAAAATATTGAATCCATTTTTTAAAATTAAAATCACATAATTGGCAGAAATTAATTTAAATTTAATCTCGTAGAGGTGATGACAGTGCAGGTTATTTAATGTAAAAATTTCCAAAAGTTTTCTATTTTCTTATAATCAATTACTAATTTAAATTGATTTCTATTAAAAAAATTATTAACTGATAAAATTATTATTTATTTTTAAATTAAAAATAATTTAAAATATAACTTATCCTTATATGTATTTTAGATGAAAAAGCAGTTTTGAACTAAAATTTAGTATTTTACCAATATACATTAAAGAATGAATCTTCATAAAAAAATAAAAAAAAATTACCATATGATGATTTTTATATTTTTATTCTAAACATGATTTCTATATTTAAATTTTAAATTTATAAAATTGTAGAAAATTGGATATAAAATGGATTCTCTATTAATGTGTGGAAAAAATACCTTTATAAAAATATAGTATTTTTTCTATAATATTCAGTTTGTTCTTTACTAATGATAATCATATATATTGGATGAATCTCAAAAATATTTTATTTCATAATATACATTTATATTAACTTAATATCACAAAATAATTGTAATTAATTTAATTTATGAGGAAAAAATTTATTTACGAGCTTAAAAATAGTTTTATATAAACATATTCCAATTATATTAAATTAGTTCTTATATTTATTTATAGTTAATTTTTAACCAATGATTTAATTTTATATTTGTGTAAACCGTATATTTTTATAATTTAGTTAATCATATTGATAACCACTAATTTAATATATATGTAATATCTTATTATAATTATATTTTAATAATATATTATTGTTCGGTGAAACTGGGTCTTGCGTGTAACATAAGCCATTAAAGAAACTAGTTGTTTCATGTCACATACGCTCACTCATTTTACATAAATATGATGCTATAAAATATATTGAATTTATTTAAAATAGTAAATATACTATAAATTATTAGGATGTTATATTCCTCTATGAACTTGGTGTTGTGTTTCATACACTTTGTCGAATATAATATTCTTACTCTAGAATTTTGGGGAGTTACAATATTGATTTTAAAAATCATGTACATGATTACTTCATAAGGCCCTAATTTCAATTCCACAATATTTTAATATAGATTTAGAATAATTTGAAAAATAAGAATAGTACTAAATTTTGTGAGAATGAATAAATAACCAAATAAAACTTGAAATGTCATATACTGGAACATAGATATAGTGACTCCCTTTTAGACTTGAAACCCAAGAAGGGAAAAACTAGTCCATGCAAAGAAACTCTGTTTTGAGATGTTGAAACTTTTTTTTGATTTGAAAGTTATTTTTTTCTATTTCTCTTTTATACATAAGGTATAGAATTTCTTATTTAGGAATTATAGTTTAGGTAGATATTTTACTAACTCATTCAGAATTATAATTCTAACTGACAAATATTATAGTGTCCTAGTTTCATATTCCAAATCCAAGAATCATTATTCATAGAACATAGATTAGAAATATTTTCACAAAATAATGAATCCAGATTAATATCATACACATTATTATTCCTTAAAAAATAAAAACAAACTCACTTTTAGAATATAAAAAATTGTGGGAACAATTCTTAAACATTACATGAAAACCATTATTACATACTTGTGGGATTCTAAGTAGCTTATACTTCAAACATTCTATAACTCTAAATTTATAATTCAAAACAGTATTACAATGAAATATTTTTCCAAGGAAAATAATAATCCCTTTGTAGGCGTCACAAAAAGTGACATTTCCACTATCCACCTTAATTAGGATGTTAATTATTGAGTAATCCTCAGTAATATATCTGTAATATCCACTTTTTGTGTACTATAACTTCATAAAAGATAATTTCAAGAGTATTTATTACAAAAACAAATTACACCAATAATTTCTTTAGTATCCAAATATTCTTGGTTCTTGAAATTTAAGTGATCCAAGCATTACAACTAAATATTTTCGTATCATGTTTCCATTTATAATATTTAAAAATTTTAGAAACAAATACATTGTTATCTCCAAAAGTGTATAAACTAGTATTGTAACTAGAATTTAGAATGAATTTAGTTTTAACAATCCTCCTCTATCCAGGTTAGTAACCAATTACAGTGGTGTAAATGGGATCAGTATTCTTTCCAATAATTTATGTAAGATAATTTGTCCCACTATTAATTCTTAACATATATTCCATTAACTTATCATTATAAATTTTAAATTCATTATTATTTTTAATAGTTTATAATTTTTTGTCTTCTTAATAATAAGATCATACTTATAAAATGTAGTAAAAGAATGATCTTTCCTTATAGTCTTATGTTTTTCCTTATGTTCATTAAAAGTATCTTCAAGAATATTACAGTATTCAAGAATCTCTTCATTAAAAACATTATATTGATTTATTACATTTCTAGAGGAATTATAAATATTAATATGAGATTTATTAAAAATCCCAGACATCGTAGATGTGTTTTTAATTAAACACATGTCATCCATGTCATGCATATCCTCTTGGAATGAGTCTGAATCACTGAAAATACTATTAGAATCACTCCAGGTTTCTTTCATTACATTCATGTATCTTTTATCATTATAATAACACTTCTTCTTGTATTTCATCTTTGGAGAGTCATATTTTAGATTCAATTTCCTTTTACATTCATAATTTATTATTTCATTTTAAGAATCATCTTTCTTAAAATACTTCCTCCAATTTTCAATATTATTATATTTTTCATTATAGTAGAGTTTTCTAGAGAACATTATTATCTTGTATAACATTTTAAATCATATATCCATATTTTCCAACACTTCATCAATGTCCGATGGTGACACCACATCACTTAAACTGTAATAATTGATTTTTTTTGGTGAATTATTTTGGAAGGCTACCAATTTTCATTTAGGTTTATCTACTTATTCATTGTTCATTTGTAGTTCATCTTCCTACATCTTCATTTTTTCAATACGTTATGTAACACCCCATGATTTTATGAGATATATTTTTTTAATTTCATTGATGTATTCTATTGTACACTACACCAATATTAGCTTGTACTATATGCAACACCTTATTAGCTTGTCGTATACACAACACAATTCTTGTCTCATGTTACAAACAATTTCATGTTCGTTTTGTAGAAATTATTCTACGAAACATTAAGTATAGATTTTTTTTAATTTATAAATGAATTATGATTTTATTTTGTTATATGTAACACCAAAGGGAGAATGCACTACATGCAACCCGGACATGGCTTGCAGTTCATTCAATCCCAACCTTCCTCGATAGCGTGTGTAGTACGCAATACCGGGTTTCACTAAACAATGATATACTGTTATAATGTTATTATGAACTAGAATTTATGAATATTATTAAATAAATTTTGAATTTTATAAAATTATTATTCTTCTCACACAGTTTCTAGAACATGGTAGAAGAAAAAATTATTTTTTCTGGAAAAATAAGTATTTTTCAAAAAATGCAGTTATGCCGCCTTTTGATGGAACACCCATATTAAATCTAATTTTTGACATTTTTATAAGTTCAATTTGACAAAATATAATTCTTCTTTAGAATCAGGATATAAAAATTTACTTTGGATAATATTTTCACATTATTCTGATAGCTTTCAGATTTTAATGATTAGTAAAAAGACGCTATATTTTATTTAAAAACATCTTTTTTCACCGTAATAATTTATTTGGTCAAATTATAATATCTAATTGTTTTAAAGTATAAATATAATATATTTTGGCCATTTAATATAATATATGTTACCAGAATTAATTTTACATTGAATTCATAGGTAAAAACATTTCAGTCTTTGGTAATGTTTTAACTTTTAAAACCCATTTTCTTAATAACGAGATTAATTTTACATTTATTTCTTCCAATTATATGTTTAGATTTATGAAAAATGGATTTAATATTTGGAATTAGTATGTATAAATTTTTTAAATAGGTAAATTCTATTTTTAGACATTTTGAATAATTACTTTGGTAAATATTTTATTTACCATGGTTAAAGGGTAAATCCGTTAAAGAAGGGTAACAAAATAATATTATAATAATATTAAATTACACTAACACATGTCATAGAACTATTGGTTGTTACATGTCCGACCATGTTCATCCTTGGGTTGATTTTGGGACCCCATGGATCCACTTGTAAGTGAAAAGGACATTTTATATAAATTAAGTTAAAGTAAATACAAAAAATGACAAAAGAATATATCTTTTAGTAAAACAATTTTTATATATAGTTATATATGTTATCAATTTGACTATAAATATTGATTATAAATATAAAAATATTTAATAAATTATGTTATTTTATTTATGATTTTTAGACATTGGATAATTAACGTTATTGATGACATAATGATGATGCAATATTTCCATTATTAATGAAAGAATCCAATAAATGGTATTACAAATGTTAAAATAAATATAATTTGAAAGTTTTGATGCCATCCAAAAACTTTCTAGGTTAATATGACATGTTTTTATTGATAAAATGAGTTTATTTATAATTAATTAAGTATTTATGACTTTAACTAAAATCAATTACCAAATAGTTTCAAAATTGACATAAATGATTTTTTAAAACAAATATTATATTATTAATTTATATTATATTCCTAAAAATCTAAGGATTGGCCAGGAGACTTATATAATGATTGGTTTATCATTAATGAACCACTTGGGGTTCTATTGGATGTTTATAGTATGTTTACTGACCATATAATATAAAAATACAAAGAGACACGGTAAACATCAAACTAATTAACTAAGAGTTAAATCTATGAAATAAGGTTAATATAATAACCCAAACCTGTCTAAAACCTATTGAATGAGTGGACTACGACCCATACACACAATAGTATCTAAATAATCCACTTTAGAGCTATTATAAACCGAATATTAATTTATTATAAAATAATATTTTATGTTTTTTCTAAGGTGCCCCTCACCACTCTTATAAAAGGGAACTCCCCCTTCTCTCTAATTCACACCTAAAAAGCCATTTGGATTGCAAAACCCTACCCAAATTACCTCTTTATTGTCCTAAGTTCATCATAGAGGCATTACATTAATCATAAATCCAACCAAAGTATCCCTTTTGATCAAATGAAATGGAAGAACCCGAATAAGAGGTAAATATCTCACCACCAATTTCAAGTTACTTTGTTCTTCCACTTCCTCTATCTTTGTTGTTTCCATTCTAAAAAAATAACTCCAGTATATTCTATATAATGTGATTTTATTATAAAAATTTTACCACTATATTAGTTATTTTATCCATCCTTTAAATGAAAAAGTCACCACACGTGCGTACGTACGACTGACCGTCTCCACGTCGTGGTGTAGTTTGTTATTCAAACATTTCATCATTTGGATGGATATAATAATGAATATAAATGATATAAATAATAATTATATAATTATGATGATTCTATGTATATGCTATACCATCCAATTATATACAATTTTAATATCAAAAGAATGATATTTTCGCTCCTGCATACGTACGGACTACCGTCTCCACGAACATGATAAGATTCATTTTCCATAATTAACCATTCATGTATGATTATAAAGTATATATAATAAATAATCATGAAATATATTACATAATAATTATACAGTATTTATTTACATATATTTTTTATATACTTAATTCAATTCAATTCAATAAGGAAACGAAAACAGCGTTCATGCGTATGTACGGCTTACCATCTCCATGAACAGTGTATTTCATTCTATTTATCGAACTATCATATATATTTATAATCTGAATATATATATTATATATAAATCATGTTTTTCATTCTATAATTATGTAAATCAGGATATAATTAATAATATCAAGAACAACAAGTTTAAACACGTACGATAAATGAAACGATTCTACCTAAAACGCTGCTTTAACATGGAATTTACAAAAGAATCGAAATATAACGACATAAGTTAATCATGTATGATATAGTAAATATTATTATGGTTATTTTAGAAGTTAATAATATTTTTAAACCCACTATACAGAAGTCTCGGACACATACGAATGAAATTGGATGTATGGTAAGGGATAATTTGCAATCTCATTTTTATCTGAGATTGTTTATACGTAAGTATTTACGGGGGTTATATTTTTCAGCCATTCCCAAAAAAAAATTCATTATTCCATGTAGGTTTAATGTCATGTTTAACCCTCTTTTACTTTTACTTTTTTTTATGGAATGTATCTTTATTTTTTTTACCATACGTGGTACTTTTTGTCTTTTCCGTTTAAAGTACTAGGAGAATGATATTTTAACTTATACGGCATGAACAGATTTTTACGATTTCATAACGCCATATTTTAATGAAGCTTACTCAACAAGATTTCCTGGTTGATTTCAAAAAATTCCTTTTCACTTAAAATTAAATGTCATTTTGTGAAAATAAAAATATTTTGAAGAAGAAATGATATTTTCCTCATGAATTCATTTCAAGTGTTTTGTCAAAACTATTTTCCACCTAAGATGAAAATATTTTGTATGATTATGATTCAAGTATAATTTCTATATTATTTAAATGGTTTTATTCTTCTTATGAGAAAATTATATCCATTGGATTTATATGGATTATGTTATGATGGGATGATGTTTATGAAACCCATTTTATTCTTTGGGTTATGATGAATGATTTATGTTTATTTTGGGGAACAAGTAAGAATGATTTCATTATGAGATGGATGAGAACTCAATATCCCTACAATGCATTGGATAAAGATATATATCTCATGAGATTGACATGGCTAGAAAGACATGTGAATCTGGTTCAGTAATAATGGGCTGAAATGACAAGTAAACCTGGTTCAGTAATGGTCATTGTCCACTATGATGGTCTTGACAGCAATGCCTTGGCAACTATGGAAATCATAACATGTTCTTAATGGTTTTCCAAAATTAAATGTTTTATTCCCATGTTATTTTACCATGACTAATGTTCCTTTATGATATATGCCTTACGTACTTCCAAGATTTATGTCATTGCTCATGATTTTGATGTTTATATTTTATGTTCATGTTTTTGCATTAAAAATTTTAGGGAATGTTTTATGTTCTCTATGTTTACCCTTACTGAGCATTTGAGCTCAAACTTTTTATGTTTTCTTCTCCCCAGGATATAAAGAATGTTTTTAGGTAAGAAAAAATGGGAATATCATTATGGGAGATGTTGATGATCTTTCACTATGATTAGAAGATTATATTTTGAGTTTCCAAAGACACTAAACTATTACAGTCCTTGGGTGTTTTTTTGTTATATAATAAGCATTCCGAAAAATTAATATAATGGTCATGTACTTCATGTATGGGTCTCTATAGTTGGTATCATAGGAAAGTTTTAGTTAACCTTTAGAAACTAGGATGCGAAAAAATTAGTGAGATCCCTATAGATATTTCTAAGGTATGTCTAGGGATGTCCCTAACGTTAAGTATAAGTATATGTTACAGTCCTAGATTTATAGCAAAAATATTAGAATTAAACCTAAGATGTTAGATATTAAAGGTAATCCCCCTTTATTATGTTGTTTTCCTAGAATGATTTTCTCCTCTCACACTATTCTTTCTAGGTTTTAGTCGATGGATGGAACCCGAAGGAACCATGTTGATCAATGTAATGGACGATTTAATGATTTTCCTCCTGAAAAAACCTATGTTATGGGAGATGGAGTGAAAAATCTTATTTCTATACTTACAGAAGCTATGAATCATTCTGGACTTCCAAATGAGCAGAGAAGGGAACAATATTCTATTGAGTCCTTCATGATGCAATGTTCACCTTCTTTCAATGGGTCTTCAGATCTACGTGTTGCTGAACAATGGACCAGTACCATTGAAATGATTTTTTCCATACATCACTTCTCGGAACAAGAAAAAGTCATTCCTGGAATTTACTGTTTAGAAGGTGAAGAAAACCAGCAGTAGACTCTAATTAAGACTACAAGGCCCCAAGAGGAAATTGAATCCATAGAATGGGATGGGTTCAAGAACATGTTTTTCAATAAGTATTTCACTCGTATTCTTCAAACAAAGATGGAAAACGGGTTCCTTGAGCTTAAGGAAAATCATGATGAATCTGTTGGTATATACGATGCTAATTTTAAAAGACTTGAAAGTTATGTATCTAGCATTGTCATCCAACCTGAAAGTAAAGTTGATCGATTCTCCAGTGGCTTAAAACCAAGTCTTCTAAGGGAATTAGCTATAAGATACATCAGTAGCTATGAAGAAATTTTGCGTTGTGCTAACAAGGTAGAACTGGAAGTTGGTGTTACATATACATCTCATGGTTTTGACATGAAACGACGAATTGTGTTCAAGGAGAAATCTCAGAACAATGGTGAAACGAAGATGAATGTATCATTATACTCAAAGTGTGGAAAGAATCATGGTGGAGATTGTATAAAAGGAACTAGAAAACTTTTTATGTGTGGAAAAGAATGTCATCAAGTAGTTGAGTGTCGATGTAATGGGAAAAGGTAGTTAATGATGTGAATAGGGAAAAGACTTCAGAGAATGCACCACCAACGCTTCAATGCTACTATTGCAAATAAATGGGGCATTATGCTAACCAATGCACTAATCCAAGGGTTAATGATGATCGACATCAACAACCTCTTAAAGAAAAGGAAAATGGGAAGTCAGATGTGATCTCTATTTTTGATGTTGATATGCCAATGATGTTGTGGAATGATTAAGTGTTTATGTAATCGGATTTCAAAATAGAATCATGGAATCTCATATATAGTATTGTAGAATATTGGAATACCCATGTATTGGTTTATTCTAGTTTTCAATAATTACATTGAAATACCTTTGTAAATAAGATTATATTCTCATTATGAATGGATAATGAGAAAATAATAAGTTTGGTAGTATTCATGAGCTCATGATTGATATAAGGACAAAGTGATATCATGGATTGCGTATATTGAATTTTTGGGATTTTTCTCTGTGGAAAGAGTTAAATTTTGACAGCATTCATGTTTTCACTAAGGTTCAATGGGAATTCATTTTTCAAGAGAATACATGATTAAAGAATTCACATGTTTTTAATGTAACCAAAAAGATATATCTTATGATATACGGGCGATAAATGATTGTATTTAATGTTTGGTAGATGACCTTTCTAGTAATAGTTTTATTTATACTATGATAGTAGATAGAACTATTTTGGATAAACATAAAGATTGGAATAGATTAAGTTACACATCAGATAGTATTGTTTATGTCTAGAACATTTTGTTATGTTACAATAAGTATAGTTTTATAAAAAGGACAACCCATAGGACAGACGACAACCCGTCATTCCGAACATGGTTGCAGGAATCGAACCCACAACTGAAGTGAAATAGGACTTTATCATCTACCACTGGCCTACAAGAAGTCCCTGGTTATTATAAACTTGTTTTATTTTATTAAGAGGTATGATAGATGAATTATAAGTCCATTTTAAGAACCATATATGATTAATCTCACCATAGATGGACTTATGTACATAACTTTGTCTAACATTATGTTTGAGACAGATGGAATGACCTATCATTATATTGCATGATTTTCTAAAACTTCATGGAACACTAATTCAACTTCATTTCATTAAGAGATGAAGTGGAAATTGTTCAAGGCATAAGCAATGGTGATATTGTACCAAAATCAAGTAAGTATTTCTTTTAATGAAAAAATTATTAAACATTTGGGAAACGATCTTGAAAACCTAAAATGTTGTCTTAATGCCCTCATATCTAATGAATCAGATGGTACCTCAGGTCATAAAAAATTTATTGCTTTGTGATTTTTGGATTTTTGATAGCCATGTCCTCTACCACTCTCCATCAGAAGTTGATGGTTATATTTCTCTTCCATATTCATATTTTCACCTATGTTCAATTATGTGGAAAACCAGTAAAGAGTTAATTTGGGAAACTGTTATGTTTCATACTTCACTTTTTAAAATTAACTTTTAGTATTCCTTTTTACGATGTGGGTTTCTATGAATGAAATTTTCAAGTACTAAACGATTTATAACACTGACGAATTTTGAGGGAGAAATTCATTTTAAGGGGGGTAGAATGTAACACCCCGAGATTTTATGGGATATATTATTTTTAATTTCATTGATGTCTCATATTTAAAACTACACCAAGATTAACTTGTACTATATATAACACCTTATTATCTTGTAGTATACCCAACACAATTTGGGGCTCATGATACACAAAATTTCATGTTCATTTTGTAGAATTATTCTACACAGCATTAAGTATTGATTTTGTTTAATGTATAAATGAAATAAGTTTTGATTTTGTTATACACAACACCAAAGGGAGAGTTCAATACACGCAACCCTGACATGGCTTGAATTTCACACAATCGCGACCTTCCTCGATAGCCTATGTAGTACGCAATACTAGGTTTCATTAAACAACAATATGTGGTTATAATGTTATTATGAACTAGAAGTTATGAATAGTATTGACTATATTTTTAATTTTATAACATTATTATTAATCTTACAAATTTTCTAGAACATGGTATGAGAACAAAATAAATTTTTCTGGAAAAATAAGTATTTTTCAAAAAATGCAGTTTTGCAACCTTTTGATGGTGCATCCACATTAAATATAATTTTTGACATGTTTATAAGTTCAATTTGAAAAAATAAAATTCTTTTTTGGAATCATAATATAAAAATTTATTTGGATAATTTTTTTACATTATTCTGATAACTTTAATATTTTAATGAATAGTAAAAACACGCAATATTTTAATTAAAAACAACTTCTTTCATCATAATAATTTATATGGTTAAATTATAATGTCTAATGGTTTTATTTTATAAATAGAATATATTTTTACAATTTAATATAATGTATTTCATTATCATTAATTTTACATTGAATTCATAGGTAAAAACAATTCAATCATTGGTAATGTTTTAACTTTTAAAAGCCATTTTCTTAATACCGGGATTGATTTTAAATTAATTTCATCCACTTATGTGTTTTAAATTATGAAAAATGGATTTCATATTTGGAATCAGTATGTACAAATTTTTTAAATAGGTAAATTTTATTTTTAGGCATTATGAATAATTACTTCGGTAAATATTTTATTTACAATAGTTAAAGGGTAAATCCAGTAAAAAGGGTAACAAAATAATAATACAATAATATTAAATTACCTTAAAACATATCATAACCCCATATTCTGATACATATCCGACCATGGGAATCATTGGGTCGATTTTGGGACCCCATGGATCAACTTGTAAGTGAAAATGACACTTTATATATATTAAGTTAAAGTAAATACAAAAAATGACATAAGCATATACCTTTTAGTAAACCTATTTTTACGTAGGGATATATATGTTATATATTTGACTATAAATATTCATTATAAATCTAAAAATATTTCCTATATAATGGTATTTTATTTATGATTTTTATACATTGAATAATTAATGTTATTTATGACACAATGATGATGATGTATTTTTTCTTTATTAGTGAAAGAATCAAATAAATGGTTTTATAAATGTTAAAATAAATATAATTTGAATGTTTTGATGCCATAAACTAATTTTATATGTTATTTTGACATGTTAGGATTGATAAAATGAGTTTATTAGGAATTAATAAAGTTATTTGGACTTTAACAAAAATCAATTACCAAATAGGGTGAAAATTGACATAAAAGAGTTTATAAAAAAATAGTATATTATTAATTGATATTCTATTCCTAAAAATCTATGGTTAGGCCAAGAGACTTATATATTTATTGTTTTATAATTAATTAACCAATTTGGATTCTATAGGAAGTTTATAGTATGTTTATTAACCATATAATATAAAAATACAAAGAGACATGGTAAATGTCGAACTAATTAACTAAGAGTTAAATCTAAGAGATAAGGTTAATATAATAACCCAATCCTCTCTATAACCTATTTGTTGAGTGGATTTCAACCCATACACTCCTTATCTTAGAAATAATCCACTTTGGAGACATTATAAACCAAATATGAATTTATTATAAAATAATACTTTATGTTCATCCTAAGGTGCCCCTCACCCCTCTTATAAAAGGGAACTCCCCCTTCTCTCTAATTCACACCTCCGAAGCCATTTTTATCAGGAAAAACGTGCCCAAATACCCTATAAATTGTCCTCACATAATCCTAGAGGCCCTGATATAGTCATAAAGGGAACTTATTGATCCCTTTTGACAAATGAAAAGGAAGAACCCGAAGAATAGGTAAATATCTCACCACCCATTTCAAGTTCCATTCTTCTTCCACTTCCTCCTTATTAGTTGTTTCCATTGTAAATTGATAAATCTAGTATCTTCTATATAATGTGATGTTATTATAATAATTTGACAACCATAGTAGTTATTTTATCCATCCTATTAATGAAAAATTCACCACACGTGTGTACGTACGGCTTACCGTCTCCACGTCGTGGTGTAGTTTGTTATTCAAACATTGCATCATTTTTATGGGTATAATAAATAGTATAAATGATTTAAAAAATAAGTACAACATTATTATGATTCTTTATATATGATATACCATCTAATTATATACTATTTTAATATCACCAGAATGATATTGTCGCTCATGCGTACGTACGGACTACCATCTCCACGAACGCGATAAGATTCATTTTCCATAATTAACCATTGAAGTATGATTATAAAGTATATATAATAAATAATCATTAAAGATATTAAATAATAATGATACTAGATTTATGTACATTTCTGTTTCATTTACTTAATTCCATTCATAAGGAAATGAAACCATCATTCTTCTGTATGTACGGCTTACCGTCTCCATGAACGGTGTATTTCATTCGATTTATCGATCTATCATATATATTTATATTATGAATATATGTTATATATAAATCATGTTTTACAATCTATAAATAAGTAAAACAGGATATAAGTAATAATATCATGAACAACATGTCGAAACACGTACGATAAATGAAATGATTTTACCCAAAACGCTGCTTTAACATGGAATTTACAAAAGAACGGGTAATATAAAGTCATAAGTGAATCATATATGATATAATAAATATTATTATAGGTATTTTAGAAGTGAATAATATGTTTAAACCCAATATACTGGAGTCTCGGACACATACAAGTGAAATTGGATGTAAGGTAAGGGATAATTTGCAATCTCATTTTTATCCAAAATTGTTTATACGTAAGTTTTTTCTAGGGTTATATTTTTCATCAATGCCCATAAAATGTTTTTCATTACTCCATGTATGTTTAATTTCATTGATACCCCTATTTTACTTTTAATTTGTGTTATGGAAGGAATCATTCTTTTTTTACCACACATGGTACTTTTTGGCTTTTCTGTTAAAAGTACAAGGAAAATGTTTTTTAACTTATACGACATGAACAGATTTTTACAGTTTCATAACGCCTTATTTTCATGAAGCTTACTCTACAAGATTTCATGATTATTTTCAACAAAATACTTTTCTTTTAAAATTGAATTGAATTTTGTGAAAATAAAAAGATTTTGAAGAAGAAAGGATATTTTCCTCAATAATTCATTTCAAGTGTTTTGTCAAAAGTATTTTCCATTTAAGATGACATTATTTAGTATGATTATGTTTAAATTATAATGTCTCTATAATTTACATGGTTTGATTATTCTTATGATGAAATTATATCCATTTCTTTTATATGAATTACGTTATGATGGGATGATGTTCATGAAACCCATTTTATTCATTGGGTTATGATGAATGATCTATATTTATTTTGTGGCACAAGTAAAAATGATTTCATTATGAGATGCGTGAGACCTATATCTCCCTCCAATTATTTGGGTAATGATTTATATCTCATGAGATAGACATGTATGGAATGACAAGTAAATCTGGTTCAGTAATACAGGGCTGGAACAACAAGTAAACATGGATCAGTGATGGACTTTGTCCACTATGATGGTCTTGGCAGCAATGCCTTGACTACTATGGAAATAATAACACGTTCTTAATTGTTCGACACAATTAAATGTTTTATTCCCATGTTATTTTACCATGACTAACATTCCTTTATAATATATTCCTTACTTACTTCCAAAATTTATGTCATTTCTCATGATTCTGATGTTTAGATTTTATGTCCAAGTTTTTGTATTCAAATGTTTATGGATTGTTTTATGTTATCTATGTTTACCCTTACAGAGCATTTGAGCTCACATTTTTTATGTTTACTTTTCCCCATGATATATATAAAGGTTTTAGGTAAGAAAACAAAAGTGAAATATCTTTATGGGAGATTTCGAAGATCATTCACCATGATTAGAAGATTATATTCCGAGTTTCCAAAGAAACTATACAATTACGATCCTTTGGTGTTCTGTTTTTTTATGTATTACGTATTCTGGAAAATTAATATAATGTCCATGTACGTCAATTATGGGTCTCTACACGTTACTTTTCTATAAGTGTAAAAATATTACATGAATCTCTTATTAATTTTAAATTTCATATCCATCATTCAAGTAAGCAACTGAGAAGTCTCAAGACTAATTTTTTTCACTGAAATACTTTCCTAGTGGATGCATTTTGTTTAAAATATCATTTAACATGAGATACATGTAAGAAATTGACTCAAATTATTTCATCATAAAGCTGTAACACTTAATAGTAAATTTATTTATGTGAATTTCCTTGACAATTGCTGTTCACTCTTGAGAAATAGATAAAGTGTCCAAAATTTCGAAATAATTTCCATAGAAGAAATTATATTTAATTCATCATCACCCAAATCACTATATAAGGAATTTATAGATTTACAATTATTATCATATGTAATTTTAGTACCATTACTTAATTTATCTCTATCAGTTTATGTTTCCAATATTGATCTTCAATTACTACCCATATATGAAAATCCATAATCTATAAATGAATTTCATTTTCATATTCCATTGAGAAATATTAGTGCCATTAAAAAAGGATTTGTGTTGGGAGAATAAAGTTCTAGCCTATTATCGATATGGAAATAAATTTTAAAATAAGAAATATACTATCCTTGAAAAAAACTAAATTACAGATGAAAATATATTTTAAAATCATATGATACAAAATGTAGGTTGGAGTAAGTAACTCAACAGGGGGTTAATTGAGTTCCAAATATTTTTTTTGTAAAACATAAGTTAAAATACAATCCCCTAATTTAAATAAAAAATCCGAGTTAATAAAAATATTATTTTTATTACTGTTTTTTGTTTTAAAATATTTATTAATGTTTTATTAGGGATCATTTAAACCAATTTTTTAAATTACATTATCATTTGAAATTGATTTCCTTAATCAAATCCTTTATATAAAAACTGGTTTAGACAAACTATCAAAGTATTTGTTCTTCTTATACATTCAAAAAAAATGTTGTTTAAGATTTGAAACAATTAAAAAAATACGCACAATGAATTAAATATGTGGTTCAATCTCAATTCATGACATAATCCCATCCACATATAAATCACCTACTTCCAAGCAGATTATTATGACCAATAATCTAATCCACAACCTGGATTGGGTAAACAATAACAAAACATAGTGTATCTATGATCCAAGACTCTTCAATATTTTTAAATGGGATGAAATAAAACATATTCCATGTGGTACATCTTCCATAATTGATGAGGGTAAAAAGATTAAATGTTTTTAGAGAATGTCGGGTATTCCCCAGTTCAAGCACAATAGACAATGTGTGTAAATAAACAGATTAAAATAAAACATTGATTGAAAGTATAGAAAAAAAAATATAGATAATAAGTAATGTTATAAATATGTAGTGATTCTATGGTTGCAATTCTTTAGTAGAAAAACGATCCTTGTTTATGACTTGGTGAGGAGATTGAATATATTTCAATGAAAGTTCTGAAAAACCGAGTTGTGAAGAATGATTTTCTTTTCTGCAAATGTTCTAAGAAATTTCTTCATAGATCATAAGAGTCATTTAATAAAAGTATATTGTCATAAAATACGTTCCAAAAATTCACACACACACACACATATCCATATATGATATGTATATGAGATGCGTATAATCTATATGTATTCATATCTCAGCCTCTATCTCTATATATGAACGAGGGAGATCCTATGAAATATATATCACTAGAGGTTAAAATATCATTTGCATAAAAATTATTAATGATTTCATGGATCTTAAAAATAAGTATAAAATCCATAATATAGAAATTTTTATAAATTGTGTTTATTGAGTGGTTTAAGAATAATAATTAAAGAAAACCAAGTGACCTTGGTCACATTAACTCCCATTAACCAGACATTAGAATCATAAAATTTGAATCAAGGATAGAACATTTATAGTAGAAAGGATAATGGTGGATCAACTATGATAGTTCCACAAATAGTATTAGCACAAGCCAATGGTTGAAAAACTGGTGCTAGAAATGTTTAACTAATGGTTATAGGTCTACGAGTATCACATCCGGTCATATCAGGAATATGATAGTTTAACATATTATGGTATTATAAGTAAACTGATGGCAGTATGAGTGTAGTGTTAGATACTTTCTAATGGTTAAAAGACTTCAGCGGTAATTGAATTGAACTTATTTTGGCACCACTCTCGTGGTAGGATGGGTCTGATGGTAGTACAACTCCAACAGTACCAGAAGTTTTTAAGTGGCATGAATCTAGCAATGGTATGTCTCTGATGGTAGAACATGGTTGTAAGTAGCACATTTGAACTAACATTGGCATATTCCTAGTGGGGGCATAGAGTTTGGTGGTGGTATAATTCCACTAGTTGAGCAATTTGAACCAATTGTCACACATTTCTATACATAGGAAATTTTCTTCCAAAATTTTTTACAATATAATACATTGTAGTAAATAATAGTAATATCATCAGAAACATAATAAAAATTATTTTTGAGCATTTAAATAAAGGGTTTAAAGAATATATCATTGAAATGCTTTAATTTTCGAAACAAATTACTCAATAAAATCCTTTATATAAACACTAATTTTGATTTACAATCAATATATATTTGTTATAGATATTAAAAATAAATTCAGTTTTTTATTTGAAATATAGAACTCAAAACTAAGAAATCATGTAGATTAATAAATCAAGGGGTTTGATTGTGAGATGGAACTTAATCACCACCACATAACAATTACCCACTTCTAAGTAAATTATTATATCAATATTAATATCCACAACCTATAAAAGGGTTTTAAAAATAATATCACAAATTCCATCATAGATCAAATCCACTTCCATAGTAAAATGTGTGAATCAAACAAATAAAATCCACACATGAACTCTTCTATAGTTTTTGTGGGTATACATGTGATGAAAGTTGAAATAGTGTGTCAACAACAATCTAGTTAAAGGGAATGAGACTATGTGTGTTCAGATAAATAGATTAACAAAACACACAGCTCAAAAACATCATAAACTGATAGATAAAAATATTTGGGAATGAAATTAGTGATTATTCTAAATCGAAAAATCATTTTGTATTCAAATGTCCTTATATTTGTCTTTGTGAGGAGCTTAAAAATGATCACTAAGGGTTACAGGAAAATAGAGTGCTGTTAATATTTGATTATTATTATGTTCTTATAATTTTAATGTTTGTGGGTATTTTTGTATAATAGAGGTTCTACCCACTATTGGTCAAACACGCACACATAAGAGAACTCTTATAAAATATATAGAGTAGTTGTCCTTGTTTTCTATTTATGAATAATAAATGAAAATATCATAGATCCTTGTATTGTTCACTAAAATTGGAAATCTCGGACTTTATCTACAATGAATCCAAGATTTATTTGATAATAATGATTAATAATTTTTCAAGGATCATAAATTAATTAACTAAAATATACTATTCATTAGATTAATTATAATTATATGAGAGTGAGAAGAGAAACAATAGAAAACTAATAGTAGATATCATCTCAAATGGTGGAATATACCAACGGTAGATTAGGCTAATAGTCGCATATCTAGAAGTATATTTGAATATAGTAGATCATCTGAATGATTGGTAGATCAGGTATAGAATTAGATCATATCTAGAGATAGCACATCTCGGATAGTTTCTTAGCTCTAGTGGTAGCATAGTCCTAGTAGTAGAACACATCTAGTAGTAGAATATTTCTGTTGGTATAACATGTATGGGGGTAGAACAACTATGGTAGTACCAAACAAATGGAATTCACATTCTTATAAAATGGTGTCAAAATAAAGAAAATGATTTTTCATTTCCATGAAAATTTATGACACATATGAATAGGTTTCCTGTTAATCAAATTTATGGATTGGTTATAATGACCAAAAATATAGTTTTATTAAATTTTAATGCCTTTAAAAATGTTATCTTAAGGGTAATAACCTAGAAAATGATTTTGTATTGTTGTTCAATCAATGAAAATTGTTCATAAATAAATTTTGGACATGTAGGAACTGGCCACACCTATTTTGATTTGTAAATTGTCTGAAAACACAAAAAGTGAGTTTGTCTTTCCATAAAATTAAAAAATAGGGGTTAAAAAGTTAAAACATACCAAAAGACCTCATATTATTGTTATATGAGAGAAATGTGACTGTTATATCATTTTTTCAGTAGGCCCAAGATCAATTTGATAGACATTTTTCTCAAAATGTAAAAAAGAACATTTTTTATTTAAAAGTAAGAAAAAATTCATCATAGGGTCAATAAATAGAAAATGACATTGAATTATATTGAAATAACTTGAAATCAATTGTCGATTAATTTTTGGCCTAATTAAATAAACCTAAAAATACAGTAATATGATGTGTAGTTAGAATGTCTATAAAATAGTTCTATTAAACATATATTTCTTTAAAAACATGTGTTAGAGATCCAACACCTAAAAAATGACTTCATATTATGAGTGCTGAAAACATTAAATTGAAAGAACATATTTTCCTAGATGTCAAAATCTATTCAATAATCATTTTCCAATCAATTACAGATAATCTAAGATCATTTTCTAGGCTTTGAACCTTTATCATTTTCATCTATTTCTCATTACACTTTTTAACTTATACTTTTTTTGTTTTGTAATATTCCTTCTCCTGATATGTTAATTTTTATTACTCATGTTTCTATTTTTACTTCAGCTTCTGTATTTTCTTCTTCCTACAGAATTTTTAGTTCACTATCATAGAAATTCATGTATTTTATGATTATATATTCTATTTTATACTTATACATCAGATTCAAGTATTATTTACAGATTATTTCTTACTTTATATTCAACTACAAATTTTGACTTGTTACATTTATTTGATTTTATTTTGGATTTTGGATTTTATTTCATTTTCTTCTTTTATTTATAAATTAATGCTTGATTATTTTATTTTTTTAATTCTAATTATATTATTTAAACTAGTTATTCATTAACATATGAATCTAATTCAATTAATGTTTTTGAATTTTATCTTATGGATTTTTTATTTTAATTTTACACCATTACATTTATATTATTTTTTACACTAGATTTTGTAAGATTAAACATTCATTTTTCTACTATCTTTTTATTATACTATTATATTTCTTTCTATTAATTTTAATTATTTTCCTAGATTATGCCTCAACTCATTGGTTTATCTTTTACTTCTTGTTATGCTACTGGTTAATGTATTTTCTTTTGATTCGATCAACCTCTGCATTTCACTTTTTAATATTCATTCTTTATCTCCTACATGTTTTTTTGAATTCATTATTCTCCTTAAACTCCTTGGTTTTTGATTTTATATTATTTTATTTTATTTTATATATTTTATTGTATTATTTTATTAGTAGATTATATTAACATATCGTTTAATTTTCTAATCTTTTTTCTTATTCTATGTTATCTTCATGATTTTTTTTTCATTTCGAGTCTCCTCGATTTTTTGTTTACTTCGTATTATAATTATTATTCTATATTTTGTGTTCTATCTTCTATATTGACTCCAAACATTGTTTCTTCCTTTTGTCCTCTAACATTATTCTATCTAATTTATTCACCTTTTCATTGTTATTATGATTAAATATTCATCATTTTTAATAAGTCATTAATTTATATTAGAATATATAACAAATATTTTTTTATACACCCAATCATCTTTTGAGATTCTACTATAGACTTCTATATTTTGGATTTTGGTGCACCTTTTATTTTTATTTTAATATTTGATTCCTATTTGGCTTCTTCTACTTTTACTATTTTGTTTTTTCAATCTTTTGAATTTGATTATTCCAGATTTTTTATTTACTCATGCTTCTAATTATATTTCAATATTCTATCTTCTCTCTTCTATATTAACATCTATATAAAGTTATTCAATTTTTATATTGAAATATTCAACCTAATTCATGTATATTTTCCTAGTTCTATTACTTATACTTTCATCATTTTATTTTTGTGTTTTATTTTTATTTTTATATTAAACTAATACATTGTTTCTTATACATAAAATATTATTTTTTCTTCTTCTTATTTTGACCTCGAGATCATTGATTATTATAACCCTTTTATTTCTACTTTTATCACTATATTCACAACTATCTTTCCCATATTCATTCTCCTTTAACATCTAGATTATTGTTTTGTAATATGAAATATTATTCTAAAAATACATTTATATTTATATCAAAGCCTTCTTCTACTTTTGTTATTATTTCATCATAAAATTACTCATCTATTTGTGTCATGTTTTACAACTTATGAATGTATGACTACTTTTTATTTTTATGTTATTTTATAACATATGATTTTATTTTAAAATTTATTTCTCATTTTTTTTCTATTTTAAATCTCTCAAAGTCATTCTTGAACATTATTTTTAATTATTTTTTTATTCTTCATATTTTACGTCTACCATTTCACCCACACTAACAATAGATCATTTTTTTAGATATAAAATTTAATATTTATACCTGGTTGGTTATTTTATTTTTTATTTAACAATATCAATGTTTTGACTTTCACATTTTCCTCAACATTTTCTAGTGATATTATTTTTTCTTCTACATTTACTTTTGAATACACATGTGACTTTGATTTTTGTTTAGTTTCAATCATATTATTTTATGAATGTTTCTCTGTCTACAATGACGTTGGCTTTCTATTCTACTTTTTCTTTGAAACACTGCATATGGCTTCTCCTAGTGCTCTTACTCTGGATTTTCAAGTTGAATTTTATTCTAATTCATCATATACTTCATAATTTTTATGTATTTATTCATTTTATATTTATAAATCTTCTTTATTGTTTATAATTTTTTTCCAACTAACCCATATCAAATTCCATATATACTTGATTTTCTAGTAAACCAATATTTATAACAATTATTATTTTATTTTAGTTTTTTCTATTATTTTTTCCTTTTATTTTATTATCTATATTTCTTTTCTAATGATAAATAATGTAAAAATATATAAACCATCACCCCGAGAGAAGAGTGGTATTAGGTAATTGTGGTTTTTTATATATTTCATAATTAATGAAATTAATAGTTTAAATATATTATAATTATTAACTTTATAGTGAATGATATATTTTGAATGGAAAATGAAAATTTCTTGAAAATGAGATACCATATTTTATAATCATTGGTGTAGTATAACTTATAGAAAAGTGTTTATATGGAATGAAATTTATATTGTTTTAGTTTTGTACACTTAATATACCCTTTCATGGTGTAGTGTTTCCAAAAGAACTATAGTTAGTAAATATGAACCACTTGAGATATGATTACTAAACCTATTTACTTATTATTTACTCATGAATTTTAATATTTCATTTTAGATAATAATATTAAGATTAATTATTTTTACAATTTAATATTAACATAAATCATCTAAATAAAAATTAAATTAAATAATGTTTAATGAGTATTTATTATCAAAACATTACCATGGAACCTCTTGATAATGATGAAATTTTTGATTCATGGTTACGTGGATGATGACGAGACAATAACCACCATCATTAGAGGAAAATTTATATTCATTTTCCAAATTTATATCTTTCAAATCCAGATTTCAATGAATCAAAAAATTATATTTTTTTATGTAAACATGAAGTACATTTTTATGTTTATTATTCAATGGCCTATTGGTCAGTTGGTTGGGATTAAAAATGCGTTACCACTAAACTCAATTTTGAGTACTCAGTTAAGAGAAATTTTTATCATTATGGGGAGGAATTGTGGGACTATTTATCCTGATAGGACCTACATACAAGAAGTGTCTTTCATTTTTATGTACTATCTTGGCCTTCTGGAAAATGGTATTAAACTACCAGGTCAGTTGACTCTTGGGGGAAGGGATGAAATATGTTGATCATCACAATGAAATGTAAAATTATGTCAATAAGGAGTCTTATCTTCTACTTACAATATTATATTTTTCTAAATATTATTTTGTTCATAATATTTATTTAAGGATATATTTTATAGGTTGTGGAATAGATAACAGAATTACTTCTAGAATATTTCATTTCCTAGCTGAAGTAATAGTTTCTTCATAAAAAAATGATAATGAATTGGTCAAACATTAAATATTTGAGGATTATTTTATTAGTTGGAAGTGATTACATGGAATTTTTGTGCATGAAATACACAATCATTGATTTCTTAATGAGTTTAACTCAAACTCAAATTCTTTGTGACAACACTAATGCCATTTTTTCAACTATAATTTTCCATCTTCCCCTTTACTAATATTATTATTTTTCTATTGAATAACTCTTGTAAAATGGTGTTTAACGATCGATAAATTGATCTACAATGGGTAAAAAACAATGGAAACTAATATTTTATTAATTTGTGGTCTGTAAAAACTATCCACCTATCATGTTGATATCTTAATTATTTTGAATGATTGAATTTTCCGTTTAAGCTCAACATTATTATTAAAGGGAGTCAAAACTTAGAAAATGGGTGTTAATTTCTATTTAAAGTAATGATATGCATGAATAGATAATATTCTATTCAAATATGTGGTGTGGTCATAATTATTGAACATATATTTTTATTGGATTTATGTATTCCAAAATTCATGAATGAGGGTCCTAATCTTGAATAAGAACATGGATTGTTAATAAATCATAAACCAATGTTCAATTTTAAAATTTTCAAATATAGGAACAATCCACAAATCAATTCAACTTGTAGTATGTTTGAAATGATCAAATGCTACACTACTAGAAAATTACCATATACTAGTGGTTCAAAAATGTGGGTATAACCCCCAAAACCGTGGGTATAGGCTATACCCATGGTTTGGGGAATCATGGGAAACCGAGGAATCAGTATAACTACAATTTATACCCACGGTTTGGAAATTTAATACCCATGGTTTCAAAACCGTGGGTATAGTTATTTTCCAACTTTTCATGACCATACACTGATAGTTTTAAAATAGTGGGTATAGGTTTCAAAAAATGGGGTCGCAAGTTTTGATCTTGTGACCTATTCATCACAAACGTTTCTCCTAACCACTACCCCAACATTGCTTATATGTATATATATATATATTTATTTACATAAATATATTTATATAAAAAATGGATATAAAGGGAAAAACTGTGGGTATAGGTGTTCCCACTAAAAACTTTTGTTCCCACGGGAAATTTATACCCACGGTTTCTCCGAACCCTGGGTATATGTTTTTAGGCAAGACCTGTCCTCATGGTTATTGGAAAACCGTCGGTTTATGTTTCACCTACAACCATAGTTATTTTGATAACCATGGGTATATTTCTTGAATGAAACCATATACCTATAATTTACCCAAACTTTTGGTATAAGGGGGCCAATACCAATGATTTTCATAAAACTTGTGTATAGGTTATGAATAAATCCACATACCCATAGTTTTTTCAAAAACAATGGGTAAAAGTCCATTTTATAGTAGTGTGAATATTTTTTTATTTAAAATTAAAAAAATCCTTCAATGGGTGAAAACCCTAAAAAGCCTTTGATTTTAGTTAAAAACCATGTAACTGACCATCATTTATTTTTTGAAATGTCAAAACATTCCTTAAGTCAATATGATAGGTAGTTTTCCTATAATGAAGAAAAGTTTGTTTTTATTGATTTAAATGTTAAAAAATGCATAATGTTAATAAATAGAAAAAATCATGAGTTTTAATTAAATCATAGGACTTATATTATTGATTATATTTTGACATGTATGAATATACCTCTTGTCAATCGAACATGTAGTGTGGTTGTAATGACATAAAATATTATTTTATTAAGTGTAAAAGTCATTAAAACATGAATCAGTGAGTCAATACCTATCAAACGTCTGAATATTCTAAGCTCACTGTATGACAGATTGATGATTCATCTATTCATACATGTCAATAATTATTAAATAGTAATTTTAAAACAATTTCAAAATAATCCTTGATTTTTTGTTTTTCTATCCCAGACTAATTTTCATATATTTTTAGGTACTCCTTATGAATTATAATTTATATTCTTTTTCTTCTTCATATGCTTTCGGCTAATATGTTCATGTTTACCACTAGTGATTATTATTCTAGTTATAAAATCCATTTTGTATTCCTGGTCTATTATGATCAGTAACAAATTTCACATGTTCTATAATCATGGTTTATTACTTATACATATACATTAGGATAAACTACTACATTTGCCTTCTTTCCTATATCATATTTATTTCAACAATTGGTTTCTTATATATTTAGTAATGGGATTTTTTATTTTTGTTTCAATTTTCAGCATTTCCAATTTCAATTATTTTTTATATTATTTATGATTTATCATTAGTATTTTATTTAAATTATTTTTTTTCAATTAATTTTTATTTCACTTATTATTCTAATTATATATATTGATTTCGACATTGAGATTTTTTATTTTTTATTTAATGTATTTTATCTACCATTTTGTCTCTTAGCATTATTTTTCATTGATTTTCACTTCTTATTTTTTTCTTTTGACATATAAGATCTCATTTTTCCTCTAAATTTTGACTCTTTTAATTTTTGATGGATTTATTTTTCCATAAAATAATTTTTCTAATGTTATTTTTATTTTTTACTTTGGATTCCTTTTTTCTTGTTCTAAATTTTCTCCTAGTTTTTTTCCCTTACATTCAAGTATTATATTTTTTTCATATACTCTCAATTATGATTATACATATTTCTTATACCATACCTCTACCAGATTAACTTCAAACATAGTTATTCATTTACCCTATTCCATTTCATACCAAATGCCTTAAGATTTACCTTGTTCATGTACTACTGTTTAATTTTCTTTGGGTCAGTTTTTTATTTTTATTATTATGTTTGACTAATAAATTTATTCTTCTACATTAGATCCACTTTTCTGCTTCTCCATCAGAATTTTAAATTTTTCATAAAACTTTACCTTCAATATTTTAATCTATTTTACTTTTAATTTTAACCATTTGATGTATGGTTTTATAAAATTAAATCTAATGAAAACCTTTTTTTATATTCTGACCACATCGAATGTCAAATTTATATACCTTCTATTACTACATGGTATAATATATCTAATTTATATGTGGTAAGTTCAATATGTGAACAAAACTAAATATCTATGTGTTTTGATTTCATGAAAATTTGAGGTCTTCTATTAGGTCAGACCCATTGACACTTGTTTTTTTGACATTTAAATCAATAAAAAAACTTATTGTCACTTAAAGGAAAACATAAGATCAAATGTCATGTGATCTATTCCTACATTTCAGAAATTAATTGATGGTAGTTTTCCTCTAAATTTATAATAGTAAATAGTCATATTCCTGTTATTTCATGGAAATATAATGTCATTTGTTTATTTTTGAACCACGAACACTATTTTTTTCCTAAGAAAATAAAAGTACATATTGGGTAATTCTGAGAAATCCACATGTTTGATAGACATATAGTTTATTACTACATGCCAAAAATTAAATGATTTTTTTGTCTATTGATTTAATTAATCTCTATGGTCATTTCGACTATATAGAATATTTTTTTATCATTTTTGATTTAATACAACTTTAATGATTGTTCTATCCACACATGTCATTAGAATGACGAGAAATATATTTGAAAATGTCACATATTAAACGGTGTTTTTCTCGTGATTTCATGAAAATAAAAATTATTTTTCTAGTTCATGAACTTTGGAACCATGTTTTTGAAGACTTATAGGTAAAAAAGTTTTTCATAATAATTTTCATTTTATTTCAGGATAATATATCATGATTTAATGAATAAAATTTAATTATTTTGAGGGAAAGACATATGGAATTCACATGTAGTCTCTATAAACATGCCAAAAATTAAATTGAGGTCATTATCCTATGATTTCAAGGAATTCCAATGTTATTTTCTATGTTTTGAATCATTGATGCACATTTTAAAATATATTTAAATATAATAGAACAAATTTTTTATTAAGACCTCACTTCATTTCGGATTGATGTGAGTTCTATCCTCACATATCAAAAATATATCATTGATTATTGTCTTATGATTTCATAAAAATTCAAGGTTGTTTTTTTACTCGTTGGTACAATTTTTTTCTTAAATCTATAAAAATCAATTTTGGTTATTTCAAGAAAATATACAATATATTAATGTGTGTTATATTAATACCTAAAAAAAATTAAAAAATGATTATTTTCTTATGATTTAATGATAATTGTAGGTACATTTAGGTTTTAACCCTTTGAAAAAAAATTAAATGGATTTTAAAAATAAAATAGATTTTTTTAGTCATTTTATCCACACTTTATGAACCACACATCATATTAAAATAAATACAATTCAGACATATAATGGCCCAGATAGTGACTCATTAAAGAGTTTTCCAAAAACTCGGTTCCATCAAAGGGTTCCACCGAAATGGTGGCACCAGTCATGGAGGCACCATAATGGTGGAACCGGTCATGATCACCCACCGAAACAGTGGCACCGGAAACGGTGTTCCACCAAACCGGTGGTATCGTTACAGTGGAACCGTGATGGTGGTGATGTGACAGTGGCACCGTACCGGTCACAACCCTAAATGGTGGCACCATGATGATGTCACTTTGATGGTGGCACGATGATGGTGGCACCCTAACAGTCTCACCATCACAGTCTCACACTGAAATGGTGGAACCGCTAATGGTGGCACCGTGACCGTGACACCGTTATGGTGTCCCACCAAATGGTGTCCCACCCTTTTTTCTTTTTCTAGTTTCTAACTTTTTCAGATCCCATAACATATCTTTTGATGTAGAAGTGTTTTAATACCCATTTCAAATCCATTAAATTCCTATAACTGATATCTGAAATTCCCCATGATCTGGGCGACCCTTAACTTACAAAAATGTGTGGATTTTTCCTCAATGTCACACCTTTTTTTGTAAATTCTAGTTCCTCCCCTGTAACGTGTTTCCTTCTATTTAAAAGAAACCCTTTAAGTAATATTCATTATGACCACCTATCTGATGAGAATTATTAAATAACAATTAATTCCATCGTTGGTAACCACCCAACCATGTGGAGAATCCATGATCCTCCTTTAAAGCAGTTGAAGATTTCATATCTTGTAACTCCAAGATCATGCCTATTATCACACAAGGATTAATTCTTCTTCTTGGAAGGTTTATTTTGCTTTTTGTTTTTCATTTGGAGCCCCTTTACTGAGGCTAGTGTGGTGCCTATGCTGGAGCCTTTCCTTCTCACTATTGGAGTCCTCATAGTTCTTCCCCATCAAGTTGTGCATCACTTGTTCATGGCTTGTGGAGAAAGACTTTGGTCATTGATCATCCAAGTCGGGTTTTTTCCTTCATCTCCCTTTGCTGTGAATCATGCGGGGTGGGTATGATAATGTTTCCTTTGGGGATAGATGAAACAAAACCTTAACGAAGATAATAAATGGGTTTTAATGAATTAATGGGTGTGCTTTATGATGTTTTTTTACTCTTTTACCCTTTATTATATGTTGTGAATTTTATGGTATTATGTCCACTGAAAATCGTGGTCGTTAGTGGTCCTTTCTTGCGCATTAATGAACCTCTTTTTTGGGGTAATTTTGTGATTAAATGTATGTAACATGGAAATTGTATAATCACATGAACTGGGGTGATTAAATACATTCCCAATGAATAATAATCCTTGTGTGATCACACCGGTTAACCAAACGAAGATAAGGAGCTTGATGAATGGAGTGTTTGAATCTGGAAACTCCCTTGCTCTATATTGTTAATATGTGTATTTGTTCTGACTGATACTTCTAGGGTGACGTGGATGGGGATGGGATGCCCTATTGTGCAGTTGATGGTTTGTGGGTCTGAGCCATGTGTGGTCGTATGTTGGGGATTTTTTTGGTTCCAAAACATCAAGGGATCGAACAGTTCTCGTTTTTTGTTTTGATTATACAAGAGATCCGGGTGTGAATGCTTAATATGAATCTTGGATATTTCTCCTTCCTTCGATTGTGGCTATAACTAGTAGTTTTGTGGTAGTGGATAATTATTTAAATTGGATCACTATAATTTGATAACAAGAATAGGTTCAATGGGGAATTTTTTTTTCTGGGAATGAGTTGTGACTTGGTTGTCGCTTTTGTTCTCTTTTATGAATGAATAGTAACGAGGGTGTTTTTGTATGGGTTAGTTTTGGAACCCCTAGGTTGAAATAAGTGATTGTTTACATATATTTATAATCTAGTTAATATATTTCTTATTTACTCCCCACCAAAGTTGAGCACCTCGTGCCGAACACCAACATTTCTTGGGGTAGGGTGTTTTTTCCAATACTCCTATGTGTGTCTGGTTATTAACTCCTTTTCTGCTCTCTTTCCCTTGTATCCCAAGACTCTTTGAGAATGTTGTGACGACCTGAGTCCATTATTTACCAATATTCTTATTGTACGGTAAGTTTTGGTAGTTGGACCAGCTGTGTGTGGGAAGGTTGTTTCCCAAGAGTCTTCGGGATGAGGGCCAGGTGTCTTCATGCGTGACGATAGCTGTTATGGCCTAGGTGTTTGTGGGCATGGTTACATGTGGTTGTTGTGGCCTAGGTGTTTTCAAGAGGGATGTGTGGTTGTGATAGCCCAGGTGTGTGTAGGTGGGGTATTGCAGTGGGAAAGTGGTGAGAATGGAGGGGGTGGTTTGACGCGTGGGATGTCTTCAATAACCAGTGGGAAAGTGGTGCAGGGTACCACAAAGTCGATGTGTTGTTACTATTACATTAATTGACTTTCATTATTTGGGGTGTGTTCATTGGTGAGGATTGGGTGGATAGTTTCATTTCTACGTTCTTGTTTTATCTATTTTTCTCATGGGGCATTAGAATGCCTCTCCCACTTGTGCACGAGAGCTTTTGGTTTTCCCAATTGAGTATACCTGTATACTCACCCAACATATATAAAACTGCTTTCAGGATTCCATGAGGACATAAAGGACCATGCAAGACCCTATTAGCTCAGACGTTGGGACCATTTACATGGCTACTTTTATTTTCTTTTGGTACATCTCTTTGATGTTTTCTTTTACATTATAGAAATTATTTTTGGATCATGCATAAGGGAATGGATTGTTTTTCTTTACTTTACATCCAGTATTGGTGTTGTTGGGATTCACTATCTTATCACACGTTCCTACTAAATGAAAAAGAAAATGACTTAAATATTATGTCTTATTCTATACCCTTGGTTCTACTCACCAATTTAGGGCCTATTGAAGGTGAGACTCGGGGGTCATTATCTCTCCTTCAACATGAGGAAGGAAGGGTCTAGAAATTTTCTATCCCTTCCCTCATATTGGAGAAGGCTGGTCATGAAAGAATGGTAATAGAGGTGATGGTTGAGAGATAAGATGGAGTTCAGAGTTTTTCATAGTGATTATTTTGTGGGAAGGTAGGTAAACAGTGTTAAGAAATCTTGGAATGTGAAATTTTCCAAGGAAGACTGGATAGGACAAGGGATTTTAGCCCCCCCCCCATGATCTGATGTAAGGACTCTGGACCTACTAAATGAACAAGTGAGGCTACACTAACTGCAAGGTAGAAAACCTATGGAAGGTTCATGTATCATAATGACATATGTTTTATTGTGTCTTGGGTAATTTGGGGATTTAAAATAAATAAAATGTTAGGAAAATTTAAAACTAAATCTTTTACACTACTCTGACTTAGGAATTCCTTATTTACATTGTAGCTATGGAACCCCTTGGGAGACCACGTGTAGTGTGGGAGATATAGGCCCATGAGTTTGATTTACTCAATCAATAGAGGGATGATAAAGAAGAGGAGGATGACTAGTGGAATAAGATAATTCATGCCTTTCAGTAAAATAACCTCATGAACTATGAGGGTAGCATCTCAGACATGGAGATACAGAGCTATCTTGAGGATATAGTGATATATTTTAGCTCGATCTGGGCTCCAACATAGTACCAAGGTCTTCTGGCTATAAGCCAGGAATGGGGAGTAGTGCATCTGGGTTGGACAATTTATTGTGGGGCGAAGAGGGAGGATGAGGTTTCGTGGACTGACATTGAGAGGGAGTTCTGGGTGGAATTCCTCTCTTCCACGATGAAGGTGGAGAAGATGAAGGAGTTAATATCCCTTATGTAGGGGAGCATGATAGTGAGGGACATGGGGATCAAGTTCAATGATCTCCTTTGCTTTTCCCCCAACCACTTCCCAGATGAGGATTTTGAGGTGAGATTTTTAGACGAGGCACTCCGACATTCACTTCAGTATGATGTTACTCCCTTCAATCTACCACTAGAAATGGAGGTCTAGAAGAATGTTGAAGTGGAGAAGAGGATTAAAATTCTTGGAGGTGTGCTGTGAGAGGGATCTAGATGGGATATTAAAGGGTAAATCTATCAGCATCATTCCTCCAGCATCAGGACCTTCTAGGTTTCTGCAAGTGGGGAACATGCCCCCGCTGTTCCAATTCTGATCTCCCTGTCTTTGACACTTATTTTCAGGCCCAGGACCAAGATGATTCATCTATGTAAATGGAGGGAATATTCAGAATCAGTGCCCAGGATATGTATAGTATAGTGGGAATGGGAAGGTTCAGCTACCACCTCAGTAGTAGCAGTTTCAAACAAGGCCCTTTCAGCAGCAGCAGTAGGGACAGCGAGCTCCAACTCCTCTAAGAGTAGACATTGCTGGAAGAGGCCGACCTCATGGAGCACTCAATGACCTTGACTAGGGCTTGGTCAGGGAGGTGGCTGATATCCGAGGGGAAGAGGATCAATAAGTTGGTTGTTTCATGCCACAGAGGTAGCATTTCTAGCGGGTCCATAGGTCATCCGAGGTGCGATCAACTTGTTTATCACCCTTTATTATGCCTTGTTTGATTCAGGAGATTTCCACTCCTTTGTTGAATACAGTCTAGCCCAGGCTTTGGGTCTTGATGCCGAGAGACTTTTCATGCCCTTGGTTTTGAGTACGCAAGTCGGAGGTCAGACCTGCTTGTATCATGTCTTCTGGGGATGTTGACAGATGTTGGGACCACATCAATCCTGTGGGGACCTTCTTTTGCTATAGATGTAGCTGTATGATGTCATTTTAGGCATCGACTAGATGTTCTCTATGTGTTTCATTATCGAATGCTTCTGAAGATGGGTTGTATTTTCATATATGGGTGGAAAACGTGTTACTTTTTTGGAGAGTGAAGTTTCCAAGATGGAAATTGGAGATTGGATCCCCTTATTTCCTTATTAACTGAGATGTTAGTAGAGTCAGAAGATATAGAGATATTGGAATTCCCGAATATTGTTATTGATTTCATGGACATCCCCCATGAAGAGCTAGTGAATCTACCCCTCGATGTGATGTTTATTCTGGGATAGAATTTCAACCCGGTGCCCATACAATTCCGATAGATCTCTATCAGATGGTGTGTTGTAACTTGACGGAGTTACAGATTCAGATTGACAATCTGATGATAGAGGGTTTTGGCTGACAAAGTGTGTCATGTTGGGGTGCTCTGGTATTGTTCGCAAAGAAGGAAAATGGTCACCTCATGTTGTGTATAGGCTACTGGAGACTAATCCCAGTTTCGGTCAAGAACTGTTACCCCCTCCCTAGGATCGACGAATTTTTTGATCAGTTATATGGGGAATGATGGTTCCCCAAGATCAACCAGTAGTCAGGATATCACCAGTTGAGGGAGAAGGAGGGTGACATCTCGAAGAATGACTTCATGTGAAGATATGGGTACTTTTAGTTCGTAGTATTGTTGTTCGGCATTATGAACGCACCCGCGGTGTTCATGGGGATCATGAACTCTATTTTATGGGAATATCTAGACAGGTTTGTGGTCATGTTTATTGATGACATCCATATCTACTCAAGATTAGATGAGGATCATGCTGATAATCTGAGAATAGTTTTAGGGGACCTCTGACAGAACCATCTCTACAGGAAGTTGTCCAAGTGAAAGTTCTAGACAAGAGAGGTGTGCCTCATTGGACACGTTGTGTCTGAGGATGGAATAGTGGTTGATCTGTCAATGGTTTAAGCGATTGTTTCTTGGGAAGCACCCTAGAATGTGATAGATATTCATAGTTTCTTGAATATAGTGGGTTACTACTAGAGATTCGTACCCAAATTCTCTCTAGTTGCATCACCATTGAGGGCATTCACTAAGAAAGGAAAAAAATTTATATGGAGTGAGCAGTTCCAGGAATCCTTCTGTTATCTGAAGGGTAAATTGGCCAGTGCCCCAGTGCTGAGGATGCCAGTAGAAGGGGTGATGTTTGAGGTTTTCGGTGATGCTTTAGGCCAATGCTTGGGGTGTGTGATGATGAAACAACATGGGTGATCTCTTATGGGTCAAGGCAGTTACTTCCCTATGAGTGTAATTATGAAACCCATGACTTGGAGCTTGCAGTAGTCATGTTCGCTATAAATTTTTGGCTTCATTACCTCATCAGGGAGCGCTTCATGGTCTTCACCGATCATAAGAGATTGAGGTATATCTTATCCTAGTGGGACTTGAACTTGCGACAGTGGAGGTGGATGGAGATTATTCAGGACTACAACTTCAAAAATTTCCCACACAATAGGAAATTGGAATGTGGTGGCCGATTATTTTTAGAAAAAAGTCACATAATTATGTGTTTTGAGAAACAGTAGATGCTTGGAATGTGATGGAGGAGTTAGATTCCCTACAATTAGATGCAAGGGTGGATGATGGTATAGTTTGTCTATTTTATATGACAGTGCAGTACCCTATATTGCATCAGGTGGATGAGTCTCAGTGGGGGGACATGGAGACTGAAGTGACATGCGATCATGTTAGCCAGGGCAATGCTCTAGAAGGATGGTCAGAAGATGGCCAGAATTAGATGTTGTTTCATGGAATGTAGTTCATTCGGGTGGAAATGCATAGGAGAGTTCTTATGGATTTCCAAAAATCACTCATGGTGGTGCACCAAGGTGTTTTCAATATGTATAAGGGTTTAAGGAGTCAGTTTTGGTGGCCTGGTGTGTAGCCGGAAGTGGAAGAGTTTGTCACAATGTTCCCTGTGTGACATCTGGTGAAGGATGAAAACCACATCCCAAGTTGTCTGTTACAACCATTAGATGTCCCCGAGTGGAAGTGGGATGACATCTCAATGGATTTCATCAAAGGGCTACCCATAATTCAAGGGGTTTCAATGCTATCTGGTTAGTGGTGGACCGGTGGACGAATTCATCCCACGTCCTAGAAATAAAGTTGTCGAGTGCGGTGGATGCCTTAGCATAGAGGTATGTGGACAATATGGTGTGGTTTCATGGAGATCCAATATCCATAGTCTCAGATCGGGATACATGTTTTACCTGATGAGTCTATTAAGGATTTCAACATGCTTATGGATTCTATCTGTGCCTTAGAACTACTTTCCACCCCCATATTGATGGGAAGACAGAGCGGACCATCCAAACATTGGAGGAAATGCTACGGACATGTGTTTTGGCCTTTAGGGGATCGTGGGTGTGACAATTCCTCTGCTATATTTTTTTAAATACAATATCTATCAATCCACAATTGGAATGGCTCCATTTGAAGCCTTGTATGGGAGAATGTGTCGCTCAACCGTGTGCTGGATAGTGGCTGGGGAAGTAGGTGTTCCTGGCCCGGAGGTGGTGCAGAGAACGACGAAGTATTTTTGGATTATACGGGAGAGGATGAAGGTGGATCATGACTGGAAGAAGTCGTATGCCAATCATAGGAGGAGACCCTTGGAGTTACAGGTTAGGGACCACATGATCTTGAAGGTCTCCCCTCGGCGTTGGATATAAAGGTTTGACAGGGGAAGTAATCTTTCTCCCAGGTTCATCGGACCCTTCATGGTGTTGTGGCAAGTCAGAGAAGTGGCTTATCACCGGGCGCTACCACCACCGCTACTGAGGGTGTACGCCATCTTCCATATGTCTCAACATCATTGATATCTTCATGATGATTCACACGTCCTCGATCAGGGGGAGATGGATGTTGAGGATGACAAGATGTTTGTAGAGATACCACTGTGGATATTGGATTATAACGAAAGGGTGCTTTATGGATGAAACTTTACCTTGGTTCGTGTGATATAAAGGAATGATGGCCTCTAGGAGAGTACTTGGGAATGGGAGGCACATATGTGCACCCAGTACCTAGAGCTGTTTCGAGTATTGTTATGTTTTATTTTTAACAATTTTTTGGTTTGCTGCTTGAACTTTGTAACTATGGAATGGATTGTTTCCCTTTTTCCATGAATGAATGTGAAGACTCCAGACTATGGGGAGGGGAAGAAATTATCCCTAATCGAGTTTCATTAAGGTGGATGTGATTAAACCCATCTAGAAGAGTCAGTGCCACCCAAAGCATATAGTATATTGTCATGGGGAAAAGAACTCCCTAATCCATATGACTGGATGGTATGACCTTTACATGTTTTTGTGGTTTATTAAGGGAGATGTGTTCTGAGATATCGAGATGGTTTACTCTTGATAGGTATCGTTGGAGGTGGTTGTTCGGACCCCTCTCTTTTCATTGGGTCTAGTTTTGATTCTCAATGGAGAGAATTGTTAGTGAGGTATCTCATGTAATGGACCAAACAACTACTCATTAAGGAGTTTTCCAAAAACTAGGCTCTATCAAATGGTTCCACCAAAATGGTCGCACTAGTCATGGCATCGCCATAACGGTGGCACCGGTCATAATAGCACTGTAATGATGGCATCGATCACGGTCGCACACTGAAATGGATGAATAGTTATAGTGGCAACATCACGATCACACACCGAAGTGGTGTCACCATAATAGTCACACCATCACTGTCGCACATCGAAAAGGTGGCACCGTGACCGTGGAATCAATACGTTATCTCACCAACTGGTGTCCCACCCTTTGTTCTTTTTCCAGTTTCCGACATTTTCCACACTCATAACATATCTTTTGACGTATAAGTGTTTTAATACACCTTTCATAGACATTAAAATCTCATAAATGATATCTAGAATTCCCCAAGAGTTGGGAGACCATTGACTTACCAAAATGTGTGTCTTTTTCCTCATTGTCACTCCCTTTTCCCATACCTTACGGTTCTTCCCCTATACATGTTTCCTTATGTTTAAAGGAAACCACATAACTCAAATCCAATACGGCCACCTCTACTATGAGAATTATTAAATAACAATTAATTGAAACATTTTTTACCACCCAACTGTGTGGAGAAGCCACTCTCCACCTTTAATGCAGTTCAAAAATACAAATCCAGAAACTCTAGGATCTCACGTATTATCACACTGGGATTCTTTTTTCTTTCTTGGCTGGTCTCTTTTCTCTTACATGGTGCATTCGGAGTCCCCCTTCCGAGGATAGTGGCGCACCTATTCAGTAGCCTTTCCTGATCACTCTTGGAGACCTTAGAGTTCCTCCCCTATAAGTCTTGAACCCATGTTATTGGCATGTGGAGAAAAAATTCTATTGTTGATCATCCAACTAGGTTTTTCCTTAGTATCTCTTTACTCTGCATCATGAGGGGTGGGTATGATAATGTTTCCTTCATAGAAGGATGAATACAATCCTTAAAGAAGATAATAAATTGTTTTTGAAGAATGAATGGTTTGTGTTTGATGATGTTTCTATACTCTTTTACCCTTGATTATATGTTTTGAATTTTATGGTCTTATGTCCACTGAAAATCATGGTCGTTGGTGGTCCTTTTTTGTGCACTAATGAACCTCTGTTTGCTAGATGATTCTGTGATTTATTGGATGTAACATGAAAACAATTTAATCAACTAAACATGGTTGATTAAATTTATTCCCAATGAATAAGAATCCTTGTGTTGTCACACTGGTTATCCAAATAGAAAAAAGGAACTTAATGAATGGTGCGTCTGAATCTTGAAACTCACTTTCTCTATCTTGGTAAAATGTGTGGTTGTTCTTCTTGATTCTTGTGGGGTGACGTGGATGGGGATGGGATCTCCTATTGTGTAGTCGTTGGTTTGTGGGCCTGTGGCCATGTGGGTTTTTATGTTGGGGGTTGGTTTGGTTCTAGTAATTTTAGTGATATCACTCATCTCTTTTGTTTTTTTGACTTTACAAGAGAACCTGGTGTGAATTCTTAATTTTCTGCTTGGCTGTTTTTCCTTCCTTATCTTGTGGATATGCATGTTAGTTACCTGGTAATGGAGAATTATTTAACTGGGATCACTTGAATTTGATAAAAAGAACTAGTTCAACGGGGAATTGTTTTTCGGGAATGAGTTGTGACTTGGTTGTGACTTTTGTTTCACTTTTATTAATGAATAGTAATGATGGTGTTTGTATATGGGATGGTTTTCAAACACCTAGTTTGGGATGAGTGCTTGTTTACCAATATGTATAATTTAGTTCCTATGTTTCTTATTCGTTCCCCACCCATGTTGACCACTTCTTGCCGAACACCCCCATTTCATTGGGGAGGGTGTTTTTTCCAACACTCTTATGAGTATCTGGTTATTAGAACCTTTTCTGCTCCCTTTATCGAGTACCCCGAGACTCTTCTGGAAGGTTGTGATGGCCTAAGGTATATTATATCCCAATATTCTATGACCATTGTACATTGTGGTAGTTGGAACAGGTGTGTGAGGGCAGGTTGTATCCCAAGTGTCGTCAAGATAAGGCCCATGTTTCTTCGGGCTTTACGGCCGTTGTTCTAGCCCAGGTGTCTGCAGTAGTGGTTACTTGAGGTTGTTGTGGCCCAAGTGTTTGCAGGCGGGACGTTTGGTTATGGTAGCCCAGTTGTGTGTGGGAGAGTTATGGTAGTGAGACTATGGTGAGAATGATTGGTAGGTTTGACATGTGGTATGTCTTCAATAACTAGTGGGAAAGTGATGTGGGTTACCCAATGATTGATGTGTTATTACTATTACATTACTTGAATTTTGTTATTTGGGGAGTGTACCTTGGTGAGGTTTGGGTGGATAGTTTACTTTATAGGTGCTTTGTTATCTCTTTTTCTTAGGGGGAATTAGAATTCCTCCCCCACATGTGCCTGAGAACTTTTGGTTTTCCCTACTGAGTATACCTGTATACATACCCTACATATATAAAACTGCTTTTAGGTTTCCAAGAGGACATTAAGGATTTTTCTGGACCCTATTAGCATGGAAGCTGGGACTATTGACATTGCTACTTTTTTTTGTACTTCCCTTTGATGTTTTCTTGTACCTTATAGGACTTGTTTTTGGAGCATACATATGGGAATGGATTATTTTGGATTTACATTACTTCCTGTGTTGGTGTTGTTGGGTTTCACTATCTTATCTTTTGATCCCACTAAATGAAATGGGTAATGCCTTCAATATTACGTGTGATTATATACCCTTGGTGCTTGTCACCACTCGAGGGCCTATTGATGGAGGGACTTGGGGGTTCATTATCTCTCCTTCAACTGGAAGAAGGAAGGTTCTAGAGATTTTATGTCCCTTCCCTCATCTTGGTGAAGGTTTTTCATGACAAGACATGTCAAATATTGATAAATGATCATTATATAATGATTTCATGACAATTCAGGGTTGTTTTCATGTTTTTATCCACTGGTGCATGCTTTTAAAATTTTCAATCATTATTTTTTTCTTTTAATGAAAACGTGATGTTGGAATGATGTGTGTTCTTTTACTACATGTCACAAATTTAACAAATGTCATTTTTCTACAATTTAAAAATAATTCAAGTCAATTTTTTTTGTCTTAAACATTTAATGCAAGATTTTTAAGACTCTTAAATCTAATAATATTTCATTTTTATTCATTATGACTGTACTATAAGATAAATTGAATTTAAATCAATGTCTAAATAAATAAAAGAAAAAATTGGATTTCATTGATATTTAAGGTTATTTTCTAGAGTTTTAAAATTGGATGAATGTTTTGAAATACATTTAAATCATATAAAATACTTTTTGTTCATTTAGACTCCTCAATATGTCATATTGAAAAGTGGTGTATTCATAGAAAGTTAATAATAAACAGAAGATCATTTTTATATGATTTTATTAAAATCTAAGGCTGTTTTCTAGTTTGTATTCTTTTAACATATATTTTTTACTTTTAAATAAATAAAAATGAACTCTTAATAATTATAAGAAAAATATTAGTCCAATTGTCATAAAAACTACCCCTAAATGTTAAAAATTAAACTATGAGTATGACTATTAATTGATCTAATTCCATATATAAAAATTGAATGATAGTAAAATTCTATTTATTTTCTGATAATATAAGGGAATTGGTTTGGTTTTTACCCATTGATACAACTTTTTATTGATTATTAAATCAAATAAATGTTTTTATTCACTCCGACCACTAATCATTTAAGTAAATTCTATTCATAAATGTCACAAATTAATCAATGATAACCATAATATAACATTAATAATTATCTGAGTTCCTATAAATATTTTAATTTTTGACTGATGTTTTTGACCTTTTAATCTATAAAAAGGCACATTTGGTTATTTCAAGAAAACCAAAAATCTGATTGATGTCTATTTTAATTCTACATGTATCAAATTAAGAAACATTTTTCATATAAATTTATGTAAATCCATGTTTACTAATTGGTTTTGACCATATAACCTATTTTGAATAATCTTTTTTATTGTTTTACATTATATTATACCATTTTTACCAAACAGTTCATGAAAATGAAATTTGGTCTATTTTTACGAGCTGGGGATTAAATATTTGTCATTTTATTGTTATTTTACATAAATTCGAGCTTATTGACTAGGTTATGATCCTTTGATTCATCTTTTTTTAAAAAAATTAATTCTTTTGAATCAAAATTTTTGATAGTTTAAACTCACTAAACATTGAATTGAAGAGTTTTTTATTTATACAATTAAATAATTATTTAAAAAAATACTATGATTTCATGAAAACTATAGATTTTTTTATTGGTTTGGACTATTTGACCCATATTATTTGATATTGAATCCAAAAAACACACATTTGTTCATTCATAGAAAACTATGTGTATAATACACATTTTATCAATTCTTACATAAAAACGTATAAATGTAGTCATTTCCATATGATTTCTTAATAATTTGAGGTCGTTAGCGAGGTATTAACATTTTGAAACATGATTTATTCACTTTTTAACCTTTAAAATGAATGTTTTCTTATTATAATCTCATTTAATATCATAATGAAATGTTTCTATTCCAGAATATCATAAAATATTCAGCAATAATTTTCAAATGATCAGAAATTGTTTTTTTTCTCAGTTTTCTCCTTTTCGATGAAATTTTTTTAATTTTAAATGTTTAAAAAATAGATTTATGGACAATCCAAGGAAACCACATGTAATATTAATGTGTATTCAATTAAAACATGATATAAATTAAGCAGAGGTATTTCTCCAATTATTTCATGAAAATATATGTCTACTTGTTAGGTTTTTACACTTTGATGATTAGTTTAAAAGAAACAAATCTAGCGAAATTTTATTTTTTGTCACTCTTAACACATCATATGTTATACTAATATGTGGTATACTTTCACATTTCACAAACTAAAAATCTATCCTTATTTAATTATTTCATAAAAACTTGTGTTTTTTTCTATTGTTTAGCAATCTGATAATTTTTTTGGATTAATTTAAATAGAGGTTATCCCGCTTCAGACTAATAGGATGCCTAGAATTTTTCATTTATATCTATTTTTTTATTTTGAATATAGATTATTTGGAATTATTATACAATATTATTATTATAATATTAAATATTTTATCCATTAGTTTTAAAAAAATTATTTTCTTAATGAAAATTTTAAATTATAAATATTGGTATTGATGTCAATTTTATTAAAACAATTGAAAATTTTCAGAACCACCACTAGAAAAATCCATTTGAGGTCCACTATGATAAACATCAGATATATATATTATAGGTTAAATTCTAAATAAGTTTTTGAATGGTTATTTTCAACCCCCCACCAACTGAGACCACTAGGCGTCTATTAACAACTGTTGGTGACCACATTTTTCCACTAAAAACATCAATTTTATACCAGTAAAAAATTTGATATTCATAAACTCTATAAAATCTAATTGATGAAACCTAAAATTTATGATGAAATTAATTTTTTTAAAATAATTATTTATCTATATATGGTTATAAATATATTGTTTTGTGAAATTATGATTAACAGTTTGTGAATCACACAGAGGTTTGATTTATTTATACATGTCTCAAATTATACGGTGGTTATATTCCTATGATTTCACAACAATATAAGTTCATTGGATAGTTTTGGACCCTTTTAATCATGTTCATAAAGATAGTTGAATCTAATAATTAAATCTCATTCATTCCAAACTGCACTATATTGATGTGCATTCTATTCATAATTTGTATTAATTAATCAATTACTATTTCCCAATTATTTCAATAAAATCCATGCTAGTGTTTAATTATGGACTTTTGAATCTTTTTTTTGTATTTTAAAAAATATAAAAATACACTTATGGAATTTATGATAATGTCACATGTTATATACGGTCCAGTTTCTTATAACAAATTAAAAATGCGGCTGTATGTAGAGGTTTTCATGAAAATATGAGGTTCTCTGATATGATTTTATCATATAACCAATTTTTTATAATTTTTTTCTATAAAACTTATTATTTGATCATTTTTACCATAAATTAAATCAAAATTTTATACAGTTCACTCATACATTTATAAATTAAATACTGTTTTTTCCTATGATTTCGGGATAATCTGAGGTCATTTACTGGCTTTTAAACCTATGATACATATTTTTTAAAAACATTAATAACATTCTAAAATGATTTTTTTCATTAATATATGCTTAAAAAATTGTATGGATGTGGTTTTTTATTCAATTTGTTTTTTCATTAGTTAGGTTTTGAGACATTGACATGGGTTTTTTTATTTTTAAATCCATTAAAATTAATTTTTTCAATTCTAGAAAAATAATTATTTAATTTATGTATTCTCTATTAAAATTCATCCAAAATTAAATGGTGGTGTTTTGAAATAAATTTCTCTATAATTTGAGATCATTTTCTATGTTTTAACACATTGATGCATGTTTTTAAAAGGATTAAGTATGTTAAAACTATTTTCAGTAATTTTAATCATAACAGACATCATATTGATATTTCAACATTTCATACATGTAAGAAATTAATAAAAGATCATTTTCCAATTCTTTCATGACAATATGGATTCATTTTATAGGTATTGATGATTTTATGATAAATCAAGAAAGACACACTTTTTGTAATTATATGAAAACCAGATGATGATCTAATTCACTATCTATTCATATATATCAAAAATTAAATAGTGGATGTTTTATTATGATTTCATAAAAATACATTATAATTTAGTGAATTATAATCATCTGAACTATGTTTTTATGTAAAGGTAAATATAGTAAAATAAATCGCATTCATTTTAGCCATAACACATGATAATTTAAGAAATGGATTTTATTATATCACCCAAATAATTCATTGATAATTTTATAATTATTTTAATTAAATTAAAGGTTTTTTTCTTGGGATTTAACCATTGAAAAAAATGTCTTTTAAATAAATGACAAACTTTTTTCATTTCATTAAAAACATATGTAGGATTGACATGTGATCAACTCCTTCATGTCAAAAATTCACAATGGTTTTTTTCAATTATTTCCTAAAAATAATGTTCTTTATTTAGATTTTGATCATATAACATATTTGTACTCATTTTTATGATATAAATTTTTTTTAATCATTATCACTAAAATATAGATCATAGTGACTTTCAGTCTACCCTTCCATTTTACAAGATAACTGGTGATGGTTTTTTGTGATTTCACAAAATTCCGATGTAATTTTTTAGGACATTACTCATTGAAGAATTTTTTTAAACTCTTTTAAGTCCTAAAAAATTAAATTTTGATTATTATAAACTCAACATATGTTAGTCTGATTAGGGTTAAATTCCTACATGTTATAATGTATTGAAAAATATTTTTGTAGTTATTCTATGATAATATAATATTTTTTTCTAGGTTTTGACCATTTTTATTTTCATTACTTTTTTAGGTACTCTTTATGACTTCTTGTTTCAGTCACTTTTCATTATCTTATTGCTTTTTCGAATATGACCATGTTTTTTTGTTATGTTTATATTTATAAAATTAACTTATATATTTTCTTCATAATTTAAAAATACTTTTTTCCAACCATGGACTACAACGTTGTTAGGAATCGAGATTATTGATTCTATTTTTAATTTATATTGAAATATTAAATATGGAATCTTTACTACTTCATATTTTACAATTAATCTTTTCTTTTAACATTATCATCCTTTTTATTTTGGTTTTTTATTTTGGTTTTGATATTTTATGTTTCAATTATTTCCATTTCCTTTGAATTAATTTATTAGATGGTTTATATGATTTTTGGATTAGGATTAACCTCCACCTATCCTTATATTTAATGGGTTTTCATCAGATTCTTCGAGCATCTACCATTAACATGTGATTCTTCATTATTTTCATTTTATACCTTTTCTTTTGACATCTTTCTTCTTCTTCACCTTTTTTATTTTTGGCTTTTAATTTATATACTTATCTTTTAATTCTAATTTTCATTTATTTTGTATTTATTCACCTTTTTTATTTTTTTAATGTTGGTTTTAATTTTTGTTTCTTATATTTTTTATTTAATTTTTTTTAATTTACTTTTAGTTGTCATAAATTTTTCATTATTCCTATTTCTAATTCTTATTTTGTATTATGTGTTCACTCTTCTAGATTGACTATAAATTCTGGGTCTTTATTCCTCCTCTAGAATTATTACACCTAATAACTTCATCATTTCATTGTTCTTGTACATATATTTTCTTTTTTTTTGTGTATTTATTTTATTTTCTTTTTTTAATATCTAACCAACAAAAATCTATATTGTATGATTTGATTTTCATTTTAAAAATTAATTTTTTCTCTTCTTTTTCAATCCCTTTATTACATTCTAAAACCTCTTTATTTTTATTGATTTTAGATTATTACTTATCTTTTACTTCCAAATTTTCCATTACTATAACATTAAATCATCATATTTATATTTCAAATTTTATGTCTTTCTATATTAGTGAATGGAAGTTTTATTTAGGAAATATATTTTTTGACTTTTACTTTTTTCAAACATTATCTTATGTTATTTTTTTTTATAAATTTAATTTTGAATAATTTGGGATTTTTTAATGTCCTCACCTTACATTTTTCTATTGTTTCAGTGTCTTCATTGATTTCCCCTTCCACATCCACTTATTCATTCAGTATTTTCTTATTTCATCTTGACTTACTCCTGATATAGCTTTTGAAACTGCATTTTTAACAATTTCATATTACTCTTGTACAAATTTATATGATTTTTTAATTTTATTCCAACTCTTAATTATTTATTCAACTTGTTTCCTTCTAAATAATAAAATTTTTCCCATATAATTCATATTATAATAAATTTATTTCTATTTCTATTTCAATTTTTGTGAATTGTGTTTTTTATTTCATTAATTGTTTTCATTTTATTTTTACATCAATGTTTTTTTCTTTTTATCAATAAGGTCATGATATGTAAATTATCTCCTAAAAAGAATAAATATTTTTGGTGATTGTGGAAATTTTATTAAAATCATAGAAATTTAATTTAATAAAATTTATTTACTTTAATAATTACCTATACAATGAATAATGAATGTCAATAAAATAATGAAAATGTGATAAAAATAAGATATCATATTGGAAAATCACCTTTATATTAAATTGTATTGGTAAATGAGTTTTTATGGATTTTTTTATTTATTTTTATTTTTTGACCCTTATGAGACCCTTTTAAGGGGGGATGGTTCCTAGAGAATGGTAGAGATAAAAGATAAATCATATAATATATGATTATAAATCTAGATAATTTTTATATTTGTTATGAATTTTAATATTTTAATGAGATCATAATATAATGATTAATTATTTTTTCCATTTAATATTTATATAAATTGTTTTAATTAATATTTAATTTAATAATGTTGTAGGATGATAGATTATATAAACTTTATAATTCCCCCTCTATGATTTGATGAGATGATTAATTCATATTTACACTAATGATGGTGGTGAAACCGTCACTGTTATTAGACAGTATTTAATATTTATTTTCCAAATTTTTAAATTGAATATCTTTTTGTGATGATTCATAAAAATGTTTATATTTTAGTTATTTTAACCCGATTGGTGTTATTATATTATCTTTTTAATATCTAATAGTTTATTTTGTGGGGTTTTCCAATTTGGTCCATATAAACTTGAGTTTGAGTGATAGGGGAAACACATAGAAGGTTTGTTGGTTGAAATCATAGATGAATTCCTAGTGAACATGAGTTTTAATGTTGAGGGAAATAAAATTAATTATATTATAGGAAGGGCTAGTGGGCCTATTGATCATGATAGGTGTGACGTATATGAATATTTTTTAGATGATATGTACTGGTTTTGACACCTTGGGATGTTATGAGAACTACTGGTTGAGTGGCATCATGGGTGGAGTGGTGAAATCCAATGATCATTTCTATGTAATGTTAAATTATTTCTAAAAAAATCTTATATTTGGATATATCAATTTGTATTATTTTTTATTTAAATATATTCCTACGTGTTATTTATATTTAGATGTTTGAAACTGTGTAAAGGCCTAGAGAATAATACTATTAGAACCACATTTATAAGTTATTTCAATTTAGTGGGGGACCAACTAGGTCCACATAATAAATAATGGGGGAAGAGTTATTATTAGTGGGATTCAGGGAGATAAAAAGAGGGAGGTAGGAATCATGCTTTGAGAATCATCCACTTTTCTTGGGTGTAAAATTCATGGGGTAACTTTAGAGCCCCCTTCATTCTACTTATTCTATTTTTCTTTTGTAATTATTGATATCATAATAAAAATAAATAAATGAATCTTGTTCTCGATTTTCTATGTGATTGTAGAATATTATATGTCCCTTATATCGCACATTATACTTTATTTTTTATCCCATGGGTAGTGCTCCATATTTCCCCTAGCACCGATCCTTTGGGATGACTCACCGGAGGTGAGATCTAGTTTCACATTCATCAAATAGATGATCCTTTGAAACTATCCCTCATTCAAGTTAGAATAGAAGGCACCACCATACAACAGTCTAAAATTTTGGGAGAGGTCCTTCCAAATTTAATATAGTATTTATCATGGGGTTTTAATGACTCGATTCAGTGTCTAGGCAACAAAAAGCATTATAAATAACTAATTTCCTTGCATAAAAATGATTCTATTTTAGACTATATCTAAAAAATATTGTATTTAGCCTCTATGGTTCCTTAGAACATGACACATAGTATTTGGGTTACTATTTTACTTGTATTATGAAAAGTAATATAGATTAGGGTGTGAGTTCCCAATATGGACACTCACCTATAGGTAATGCGGATCGCTCTCCATGTTAATCTCATTTTCATGGGAGACATAGGTACTTAGTGAAACATTGTTAGATCACATAATATTAAAAAGGTCCATGAAGCTGAATCCGGATATCCAAATGAAAATATAGGGACAGACATGATGACTATAACAATTCTTGCTCATGTCTGATGGGTGGAGTCATATGAAAATGGAGTTCAATGTGAGATTTACAGTGAAAAAAATTCTGGCCGGAGAGGTCTTCAACATAATATTACTCAGGATTTGGAATAAATTTGATGCTATAATTTTTTTTCTCTAATGGATTACCTATTACCCGATTCATAACTATACATCTCCAAACATGTGGGTGATGCAACTGGGAGAGGGGGGTGACAGCACTGTGGATAGGTTCATAGATATGTCTGTGGATATCGATCGATACAATAAGGCACCAAATCCATTCATTGTTTCTTCTGTATAAGATTGGTTTCACGGGGCTTCAAGAATTTAAAATTTGGTTAAGGCCTAGTGAATAATAAGTTTAAAACTACATTTATAGGGAAATTATATCTTAGGTGTGTGGGAAAATTGCTTCACATATGTTAAAAATGTGACAGGGGTGGAGTTTTTTTAATTAATGAGCAGGGAGAGAGTAAATGGATTAAAAAAATATACTGTCAGGATATACCACTTTTCTTGGGTGGAAGATTCCTAGGTAATTTCCAAACCATCTCCATTATTATTCTTCTATTTCTCTATTTTAATTATAAATTGTGTAGAAGAATACATAGAAATAATCCTATTATTTTTAACATGATTGAGTGTGTGACATCATTAATAGATTTTATAGGGTATATAATTAATATGAAAAGATCTTCATGAACTTGTCAAATCAATTGGAGAAGCTAAATACTATAGTAGGTAGATATTATTATGCTCAATTTTATGTGGATGAAGTGTACAACCACTTTTTTTGGAAAACATTTCACTCAATATTCAATTCATTATCATAACATAAATTTCATTTCTATATCATTAAATGATCATATTTATCTTTTATAGAATTATTTATATTAAAATGAAACAATAGAGGTCGTTCGTGATATACAGTTGTACCTCGCATGTTTTAAAAAGCATTAATGATTTTATGAAAAAAAAAATTGGATGGGTAAAATCATAGATGGAAGGATGGTCACCGTTACATGGGAGAAATGTTTTATACTCATCAGATCTAGTGGTTTTATTATTAATTATCACACATGTTATAATATGAATTTGTAGGTTCTATTTATGGGGAGACTCTTCAATGTTAATTATAAATCCCTTTACTTAAAAATAGATAGATTCATACTAAAACTCAAAAATTAAAATGTTACATACATTATTTCATCATTATGGCTGACTTTCAAATATTCCCTCTCCATTGTTCTAACTACATAAAGATGGATACCTAGAAGTGATTCATATCTCAGATTCTCGATGGACAAAGGCACATCTTCTTCACTTATCAATTATCTTGATTAAATTTATTTCCCATTATACCCCAAGTCTCTATAAAAAGTATTTTTTGATGGACCTCTTAGGAATTAAACTGAGGAGATTAAATAAATACCTACTGATTTTTCCTTTGATCGCTAAGAAGATATGGTTTCTTCGGATCTTAAAAGATATGGCTAACTCACGTCCATGATTTTTTATCTTGTTACAAATTGAAATGATAACTCGGTTCTTTCACGGATGGAAATTTTTAATAGTCCTTGGATAAAACCATTAAGACTCACCCAGATTTGGAGGATCTCCCATTTTACAATTCCCATAGAGGTATGTCTTCAATACATTGTAGTATTTAAATGTTTTAAATTATCTATTTAGAACAAACAACTTGCGGATTATAAACTCATATTATTAGTCTATAAAACTAACTCAATCCATTGGATAGATATTGTTGTTCTCATGTACACCCCTTGATATAATGAAAATTCCGTTAAAGGCATAGTCTCCTGCTACATCAGGTTATAGATGTCAGCACAACTCCTCTGTATTTTCTAGGAAACTGAATCTGAGCTTATTTATATCTTCTAAAGAACTCAGAACACCATCATTCCTGGTTAGTCTAATTTCATCCTTTAATATTCTTTATAATACCTCATATATTCTATTATGGAATATAATAACATTCCATAGGGCAACTATAATTACATTATACATAATTTTATTTCCCTCAAGAAACTTGGTATCTCTAGAGATCATATCCCCCCTACAGAATCTTTTGAGGAAACATGGAATCCTCAATTCCTATGTTGGGTTAAATACAATACATATGGAGCTTCTAAAGGTAATAATCATCTCTTGAGATTTGTTTCTATCATCATAAACCACAATGAGTTTGTCCTTGGTTTCGTTTTTAGAAAATATGTCCCAAACATTTTTCTTGAAGCTGAGATAGTTGGAGTAATCATTATGGTGGACATTGATAATTAAAGAGGATGGTCAAATCTATGGTTGTGGAGAGACTCTAAATATATAGTTCATGTAATCAAATAAAAATAACACAAACCTCTCATTGATATTGATTGTTCAATGGATGGACTACCATGAGTTCATTAACACTATTCACTACATTATCACACTATCATACTAGGAGGAAAAAATTATTTCATATGTACTATCCAATAAGTGTATAATAATTAGTTTATTTATCAAGATTGACTACCATACCCCATAACTATTACATCTACTCAAAAAAATTTGAAAAAACCCTCATTAGACTATTTTAATCATGTTAAAATTCTTATAAAGGAGGTTTGGCATTACCAAAGTGCTCACCTATCAAAAAACCAGTAATAACTCATGAAAAAATGGATTGAACCCATTTACGGTTTGGAAAAAATTAAATGCGCTTATATTTTTGATAAACAATAGGTAAAAAAATATCTTATCCATTTTTGATCTATACTTACCTATGGCATGTGACTCAGATGGATGAATTTTTTGATATGAATGAATGTGTTGTTTGGTTTTCACAAACTTGTTATAATCACCAGAAACCTAAAATAGGTCAAAACAATTAATCATATTTGATTGAAAAGTAAACATAAGAGAACGATCCTCAAATAATTTTGGATCTATATGAATCCAACACACATTAATTCATTAGTAATATTTCATTGTATTATCCATAATGTCATTTGAGGTTGATATTTTTGTTAAAATGACATATCACCCATCAAGGGGTCAAAACTGAGAAGACAACTTCAGAACGACATAGAAACTGAGGAAAAAAAACCTATGTCATTTTTGATTTTTTTTGAACCATCCACATATTAATTTGATAATAGGTATGATATAAACTACTATTACATGTTTTTAACACTTATTAATAAATGAAAAATAACACATAAAGGTGTAAAAATCAATGAAATAAGCCCAAACCTGCTTGAAAACATAGGAATATGATCTATCAGTCATTTTGTATTTGAAAAAACCAATCAAATGTGAATCCGACTAGATAATACCATTATATGATCAAAATTGTCATTTTCATTCACATTCTTATTAATGCAACATAGCACCTAAATGGTTTTGACATTGAGAAAAAAAATTCAAATTTGCATGAAAATCCTAGGAGAATTATTCTTAATGACTTGAGATTCTCTTGTAATAAATTGGAATCAATTTGATTCCTATATTTCTTAGTAGGATCCAATGTCTCTTTTTCCCATGATAATTTTTTTTAAATTACATGTTAACCACAAAGGGTCAAAATTTAGGATACGACATTAGAATGGAATTGAAACTTAATATTATGATCCATGAGACATTTATGATCTGTAGAAATTAATAGTACATCAATACCAGGATTTATGAAAAACTGAGATCATTTTTTATATTTTGATCCATTATCATTTTATTATATTTTTAGGTACTTCATATGGCTTATATTTTTTATTTCTTTATCTCCAGTTTATGGCTTCTCATAATATTCTCAGATTTTTGGCTTATGATTATTTTTCTATATTTTAATTCTATATTTCTATTATATATATAACATTAAATCTTCCCCAGTATCGACATTCACCAATTTCAACTCTAATTTCTAAATTTTACTTCTACATCAATTTTAACATATACGTATGTCTTATTTTATAATTCAGATTCAACTACTACATTTAATTTCTTACTATTTCATCTTGCTGATTTTTGATGTTTTATTTTAATTTTTGTGTTTTTATTTTTTTATTAATAATTTTTTTATTCCATTTATTCTTTTTGAATTATTTCTTCTTTTACTTATACACTAACTTATATTTTTATATTCTAACATTTTTTTCTCGATTTTTTATTTTGATTTTAAATTTATTGCTTTGTCTATTGTTTATACTTACATTTATGTTGTTATTTATGTTTTTTTTTGTTTCTAACTTTTCCATTTTTACTTTAACAAAATTTTATATTTCTTATGAATCATTTTTTTAAAATTCTCCTTTATTTTTCTGGCTTTCACATCCAGTTATTCTTCTATTTAATGTTTTTCTTCTGATGCTACCAACTTATACCTTTCACTATTTTTAAATAACTTATTATCTATTCTTCTTTTCATTTGACTCTTTATTCTTCATCTATTACTAAATTTTGGATTTTTTTTATTTAAACCTTTTCTTTTTCTTCAATTTTAGTTTCACTATTTCATTAAATTTTATATTTAATTTTTATTTTAATTTTAATATATGAATTTTTTTATTATTAATTTATTTCTTCTAGTATTTTTTTATTTTGTTTCTTTCTACAACATTTTTCATTTAATCAAACTTATGATTCTGAATATATCTTCAGTATTTTTTATTATCTCAACTAGATTAAATTTTAACTCTTGTTCGTACCTTTTCATCCAACAATATTATAATAAATGGATTAAACATTTCAAAATTTTTATACTTATATATAAATTACTTATGAATAAATCTGTTTATTTTTATTATTATATCAACATTATATATTTTTTATTCTACTTATGTTCCAATTTTTGGTATTTTAAATCATTATTTTGGATTTTAGATAATGAATTATCTTATATTTACACTTTTGGCACTACATTCATAAATTTATTCAACTCATTCCTTCTCATTTGACTTCTATATTATGGTTTTTATATTTACACTTTGATAATTTTTATCCTTTTTCATTTACATATAATCATTCATCTAACCTTTTTTGTTTCTAATTCAAATTACACTTATACTTTTATACGTGTATCATGAGTTATACATCTATGCCTATATATTTTTATTTTATATTCTATATTTTGATTTTGTTTTGACTCTTTTTTTCTTTTTTTCAGTATCTCTTCTGTATTCTAGAACAAATTTTTTATTTATTGATTTTGGATTCTACCTCATCTTCCACATTCTTTTCCCCCCACATACACATTTATTCATCATTTTCAAATTTCAAATTTTAACATCATGTCTTGTTGGTTATTTCACTTTTTATTTATGATATCTATGTTTTATGTTTCTATTATTTTAATTCATTTTATATTATTATTGTTTTTTATTCTCTATATACCTTTCAATACTCGTGTGTCATTCAATTTTTTATGTTCTTACATTTTCTTTTTTGAATGTTTCTATGTATGCGTTGACTTCCCATTCCACATACACGTCATTTATTATTTACTTACTACTTATTAAATTACTCACACTCTATCCTTGGAAAGTGAATATGAATCTACTTATAATTTTTGTTTGTATAATGTATTTTCTATTTCAATTTTTGTTGTAAATTATTCATGATTTTTTATACTTATTTATTTAGAACTCATTTCATTTTCCTCATCAATTGTATTTTCCAATGACGTTAACTTCATGTAGAATTCTACTTTAATTCACCAATTTGATGATTGATTTCTCGGTATGATTCAATGTATCTTTACTCCGTTATATTTTAATGAAAATGAAGTATTTCCCATTGAGGTGTAAAATCTGATAATACCACGTTATATTGGAAAATAAATATTGTAAATCGTTCCCTCAGACGTTAATATTCAAAATTAAGTATCCACACATTAATCTAAGGCACTTATTACCTTTTATTATGAAAAGTATGATTTCATATTGATAAAATTTATAAATAAATTTCATGTCACTCCTGGAGAGGTAAAAACGAGGAAAATTTCATTTGATTGGAGTGAAAAAATAGAAAAAATAACTTCATTTCATTTATCAAATATATGAACCAACCACAAGTCAATCTAAAAACTGAATTTCTTCAGGTATGATCAAATATTCTGTTTGGACTTCAAATTCACAAGTCATACAAAATGTGGTATAAATCAATGAAATTGGTTCATATTTATATGATAACATGGTATTATTATACTAAAATTAGTTTTGATTTATAAGAATAAACTACACATCAATATCATGTCGGGAGATTCAATATGATACATTGTAACTTTTCACCATGATATATTTAATGAATGTGCATATCATTAGTCAAGGGGTTAAGCTAAGTTGGTAACATTCAATTAACAAGGAAATAATAACAACCATCCTTGAGTAATTTGTGATTTTTATAAATTAACTGATTATAAATCCAATTTCTAAATTGATCGATATGATGGGAACTAAGATTTAATATATTTAACACTTATTAATAAATGAAAAAGAACAAGTTATGGGAAAAAAGTGATATAATTATCTCAAATTTATTTCAAAATTATAGAAAAATCCCTTTGAGTATTTTTTGATATATATGAACCAAACACATTTCTATATGAAACCCAAATTGATCGCTAACACTGAGAAAACGAGATTATATTTCTGTCAAAATGGTTTTCAATATTTTGATCCAACTCAAAGGATTATTATATCTAATAGTATTAGTATCATAATATATTCAACCATGTTTAAAGTATCACTTAATAGTAGGATTGTGGGGTAGGAAATTCAAACTCCATAATATCATGGGACTGTCTGGTTTTCTGAGGTTGTTAGATGTATATATGGTTGGTGACATTCAGAAGGATTTGATTTTTTCAAAAAAAAAATATAGTAGTAATCGAAATGGTAAACTACTTGTTAATCCTATAACTTTCATTTTTAATAGAAGCTAATGATTCTCTATATTCAATTATACTTTGGAAATAATACATAACCACCCAACCACACAGATTCCCACTTATTTATATAAAACTCATTATCCAAATCTAAAACTATTTTCTTTGTTACTATCTATGGTATCCAAGGCTTCCATGAGTTCAATCGACCATCTGGAAGAAGACAAGATTATCCACCGATTCCCCCACCCCATGTAACCAGCGACCCTTATTCTAATTTTTATGGATTAATCAATGTATGATTCAAATATTTTCATGGGTTTCCATTTTTTTATTTAACTTATGTTTTTGTTATCATGTTTATATTTTTGTGATTTTTGTTTATGTCATTTAAGTTGTTTTTTTCAATTACTTTTTTTGAATATTTTTTTGTTTGAATTTTGTTTTTATTTTTTTATTCCATTATTATTTTAAGTTTTGTACAACCAGTTTTTTCTCTGGTATTTTGTAACTGGTGTAAATTTTTTCCTATGACATATGTTTAATTATTTTATAATATTATTATATTTTATTGTTTTAATGTTAAAGAAAACTATATAAAATATAAGTGGGGATATAATTTTGATTCATACCGTATCGATGTGATACCAGGAGCTATGATGATCCCCCACATAGATCCAGGAGTAGTATATCAATTATGATAACTATGGCCCTAAAAATTTAACAGTATACTCAAATCATTTATGATCTATAAGAATCAAATATGCATTAATTCAACTCACATATTTAATTATATGATTCATTATAATATTTGAGCTTTTTATAATTAATAAAATGAAAAATCAACCATCTATTGGTCAATGCTAAGAAGAATTCATTTGACACATTTCATTTAACAAAATAATTTTTTTTAAATACAGTTTTTTATAATTCCAATATCATCACACATTATATTGATTTGATAAAAATTTTAATAATTCAAATATAAATTTAAAAAAATTCCTATGATTACATGATAATTTTAAAAAATTTTCAATGTTTTAACACTTTCACGTATGTTTTTTTACTTTAAAATCCATAAAACTCAAATTTGGTCAATTCAAGATAACCTAGTTTCTAATTGATGTGTAGTCATTCATATTAGTGAAACATTAAAAAAATTATTTTTATGGTATTTTATGATATTTATAGTTCTATGGATAGGAACTAAACATTTTATTCATTTTCTAAATCTATAGAAATTTCTTTTTCGATCATTACAAACACAACATACATAATAATTAAATGTGTTCTATTAAAAATTTATAAATTTCATAAATGATTATCTTATGATTTCATGAATATTTTAGCATATTTATATGGTTTTTAACATTTAAAGTCAAATAAATAAAATAAACTTTTTCTTATGAAAAAAATCCCTTCAATCATATGTACTCTTTATTCATATATGTCAAAAAGTAATATGAGGTTTTTGTCTTGCGATTTAACAACATTTTGTAGTCGATTTCTATAATATAACCATTTGATGGATGTATTTAAAGAAAATTAAATATAAAAAAAAAATTCTCATTAATTTTGACCATTCCTCCTAACATATTAACTTTTAGATGATTCTTATATTTCATAAATTAATCAATGATAATTTTCATATCATTTCACTAAAATCTATGGGAATTTGTATGGTCATTCTAGGTAAACTAAAATATATATTTATATTTTTTCTATCCACGCATGCCTAAAAATAATAGTTTATCCTTATTCTATGATTTCATGATAATTATAGGTCATTTACTTGGTTATGACCTTTTGATATATATTTTTTGAAGGGTTTTAAATATAATACAACTCTCATTTTTATCATTCCATTCTCACCGCACATCAAATTAATTTATTGTGTATTCATACATTTCAAGAATTAATCATTAATCATTTCATTGTTATTTAAATAAAATCCAAGTATTTTATATGTTTTCAACTCTTTAAAGATTTTTTTTCTTTAAATCAATAAAAATGAAATTTTGATCATTAGGATCTAACCGTTAGTCGAATTGATGTGTAATATAATCCCAATTATTAGAAATTACACCACAGATCAGAATAATTTGTGATCTATTTCTACCTATCTCAAATTATATTATGGTATTTTTCATATGATTTCATGATAATATAAGGCTATTGTCTAGGGGTTGTACCTTCATCAATATTTTCTAAATATTGTTAAATCGTTGAAAAAAATTAGTCATTATGACCACACATCAATGAAGTGTGTTCTTATAAGGCCCTAGCCTTAAACCTTACTTAATCTTGAGTTATTACAAGATTACGCATTGAGGATCTTTTCGGGTTTAGAGTTTTAGAGAATTAGATCATAAAACATGCATTACATTCCACATATAAACAAAGTGGTTACATAAATATAGTATTCTTCATTCCCATTAATGGAAACATTTATAAGATAAAACATGGATTCTTTCTTGACACTTCCTTGACACTATCATCATATCATGTACCTTTCCATTGACCTGTGAAAATCATTTCAAAAAAAACTAGGGATGAGCATAAAAAGCTCAGTATGGGTTATACAAACATGGAAGGGAAACATGGGTATATATATACATAAGAATGAAATCATACTTTACCCATAAAACATAAGAACTTTAACATACCTCATCAAATCATGAGTAAATCATAGAAATCATAAGACATAAAGGTAACTTGAGGCATTCATAACATTCTTACGTAGGGAGTAACCCTCTTGGTTATGTTTGGAATACCCATCACAGTATATTCCCTAAATCTCTTCGGAGAAACCTTAACGTTTCACTCCTTCGCGTTACCCAATGCATTGGAGAGCTATATCGGGCTCACCCGCCCATAGTTTATCATGGAACCACCCGTCTTTATAATAATTCCCAAGAACCTCAACATAATCGTATAACATAAAACATGCATAAAGGAAACATAACATTTCCACCTTTCAATCACAAGATATCAATACAACACATTGATATAAAAACACTATCAAAACCGTTTTCAATACCAAAATAAAAGAAAAGTAAAACATGGTATTTATTTTTCTTTTAAAAAAAGGTATGGCTTGTAGAGGAAGCCGAAACTCAAATAGTGGTCACGGCGGTGGAGAATCCGTTGTCGCCGTATATGTACGACAAAAACATTCCCTTTTGTCATTTAGTAAACTCTTCGTATAAAAAAGATTCCTTTTGAATAAACGTAAAATTCAAAGGGGTTTATACACCGTATAAAAGAAAGTTGTGTATAAAACAAAATATGCCTCAATGAAAGGAGATTGAGACAAAGTCCCATACCTCGTATCCGACTTGACCCGACCGTTCTTTAATCTCCTGAATAATAAACATGAGTTAATCTCTACTTGCTTAAGAACCTTTTTCAAGTTCATTATTCCTTTTATACCATGTTATGAACATCATATAATCATTTAAGTTAATAATGTTCATTTTGTCAGTATTTGGTTCTTAAGTCAAAAATAGACTTCTTACACTTACATGATGTTAATTTGGTCAAAGGTTCGTTATATCCAGAATGATATTAATGATTTGGATAACATACCAAGAAGGCTCGATCATGGGTTTATAATATTACATCACATTCGGAGGTAAGAAATGAAATGCACCGTTCATGGAGACGGTAAGTCGTACGTACGCATGAATGCTACTTCCATTTCTATTTTGTATTTTCTGGAATGGAATCATAATGATATAAGAGTATATTATAATTACAGTATAATAAAATATATAATATCATTAACTTATTCTTTACACATCCCACATATGGTATTGACGAATCAAATCACTTTCAGGGGCGGTAGTCCGCACTTCCTAAAATGAAGATATCGTGTTTACCCATAATGGAAACAATAGTGGTATGCCATAAATGAAAAATACAGAAGATTAAGGGAATAATAAACATATTATATATCATATATAAAAATAGTGACATCATAATGGCCACCATTGAAGCTGTTAGATGAGTATTGAACAATCATCGTTTCGGGAGGCAGAATTTCGCCATCCACGGAAACCGTATGTTCTTTTAACCATTTGATGTAGTTGTGTGAGAGTGTAGCTCGAATAAATCTTATAACAACATCCTAGTATATTGAAGATACTGGTTTTGTTACAAAAGAAGTAAATAAAAAGAGTTTAGGGGGTTGGAGAAGCAAAATAAAACAAATGAACATGAGAGAAAGAATTACCTTTAAAAGTGTATCTCCTTTTCATTTGAGGCTAAAGGCTTCCTTTGAAAGGATTCATCCCAAAGGTAATCCTATAGGATGAGGAGAGGGATGTGGAGAGAGTAAATGGGAAGGGGATGGCCGAGCCAAAGGCTTGAGGAGTGTGTGAAATGAGGTAGAGGTGGGGGCCTTTAATAAGAGGAGAGGAGGGGCACTTTTGGTAATCATGAAACTATTATTTTATTTGAAAATGTTTTTCGGTTTTAAAAGGTCCCACATTGATATAATTCTAAGATAAGATGATAAGGCTTCGAAATATTCCCATCCAATAGTTTTTGGACAAGTTTAGGTCTTAGATATTACATTATCTTTCCATTTTATTTAAATCGTTAAATAATGAGGTCATCGCTGCATCATCATGATGTCATAAATAATTTAATTTATTTAATGTCTAAAAATTATGAAAAAAACAATATGATGTATGAAATCTTTCTAGGTTTCTAATTTATATTTATAGATAAAAATATGACTAGTATAACCCCTTCTAAAAGTTTTTTTAGTAAAAATATTTATGTTAGTGTCATTTTCACCTTTATTTAAAAAAAGGTATTAAAGTCCTTATCTCACCCAAGTGGCTTCATGGGGTCCCCTAAATAGACCCATGGGTTGTCTTGGTCGGCCATGAGTCACCCAATAGGTTTAGGAAAGGTTTCATGGTGTTTTCACATTTTTATAATATCATTTTTACCTTAAATTACACTAATTACGTCTAATCGCGATTAATGAAAAAAAGTTACTATTCACCAAAAAATTATTTTCAGCCCATTGAACCACATTTTACATACTAATGACAACCATGTATGTCGGATTTTTGAAATTCAGAACACAAAAGTGGCAAAGTTTCATTTAAACGAAAAATCAGTTTCTTTAACTACCACTTAGTGGTTTCACTATTCATCAAAAATTGAAGTTTTTCAGAAAATTACCAAAACTTCACCCTAAGCTATATTTGATATTCCGAATTCAAAAATGAAGTCTATATTAAAAAATTCAAAACATATAAGTCACATTAATTAATTTAATAATTAATTCCCGCTGTTATGACAAATAGCGTGTTTTTATGAAACAATAAGTATCAAAAGATTGACACTAGTTTAAGTCAAATTTCAAATTGAAATTGATTCCAATGACCACCATTGGATTAAATAGTAAAAATATATTATAATTTAATCTCAAAACCAATTCTAAAGATAATATAATCATATAAATAAATTAGATGAAAAAACATTTTTGATGTAAAATGCAGTATTTTCCACCATTCATTAAAAAAATGAACATTGTCAGAAAAATACCAAAAACTCACAAAAAGTAAATTTTGATGTCCCAATAAAAAAGAATAAGATTATTTTGACAAACATAGTTTATAAAATTGTCAAATGATAGATTCAAAATTGTTTTTCCATTAAATGAAGTAAAACAATCTTTTAATAAAAATAATTGTATTTCATGCTTAAGATTGTATTTATTTTCATTTTAAGCCTCTAAAACACTATCCTAATCATTAATAGACATAGATAAAATATCTATTATTCATTACTTACTTGGGATGTTACAACCTTCCCCCCTTTAGAAAATTGAATCACCGAAATTTATTTACTTATCGAATAAATGGGGGTACTTATCCCTCATTGCATTTTCAGATTCCCATGTTGCCTCTTCAATCATGTGGTTTTCCCACAAAACCTTTACCTGGTGAATCACCTTATTTCGTAACACATTATCCCTGTGGTCAAGAATCTGGACCGGTTGTTCCTCTTAAGATAGGTTCTCTTCTAGCTGAACTACCTCTAGACTCAAAACATGAGATGGATCTGGCATATACTTTCTCAACATCGAAACGTAAAAAACATTGTGTACCAGAGATAAACTCGGAGGTAAAGCCACTCGGTAATCAACTGATCCAACTCTCTCCAGAATTTCATATGGTCCAATGAACCTTGGACTCAGATTTCCTTTCTTACCAAATTGCATCACACTTTTCCATGGTGATACTTTGAGAAAAACATGATCACCTACCTAAAAGGATAGATCCTTCCTCCTGTTGTCTGCATAACTCTTCTGCCTACTCTGAGCTGTTCTCATGTGCTTCTGAATCAGCTGAACTTTTTCTGCCAACTCTTCTACCAATTCTGGTCCCATCAACTTCCTTTCACCCACATCATCCCAGAAAGCTGGAGTTCGACACCTCTTCCCATATAATGCCCGAAATGGTGCCATCTGTATACTGGAATGAAAACTATTATTATATGAAAATTCAACCAAAGAAAGATGTTGGTCCCAACTTCCCTGATAATCCATCGAACAAGCTCGTAGCATATCCTCCAAGGTCTGAATTGTTCGTTCTGACTGCCCATCTGATTGAGTATGAAAAGATGTACTAAAATTTAATTCAGTACCCATCGAATTCTGAAGGCCTTTCCAAAAGTTAGAAGTAAACCTGGGATCACGATCCGATAAAATGAAGAGAGGAACTCCATGTAACCTGACTATCTCTTTAAGATACAAACGGGAAAGTTGATCAAGAGAGAAGGTATCTCGTATAGCAAGGAAATGAGCAGATTTGGTCAAGCGATCAACAATAACCCATATTTCATTATTACCTCGTGATGTCTTCAGTAATCCCACAACAATGTCCATGGATATATTCTCCCATTTCCACTCTGGCACTGGTAATGTCTGAAGCATCCCTTTCGGTAACATCTGCTATGCTTTAACCTGTTGACATGTCAAACACTTCATAGTAAAATCAGCAATATCTCTTTTCATTCCATCCCACCAGTAATACTCCCACAGATCTCTGTACATCTTAGTACTGCCAGGATGAACTGAAAACAGAGATCTATGAGCTTCACATAACAACTCTCTCTTCAACTGTGAATCACAAGGCACACACAATCTCTTCCCAAATCTCAAAACACAATCATTATCAATGTTGAATTCAGGCAACTTACCTTTCTGAACCAGCTCTACCTTTTTCTGCAACTCACTGTCTTGCTTCTCTGCTTGCTTGATTCTTCCTGATAGAGAAGATCTCACTGATACCTGAAACAAAACAGAAGAACATCCTGCACTAACAACTTCTATGCCAAAGTTCATCAAATCCTTAACCAAAGGATCACGTTCCAAACACAACATTGCTAATGAAGCATTACTTTTTCGAATCAAAGCATCAGCCACATTATTTTCTTTTCCCGGATGGTAATGAATTGTACAATCATAATCCTTGATTAATTCCATCCATCTCCTCTTTCTCATATTTAACTCTTTCTGAGTGAATATATACTTTAAACTTTTGTGATCGATATATATTTCACACTTTACTCCTTACAAATGATGCATCCAAATTTTTAAAGCAAAAACAACAGCAGCTAATTCCAAATCATGTGTAGGGTAATTTACCTCATGAGTTTTCAACTGTCATGAAGCATAAGCAATTACCTGATCATTATGCATTAGGATGCATCCAAGTCCTTTCAATGAAGCATCACTATATATAACAAACTCACCATTCCTAGAAGGTAGTGCCAAAACTGGAGAATTCACCAATCTTCTTTTCAATTTCCTGAAAACAATCATCACATTCTTTTGTCCAGATAAACTTAACACCCTTCCGAGTTAGCATAGTCATTGGACTAGATAATCGTGAAAAATTTCTAACAAACCTTCGGTAATAGCCTGCCAAACCATGGAAGCTATGAATCTCAGTTACATTTGTGGGTCTTGGCCATTCTTCCACAACTTTTGTTTTTGCAGGATCAACAGTTATTCCATCTTTAGAAACAATATGACCAAGGAAAGAAATTTGTTGCAACCAAAACTCACACATGCTGAATTTCCCCTAAAATTTCTTTTTTTTAAGGTTTGCAAGATAACCCTTAATTGTCTTTCATGCTCCTCTTTACATTTAGAAAACACCAAAATATCATCAATGAAAACCACCACAAACATATCCAAGAACTCATGGAAAATTCTATTCATTATGTCCATGCATAAAGCAGGTGCATTGGTTAGCCCGAAATGCATTACTACAAATTCATAATGGCCATATCTCGTACGGAACGCAGTCTTCGGAATATCTTCCTCCATTACCTTCAGCTGATGGTACCCCGATCTCAAGTCAATCTTTGAAAAAAACTTAGCTCCCTGGAGCTGATCAAACAAATCATCGATATGAGGCAAAGGATATTTGTTCTTAACAGTGATATTATTCAAGGCTCTATAATCAATGAAAAGTCTCATAGAACCATCTTTCTTTTTAACAAATAAAATAGGAGCACCCCATGGTGATGTGCTAGGTCAAATGAAACCTTTCTCTAATAAATCTTGCAATTGCTCCTTTAACTCTAAAACTTCAATTTGAGCCATTCGATAAGGGGGTTTTGAAATTGGATTAGCATCAGGAACTAAGTCAATAGTAAACTCAACTTCCCGATCTGGTATTATTCCAGGAAACTCATCAGGAAAAACATCAGGATACTCATTTACCACTGGCACATCATTAATCTGAATAGTTCCTTTATTTTCAACGATGTGTGCAAGGTAACATTCATTTCCATCTTTTACAAGTTCCTCGTCCTCTTGATAAGTTATCGACAGTAAGGGTTCATTCTTGTACACAAACTGAAAGTATTTCTGAAAAAAAACTTCTTTATCTCTACAGTCAATCTTAGCATGGTAAATAGAGAGCCAATCCATACCCAAGATAACATCAAACTCTACTAGAGGTAGAACAATAAGGTTCTCAAGTAGGTTCTTTCCACAGATAAGGATAGGAAGATTCTTATAAATTCTTTTTGCCTCAACATTCCCCCAGGTGTTTTTACCACAAGTTCAGGAGTAATTTCTTGAGATGATATTCCCATTTTACTAGAAACGTTTTCAGAGATGAAAGAATGTGTAGACCCCGAATCAAACAACACACTTGCATAATCTGAAAAAACAAACAAAGTACCTGATACAACTTCATTTGATGGCCCGACGTCTGCCGAAGTAGTTGCTAAAGATTTCACCACCCCTTTCTGCTTGTAGTCCAACTGCTTCCCATCACTCAAGCTCTTTGTCGGACACTCATTTGCATAGTGACCCATATCATTGCACTTATAACATTTCACTAACTGTAAATCAAATTTGGTCTTACCTTCACCTTGATCCTTTTCAGTGCAATCACGAGACTTATGTCCCATCTTACTACATCGGTAGAACTTTCCAGAATTCAGAAGACATTCCCCAGCATGCCTTTTTCCACATTTATCACAAACTGGAAACTTAGTTTTCTTACCTTCAGACTTTTTTGAAGAATTCTTACCTTTCTCCTACCACCTCAGTCTCTTCTTCTGCTGGTTGTTATATAACACTTGATCATCGGCAAACTCCATTTCCACCTTCTCAGCACATCGAACTTGCTTTTCATAACTTTTAAACTCACGAGAAGCTAATGCCCTTCGATATTTTGGCTTTTATCCTGGGTAAAAATGATTGATTTTACGATCAAGGTCTCGGATAAAATCTGGAGCATACCTTGCTAATCGAGTGAACCTTTCTTCATAGGTAGCCACTGAGTCTTCCTCTTGCCTCAATTCCAAGAATTGCTTTTCCATCCTAAGTTGAACAGCCTTAGGAAAATACTTCTCAAGAAACATACCTTTGAATTCATCCCAGTCAAGAGCATCAATCTCATTGGCGTCCCTGATATTTTAAACCATAGACCACCACTGATCTGCCTCACCCTCCAAACGGTAAATAGCAAGACTAACCTTTTGATTTTCTGAACACCCCATGAAATCGAAAATCTTCTCTAGTGCTTTAATCCACCCTTCATCTAGCACAGGGTCAGATGATCCTCTGAATGATGGGGGATGTTGCCTCATGAAATGTCCCACCACTGACATGATCCTCTGCTGTTGGTCTGGCTGATCTCGTGCATGGATACCACCACCATTTATAGCCTGAGTCAACTGCGCCATTACTGCAACAAACTATTCAGTTCCAATTCCGACCATCTCAGGATGCTGATTTGGAAGGTTATTTCCTTCTGTATGCCTTCCTAGCACTACTTCCCTGTTTCCTCTGCGGAAAACCATTCTGAACAAACATGTCTTAGATGAAGCAACATGGTAATCTTCAAATGATATATCATTTCAAAAAAAATATTTTTGGATAATCAATTAATAAAATTCTAACTCCTAAAGTTATCTAAACCGACCTCCGATACCAACTATAAGGCCCCAGCCTTAAACCTTACTTAATCTTGAGTTATTACAAGATTACGCATTGAGGGTCTTTTCGGGTTTAGAGTTTTAGAGAATTAGATCATAAAACTTTCATTACATTCCACATATAAACAATGTGGTTACATAAAGATAGTATTCTTCATTCCCATTAATGGAAACATATTTAAGATAAAACATGGATTCTTTCTTGACACTTCCTTGACACTATCATCATATCATGTACCTTTCCCTTGACCTGTGAAAATCATTTCAAAAAAAACATGGGATGAGCATAAAAAGCTCAGTATGGGCTATAAAAAGATGGAAAGGAAACATGGGTACATATATACATAAGAATAAAGTCATACTTTACCCATAAAACATAATCACTTTAACATACCTCATCAAATCATGAGTTAATCATAGAAATCATAAGACATAAAGGTAACTTGAGGCATTCATAACATTCTTACGTAGGGAGTAACCCTCTTGGTTACGTTTGGAATACCCATCACAGTATATTACCTAAATCTCTTCGGAGAAACCTTAACGTTTCACTCCTTCGTGTTACCCAATGCATTGGAGAGATATATCGGGCTAACCCACCATTAGTTTATCACAGAACCACCCGTCTTCATAATAATGCCCAAGAACCACAACATAATTGTATCACATAAAACATGCATAGAGTAAACATAACTTTTCCACCTTTCAATCACAAGATATCAATACAACACATTGATATAAAAACATTATCAAAACCGTTTTCAATACCAAAATAAAAGAAAATTAAAACATGGTATTTATTTTTCTTTTTAAAAAAAGTATGGCTTGTAGAGGAAGCCGAAAATCAAATAATGGTCACGGTGGCGGAGAATCCGTTGTCGCCGTATATGTACGACAAAAACATTCCCTTTTGTCGTTTAGTAAACGCTTCGTATAAAAAATATTCCTTTTGAATAAACATAAAATTCAAAGGGGGTTATACACCGTATAAAAGAATGTTGTGTATAAAACAAAATATGCCTCAATGAAAGGAGATTGAGACAAAGTCCCATACCTCGTATCCGACTTGACCCGACCGTTCTTTAATCTCCTGAATAATAAACATGAGTTAATCTCTACTTGCTTAAGAACCTTTTTCAAGTTCATTATTCCTTTTATACCATGTTATGAACATCATGTAATCATTTAAGTTAATAATGTTCATTTTGTCGGTATTTGGTTCTTAAGTCAAAAATAGACTTCTTACACTTACATGTTGTTAATTTGGTCAAAGGTTCATTATATACAGAATGATATTAAGGATTTTTATAACATATATATCATATATATTCATCATATACAAGTATTTATAATATTACATCACATTCTGAGGTAAGAAATGAAATGCACCGTTCATGGAGACGGTAAGCCATACGTACGCATGAACGCTACTTCCATTTCTATTTCATATTTTCTGGAATGGAATCATAATGATATAAGAGTGTATTATAATTCCAGTATAATAACATATATAATATCATTAACTATATCCCTTACACATCCCACATATGGTATTGACGAATCAAGTCACTTTCAGGGGGCGATAGTCCGTACTTCCTAAAATGAAGATATCGTGTTTACCTATAATGGAAACAATAGTGGTATGCCATAAATGAATAATAAAGAAGCTTAAGGAAATATTAAACATATTATATATCATATATAAAAATATTGACATCATAATGGCCACCTTTGAAGGTGTTAGATGAGTATTGAACAATCATCGTTTCGGGAGGCAGAATTTCGCCATCCACGGAAACCGTATGTTCTTTTAACCATTTGATGTAGTTGTGTGAGAGTGTAGCTCGAATAAATATTATAACAACATCCTAGTATATTGAAGATACTGGTGTTGTTACAAAAGAAGAAAATAAAAAGAGTTTAGGGGGTCGGAGAAGCAAAATAAAACAAATGAACATGAGAGAAAGAATTACCTTTAAAAGTGTAACTCCTTTTGATTTGAGCCTAAAGGCTTACTTTGAAAGGATTATTCCCAAAGGAAATCCTCTAGGATGAGGAGAGGGATGTGGAGAGAGTAAATGGGATGGGGATGGCCGAGCCAAAGGCTTTATGAGTGTGTGAAATGAGGTAGAGGTGGGGGCCTTTTATAAGAGGAGAGGAGGGGCACTTTTGGAAATCATGAAACTATTATTTTATTTGAAAATGTGTTTCGGTTTTAAAAGGTCCCACATTGAAATAATTCTAAGATACGATGATACAGCTTCGAAATATTCCCATCCAATAGTTTTTGGGCAAGTGTGGGTCTTTGATATTACATTATCTTTCCATTTTATTTAAATCGTTAAATAATGAGGTCATCGTTGCATCATCATGATGTCATAAATAATTTAATTTATATAATGTCTAAAAATTATACAAAAACTAATATGATGTAAGAAATATTTCTAGGTTTCTAATGAATATTTATAGACAAAAATATTATTAGTATAACCCCTTCTAATTTTTTTTAGTAAAACAATTTATGTTAGTGTCACTTTCACCTTTATTTAAAAAAAAGGTGTTAAAGTCATTATCTCACCCAAGTGGCTCCATGGGGTCCCCTAAATCGACCCATGGGTTGTCTTGGTCGGCCATGACTCACCCAATAGGTGTAAGAAAGGTGTCATGGTGTTTTCACATTTTTATAATATCATTTTTACCTTAAATTACACTAATTACCTCTAATCGCGATTAATGAAAAAAAGTTACTATTCACCAAAAAATAATTTTCATCCCATTGAACCACATTTTACATAATAATGACAACCATGTATGTTGTATTTTTGAAATTCAGAACACAAAAGTGGAAAAGTTTCATTTAAACAAAAAATCACTTTCTTTAACTACCACTTAGTGGTTTCACTATTCATCAAAAATTGAAGTTTTTCAGAAAATTACCAAAAATTCACCCTAAGCTATATTTGATATTCCAAATTCATAAATGAAGTATATATAAAAAAATTAAAAACATATAAGTCACATTAATTAATTTAATAATTAATTCCTGCTGTTATGACAAACAGCGTGTTTTTATGAAACAATAAGTATCAAAAGATTGACACCTGTTTAAGTCCAATTTCAAATTGAAATTTATTCCAATGACCACGATTGGATTAAATAGTAAAAATATATTCTAATTTCATCTCAAAACCAATTCAAAAGATAATCTAATCATATAAATAAATTAGATTAAAAAATAGTTTTGATGTAAAATGCAGTATTTTCCACCATTCATTAAAAAAATGAACATTGTCAGAAAAATACCAAAAACTCACACAAAGTAAATTTTGATGTCCCAATCATAAATAATAAGTTTATTTTGACAAACATAGTTTATAAAATTGTCAAAAGATAGATTCAAAATGTTTTTGCCATCAAAGGCAGTAAAACAATCTTTTAAAAATATTAGTGTTTTTCATGCTTAAGATTGTATTTATTTTCATTTTAAGCCTCTAAACACTATCTTAATCATTATTAGACATAGATAAAATATCTATTATTCATTACTTACTTGGGATGTTACAGTTCTATTCATTGTTTACACTAATTAATCAAAGATCATTTTCCGTTGGTTTAATTAAAATATATGTTTATTTTCTATGTTTTAGTTTTTGAGTAATATGTTTTGACTATTAAATCAATGAAAATGAACTTTCGGTCATTCTACCAAAAAATTGATTTTTATATGGTCTATTTCTATATCCTAAATTAAATGGTGGTTTTTTTGTCTTGATTTCATGAAAATATATGGTTTTTTCTAGGATTTGATTGTATATATGTATAATAATTTTTTTCTATGAAAATGATTATTTTACCAATGTAACCATGAAGTACATCAATATTACTAGTGTTCTTTTCCTACATGTGACAAATTATTTGGTGGTCAAATTCTTATGAGTTTAATACAATCTAAATTCATTTTCTTGGTTTTAAACCATTGAAGCACTTTCTTGAAGATGTATAAAATATTTTCAAATTTAAAATTAATAATTATAATGTCACTATACAATTTATTTCTATTATTTTTGTGATTATATAATAATTCAAGGTCGTTTGTTATGTTTTAACCTTTTGACACAAATGTATTGAGTTTTAAATCCAAAAAATATACTTTTTTCATTCTGATAATACCACATGTTGAATTGATGTGGGATCTATTCCAACATATCAACCATTAAATAGAGGTTTTTTCTAGGAAATTTCATTATAGTTTGACGTCATTCTATTTGTTTTAACCCTCTGATGCATTTTTTTAAAAGAAGTAATCTATAGATATTATGTTTTTTCATTTCAACCACTAATCATGTAGAATTGACATGTGACTTTGTCATGCATCTCAAAAATTAATCAAAGATCATTGTCTTATAATTTCATTAAAATCTAGTATCATTTTTTATGATTTTAACCATTGATGTTAAATCAATAAAAATGATTTTGATCATTATGAAGAGATCACACGTCAGACAAATGCGCTATATATTCCAATGTATCCCAAATTAAACATAGGACATTTTCTTAAAAATTACAAACAATCCAAATTCATTTTAAAAAAAATTATTATTTGATAAAAATTTATAGACTCTAACATATAATAAAAATATTTTTTTCAACCACACAACCTGAATTATTAACATGTGGTCTACTTTTATATATTTCTAAACAATAAATCACTAATTTTTATGACTTAATTAAAATAGTAAGTTATTTTATTGGTTTAGAATATAACATTTATGATTTTTTACATTTAAATACATTAAAATGTAATTTTTGTGATTTCGAAAATATTTTATATATATGAGTCTTAATTTTTCCCTAAGGCCTGTGTTTTTCATTATGGGATGTCAGGTGGTTTGATATAAATTTAATAAATTGAGAAGTTTTCTTCAAAATGACATATAAAATTTTGTAGTGGCTTTCTAATATTTCTGAATGTTATGGAAGTAATATTTTTATGAATGTTTATTTGGTAGTTTAATAATGATTTTATAATATTAAAACATGTTTTATAATGTTGAATGTGATAATAAACCTACTTATTAATAAATAAAATTTTGTTAAATTAAAAATGCACTATATTAAATAAAACATTTCTTGGTAAACTTGAAAATGGTGTTTAATAAGGGTATGTCGTGTTTTACATAGGATTTATATAAGTAAGGTATGGTTTATGTGTTTTTTGTAAGGGTAGTGGTTTGAGTTATATGCTTTATAAATGTATTTCTTAGGTAATGTAAGTGTATAATCTATTTTTTAAAGTATATATAATGGTGTGATTTTTTCATATAAGTTACCTAGAAATGACTTAGAATTCATATGAAGTCTATAAAGTTATACTTATCATCACATAAGGGTGATAGTCTAGTTGTGTAAGGGAAACATTAGTTTCTGTTAGTTACCTAAAGGTATAAATGAAATCTGTAAGTACATATAATGGTATATAAATAGGTGCACAAACATGAATAAGTGTCATCTATGAATTTTGAATATCATGTAAGTGTAATGAATGTATTGTGTAATGGTAATTGGGTGTTTCAATGTGTTTTATAATGGTTCCATCTAAGTTTCACATAGGTAAGAGCATGTTTTCAAGGCTCGTATAAAGGACCTTTTTATCTTATATAAGGATCAATAGTGTTTTATTTTATGTACATAAAGGTATTAAGAAAAATAAAAATCTAATTTTGTAACCCTTAATCAATGGGTATTTCTCACATGAGGGTATAATTTTAATTCCTAAAAAACTATTTTTCTTATTGAAAGCTATTTTAATGCGTTTTGAATTTAAACTATTAGATATTAATGAGAAATAAGTTGGTTTTTCTCGATTAAGTTTTTGAAATGTGAAATTTTGACTCATTCTAGTTTTAGGAGGTATAAATAATTTTTTTTTGATTTAGTTTGGGGGTAATTTAATAAAATTTAACATATGTGTGAACTTATATGTTTTTATATTAAAATACCTTACCTTACGCTTTGAGTTAATCTTCTTTCTAATGTCCTAATGATTTAATACATTGGCATTGGAGTTTTGTGAGTCTATATAATTTTTTTGTGGATTATTCTTATTCTAGACCATTATATTCCCATGTTAAATAAATATGCCACTATCATCAGTTTAGGATGCAATATGTGATGTTTTCTTCCTAGTGGTATGGGATCTATGACTTCTCTATATATTTATACTATTCATTTATAAAATTATGATTATTTAGACTCTATTGTTTAGATTAATGAGATTTTCTATAATCAAATTGTAATATTGAAAAATAATCACATTAGGAAGGTATATTTGATAATATGTAAATTTATAAAAGTGGAGTACAAATTACAGTTATGTAATTCTGTTAATGAAATATTATTAATTCCATAATTTTGAATGGATTTCAAATTTATTTAGTATAATTTTTTCTTATTAATTGTTTAATTTCATATTGTATAATTAATGTGGTAATATTATTTTATTAATGTAAATAGATGTTTACATCTTCAAAAAATGATTATCACATGATTGATTAATTTCCATTATAGAATTTAAAATTATATTACTTATAATGGATGAATATAATTATCCTCAATTTGGGAAATCACTTGTGGAAGGAAATATATATGATTCATATTGATTATTATAATTCCCATAGTGGATTTTAAGGATTTAACATTTACATTAGACAATAATATTTTATAATATGCAATATTATCTTAATAAAGAGAAAATAATTTTTTTCATGGTATAGAATAATCATAATTTTATGGAAATTTTCCAAGAGAGATACATAAATAATAAACTATTATAGTGATAAATTTATTAAATAATAATGATGAGAATATTTTGTTAATTATATTTATTTCAAGACTAAAATGGATATTATTACATGTTAGACATTAACAAAAATTTTATAATCCTAAGTATTATCAGATGTCAGGATAATAATATTAATTGTTGATAAATTTTGGATATGTCATCACATGAATTTGAGATATATTATGCTTCCTCTAAGAGTTACTACACAGTGTTTTATCTATTGTTTTGATTTTTACGAATTGTTTATATGATTGGAAATAATATGACAACATAAAATTATAATGCTTTGTTGATAATAAAATAATCATTGTTAAATGTTGTTTTACAAGATTTATGATATATATGAAAGAGTATCTTAGGGATCAATACCGTAATAAATAAATAATATTATCCTTCGAAATATTTTTTTTTCGAGTTACTGATAATTTGTGTACTTACATTATTTAATTAATTAAATCTATGAGAAATTAATTATTACATAAATCATTTCATGGAGGTTGAGAAATCCTTATTTCTTATGTCCATATTTTCAATTTAAATTATGAATATAATTAGACACACACACACACACACACACATATATATATATATATGATATTTTTTTGGAGTCCTTTTTGATTGAATAATAACCCTATATGATTGGAATATGGGAGATATTTGAGGTTGTGGTGGTGGAATGGGGTGTTAGTGATAATGATGATGACATGTGATACTATATACGATATTATGTTCAATGACGAAAATGTTGGGACAAGTACTGGTAGAATTTTTTAATGTTGGGATATCCCATTATTGTTGCACTGAAAGCTATGATGCTTGTTTAATGGATGATGGTTCATTGATATTTATATAATTATTTTCCAACTATGGGATGTGTTTGATGTTATGAACTTATAACTCACGTTTTATGTGTAACTTGGGAATAGTTATAGAGTTACCAGATGATTATCATATGATAAATTAATTAATTAAAGACGTGGGTTAGTTCTTGATTATTTATAATGATGATGACACACTTGAGAATTACAAAATTGAATTAATTGTTTCATCAACACTTATCAAATAATATAAAAATGTTAATAATGAAAATTAAAAAGGGAAAATATTAAAAAATATATAAATTATTAATTAATTTTGATCTTGATGATTTTATTCTTTTTATTCTTAGGCATTCACAGTGGTGATTGTGAGTCACATGTGGTGCTAGCGGTACATGAGTCAAAGGGTAGGTAGTTTTACATAGTGTGGTTGTGAGCCTCATATATATCATGTATGATTTGTGATATCATATACTATCCAACCCATATTAAATGGGTGGATTGAACCCAGTGGACTCCGGAATGGTGATTTTGAAAACCGTAGAATCTCATACAAGAAACCAATAAGAAATTCCCCAAGACAGTTGGCAACATGACCTCAACTATGCATCCCCATATACCAGAGGCTACCAACTAGTAGCGAGGGCCTACCGTGTGTCTATAGGGAGACTATTCCCTCATGATCAACGTGTAGAACATCCATAAATAATAATTGGAAATAGAGAAAACCAGAATAAATAATAAGTGGAGTAATTAGAACAAACATCACATATAAATAAATAAGAAGAAAGTGAATCATAAAGAGATAAAGAAATGATGATGGCCATGTCATGTAGCTATACAAAAATGAGGTACATTTGATACAAGAAATACATTGATATGCCACATTCTATTAAAAAAATAAAAGGCCCAAATCTTTCTCCATTAGAATCATGAGCATAGGCCAAATCCTCTACTCTCGTACATTGTCATAAAAATGAAAATAAATAATAAGAAGTTAGACACTTCCCTTAAATTACAACAGTGATCTTGATGTTTCTTCGAGTTCCATATGTGGACTGAGCTGGTTGTGATATAGAATCAGTAATATAGCACCAAATGTTTCTTGAACATTCTAGTTTTTGCATATAAACTAACCAGTTTGCAGGTATATAATAATTATAAAGTGTTAAATATATAAACATATCAGTTCAATTCCTAATGGATACCTAACCAGCACTACCTACATCAGCCTTAAATTGTTGTATCTAAACATAGGTTAACCTGTACAATATGATATGGGTGTAATAATGGGTTATCATAAAATTAGAAATAATAGTGGATCGACCCCATGTATGTGATTCGTCTTGGAAGATGCATCCCAATGATAATAGTTTCATTCCTAAAATTTAGAAAAGGCATCATCACAATTTATTAAGAGGCATCTTGATCTCCTCCATTGTGATCCATAAATGGAATCCTATATATCACATTTGGATAACTATAAATACCCCATACTGAAAGAGTTCATCCGAGGTGATATAGAAATGGAATCCCAAGTATCACTCCAGACATGGTGTGAAGATAATAAAACCTCGGATCCCATGCCTGCTATATCATATAGAGGTCTGAGTGTCAGTACTGCCATAGTATAACCATCATACCACCAAACCTATCCAAGGGGGATCCCCTAACGAATTGATATCACTCATATGGAGGTAAATAATATGACTAGTGATTCCATCCGAGGAATACCAAGTATCGTTCCTGAAATATTAACAATCCAAAAAAATTATAAGGAATGATGAGAACATAAAAGGTGTCCTTAAATCAGGACCATTGTATCACCCTTGTCTTAGAATGATGATATGGTTTGGTTAACAAAAAATTACACTATTTTAACAAAATATATAGATTGATAATATTCTAATCATGTTTCCAATTCATTTGATTAATTTAATTCATCTATGGAATATGTCATATGGGCCATAAAATTCTTCCAATAATTTATCACGTGAAACACTCACCACATTTTATTTATTACAGTGAAAACACACCTAAAAGGGTGGCTAAACTATTTAAGGAAAATTTCCTTTAAGGCCTTTGTGGAAGGAAAAACCATGTGGCGACTCACATCAAGGTGATCATCCATTGGCATTGATTTTTCATTAGCTATTATCATATTATGCATGGAAAACAAATTAAATTATTTAAAATGAATTTATGGAGGTTATTTCAGATGAATCAGGTGTGTGGCACAACATTACAAGATAAAAATGGAACATGACTTTAGGATAAGATCTGGAACACATTATCTAAGTCCCATAACACTCTCCTCTTCCAGTTTCATCCCATGAATCATTCTATAACTAGAGGAATCAAATTAATGGATAAATCCCCTAAGACATTATATTCTCTCACCATAACAGCATAGACCCTACTACAAAACTCACATTTTACAGTGCCGGTATTTATCAGCACTAGAAAAAATGCTGATTAATAGAATATTTATTAGTTCTTAGAAAAGCACTGATAAATTTATCCTTTTATCATTGCATTATTTTCTCCAGAGAAAAAAGGTATCCATTATCATAACATTATTTCCAGAACTGATAAATATTTCTTTCATTAGTGATTTTTTAGTGCTGATAATGTTCCACAAAAATAAAATGAAATAATTAAATAAATAAAAAATAAAAAATGAGTTTATTAAAAAAATTACAAATTTTATTATTGAATTCATTAATGATAAAAATAAATAAATTGATTTGTAATTATTAAATATTAAACATTTTATTAATTAGATAATTATGATAATTAATGTTATTTAATTTATTATATTAAATATATATAAACATTTTAATGTATATAAATATGATTTATATATTAAAAAATATTTATTTATTTTAAATTAAATAATCGTGTATTTATTGAATAATGGTTTATAATTAAAAATTAACATTAATTAAAAATATTGACTAATTTCATAGTACTCAACATATAATTGAATGTCATTTTATTTTTCAATTTAACATAGATAAAATCAGTGTATATTGATTTCACATATACGTAATTAATTAAATTTTATAAAGAGTGCACACACATAAAACTTTTTAATTTTTCCGATATTGTTCAAGTGTACCTATTCTTAATTTATTCAATTTCACTAACTTTTAACATATATGCAAGAACGTAAAATTAAATATTCTCTAATAATGTTAATATATGTTTGTAATAATATATTTATAAAAAAATTATAAATAAATATATTTATAAATGTATATTTACTATATTTAGATATTATATATTTATAAATATAAAAAAATAAATATATTTTTTAAATATATTTTTATAATTATAAATAAATAATTATTTATATTTAAATAATTATTATATTTAGAATAAATTAAATTAAATAATTAATATATTTACAATATATATAATTATTAAATATATATATGTATAATTACATAAATATATTTAAGGATATAAATATTAGTTTTAAAAATATTTTCATATATATAAATAAATAATTATATAATTATAATAAACATATTTAAAAAGGAATATATTTATTATATTTATATTTATATTTATTTATTTAGTATATAATAAAATTTTCAATTTTTTTATAATTATAACTCTAAATCCGTTATCAACACATAGGTAATAAGAGCTAATAAAAGCATCTTTATCGTTGCGTTTTTTTCACTGATAATGATTAGGATTTACCAACACTAAAAAAATGGATGATAAAGATTGATTTTATCATTTCTTTTTAGCATCGATAAATACATACCTTTACCACTGCTAAAAAGAACTAATAAAAGTGTCACGATCTAATTAAAACCCCTAACCATTTGTGAACCTATCACCATATTAGAAGATTTCTGCTAAAGTCACCCACTATAGGTGCTCCTATTCATTAAATATAACCTTGAATCACACCACTTGACTACATATCGCACATCTAATCTTACATCAAGTGCTTTATTGATGTTAGGGTTTCCAAAGAGGGTTGTATATTTTCTTAAACCTAGCAAGGTAGGTCTTCTATCTTTCTTTGTGTATTTTGGGTTTTATTTTTTATTTCTTCTTTCACAGTGTCATTATTTAATGTCTGGTTATCATATACTAGCGTGGTAGGATTTTAAATTTTCTCACTTTTGAATTTAAATTGAACTCTTGATCTCTCATGGAGAGCTCATTATTTCTATACTGGATGGTGAAAAATGTCAATTTTCAGGAATTTCTCCCCCCATGTATTTATTTAACTAATAACAAGAGTATTTCCATGGAATCACATTGATACCTAATCATAATCATTTAATCATTTTTTATTTTTTATTTATTAAATTAGCAACATTTAAACATTTGTCATTGTTAAAGTAAAAAATTATTACCATCGTTCATCTCTTGGAGATTGAAATATTATGTCATCCACATTGATAAACACTTTCAATGTAATGATTATGATCAATTACTCATTTTTAAATTTAATATTCTTTAATAAATCATGTAACATTTAATACTAAGATCTTAGTTATTTTTTATTCATACATCACTTTTTTCAATTTACAAACATTATTGACATTTTTAAGAATGATTAAATAATCTTTTTGTTGGATTTAATCTTCATATTCATGTTATCCATTAGTAAATGATAATTTTACATATAGTTAGAGTACCTTGAATTTCTTTAGGCTGGTTTACTGTGGTGATATTACATCCCAAGAGTCTTGAGATGTTTTCAAATATTTATATACTAATACTTTTAAATGTAATAATTCCTTAGGCTGTTACATCACTTGTTCAAATACATTTTTATATCATCTAGTTGATTTAATGAGAGTTTATTATTCTTTTTTATCATATATGAGTTTCTATTTACTCCTTAACTACCGATATTTTTTTTTCATTCTTTATGGGATTGAAGAAATATTTGATTTGGAGTAATTATTTTATTAAGTTCAATTACCCATTTTCATTAAAATACTAAAATTCCCTAAAACAATCAAATGTTGAGTTTACATTATTTGAATTGTTTATAACTTTAAATCTTTTATAATGACTATCTTATATATATTTATTTATATATTATATAAAATTATTCATTTATAAACCCAATTGGATGGATATGAACTGGAAATGGATGGACGATAATTGTTTGAAAAGTTAATATGAAGATGGAGTTAAAGAGTTCATCACATTTTCAAGAGAGTAGGTAGAAGGACTTTCTAAAATCATCTATCCATTTTTGCGTTGTTTTTATTAAAGACATAGTAGTCTGGAAGAGTTGGAAGAGTATTTAATTTACAACAGAATAGATCAAAGCTATAAATGTTGGACTAAACAAGCGGAAAACTTAATGTGGACATCGACTGAGATGATACTACGGTTTACAAATCATTTGGTATTAATACCCTTGAAAAATATGATGGAGATCGCATGTAAAAAATTAAAATGGAAATTGAAGTTGACTTTCATGATTTTCCAATGTTATATTAGGAATTTAATTGTTTTTCTTCGAAATTATTATATACTGGTTGTACTAAATACACAACATTGTCAACTGTATTTATGTTAAATAAATTGAAAGCTGGTAGTGAATGGAGTGACACCAGCTTTACAGAACTACTAGGTCATCTAAAAGATATGCTACTAGAATAAAATTAACTACCATATCGAACATATGATGCTAAGATAATGATATGTTCAATGGTAATGTTCTCTAAAAAATGGAGTATTTTCCAAATGATTTCACACTGTTTAGAAAGGACAATGAATCAATCTTAAAATTCCCTAAATTTGTCGCAGAACAATAAGACAAAAATGAATCAAGTACTTCAAAATATTTATTGTAATTTCCTATCATAACACTATTTATAAGACTATATTGATGTTAGGAAACTGCAATACAATTAACATGGCATGAATATACATGAATTAAATATGGTAACCTATACCATCTATCATATTCTCTTTAGTGGAATAATGTTTATTATGAGTTTCATGAATTTTGAGATGTGCTGAGAAACTTTCATCTTTCATTTTCTATAGATGGAATAATCCCATTTGGTGTAAATAGTAGTACATACAATACATGGCCCATATTTTTTTGAAATTACAAATTTCCTCTATTTTTATGCATGAAGTTCAAATACATTATGTTGTCTCAGCTTATATCTAGTCCAATGTAACCCAGTAATGATATTGATGTCTATTTGGTCCCATTGATAAAATATATGAAATTGATGTGAGATAAATGTGTTACAATGTATGATGATCATATAATTGAAGAATCCACATTAAAGACCCTATTTAATAGAATTGTGAATGAATTCCTCGCCTATGAAAATTTATCAGCCTATAACATTAAAGGAATGTTGCGGTGTCCAATTTGTGAAAAACACACATATTCAGTTTAGTTGAAAAATTAATCAAAGACAGTATTATTTGGAAATATAAAACTCTTACATCGATGACATAAATACAGATCATGGATGATATCATTCGATAGGAATATCAAAAAAGGTTCAACACTGTCTCCAACAACAGGTGATCAACTGTACGAAAAAGTAAAAAAGATTGAAACTGTTTTCGGAAAACCATTTTTGAAAACCCATACAAAATTATTTTGGAAGAAGTGATCAATTTTCTATAAAGTACCATATTGTAATTGTTTTTATGTCATACATTTTCTGGATGTCATGCATGTATAAAAAATGTTTTTTATAATGTTACTATAACATTCATAAATGATTCTGGAAAATGAAAGATAGAATCAAGGCTAGGATAGAATTTATTGAAATGGGGATAAGAGAAGACTTGAGATCGATGATGGGTAAAAGGAAAAACATTCTTCCTGAAGCATCTTACACTCTATCCATATAGGAAAAATTTAATTTTTTTTCTTTTCCTTACTAGAGTAAAAGTCCCATATGGTTATTCCTGAAATATCAGGAATGTTGTTTCAATGACTAATTTGATGTTACAATGACTAAAATCACAAAACTGTAATGTTTAATGAATGATTTAATGCCTATCACATTACACTGTAGTTTTCCTCAAAAGGTATGACATATAGTAAACAGACCCTACTTGTTTTTAAAATCCATATTCAGTAAATTTGTAGACTTGATGTATTTTTCCGTCATGAATAAAGACAATATAGTCATATTATGTGAATTAGAGATATTATTCGCACCATTATTTTTTATGTAATGTTTCACCTAATGGTTCACATGGCCAAATAGGTTCATCTATGTGGTATAATCCATTATAGGTGTATATAACCCATTGAATGGTATACTAAGATTTTTAAATGGTATGTCAAGAATCGAATTCATCTGTAAGGTTGTATTGTAGAATGTTATATTTTAGAAGAAGTTATTTAATTCTATACTTATTACATATCAGATGATGAAAGCATCAGTCACCTAAAGTCTTATGATGACGAACGCCATATGGGTGAAATGATTTTTGGAACATATATTGTTACAATTACCTTGTAAGAGTGGGGGAAAGAAGATATTTACATATTACATAACAGTGAAGATGTTTATCCATACACAGAATCCCCCAAATAAATACTTAGGAATTTGAATCCATCAAGGGATGAAGGATGGATATAAAATACACATAATCAACAGTTTATAGGATGGTTTATAGATCAAATTTATAAGGAGTTATATAGAAATATGAATTCAATTTCCAAACAACATCCATTTATAGGAAGGGGAAAAATGAAAATGTTGAATCTTACACTGTTTTTTTAATCAATGGTTATATGTTTTATACAAAGGAACATGTTATCTTTAGTATGATGAGAAATATTTTTGTTATGATTATTTCTAAAGTGATTCACATATCTGGTTCCATGGATAGAAATACAATTTATGAAAATATGTTATATTTTTTAATTATAGAATAGACATAAAAGTTGGATTATAAAAAAATTCAAGAGCCACTTTTCCATTTCAAATGGGTTGACAATATAAATGCAGTGAATGTAAATGAAATGTCCTTTTTGAAGGTGAATTTCAGTGTGGAAGTTGAAAAAGTTGAGTCATTCATAGTGGATTCACAAGTAGTGAAGGTATTTTAAGTCTCTGATCCAACAAACAAGAATTAGTCAATTGTCCTGCTGGAGACTAAAACAAATGTTGAGTCAAATGAAAATTCAATGTAGGATGTCTCTTCCATTGGGACATCATAATAAACTCATGTTGATCCCAATATAGAAAATTTATTCTATGTTATAGGTGACTAAAAAGATGGGATTTGGATTCTCGATAGAGGGTCCATATACTTGAAACTGTTAAAAAATAAGTAGGCTTAAATATAATGGTAAAAGTATTTTTCTTAATGTATTATGTTTTTCCCATAATATTATATGTTCGATACTACATTAACATAATCTAAATTTGATGTTTGAATTCTCATTCATAAAATTTCTTCTACAAATGATGAAATAAAAAACTCAAATGAAGGAAAAAATTTGAAATGATGTTAATGTAATGTTACTATATACTTTCTCTATTTTAAAAAAATTAAACATTGAAAAAATTGTTTTAATTTTAATTATTCCTTGCATATATTTTTTTATTCTAGGATATTTTTTCCCATATTTCAAACCTTTGAATGAAGGGAAACATTGTTGTATCTTATCAATCATAGAGTTAATCTTGATGTTTTCATAGTATAATAATTGACTATATAATTAATGTATTGTTTCATATTAATGATTAATTTAATTATTTTTTGTATTTTTCATATAAAAAATATTGTTTTAAATAGTTAGATTCTTTTGTTCGAGTTTGTGTTCTCTTTCAAACTTTTGTGTTTCTTCTCTCTCAAAACATTTTCTCCCCTTATGTGGTTCATTTATATTTTTATTTCAAGATACCTACACATCCTTTTCAGTAAGTGTAATGATGTTACCTCTTCTCAATCCCTAAGGTAATCTTGATATTTTACTAGCAATGTAATTATCTAGAGAATTAATTTATTGTTTCATATTTCTATTTAATTTATTTATTTTTATTATTAGTCACATAATATTTTTTTCTTATATAGTTGGATTATTTTGTTCGAGTTGGGGTTATCTTTCAAATAATCATGCTTATTATCCCTCAAAACCATTTCACCCCTACCATGGTGAATTTCTCACTTTCTTTGAAGTTTCCTCCACTACATTTAGAGGAAGAAAAACAAAGCTACATCTACTCAATCAAAGAGGTAATCTTGATTCTTATATAGTAAAATCATTTTACATAGAATTAATATACTTTTTGATGTTTATGTTTAATTTAATTATTTTTAGTGTTACTCACATAATAATTTTTTTTCTAATATAGGTGTATTCATTTGTTCGAGTTGGGGTGCTCTTACAAACATTTATGTTTCCTCAACCTCAATACCTTTTCACGCCTATAGTATTTTATTTATCACTTTATTTCATGTTCTCCTCACTATATTTTTTTGGAAGAGAAATGATGCTGCATCTTCTCATTCACAGGGGAAATCTTGATGTTTTCCCAATAAAATAGGTCTCCGTATAATTAATTTAGTTTTTCATATTTATGTTTAATTTATTTACTTTTTAGTATTACTCAAATAATTTTTTTTCTTATAGAGTTGTATTGAATTGTTCAATTTGGAGTGCTATGTCCATCTTTCGTGCCTCTTTGTACCAAAATATCCCTATACTTCTTCTCCCTCAAAACCATTCACCCATGGAGTGTTGAAATTTATCAATTTTCTTCAAGTTCTCTCCACTACTCAATCCCATAGGTAGTATTGATTTTATAAAAGTAAAGTCATTGTCCGTAGAATAAATTCATTTTTTTCATATTTAGGTTTAATTAATTCTTTTTTCTTATTACACATAAAAATTGTTTTCTTATACAGTTTCATTCTTTTTTTCTAGTTGATGTCGTTTGTTCAAAGATATCCTTGTATTTTTGGCTTTTCAACTAATAAATTGAATTTAAATCATGGTAAAATTGATATTTAAGATATTTTTGAGACATTGGGGTGTGTAGTAATCATTCGCACCTCAACCAAACACACGATGTGACCTGTACTCCATGTACTTATATCAATTTAAAAATGATATCATTTTTTGTAAAAAAGACCACTAGAATACTCAAAGCCAAGGTAAAATATTCATATTGTTTTGAAACATTTAGGTAGTGATCCATATGTCATTTTTGATATGTAAGAATAATCCTTACCTCAATCTAAGACATGATGTGCTTGATATTAATCTATGTGTCCATTATCAGTTCAAAATTGATATTTGACTGTCAAAAGTGTCACTCACTAAAAACCAAGAAGATGTGCTTTGATGTTTTGGATAATTTAGGTAATTTATCATCAAATAATTTTTTATCTATAGGAATTGGTCTCACGTCAAAAGGATTCTTGAAGTTAGCGGCATGAGTCAATGTGCATTTTTCAGTTTTTAAATGGAATTTTACATAAATAGACAAGTGACATACTCAAAAATGATAAAAAAACATTTAGAATTTCTAGATACTTTTTTACAAAAATACGTAATTGATTTGAGACGTTCATGAATTAGTTTCACCTCAATATCATGCATGGTGTCACCAGCATGACTCGAAATGAATCTTTTTATTTCGAATTGTCATCAATTTTAGTTAAAAGGCCAACTGACCAACTCAAAACTGAGAAAATGTTCTAAATTGTATAAATACTTTAGGAGACTGATCCATAAGTAACATTTGTTGTGTAGGAATTAGTCTCACCTCAATATGATACACAATGTGATATGTATGAGTAAAAATACGCATTTCAATTTTCAAATGACATTTTAGAAAAAAAGAAAAGTGATGTACTCAAAACCAAGAAACCACATTCATATTCTTTTCAAACCTTAGGGAAAATGTCCAGAAGTCATTTGATACGTGTATGAATCATTCAAACCAAAATACGACTCACGATGTGACGAATATGAATCATAGTGCATCTTTTTATTTAAAATTGTCATCAATTTTAGTAAAAATGCCTACCGACCTAGTCAAAACTGAGAAAACACATTCACATTATTCAAATACATTAGTAAAAATATCCATAATCCTTTTTTGTTGTGTAAAAATCAGTCACACATAAATTAGATACATTAAGCTTCTTCTTTGAATAAGCTATATCCATAAATCTCTCAATTAGATGTACATTTTCTTAAGTCTCTGAACCATGATTAGGAACAAGTTGTTTTTCCTCACGTGGATCTAACACGAATAGAGGTGAACAGAGAAACCTACCATAAACGGCCTAATATGGACCTATCTAAATCGTTTATTGAAAAAATTATTTGAGGAAAACTCAACAAGAGGTACATATTTCTCGCAAGAACCTCCTAAATCAAGACTGCATGCATGATGTATCATCTCCAACACTCGTATCATATTTTTAGACATTTTTTCGTCCAAAGGGTGATATTATGAAATTAGCAGCACCCGTGAACCTAGTTCCTTCTGTATACCCTTCCAGAACAGTGATGTAAAATGATCATCTTGATATGATACTATAAAACATGGAACACCATAATGTTGATAAACATCCCGAATATAAAACTTCCAATATCATCAACTGAGAAGGTCTCTCTATTAGGTAGGAAATGTGTAACCTAGTTCAACATATTGAAGATCACATATTCTGAATCAATGTCTCTAGGGAATTTTGTAAATTTCATCATGAAATTGATTATGACATTAGTCCATTTCCTCGCAGGAATGGATTGTGGCTGTTGAAGTTTAGAAGGTGGCTAGCACTCCACCTTCACCAGCTGAAAGTTGTAACACCTAGTGATAAATCCTAAAATCTTCCTCTACATACATTTAAACCAATCCAAATGACATATGACTTAGTACATTTTTGTAAACCCATGATTTACTACGTAAATAGAGGGTGGTATTCTCACATAAATTCTTCTTGTATTTATAATAAATCCTCACATTCTTGAGTAAGTGCATGATATAATTCTTATTAATAGCCCAACCAATCAGTGGGTTCTTACTTGAGAAACTGTCCCTTATGATGAGGACCTCATAATCTGATAGTTGTCACATCTACATTAGCTCTATAAGGTAGGATTTCACTAATAGATCAATTAAAATATATTTCCTCTAAAATTTATGAGAATTCAAGTTCATCGAAAAAAACATAACCTACCACTCATTTCTAGATTCCTTGATGGATTCCACATTAGTCATTTAACTCAAGTATTTATCCATTGCATTAACCTTATAGGTGTATAGGAAATATCAAATTTGATTTATTGTTGGAATTCCATCCACCTGCACATCCTGAGGTTCAAATCTCATTGTGTGAAAATATATTTGATTCTTTTTTGGTCCCCTTAAAAAATTTACAACTCATCCAATAGATATCAACTCCAATATTATAAACAATGACCCATAGTTGTGAGATCAAGGTCGTTTGTTGGGTATTTCCACTCATGAGATCACATCTGGAGGGGCCTATATTCTACAACTTGGTATCCTTGCATCATAAGTACTCCCAAAAAAATTTATACAGATTCACAATAGATTATATATCCATTTCCCAGCTCTATAACAATTGGGATTATTTCTTATTTCAGTGTACACTTCAACTCCTCAATGTATGTCTCATAAATTTTAGACAAAAATAATTTCACATGCTTTTTAGTAAATCCAATATGATAATATCAAAGGTGTGAGAAGCCTTGTATGAAACACCTTTAATAACCATCCATATCTAATAAAGTAATTATATAATAAATGTTCTTATGGTTATCTTAAGAAACTATGGTGATCACACTTTTATGCGTAAGTTAAAATCATTCCTCTATTATTATATGACCTAATAAGTGAACCATAGAAATCCAAAAGTGGAATTTATTGATTATAACATACATCTTTCTCTCTCTGAATGTATTCAAAATGATCTCATGGTGTTCATCATGGTCATTATGAGTATGATAATACACCAATATTTCTTGCACAAATACTACCACAAATGAAACCAGATATGGGTGGAAAACCTGATTTATCAAGGACATAAAGTCCACCAGAGCATTTGTAAGGACGAACGGAATAGAAATATAATTATAAAAACTATATCTTATTTGGAATGTTATACATGGTAGGTTTTATGGTCTCATATGAAGCTGATGGTAGTCCAACCTCAAATCGATCATAGAAAAAACTAATTCTCCCCAGAGCTAGTTAAAGAGGTACTCTATTAGTGTAAGTGGATACTGGATCTCAATCATAAGCTATTTCAATCAGTGTAAATACACACAAAACCAGAGGTTATAATCCTCTTTATTAGAGAATATAATAGGTTAACCCCATAGAAAAGTACTAGGTCATATAAAACCCATCACATCCTAGTATTCCAATACCTTATTTAGTTCCAAGGGTTTAGTAGGGTCTGTCCTATACGTATGAATGGACACTACTGATTCACTTAGGACAAGCTCAATAGTAAACTCTTACTCTCTCACAATAGGTATCCCAGACAAATATTTAGGTAATACATCCCTGAAAAAATCCACTACATGTGAAAATTTAGTAATATGCATTCACTGCTTGCCCATAAAGATAATTTCAATCTAGGTTATTAGTCTACCAATACCATGATACATAGATCCATCATGACTTTCCTGGATGTCCCATTCACCCATATGAGCATATGTTCTTCCTTTAGATGATGTGAAAGACAACCTATAGTTATAGAAATCAACATGGTAATGGTATGGGACAAGCTTGGCCATATCGAGTATGATGTCAAACCCCTCTATATCTAGGACTAAGAAATTTTACAAGAAATAGTACTAAACATTCTCAAAGGGAGAACTCCATGAAATATATAATAATCTTATATTGATCCCCTGATGGTGTTTTGATATTACTAATTCCACATTAGTACACCAAATATATTCCTAGACTTTCCATAATGGTAACAGATTTGAAATTGTTCTTTGCGGCTATATTGAATAAGGAGGAAAATAATGTAGAGGATACATCAATATTTGCTCATACAATAGATGGACATAGAATCAGCTCATTGGGAGTAGGTTGGACTGTATATATTTGGACAAATCCAAAACCTTGATATGTAACAAGAATGACCTATGACGGTCCTCTCAACTAGAACTGAACCTCTGATGTATGGCTACATATACCATGACTAATCCTAAGACTGATCAGTCATTAGAAGACAAAATATAAGCCTAATGTGCAGATACTGATCATCCACCAAAAATTAGCATTGGTACAGACCATTTCTCACTAGGCACTAGATGGAAGGTATGGAAGAAACACTGGAGGTGACCCATCTTGTTGAAGGCTCGACATTCGATCAGTTCCCTTATACACTGGTGCTTCTTTTGGATTTCCCTACCACACTAGTTACATAATAAATATCTATAAGAACATGTCATCTAGTTTGAACATCACCCATCAGTATCCCCAAAATGTTGTTTCATGATGCTAGACAAACCATCTTCCTCACTAGAAGCTGAACATCCCTTCTTCACATTGCAATATTCTGTCAGGTTCCGCTCTATGATGAGGGTCTGGTTTACTATATCTGAAATTTGGGTCAACCAGAAAATATTCACCTAGAATTAGATGGTCTATGAATTCCCATGATCAAACTGTCTTGTAGTCATCAACTCGTCATTGGTCAAAGTTAGTTAAAAACACCGAAGTTTAGAAAAAAGAGTATAGTAATCCATCACACACATAGAAATCTATCAAAGATGTATAAACTCACTAGTGTGGTTTTCTATTAACGTATGAAATTATAATTAGTCATTAAAGGCTGTCTAGAAGTTTACCCAGACTATACCTTGATGTTGACTAGCCTATGTAATGACATCCCACCAACTCATGGGGAAGGAATGAAAAATATTTGTATATATTTTCAACACCTGGTCAGGATGAATCTCTAAATGATTGAATATTAGTAAAATGAAATCATTCCATGAATTTCAGCATAAGTTCTTCCCTCCCCTAAGAACGTAGGTGGATGATACTGCTAAAATTTCCACATCAAAGCTTCCATTTAAGTGTCAGGTCGCGGAGCTCTCTATACATACATTATGAAGCAAAAGATGATATCTTAGAACTGAGCATTGAAACATAGTGGAAGATTAACAGGGGTTCCATTGGTGGCACTAAATGAGGTAATAATGGTGGCTTAGGGTCCACCACATGATGAGCATGATTGTCACCACCCTCCCAATGTATAAATCATAGATGTCAGGGTATAATATCTCTACAATTTCCAAATCCATGCCTCTGATACTATTTAATAGCATATAGGAAACATGAAATATGAAAGTACGTGAACAAATCCTTCCTATAAACAAGACACGCCTATATTCCTTCTCGTAATTCGATGTCTGGGAGTTATAGAAGATCCAAAAATTCTCAAGAGACACTTCATACTACCCACTACTAAAGTTTACTTATGGTCAAGGTCTCACCTAACACATCATAGTTTCTGGTATTTGAAGTGATAATTTCAAGGTATAGAGGAAAACACCCATTACTTTGCAATTGGAATCCTCATTTAATTGTAACCATTTCAATTAATAGTTTTGATTTATAAAGTTAATACTAATTTATATATATGTATATTATGGTCTAGTAAGATGTGTCACGATTTCCAATTTATAATGTCTCATTCTATTTATAAATAGAAATTTGAATTTCATATAACTATGACTCAAACATTAATCTCGTATTAGGATGCACCCAGTACTATATTATGATTTGGTTAAATGAATCACCATTCCTACATTATAGAAGTGTGTTCTTAATATATCACAATTGGAATTAATCAATCAAATCAACTAATATTTCATCCATCAGAACCAGCGGTTCGTGGATCTAATGTTGTATAATTGGTTAATTAAGGTGACATCATCAGTCCATATCGGAAAACACCTTTTACATTGATGTAGACAGTTTAATTACCTGATCATGTTATCCCTACAAGAAACATCATCAAATTTCCAGATACAATAATCAAGGAATGTACACAATCACATCAAATAGTGGTTATGAACCCATTAACATAAATATATAATGGAATAATTCATGACATGTGAGTCCTCGAGTGCTTATTATGATGCATAAAATTATGATACCTCATCTAATTTTTCCAAGAAAAATAAATTTTTTAATTATAATATGATCTATAATAAAATCACAAAACATTTGCATCACTCAATGGTGGAATCAATAAAATTGTAATTGGTGAAATCAATAACATCAATGTCCCATCCTAAGTAATTTGGGATTCCCTTGTTCATGGGATAACAACTTTGAGGCATAGACTCATTAAAAATTTATAATACATCCTAGTCTCTTATATACCATCCCAATCAGAGTGGAGTAACAGAAAAATGTGTGTGGGACCATAAAACACAAAATAAAAAACCTCCCTATGATGAAACATTTTAGTTTCTTGACTCGAAAGCCACTAAGCGATTCCCTGATATGGTTTGACACATGACCTCAATAGTACCTCCCTATATAGAAGAGGTTTTCGTCTATCCGTGAGGGGGTATGCCTTTTCCATGGGTATATTATGACCTCTTTGATCATAGTGTGTCACAATGGTAAATAATATATGGAAATAGTGAAAACAATAATAAATAATAAGGGAAAGAATAACAATAAAAAAACAAGAGGAAACTTAATCATAAATAGAAAAAAATGTGATGGCCATGTCAGGTAGATATAAAAAAATTAGTTACATGGGATACATGGTAAATATGAATATTCAAAATGATATGATAAAATAAAAAAATACAAAAATATTCCCCTACTATCATCATATGAAGAGGCTAACTCAACCATTGTCTTACACCTTCCCAGTACAGAAAATCAAGCATCAGAAGCTGTATGCTTCCCTTTATATACAATTATAGTCATGAAGTCCTCATGGGTACCATAGGCGGCCCAATAAATCTATGAGATATACTCAATAGTCCACCTCCATATTTTCTATAACACTCAATTCGGTGCATATAAAATTAAAAGTGTGTAAGTTCATACTAAATGTAATGAAAAAAAATAATCATGTCGGTTAGTTTCATCATGGATTCCCAACCAACACTAACTTCTTCAATCTAAGTCGAATGTCTCTAACATAAGGTGAATATGAAATATATGGCTTGGGAATAATAATGGGTTATCATAAAATGATAATAAAAAGTGGAAAGACCCCAAGCATATGATTTGTCTTGGAGAACACATCCTTTAGATAACAGTTTCATTAATTGAATTTAAAAAAGGCATCATTAGAATTTAATAAGAGGAAACCTAAGACCATCCAAGGTTGTCCATAAATGGTATCCGAAGTATATTTCTAGGAGAACTATACATACCCCATATGAAAACAGTTAGTTTGGGGATATATATATCAAATCCTATGTATCACTCCAATTTTGGAGTGAATAAAAGAAAGCCTCTTAGCTCATCCCTTGTAACTCACATCATGGATTGAGAATCAGTCACGACATGGTATAACCTTCCTACCCCCTAGACCATCCCTGAGGTATCCCTTGGGGTAACAATATCACTCATAAGTAGGTAAAGAATAAAAATAATGGTCCCATCCAAGGAGTACCAAAAAGGAGTATTTACAATCCATTACAAAACATTATTATAAGAAACGATGAGACCATCCCATGAATCATTAAATCATAACCCTGGTGTCACCCTCATCTTGGTATGAAGGTTTGGATTGGATAATATGCACGCAAACCATTTCAATAAGACATAACTTTATAATATTTTACATAAGTGGAAAATTCATATGATTCATGTAATTAAACTATGTTATAAGGAATAGAGGCCTAAGAATTTGGCCAATAATTTTTCTTATAAAACAATCATCAAATTTCATTTATTAGAAGGAAAAAAACTAAAAATTATGGCTAAAAAATTTAAGGCAATAGTTATTTTATGATTTTATAGAAGAAACGCCCATGGGGTGGTCCACATCAAGTTGATAAATCAATTAACTTGTTTCATAATTAGCTAGGACTATATAAGGAATGGAAAACCAAAATATTTAATGAAAAATTCCTTATAGAGATGATATCATAGGAGTCCAATGTGTGGAATAATGGATTATGATACTAATTCCATAATATGTGGGGGATAGATAGAGACCTCATACCTTATTCCTATAACACTATACTCATCCAGTGTCTTCCCTTGAGTTGATCTATAATGGGAGGAGTCAGAATAATGGATAAACTAACAAAAAAATATGTCATTTAATCTTGCACCAATATTTCATAGAATATGGGAAGATATACTAGAAATAGAGTGAATAGGATTAGAGAGTATACTATTACAGATCTAATTCCCTTTATGAAAAGGAAAAAGATATCCGATGGAGGAGAAAATTAATATACTATATTGGCATGCAAGAGGAGAGCTCACACATATGGGGATGTACACTAGAGGTGGAAGAAAATGGGGTTATGGGATTTAAACCATTTAAGGTAAAAAGGTTCATTTCTTCCTTCATTAAGTGGTCTCGTGGTTTGATTCATTGTTGGATAAACCATGATCCAACTATATGATTGGTACTGCCCAAGGAGACCCCTCACACAGGCTAGGAACAAGGTTCTATTTACAATAAATATCCCATGAGAAATAGATCTGTCACATGTTTGAGATAAATTTCATGGATGTTAATCCCAGCTCACATAGTTCAGTCAAACCATGCAGTGTCCTATTTTTCACTAAGTTACCCACATGGTTGAGTCACGTGGATTTCCCTAACCATGTGACAAATGTGTAGCCAAGTGAGTATCTAAAAATTCAAGAGTTCTGGGATCCGGAAGATCCCCAAATGCTCATAAAACATTCCATAGAATCTTGATCACATTACTTGAATAAAAAGATAGGTTTTGTACAACATCAAAAGTTTCCCTAACTCTACGATGGCATGTACATTATAATATCATCCTGGTAGTTAAGGAATAGATGGTCGACTTCCACCTCTTGCACTTCTCTCTTCTACAGGAAGTATTATTTAACAGTATTCATGGTACATATCATTCCCCATATATGTGTGTAGAGGTATATAAGGCCTTTTTATTATTTCAAACACACAAATATCTAGATATACAATCACAATGGGTATTATAATTATGTTATTTAAGTATTTGGATAGATTAAGGTATAATACATAATTTATGATATGTAGTGTCTCTCAAAAACTACATATTTAATTTGTGGAGATGTGGGAGTTTTTATTAGGTGATGTAATACAGTAAGTTCATGATTTATCCCAGGTGTCTTTAGGTTGGATTTCATTAGTCCATGTCTGATTAGAAATTATTTGGAATGATATAGTTTAGTACATGTAGTGTTGGAGAAAAACAACAAATGTGTGGATAAAATGTTGTGGGATATCATTATTTGAACTTATATTGTAAATTATATGTTTAATTTTATGTGAGATATGGGGAGTGAGCCATGATATGAAGTATAAGAGAATAGTAAAACAGTTTAGTTGAAGGGTTGGTTATATTTTTTTTACACAGTAGGATTTAATATTCTTTATTAACATTTTTTTTAAATATTTCCGGGATATCCAATTGAGTATAAATGTTATTCTCACCCATTCATATATATAAAAGTTTTTTACATGTCAACAGGGGCTAGTTGGTGATCAACCCGGACATTTCAAAATCATGGTGTTTTTTACAATATTTTGAATCGTTATGGACACTCTCAAGGATTTTTTGAAGTGTTTTCAGTTTTTTATGTTTAATGTAATCACATTCATATCATCTGATGAGATGTATTCTTCATTTTTACGAGGTAGATCTATTTAGTGGTTTTTTATTACATATCTCTATCATTTCTTATTTCATAAATTGTAATGTATCCTATTTATGAGAATGTTATAACAACAATTCTTGTAATTAACACATGGCCTATTAGAGGATAAATTCGATCATCATTATCTATGTTTTATAATTTTCATCCAATGAGGGTTACCTTAGGAGGAAGGGGGTTAGGACAGAGTATTATCATTGATCATGATTGATTGGAAGGATTAAGTCAGTAGTTATGCACTTATAAGGATGTATGGGTTGGGAAGGAAATAATGATAGTTGGTATTCGTATGTGCTATAAAAAATAGATACCATCTAGTAAATGGATTTTTTTGGATCCCCTATGGTCTGACATAAGAACTTTAATTTTACTCGATATGTTAATTAGTTTGATGCTTGTAATGGCAAAGACATTTATTAATACAATTCCCCTATTTATATTTTTTTCATATATAGTAATGAAGTATAAAGCATTAGAACCACTTAGTGAATCCAAAAAAATTGTTATATTAATTTTACTTTTAAATTTATAGAATAAAAATGACCATTTTAATTGAAGGTATTAAAATTTGACAAAAATTTGAAAAATAAGATTACAAAAAATGGAAAATTTTGATCTTCTCAATCCACCTGAATTATAACACTAATGAACATCACTGTATAAATTAGTCATAATATTTGTAATGAAATAGTCATTTTGAAAATGAATATATATATATATATCTTTTAGATAAAATATATATTTTTTAATAATTAAATAAATATTAGGTATATATATAAATAAGGGAAAACATATTACCATTATAAATATAAATATTTGAATTGTAATATGACCGTAAAATAGTAACTTGACCATTAGAATAGGAATTTGATCATTAGAAATAATAACATGAATGTTAGAACAATATCCTCACATATGGGAGGGTAAAATATTATTTAGGTACTGTATAAAATGGAAATATTATGTATTCATATTATGATACTATTAAATAAATGTTCTAAAAATTATAAATTTGGTGTCTGTAGTTGTAACAAACATATATGTTTTAATTAGACAATTTTAATAAATATAATGATTTAAATTAATTATTATTTTCATAAAATGAATTTATAAATTAATATTATATTGTTTTATAGTGATAATATTATTCTCTGATACCATTAAAAAATTTCAATGGGTTATAAAAGTGATCATAATATTAAAATTGGTACTTTTCTAATAAATGTGGTTTTTATTTAAAAATTAAAAGCCTCATATTTGGAAAACTATTTTCATAAAATGTATATAGTTTTTTAAATATATATATTTAAAAAAATTATGGTGAATTTTTCATATTTTCAAGACTAATTGAATTTTTAGTGAACAATTTAATATTATAAAAAATTATTTAACATTATAATCCAAATATATGAATGTTTTAGTCATGCATTATATAAGCCTCTGTTAGTTAAAACTCACATGCACAATTTAATTTTTATAGTCTTATGAATCAAATTTATTGGTTTCCTTTATCCAAATTAATAAAATAATGGGTATAATATTAAAATACACCCCTCTCAACCCCTTGTAAATACCACCATACTCATCATAACTTATTAGGCTTAGAGAGTGCCAAATTTATACCCAATACCCTTCCAAATCATCTCATACATGTCCTAATACTACTAGTCTCACTATAAGACAAATTCATAGTTCCATATTGATTTTTTCAAGTAAACTACATTCAACAGTGGAATTTAGAAAATTTTCTATTTTAAAATTATTTTATTTTTATAGTCCATATTTTCTTCAATCATAGAAAAAAAACATTATTAATATAGTATTATAAATATAATATAAATTTATTTTGTTAAATGGATATCCATCTTATACCCACACATTCATTGTTCCTAAAATTAATACTTTGTTTAAAATATGATTGGTTCACTACATCCATGAAGAATGTACTTCATTTTTATCTACCGCCTTCATGTCAGGCTATAAAAAAAATTATCGTCAAATATAATTTTAATAAGTATAATATAATTTACCCCAATTTATATAATTTTTGAATAATAATATAATTAAATTAAATGAATCTATTTTATGGATGTCGGGAAAACAACCTAATTGAACTATCCACATAACATTTAATGTTTTACTAGGTGAATCGTCCTTACGTCAGAACACATAGGATATTTCAAACCACATCAATTTCTAGAAGTATTTTAATAACATTTTGATTCACTTTTTCTGTTTTGGTTAAACTTAAAAATAACATCAATGTTTTCCCACAAGGAATATGAACATGGAACTTTAAAAGGAACACACTTAAAAAAAATTGAACATTATATCTCCTATAAATGGATACAAATAAGAATAATAAAAGTATAGTACCAATAAATATATGTAAATGATTTAATTTAATTAGTTATTTTATTAAATTTAATTATTTAAGTAAATAATTGAAGTCATAGAATGTTTATGTAACCTAATGTAAGGGATCTCTCCGAACCACCATTTTCCTTTGGGGTAAGGTCATTCTCTCTCAAACTCACTTTATCTCCCTTTTTGATATTATTGAATTCTTATAAATTTCCAATATATATTGATTACATATATAGCAAACTTATCATCCTTTCTATTGAAATTGTAATATATATTACAAGTTCCATTTAATAAGGAAATATTATAGAGCCCCTTTCATTTAATGGATAATTCATATATTTATTATGTATGATTTATTTATTTATTTCAGATCACATAACAATGTACATTCTTTGATGGGTGCACCCAAATAATTATATAATACATTGGGAATATTTTCTTCCCTGCATACTATATGTATGGTATTTGGGAGTGAACCTAATCCTTGATGGTACTATGTCCAACATGTTTTGTTTTCATGGAATTTAGAATTGACTTAGGCTTATGTGATGTGATATGTTACTAATACGTTAATAAGATCCCATAATGTTATGATTATTTAGTATTTATGTGATGAAACTATATGTTTATTCATGAGCCTTGTTTTTTATATTATCATGTTATGTTTTTTTGACTCATATGTTCTGTTTAATTACCATATTTATTCACTTATTGGGAATTATAGATCATACTTTTCCTTTAATTAATAAATTGGTTATCTTCTTCCATTATAAAATATTAAATATTTTTAGGATCTCATAATGGAAAATAAAATAAAAATTTGTTTTTATTTTAATTTTTGATGTATTACAAATCTATTTATCTAATGAAATTAGGGCTCTTTTCCATTGGATTTGATTTATTTTATATTAATGTTAAAAATAATATAATGACTTGTTCATAATATTTGGGAGGCTATAGTTGTTATAATAAAAAGGTCTATTTATTTTTTGATATTATCACTATAATTAAATAGTGAGAACTGTAGGGACAATTCTAAGTGTAGGAAAATTACACAAAATATTAGTGAATTATAGAGTGTGTGGTTTCAAATAAATTACCACCATGTCTAGATACTTGAAATGGATGAGGCACTAGAATAGTTGTATATATGGGTAATAACTCTAAAAATGGATTTTTGCGTATTAAATTGATCATCACCCAGTGCACAATAAGGGGGTATTGCGGAACACCTTGTTTGACACACCTATGGGACATAATTTTATAAACTCATAAACACATTATAAAATATTATAAAGGGGTTTAATAATCTTTTAGGTTAGAAAAAAATAGTAAAATTACCATGAATAGGCTATATTGAAGCTCGGGTACTCGTATTATAGGATATATGCGCCATTAATAACTTATCACTTATATGTTCATAGTGTTCATAATTAATTATTCTCATCCATATGTTCATTTTGGATATATTAAATGTGTCAAACCAGAATAAAAAATTTAATGGGTTTCTCATTATCAATTCATGACCATCAAATTTCATATATGGTTATAGTTCTACACATTGTTTCTCATTCTAAATTTTTAGTAGAAATATTCAAACACTGCCTCAAAACAAGGGGTGGAATTGTGTATGAGAATAATAAAAGAAGAAAATATTTCATCCCTTGCATATAAATCATCACTGGTCAATGTTTTTAGAATGATCCTCCTAGTAAATATTGTCTTTCTTTCTTTAGTGGGGTTTGATGCAATATAGGCAATGGATTGGTTATCCTTATATAAATCCAAACCCAATAATAGGGATAATAAGATAACTCTTCACATTCTAAGTCAACCCTTAGTTATATAAAATTATAAGGTGGTAGATTAATATACATTGGAATATTTGTCTCAAGTGTGGATATTATTACCTTATGAGAATTAATTTCGAGATTAGTTGATCAAGATAATGAAGAGAATCATTATTAAATTCACTTCCATTTTGAGGGATTATAATTATGTATTACCTAAAGATTTTACATTCCTTACTCTTAACTGATCGGTTGAGTTCTCAATTGAACATATAATCAAATCTCTCCCTATATCAAAGGTTCCATAAATAATGGACACCATTGAGTTATAATTGATAATGCAGAGGTTTCAAAATAATTGTGAAAATCATTTTATATGTCTCAGTGCTACCATTGTGGGGTGTGTAGTTCTTTTTTGTGAATGAAATTTGGGTCAATGTGATGGTACATTGATAATAGTTATCACAAAAAAATAAAAATAATGTAAATGTATCCCCTACTTTGGATATATGACTTGTTTGATAAACTATGTGAAGATCATTACATCTCTATGGTGATATATTGTTCCAGATATAACCAATTAATGGAAAAGAAGGAGGATATTTCTTGGAATCACTTTCAAATAATATATGCCCACAATTACATTATATTGATTCCCTCCAATCTCACTAATTCTCCATAAATATTCGTGGACATATTGAATAGATACTTTATATAATACCTTGAGTATTTTTTGGTTGTTTTTGGATGATATTCTCATATACTTCATAATAATGGAGCTTGGGTAGAAATTTATTATTGTGATAATGACATTGATAAAGGATAATCAAAATGAAATATATAGTAGATGATTGTTCTGGATGGAGGGAGTATCATTATTTGGGAATGTTATCAATAGAAATGGGATATCTATTAACACTTTAATGTCAATAATATATTGAGGAGTGTCCCATAACAGCATTTGTAATAGAGATCCATAGTTTCTTGGTACTAGATAGGTATTATTGATGAAACTAGTGCAAAAACACTTATTAAAGTCGGTTTTTATTGATTTATGACGTCGGTTATAAACTGACGTCTTTAAAGGCGACGTTAAAAATATAGTTTTCGCGGCGGGTTTTCAAAAACCGATGCCAATAAAATTTCTTATGAGTTTTGGCGTCGGTTTTATAGAAACCCGACGCCGAAACATCATTTAGACATGCTTTTAGGCATCGGTTTTTTATAAAACCGACACTGAAAACTGAGTCGACTAGATTTTCGGCGTCTGTTTTATAGAAAAATGACGCCGAAAATTGGGTCTTCGACATCGGTTTTCAGGAAAACCGACACCGAAACATTGTCCAAATAGTTTTCGGTGTCGTTTTTAGATAAAACTGATGCCATAAGTCAATTGTTTTTTAAAAAAACTTTCGTCGTTGGTTTTTAAAATAACCGACGCCATAAATAATTTTTTTTATAAAATAATTACAATTTCACTTCCAAAAAAATCAAAACCCATGAAAAAACACAGTATACAAAAACAATCAAACAGTTTTTGCAGAAGCACTTGAGAGAACTCAATGTAAAGTAGAATTAAAATACGCGTACCTGAAATATACGGTATGCTCATTGTTGGTTATTGTTGAAGCATTCCTTTGATTATTAGTAGTTTCAAACACCTAATATGTCATAAGAGTTAGTTTTTTAAGCCCATATGTATTATTATTTATTAATATTAGAATATACATACCTCAAATCTTAATCAGACTTAACAAAAAGTTCACAAAATTAGATTGAATATGGATCATATCAGATTGGGAATAAGACTGTGAATCATTGAATACCTCTAATAATATTGAATGATATGAAATTAATAAATAGAAAAATGTGGCAGAAAATATATAAAAACATTAATACAACTATCCTTATGAAAATCAGTAGTTTCCCAAGTTGTGACTATCTCGTACATGAATCGTAGAATATAATAACTACATTCAACATGTCCATTTTGATGATGACACTACAGTTATAAAACATTTAACTAATAATAAAAACCAATATATAACAAAAATATAAATACTAATTAACTGTATGTCCACATATTTGATTTTTTTTGGTTTCTTTTCCTTTGTAAATGGTTCCATGAACTGCATTTTTTTATATAAGAACTATTAAAACTAATGTAAACAGTGAAAATTAAACATAACAAACTTATAAAAATAAAAAACAACTTACCTATTTAAGAAGTTGGAAATTGGTTTACGCACTTCTCCTAATAAAGAGAAAACCCATTATAAGGTGCATTCATTTTGGAAAAATACGCCTAACATCCAATGCCCCCTACAATACAAAAATTTCACAATTAATGACATTATAATGATCATTAGTTCAAAATTATGTTTATGTTCTTAATTATCATGAAATGGAAAAACCCATCACCAAATCTCTGTTTGTGAAAATCTCTCAGATATATATTGAACTCTTTCATCATTCTTCACATGTTTGACTTCCAAGGAAATGTACTCTGGATCTATAAAGCTGTAAATTCTTATGGTTTTATTTTGTAAATGAATCATGTGTAGATACCTAATTTAAAAAGAAAATATAGTTAGTCAATGACATAACAATATTTTATTAAAGAAATAGCAATTCAAACATCAATTTACTTACATGGAAAACAACTGCACCACATTCAGCACTATCTCATCAAAATTAACTAAATTCATGATCTCTTCTTTCAGTATACTCAACTAATAATTTCTTCAACATATATCGGGCGCCATCTGAAACTCATAGATAAAATTCAAGGAAGAAGAGGGCTCGATAACCTTTTGAACCCATAAGAAATATCAGAAGTATCTACAACTGATTGTTCCTGAACATTTTGTTGAATTTTTACAGTTTCTTTTGCTTTCAGATAATCCTATATAAGTTAAATTTTAGAAAACATTATATGTAATTTGGAATCATTTTTAATTAATATTTAAAAAAACGCACACCTCATGTGAAATATAACGAAGAAGGGAAGTTGGACAAAGTAAAAAATGGCGCATGCATTCCCCAACACTGGTGATCTCCACAGTAGGAAATGGTAGTAGAGCAGTAGGATATATAATAACAAGTACTGATACTCTAACCTGACCCATCTTCATAGGCTGATGATGTACTGAGTCCCCCAAAAAATATACTTGTCCTAACGCAACAATATGTACATGAGGATCTCCCGCAAAAAACTCACAATATAAGGCTTGATCCGAGGGAGGTGGTGGAGGCTCAAAGTTAGCAGGTGGGGCAGGGTACTCCGGGTGAGCAGGCTGAGAAGGAAGAAAAAGGAAATGGTTATATTAGTGTTTAAAAATTATAACATAGAATAATTGATTAAAAATTAAATAAAATAATATACCTCAAAAGGTTGCACAGACGGGGTAGGGTAAACAGATGGGGTAGGGTAGTCTGGGTGAGTAGGCTGAGAATGTTGAAAAATGAAATATTTATATTAGTGTTTATAATTTATAAAATAGAAAAATTGATGACAAGTAAATAATATACCTCGGAAGGCTGCCCAGATGGGGCTGGGTAAGCAGATGAGGCAGGGTAGTCTGGGTGAGTAGGTTGAGAATGTTGAGAAATGAAAAATTTATATCAGCGTTTATAATTTATAAAAAAGAAAAATTGATGAGAAGTAAATAATATACCTCGGAAGGCTGCACAAACTATGAATGTCCTGCCAACTATTCTAATAAAGCCTTATGTACTTCTGCTTGAATTTGATCACCCATAGACCGTTTCATATCCTGCAGCTCTTCTTTTAAGGATTCGATTTCTGGGTCTCTTGATTGCTTACTCTTACCAAAAACCTTACGAATACTAACACCCGCCTGATATCTTTAAACATGACCGGGGTGTTCTGCCTTTCCCAAAGCAGTGGCTAGGATATCCATCCTACCCTCGAGGATAAAATATCCCTGTGTCTCTTGCTCCTGAAGTTCATCCTGAAATGAAAAATATAAAAGTTATATTAGTGTTTATAAATTATAAAAAAGAAAAATTGTTAAAAAATAAATAATATTTACTTTCAATTCTATCAGCCACTTGATGAGATTCCTATGTAAGATATTGTTCATTTTTTTTCTTCTTGCTCATTTCCATTTCTCATGGCGAGTGAGAGGAGATGGAGGACCAATTAGACCTCTTCTGAACCACTACTTGATCGAGCTCTTAATGCATCAAATTTTTCTTCAATAATTTTATGCTCAAAATACGAATACCCACCACGTGATAAAGTATGAGGGTATTCGTTTTGGAACTGGATTTTTTGATGAGATCTCCTAATGGTCTGTTACATAAAAATAAACTACTATGTAATAAGGAAAATATAGGATAAATTTTAAAATATGAAACAATTACAATACCATAAATTTCTATTCCAGATGACTGTCAACAAATCTCTTCCATGTTTCTTCATCTATATATGGATACTTAATACATGGGCTTTCAAACCTTCTCTTTCCAGAAACATAATTTTTTTCAGTTGGGTTTTAAAATCTCTCTATCGAACCACTGCTAAAGGGAGATGTCTTTTCCAAATTTCTTTGGTTTCCTCAAAATTGAATGTCATCTATAATTGAAAAAATTAAATATTTCATTTAACTATATAATATTAAATAAATGAGATAAACTAAATAAATAAAGATATTTTACCTTCACAAACTCCCAAAGTTGTTTCTTCGTCGTCCTATCCACTGACATCCAGTCAGGATATAAAATATTAATCCTGCAACGGGTCTACATCGCTATATAACTGACAAAATGAACTGCATTTGGGCCAACTGCATTATTATTATCATCAAAACGGATGTGTACTTTGTTATCATCATGATCAAGTGATAGTTTTGGTAATTGTGTAATACCACGTCTTCCAACTAGGGAACTTGATTTTTGAGTAGTAACTGGAGAAGTCTCCTCCGCCGAGGACGCATCAGTTTTCCTACAAATTTTTTTTGTAAATTTACAGTTTCATTTCATTAAATAAGTATATTACTAAATATTTAATAATATGTCAAAATTGATATACCTTGGTAACTGCTCCCCTCTATCTATATCTAACATTGCTACTAGAATGTGTAATGAAATTCTGTGTACCTGTATATCATTAAATAACTAAATAATTATAAACAAGGAAGAAAAAAATAAAGATGTAAAAATAGAGGCATGCATTTAAAAGTTTTAAAAATAGACACAAAATATACATATTTACCAGAAAAAGTAGGAGACTAGTTTAATGTTTTTCCACATGCCTTCATCATGATCGGTACATACTGAATGCACTATGTCTATCTTATATTCATTGTAGTCATCTGAAAATTGCATAATAGATGAATAAGGCTCATGTAAATCACTAGCATCATCAGAATCAACCTCATCACCCAAATGGTATATTTCCCATTGCAAAACAACTAACCACTGATCATTCGACGGTTCAATGACATAAAATACTTTTTTTGCATGTGTCTCCATGATAAATGGTTCCTCATTGTGATTAAATCTTTTCAAATCAACCAGTCTAAACCCATATTCATCATGTTTCATGCCACTATTACAATCAACCCAATTACAGTTAAAAACTGTGACTCGAAATTTAATATAATCAATTTCCCATATTTCTTCAATAACTCCAAAATATGACGTTGATGCAGAAATTGGGTTTTTATCTTTGGCACTCGAAAAATGCACTGCTTCAGCGAATACCATCACACCACTATTCTGAACGGTACACTTGTCATCCAGGTTTTTTGTGTAAAATGTGTATCCATTGATATCAAAACCAAACCAAGTGATCACATTAAGAGATGGTCCCCCTACTAACCACTTCAATGTTTCTGATACAGATATATCTGGGATGACTTTCTCTTTAAACCATGAAACAAATGTCTTCTTATGCACAATCATCATCCACTTTTCATTTCTTTTCTGATATCGTAACTTTAATTTAGCAGTATGTGAGGATATATATGGTTGAACCTCATCTATGTTGTTCAAAATGTATATATGTTCTTGCATCACTTCATCACGTGGAATGAACTTTACCTTTAAGCCTCAAACCCCTATACCTTCTCCATAAACTATCATATGTCGAGATACAGGGAGACCAATATGCTCCACCTCATTCAAATAATCAGTACAGAACTCAATCACCTCTTCTGATACATGTTTTAGAACAATATAGGCCTCTGGTTGATAAGGATTTTTAACATATCCTTTCAAAATTTTCATATAACCTTCAAAAGGATACATCCAACTTAAATAAACAGTCCCGCATAGTGTTATCTCACGCACCAAATGAATCAATAGATGAACCATTATATCAAAAAATGTGTTTGGGAAATACATTTCTAGTTGACAAAGAATAATAGTTGCTTCATTCTCCAACACATCTAACAAATTTGGATCAACGACTTTGCTAAAAATGGATTTTAAGAAATTACATAACCTGATGATTGTCTTTCTGATAGCTTTCAGTAATATACCACGCACTGCTACTGGTATAATTTGTTGCATCAACACATGGAAATCATGTGAATTCATACCTATTAGTTTACAATCCTTTAATTACAAATAATTATTCACATTTGAAGAAAAACCGCTGGGTACTTTAATACCATGGAGACACTGATGAAAATTCATCTATTCAATCTAGCTTAATCTGTGATAAGCCGAAGGTAAATATGTTCTATTTCCTTCCACAGCAGGAGCTAACCTCAAACGTATTCTCATTAATATCATAACCAATCTAGTATGTAATCCATATTTTGTCTTTACTTTTATGTCTAACAATGTTCCAATCAAACTATCACATATGTTTTTCTCAACATGCATAACATCAATGTTATGTTTTATCTCTAAAAATCTCCAATAAGGTAGTTCGAAAAAAATAGACTGCTTATTCCAGATAGGTTTTTGTAAACCAGAACTTTTTCTCTTTCCAAATGTCGAATCAATTTCTTTCACTCTGTCATAATATTCTTCAGCTGACAATGGTTGAGGGGGGAGGTTGTATTCTTGTAAACTGTTAAATGCTTCTTTCAATCTATGATAAGGATGATCAATTCACAAAAATCTTTGATGTCCCATGTACACTGTCTTTCTTCCATTCTGCAATTGATAATATGAAGTTTGTTCTTCACAAATTGGACATGCTTTATGTCCCTTAACACTATATCTAGATAAGTTTCCATATGCAGGAAATTTGTTTATAGTGAACATTATCATAGCACACAAATGAAAATACTCTTTCTTGTATGCATCGAAATCATTAACACATTCCTCCCATAGCAGTTTCAAATCATCAATCAATGGTGTAAGATACACATAAATATCATTTTCCGGTTGTTTTGGTCCAGAAATCATCAATCTCATCATAACATATTTTTTCTTCATACATAGATGTGGGGAAAAGTTGTAATGTACCAGAAAAACAGGCCATGAACTATTTTGGCCACTGAGGCTCTGATATGGATTCATTCCATCAGTACACTATCCCATTCTAAGATTTCTAACTTCACTTCCAAAATCATGAAATTTTTTATCAAAACTCTTCTACTATGGTTAATCGGCAGGGTGACGTAAGTTACCATCAGAGATGCGCTCATCTGAATGTTATCTTAACCTTTTTGCATCAATTGAATTATCAAATAGACGCTTCAAACGAGGAATTATTGGAAGGTACCAAATTGCTTTATCTGGAGTTTTGATTCTGGTACCTAAAAATAAATCACAATTGATTTATCAGAATTGTATGCAAAAAAATATTGGATGATACCATTGGAAAGTAAAAAATTGATTTTTCAAAACGTTACATGACATCACCTGAGAATGAATCTGAGTTTACTTTCTCATCCATCTTATACCGTGATGTCCCACATGTAGGAAAACTTGATAAATGTTCATTTTCTTTCCTATACAGTACACAATAATTGGGGAAAGCATGTATCTTTTTATACCCCAATCCCATTGGGCATAATATTTTCTTCACCTCATAATTGGAATCTATATGCCCATTGCCTTCTGAAAGTAGCTCTTTTAAAAGCTCAAGTAAACTGGAGAAACTTTTATCACTCCACCCATTTTTTCATTTAAGTTAACTAATCACAAAACTGCTAATAACACTGTATATTTACTACAACATGGGAATAATGGATTCTCAGAATCTCCATACAATCGTTCAACAGTTGGTGTTTTTTCGATGGTTTCAACACCTAAATCATGAATTAATTCTTCAATAAAATCCTCTGCCTCATTATGAATATCATCATCAACATTGGATGTTGAATTTTCAGTTCTTTCACCATGAAATATCCAACGTGTATAATTAAGGCTAAAACGATAACAAATGAGATGATCCTTGATTTCTCTGGAGTTTAACTTTCTCAAATTTACACACTTCACAGATTGAAAGAAAATAAAATCAATATTTTGAAGTTGTCGTTTAGAAAATTCCAAAAAAAATATCAACCCCCTTTTCATATTCACTAGTGGTTCTTCGTAAATAAATCCAATTAATATCTGTGAATACCTGATATCACAATATAATTGATTAATATATTAAAACATATAAACATTTAAATATCTATCAGATAAATTGTAAACAAAATCATATTCAATAAAAACTATTGATAATCAGATAAAAGACATTAGATATGAAACACATTTACAAATAGAGTAAACAGTTTATTTTCATATTATATACATGTGTATTATATTGATATTATAATTTAATTATAATATCATTATTTTAAAATTTATTAGTCCATTTTACATAGTTGCAATATTTCAATGTTGCATGTGTCAAAAATATTGAAGAGTACATTAATTTAAAGGAATCAATAGGTGAAATTTGGGAGTACATGGAAACATGTATAAATTATTGAAAATTTTGTGGTATGATCTATACCTATGTACTAACAAATACATGTATCGTGATTAATATGACGGTGAATATAGTAGCAGTTCTAGATAGAGGATGAACCCATTATAGGGTTTAGTGATGCAGATGATGTTATTCGAGGGGATGGATGGACATTGCGGTAAAAATTGGAATGAGAATTTGGGAGGTAGATCTGATGGGAACACGGTAATTAATTCAATTATGGAAATGAAGGTGGCCATGGGAATGAAGTCGGAAACATGAATGTTGAGTTAAAGGTTGGTAGGGGGAAGGTAGAGTCCCAGTGGGAGGTGGGTATGTAGTGGAGATGCTCGGAAAGGGATTGGCAGGGAGAGGTAGAGAGGTGGTGAGGTGGAGAGTATGGATAGGTGGAGAGGTGTGATTCGGGAGGAGGGTCGGGATGGGGCAATTTTCCTGGGAGAGAATGATCAACAAGGATACGAGCTATTTCCAACCGAGCTACCATAGAGGCAACCATGTAGCGGAGAATCAATATAGTGGTTACACTATTATAGAGAATGTACATACTATAGAATACATAATAGATTCAACTAAATCTATTGAAATTGCTCTTATAATAATTAAAAATTTACTATTGTTATCAATTTCATATTTAATTATATGATTAATTAAATATCAATTTTAATGTGCTAGATATGCAGTCAAAGGAATCAATGTTTCTTTAATTTGAGTCCTTATAATGTCAAAAATGTTGGAAGAAAAAACACCATTAGTTAAACAATACATTCATACAATGTATAGAAAAAAAATAAACCAACAAAGAATTAATAAATTTTGGTGTGAAATGAAAACCACAGACATGGGTAGTTAATTATTAATAAATCTCAATTCTTTATTGAAAGTAAAAAATATAATTGGTTGTTTTAAAATGTAAAATATCAATCAAAATGGGTGTAATGTAATTTTATAACTTCAATCAGATTTAATTCATAGTCATTGATGAAATAAAATATTCACATGTTAATCCCAGATAACATAGCATGACCTAAATGATAAATATATATATATAAAAACAAGACAAACTACAACCAAACCACACTATGTTCATCAATAAATAACACAATATAATTATTTTTTTGAAGAATAATTAATTAAAATGGAAATGGAGTTAGAAATATAGTAATTCATAATGTAATGAAACATCATTTCAAACTGAAATAATGATAATACAAACAAAAAATTTGAAGTTCAACCCGAATGGAGATGTTAAATCCAAACTGCCACCGGTATAATGACTTCGAAAATCAAACACTATAAAATTTATAACAATAATGATAATAAAAACCAAAAATAATGATAAACTACAACTAAAATCCAACCAATAATAAAAATCGTGCAAAATAGGGTTCTTGAATAAGAAATAAACAATGGGAGATGAAACAAGAGATAAAGAGGAAGAACGCATACCCGAAATCATGCAAATGGCACAAAACCTTCAACAATGGCCATCCGAGATCGCAAATCAAGTTCGAATGTCGTCGGGAGTCCAAAGCGCCGCAGCGGAACTCAATTTCGACGATCGAACAAAATGAGGGTTTCGGTCCCCAAATAATTTTAAAAGACTTTTCGCGTTGGTTTTAGAGAAAACCGATGCCGAAAATATATCTTATGGCATCAGTTTTTCAATAACCGACACCAAAAATAATTTTCTTATGAGTTTCGGCGTAGGTTTTCTATAAAACCGACGCCGAAACTTCATTTAGACATGCTTTTGACATCGGTTTTCTATAAAACGGACGCCAAAAACTGAGTTGACGGGATTTTCGGTGTCAGTTTTTTATAAAACCGACGCCAAAAATCGGGTCTTCGGCGTCGGTTTTTTGTAAAACCGACCCTGAAACTCCATCCAACTAGTTTTTGGCATTAGGTTTAGATAAAACCGACACCATAAATTTCCCGCACATACTATTCGTGTCGGTTTTTAAAAAACTGACGTTATTACGACGATGTTAAAACCCGTATTTCCACTAGTGTAATTGGTGTGAAACTTATCACAATTATAAAACATATAAACCAAACATACTTTGAGGGGTTTCGATTGTAAGGACTATTGAATTTAAGATAGAATCAAGGAATGGAGAAGAGGATTATCACTACACCAGTACATACACTTCCCACATGTGGGTAACTTTTTGTAGTATAAAATGATTCTACATAGAAGGTCTTAGCATATGTATTGTTGAAAAACAAAATTTGGATATGATGTGCATCAAGGAAGATGAATGTTTATGTAGATAACTATCCCATTAAAGATATGGAGTTGGCTACAATGATCATTGTTTTGAAAATTAGGCTGAATTATATATATGAGGTGATGTGTGAGATATATGTGGATCATAAGAGCCTTATGTATATATTTATACAAAATTAGATTCATATGTGAATGTGAAGATGGTTAGAGATGGTGAGGGATAATGATTTCTCAATCCATTACAATCCTAGGAAGGAAAATAATGTGGCCGATGCTGTAATTAGAAATAATCCTTTGTCTTTATCAACGATAAGAGTTGATAATGATCCAATTTCATATATTTTAAAAGTATGTAACATAGAATCATATTGGATATAACATCATCATTAATTTCACAAATTATTTTTCAACTATTCTTTATGAATAATGTAATGGTTTCCCAAAGAGATGATGTGGATATTTAGAATCATGAGGAAGCTATAAGAAATGGAAAATAATTATAATTCATAATTGATGTTGGAGTATTATGTTTTTGGTCACATCTACGTTTACCCTCAAATCCAGAGTCAAATATGCAGTTGTTTTATAATTTACATAGCTCAACCCTATGCATTAACCAAGGGTGAAATATGATATATCAAGATATCCCAAAGAACTATATGTTGGAAAATATGAATAATGAGATCATGTAATACACATCATTATTTATGGTATTCCATAAAGTGAATTCTGAGTGGGGAAAATCATGGGGAATGATCCATTAACTACACACACCTATGTGAAAATTGTAAATAATCATCATAGACAATGTTACTAGCCATTTAAAAACGTCCAGAATTAATAATTATATATATATTACGGTGTATCATGATAAAATGAACTCTTCATTCATTTCAATTCTGGAGGACATCTCACTCGATCAAATAGAAATGACATACATTGGAGTATTGGTAAGGATGCACAGAACAACATTATGAATTAAATTCAATTGATATCCTTGATTTTCGTTCTTATTATGGAAGAGTCATTAACATGCTCTTTACTCTGATTAATGAATAAGTACGGATTATCACATCCATACTTATGAAAAATATGAGTATACTAAATAGACACTTGATGATATGTTAAGAGCATTCTTTATGGATTTCAAATGAAAATTTTATAAATATATTAATCTATCCATGTTCTTATAGAATTTTATTTTACACATAAGAATCCAAATAACTACATATGATCCCCATTATGGGAAGATATGTAGAACAACAATGGGTTTGGATGAGGTTGATGAACACAAATTTCTAGGACCTAAAATGGTCAAGGAAATGGTGGAAAAGGTAAATCCTATTAAACAACACATCAGAGTATATCAAAGCTGATGGAATAGGTATGATGATAATCGGTGATGAGACCTAGAGTTTGAAGTCAGATATAAATTATTTCTTAATATATCCCCATGGAAGAGAGTAATGAGATTTCAGAAGAAGGAAAAGCAATAACATAGGTACATTGAAACCATTGAGAATTTTGATCACATCAGTGCTATAGCCTATCAACTTGCACTACCAAGAACCATGTATCAAGTACATGTTGTATTCCATGTATCCCTCTTGAGGAAGTACATAAAGATCCATCATATGTAATTAGTTTAGAGTTTGTATAATTGTAAATTATCATTCTTATTAGGTTCAACTAGTAATGATCTTGTACCAGAAGAAAAATTTATACCCAACATGAAAAATCACTTATTAAAGGTACAACGAAGAAACCATAATTACAATGAGGTGACGTGACAACTAGATGATGTAGTAATGAATTATATATAATCACATGTATTCACCCTTATTAATAAAAAAGTAAAAGACAAATTTTATAATGTGGGAATAATGTAATGATCCAAAATTATATCAATTTAATTTACTATCATATAAATTTTCCATAGTTTTTAGTAATGTATAAATAACATGAAAAAAATAAAGATACATAAAAATATTATATTAATTTGAATGATTAATGCACAAAATATGAGTTATTTAAATAAATTAAGAACCCATATGAACCTCTCAAATATGCTAGATGGAATAGTAATCTTACAATTTGATTAGTAATCATGCCTTTGGATTACTAATCAAACTATCAAGAATAGTAACCGTACTATTTGAATAATATCCCCAACTATGGTAGTTTAAAATATTATATATTTATATTATGGTATAATTAATTTACTCTTTTAAAAATGTTAAATTAAGTTTATATATTTTTATAAAAGGTAAATAATTTTATAGAACTTTTATAAAAATACAATTATGTATATGAATAATTATATTGATAAAATGAATTTATAAATTAAAATATTATTTTATAATATTGAAAAAATAATATTATTATAATGAAAGTACTTTTCGATTTTTGTCATAAAATTGATCATAATATGAAAATTGGTATTTTTCAAAAAATTAATGTTTCATTTTAAAATTAAAATTCACATAGATATAAAATTATTTTCATATATTTGATTTCATAATTCAAAATCCACACGTCAGAAAAATGTTAGGGTGATTTTTTTATTTTCCTAAAATATTTGAATTGTTTGTAAATAGTGATATATGATAAAATATAGTATTTACCATTAGAATCTAAAGACCTGAAATTTTGGGTCATGCGTGATGTATTCATCCATCAGTTAGAATGAATATATACAATTTACTATATATAGCTTCTTACATGAATACAATTTGTAGTCTTGAGAAAAAATAATAAACTAATTTATATAATATTCAAATAACCACTCACATCCCGTTATAAATACCAACCATCACCACCAATTCTGATCAAAATATCAAACAATGATTTTTTTAAATTTATAGCCAATTATCATACTAATCCTCTCCCCATTCCCAAGTTCAATTGGTTCACTAAAATACCTATTCCATGTTCAATAAGGATTTTTTCAAGGAGACATCATTTATGAGTTAAAATTATAAATAATTCTCTATAAAAATTCATTTTTTATTCTACCTCATACTTGAATTAATCAAACAACATTATATAATGTATATAATATTAAAAATATACTAGAATGTTATTTTTTTATTGTGATATCTATCTTATACCATCCCTACATTCATTTAAAAAATGATTTTTTTTATAATATGGTTGCTTCATCATCTCCCGGAACAATACAGTTCATTTTTCTTCACAACCATTTAGGATGGTTCTAGAAATAATATTCCTGATAAAAATATTATTATAATTATATTAAAACTTATATAATGTTTTGTTTTTCATAGTGGAATCTCAAGAGGGGGGGTGATTTGAGTTCCTATTTAATATTTCTCTTAAAAACATTATGATAAAGATCCCCCAATTTTTAAACAGTCTAGTTAATTGATTCATTAAGGATATAAATGGTTAGTTGGACAATAGGTTTCTCGAATTGTGATTATTCCTTCGTTTAATAAGTGTCAAACACTTCATCAAATTTTGAAACAAGTCTACTGAATTAAACACTTACACACACAAACCAGAACTAAATATCAATGTCAATGTAAATCTTTTTTCTATTTTATAAATTATAAGAAATGGAAAATATAAAAAACATAGTAATACTAAATATAATACACATTAGAGTTAAACAAGAGGTTTAGTCTCAAGCCAAGACTTAATCCTCTCCACTTTGTGATCACCTACCACCAAGCAATTTAAATTAACAATAAACTTGATATAAAACCTGTATCAGTCTTTAAATCAGTTTTCACCAACTGTCCAGCAATCACAACCTCTTCAGCTTTTCATCAGGGGGAGAACAAACAATACCGACCGCACAGAGTCTATTCCATAGCTATACATGGGAAACAAGGTGTAAGTGATGTTTGATGTGAGGATTTTTAGTATCCTCAGTTTAAGCACAGGAGATAGTGTTGTGTAACATACAAACACACACTTTGCAAAAATTTAAAATAATATAACACAACAGAAAAAGTATTGTAAGATTGAGTTTTGAAATCTCTATTTGTTAGCAGTTCAGCTCTTTACACCTTGGAGTGATGAAATTGAAGTTCATGTATTTCTCTAGAAGTTGTCCTCAAAACAGAGTGTTGCAACTCCAGGGTCTAGCTTTTCGGAACTGAGTGTTCTTATTCTTGTTTTGATATAGAGTTGATGAATCACAGAAGGCAAACATGAGTTTGTCCCAAATTATCTTTGTGATTGTCTTGGTTTCACAACATAAGTGATGGATGGTTCTTCTTTGATCTAGTGAGTAAGTTCTTTCTCATGAATTCCTCTATTTTTTTCTTTCACCTTTTACGCACCCCCAACATGCACACATATCTTCTTCCTTGGTATTCTATTTTATATTTGATGTCTAAAAATATGAATAAGTAAACCATGTGAGGTCCTTCTCGTACCTCCAACTGTCCCCATATACGGTCTCTTGATATGTTGACAATCAGCATTAATTAATGATATAAGCATTTAATTTACCAAATATGACTATTAGAATAATTTTATTAATTTTAAAAAGTATGAAGTAGAAGAGTGAGTATCGTTAGGCTAGTAATGGTAGCCTTCCCAACAGTATGCTTCAACAGTAGTCTTCATCAATAGAGTGCATCGGTAGCCTTCAATAGTAACCTTATCAACGGTAGCCTTCAGTAGTGACCTTTCATCGGTGACCATCATCAGTGACCTTTATTGGTGAACTTTCATAGGTGACCTTCCATTAGTGACCTTTCGTCGGTTACATTCATCGATGACCTTTATTGGTGACCTTCACCGGTAACCTATCATTTGTAACTGGTGCATCAGTGACCTGTGCATTGGTGAAATTTGCATCGGTGACCTTGCATCAATGACCTTTGCATCAGTAACCTTGCATTAGTGACATTTTCATTGGTCACCTTGAATCATATCCATTGCATTAGTGACCTTTCTACTTAGATAAATTTTGCACTGTAATCTTAAACAAGTGAGCAGTGAGATTAAATGTATATAGTTATCACTTGATATAAACTAAGAATATTAATGATATACGATAAGCCTAATAAAACATGATTATCAAATAAATGAAACATGATTTGGGATTTTCAAAACATGTGAGTCCAAAAATCTCCCCCTTTTGGATAATCACAAATTATATCAGGGAAAATTTAGATTTATGTATTATTGAATCAGGGTTAGGCACATTTGCCAAAATCTTCATAGTTCTGAGCATACATAGATTATGATTAAGTAAAATTGAAATTGAACCATGGTTATTGTGGAAAATATTGATAGTGTATATATGAAAATATTCCAGTCAAATTAAAACTTCTCCCCCCTTCATCTTCATACAACATAACACGTAAAACTTCTCCCACTTTGTGATTAATAAAAATAAGGCAAGACAAGAGGTGATAAAAGATTATTGAAAATATTAATGAATCCAGAATACAAGATACAAAATGTTTACAAAGATACCTAACAACTAATACATCCCACATTCAATCCACATCACATTTGTCCAACAGAGATTTTTCTGTCGAAGCTAACAAATTAGGTGTAAAAGATTGAGGGATATGCCTCAGTACGGCAATGAGCAGTGTAAGAGGAGTTGCTACAGAGGCATTAATAGACCTATAGTGAGTAGATCTCTGAGGAATCATAGGGTCCAGGCATCTGATGTCTTGGGAAGGAGTCATCAATGGTGAAACACTGGTAGATCCTGAGGCAATTGGGGAAGAAGGCAAGGCTGGAAGAATAATGAGGGGAGTGTAGTCCACATGGATGAATGGTAAAATAATATTTCTAAAATCCATAATAATGATTCCTTTTCATTACATAACTGATATAAAATCATCCTTGTTCTCTATAAATTTATATAAGGTAGGAGCCAATTCTCTAATCGTTCTATCTTGATCATTAAATTCATGAGTCACAGATAGGATCATCAAGATCTCCAACAGTAGCTTAATGTGACCACCCATCTTATGCTTAGTGTACACCAATTTGTAGTAGAAATCAACTTTCTCTTTTATGGCCTTTTGATCTTGAGAATCTTCCCTTAAATAATCTCTTACATTCTTATGATTTTCCATAGTAGTGGAAATAACCTCAGTCAAAGACTAAGGGTTTGAGGTACCTGCACCAGATAACTTCTCTACTACTTATATGACAACCGATCTGAAAGAATCTAGATCAATGGGAGGATAGGATAAAGAGGAAGAAGATGCGCATAGAGTTGCCATTGCGAATGCCATTGTCTCTATAAAATATTTGCTTATACCACTGATCAGCCTCTTCACATCATTATCATGTCCACTAACTTGAGTCTGCATTGACTTATTAAAGTCCTCAAACATAGTGACCATATACTGAACCACAATTTTAACATATTTATGATCTCTGTCCACTTGAGTCCTTGTAGCCATATAAGAATCTAAACAGGAAATTGACTACTTCATATATTCCATAGACTCCTCCAATGTTCTGATCTGATTCTGACAATCCTTTACTTCATGTAGCAGTGTTGAGTGGGAGGTAGAAATTAATATTTCCAAAGAAGATTTCATAACTTCTTGATTGTGAGCAACTAATCGTTCTATTCCAAAATATCTATCATCAATGTGTTTCTTCCATTATAATTTTCATGATTCAAAATCATCATTTGTCACATAGTTTAGAGGAAAAAAGAACCAATGGCTACACTATAGTTGTTTCTGGAAATGAAGGAATTGGAAGGATTTTGTTATGCTGGTCATCATCAGAGGCTCCATACTCTAAACCTATGACCAAAAATCTGGGGTCTTTTGACCCATCATCTATTCCATGAGAAACATAAACTGAACCTATGGAAATAGGTTCCTCCCCCACACTTGGAGCATTTTATTGATCAACTATATCCATCTCTGTTATACCTCTTTGATCAACCACATTATCAAGAGAGTCCACTCCCACTTCCTGTACATAATCTTCAACTACTACCATTGAAATTACAGCTTCAACCGAGGTATCAACCTCTTCATCTACACTTTCTACCATTTCTATATACCCAATCAAAGGATTGAGACTTATACATTCCTCTTCACTTTCATTGGAAGTTGTCTCAAAGTCATCATGACAAGATTCAGTTTCATCCTCCTCCTCTAAGGTCCCTCTAATGTCTCTTAAGACATTTTTATCTCCATCTTCTTCACTAGTTTACTCATCATCATTGTCCCTTAGGGTATTATAACATATTTTAAATCTACTTGTGGGGTTAGGCTCACCAAAGGATACAATATTAGAATGAGATGTTGTGGGAAGGCCATGATCACTCCTGTCATCAATAAGAAAATACGCACTTTCTTGCATAACAGAGTCCTCATCTTTTTCATATGAATATACTGGCTCCTCTTCATCATCCATTAGACTAGGGTATCTCTTATTCATAGGCTTTGTGGGTTGAGTAATAGGATTTAATTCCTCATATAACTTAGCCTCATCATTCAACCATATTCTTTTCCAAGGGTTCCAATTTATCATCATCATCTTGTAACCCATCTTGGTAATGTAGATGTTTTCCCATAAAAAATTGTTTCCTCCTTATATCCAGGAATTCTTTTACATTCAACATCAAGGATATCAATATGGAATGAAAAAAAGCATTGGATTTGTAATTGGGATTTTTCATGTCCTTTAATTAAATCATTAGCAACCTACATAGGTTTATCTTTTGTCCATGCTTCAACAGATACAAAAAAAATATGTTATGATACTTCAAGGTAACAAATTACCCTTTCTTGGGACTCAAGACATGCTAAATAAATTTAAACAGTAACATGTTTTCACCTTCCATTTTAGTAGAAATTACTCTCCTAGGGATCCTATTCCTTATCTGTTCATCCAGAGCTTCTTCATAACAGATGAAATCACTTGAGGGAGGTACCACTCCTAAGTAGTAACAAAACATACCTTTATGTGGTACTTTCAAACAATCAGACCATTAGATAGAGGAGAATCTCACACTTACTCCATTTACCTATGAATACATTCGTTTTTTATTATTATATTGATCAACCTTTAGAGACTCATATAAATCCTTCACTATCTTCGAGTAGTAAGGCCCATTGTTATTTGGAAAGAATTCAACCCAACCTGAGCTTAAAGTGCCTTCAGCACTAAAGGTCAACTTGAAAACATTTATTCAGAACATAACTCCTTATCAACAACAATTTTCCTCTTAGATAAATGTGGATTGATCATCTTTTCCACTTCTATTCTTCTACTCCTAGATTATGCTCGAGGTTTCTTAGGATTCAAAACATCACCTTCATCATTGACCACCTGTCTCTTTATTATATCCATTTCAATCTAGAGCGATTCGAGGGTTTCAACCGTTGGACAGGTTCTAATATTAGAGGTAAAAACAGTTCGGGAGAGGATTGAGGTGGATCAAAATGTGGGATTTACTCTATTTTTATCATTTATGGATTGAAAAAAACAAATTAATAAAAATAAATAAGTAATACTAAAAATGGTTCAGATTCTGGCAGAAAAAACGCAATGTCCCGAAAACATTGACTATCTGTATGGTTCCAATAGTGAGGTCCTTAACGGTGATGTCCAATAGTGAGGTCCAACGGTGAGGTCCAACGGTGACGTCCAACGGTGAGGTCCAACGGTGACGTCCAACGGTGATGTCCAATGGTGAGGTCTAACGGTGATGTCCAATGCTGAGGTCTAATGGTGATGTTCAAGGGTGAGGTCTAATGGTGAGGTAAAACGGTGAGGTCGAACGGTGATGTCTAACAGTGAGGTCCAATGGTGAGGTCCAATGGTGAGGTCCAACTGTGAGGTCCAACGGTGAGGTCCAATGGTGAGGTTCCTATCTTAAAAGTTTATCATACCTAACTCATGTCTAATGTAGTTTATCCTCTTGGAACTCAAATGATTTGTGAATATATCATCCAATTGGTGTTTGGTGCCAATGAATTCAAGAGTGATATCACCTCTTTGATAATGATCTCTCAAGATGTGATGTCAAACATCAATGTGATTTGTCCTAACATGAGATGATGGATTTTGTGATATTTTAATAGCACTTGTATTATAATAGTTTAGAGATACATGTCTGAATTGATATCCATATTATAGTAATGTGTGTTTCATCCACAGAATTTGAGCACAACAACTACCAACATCTATATATTCATCTTCGGGAGTAGATAATGCAACAGAATTATGTTTCTTATTACACCATGAAACTAGTGACTTGCCTAAAATGTGACATGTTCCAGAAGTTCTCTTTCTATCTAACTTGCAACATGAAATGTCAGAATCTGAATAACATATAATTTAAATTATTTTCCTATTCTATAAAATAGTCCTATGGTTTTAGTATACTTGAGATATTTAAAAATCTTTTGAACAGCAGGTAAATGGGACTCTTTGGGATTGGATGGAAAACGATCACACATGCATACACTGAACATAATATTAGGTCTTCTAGCTGTAAGATAGAGAAGACTCCCAATAATACCTCTGTAATTGGTTTGATCCGCTAATTTATCAGTTTCATCAGCATCCAACTTACAAGTGGTACTCATAGGTGTATCACTACCTTTATTACCATCCAACACAAAACATTTCAAAATAACATTTGTATATTTACTCTGATTTAAAATAATAACATTTTTATTTTTAAGAAATTGAAATCCATGGAAAAATGTATGTTCTCCCGTTAAACTCATTTCAAATCAGTCTTTCATGATTTTTGAGAAATCAGTACATAAAGAATTTTTAGAGGATCCAAAAATAAGGTCATCTACATAAATCTGTACTATTAAAACACCTTTTGAAATCCTTTTAATAAAATGAGTAGGATCGGCTATTCCATTAGTAAAACCTATTGAAATAAGAAAAGATCTAATTCTATAATATCAAGCTCTTGGAGATTGTTTTAGACCATATAAATCTTTATAATGTTTAAATACTTGATTTGAAAAATGGGGATTTCTAAAACCATGGGGTTGTTCAACAAATGCATCCTCCACTATGTACCAATTTAGAAATGCACCTTTGATATCGATTTGAAAAAGTTCTAAATTAAGATGATATGTAAAATAAGGTAATATCCTAATGGATTCTAGTCTAGCTACAGGTTAAATGTTTTCCTCATAGTCTATTTCTTCTTATTGACTATATCCTTGTGCAACTATTCTATCCTTTTTTCAAACTATGTTTCCAAATTCATCAGCTTTATTTCTAACCAACCATTTAGTGCTTATGGTCAAAGTGGCCTCAGGTATTTCTACTAATTACCAAAACTTTGTTTCTTTAAAAATGATTTAATTTTTCCTACATATCCATTACCCAAAATTCATCATTGATATCATCATCCATATTTTTTGGTTGAAGCTGTTAATAAAAGGATTGATGTTCAACCTGGTTTCTCAGAGATGATCTAGTTTGTGTTCCTATATTTAGATCACCTACTACATAATATAAAGGATGATTCTTGAGAGTTATAATACCTCTAGAAAGAGTTGAACTAGAATCCTCATGGTTTTCTATAGGTTCAGATTCATCATTCCCAGATTCGGGAAAATCTTCAGTGCTAGTAGTTTTTACTAAGGTTTCACTATCTTTATCATTGAGGTCCAGATTTGAAATATCCTCCTCAACATGTTCTACATGGGTTTTGGGTACATGTGGATTAGTCTCATAAAATTTTACATGAACAGATTCTTCGACACATTTTGTTCCCTTATTGAATAATCTTTATACTTTAATAGAGATTGAGTAAACTAGGAAAATTCCGTCATCATTCTTAGAAGAAAACATCTCAAGATTTTCCTTAGTGTTAAGGATAAAGTCTTTGCCACCAAAACCTATGAAGTAATTAACCTTAGGCTTCCTATTATTCGATAGCTCATAAGAGGGTTTCTTAAGAACAGGTCTAATTAATACTCTATTAATGATGTAACAAGCTGTATTAACAGCTTCAGTCCAAAAATAGATAGGTAGATTATACTCATTTATCATATTTCAAGAAATATATTTAATTATCATATTTCTTCTTACTATAACTCCATTTTTTGAGGTTTTCTAGGAGTATAGATAATGTGATTATAGATGTTTTGAGAGAAAAAAGATTCAAATTCCTGATTTTCAAACTCACATCCATGATCACTTCTCAATGTCTTAATTCTAAGTCCACTATGTTTTTTTATAGACTTGGAATATTTAATGAAGTAAGAACATGCTTCACTTTTGTGAGCTAGAAACTATACACAAGTGTACCTAGAAAAATCATTCACAGGAACATAAATGTAGTGGTTCCCATTTCAACATGAAACTCATGATGGTCCAAAAAAAATCCATGTGAACCAACTCAAGCGGTTGAGATATAGAAACATATTTATTTGGTTTGAAAGAAACTTTCTGTTGTTTTCCTTTTTGACAAGAATTAAAAACTATTTCATGTGGGAATATAAATTTAGGTAAGTCTCTAACTAATCCTTTCCTAGTTATTTTCTTAATTGAGTTCACATTGTAGTGTCTTAATCTTCTGTTCCATAACAAGGATTCTATATGAAAAGCATTTAAACACAAAAAATTTTTCTTATCTAAACAGTTTAAATCACAATAATAAACAATTTCATTTATAAGGTCAGTGAATATTAAATCAATTTTATAATTAAAAACATTGCATGCATAATTTTCAAACATAACATAAAAACCATCATCACACTGCTGAGAGATTTTAAGTAAATTGTATTTTAACCCATCAACAAAAAGTACTTTTCAATTTAATATAGTATTTGGGTTACCAATCTGGCCTAAGCCAATGATCTTACCTTGAGCATTATCACTAAATGTGACATGTCCACCATCAACATTAACTAGGCTCTTGAAGCATGAATACACTCCTATCATATGCCTTGAAAATCCACTGTCCAAGTACAATAGAGTTTTACATGATCTCTTTAAACAATTTTCCTACAAAAAAAATTAAGTTTAGGGTAACTTTGGTACACATAATTTCATTTGGTCCAAAGAGGTTAAAATGTAATTATATGGGAAATCATACTTGTCTCATGGGCATCCAATAATCAATAGATATGTAAGGAGACCAGAATACTTTTTTAGGTTCTTTAGAAAATTATTTTTCAAATGATGGTCAAGAACATGAACTTGTAGTGAACTATCCAAATTTTGGAACGAATTTATTTTTAACAATCCTTCTCTATACTGATTGATATCCTAGTCCATTTTTATATTTTGGAGAAAACTGTTTTCCTAGAAACTACGTCAATGTATCTCTACCTGCAGTAACCTTCTCAATATCCCTTTTAAATATCTCATTTGATAATTTAAGATCATTATTTTCTTTTAACAGCTAAGCACATTTTTCGTTCTCAATATCCAAATCAGACATATATTAAGCATTTAAATCATGTTGCATTTTCAATAATTTATATTTATCCTTGATTTCATTAAAGGTATCCTCAAGCATTACGCATTTCTCAAATAGATCATCCTTAGCTATATTTTCATCGATGTTTGATTCACTTTTATTCCAAGAATATTAAGCATTATGTATTGGGGAATTGGTTGTTACCTCATATGTTTATGTCATGAAACATAGGTTTTCATGTTAGTTCGTTTCAATATCAGAAGTGTCAGGTCCACTAGATCTAGTTGCACTTAAATTTACCCAACAGGTATGTGGTTGTTGTAGTACAGGTAGGGGTCGAATCCACAGGGACCGAAGAAGAAACCTAGAGACACTCTGAATTTGGAGATATTTGTCTACGGAGTGGAAAACTATTTGGATTGATTTGACTTGAAACTAGATATTTAATTTAATGAAAAAAATAAAAAAACATACAGTTGATTATTCTAAAATAATTAATTGAGATGAGTTGATCCTAAGTTGTTACTAGGGTTAGATTGGATGTATTAATTTTCTTATAACATTTCAGTTCACTAATTCAACACGTATCAACAAAATGATATAATTTCTCAACATCATTCACCAATTTAATACTTACAAAATCATAAGGCTAATCACCAATTCAAATTTAGGATCAATTTAATGATACTCCAAGGAATTGGATCTCACTAGCTCCCGAAATGTGTCATTGTTAAAGTTGGTGAAGACGAAGAGGAAAATAAATCATCAAATGGAAATATTAAAATATTTAAATGATTATGAATTTAAGCACATTAAATAAAATCCAATCCACCCTATGAAACTCTTTAGGATAAACCCATAAGGGGTTATCCCTCCATTTATGTTATTCAATAAATCGAAGCGGGAAGTCGACTTAAAGAAGCGGGATTAAAGAAGAAAAATAAAACAATGGAACGATCACTCCACCATTGTGTGAATAAATTCACAAGTGATGGTGTGAATAAGATCACACCTTGGGGAAATGGTGTCATTGTGAAAATTAGAAGAATAGAAAAATATAAGAATAAGAACTTTTTTTGAAAACTAAGGAGATTCAAACAACTTGCTTGCAAAAGAAAACATTATAACGGAAATTTGGCATAACAACATTACGTTGAATGTAAACCTCAAAGATCCCTAAATCCTCCATTTCTACTTCCTTATATATCCATTTTGGTGGCCTTGGGTTGAGACACCATCAATCCCACTCTCTTTAATTAATTGTGGTGGAACTAGGTGGGTGTACATTTAAGGTAGAGGAGACCTTTCAAATCTTGCCTCGAAGTGGGAGCCAGCTTTCATCCCCTGAACAGAAGCGCTGAATTGTCCTTTTAGAACACCAAATTGGAGTGAGACATAGAAGACATAGATTAATCCCCGGATTTCCCCTAATATCCTGAAATATTTCAGCCCAAAATACCTTTTGGATGGCTAGATATGATTTAAATGTGGGATGTTTTTCTAGGCCACAGAATCTGACCTAGAGTTTCATTTTCAAATTGGGAGGCCTAGAAATACATTAAAACATTCTAATTATCATGAGAAAATGTTGAATTAAATGTTCCCCATGATTTCTTATAACTCTAGATAAATATTTGGACTCATTGGGTTTGAATCATGGCCTCTCCAGTACTTTTATTGGGTTGTTGTTCAGTTCACATTGCCCAGAACATTTGTTGCTTCAAGGCCCACTTTGGTGGTCTTCCATTGTGAATATTCAAGTGCTCCAAAATAATGAATTGTTCCTTATAGAATGGGAGACCTGAAAATAAAATATTAAAATAAAATCAATATTATTTTTTGTTTTATGATATGCTCAAGAATGTTCCATGTAATAGTTTATTTTAAGAATTAATTGTAATCATGATCTGAAATGATGTTCAAAGTGTAAAATGCACTAAAATGGTATTTCTAAATAAAAATTCCCATGAAAACTGAATATATTAACAATTAATATTAGCCTATTGCAGTGGAAAATTAGGATCTATCTTCTGAAGCACTCTAAGTAGCTTTCATTTCCTTTTTATATCCCTTGACCTTGTCTTCATGTTTCCTCTTAAATTTCAGCTTGGGGTAATCAACCTTGACATGGCCTTTCCTTTTACACTCATAGCAGACTATCTCATTTGGGTTTCCATTCTACTTTCCATACTTTTTCCACATTTCTTTACTATCATACATTCCTTTAGAGTTTTATTTTCTAAAGAACTTTTTCTTACTGTAGAACTTTTTTCAATCTCCTAGCAAGATGAGACATCTCATAATCACTATAAGAGTCTGAGTGTTCATTGATGGAAGTGTCTACAAGATCTAGAACTTTTTCTTTATCTTTTCTCTTTGATATAGTAGTCTTGAATGATACATATTTATTACGTGGTTCTTAATCAGCTTCTTTATTTTCTATAAGATCTTCTTTGTACATCATAAGTTTTCTAATTATTTTCTTCACTAGTAGTTTACATATGTCAAAGGATTCTCGGATAGAAACTGATGTTCCTCTCCATCTGTAAGGTAGGAATCGAAGCAACATCATAATCAGATCCTTGTTTTCAACTAGTTTTCCAAGAAGACTCAGGGTAGTAACTATTTCATTTACCCTAAAATGAATTTCATATATAAGTTAGGAAGGCTTCATTTTAAAATTATCATATTTTATTGTATAAGTATTTAACCTCATTTCCATAACATTGGTTGTTCTCTCATGGGAAACAGCCAAAGTATCCCAAATTTCATAAGAAATTTTACAGGCAGATATTCTATTGAATTAATAATCACCTAGAGAATAGTACAATGCATTCATTTCTTTACAGTTATTGTTATATGTATCTTTAGTAAACTGAGATCATGTGTCCCTATAGTGAGGGGAAAATGATGTTGTTCTTAAATTGTGTCCTATATTTCAGGACCCAAGCTATGTAATACATTTTCATTTTTAATTTTCACTGAGCATAGTTATTACCATTAACAAAATGTGTCCTATTAGTATCAGCACCCTCAACTCTGTTATCCATTGTAAATTAAACTTTTAAAGAACTAGAAATTTAGATATGATAGAAATTTTATGATATTTAAGATACAACTAAAATCACAGTTGAAAAGAATTTGAAAACCATCACAGTAGTTTAGATAGAAGCAATAAAAATTTAATCCTTTGATACCAAATGATGGTCGGAGTGGAATCTTAAGAGGGGGGTGAATTGAGTACCTATTTAAAATTTCTATTAAAAACATTTTTGTAATGATACCTCAATTTTGAAACATCCAAGTTAATTATTTCAGTAGAGATATAAATGTTTAATGCTCAACAGGTTTCTCGAAGGGAAATGTGTCCTCAATTAAATCGATGTAAAAAACTTCTTCAAATTTTGAAACAAGCAAAATGAATTAAACACCTACACACCCTAACCAGAACTAACTATCAATGTCAATGTGGAAAATTTTTCTATTTTAGAAATTATAAGTAGCAGAAAATAGACAAAACAGAGTATTACTAAATATAATACACAGTAGATTTAAACAAGAGGTAGAGTCTCAATATTAGACTTAGTCGTCTCCACATGGTGATCACCTTCCATTATGCAGTTAAATTAACAATGTACTAGTTACAAAATCTATATCCGGATTTACAATTAATTTCACCAACTGTCCAGGGCTCTCACCCTATACCATAGTTCTTCGTTGTAAAAACAAACAATACATACCACACACGTTCTCTTCCATAGTTATACGTGGGAAACAAGGTGTATGTGAAGTTTAATGTGTGGATTTTCAGTATCCTCAGTTTATGCACAGGAGACAGTGTGTGTAAAAGAAAAACACACACTTCACATAAATGTAATATAAAACAATAGAATAGAGTAAATATTGTAAGATTGAGTTTATTAATATCGATGTGTTTGAAGTTCAGCTCTTGACTCCTTGGAGTGATGAAATTATTGTTTGAGTCTTTCTCTGGATGTTATCCTAAAAATAGAGTGTCGCAACACCAGTGTCTAGCTTTCAGGAACTGAGTTTTCTTTTTCTTGAATTGATAGAGAGTTGATAAAACACATAAGGAAGACGCGAGTTTTCCCTAAATGTTCTTCGTGATGCTCTTGGGTTCACAATATTAGTGTTGTATGGTTCTTCTTTGATCTAGAGAGTAAGTTCTTTCTCATTCATTCCTTTTTTTATTTCACCTTTCACGCACTCCCCAACACACACACCTATAATATTCCTCCGTCTTCGATTTTATATTTGAGGTCCGACAATAAAAATAAGTAAACCACATGGGGTTCTTCTCGTACCTTGTATTTTCCCTAGATATGGTCTCTTGATATGTCTACAATCAACATTTATTATTCCCAGAAGCATTAATTTACCAAATATGATCGTTAGAATAATCTTATGAATTTGACGAAATATGGAGTAGAAGAGTGAGTATCATTAGGCTGGTAACGGTATTCTTTCCAACAGTAGTCTTCATCGGTAGAGTGCAATGGTATCCTTCAATGGTAACCTTGTCAATGGTAGCCTACAGTGGTGACCTTTATAGGTGACCTTTCATCGGTGACCTTCCATCGACGACCTTTCATCAGTGGCCTTCATCGGTGACCTTTATCGATAACCTTGCATCAGTCACTTGTGCATTGGTCACATGTGCATCGATGACCATTGCATCAGTGACATTTCCTTAGTGGCCTTTTCATCGGTGACCTTGAATTTGTGACCAATGCATCGGTGACCTTGCATCGGTAACCTTTGCATCGGTGACCTTTCTACATAGACAAATTTTTCACTATAAGCATAAACAAGAGAGAAGTGAGATTAAAAGTATATAATTATCACTTGATAGAATCTAAGAATATTAATGACACATGATTAGCCTAATAAAAACATTATTATCACATAAATGAAATATGATTTTGGATTATCAAAACAGTTGATTCTAACATGTTTTTTAAGGATTCAATAATCATTTATTTAAATATAAATAAGCTAGTCTATGACAGTTTTTAAAACAGAATAAAAGAACTAACTACAAAACATTAAAATATTTATTATATGAATTATCCCCTTGTCGGATTAAAAAATAATAACATCTAAATTTCTGAATGGACATGAATACCAATTCATTTAACTTATATATGATAATAAAATCAATAATTATCCACAAGTGGTCCAGCCTAGGAACTATGAAATGAACACACTTTATATGGAAAAAATAAAATTCATATATCATTGAAATGGTTAAAATGGATATAAAAAAATTATAGTAATTAAAATATAGATTGAAAAGATTCTAAATTAATTAACTAATTAAGTTAATTTCATTATTTAGGAATTATTTCCACACATATAATGATTATGGAACATAAGTTATGGGATCTATCCAATCCACCCTTTTTCTTTCTTTGGGTTATGAAAAATCCCTCTATAACCCAGTTTATTTCTATTTTTTATATTATAAGATGCTAATAATTTTTCTATAAATTTCTCTTAAAAGTAAAAATTTTTCATTATCCTATCATTTTATGGTATAATACATTCTTTAATTAGGATGAAGTATAAATCCAATTTCTTCCCACTAGTAATTCCTAGGATAATAACAAGTTATTGATTTTTATTTTTGATACACATATGCATGTATTTATTAATAATTGTTCACCCAGATAATGTTCTAATGAATTGGGTGATATTTTTGTCTCATTATATGATATACATCATATTAGGGAGTAAACCTAATCCATGAAAAGACTTTATCTTCCATGTGTTGTTGTCTTGGTAGTTAGCATTAACTTATACCTATTTCATGTTATATATTGATATGATATTCTTATGTTTACATGAACGTATTATTCCATATTCTTTACGTTATGCCACTATATAATTATTCATCAACCTAGTCTTTTATGATATATTGTTATTACTTTTGACTCATTTTTTATACTTTATTTCTGTGCTTATTCCCTTAAAAGGATTTATAGACCACCCATTTCTGTTATGTATTCCCCAAGTTATTCAACATAGTTTAGGATATAAATGGGATTAAATAGATAAGTGGGTTTTATGATATAATTATAGATAATAAATAATTTTTTATTCATTTCATTGTATTATAAACTGACTCATCAAATAATAGTATGCCTCCTGATATTTGGGTTGTATTTATTGGAAATTTATTTTAAATGTCATTTGATGATTCTCTAAAACGTTTTGGCTATTTATAGTTATTATTGTGGGGTATATACCTAAAAATTGATCATCTATCATGCTTTTATGAATATTTTTTTGAAATAAGAAGACAATGGGGAAAATTTAATATAAATAATTATCCTTAAAAAATAATTTCCCGAGGGTAGGAGACCATAATTTTTTTCTTTTCCCAGAGTGGCTCTAGGTTTACGTCACTATATAGTTCATGAAGTCCAAAAAGATGTGTTATAAAATAAAATTATAGTTGATGACGATAATTAAAATTATTAATGTATGATACACAAAAGGTTCCATTCATATATTTTATATAAGTATAAGTGCTCCATTTTGATTCTAGAACTAGGGTTTGGTTGGAAGTGGTGGTGATAAACATCCAATTGAATTGTTCTCAAAGGGTCCAATGATATTTTCTCAGTTGTGAAGATGTTGCATGTATTAGATTGATAGAATTGATTCTTGTTTCTTGGGGTTTTATGAGGATTTGACTATTTTATGGGCTATTTCCTATGAAATGTTTCTAGAATGAGTTACTTTCTTTGACCGAAAGTGGGTAGGATATTTGGTCAGTGTTTTTTCTCTATCTTATGAAATTTATGTTTTCTTCTCTTTGTGTGTGGTGAGACCTTTATATTTTCATTTCCAAACAATAACCCTTTGACTGTTAGCCCCATTTCATTTATTACCATGTTTATCACAATTATTTTATTTATTTCCCTTCATAATGGGTTTATAGAAACAAACTCATTCAATCAATTAAAACTCGCCTATTGAATCCTCAATACATGATTGTTATTATCAATTTAAACTTCTAGTTTTTAAACCACATGTAATTTACTTAATATATAGTAAGGGTATCTCATTACATTATCTTGAGGTTGAGAGAGAGATATTTTTTGAGGAATGTATTTTCCCAGAACGTTTTTATATCTTTTTATTACTATATACTTATCTCTTGAATGGTATTAATCAAAGATTTATTACCATCACGTCCATCAGATACACTTATTACTTACAGGGTATTTGGATATATTTTTCCGAATGAATAGAATATAGTATGTATTCCATTGTTTTTAATCAACAAACTCTTCACTTGTTCTAGGTTATATTTTCCTTATTTTAGGAAAAAGGGGAATATTTTATGTTTTCCATTAAATAATTTATGCGTAATTTTTGATTATTTACATTATTTGTCATAAATTTAATTATTCTGTGATGTGGGTTGTGCATGTGTATTTGTGTATGATATAGTTGTTTCCAAGTGTGCTTGCATCCTCAGAATTGCTTTCTTTCGTAATATTTAAATATGTCATCACATTGAGTGTTTGAGGAAATGAGACACTCCACAAAACAAGATTCTCTATATTACGATAAATTTTAAAACCTTGTAGGATATTTAGTTCCACCCATAATAGATAATATCATAGTATAGTGGATAGGATACTTTACATGTATTATTGTGGAAACCCTATTGATCTTGCTGCATTTGGCTGGGAATGTTATGAGACAGTGATATAGAACTCATGAATTTAATCAATTTGACATGGGGTAAATGGAAACTAAAAATTGGAGTGTTATAACCTTTGAATAATCTTCATGAGTGTTCCACTAGTAAATAATAATTTTATAACAAAAATTAATGGATAATTAATTTCAGATAATGTGTACAGTTAATGCCTAATGAATTATTTGTAATAGATTTTGTATGTTAACATTGAGTTCTAAATTTTTTGGAAGGTAATTAAATTAATATATATTTCCTTAAAATCATTGTAGAGTTATGTTATTTGACTAAAAAAATTTTTTAGAAAGCCTGTAACATTTCCTGGACATGAGAAAGGTTTCACTTTTTAACTCATTTTTTTAGTTTTAAAAAGTAAACAATTTTCATCATTCTAAAAAAATAAAATGTTTAATTGATATAGGGTCAATAATTTTGTCACAAATTAAATAGTGGTCGTTATTTTATGGTTTCACGACAATTTGAGGTTATTTGAAATGTTTTGACTAGATAACCTTTTTTAATCATTTTTACTATCAAAATGATAATTTGATTACAACATGTAAATATGAAAAACAAAAATATTAAACATTAAACATAATTGAGACATTACTTATCTTATATGAACAATATTTTTCAACATGCTTGATCTAATTCCATCATTCATTCTATGTAAAGTAGTTTGATTTATCTGACACCATCAAATTGGTTCCAGCATGTATGAGTAGTCCAAATATCCACAACATATCTACCCACATTTTTGTTAATTAAATTACCAATATATCCTTCAAAATATGAAATTATTAATTTTTTTGTATCTCACTTAAATCTCAAAAAATATATATAGATTCAGATAAATGTTTTACATCCATTCAGTTCATATTTAGGTTGGTATAAATAGAATTTCAATATTCATCTTGCATGGACATATTTCATCATTTATAAATAGATTCTTCCTTGAAACAACTTTCATAAATTACAATTTTAATGTAAAATTGATTATAATGTGTCCTATTAAAGATGAAAACCTTCTCGATAACATTAGAAATACACTCAAAAAATATTTAAATTTTCTTATAGAATACATATGAGACAATAAAACTTCTACGAACTCTTCTACGACAGTATCAATCTGTCCATCACATCTCCATGGACTATTATGATCAATCCATTATTGTTACATTTCATAAAAACTATGATTACAAAATAATCTATATAATTTAATCATGACATTATTAATTCATAATGTATTTTCATCTAATGCACACATGGTTCACACACCCCTTGGATTGTATCCCACCTTCATCATTCATCGCTTTTTTCATAAAATTTATCAATAATGAAAAAGGGGAGGGGGTTTACATAAATTATCTTCATGTCATGTGTAAGGTTACTTGCCTAAAAAATGATCACTCGGTAGAATTTAAGATGTAAATATTGTATTTCTATAAAGTAAAAATTTGTTGGAATTACACCATAAGAGATTACAATAAGGGAAATAAGAAGAGAAGTAGAATAGAGGAAGGAATAATTAGAAGAAGTTAGAGAGGAAAGAAGAAGATGAACTCGCTGTAGAAGACTGATAGAGAAAATATTTTCAATTAAATTTACAATTAATTTTATTGTTATAAACCCAAAAAAGTGTTAATTTAAGATTAATTGCTAAATTTTTATGATGTTGGTGATATGTTGTTCTGAATAGTAAAAATGGCCCATTTCGTATTTTTAACTATTTTAGATTATTTCTGTATTTTGGCCATAACATTTTCTACACTAATCCAAATTGAAAAATTATTTCTTCCCCAGATTTTTCACATAACGTTATTCATTTAATCCTTCGTGACCAAAAGTTGAATTGGCCATATGGATGCTCAAAATAATCTCAGAAGTTGGACAATGAAAACTATTTACAAATATGTCTATTTTTGGTGTGGGGTCCATAACCCATTCATGTTGGGACCAATTTAAGTGACATTTAGTGGGTGGATGCACAAGATGTTTTAGAACATATTTCATGATAGAAAGGAGGCGTTAATTCGTCGGTTTAGTGTACATTCAATCATAATAATCTAGAAGTTTTATATTTGGAGAGTCTGACTAGACCGAATAAATTATCAGAGTAAAACAGGCATAAATCTCTGCATAATTGTCCAAATATGCTACGATTTTGAGGGGAAACGCCAAATATAATTATGAAAACCATTCAAGAAGGGTGAAATGAGGGAAGATTTAAATTATTTGGGATACAACACATCTTCTTTTGGGAGAAAGATCATGGATATAAAAGTAGATGAGCTCTTCCCTCTCAAAGATTCTCATTCCATCCCATTCCTCGAGGACACAAAGGAGGTGAAATTTTCAGCTTTCTATATTTTGTTTCCATATATTTTATTTACTTTTTCATCCACATTCATCTCTATTACCATTACCATGAAGGGGTAAACATTTTGAGTAATTGGGGAAGGGTTGGTTTTTTATTTTGTAATTCTGGTGTTCTTGTACGAAATTGAAAGAAATTTCTTTCTTCTTCAAAGTTGTTTTCAATTTCATATAGAAGATTTTATTATGAAGTGCGTTTGTTATTGAATTTTAATTTCGTTTTTGATTTTTTTCCCTTGTAAAATAATCATCATCTACCTCCACTGATTTCTGGTTTATATATAATGGAATAGACTAGGGATTAGTGGTGAATTACTCGAAGATTGTTAGTACGTGTTAAAAGTGTAGGAGATGTTCCTGACTACTTGGGATAAACAAGACATGATCAGGTATTGACCATGTTAATTGTGAATATTTAGTACAACTGTTTTTCACAAGGAACAATTGTTGACCAAACTGAGATCTTGGTAAGGTTTTCTATCACCATCATAATTTCACCAAAGATGTGAGAGGAAAATATTGTGGAAACTCACATTAATCAACTCAGAAGAAGTGGGTTGATTTGAATTGAACAGTGATAACATTATAATTGGGAAAAAGACCCCGACCTAATCACCCTTTTAAAATCATATTTTTTTAATCATTTAAATTTCAATTTTCTTTTCAATAATTATCTTATTGATTTATTCTATAAAAAGTCAATTTTTACCCTTAGTTAAAAGAGAAAATATATTTTGTGTGCACTCCCCTTTCGGAGACATACTATGTCAACCATATAACTTCATTTTAACATAGGAAATAATTTTTTTCATGCCCTACGATAGGTGTTCATCAAAAGACACTCTCCCAAAAGCCAAGGTCGATCCTCCCAATTCCCAGTCCACCCTGAAACCAGCTGTATATCAAAATGAGTTTCTACCCCACTCATACAAACCATCGCCCTATTTGTTACATCACCAGCCCAACCACTCCCCGACCAGCACACTAAAAACTCTAAAAAACTAAAAACGGAAATGAAAAAACTTCCCTTGGATGTTACATACACAACTACCACATAAGGATAAACCTCACTAGCAATCAATTATTCCAAAATAATCTAAAAGACACCCCAACTTGCCTAAAATTATCCTCTACTTAAAAACCACATCTTCCCAACACAATCATTATAACACTAGTGGTGGTTCTGGCGGTGTCCTATGTAACTAGTTAACATGGATTTATAGGGTTAAAACTTGATTGAGAAGTCCATTATTCAAGTTTGACCTGTAAATCACATGTATTTGGCCCCTACAACATACCTTCAAAATTTTTATGTAACTGGGGGTGTGTGTAGGAATATTTTGTAATAAGTGAGGGCTGGTGGGGATTGTTCGTATGAGGAAGTTGTGTTTGTAATTGCCAAGGAAAATTTAGTCCTTTACTTTTTTAGTTTGTTAATGTTGATAGTGTGTAGGTGGGGTAGTGGAAGGGATGGTGATGTAATAAATAGGTGATTGGATGGTGTGAGTGGGGTATAAACTAATTTTGATCTACAGATGTTCGATGGGAAGATTGGGACACAGGAGGTTTAATCTTGTCTCAAAGGAGAGTATTATTCTCTAGGGAGTTCACGTTCTTCCTTCCTCTCCATATTCATCTTCTTCTTCCTTCCTCTGTTCTAATTCTCTTCTTATTTCCCCTATTATAAACTCTTCTTGTGTAATTCCAACATCTTATTACTTTACAAAAATAATTTTTTTCCTTACTGAAATCTAATGAATGATCATTTTTTATAGGGGAACATAAATATTTGGTTATTTAATTGAGAGTGTGAGAATATTGTATATGGAACTGAAGAAAACAGATTCTTTATATGACAAAAAAAGTTTCAGAGATAGTGTTTTCGATTACATTTAAGGAGAAACTTGCAGTGTGTGGTGGGAAACAATTTGAAGGTTCCTTCAGTAAATCAAACATTGTGTGTTAGTAATAGCACCTTGGCCTCTACTGTGTCGAGAGAGGCGATCATGGGTAGAAAACATTGGGGTGAGTTGTTCACAATAGAGATAATGTTTTTGTTTTGATAAAATACGCAATTGATGCAGGAGCATTAGTCAGATAGAGAGAAGTCAACCGACACGGGAAGCCTCAAGGTGAGAATTTTTCCATTGTAGACTCAATGAGAGGGTTGATCACTTCTTTTTGAAGTGTGATTTAGAAGGAATACATACGCAGTGATGAACACGACAAACTAAGGGAGAATAAAACAATGACGCATGTAGTTAGATCATTTTTGTTGGATGAACAAAGTGTAGAGATTTGTTTTTCTTCTCGAGCACAATTTAAAAAATGAGTGATGGAGGTTATTTAGAGCAGGTTTGACTCCACCATATAAATATTCCGTGTGAGTTAAACAAAAGGTGAAGATCATTGGAAGGTGAGATACTCCTTCATTTGAGTGCACACTATAGTAGTGAAAAATCATTATTGGTGATCACTACAGTGATGAATGTTGAAAATCATTTTAGAGTATCCTACCAAAGAATAACTCAAGGAGGGAGATCACATGATAGGAGATCTCTTAGTATAGACTCTTTGTTCAAGGTTGTATGAGCGTGTTTTAGTCTTCTCAGGTTTTCCATGTGGGAAGGATAACCACATTTGGAGGAATGAGTGGTATTTGTGATCATTATAGGGGAATAAAAAAAGAATACTGAATTTCAATGAACATTGATGCTGACTTGGAATACTAATAATTTTGGACATCATACCCAGCTGCTCTAGATAAGAAAATTTTTTGTATGCAAAGTGTACTTCTATGTGAGACAATAACGGTGTTATTAAGAGCATCAGCCAATTGTTATTTATTTTGGAAGAGAATCAACCACCTATTACAAAGTAGAAGGGGAAATAAAAATGGTCAAGGCAGCTCCATATAATTCAATTTCTTATGATTTTACCGGAGTCTAGTTGATATTGATTGGAAAGTTTGTGAGTTTGAGTGTGAACAACAAAAGAAATAATTTGAGGCTCTCACCAGACAGTAAAGAAATATCGAACAGTTAATGAAATAATTTCAACAAATGGAGTCTCATAAATGAGGTGAGACGAATGTTTCATGTGAATTTTACAATGACGGTGAAAAGGAAGTTATTAGTTTTGATGAATTTTTAAAATTAAAATATGTTTCTACATTCGATGGATTAAGGATAGAGAGAAATCAGATTGATTTGTCTTATTTTTCTCGATAAGATCCTTTGGGATAGATCGTGAAAGTAGTTGTATATTTTTGGTTTTGAAAAAAAACAAAGAACAAGAAAATAAATTGGGTGCAGCTATGTTTGGAGTACATTGTTCTATACAAGTTCTTGTTATGGTAGTTTGAAAATCATGGTTTGAGTTGGGAGAACATAATCTGATGCTTCTAGAAAAATATGGGAATGATAAGAAGAAGTTTTAATCCTTTCCTAATCTGGTGTATGAGGTAATTATTGATCTTAATTAAAATAATTTTGAACGAGAAAGGAGTAGTGTGGAGCAGCTTGATACACTTCTAGGATCATCTAAGAAGACTAGAATCCTAAATTCTATCATAGAGTGGTGGGAGAGGGGAAACTAAATTTAGCTTGTTGTGCAGAGTGATTCCATTTTTGTTAGCTAGAAGTTGAAATATTATAAGTAACTGCAATTGAAAAGTGTACACACAAACTTTTTAAAAGGGGGATTCCTATAGTGGAAAACGATGCACAGAGGCCATGACAACTGCCACGGGATAGACCTTTGTAGGGTCCTCAGATAGCATTGTATAATAGTAGTATCAGGGTTTCTGGAACTGTTTCATAGATACATGAACATGTTATGGAACATTTTCTAGAGAAAGAAATGGAAGGTGTCAGTGTTCAAGAATACATAGAGTTTTTTGAATCTCCATGACAGATAGAGGTACATTATGAACCCAATACTTATGTTAAGGTAAGAGTGAAAGTTGAAGGTTGTCCAGAAAATATGATGCCTTTAAGCCTGTCATCTGTCTCTAATTTGGTACTAAACAGACTTATATGTTGGGGTGATACAGTAACAAGGGAAATGTATTTACACCGTCCACATAGCTACAAGTAAATCATGTTAGGTATTGTTAAAGCCTCTTTGGAAGCATAGATGTTGGATAAACGAACTAGCATGTTGAATGCCTCAGATTATAAATCTATGTTGAAGGGTCTTTTAGTGTTGTCATAAGATCCATTATGATGGTTGGGAGGTGATTTTTTTCCCTAGTTATCACTATGAAATGTTTTTCCCTAGTGGATTTTAAAAAATAATCCAGCGTTTGAAAACCAATGATATATAGTGATTTTTTTATTTAAGGAAATTTCTGAATACAGTAAGGGAAGGCCAAGATGCATTGTTTCCCAATCCACCACCAAAGCCTCCACCTCGGGCTCACCATACATAGAGTATTCATATTTTATTACACATTGGAAGTGTGAAGTTTTCTTGGTCCTTGTTAGAATCCTTCTAGAAGAGGAGAAACTAGATCATCCACTTACCCACAATATTGTCGGTTTTGGGTCATGAGGTTATAATAATTCAATGTATGTGAGATGTGTTTGCTTCAATGTATTACATCTGAAATTATTATGTTGTATCATCCTCCTAGATTATTGACTTAGTTGGGCCTTTGGTAAGAATTATGGGCACAACTACAGTAGTTTTAATGGTTAAGCTAATAGGCATCTAGTTGTTGGTTTAGAGGGAAAATTTAATGGTTGACGAATAGACACTAGAACTTTAACTTGCGGGAGATGAAATTTGAAATGTATATTGCAGTGGCTAGAGTCATGCGCTTTGCTGGTCCACCTTGAATACTAGCCTTATCAATCTATTTCAAACTCGTGAAATCCATGTTGATTGGTTACATAGGCCACCGCCATAACCACTACCAGTGTTACAATGACTGTGTTGGGAAATCCACCTTGGTAAAAATTTGGTTTTTAAGGAGGGTAGAATGTTAGGTATGCAGGGGTGTGTGCTGACAGAGTTTTCAATAAGTGAGGGCCAGTGGGGGTTTTCCGTATGAGCTATTTGAGTATTTCCCAACCTGGACATCCCCCACCAGCCCTCACTTATTCCAAACTCTACCAGCACACAACCCAACATACCTTAGACTGTCCCCTATTTAAAAATCACCCGGTCCCCAAGGTGTATTTCCCAACACAGTCGTTATAACATTGGTGGTGCTTATGGGGGTGGCCTAAGTAACTAGTCAACATGGATTACTCGGGATGGAACTAGATCGAGATGGCCAGTATTCATGGTGTAATCAAAAAGTGCACAACAACAGCCCCCGATACATACATTAATGATTTCTTCCCTATTATGTTCATGTTCTAGTGTAAATTATTCAACCATAAAATTTTCTATTGGAAACAAAAACAAACTTTTTATATGATTAGCCACTAAACCTGTAGAATCTTTGCCCAACATTACCAACAAAGGAAATAACAAAATCATGCATCTAGGAGGATGATAAAATACCACAATTCCATATGTAAAACATAACAGCAAAGACATCGAACATACATTGGATTATAGTAAGCCCATAGCCAGAAACTGCCAACATTGTGGGTAGGTGGATGATCTGGTCTCTTTCCTAACAATTATCACTCGGTAGAATTTTTGAAGAAAAATATTTAATTCAATAAAGTAAAAATCTATTTGAAATACAACAACAGAGATTTAAATAGGGAAAATAGCAAGATTAGTAGTAAATAGAAATGAATATGTACAAGAAGATAGAGAGGAAGGAAAAATATGAACTCCCTAGAGAAGACCAATCTCATGAGATCCAAGGTTGAACCTCCCATGGTTCAGTCCACCCAGCTTCCAGCTATAGATCAAAATTAGTTTCTACCCCACTCACACCAGCTACTTTCCTATTTATTACATCACCAGCCCGTCCACTCCCCCAACTACACACTAATAATTCAAACAAACTAAATCTCATTGGTAGTTAAATAAACAACTGCCTCATATAGATAGCCCCAACCAGCCATCACTTATTCTAAACACTGACAACACACACCCCCACTTACTTAACATCGTCGAAATTTGAATGATGCTTTTGGACCAACCCCATACTTCAAATTTGATTCAATATATTTATTTGGACAAAAACATTAGACTATGCCTCCATTTTAGAGTATGAACATCAACAGTTTTCTCTATATCATTTGAAATACAATTATTTTGTGAGAATCACCTTACTAGGACATTTTCCCTTTGTAAATGTTGGATTTTTATTTCCTCTTACAAGTATGTTTGAACATATTTTCATTCTATACTTCCATGTGGATTGTTGATTATGAACTACCTTATGAGTTACTACACCCCCCGTTTCCATTCTTCTAAGTCAACTTCCAAATAATTAAACATATTCCATACTAAAAAATAATCCTTCATATTTTTATTTCCTTTTATCACAACCGTCTTCTCCATCCATAGTGGATGTTTTTAATAAGTAATAAGAGATACATGAGGAATCTTCTTCTACTTTGTTCTTGAATAATATTCTATCATTTTGGTTCGGGTTTTATATGAACCAAATTTCCCTTTCTTCGATAAGAAGTTGTATATATGTAAAAAATATCTATCACTTCTCCACCAATTCTCCCATATGATTATAGGATAAAAGGATTTGACTGGATGATTTTAATCCCTGTTGATATTTGCTTTTCTACATGACCAGTTTAAGAACAAATATTACATTATCTAATAGAATCATACCAGATTTGTGGTTCTGATTGATATCTATATGGAATGAGTCTTCCATTATCATTAACCTATCTTTCATACTTACATATAATCATAGTGTGTCCATTTATCACAAAAAAAATATCATTTAATCACCATAATTTATAAGAGTTATCTTAATTCAATTAAATAATATCTTTAAAAAGTTTTTCTTTAAATATGATTGATGTTACTCATGATATTGCATGTATTTTTCACAAGATATTCATCAGTTTTCGATATATTCCTTATCATATGAATATAATCCTCAATATTAATTATCCATAACACTTTTTCTTTTAGTCGTCGCTCTAAATTCAAGATCATGATAATTCCTTTAATTATATGTTGTCTTCCTTTATCCTTTATGTCGTTCTTCGAGGATAGTTGTGGAAACATCAAGTTGTTTATTTTTTCCATTCAAGCCTTCATTTGTTGAATCGGTTCATTAATAACATCACTATTTCCATTTATCATCTACTTCTTATTGAATTCTTCCAATAATTTTATAACAAAACAATAATTCTCACCATTAGTATTTAAGAGTTGCAAATCATTTTTTACACCTTGAATGACCACTTGTTTGTTGAGAAAATAACCTCTAGTTATATAAAATGATGATTTTGTTTCATCTTAAACATACTGAGATGATATAAATTATATATCTTTACATTTACATAGAGAATATTTTATATATTTATAATTACATAAACATATTGATTCAAATTTATTTACCTTCAGGATAGTACTGATGTTCTTGATATCACTAATATTAATCTTCTTCATTTTGCATTTGGAAAAAAATATTATTCTTTTATTAAATACATATACACATCATTAAATGATTTATTTACATTATGTGAAACAACTATATTTTTTGTCTTCAATATCAAATTTTTTTATAGAGTTTGAAATCATATAGGTTTTTAAATATACCATTATCCAAATCTTATATTATGATCTATTTCTTGTGATCATCTATTTTAAAATTCCTTTGGTTTGATATATACACAATTCTAGGTCTTCTCAAAAACATAAAATAAATTTAATATAATATCGTAATGGATTCTAATAAGATCTTCAAAATAGGATATGAATTTATTTTTCCATTATAGAAAGAAACTTCCTCAAAAACCTGTATCCTTCTTATATGAATTTATAGATATCATAATATTCAAAACTCACAAAAATACAAAATGATTCAGATTAAAATATCATATTACCTTTCTCTAACAACATTATTACAACCTGATACACCCTTAGTGGGGGTGAATCAGGGTGTTTCTAGTTTTAAAATATTCTATCATTCATGTTTTATCTTCATTACATTATGTCCTTGTTCCTATGATTCGAGGAATAATTATCCAACCATTTATTTTTCAACAATTTATAACACACACATCATGGACATGAAAGAAATATTTCAAGACACTGGGAATTTACTTTGTTCACCCAAATTGGAAAATTGAAGGAGCATTTTCCAACCGTGTGTTTTTTTCTCAGGCTGTAATGATACTTGATATTATATTATATTGACTTGGAAGTGCTAATTCATGATATAGGGTAAATCAATTTTCATCACTCCACTCACTGATTGTCTGGAGGAAACAATCAGTTTAATGACATGAGGGTCACTCCATAAACTTCTTTATAATATTGTACTTTCAAATAACTATGACGAGATACATTTCACCTTTATTATCAAATATGCTTCACTCTTTCTTATTCAAACCCATAGTCTTAACTCCTCATTGATGTGTTTTGGGATAGTATCAATACATGAACTGAAACACCCCTACTTAAATATAATTTGAATATATCAAAACATGTAGATGCCTCCCTTTATCCTTGATTCCTTGGGATGTGAAATATATGAGTACTATTTCAGCCATCCTTCATTTGTATACATATAATCTAGATGTTTCGATATATGTAGTCTCCTTATTGTATTTATCATATAAAATAGATATTCAATAAACACCCCCTCTAATCCCTCCTTTCTATGATATTGAATTTCATCACCCCATAATCTCATGGTTTTCTATATATATATAAATATTCCATTGCATGAAGATCACCCCATCGTATGTGAACTCATATATGACTTTTTTTTAAATCACCGAATACTTAGTTTATAATTCGTTAATTCATCTTCATGTAGTATGGAAACATCCAAATTTGTGTCATCCAATAACTCCATGATATTTGTAATTGATCCACAACTGTAATTATCTTGACACTTACACAAACAATTTTCAAATATTCAATCCCATCTCTCTATAATTCATTAGGCATCATAACATCTATATATATATATATTAAATGATATCACAATTTTCATGGTATCCTTTATAATTTGAATCCTTTAATGATACTTAAAATATAGTTTTTTTAATTGGAATAAATGATAACATGCGAGGTAATGGTTCTATCACATGTATCATTCTTTAGAAAATATGTCTTCCTTAAAAAATGGATAAATAAATCCTAAAGAATGCATTTCCATCACATCATGGACACCCCTTGAATGGAAGTGCATATAAATTTTCTAGGATTACCCCTGAAAAATGGGAAACTACATGTGTCATAGATCATATATTCAAAATTATCTTGGGATTCAGAAAAAAAATTCTAAATTGTGGAACATACTAATGTTGTGTAGAGTGGTCTTTTCAGTATTGAAATAGTAATTTTTCATTATTCAGTTTTTGTATGGTAATCCCATCTTTTGTGTAGTGATTAAAAGATTCTGAAAATCACTGAGTAATGAAATCTTTTCAATTCAAATGTATTCATAATGAAACAAACCAAATTTTACTCAACTCATAAGAATTTCAACTTCATTTTTTATTGGAATAAATCCATATTAATACAAAAAATTTATATTGAATTTAAAAACAACTAATTGAAAATTTAAACAATCACTATCGGTGTTCTGGTCATGTTCAAAGACAAATCTTCATAATATGAATTTTTTTATTTACAATTCAACATATTTATAGTTCTGATTTCTGCATCAAACTTAAATTTTGTTTCAATACTACCACATACATGGCACAACATCAAAACTCCCATGAAAATGATCATTATCAAATTTCTTATCAATATTAACTTGTTATTACTTTTTTCCTTTTTCAAAAACAAAATTACTTACATTTAAATTATTGACCAAGAAAACATCATAAAAAATTTAGAGTCTTCATTCATAAATCCATGTATTACACTAAAAATCACTGATTATATCTCTTTAATATCTATTCAATAAGAGAATTACCTTCCAAAATATTTTCAATAAATTTAAAAAAACAAACCATGATTTTATAACTCTTTTACTTTTGGAAAATTTAGACTATTTATATCATAATTATCCCTCCCACTTTGTTAGTAAAATCAAATGTCTCACTCCTTATCATCATGACTATCCCTATGTGTGAATTTTTTTGAACGATATAATTAAATAGAAATAATCACCTCATAATATCTATAATAATTCAATATTTATTGAAGCATACCCCCTACCCTTTAATGTTTAACTAATGAATCATCATTTCCTCCATGTTTTTATTTGAATTAAATCTGTTATTTAGATGATCATAAAGAAAGGGGTTTTAAATAAATCTTTGAAACCTACTGAGTTAGAGTTAAGTCTATGAAAAAATAGTCTTTGTCAAAAAATAAAGTATTTCCATTATTATTCATTTAATTTTAATAATCTATATGAAGAATTAGAGGATAAAAACTCTTGATAACCCAAAAAACATCTCATAAAAAAGTTAATACAAAAAATTTAAAAATCATCGGTAGGGAACGTACGTCTTGAAGGATTAATGAACACCACAAATGCATATCAAAAAATTGATTCCAAATGAATACATGTATTCTAGAACATTCCAAGGAACCTTAATTTTCCATAATGGGAGGATAAAAAGAATGTAATCTCATAACTGAAACTCTATCATAATTTTTTTTATTTTTAGTCACTAAGAAAACTATTGATCTTTTACATGGAAGAATAAATTTTAGTTGGAATTTTTTTGAACATGAGTATAAAAATTTGATTTTTTTTGTTATAAAATAATAGATTTAAGGGTTTATAAAAACCAATTATTCTAATACTAATGGATTAGTGGAAAATAATTAAATATAAAATATAATGAAATATAGATCCATTCAGAAGTTTAATATTCTCTTATCCAATTCGCCCATCATCATATAAGGCTTGAACCAACATTAAAGGATTCTATAAATAATCCCAACACCATTGGGAAACCTGTATCAAGGATGTCACACTTTTTTCCTTATGTAGACTCATCATAATACATGAATTCAGCATCTACAACTAAAATATTCCTTTATACCCATTATTCTTTCATTATTTCAATAGTTTCTCATAGATTATTGATTTTATATCTATAATAGTGGCTATAAATTATAATAATGAAAGATTACCTATCCAAGTACCATATGAAATTCTGTATATATTGTGAACACCCTTTTAAAAAATTTATGAGATGATTCTATCTTGCATTCCACAAAATTATTTTTGATTTATCCAACAAATTTATACATTTTGAGGGATATATGAGTAGTCCAAATATCCATCAACCTATATTCCCATTTTTGTAGTGAAAATCATCATTAATACAATAATAAAACTACTAAAATATCAATGTCTCATAAGTTCACCTATATCTTTTCAGGAGTGGACAAATTTATATCAGTATTTTATAACCCTTTGATTCATATTTATCATGGTATACAATTAATATCAATATTCATATTGTGTGGAGTGATTTAAGAATGTTTAGAAATATTATCCCTTGACATAGATTAAATAAATTCCTTCTTTCATGTAATTATAAAGTCTAGTAGTTCCCTTTATGTTGGACACATTCTTGGGAACTTGAGAAACACAGTCGAAAAATATTTCATTTTTCAAATAGAAGAGAAATTAGCCAATTAAATTTCAATGAACTCAGTTGAAAGAGAGTTACTCTATCCTTGAAATCTCCATGTACTATTACCACAAATGAATGCCACTTCAATTATATATCAACTATCATACCCATAAATTATCTGAAATTTCATGAATACATTTTTTATTCATAATAAATTTTTTTCTAATAATCTCATGAGAAATTCCCCCCGTGAATTGTATCTCACCCTTTATCCCGGATCATTTATTTCATCAGATTTAATAATAAAGGAAACAGGGGAGTGGGGTTACTCAATTAAACTCATGCTGTGGAATTTGGTTTTTCCCTTTCATCCATGCCCTTACATCCAATCAGCTTCCAAATCATACATTAAACAAAACATTTGACCAAACCTCCTTTTGAGTTTATGAACATTACCAATATTCTCTTTATGGTTTGTAATTCAATTATTTATTAAGAATAAAATTAAGATGTCATTGTCCACTCTTAAATACAAGAAAATTGTATATTCATCCAAGTATATCTCGTCATATTTTCATTCTCTCATTCCCCATGGTTTTTTGATTATATACTAAGCTAGTAGTTTGGTTTACTTCTTGTTTTCATTCTTAAGAGTCATCTTCCAAAACATCAATCATGTACTTCAATGAAAAAAATAAATCATATTTTGAGTTCCTTTAATCACATAATTATTTTACTTCCATTGTGTCTATTGTGAACAAGAAATTAATGATTATTTATGCATCTTCTTGTAGTTTCTTCTATAATAATTATACTAAATATTGTGTCTTGTTTCTGGTGAATAAGATTTCTCTTTCTTCACCATGATGTTTTCTATATGTAAGATAGATCTCTACCTTATCCACCTGTGTTACATCAGATTATTAGAGATAAGGATATAATTTGATTAATTTTTTCTAATTGTTAGTTGTATCTATCCACATGACCTGCATAACATCATATATTACATTGTCTCGTAGAATCATCCCAGATTTGTTTTATTGAATGAAGTTTAGTTGGAGAAGGAATTCATTTATCTGTAACCTATATTTATTACATGCACACACCCATAGTGTGTCCAATTCTACAAAAAATATTAACAATTAATCAATATATTTTCTTGGCGTCTTCTTCATTTAAATAAATCATATCTTTACAGTATTGTTTATGAAATAATATTTCTTATTTTCAAGATGCTAAATATAGTTTTCACAAAAAATTTATCAGGTTTTTATATTGTCCTTATGGTATGATTATCCTCTTCAAGATTCTTTATATAGAACAATATTTCTCTTACCTATCCCTTAAAATTATATAGTGAGAATTCATTTGGCTACATGATGTTATTACCTATCCCTTCCACTCATCGATGAAAGTGAAGGATACCTCATGTTGTTTCATCCTTTCCATATAATATATTAATTCATTAATTGGTTATTGAAAATATCACTTTTTATTTTCATCATCAGTTTCTTATTATCTTCTTCAATGTATACTATGAGAGCCCATTACTTTACACATTTAGTATTTAGGAGGTGCACATCATTTTTGAAACCATGAATGTCCTCTTGTTGGTTGGATTACATAAATAACTTTCTTTATTTTCAAAATACTCAGTTGATATAGAATCCTCATCTTTAGTTTTATATATGGAATAATCTATATATTAATAACTATATATGTATATTTACTCACATTTATTTATGTGGAGGGGAGTACATAATTTTTTGAAACCCTTCCACTTGTTATTATTAAATGGTCACTTAGAAAATTGAAATAATTCTTATATTGAATACACATACCGATCGCCATGTGATTTATCAATGTTTATTTAGTGAATTTAAAATCAGATATTTTATTTAATATACCTTTTTATAGATATTTTACTAAGTCTTATTTCACAAGAACATAGATTTTCAACATCTTTTGGTCTGACTCATAATCAACTCCACTTCTCATCAGTAATAGAAATCCATCCAACAAAACATCACAGGGGATTGCAATATGATATTCAAAACAAGGGTTAAATTCTTTATTCTATATTGATAATAAAAATGCAAAAAAAATATCCTCCTTAATTGATGAAATATTGTTCAACATCCTAAATAAAATATAATAAACTAGTCAGGTTAAAAAATCATAGAATCTGGATTTGATAGCACTTTTTGGGACCCAAGACAACCTGATATGGGTGGATAATCCGGGTGTTTCCAAAATATAATATTTCATTTCCTTCCGGTTATACTTTATTTCAATTTGGATTTTATGAATGTTTTAGAAGGAAATTTTATTCCACCTATCCATTCCCAAGAATTTAGAACATGAAAATAATTCACATGAAATAAGGATGTTGAGGAATTATGATTTTACTTTGTAAACCTAAATGGGACAATCCAAGGAATACAGTCAAAACTTGTTTCAGTGTTCTTGGATGTAAAAAATACTCACAATTTCCTTATAATGATTTGGAAGGGTTCAATACTGATCCAGGGCCACTCCATCTTCTCCACCCCACTCATTGCTATTATGGAGGACTATTTGAGTTTATAGACATGATGGTCTCTTTATGATCTTGATTGTAGTCTTGGACATTCATATCAGAAACACCAAATCGATGTACTTTGATGATAAAATATGAAAAAACATTTCATATTAAAACCATATATGGACTCAACTCCTCATAGATGAGGGTTGGGACTCTTAATCCTCAAACTACAACACCCCTTCTTTTGTAAAATAATAATATATCTAAACATGTTGTAATGTCCCTCTCTCAATTATTTTTATAGATGTTAACTATATGTGTACAATTCATTATTATTTATACTATTTACATAAAATCTATATATGTCCATATAATTATCCACTTCACTCTCTTTATCTCAAAAACCAGATATTAAACCCCCCCCCATGCAAGCCCTCCAGTCATTCGTGTTGAAATTCATAACACCATACTCTCTTCGTCATATATATATATATCCCATTTCATGAAGTAATACCCAAATACATGGTTTCAAATATGATTCTACTTTAAATCACTAAATTATCAGTTTACCCTCTTTAATTCATCTTCATGGAATATTGAAACATCTGAATTTTTTTGCATCCGATAACTCCAGGATATTTGGACTTGACCTTCATCTCTAATGATCACGAAACATAGAAAAACTATTTTAAAATATTTTATCACCTATCTCCCTCTATATCTCTAATTATTTAGGATTTCAACCTTCCAAATATTTTCATTTAAATATATCATTTTTTGAATTACATTTTAATTTGTAGACACAAATGCTTCATAAAATCTAGTATTTTGCTTAATAATAATAGATATCATGTGATATAATGGTTCTCACTCATGTTGCTTTACATGGAACAAGTTTCATCATTCTAGCATGGATATCATCATCTGATGGAATGGTTTACCTCCACATTATAGAAACCCCTCAAATAGATGTGTAAATATTTTATCTCAACATAACCCTATAATGTAGGAAACAAACTATAGCATAGAGAATATCATTGAAGTTTACCGAGGATTTGAAATCCTATGATTCCACATCATGAATTATTTTGATGAATATTGGAGTTCTACATGTGATCTTCACATGGTAATCATACTTTTCATCTATGACAAGGTACTAACATATGAAACATGGTAAGTACTGTATTTTTAGGACCCCAATGTACTAAAATTTCATATGTTCCATAGTATTTATCATGAAACTGATATAATGTAACTCAACTTACCATTATTTTACCATAATTCTATATTGAAAATAATCCCTAGTAATAAAAAAATTATGTTTTCCATTAAAACAATTGTTTCTAGATTTGGAAAATAACAATTGGATAAACTGTAATGGTGAAAAAATATAAACAATAATAATTTTTCTATTTACCATGAACCATATATCTTGTTCTCATTCATGAATAAAAATTATAATCAGTTTCAGTATAGTGACATCATCTAAAATATCATGAACATGATCCTAATCTAATTTTCATTCATTAATAACTATTTATTAATAGATTTCATTACCAACCTCCTGATTTCTTCAATTAAAAAAATTGATTCATCCAACATTGTTAATAAATAAATGTCTTATTTATTGAATCCATGCATTACACCAATAAAAATTGATTTTCTCATTATAATATATTGTAAATATGATCATTTCTTAATAAAAATATTTCCCAAAAATCAATCCTTAGTTATTACACATTTTTTTCAAACGAGTCACAAATTAACAAATGATCATTTTCATATGATTTCGATAGAATATGTGTTAATTTTCTGGGTTTCAATTCATTAAACAATTTTTCTTGCATTTAAATCAATAAAAACATACCTTTAGGCATTAAGTGAAAACATTTACTGGAATTAATGTTTAATCGATTCTTAAATTGTTGAAATAAAACCACAATTCATTCTAAATTGTGCTCTATTTCAACATATACCAATTTAGATGGATTTAATATTCAAATGGTTTAATTATAATCATAAGTTTTTATATAGGTTTTGAACCTTTAACGCATGTTTTTTTATAATTATTTAATCTAAAAATCATTTTTTTCATTATGACCACACTGTGTTGAAGTGCGTTATATTAATGGTTGTCACTAATTAATCAAGAAATTTTTCTGATGATTTCTTGACATTCTCTAGTCGTTTTCTAAGTCTGATTATAAGACTAAGGATTTATTAAATTTAAATAAATAAAAACAAACATTTGATCATTTTGAGGAAACTGAGTGGTGTATTGATATATTGTCTATTTATATGTCACATATTAAATAATGGAAGTTTTTTACAATTTCATGTAAACCCGATGCTATTTCCTAGGTTTTTAATATATAACCCATTTTGAATCAATTTTTAATGATATCCTTATTATTTGATCATTCTAACTAAACATTACATTATAATGACATGAATTTTATTACTACATATAAAAAATTATATGGTGGTCCTTGAACTATGATTTCAGGAAAATCTAAGATCATTTGATTGGTTTTGACCATTTGAAAAATGTTTTTGGAAGGACATTTAAAACCATCAAAAAATAAAATTTTCATCATTCTGAGCTCACCGCTTGTGGGATTGATGATATGTTTATGATTCTATGATAATTTGAGGTCATTTATCAAGATTCGACCATTTAACATTCAATTTTTGACATCAAAATCCTTAAAAACAAACTATAATTCATTTTCATCCAACAACATATTGAATTGATGTGTTTATATTCACACATATCAAAAATTAAATTGATGTTATTTTTGTGAAATTTGAAGATAATCCAAGGTCATTTTCTATGTTTTTACACATTGTTGCACGTTTTTCAAGGTTCTTAAATCTATTAAAATTGATTTTTCATCCATTACGAACACAAAAAATGTCTAATTGATAGGTTACCTATTTATATATATAAAAAATTAGTCAATGATAACTCCCTTATGATTTGATGAAAATATGAGCCCATTTTCTCGGTTGTGACCCTTTGATGCTAAATCAATTAAAAAACAATTATTTATTATAATCAAAATTCACATCATAATAGTTCTCTATCTACTCATATTTATCATAAATTATACATAAGACACTTTCCAATGATTTCTTAGTAATCTGGGGGTCATTTTCTAAATTTTTTGACTATTTTAAACCTGTTTTTAAAGACTATTAAATCAAATAAACCAGTTTTTTCAGTAATTTTTACCACATCACAAGATTGATTAATATTTTTTCTACTCTTATATGTATGAAATAATCGAATTATATTTTTCCCATAGATTAAATTAAAATATTATTTTGTTTTCCTGATTTTGAATGATTGACATAGTTAATTTGACTATTAAATCAATTAACACACATTCTTTATCATTAGAGAAAACCACATATAGGGTTGACATGAAACCTAATCTAACATGTGACATATTAAATAGTGTCTATCATTATGTGGTTTGTTGAATGTTAGATTTTGTTGGATTAGGATCATATAGCATGTTTTTAATCATTTTTAATATATAAAAATATTTTAATCATTCTAACAATAAAATAAATTTGAATTCCATGATTTATATGGTTATGAGTCATATGGTTATTTTTTTGTGATTTCGTGAACATACATTGTAATTTTATAATTCTTTACTCTTTGAATTATGTTTTTAAATACTTAGAAATCTTTAAAAATTCATCAAATGTTTAAAACATAACAAATGATCTTTTATCATTAAATCTTAAGAAAACAACATCCATTTTATTTTTGACATATTGGAATATACCTAACAATAATATGGATTGATGGTTCCTTAGATAGACCAAAAGTGTGTTTTTATTGATTTAAAATTAAAAAAAACATGCTTCAAAGGGTAAAATCCGAGAAATGAACCTTAAATTTTCAATAAATCTTTATAACAAATATTTTTTATTAATTTTGAAAATGTGTGGATATATATAATGTCGACTTGGTGAAAGATATGGTCATAATAAAAAAGACAAAATTGTTGTATTCAATTTTAAAAGTAATTAAAAATGAGTATAAAAGAGCCAAAACAAACAAACAAACTCATATTTTTATTACACCATTAGAAAACAAATTCAATTAATTTCTAACACATATAATTATATTCCATTAATATCCAATGTGGTGTGTATTCATAATGACTTAAAATTGGTTTTTTATATTTAAAATACCATTAAAAACTTGTGTTGATTGGTCATAAACAAACAGAAGAACTCATATTGTCCTTAAATAATAGTAAATGACTGTTTTTAAAAAATTTGTATATAGGGATATACCACATATCTATCTAACATGTGGTTTCCATGAAATGAACGAAGTTAAATCTTTAAGGATCTAAAATTCAAAAAATATGTGTTAAATGGTAAAAACAAAAGAAAAAACATTTGATTCTTAATAATTCAAATGAAAACATCCATCATTTAATTTTTTGAATGTTAGAACAGACCAAATGTTAGACAGACTTCTATTTGTTTAAAATTAACAAATGGTCACTTTTATTGATTTATAAATAAAAAAACACGTGTTAAAATGTTAAAGAACCCAAAAAAGACCTCATATTGAAATTAAATCAAAGGAAAATAAACATAATTTTTTAGGAAAATTCTAATAGACTCCACATCAATACGACATATAGTTTTTTTTATGAAAAAAATCTTGTTTTTAATGATTTAAAAGTTAAAAACATACATCAAAAAATTAAAACAACGAAAATAGTAAATAATTATCATGAAAATTCAATACATTGATAGTTAAATAATTTAGACATGTACAATTATATCATGTGTGAATTAAACATGCAGTGTAGTCAGAATGACCTAAAATCAATTTTATTATACATAAAATTCTTTAAAAACATGAATCAAAGTGTCAAGACCAAAAAATAACCTTGGATTATGAGCTCACCTCACAAGATAACGATGGAAAATATATTCCTATATGTCAAATGTTATACACCATTTCCATTCTAGTGATTTAATTGTAATCGGATATCATAATCTAGGTCTTGACCCGTGGTCATTTTCTTTTATTTCTATGTACTACTTATGACCAATACAATTTCATCTTTTGATTTATCTTATGCCCTCTACTAATGTGGAAATGTTTATAGATTATTGTTTTGATTTTATCTCAAATTATATAATTTATTATATATCTACCATTACTTGATTCCCAACATCGAATTTCACATCATTTGTGACTCATGCTTATAGATACGATTCCAAACACAACTATTGTTTCTACTGCATTTCATACATTAGATTCAACTAATACATTTCAATTCTTATATTCGCTTATTTTTTATTCTGGATTTTGATTATGATTATGATTTTTATTTATTTTATATTTATTTCCTCTTTCAATTCCAATTATTCTTATTTTTTATTCCACATATTCTATTTCAACTTTTTATTCTCTTACAAAAACATTTATTTCTATTTCTAGATTTTGACTTCGACCTTCAGGGTTTTTTATTTTAGTTTACCTGTTTTGATTTTTCATATTTCTATAGTTTATTTTATGTTCTTACATATGATTTATCTAACTTTTTTTCACTTGTTAATTCTATCTCTATTTATTTTTAATTTGAAATTGTTCTTCACCTCCACTCATTGGTTTAGCTTTCACTTCTTATTATTCTTTTGTTTAATGTTTTTATACAATTGTTATTTCTTGTACCTTTTATTTAATTCCTTTTTGATTCATTCTATGCATCATATTTCTCTTTTCACTTATTAATTCTTCTTATTATTCATGATTTTGGATTTTTTACTTCAACCCTATGATTTTAGTTATAGTTTTTTTTTATTCATCAACTTATTTATATACATGTTATATTTTTTATTATATTAAAAAAATTGTTTCTTATTTTAAATTTTTTCTATTTTTTTTATTTTTTAGTTTTCATGTTTATTTCAATCACTTTTACTTTTGATTTTGTTTTTTTATGTATTATTTATTCTATATTAGGAATCTAATTAAAACTTTTGTTCTTCTTTTCTCATTTACCATTCCTATTCTTAGGGTCTTTAACTTTTCCTTGTTATAATCCTATATTTTCTTCATTTTTCTTACCTAATGTTTTTTACTTTCATATCCTAATAATAATTTTTTTACGCCAATATTATTTTGAGCATCTCCTTCTGAATTTTAAATTATGGATTATATTAACCATCTATTCCCAATTTTAGCACAATATTCACAATAGGTTTTGTCTTTTTTCTCCATCTTCTTCTGGGTTATTAGTTTTTGATTATATCATTGATTATAGTTCACATTTTTCTTTTAAATAAAATAATTTATCTAATTTTGTTTTTGATACTACAAAAAATTATTCTTCGTATTTTTATGATGTATTATGACATATAAAATTATTTACACTTCTGATTTTGTATTTATAATTTTCTTATTTTTTCTTCTGTTAGTAATATCACTATATCCTTTAGTTCACCCGTTCTAATTTATAGATTTTGAATTACACTTTATTTTATTCTTATACTTTTTCCAAAAATTTACATTCATTCATTACTTTTAGATTTCATCTTTTAATTTCATCTCCCATTGTTTATTTGGCTTGTTTATTTATGATATATATTTTTTTAGTTTGAAATTTTATTCAAATTTTAATAGTGTTTTTTCTTATACATCTACTTTTGAATATGTCTATGAATATGTTTTTTTCCTTTCCTCTTATTTTGATAACATTCATATCTCTATTTCGACTACACCATCCACTTCAAATTTTGTCAAACTATTCTTAGAATTTTTTCTCTTGCCAATAATCAATATTTGGAAAATAAATTTTTGACCAGTTCATGTTATAATTATACATATGTATATTATTCTTCAATTTTTTTCTAACTATTATTTATTTCTTATAATATTTACCTTTAAAAACTTATCATTTTTCTCATCTATAACATTTTCTACAAAATAATTCTCTATGTCAAGTTCCATTTTCATGCCTAGCATTTTCTAATGCACTATATTTTATTATAATTTATACTTATACAAATTATTTTAGTTGGGTCATAAAAAAGAGATATTATATTTTATAACAATCAATGTAGTATTTTATTAACCAATATTCTTTTTATGTAATGAAATTTAAAAAAATATAGTTTCAAATACTTAAGATATCCTTGCATGGGGAGGTGGTTAATAGAGTACTATTAATTTTCCTATAATTATATAAGATATAGGTTTAATGTTAATGTAATCTATATACAAACATTATAGGCTTGATTTATAAGAAATAGAGAATTATAAAAAAATGAAAAGAAAAAATTTTGGTGTTACTAATGTAAAATAGAAAACAATTATTTCATTATTCTAATCACACTGAAAATGAATGTGAAATTAATGTAAATCAAAAGATAATTGGAGGAAATAGGTATTCTATATTTTTTGGAGAAATAATTTTCCAATGATACAGATCACTTAATATGGGAAATTGTGATGTGATAGAGTATAATCAATTCTTTTAGAACAAGGGAAAATTCTACAGGTATACAAAGAAAAGGTTTGTCTAAAGGGTGGATAATATAAAAAATAAGAGGAATAATCATTAAAAGTTTTAACATAAATGGATTGATTTATACCATTTCAACAAGAATATAGATACAAACCGATTTGAGATTACTGAGCTAACCCAATCATTATAGTGTTTTATAAAGGATTATGGATAGGATTTTAGACTTCATTAATGCATGTATTCAAACAAATCTATATGATGAGAGTGAAATATTAGATTGAATAAATCAAAAAACAATAAATTAGTTATCTAATTAACACAATTAAACACTTGGTTCAATCCATGAATCTTGAAATATGTGATCATGTATCCCATATCAAATATTTTCATCGGCTAGGAGAATACACAAGAGAGTGGTTTAGAGAAGTAAAATCCTAAATAAATAAATAACTAACTTGCAAATTTTCACTAATAAAAATAAGAATTTCATACAAGTTTCCTTATAATTACTATTTATGAAAAATGATATATATAATATAATCAATCAATGTCATTAAATCTAAACCTATTTTCCCATTAATGAAAAAAAGTGTAGTGGAATGAAGTATTTTGGAAATATTATAATGTGGATATTGACATTAATGTTATTTTATAAATTATTACAAAAGTGTAGGAATTGATCATGATTACATAAAATGTTTATTTTTACTTTTTTATTCCCAAGGATATCATATTTGGTTCATCATAACGATTGAACTTTTAAACTCATGAAGCAATGATTCTTGGGAGCAATACATAATATTAGCGTGTAAATAAGTTTGATGGGTGGATAATTTTATCCATCCATGCATGGTGACATTCATTGGGTGTTTAATTCAGTGATGTGGGATTATGTTTCTACTTTTATTATCTTTAATCTCACATTTTTCATCAATACATGGGAAACAACTCCTCTTCTATAATCATATTAGAATATTGGATTCGACTCAAATCAAAAGGTGCTGGATAACATGGATGATTTAACAACTTCACACTTATGAAATATAAATACATGAGTACATTTGGTGGTAAAATGTTTATTTTTTTGAACAATCATTCGTTACATAAACCATTATTTCACGAACTATGTCAGGTCTCCATCCGACCCGGCACCTGACCCAGTCTGCAGTATAGACCAAATGGAATTTCTGATCCCCACTGGCTAGAATAAGTTCCATGGTATAAAAAAATGGTTTGGGAATGAGTTACCTGATTTTTTCATATTAAAATGACCAACAAGAACAAAAAATTTAGATCTGAAAAATTCAGCCAAATGAACCATTAACAACTTTCATAATTAAATATTTAAAATTTAATACAAAACTACATAAGTAAAATGGAATAATGGAAACAAAACCCTATACCATAATTCCATGAAACAAGATGAACAACGTCCTTAATCCACTACCTTAAATACCCAAAATGAAACCCACAAGAAATTAAAACTACCAACACTAATGTTTTTCCTCCACCTGAAATAAAAGACAAAAGAGTATGGATACAACCAAAGTTATATACAGCTATATAGAGGGTGTGTACCAAAGCCCAGTAGGATTCCAACTGGGTAAAAATAATTCATGCCAAATCATTTATAAGAAATTTTTGCATGCCCATTTAAGTTAATGTTTTGAAAACATTTCGATAAAAACCATTTTTTAATAAAAAAATTAAGAAAAGAAACTACATATAAAGGAAAACTATACATCCATTTTCATAAAATAAAAAGGGCTCCTCAAGGTACACAGAGACACCCACCCACCCACACACACATGAGGTCCACCATATACCATCATATAGAACCCCAATCATATAAGGTAGAGTACCATGGGTAAATCACTAGGGACAAAATTTCTCATGTGGGATTCCAGGAACTTCGAATCTCAGGGAAAATACGGTATAGAAACCATGAACATCAGTGTTCTCATGCATGAGCCACTAGGTTTAATAACATCTCAAGCCCTAGCGGTATCCAATCATTTAACATGTTTAGTTAGTGTTTTATCATCAATAATACTAGATGTTACTGGAACTAACCACTTCTGAGTCATCTAGAATGCTTGTCCTAGTCCATCCACCTAGTTACCTAGGATTCCCTTTTTGTGCTCAATCATGTTTCACATTCACATATCACTAACACAACACATTCAACCACATAATTTAATCAAAACAAGTTACACATAGTATGCCACTATTTACACTCTAAAACCACATTTGAAAAACATACACACATCAAATCATTCAACAAACATTCCTCGAACCTACTATACAATTTAATAGTTCATTTAAAAAGTATCTTAAATAATTTTCAGAGGCACCCAAAAGCTATACACATTAAGACATAACCAAAATCAACTTTTTAGGCAAAAAACACACCATAACCTCCCCATTTCATGATTTACATTGCACAAATAATTTTAACTAAATATTTGAAAAATTTATAAAACACTGAAAAATAGAACAACAAGGACTTACATAAAAACCACACCCTAGTTCACATGAATATGATACCTTAAAACCATAAAAACTACATAACCATATCAGAACATTATTTTCAACACATACATATTTCAATAAATTAATTAATTAATTTTTTGAACACTTTGTTTTAACACAAAAACAGTTTACACTATTTTGAAACCAATTCCACTATAAGACCATTTTCCTATGTTTTTAAACAACCCAAAAATAATTTTTTAGAACATTTATTCTTTATTTTGAAATAATTTACAATTCAAATTAATAATTTACAACTTGTTCAACATGCCAAAGTATAAAATTTTAATTTTGGAATTTACTTCCAATTCTATCTGCACTTTATCTGCCTTTGAAAACATAGTTTTCACTTTTCAAACAACTTATAAAACCTTTCAAGAAAAAAAAACACTAAGACAGACAAACGGAATATATCCATTTTCATTAAAAAATAAAAACCTAACACAAAATCATGAAAAACCCTTCCAAAACACAATTCACACCCCACAATTTAATAAACCCTATACACACCCAATATTATTTATAAAACATGTTCCTCAATATTTAACCCCTTTAAAATTTATACTCAAATGTGAAAAACAAGGCTCACATACCCAATGTGGTCCATTTCCAAAAAAAATCATTTTTTAACACATATGCCCCTCAAGTACAAAAAAATAGATTCCACACTACTCAAACAATTGATTGAACACATTCAATGATTTTCAAAACATGGCATACAAGGAAACATAAATCTTTTCTTTAGGAAATCTATTTTCAACATATAATCAAGTCAGAGAATTTCTAAAACTGATTTTTTGCAACCTAAATAAAATAAATAACGTGCAAAAATTAATTAAACAAATAAATTAAATTATCTAAAAATTCTAAGGCATGGAACTACCTACCTCGGGTAGAGAGATTGTCGGAAGGTGGTGCAAAGACCCATTCAAACCTCAACCGCTCCTCGAAAAAAACCTAATAGGGAACAATTTTCCCAAAAACAAGTTAAACTCTAATTTCCAAGAAATAATCCTAAAACTAAAACCCAGCCCGATGGAATATTGAAACCCAAAATTGAATGAGGATTTCTCTGGGAGGGGCTTTCAGAGAGAGGCTCACTTGAAAGGTGGGTCACGCTGGACTTGGCCACACTGGAAGGGGGTCGCGCCCAAAGGGAAGCCATAGTAGGGTTCGGGCCAATAGGGTTCGTGCGTAGGATAGGGAGGAGGGAGCCCGGTTGCGGGTTGTGTGAGGGTGGTTGGGTGATGCAAGGGTTTCAGAGCTGGGAAGGGGTTCCATCTTGCCATGGTAGGAGGTGACATTAACATTTATTTCCATAGAGGGGGGCTGGTCATGAAGGTAGTAGGGGTGAGGGAAGGGTAAGACACACCATTGGGGGAGGAATCCCTAACAAAAAATAAAAAGTAAAAATTAACTAATAACAATAGAAATAATAATAATTTATTATATTTATAATATTTTCAATAATAATAATAATAAAACACTAAATAATAATATTTTCAATATTTTTATTATTAAAACAATTAATAAAATTTTACTTTATTTTTCTTATTTTACTTTATTAACATTTTAGTATTAATTCAATTTTATTTATTCCTTTCGAACATCAAGAAGGCCACACAGTGACCTAGGATAAGTCATGAGGTTCCAATAACAAGATTTATCTGAGCATCTGATGTCTCCATGCCTCAATACATGCATTTTTTCAATAAAAACACAAAATTTTAAATGGGGCTTCTACCGGAAGCCTGAGGAGAAATTACAAGGCCAAAAAATAATAAAATAAAATAATTTGAAAACTCAGAGTGTGACAGAAAATGTAGATATACTAGAGAAAGAAAAATGATGATAAATTTTCTTATTTATGGAGTCAAAAACTATAAATTTCCCCCTAAAAATTTATTGGATAGTGTGTTATCCTTCTTTTTCCATTTAATATTTTTTAATGGGCGTTATCCATCTTTACTAATAATAATAATTTGTTAAAATTATTTATTCCAGACATGTTGGTTCAAAAATTCTAAATTCATGAGTTTTGTAAGGGAACAAACAACCATATGATATATTTATCAAAAACGAAGAAGAAGAATATTGATTTTAATTTCATATATATACATCATAATTGGTATAATTAATGAATGAAAATAAAAAAAAATTCTATCCATCATTTATAATCTTTCATTCAATATATAGCCATACATAGGGATATTTAGTTATGTGGCTTTAATATTAAGTACATTCTTAATACTATGATGTGATTACATCATAAAAATTTTGAAAATACATATCCAACCAGCCCCATGAAAAACTAATTATTAAATTTATATGAATCATAAAACTATAATAGTCATATTTCTAAACCATATTATTTTTTTATCAACTCTATATTTCTTTTCATAGAACCAATATATTATACAAAATTATAAAATTTAAATTCCCTTCAGTGTTAGAATAACAGGGGCTCGAGCCTTTTTGTTTTATGTAATGTGAGGAGTGGTTCAAGAAAAGATTTAATGGGATGAGTTTCATGTAGAAACTAGTAACCGCTCAAAGATGATGGATAGTAATATTAAAGACAGAAATTTTTTATTTCATCGATTGAGGGGGATATTTCAGAAAGGTTTCCTTTATTTTGAGTGATCGATTGAACCATTTCCCCCATCATTACTTAATTAAATGAAACAAATAGATCATGTTAGGGAAATTTAATTCATTGTATAGAATATTTGATCAAAACCTCCTTTTTCCACCAAAAAGATTGTATAGGTTATAGTAGAGGTGGAAATTGCATATTGGGTTAATAAATGGGACTGGAAAGAGTTGGAGGAGATCAGTAACATGACTCAAAATATGTAAATTTATATATATATAAATATATTATTGAGGAAATAATTTATTTTTAACTAAATTAACATTTATATATTTAATTATATCTTATTTTAGTAAGGATTATCTTCATTCTATGAATAGTATAACATAAAATAAATCTATAAATTTTATAAAACTATATATATAAATATTTTTAATAATTAATTATATATATATATATATATTATGTGTCCCAATTATCAACATGATAACATATTTTGATAAATGATTCAGGTAAGAATTGGTAATTATATCATGAGTATTAAATTGTTTGACTTGATATAATTTGAAATTACACCCATTTGATAGAAAAATGTCTTATACAGTGAAAAAAATGAGAAACAGAGCATGGTACGCGTCAAATAACATATTCATTAATAACCTGAGAACCTTTAATTGTTCGATAACCTAACTTCAAAGTTACTTTCATTATCTATTACAAAATTAATGTTAATAAAAAAAATTGAAGTTTCTTTCTCATAATGCATACATAATAAGTCTATAATGATCAGAAGGATCTTGAAAATAACATATATATTCATTTGAGGCCAAATCATAATGCATTGTACCCAAAACAACACTTTCCATCTGAGTAGAAATCATAAACCATGGATAAAATTATTTTAATTCCAAAAAAATTACATCGAACAAAGAAAACTCCTTGCCTGAACAATCCAATTCTCTAATCACGTTATTTTTAAGAAAAAAAAGTGAAACTCTATATGTTTTCAATTCTTTTGGACACTATTTTGATAATAATTAACCTATTTTCATTTGGATTAATTTTGTAGGTATAAAATTACATCACGGGTGTAATATTCCCCAATAATGAAAGTGTATCATCAATATTAAAAATTCATTGAGGTCATGGAACCTGAATATACCTAAAAGGAAAAGACATATCATGAAACTATTGTTAAAAAAGATCTACCATTTCCTAGCAATAGAAACAATCCCATTCAAAACCTAAATTTTAGTTGGACTGTAAACTGAACTAGAAATACTTATAAAATCCATTAACGTACTTCTCAAAATAATAAAAGAATAAAAATACAGGTAACACCCTAAATTGAGGGTGTATTTTATTTTTACATTTTTATTCCATTTTGATGAAACCTTGATGTTTTAGAGAGAATCATGTTTTTTTGAATGGAATTTTTTAATTGGAGAGTTAAATGATCAAAAAAGTGAATTTTGATGGAACTGTTGGATATAGAATGAGTTTTTTAGCATGAGGTTTACATTTCATTGGAATTTAGATTCCAGAGTTAAGTTGGGAGATTTGTTTACCATGGAATCATAACCTTTAGAATATTATTAGAGACCTTGCATCTTGACCATGTATCATGCTTTTATAGATAGAATGAAATGAATTTTCAGCTTTATGGTTTTAATTCCTATACAATATCATAGTGCATAGAAGTCTTGGAAGTAGCAGGTTTCTCATGATCTCAAAGATCGTTAATATTAACCGTGTATTCTCGGCTTAGAGCCAATGGTAAATACATGGTCTACAACATGGTTCTAAAGTTCATGACACCATACTATGAATTAAATGTTATGCTGAAATACTTCACTTAAAACTACCACAAAAACATCTCAATAATCCTATTAATTTATGAAAGCATATTAGATATTTCATTGAGATTCCTTTGAGATTTTTGAGGCCTATATCCAACTCATAAAGGGATAATTAGTTCATATTGGATATTTGACATCTGAACTCTATCAATATCTTGATCTGATTTATATCCCTTGAAATCTATTATTTTCTTAATCTAAGATGAATCTCAAGAAATCAGATATATAAATCTTTGAGTTTTGAATATGATTGATAACTCATCTTGGTAGGGATATGATATTATTATCCAATTGTGATATTTTTACAATAGATGTTGGGAAATCATGACAAGGAAGGCCTAGGTATATAACATTGATTTCTTTTACGGGAATGATTAATCTAGTTATGATTATTTATTGATTATTAATAAATATTGACATGAATTTCATGAATTTCAAGGATACCATGATTCTATGAAATAGGTAGTACTGATATAAATTGGGGGTTTATGACTTTATGTGTATTAATATCTAATGAATTTTTTAAATTGAAATCAAACTTTTTAAATTTAATTATTTTATATATTTGAATGATGGATGCCTGCTTTGGATTTCTATGTGATGATTTTGATTAAAAAAGGATTTATATCGGAAAACCATATATTTATAAAAACACCATTAGGGATGCTTTAATATTTTGAGAAATGGTTTGATGTTATATGTTTTTAAATTCATTAGAATTGGATTGCATGGGTGGAAAATGACTTCTCATGAGACCTGTTTACAAACCATTATGCTCCATCTATGGTATAATAGAACATATATAGCATGAATCAAGATGAGCAATGAATATGTACTTTATCCATATATTTTGTATCAAATTTATAATCAGTTAATGTTTTAATATTGATCTAAATAAGGATATTTTGAGAGGCTTTATATGGAAATATAAAGATAATCATGGGGGTAATTGGAACATAACTCAATGTGGGATAAAATTTCCAAGAAATAGGTTGGATGTTTAGAAAAGGAAACTATTGCAACCATAGAAGGATTACTATTGACATATATTAAAATGGTCTGTGGAGATGTAAAAGTATTGTATTTGTAGAATATGATAGGATTTATTAATATTATTACAGTGAAAATTAAATATTTTTAAAAGGGAAGGTATTAGTGTCTTATCATGGAAAGTTGTGAATATTTGTTGAAGAAGTGAATTTGGGAATCTTGAAGGATGTTGAATCTATCTTGTAATTATGTTATATGAGGAAATGTTATCTATTATTTCTTTTTAGAACATTAGGAGAAGAAATATCTTATATTAAATCACGTGGGAATAAATAAAATATATTTTATGAAGGAATAACATCCCACGCCTTATTGAGGATATAAAGACACTGTGTTAGAATGAAAAATTGAAATGTGTTGTTGGTTGTTTACATACTTGTGATTTTTGGATGTATTGGGATAAATCTCTATTAGTCAGAGGATGATGATTTCTATCATAGTCGTGGTCATGGTGAGAATGAAAAATAGATTGTATATCAAGGATTCAATAGGTTTGAGATCATGGCTTGATGGATATAGATGAAATGGGATGTGTTAAATAAATAATTATATTGTGGTTGTTATGGTCTTGGAAATAAATTGGTTTAAAGTAAAATGGGGAGTCCTACATTTTTATTTGGGGTTTTATTTTCATCCTCATGTATGAAAGGAAACAATGATATTTTTGGTAAAATTATATCACAATTCATTCCATTGTTTATTACAATATCCATGTAGGTCGTGGGGAGGGTGAAAATAGCCATTACATTGGTTGTTGTGGTGTTCCTAGTTTGATGTAAAAATAACTAGTTTGATGTTTTAAATGTTTTGAGGGATTCCATACTGACTATGAGGTTTTTCAGAACATGATACAATTAGAGAGGCTTGTAATGGTGGTTATCATTATTTAAGAAATTTCACTTGGAGATAGATTATATCATAGACTATTGAAATTTATCTCTTGGTGGTTCAAGATATAATTTTTGTTAAATTAAAAATGGTTGAATTCATTAGGATTATGAGATAAGGTATCCATTGTTTGTGATGACTATGGATGAGATTGGCATGTACACATTGTGTGGAAGGGATGACCACACCATAGTATATGAGTATTTGGAAATATAAAAGTTTTGATTTGGATTTTAAAACTCTTGGGAATGGCATGAGACAATGAGGTTTGAATCTAACTTTGTGGATGAAATTAACCACATTAAATCATTAGGTACACATGGAAGGATTTTAGATCCTGTAGAGAGTGTTAATATATCAAAACCATTGATCAATACACATTGATATTTTAACATAAAAAACCGTCCATCGACACTCTATGGGGAAAATGATAGAGAATGAACCATTAAGATATTTTGATAATATGGAAGGTTAATTGAGGAGATGTTACATACCCCCCCCCCCCCCACACACACAAACCACCTCAGTTTCCCCTTGTAGGCCTATAGAAAATTTGGTTATGACCACTGAATTACACCTCCAACAGTGCATGGTATAGTAACTATGAATTATATAATACATAAACTATATGCAATCAACTTATCCCATTCAAAGTTTAATCACTAAAATCTCCCCCATCACTCCCCAAGTATCAATATACTCTTTTGAAAACCTCACTATGAAAATACTTCTTAAAAAATCAGCCAAAAAATTCCCATTCCTCGATTTATAAAAAATTTGAAAGTCATGGACCTGTATGAATCCCATCAACCATCAATGTTATGAATTTTAATCACAATAGGAGAATATATACATTTATATTTTATGATATTTGATTATTACAAACCAATCAACCATGAGTTAATTCCACTAGGACATTTGAGTAAACACAACCAAGAAAAACTCCAGATCATGGGTTGTATAGTTAAATTAATAAATCCATAATTACTGATACCCATAAGATATAACCACACACTATTTCATTATAGAATAATATAATATAATATGTGATTAATCACAATAAACATTGAATGAATAACTTCCTTTTCAAAAATGAATAATAAGATTGCTAAAAATATTCTAAATAAAATACACAAAAGAATCCCTATTCTAATAATTCTATATGTAATTCTAATATTTTTTTAATGATTTCATAGGTGGACTAATCCGATAGATTTTAGATATGATGCTCTTAAAATAGACTACAATACTACGGAATCTACATAGCTCCATTACATTCATGAAGGATGCCAAAAAACAACCACCTCAATATTCATTTTATCCATAACTATTCTAAATTTAGAAATAACATTCCCCATCAAATAGTCCTCAAAATCTGATTTTATACATTTTGATAGCTTCCCAAAGGTACATTGTTCATTTGAAAACACCAATATTATTTTCTCACATTCAGCATGTCGTATCTCAAACACACAATGAGAGGAATCCTACAGATCATCCACACATTAAAAAATATCTTATATTATAAATCATCAATTCAAAAGTGATAGAATGGGAAATTAATGTTCTTTATAAAATCCCTTCGATCACATGAGGTACACAAATATCTATTAGAAGAGTCTAAAATAATCCCATCGTTTTCATCTTCAAATATCTCTCTAATACATGAAAGTGATATTGGGAAGAAATAATATTTATTAAATCCTCTCTAATTCACATTTTTAGGTTCAAAATTTATTTTATATCCATGTTAGACATTAAAAAATTGCATTCATTCTCTTAATAATTAAAACCCTAAAAACCAACCCTTAACAATATTAATTACATAGTTAACATGTCATAAGTAAAATAATTTTTTATCACATCCTTGTGACATTAATATCATGTCACATGATAAAAGGAAAATCATTTTCTTGGCTTGTAATTCCTCCATGTAATTTAATGAACTGTTAACGTGTTGCATTGATTAGAGAAATTATATTTGTATCGTATTCACTTTTATGATCTTTCACAGTCATACATTCACAAGTTCCTTCATGTGGGGCCACCTACATTAGAAACTTGTATTCATCCAAATAAGTGAAACCTATGGATACACATAGTGAGTGTGTCTCTAGACACTTATCTCCAATGCAGTAATTCAGAACCATGGAACAAGAGTGGTATCTGGAAACACATAATGTCCCCTAAAGAGATAATGATTTTAAATTATATGATAACATCTTATGAACAACCTTGGTGAAATATACTCTCTTTATCATATGATATTTCATAAACAAGGATTCATACTCTATGTCGTCATCTTTTATTTATTTATTAATGAGGTCATCTTACTATATTCAAATACCCTAAATCACCATGAACATGGATTTAATAATGGTATAAAAATCCATAACAATTGGGCATGATATTTCTATTCCTTTTGGCTCTGAAAAATTCAGTCGTGATCATTCAACAAATCTCATACCACCAATGAAACACACTACACAAGATAACTAACAAAAAAATTAATTATAAGGTTCTCAAATTCTATAAAAGTTTGTTATAAAATGTTATAAATTGATAATTTTATCATTAGAATATACCAATACAAATTTTCATAGATACGAATAATAAATAACACCTAAAACATGTGGTGTTCTTATTGGAAGACCCATCCCCATAATCTCCTCTTCTTGTGATCACAAAGTGAAAACATAATTATAATTAATTTATTTATTATGAACAAAAAACACATAATTTATATTATTGATTATTTTTCTTCATATTATAACTTCTCTTAATATTCTTAGGCTTATTTGTTTTTAAGAAATTTATCTTCAACTACTATATTTCATCTATATATACAATTACATCTTCTACTACATTGACATCCAATTATTCTAAGACAGAACTTTATATCTTGTACATATAATTCATATTCTATCACCACATAGGGATTATTTCCTAATTTAGATTAAAATACTAATCTTGGCTTCTAACATTATTTTCTTTTGGATTTTATATTTTTGTTGTTATTTTATAAATTATTTAATTTTACATTTATGTGTATTTTTTTATATGATTCTTATTATATAATTTATTCCACTTATTGATTTCAAATATTTCATGTATTACTTATGAGTATACTTATATTTAAATATCATTTCTTTAATCTTCTATATTTTTAATTTTGATTGTACTTCTTTTGATTTTATATTTTTTTATACTTGAATTTAACGTATTAATTAATTTCATTCTTCTAACTATTCATTCCATGATTACTTAAATTTTTATGTCATTTTAATTATTCTCCTTTATTGATACTTTTATATATGGTTCAATATTCCCTTATAGTTATTCTTCCCATTAAAAACTTTTCATATGAATCTTTTAGCTTCTACCATTGAATTTTTCATTTTCTTTCATTGTCCCTTCAAATTTTCTCTTTCGAATTATTTATTACCCTTATAATTCTCAGTATTTTCTGTTTTAATTATGGTCATTACCTTTACATATATATTTATTTAAATTATTTTTATATGTTTAATTCTATTTTTATATTTAATAATTTTTTTCTTCTTCTAATTTTACATAATTTTTTCTGTATTTTACATTCATGTCCTCTAAATTTTTTATTTTATCATGATTCTATTTTTTCTCTATATTTTTGCGTCTCTCATATAAATTAAATTCTAACATTTTCTTCATTTTCTTCTTCATAATTCTTCTACATAATATCTTAAACATTTCTACTTTCATGTATTATAATACTTTCCTCCATATAAGTCCTTTATTATTATTATTATATCCAACTAATATATATATATTACACTTCCTCTCTACTTCTTGAGATTCTATTTAAGAATTTTGGATTTTGGATTCTGCGTCACCTTCTATTTCTACTATTATTGTAGAATTCATAATTGTTTTCAAATTATTACTTCTCCTTGGGATTTTTTATTTTTTTATTTAATCTTTGATTCTTGTTCTCAATTAAATATTATATAGAATACTTCTTCTAGTTTTTTTATATACGAAATTAATCTTTAGATCCTGATCATGTATTATGAATTATTAATTTATGGATCCTTTTTTGTTTTAATTCTACCTTATTATCTTTTTTAAATATCTATTTTAATTTTTATTTCTTTTAAATATATCTTTTACCTTCTTGAAACTCCTTATTATTAATATATTTTTATTCTTCTTTATCATCTGCTTCCACATTTTCCCCCACTTTAACATTTGATGATCATTTTCAGATTTCACATTTTTTCTACATCTCTTGTTGGTGATTTACCTTTTGATTTAGGATATATAAATTTTTTGTTTCATTTTTGTTTCGATTTTTTATTGTGATGTTAGATTTTCATCTACCTCTCCCATTTAATATGATTGTGTTATTAATTTTTTATTATGTTCATGGTTCAATTTTACTGATGTTTCTAAGAATATGTTTACTTCCTCATTCAATTTACCTTCATTAAAACTTTTCATATTGCATCTTCTTGTGCACATACTATATCATTGTAAATTGAGTTTTAATCTATTTAATCTTATTAATTGGAAAACCTATATTCTTTCCTTTTTTATTATTTTATTTTTTTCATCATTTTTTTAATAAATATTGTGTGATATAGCATCCCCTTCCACATTTACTTATTTTTTTAAAATTTTCAAACCTCTTCTTATCTTTCTCCTAGTATAGTTTGGTAACTAAATTTTTGTCTAGTTCATATTATGATTTTACTTAACTATATTCTTTTTCATTTTTTGGTTTAAAACTCTTTTTTATCATCCATTTTCTTCCTTCTAAACATGATCATTCTCCTCACCTACTGTGTTTTTTCCTAAGTCCATCTCTATTTCCATTTTACATTTTCATGTCTTGTGTTTTTTATTTCGTTTATATTTTAATTTTTTTGGTATCCTCTACATTTTATTATTTTTACAACAACTGTTGTGATATATAAATCATCACCGTGAGTGAGGAAGTTTTTTAGGTGATAATGGTTTTTTATATAGATACTTGATTTTAAAATTAATAAAATTAGTTTATTTTAACTTTTAAAAATATAATATAAAGTATATTTTGAAAGAAAATAAAAAAATCTTTGTAACAGGATATCAAATATGAAAATCATATATATATTATTGATTAGATAAATGTGTTTTTATGTGGATTTAATGTTAGAAAATTTTCATTCCATATAGTTAGGTGACCCTTACAATGTGGGGTTATTTCCAGAACACTTTAGTGGGAAAGGAAATAACATTTGACAAATTATTTCTAAACAAATTAATATTATTTAGCTCATGTATTTTAATATTAGAGTTCATATCATAATGTAAAAATTAATTATATTTTTAATTTAATTTTAATTTAAAACATGTTAATTAATATTAAATTTGATAAAGTTTAAGGGTGTTTATTTTTTAATATTTACACCAACCCCTATAATCTATGATGACATGATATATTTTTGGTCATATTGATGGTGATGGGAGAACCACCAATACCATTAGAGAATTGCCTCTATTTATTTTAAAGAATGATATCTTCTGGATCCCTATTTTTATGAATCATAATACACATTATATTTCAATAAATTTAACTTGAAGTGTGTTATTTTTACATTAAAATAAAATGGAATTTAGTTGACGGGGGTTGCAAAAATAATCCTAGTGAACTCTTGTTTGAGTGTTGGGGGAACACTAATCTTCATATTCTAGGCAGGGATAGAGGTCCTATTGATCCTTCCTTGGACCAAGATGATAATTCTCCTTTAATTAATCTATACTAGATGGGACACCTTGTGGTGTTATGGAAATGATCAGGTCAGAGGCATCTTCAGGTTGAGGTGAAATCCATTAATCCTTTCGATGAAATGTAAAATTATGTCAATTCATAATCCTATCTTTTAAATTGGAATATTTTATTCTTTGGTATTCACCATCATTCTTAATATTTATTTAGATGTAGATTCCTTAGGTTATAAAATGTAGAGTAAAATTACATCATGAAATTTTTGACTTATATGTGAAAAAATAATTTCTCTTTCCCTAAAAAATAATCAATTTTCACAACATTATACTTTTTTTATTGTAGTAGCTAGAAGTTATTATGCCTGATAGTTATGGACATATTTATTATAGGTACATTCAATGTCATTCTATCATTCCATGGATTCTGTTAGAAACCACAACACTATACTACAAAAGTGCCATGGAACATTTAGGGTGGATGACTAGTGTGAATGAAATATTACGCTATGGTATACCATGGCATGGAGTGCACTATAGTGACATCCTTTTTTCCATAGGCATCACACCTCCTTTATCCCAAACACTAAATAATTTATGACCATAAATGTTTCCTCAATCAGAACAACCCAAACATTATTCGTTGATAAAAAGACTCATCTTGACTTTCTTAATAATTATGACCAAACCAACCTATCTCGCCCCACATAGGTGGGGCATGATATTCTACTAGTGACCTGACCTCCCACCTAAAACTATACATAAAACATAGGGCCAATACCAAAAATCCTTTCAAAAACTATCCATGCCCTAGAATCTAGATTGGGGTCTACATCACTATCAATTTCCATATTTTCCACTACATTCACAATTGGTTTTGACTCACTCAAATCTCATTCATCATTCAAATTCTGGTTTCTGAGTATGAAATTTGATTCTATTATTTCATTTCCTTTTACATAAAATCCCTCTTATAATTTAATTTTTTTTATACTTCAAATACATATTTTAATTTTTATCATGTATTATTTTTCATTCGTTTATTCCTATATCTAATTTTTATTTTATATTTCACCTTATAGGTTTATTTTTATGATTGTTTTGTTTCATATATTTTCAATCCTTCTATGGTCTTCTATATCCTCCATCCTATTTATAGATATTGTATTATACTTTATATTTTACTTCCACTGGTTCCCTGACTTTCACATTTTATCATCAATTTCATATATTACATTTTAGTTTCATATCTATTCAGTATATCAAATTTTTATTTATGATATCCATGTTATGACTTTCACATTTCATTGATCATTTTCTTGTGCCATTGTTTTATTGTGACCTCTAATTCTTAATATTCTTGTGGATTTCGTTTTTTATTATATTCTTCCTTTATATTTTTCAAATGATTATGTGTCTACATCAAGATCCCTTTACACATACAGTTCTTCTTTGAATATTTTCTTACTACATATTTTATTGAGAATACTCTATAATTGGTAACTAAATTTATATCTAGTCAATAATTTTATTCTACATATGAATTTGTTTTTTTATATATTTTGTTTCCAAATATTATATATTTATTTTAGTTTTTTACATATAAGTCTTTTCATTTACCTAACAATCAGTTTTTTCTACAAAATACCTCTTTAACCATTTCCGTTTTTCATTTCATCTATTTTCTATTGATTTTATTTTTTTCATTTTATATTTTTCTTCAACATTTACTTCATGATAGCACTAGTGTCTTGATATGTATAAAATCACCTTGAAAGATGTTTAGTTTTCAATAATCATGATTTCTAATTTAAATAATGGTTATTTATATTAATTAAATTAATATATTTTAATAATTAACATTATAATGAACCATTGGTTTTGAAAAAAAATGAAAATAAATATAAAATTTTATATCATATTTGAAAATTAATAATTTAGTATTTCTTAGGGAAATCTATTTTTTATATAATAAAATATATAATTTTTTAATTCCTGAAACATATGACACCCTTTCATGGTGATGTGGTTCCAATATCACTATTGCGAGGAATGATGAATCATCTAGGATATGATTTATAAAAATCATTAATTCTATTTTTATCATGATTTTTACTCTTTTTTTTAGATCATAATATACTATTTTATTATATTTTTATTTTAATTATAATTTAATTCATATTAATTAAAATTAAATTCAATAATGTTTAAGGTGGATTAATTTTCAATGTTGTTCAATGACCCACTTGGATATAATGATAGGATTAGATCTTAGTTACACTAGAGACGATGGAAATACCACCACCTACACTATAGGGAAGTTTCTATTAATATTCCAACATAATATCTTCTATGTCATTATTTTGATGAACCATAATACACAATATATTTGTTTAGGATAACATGATCTTTTAGTAATTTAAATTTCCAATCAATTATAGTTCAATTGGTGTGGGTTGCAGACGTGTTACCAGGGAGCTCAGGATCAAGTTATAAGGGTTACCCAATTCTACTAATTATAGGGAGGGTTGGTGGTCCTGAATATTCGGATGGGACCCATGAAAATGCAGCTTCATTCTTTATTACATACTGTATAAGGAAACATGGGGTAATTATAAAAAAAAACTATGATAGAGGAATCTTGGTGGGAGTGGTGAAATTATTTGACCCTCACTATATAATGTAAAATTAACTATATGTGGAATCATATCTGTAGGTTCTGAGTGAAGCAAAAGTGTGTGTTGCGAAGTTCCCAACATTTCTTCTAACCATAATCCCTGATCAATCAGTTATATGTGTGATGATGAAAATTTTGATCCACAAAATTTAATCAAATAAAAAGCAAATGGATAATAACACTGAAATCAAGATAGAGGATCATCACATATTATTTACAATTATTTTAATTAAATGAGGAATTAATTTTAACAATTTCTTTCATGGATAACGAATCTTGTGATAGATCTTCATTCCAACATTGTTTTATTTTAGAAATCATGTGTATATTTCCTCTAATGGTGATCCACACATGTTCCACATATCTGTATACATCACCAAATGAATCTTTGGGCGACATCACAACAGTTCCTTGTGATTGTTTTGTCCTCCATTAATCACTTCGAGATCCACTTACAAAGAATTCTTCTTGATCTAATGGATGATGATTTCTCTCCATTCATGGGAGTGTTCTTTGAGAAGGGATCTATCTTAGATTGAGAGGATCCACCATGATTGTTGTTCACAAACCAAAAAATTAATTGGATTTTTTTATTAAATAACATAATTATGTATTTTTATTTCTAGTGTTAAAATAAAATAATTTCACATGTGACCTTATTTTTTATTTAATCCAAGAGAACCATCATTTCAAAAAACAATAATAATATTATTTCATGATATGTGAATAAAATAAAAATTATTATTAAATATTATATAATCATATATGTTTTAATATTATTATATATCACTGGACCATTTTATATAGGTTTTTGAATCCTCTGTAATATTTATTGGGAATCGAATAATGAATATTTGTTTATCACTTAAATATCACTACATTATTTGGTGATAAATAATTAAAAATTATATTCTCTATATAGTAAATAAATATATATTAAATGTTATTCTCAAATAATATTATCTCAAATAACTGGTGATGGGATATGTACGATCAAAAATACATGAATAATTATTAAACCACACGTGGTAATAATATTTATTAAAATTGTTAAATAATAAATAATATTATATTATTTAACTGAGATTCTAGATAAACATATTGTGTTACCCTCTAGGCCTCTTTCTAAGTGGAATTAGGTGAATTAGCCTAAAGTACAAGGTTAGCATCTAGAAACATGTCAAGACACCCATAGAGAATGAAGATAATTCTGCAATGAAATGTCACCTCATACAGATGCTTAATGTGAAATATAACCCCTTTATCAAAATATCTCAAATCGATCAAGTTGAATTCTAGTTCTGTAAACCTATGTACTTGATGTCTCTTTCTTTGACTTTTTGGAAATAGAACTTTCCAATATCACACCATGTCAATGCATTTATTTAGGTCATATCATGTCCATCCAAGGGTCTGAGATATTATATTTTTTACAAGAACAAAAGGTATAAATACTTTCTCACATTATACATTAATGAATTATTACTCATGACACACCCAATGTATCTTACCTCCCCATCAACATCTATTTTCACAGTTTTAATTAATATATCTACGTGAGCGACTCATAATACTTGTTAATAATAATCTTAATGTCTATGTACCAATACACACTTATACATATAGTAACATCTAATGACATATAAATGTGGATTTCCTACTATTGGGTCTGATTCACATAATATCATGATGGGTATTACCAAGGGTGTACACCATGAAAAGGTACCTCAAAGTATTATGAGTCTCCAACCCTAATAGACTATATCATTTTTATGCCTCAAATTATATCATCCATCTATAGAACATTTATTCAAGAATATTTTTATGTTGCTTTTGGGTTCTCATCATAGTGGAGAACTTCTGTGACATTTTAATGCAACAACTACTCATAAGAAATTATCACATACTATATCATGCAGGAGAAGAATCATGATGTGATAAGTAATTTATTAATATTAAAATCTATGAATAAAAGTTATCATGAAGTACATTGAAGTCGGTTCTAGGGAACCAACTCCAACAGACTCCCACTTACACTTGAGCCAACTCCTAACAACCTTTAGTCCTCTATCCCTCACATGATACTCATGCTTCTACTGAGATAGTACTTTAGTCAAGGGATCTTCTACATTATAATATATTGGAACTCTTTTTACTGAAACTTCACCCCTCTTAAAGAAATCCCTAAAGACGTGATAATTTCAGAGTGTGTTTATTTTCTATTGGTGTGACCTTGGCTCATTTTCAAGAGACATCTATATAGTATTATCACAATACAGTGTGATATAGTCCTTACAACTAGGTACCACATCATGATGTTGAAAAAATTTATGAATTCAAATTTCTTCCATGGATGCAATAGAAGATTCTATATACCTAGACTCTACTGTATAATCAGTGAGAAGTAGGTGCTTTGAAATCTTCCAACTCACAGCTCCTCCATTAAGACAGAAAACATATCCTGATTATGACATCATATGATTCTGCTATGTCTGAAAACCAGCATCAACATAACCCTTGATGACCAGCTCCACGTCACCTCCATACACCCAGAACATATCCCTAGTTATTCTCAAATACATAAGGATATCTTCAACATCAATCCAATGTTGTTATCCTGACAATTCTTGATATCTTCTAACCATTATCAATTCATATGTAACCACAAGTATTGTAGATAAGATGGAATACATGGTTTTTCCTATCATAGAAGCATGTGTGATCTTCCTCATTCCCTCTTTCTCTTGTTTTGTTTGAGGAAACAATTTATTAGAATGATATAAACCATGTGACACTAGAAAAATCCTCTCTTGGATTGTTCCATACTAAATATATTTATTATCTAGTCAATATATGTATTTTAACTTTTTAAAAGCATCAACTTGGATCTATAACAAATAATCTTCATCCCTAAAATATAGGCTGCTTCACTTACATCCTTCATGGAGAAGCACGTGTTTAACTAGTACATAAATGACTATAAGATTTTTATACTACTTCAAATATTTAATATTTCATCAACATATACTACTAGGAAAAATACCACGTTCCCACCAAAATTCATATAAATAGATGGATCACATTCATTCTTAATGAAACCAAATTCTTTAATGGATTCATCAAATTAAATATCCCATGACCTTGATGATTTAATCATACCATAAATGGATCTATGAAACTTGAAAATATTCATGGAATCACCTAGAGTCACCAACCATTTTGGTTGTGTAATATTGAAATCTTCTTGAAGGTTCTGATTAAGGAATTCATTTTTGACATTCATCTTCCAAATCTCATAGACATGGTAATCTGCTATAACAAGTATAATTATAATGGATATCATCATGGTAACTGGTGACAAAAATTCATTGTAGTCAATTAAATGATGTTTTTAAACCCTTTATACACTGTCCTTGCTTTATAGGTATTTACTTTTACTTACATGCCTAATTTCCTCATGAATATCCATTTTAACCAAATGAGCTTTACATAAACTGGATCATCGACCAAAACCCAAACATGGATCCGATACATGGAATCCATTTTAGAATTCTTGGCCTTTTTCAACTACAATAATATGATCTCTCTGCTAACTTCTTGTAGGAGAAAGGTTTATAATTTTCAACCAATAATGAGTAACCATCCTCGGTGACTATAAAACCATATCTCTTTGGTTATCTTACATCTCTTATGCTCCTATTCAACACTTTTGTTTCCTGAACTACTTCTTCTACAGGGACCTATAGAATCTATTCCTCTTCCAACTCTTTGGTATCATTATCATCAACTTCATCGAAGTCAATATATCTCCCACTATCCATTTTGAGGATCTTTTTACTCTTAAGAATGAGGGATTGTCTGGTAATAGTCACATTCTTGTCTGAGGGATTTTATAGGTTGTATCCCCATACTTCCTTGGGATACCCTATAAAATGAACCTCATGCACCGAGGTGATAGTTTATTTCCAATGATGTCCTTAAAAATGCCTCTCACCTTCCAATACAAATGTATTAGACAAAAAGTGTTTATTTCCACACCACAACTCAAAGGGAATTGCATTTGCCTCTTTAGTTTGAACTCATTTTAATGTGTATGTCGTAGTTTCTAAATAATATCCCCTAAATGATAATGGAAGATATATATGAATAATCATCAACATTACCACATATAACAAAGTACAGTTTCTAATTTCACATACACCATTCCTCTATGTATTATAAGGTGGAGTGAGCTAAAATAGAATCCCAAACTCCTGTAAAACGTTAATGAACTTTTAGATAATAAATTTACCACCTCAATTTGATTGAAGATTCATTATCTTCTTACCATGATGATTAAGTACTTCATTCTTGAATTCCATGAATTTCTCAAAGTAATGAAACTTATTCCTCCTCATGTAGACATAACCATATCTACTCAGGTCATTAGTAAAATTTATGAAGTACGAATATCAACATATATATTCTACTGAAAATGGTCCACACACATAAATGTTTACCAATCCTAGAAGCTCTAGGGCCCTTTAACCCTATCCACCAAATGGTGGTTTACTAATTTTCCTTATAAACATGCATTTCCTCTATATATTGGCATTATCTCTAATGATTCTATATAACCATCTTGGAAGAGATTCTTCAAATCCTTCACATTTAAATGACTAAGATAGTGATTATAAAGATGCGTGTTATATGAGTCTTGAAAAAATGACTTTTTTTTATCAATTTCCAATAGCTATTTCTCATAATTTAATAAATAAATATTGTTATTTAGATGTTCCATACCATAACATTTGTTTTCCTTATAAAAGAAAAAAAATTATTTCCAAACATGAAAATAAACTTATATATGTCTAGGCATGATACATAAATTATGTTTTTGGTAACTATAGGTATATAATAAAAATATTTCAAAACCAGAATCATTCTCATTAGAAATGAGAGGTTGTATTCTTCCATAGCTAGGGAATCAAACCTAGCTCCATTAGCATCTCTCATATCAACCACTACTCTAGGGATATTTTGGAATCTAATTGATTCCTACATTTGGATACAACTTGGATCACAAAAAGATGTATCTAATACCTAATGTGTATATATGGAAATATTATAATCTAAAATAAACACACCTTTAACTTCCCCTTGCTTTTTGGTGGAGTTCAACTTCTAGTGGCCTGGTTTCCCTCATGGAAAACATACTACCTCATTTTCAGTGTCTATACTCTCGATCTTCTTCTTGGTAGGATGGTTATTGGGAGATTTAGATTATTTATATGCCTTGGGAACCTTTTCCATTTTCCTTCATTTTCTTATTCACCATAAATATTGTGGGATTATCACGTACGATTTTATTACACACTTGTTGAATTCATGTATGAATTTCTTTAAGACTCTTTTCACTATTTCTAATATTGTAATTAATAATAAAGTTGGATAAGATATTAGGTATTGATTGAATTATGAGATCTATAAACTACTCATAATTTAATTTAATCTATAAGATGTACATGCATTCAATATAGCATATGAAGTTTACTGCATGAGGTCTAGCTAGTATAGACTCTCCAAGATTAGTTTTGAACAAAGAATTGAAGATATCAAACCGCTTTACTCTCACCTTCTATTGATATAGGTCCTAAAGTTGAGACATCATTCTATATACATAAATATCCTCATGTTTCATTAAAATATCACTAGACATGGATGATATCATGGAGAACTGAACATTTGTAGAATCATTAAGATGTTTCTCATAGAGAGATAACTCTTCATCACCTTCCTTGTTTCCAGACACATCAGGTAAAGTTTCTTCCAACATATAAAATTGTTTTTCATGGCGAAGGATGAGAATAGGTGCATTTTCCATTTATGGAAATTCTTTCTGGTGAGAAGGTTTTCCTTATCATGTATTTATTGCAATGATATGTTTGAGGTCATCTTATTATATTTTTTACAAATTATATTAGCATTATTATGGAACTTTATTTCAGAAAAAACAGAAAAAAAATAAAAATTATATTTATTTGTCTCCAACTATTTTATTGAAACCCAATATCCCTCACCATTGGAATATGAATATCTTGTTTATTGGATATTATAGTAGCAAGGATCCATGTTCCCCTTCTCATTAAACCAATATGGGTTGGTTAAGAAAATTGATTGGTTTTAGGTTGGCATTCAAAATACCAACTACATTAACTCACAATTCCGTGATCTGTTGACTGGACTCCCTAATCGTAAAGTCATTAATTTAGATTTCATCAACCTCTATCTCTCAGTTACACCAAATCCTTCTTGGGTAGTCAACCCTTGATGTGAAATAATTTATGTCTACCGAAAACATCATGTTAAAATTTATTGATAATTGATAACACCCCAACTTGGGTTGTTCAATCACTATGAACTATGAATTGATTTTAACTAAAGTAATGGAAGGATATATCGAATTAATATTTAATTGGTGGATTTTATCCTTTTACGCATAAATTTCCAATTATTATCATTATCACATTATTGTTAATATTAATTGGGATTACTTAAGTTATTGACCATGTCTTTGATAATATTTATCCATAAATAAATTTATTTTAATTCTAACTTTAATTATTGTTAATTTAATTAATTCATGTGACCACAAATAAAAATAATCTATAATGAAATAACCATGGAACTGAAAAAAAAATTTATAATGTGGCCTGATCAAGAGCTTAGAAAAATGTTTAGTTTATTTAGTGATTTATAAACTAACCACTAAACTATGTAAAACACTTTGAATCAATTAAGGTTCATGTTGTAGCTTTCCAATTGTCCACCTATATATAGAAATGGATTGGATTCGCCTTGGCTCCGAACATGATTTGTCTCCCCTAGTTTGAGAGAACCATCCTTTACAGATTCCTTTTACTCGCATGTAGGTGAGGGGAAAAGGGGTTTACAAAAAAGAAACCATGGGCATGCCATTCCGACAAAATAACATGGTAGAAAGAATTCATGCCACCAATTTAATTTAGAAATAAATTAAATAAAACCAATCATGTACAATGGGCTTGTCTATCTCATGATCACCCTCATGCATGAAATGAATTGTGCATTTAATAAAACTCGAAACCAAGTCTTAATCGTTCATATTTAAGATAAATTGCACTTGAATCAATTAATTATCATCTTTAATTAATCATTTATTTTATCTTCATTCTCATATTAATTTTCTTGACATTATTATCTTTTATAATTTTAATGAAATTAAATAAATTCATTTAAAATTAACATTGTACATAAATGTACCTTGGATATAATACAGTGAATACCTACCCAAATCTACCAAACATATATTATACTTATAAAATTGTTTATTCTTTGTGACATATAACATACAAGACCTATCACGTACTATTAATATGTGTAGTATCAACATAATTATAACACGAATTACATGATTTTTTTAACGTTTCATGCTTTAATGCACATAGAGTAACAACAATAATATGACTCATATATGATATGATGATCTTGAACGTTAAATAGATATTAATTAAACATATATATATAAAAATATCAAAAATCTTCACATGCCACGTCTTATCAAATTAATGACCACATAAAATAACTTGTCTCATGGTTTAAATAATATTAAAAACAAATTTAAAATCTAAACAATTGGTAAAATAACACAGTGTGTAAATCCGTTCTACATGGTGTGTACATCCATCACCGTCTATCTAAGACACACAACTAGGGAATTGGTGTTTAATATATTACTTGGAAAATTTGGAGTGCACAACGTGTCCAATGGGGCACTCACCATGTGAACTTTTAGTTACACAGTCACCAATCAGGTAGGATGTGTGTTGAAACACATAGCCTGTATTTGACTCAAAGGTACTATATGGTGTGTACATGGGATACACATCATATACTCTGGTTTATTGTGGACCACCTTATCCTGGCCAACATGTACTGAAAATTAATGTGTGTATTCAATTCATACAACAAGAATTAATTTCTGAACTAATTACAGATGCATTGAACATGATTACACAGTGTGTAATTATAATTACATGGTATATAGTCCTATGTTTCCTAGACAGAAACCATGGCACCTTTGTATGAGTTCTTCAATATTATTTCAATCATAAAACTAAATGTATCAATTATATCTATGAAAAATGAAGTAAGAATAAATATATCCCCAAATTCATATGAAAAGAATTCTTAAAAATGTATTGCAAAACTAAATTAAAAATACGTAAATCACCAAAAAAATTAAATAATTATAAATAAATATTTTCCCCCACTCTGATATCATTTTTAGGTTCTAGGCATAGTGGAAGTGTGAGTTGGGCGGTGCCCAACATTTCTTTTTGTCATGATATTTGATCATTCTAATATCTACGTAATGATGAACAATGCGATCAACATAAATGAATAAAAAAATCAGAACATGTATAATTACATAGGAACCAATATATAGGATCATCACATATTATTTATAAGTAATTTAATTAAATAAAGAATTACCTTTAAGGAATTATTTCTTTTTTTATGAATCTAGTGACATATCTATGGTCCACCATAATTTTATTGTAGAAAACAAGTGTAGATTTCATCTAGGGGTGATCCACACATGCTCCACAGATCTCCAAATGTTTCTGAAGGAATCTCCATGTGTTAGCATGACAAATCCATGCACTTGCATTGCCCGCCTTTTATCTCTTCAAGAATCGTTTCCAAAGAGTTCTTCTTGATCCGGTGGAAGAGGATTCGTCTACATTCATAGGATAATTCTTGGAGAAGGGATATCTCTAGGCTTGAGAGGATTCACCAAGATTTTTGTGCACAACCAACAAAATGAATTGGTTTTTTGAGAAAATAACATAATTGGGTTTTTACATTACTAGGGTTAAAATAAAATAATTGCTCAACTATCCTTATTTATTTATTTGACCCTAGAGAAACCCCATTTCAAATGATAATTATATTATAATTTGTCAACATGTTCTTAACATGTGAATGTAATGAAATATTATTTAATCAATTAATATTTAATATTATTATTTCTCACCGGGCCATCTAAATTGGTCTGCCATTCCTCCACAATATTTATCAGGTATTGAATAATGACTATTTATTTATTAAATAAATATAAATGCATTATTCATCAATAAATAAATAAATATTATATTCACTGAATAACAGATAAATATTTATTGAATATTCTTCTCACATTATATTCTCTCGAATATATTATGATAGGATATGTACGATCAAGCATAAACGAATAATTATATAACCGAATAAAGGAATAATATTTATTCAACTTGTTAAAAAATAAATAATGTTATATTATTTAAATATGATATTTGATATACTTTTTCTGTGACCATCTATGCTTCTTTCTCAGTGGCATTAGGCGAAATAGCCTAAACTCCAAAGTTGGCATCTAGAAACATGCCATGGCACCCATAGTGAAGGTTTTTAATGTTTTATTGACATGCTACATCATATGGATGATTACTGTGTAATATAATCCCTATATTACAATATCTCAAATCAAGAAGGTTGCATGCTAGTGTCATCAACATATGTACTCAATGTCTTTTTCATTGACATTCCGGAAATAGAACATGTCTATATCATACCATGGACATAGATTTATTTAAGATATATCATTTCCATAAAAGGTCATGATATATTAACTTCAATTAAATAATAGAAGGGATAAATCCATTCTCTCATTATTCATTAATGTAATATTACTCATTACGCACCCAATATATCCTACCTCGACATGAACATTGGACATCATGGTTTTCGTCAACAAATCTAAATGTTTAACTCATAATGCCCATTAATAATAATCATAAATTATAACGAAAAATAAACACATCCCTAGATAGGAACATAAAATAACCCATATAAATGTGTATTTCCTACTGGTGGGTCTCATTCTCATAATATCCTATTGGATATTACAAAGGGAGTACACCATGAGAAGTTACCTCAAAGTTTTATGAGTCTTCTCCTCGGATATAATTTTTCATTGGTGTCCCTCAAATGATGTCATCCATATAAAGGAAATTTATTCAAGAATAGCTTTGTAGCACTTTCGGGTTCTCATCATCGTGGGGAACTATAATGACCTTTTAATGTGACAACTACTCTTAAAAAATTAAAACATACTATGTCTTGCAAAAGAATAATCAAGATGTGATAATTAATTTATTAATATTAAAAAACATGAATACAAGTTATCATAAAGTTCATCGAAGTTGGTTCTAGGGAACAAACTCCAAATAATATCTTCTACTTGGACTACTCAATTTTTCTAAATCTGGGTTTCTTCTTGAGAGTTATTCAGATAAATATTTTATATATTATATACAATATGTGAATAATAATGCCAAAAACATATGAGGTCCTTATGAATATTTAGTTCCATGGTCTATAAAGAAGCATAATTCTGTAAAAGATTCCATTATTGAATCTGACTGTTACAGTTGGAAGTTATTCTATCAATTTTTTAGATGAAACACACCCTCACATAATGTATAATTGTTTTCACTAAAAACAAAATTATAATTCATAAAAAATTTCATTTATTCTATTTTTAATGTCCACGTAATTCTTTACTAATTTTACTATTTTTAAAATATAAATATCTTGAAAAAAAATGGTGTCAAAATAAGAAAACAATATAATATTGACACAAATAGCATCACCACTAACTTATACAACATGTACCAACTTCTAAAAGTAGTCTGAGGTATATCATAAGGTCTCACTCTTAGCTAGTGATACCCATATCTCATATCAACCATTGAAAAAATTGAAGCACCTCTCAATTGGTCAAGCAAATCCTCTTTTTGAGGAAGAGTTTATCTATTCATAACATTCATCTGATTCATCATCCTGTAATTGATACATAGACTCATTTATCAATCATCATTCTTATAAAACAACAAGGTCCCCATGGAGATGTACTACATGGATGAACCCTTTATTGTATAATTCCTCCAACAGGTCATTAAGTTCCTAGAGTTATTCTGTTTCCATTCTATATGACAGAATGGAAACTATCTCTACTCTTAGTAGTGACTTTATCATGAACTCAATATCCTTATCATGTAGAAGTCAAGATAAAGCATCATGATAAAAATCCAAAAAACAATACACAATATAAGTAAATACATGTTGTTCCACTCATCCATCATCAAGAATAAGTCATGAAACTTAGGCTGTGAGTTATCCCAACTTCTGGAAAAACTCACCCAGTATGGACTTCCTAGAAATCCCACTCATTATGAAGGACAAAATTGTCTCTCTCAAGAGATGTGAATGTTAAACCATGATGGTAATAGTTTATATGGGCCTGGTATAACACCATCGAATTAATTCCCAAAATCAAGTCAAAACCTCAAATCTAAAGAACAAATGGGATTCACAGAAAAAGATAACCACTAACATCCAAATCATAACTTTTAAATTGCCTGATATCCACATCTCACACCCTCAAAGGAGTATCAATTGAAATAACCCCATTTACACATTCCATGGCTAGGATCAATACTACATCGAATAATGAATAGATAAAATCGTGTGTGTCACCTCTGTCAAATAAATCTCTATAAATCATCGAGGCGATAAGGATCATCCATAGAACAATGGTTAGTCCATCTTGTCTACCTCTAGGTGTAGTATAAACTTCATATATCTGACCTAACCCTCTAACCAGGTCTCCAGCCAGAGTCCTCAGTATCTAAATTAACTCTTGGAATGGACGCTCTCTCCACTGAGTAACACTTCTACCTCCTCGACCTGTACGCCATGTCGAGCTCCAACTTCCTGCCTAATATGGTGTAACTGGACCCCTTCCCACACTCTATATCTTTCTCAAGCCTCCATATATACCAAACTAGAAAGGATTCCTGTATAATCTCTATACATGCCCTATTTCTTCACATGACTATTATTCAACTTATGGTTGGGGACACTGGTCGCGCATGTGTCCCAGCTTTCCACAAAGTAACAGAACACCAAACCTCCACCCTATGAGGATGAACCACATTTTTTACTTTTATGAAAACTACCATCTTTATGGAATCTCACAAAATGACTCTCCTTTCTTTATGAAACCACAATACATTCTTATCCACCTTGTACCACAAGTTCAGTACCTGAATCCCCCTTTATATTCCCTTCTATGATAAGAGACTAATCCACTGTCTCTATAAACCATTTTAGGTGGAATGTTTTAATCTGAAACCTAATCTCTTGCCTCATCCAATCCTGGAAATTTTTCGCCATAGCTGCCTCATCTACTTCCAACATCAGAACGAAGAATCAAAAATTGATGAATGGGATAGCATAATCCATCTTCGATATTTCTCATTGAGTCATACTCATGAAATATGAATTGTTATTATACCTTAAGTTCTTTGGATAGATATTCTCTAGAAACATTTCTTGGAAATATTTCCCTATAATTATTTCATGTTTTTCTGTCTTCACCATGATATCTTACCAATTCTTTTCCTGGCCTCTTAACATATAGGACACCAACATGACTCACTTCCTATAAGGAGTTTCCAAATGATCAAGAATCATTTTGATGGACTATCACAAGAACAAGGATACATATTTTCCACCATCTCCATTAATGGTTAGAGGGTTCTACAGTTGAAATACCTCGGTCATCGCAAACATGCTCGACATAACCCACCCAAGGTCATGTTCCATCATTAGCATGAAGAAAACAATATTATCATGGAAATGATCATATCCATTGGCTTTTATTTCCATATTATCTGGATCCAATACTGGAGGAAAATCCTTAGAATGATTATCTTATCACCAAACTATCACATGTATTCATGAAAAAATCTCACTACAATGAAAAACACGATATTTAGAACACATAACACAAGTCTTACACAATTCGTAAATATGAATTCTCTCTTCTGGCCATAAATAACTAATATATATAAACCATCCCAAAAGATACCATCACAATTAAATCACTACCCTTACCATACCTACTTTGGATTTTGGCCAACATGGGGTAAACTAATTAACATATCCACAGTCCTTCACTAGACACCCTTTTTAAAAACCCTTTTCACACTCACAATGTAAATACTTCCTCATAAGAACCTTTTCCATTTTTAAACTTCTTATAACCAAATTTTAACTCATTAATTTCTTTATTAATCATAATTATTTAACACTTTATTTAATATCATTCCCTCTTTCCCATTTTTAACATTATTATTAGACACCATTATTTTTAATTTCATTAAGAAAGTAATATTAATTTCACCTTTTATATCCCACACAATCATCCCATGTGTTCCTACCATGTTGAATGTCTCCTATATACCTATCTTTATATAATGACGCATGAATGAACAACCCCATGCCTTTATGGTCCCGATCCAAATATCCTAAAATAGCCACATCACAAAATATGTTCATCTCCTAGTGGTGAAATATCTCCAAATTTAACAACACGTATCGTGAATAAAAATTCCCTCACTGGGAGAAATTGTTTTTCCCTCACACATGGGTTAGCTACTCCAAATAACAAGCACATTTCCAAGGCCCGAAAAATCCTGGCCCCCTATCTACCAAAACAAATAGTAAATCCACCCAAAAAACCAACTTAATAAAACTTTATAACATCCACGTCCTAAGACAAACTAAATGGTGCCCTAGGTCGTGTTACCACATGACCTCAAGTGCACCTCCCCATACATGATAGGTTTCCAGCTATCAATAAGGGTATAAATAAGTGACATAGGGAATCTATACACTCATTACAAGAGTAATCCACAAAATACAACAATATAACAAGCTAAAACCAAATTAAATAACCAAAGAAAATGCATATGTAGAATCTCCCATGACTAGGTACAAGCAACAAAGAAATAGTAAATATTGTCATTTCCTGAAAATAATGCCAAAAGTGAAAGAAAACCCAAAATAAAATTGAATTGATAAACCCCCCAATCGGCCCTGACTTCAAGTCTTGTAACTCATCCCTGTGCCTCCCAGTCCTGACTCAACTCCCAAGTAAAGGACCTTTTCCCCTTTCCCAAACTAAAAGCATAAATTCTGCTCAGGCACCCCACTGTGCTAGAGGAGGGTGTGAGTACAACTCAGTAGGCCACCACCGACAGAGTCTAAAAAATATCCAGTCAATATATAGTTAATTCTGATAATATATAAAGATAGGGTAAATAGATACAAGTTGGGTTCCATTGGATAAAAAAGTTCATTTAATTCATTTATAGATTCAATACAAATTTAAATACTTATATTATCTTCACTACTTTGTTCAATTTAGTCACATTGTTAATGGGTTTTGAATTTTCATCAACTCAATGCATAGGGGAAATAAATCAAGTTCCCTCTCTGAATAGGGATAATCACATGGTCTCATATACATCACACTAACAATGAAGCCTCGATCTAGGTGGTATCATCCAATGAAACCATTAGGGTAATGTAACTCCATTCCCTTCCCCAATCCATGAATTTTTTGGTGGAGTTTAAAGCCTCATCCTAACTCGACCTTTCGGCATAGATCCTCATGTCAATACACTACTCTACCAAGGCATGTTCACATTCTTATTTTTTCATTCGCCGCAAATATAACAAATCAAACCCAAACATAACTGACACCAATATCTATCACAATCCATAACATTCCACATGGGAATTAACATTATGCCAGAACCCATTAACACATTTACTATTTACATTACATATCCATTTAGCCCAATTCCCATTTTTCATGCGTAAATCACTAATAATATTCCCTAATTCCACAATATTAACCCAATTAAAATATCTAACCCTTCCCATATATTAATTCATTTAACCTAATTTTAATTTCCCATGTATTATCCCACTTATGCATTTCAAGTAAAAATAACACTTCATTAGGCACATTAACATTAATATCATTTAACAATTTTTATGTTCAGCCAAGAAATCCCATAGAAATTACCCACATATAAAAAATACTACCCATATTCCCTTCTTAGTCATCAAAAAAATAAATTATCGTGTTTATATTGGGCTCTACTTAATCATAAGTCTATTTCAAACTTAACATTTCCATTAACTATGTTCGGGAAGCATAGTACACCCCATGGGTGGCCCTAAATTGGTCAGGTCAACCTCCATGCATCCCGTAGGGATCATGAAGGGTCCAATTCATAAATTGGACACCCATTATATTAAATATCACAAAAATAATGAAGAACAGAAATAGGTGAAAACAAGAACACAACCTTACATGCACTAATCCATATATAACTATGGGATATAATTTGAATACAACCTACCTTGAATCGATTGATGAAAAAACTCTTAATTTCCTCCATAGATCCCAATAAAAATCTCCTTTTAATCCATAACCTAGATTCCACTTGAAAAATATGGTTTTAATGCTTCATAAAAAGATCACACAAGAGAAAGAACCTAATCTAGAAAATAGAAGAGATGAGAGGATTAGACTTACTAAAGCTTCAATATGCAACCAACGATGCTCCAAAGGGGATATAATCAATAGATAACCATACATGGGATGGTTTGGGGATTGGTGTTCATCACTAGGGTTAGAGGGATTAGTAAGGGGATAAAATTGAGTGGGGACTTAAAATACAGTAATCTAAATATTTTAATTTTTCAACTTTTATAGGGGTGAATGGTTTACTCGAACAGTTTTCCAAACCATGCGCAAACCTTGTGGAAGACACTATCTGAGGATATTTGAGTCAAATAGTTAAATGGGTAGGACTTCATGGTTTAGAAATTGTGTTCCAACCGTCCAATATGCCACTTATTAAGGTTTCACGATTTTCCTAGGAAGGCCACACTATTTACTTTCAACTATTCAAATCGTGCAACATGCCCAGTTTGGCTCGGTTTTCATTACATTCAATTTTAAAAACCATATGACACACCCGAGTCCCCACATACATCTGTTAAACATCAAATTGTCCCAAAAATAAGATTAAAACTAAAATTTAAATAAGGACATACCTCCATGTAGTCCGGTATATTATAACCTTCGGACCATATAAAGTGTCATCCTCAAGGCACTCTTATAGGGCATCACTAAGTCCCTGAGAAAAATAGATTAGACAACTGGGCCCGTATATTTGACTCCTTCTCCCATGATTCTTCATAAACGTTTCAATGTTTAGATAATACTTTAACCAAGGTAACTATCTTTCCTTGTAAGACTTTCTCACTATGATCCACAATACTAGAATGATACTCCTCAAAGGACACATCGGCCTCAAGATCTACATCATCAATGTTGACCACAAGAGAGGGATAATGGTGATACTTCTGAAGCTGGGATACATGAAAAACATCATTTATTCCACTATACCTATTCGGAAGTGAAAATTTGTAATCCACTAGTCTGATCTTCTCCATAATCTCAAACTTCCCCATGTAACAGGGCACCAACTGATGCTATTTTGGAATTCAATGGTGAACCATCCTTAGAGACACCAAAAAAACACACTATAACCCACCATACACCCAAGAGGTCTACGATTCCAATATTCATATGATTATTCTTAATCGGATCTGTTGTCATGCGTTTCAGAATCAACTGTACCATTTCAGACATAACCTATACAAGACTCGGTCCTAACAGCACAAAATCTCCCATTTCAAACCAACACAATAGAGATATACATTGTCTCCCATAGTGTTCCTAAAATTCTACCATCATAATCGTAGCCTAAAACCAATTATTGTAGTGAAAATCAATAAGTGAAAATTGTTTCTCCCATGAACCACTGATGTCTAGTAAATAATCCCTCAACATGTACTCTAGAACTTGAATCATACGATCTCACTTCCTGCCCATCTGAAGGTGGAAAGCCAATCCAAAAACCAATTGGGTATTAAGAACCCTCTGATACCTTCTAGAAGAAAAATATGAAATAGAAATCACAATATGAAAGTATAGTTCCTAGTATTCCATGAAACCACACTATCTCTTGAACATAAAGCTCACCCAACTGATCAACAGTGAAAGTCACTTAGATTGGTATAAAATGATCCACCTTAGTTAACTAATCCACAACCACCCAGATTGCATCATTTTTTCGTGGTGTACTCGGAAGAGCCACTATGAAATCCATCATTACATCATCTCATTTCCATTCTAGAATATGAAATGAATCTAATAACCTACATTGGCACAAATTTTCAGCCTTCACCTACAGACATGTAAAGCATCATTCCATAAAACACGGAACCAATTTTGTTTATTCATGGCCACCAATACTACCGATGAAGATCACGATGCACATTTGTCTAACCTAGATGCACTACTTACTTCAATACATGGAATTTTATCATCAACTCTTTCTACATACACACTGTCAAAACCACATGACCACAGACACTGAAACCCCATCAAAACAAATAGACCAATGAGAATATGAGTCCCCTCCTTAAAAAATTCTTTCATATCCAGAACTCTAGATCATGTAACTGACATTCCTTGACCTGAATGAAAAGCACGAACTCTGCTACTATGGATGAAAGGGTCATATACCAGTTCCCATTATGCACCCCCAGCCACATCTCAACAAATAAGGCCATAATTATCCACTCATAATTGGATTCATGAACCACCTGATTCTAAGACTTCGGGCTCAAAGAATCTATAAAACTATTTCCTTTTCCTAGTGTGTAAACCAACATGAAGGGAAAATACTACATATATTCAACCCATATTTATTTCCAAATATTCAAATCATGTTGAGATAAAATATAATTATGGCTCTTGTGATCGGTAAAAAACATGAATCACTCTCCCAACAAGTAATGTCTCAAACAATATATGGAATAAACCAAAATAGCCACCTCAAGATCATGAGTAGGGTAATTTATTTCATGAGGCCTCAACTATATCCACCCACAATATAGAACCAGATTATCCTACATCAACACTACCCAATTTCCAACACCAGATGCATCACGGAACAAGGAGTACCTATTACCTAACTCAGTCAAAATCAGGATCACTGTGGTTATAAATATCCCCTTGAACACATGTAATTCATTCTTGTATGCCTCCCACCATTCAAACTTAATGCCCTTATTGGTTAATACTGAAATTGGAACTTCTTATTTGGATAAATCATTAATGAATCTCAAGTAATAACTGGACAATCCCAGAAAATACCAAACATCAGAATCAAACTTAGTCTTCACCTAAGACACCACAACATGAACCTTCTCCAGATCCACTAACACTCCTACATAAAAGATTATGTCACCCAAGAAATGAACATTATCAATTCATAAATTAAATTTTGGGAGGTTTTCATAAAGCCTATTCTCTCTTAGATTACTCAAGAAGATGTCGACATGTTTTAAGAGATAATCATGAGTTCTAGAGTAAACCAACATTTCATCAATAAATATAATTATAAACAGGTCCTGATGAGGGTGAAATATTTAGTTGATTAAATCCATAAACACACTTGGTGCATTGGTGAACATGATTAAAATCCCTAAAATCATAAAACTCACACCTACTTCTAAAAGTATTTTGGGGTATATCTAAAGGTCTCACAATAAGTTAGTGACTCCGCAATATTAGATCAGAAATAAAAAACATTTAAGCACCACTAAACTGCTCAAAAAAATCATCTACTTGAGGAAGAGTGTATCTATTCTTGAACGCAATCTAATTCAGCATCCAATATTTGACACAGAGCCTCAAAGATATGTCAGAATTATTAGAAAACAACATGGGAGACCCCCATGGAGATGTACTAGGACTGATGAACCATTTATTATCCAACTACATCAACTATGTTTCATGTTCATGGAGTTCTTCTGGTTCCATTCTATACAGTGGAATGTAATTTTGGTCTACCCCAGAAATCAACTCTATTGTGAACTCAACATCCCTCTTGGGTGGCAGTCTCATGAAATACTTAGGAAACACATCCAGAAATTGATCCACCATAGGATGAAATAATTTTTTTTCCACTCATCCATCTTTAAGAATAAGTCATTCCACTTCGGTTTTGATTTCAACCAACTACATTAAGACTGTCCCTACATGGATTTCCCAGAAATCCCACTCACCATGAAAGAAATAGGTGTCTCCCACAACTGATGTGAATGTTTCCTGATGATGGTAACAGTTGATATGGGCATGGTACTACAATAGCCAATCATTTCCCAAAATATGGTCAAAATTAGAAATCTCGAGAAAAAATGGCTTCCATAGAAAATAATAACCACAACCCTCCAAAGAACAACCATTACACTATCTGATATCCTTATCTCATACCCCCAAAGAAGTGTCAATCAACATAACCCCACACACACATTCCACGACTATGGACAACACAACTATGAACTCATTAGAGATAAAAGAGTTCATGGTGCCCATGTCAAATAAAGAACTATAAAGTGTTGAATATACAAGGATCATACCATGAATAGTCGATGATCAAACTTTTTCAAATCTAGGTGTATTCAAAAATTCATTTAGTTGACCTGCCCATCTTCCCTAGGCTCTAGCCTATGTCCCTATTGCCGATGTGATCTGCTAAAATATACACTCTCACCCTAGAGTAACACGTCCACCTCCTCGACATGTACAACCAGTGTATCTCTAACTACCTTCTTGATATTGGGTAACATACCCCCTTCCCACACTTGGCGTCTACATCATGTCTCTATTTGTTCCCAATTAGTGAGTATTCTTGTAGAATCTCTAAACATGCCACATATTTCCACAGAACAGACAATCAACTAATGTTTTTGGACACTAACTGCACATCTATGTCAACCGTCAATACAAGTAACAGAACACTTAACCTCCACCCTAAAATGTTGAACCTCTTTTATGACTACTATGTGCACTTCCACCCTTATTGATGCTCCAAAAATGGTGATTCTTTCTCAAGGGAGCCACACCACTTGGCCATCCAACTAGTACCAAAATTCCACTACCAGCAGCCCCCTCTATGTTCCCTTATGAGATAAGGGCATGATCCACTACCTCCAAAAACCTTTTTAGGAGAAATATTTTCATTTGAGACCTAATATCACGCCTCAACCCATCCTATAATCATTTATCCACAACAGCTTCATCTTCTACTAATGTTGGAACAAAGCATTGCAAATCCGTGAAACAACTAGAATAATCCATCAACTATATTTCCACTTGTGACAAACTCATAAAACATACATCTTTATCCTACATAAAGGTTTCTAGATATATGTTATATAGATTCTTTTCCTATAAATCTATTCATAAAATTCCTTTGGGTTATTAGGTCTACACAATGATATCCCACCAATGTTTTCCAGACCTATCAACATATAAGATGCCAACTTGACTCACTTCTCAGAAGGAGTATCCAAATGATAAAGAATCTTCGGGATGAACTCTATACAGAACTCGTTTGTTGCTAGTACTCCCCCTCTAGTAATGGTTAGAGGGTGCTGTAACTAAATTCCCTAGTCATCTCAATCAATCTCAACACAACCAGCCTCGGGTCCCATTCCATCATTTTCATGAATCGAGCAAGATTATCACAAATCATCCCTTATCTATTTTCCTTGATCACAAAATTCTTCTACTCTACTATTAGAGGACCGTTATCAGCAACATCCTCTTGTCATCCAATTGGTACACTTCACTGTGAAAATATTTCTCTATAATACCAAAGATGAATTTTAGAAAAATGGACAAAAAGATTCCACAATTTGTATAAAAGAAGGTTCCCTTCTAGAAATAATCAACACATTTTCATACACCATCCCAAAGGATACCATAAAACTTAGAGTACAACCCATAAAATATATAATTTTCATGCCTTAAAACATTACTTAATCATGAATTAAATGGATAATTGACATTGAGGATCTTTTCTGGTTTAGATTTTTATTGAATTAAGACATAACAATTACATTACATCTCAAAAATTTCAAAGTAGAAACTACTACTCAGTTTCCATTTTTTTCAAAAAATAAAAACTCTTGAAAAAAATAGTCATGTCTAGTTTCATGTTTGAGACAACATGAATTTTCCCTAATCCTATCCTTTACCCTCATCCTTTTTATGTCCTGTGAAGAACATTTCTAAAACGTGGGAGGAAAACAAAAAGCTCAGTAAGGGATACACAAAGAAGAAAAACTCTTAGTTTTTCAAAAAAACAAGTGAACCATGAATATATTTTTATAAGTAATAGTTTTCACCTTTATGAAGTAGTAAATACTCTTCACAAAATAAAAGATCATTTCTTACCATTTTATAACCAAAATATTACTAGCAAACCCATAGATATAACACATAACATATAAAGGTAACATGGGACATAAACAAACATAAATGGAATAACCATATGGTCGACTTCCACACATATCACTAAATGGAAGAACCATACAGCCAACTTCAATAATCAACACATTAGAGGTTATAACATAACCACCCATCCTGGTTTATCAAGGAACCACCCGTCATTTGGTTTATCACGTAACCACCCATCGAATGACCAAGTACCATTATAAATTCATAACACATAAAATATTGAAGAAATAAGTATTTCACTAATAAAATTTCATTTGAAATCACAATGAATAATTTCAAGATATTGAAATAATCACTCATTTTTCAAAAACCATTTTGAAAACCAAAACACCCAAAAACAAAATAAGGGGTTTCTATTTCATTTTAAAAACATTAAGGATTATAGAGTAATCCAACTAACGATTACGTCGGAAGAGAGGTCATTATCGCCACAAACATTAAAAACATTCCTTTTGTAATTTAGTAAAACTCTATATAGAAAAAAATAATCCCTTTTATTGAAATGAAAATTCAAAAGGGTTTATACATTGTATAAAATAATGACGTGTATAAATCAAAATATGCCACGACAAAAGGAGATTGAGACGAAGCCCCTTACAAAGATAATTTTGTAAATAAAATAGATCGGTTAAGTGTATTCACTATATACACACATAAGAAAGTATAAATACAAGATAATATATCAAAATTCATTTCACACATAATCATAGTATGACATAAACAAGAAGTATAAGATCAACCCAAATAAAGGAATTTGGGTGAAAAAGTTCCCTTACCTAGTGTTCGACCTCACCCTTTCATTATTTAATTTCATGAATAATATAATTAGGTTAATTTATACTTTCTTAAGAACCTTTTTCAACTATATTATTCCTTTTATATTCCTCATTACCTTTCTATAGTAATTAGTTAATTATTTGAGTTCATATCGGACATTTTGTTGATGTTCGGAACTTGAGTTAAAAAAATGAACTTGTTATAATTACATGTTGTCCATGTGGTCATAATTACATTATCACCAAAATGATATTCAGGATTTAGATATCATATATATCATATATATCAAGTACATATATATATATATATATGTATTTATAACATTACATAGAATTTGGAGATAATAAATGAAATGTACCGTTCATGGAGATGGTAAGCCATACATACGCATGAACTCTACTTTCAATTCTATTTTAATATTTTAATGGAATGAATACAAATTGATACGTGGTAATATTATAATTAGAGTATATTAAAATATATAATTTTATTATCTCTATCCTTTATATATCCCACATATGGTATGAATGAGTCATATCACATTGAGGGGGCGATTGTCCACACTTCCTCAAATGAAATTATCGTGTTTACTCATTATGGAAACCATAAAGGTGTTCTATAATGGAAAATACATAATCATAGAGAAAACATAAACATAATATATATCATATATAAATACAGTTTCATCATAATAGCCACCATGAGAGGCGGTTGAAGATATATGAACAATCATCGTTTCATGAGGCAATAGTTCGTCACCAACAGAAACCGTATGTTCTTTACCCATTAGATGAGTTGTGTGTAATTGTAATTTGAATAATTATCTAAAAAAAATCTAGTATATTTAGGATACTGTTTTATTTATAAAATAAAGGAATAAAAAGATTTTAGGGCTGGGTGAATTAAAATAAAAGAAAAGTACTTAAGAGGATACATTACCTTTACATCGGGGTACTTCCTTTCGTTTGAACCAAAAGGTTTACTTGATGTGCCTTATGCATAAGGTAAGGTTCTTATGTGGAAGAGAGATATATTGAGAGATTATTTGGGTAGAGGTTGGATGATCCATGGGGCTTGAGAAGTGTCAGAAATTGTTTAAAATGGATGGATTTATATAAGGGGTGGCCTCTTTAGGAAAGTTTTCAAATATTATTTTATTATAAACTTATCTTGAGTTACGAAAGATCCAAAACTCATTAAATTCTAAAATTAGATGTCTAATGATCTAAATAAAATCATCCAATAAGAATTGGACTGGATTTGGATATTCATTTTATATTTATAATCTTATTTATTCATTATTAAGGTAAACAATTCATCATTACTATGTCATAAATAATGTTAATTATTTGATGTCGGAAAATTAAAAAAATTACCTTGATGTAGGAAATATTTTTATCTTTCAAAATAATATTTATATTCTAAGATATAACTCATATAACCCTATGTAACAATTTATTTACTAAAAGATATTTTTTATTTCATTTTTGTCTTTACTTTAAATTAATTAATATAAAGTGTCATTTTCACTCCCAAGTGGCTCTATGGGGTCCCCAAAATAGACCCAAGAATTCCCATGATCGGACATGCATAAACCATTTGTATTAGAAAACATGTTAGAGTAATTTTATTTTATTATAATATTATTTTTTACCCTATTTACCAAATTTACTCTTTTAACCATGGTAAATAAACTATTTGCTGAAGTAAATATTTAAAATGTCTAAAAATAAAAGTTATATATTTAAAAAATTTGGACCTCCTGATTCCAAATATGGAATCCATTTGTTTAAAATTAAAAACATAGAAGTGGTAGAAACTAATTTAAAATTAATTCCCATTTTCAAAACAAAAGGCGTGTTTTTTATGAATAATAACTATCAAAAGATTGACACTTGTTTATGACCAATTTCAAAGTGAAATTATTTCCAATGACAAAAATTAGATTATATGGTAAAAATGTAATCTAATTACACATTAAAATCAATTAAAGAGATAATATAACCATATAAATAAATTATATTAATATGATGTTTTGAATTAAGATGCATTATTTTTCATTATTCATTAAAAATGAACATTATCAGAAAAATACCTGCATTTTATCCAAAGTAAATTTTGATTTCCTGATTATAATGAATAATTTTATTTTGTCTAATATAAAATATAAATGTGAACAAAACAATACTTAAAGAGGGTTCTCCATAAAAAGGTGGTAAATCAGCCTTTTAATGAATATTATAGTATTTATGCTTAAAATCGGATTCTTTCTAATTTTAAGCCTGTAAATTTTATTGGATAAATGTAAAAACATTTAAAAAACATGTATAATCATAATATATTTTGTTCTTTTCATTCTTTCCATTACAATGGCTAGGCGTTAACTATCATTTAAAATAATATTATATTATTATTATTCAGTATGACCCGACTTTGTGTGCAACATAAGATTTCAAAGAAACCTCTTGTTCCGTATCAGGTACACCATCGAACATAGCATCCGCTTTGAAGTAAAATTAATATTTAAATCAAAAATATCAACAAATATGAAAATTTCATATTCATTATTTACTTGGGATGTTACAACATACCTACCATGGGTCATGGTCAACATGGGGTAAACTAATTAACATCACTGGAGTCCTTCACAAGACACCCTTTTTTAAAACCCTTTTCACATTCAAAATGTAAATCCTTCATCATAATAACATTTCATATTTTTTAACTTGTTACAAAAAAATTTTAAATCAATTAAATCTTCATTATGAAAAATTATTTAACCCTTTATTTATACGCTTTCCCTCTTTAAAATTTTGCATCATTATTATATGACACCATTTTCTTAAATTCTTCAAGAAATTAAAATAAATTTCACATTTTATATCCCACACACCCATCCGGTGTGTGACTACCATGATGCATGTATCCTATATTCCTAGGATCCTATAATTATTCATGAATCCACACCCCCATTCAATTATAGCCATGAGAAAAATTTCATAAAATAGTAACAGCACCCAACAAGTGAATCACCCAATGGTGTAATATCTCCAACTATAACAACTCATATCAAGAACAAAAAATCCCTCCAAAAGTGACTTGGGTTTTCCCACATACATGGGTCATATAATCCCATGAACGACCTCATTTACAAGGTTCGACACATCATATAATCCTATCTACCATCCCAAATATAAAATCCACATAAACGAACCTCTTGGATACCACTTTTTGACGTCCCAATATCGGGAGCCACTAACAGCTTCCCCAGGGCGAGTTTCAACAAGACCTCAAGCGTGGCTCCCCATACACCATAGATTTCCATCTAGTAGTGAGTGTTAAAATATGTCATATGGGGAGAATATATCCTCATTATCATAGTAAGCCATATCAGAAAAACAATAGTAGAAACAAAATGAAATAATCAAACAACATGCATAGGAAACCTCTCCCAAGACAGGGTACAAGGAACAACAAAATACCAAATAGTGTCATTTCATATGAACAGTGCCAAATGTTTGAAAAACTAAAAAATAAATTAAATTGATAAACCTCCCAAATGTACCTGACTTCATGTCTAGATCATCATCCACATGTCTCCCAAGCCCGAATCAACTCCTAAGTACATGGATTTTTTCCTATTCTTGACCTAAAAGCATGATATTTGCTTGGGTACCCAATGACATCTATGTAGGGTGTGAGTAAAGCTCATTAATACACCCGAAAATGTGTCTAAAAAATATCCATTCAACATATCTCTCATTCAATTTCTATGTAACGATACAGTAAACAATGATGAGTTGGATTACATTAGTTAACAATGTTCACTTATGTCATTCCTATCATGATTCTTAATTTCAATACTTATACCATCTTTATTACTTACTACACTTTCGTCACATTATCAATGCATTTTTCATTTTCATAAACTCAATGCATAAGGGAAATAAATAATGTTCCCTATATCACAATGGATAATCACATCATCACATATACAACATAGTCACATTGAATCCTCAGTCCAGGTGGTCTCATCGAATGAACCATTAAAAGAATATAACTCTATCCCCTTCCCTAATATGTGCACTTTAGGGTGGATTTTAGATCCTTAGTCTAACTCTACCCATGGGCGTAGATCCTAATGTCAATACACCACTCAACCAAGCCATGTGCATATTCTTATTTTTCCATTCTCCAGACATAAACTATATGACAACAAAACATAATGGATACCAATAGTAATCACAATCCATAATAATAATCATGAGAATTAACAATATAACATAACCCATTAACCCATTTACCATTTACATTTTATATCCATTTAGCTCCATTCCAATTTCTTATGCCTAAATCACTAAGTATATTCACTAATTTCCCTACATTAACCTAATTAACATATCCAACCCTTTCCATATATTAATTAATTTAACACAATTAACATTTACCATGAATTGGCCCACTTATGAATTTCAAGTACAAATAACACATCATTTAGAGGATTTTTACTGAATTATTTTAATTCAATAACTTTGGAGCTATTTGAAATCAAAAATCAATTTTTATTAATTTAATACTTTAAGGGATTCCATGTGTGATCTTCATATCTCTAATAAAAAGAAACATCCTCTCTCACATAATCACACCACATTGAGCATTATTTCTCAAAAAAACACAAAAATTTCTATTATAAAATTATTAATACACATCCTATAGGTTCTGTTCTTCTAAAAAGTCAAACCCTAGTATCCCTAAGAGGAGATCCACAAGAGGGTCGTCGAAGAAGAGTTAATAATCTTGACTGACTCCTTCAACATTATTTCTTCTTCTACATACTATTCCCTTTTTTATGTTCTAAAACAAAAGAACATGTATTATATATATCTGATTATATATTATAATGATTATGGTACAACCACATTCCTTGTTTTATCCATCCAACGAAAAACAATATCACCATGTGTTTGTACGTACAACTTACCATCTCTCTATTGTGGTGTAATTTTTTCTTCATCAAATATTAATTTGGATGGGTATTCTGATGAATATAATTGATATAAATAATAAATATGACACGATATTAATTTTTTATAATTAATATACCAATCCAATTCCTTAACACTTTACTATTAAGGGAATGATATTGTTCCTCGTGCGTACATACGGTCGTCCATCTCCACGATGTGATGAGATTCATTCTCAATGTTAACCAATAAATAATTATAATAAAAATATTTATTATGAGTGAATATTATATTTATGAACTTATTATCCTTCCAGATATGAATAAAATATTTCCTATTCATAAGAAACATGAATTACATGACTAAAAACATACGGAAATAAATAAGTTAATGACCCAAAAATGGTAATAGTGAAATATTATTAACAAAATGATATAAGATGATCATATATGATATCATAAATATGGATATATTTCTTTTATAATTAAAAAACATGATTTAACCATTATACATGAGGTTAAACCACCATCCACTAATGGAAATTACATTGTAAGGTTTAATTTCACAATCACATTAATATCAGCGATTGTTTATAGGTAAGTATTTACTGGGGAATATTTATCATCTATGTCGATGTTTCCCAAAAAAAATTTCCACAATATTTTTACAATTATCCTCAAAATATTTATTGATAATTTTTACCCATGATCTACTTTTTATATAATGTTGTGAAATGAATATTTTTATCTTTTTTCTTACAAGGTACTCTTTCGACTTGTTTGAAAATATACGAGAAGAATGGAATGAGAATATTTTTCATCCTTCGTGACAACTTAATGTTTTGAAACATCCCTTACCATATTATAAGGTTTTTTTGAACGAAATGTATTCTTTTATAATTTTGTGGCTTTTACATTATTTCAAAGTAAAAAAGGGGGAATTTATATAAATTTTTTTATTAATTTTATTATATTATTGTCATCTATGTCATCATCCTTTGTTTGATTTTAGGATTATTTGAAGTTGATTTATTATGATACAATATTCCACATCTTATTGAAGGGTTTATGATATGCTTAACTATGGGTGTGATATTTTGATACCATTTTTGGTTTATGGTTAATATATAAGCATTTCTTATGTTTGTTTAATATATGAGTGTTTGTGTTTGTTATGCTTCACCCTTCTCATATGAGTTTTGAATTAGAATAGTAAGTGATGGGTGGAGCCCACAATAGCCCCTAGATGCATCAGTAGGTCTCATGAGACAAATCAAATATGGTTTATCTGAGGCCTTAACCATTTAGTATCAGATGTCTTGGTATAGGCCTTGATAGTTTGTTTTAGATGTCCAGTATTATACAATCCATCATTATGAGATTAGTTATTGATATTACATGTGATTATTCAACTATTATAATATCCATATTTATTATTTCTATATCATGATATTATTTTATATGGAATTATTAATTCTTTCCATATTATTCTCAAGAATATTTTTAAAGGGATTGTTTTTTAGTTATACACCTTGCATTAAGGTTTATTATTATTTAATCATAATAGCTTTCACTATACGCTTACTCTTACTGAGCATCTGAGAACACCCCTTAATTATGTTTTATTTTTCCTATGATTCTAATATGTATATTATAATTCATATTTACAGTTAATCTAGCAGAAATATTGTGTTCTCAAATGAGTCTCTATGTTGAATTTTATGTTTGAAATTGTAATGTAAGGATCATGTATGTAATTTATTCTCCAAGGCTACTAAACATATCGATCCTTTAGAAATATAAAATTATATATATTCCAATTTAATAAAATGAGGAACGGGCTCCAGGATACTGGGGTTGGGGTAGTTAAAGTTAGTATTAGAGATATTTTAGTAGAAAACATGGAAATTAGATATAGAAAACATAAATTATGGAACATAAATCTAAGATAGACTTTGGGGATTTATATAGAAGAACATCCTAGAATTTTGGTATAGTAGAGATTATATATGTATTCATAGAAATATATCCCATGTTTGGATAGTATTAGTGGACATGGTTTTGAAACATATGTTCTTAGGGGTAAAAACTCTGATAAGGTGTCCTAGTCTTGACTTGGGGTAACTTGGTACATGACAATGATCCTTACTACGCACTTGGTTTGACACTCCCATGGAATATGCTTGGGATAAATAAACATTATTTATAAAACATTATGAAGGATATAAAAGTAATTATATCCTCAAAGACCCATAATTATGATTATGAGAGTAGATATTAATATGTTTTTTAATTTACGTTAAGTATTTTATTAGTTAGAAATTATGTATTGTGATTCCTAAGGTAATATAATCTATTTCATTATTTATAAATGGCTCATAGTAGAATTAATGGAAACTGTATCAATGCACATAATTCATGTAGGTATTTACCTCTTATGAAAGATAATGATATTGGAAATGGAGTTTCAACTGGTGTTGAACAACTTATCACTATATTGGGATAGCTGACTCAGGTTATGAAAAATAATGATACCCATATGGAGAAACCGGATACACAATGTGTAGGAACAATCCTATATTTCTTATAAAGACAGCATCCTTCATTATTAAATGGGGTTACAAATCCATTTTTAGTTGAGAAATGTATAACTTACTTAGAGAAGATATTTCATTCATTGGGAAGTAATGAATGAGAGAAGTTTGTGTTGAAAATTTATCATCTCTGTGGATACGAAGATAAATAGCCGACATTAATTCAAAACCTGAAAAAATAGGAATAAATAGAAAACATGGAATGTATGAAATTTAAAGAAATTATCTTAGAAAAATGTATTCCTTGTAAAAATTGATTAGATTTGTAGAGGCAATTTTGGATTCTGAGGAAAAAATTGGATTAGAATGTTGCAAGGTATAAAGCTAACATTATAGGGTTATCAAGTTATGTTTTGGATTACATACACAATTCAAAGAGAAATATTGGTCAATTTATTTATTGGTTTAAACCATTCTTCTGAAGGGAATTAGTGTCCAAAACATTCTCTTCATATGAATATATAGTCTCATGTGTTATCAAGAGAGAAAAAGAAATATCTATGTCTTTTGAATTTTGTAAAAACCCGGAAATTTCAAGGAAAATTTTTTCTTAATTTTCTTTGGAATTTTACAAGAACGCAGTTTCTGACGGCGCCTGATTCCGAGGCCCGGTGTGCCCGGAATTAATTTCCGAAGTTTGGTTCGGGTACGTTCAGTGAACGAGCGAGCGAGAATTTCTATCTTTTGAACCGGTGCTCAGAATTGAAATCTGATTGCACTGATGAACTCGCAACGCCGGTAATCGCTTAAGGGAACCTTTACCATAGTTGCATTTGTGCGGGAGAAGAAGTTAATTTTTTTGGGGTTTTATTAAAAAAAGTGAATAAAATTGTTAAATCAATTTTATTTCATGTTAAGTTGTTAACTTCTCCCATGGGAAGTTGGTGGTGGGCCCACATCCATCCAACTTCCCATGTGTGGATATTTGAAAGGGTGGGGCCCACACAAACCCCTCCCCACCTTTTCAAATTCCTTAACTTTCCTAACCCCTCTAAACCCCCCATTTAAGTTTTGATAACTTAACACCTCCTTAATTTTATAACATCTTATGTTAACAACTTAAGTGAGTTAAATATGGGTTTTGAATTTTCAAACTCTTGAAATTCAAAAACCATATTGGGTTAATAAAATAAGTGGGAGGATTATTTTATTTTGGGGTTAGTTGTTCTTATGGTGGAGACTTGGGAGAGAAAAGGCTAAGTCTTCTTCTTCTTCAACATCGACGAAGAACGCGAAGAACACCTCCAACGAAGAACATCTCCACCGAAGAACGCGATGTCTCCTTCCAATGACGTTTCCCCTTCGAACGCACCTCGACAACAATGGAGTCGACGTTCTTTCCCCGCGACGCCCGACCTCCGCGACGCTCGTCTTCTGCGGGTTGTTGACGTGCACCGTATCTGAATCGAGGTAGGGGTTTATTTATTTAATTGTTCGTGAATACAAACTTGGTGATAATCGTGGATTAAAACCCTTTTTGTTATTGAATAACACGAGGGGGTTGGACCGCACAAACACGGCCGACCCTCCTCCTTTGTTTTTCGTGATGGTATCTTGAGGATGATACGAGAAAACGTGGTGTCGTTGCACCACAAGATTTATTGCGGAAGATACGTGCGGCGCCGTCGCGCCGCGCCGTGGAAAGAAATCCAAGAACGCGATGCCGTCGCGTCGCGTCGAAGAAAGTCAAAGGCGCCGCGGCTGGAGCGGGGCCGCGGCGGAGGGAAGCGATGTCGTCGCATCGCGCCGAATGGCATAGGTCGCGGCCGGTTCCGGGCCGCGGCGGAGCAAGATGACCGGCGGCCGACACCGGGCCGCCGGTGTCGGCGAAGGAAGGACCGGCCGTCGCCGGTCCTTGGTGGCGAAACCGGCCGGCTAGTGCGGGCTGGCCGGGCAGTGGAGACCGGGGGAATTAATTCCCACGGCCAGGTCTTCAAGCGGCCTCAATTATGGGGCCGCGATTTCACAAAGGGGGGGGGGGGGCTTTGCACCCCGCGCGCAGCACCCGAACGACGCGCTGGCCGCACCGCCGGCCGGGTCGCGCCGCCGGCCGGGCCGGGTCCAGCCGGACGGGGTTGGGTCGACCCGGTTCGGGCCGGACCAGGGGGGTCGGGCCGGGTTGGCCCGGGCCCAGACCCCCAGTTTCGGACCACTTTTGGTCAAATGCTCGTATCTTGGGCTACGGGCCTCCAAACGACTCGCCGTCAGCGGCAACACGATCCTTGGATCGAGATGGTCGTTTCGGTATATTATACTCAAGGTACATCTTCCTTTTCGGGAGGCTACGTGGTTAAAAATCCATAGTTAAGCGTGCTTGGCCTAGAGTAGTGATCAGGATGAGTGACCTCCTGGGAAGTTTCCCAGGGTGGGTGTGAGACGGAAAAGCCAATAACTTCCAGACCAGGCGTCCGATTGACGCGCCGTCTGTTGCGTTGCGTTCCTATTGACGATACGGAACTTTTTGCATCCTCCGCCCGAGTTTTGGATGCAGAGGGATAGTGGCCGGGTTGGATCGCACCGAAATCCAACCAGGACCCTGGAACCGAAAAGCTGATATCATTCTGACAGAACGTCCGTTTGATGAACCGTCAGCGGCGTTGGTGATCGCATTGAGAAACGGTCCCTATGAGTTTACCCTATGAGAGTTTGGGGTACAGTTGAGAAACGGCCGGGTTTGGTTCGCTCACGAAACCAACCGGGCCCCTGGGACGAAAAGGCTAATAACTCACAGACCGGGCGTCCAATTGACGCGCCGTCTGTTGCGTTGAGACCCCTATGACGTGGCAGTCCTTTGAGATACTTCTTCGTACGACTTTGAGATACTTGGAGTATCGACCTGTAGCTCGTGGAGCGGACCCTCCCAGTGACGAGCGTGCGGAGTACGGAGACCGTGTAGCTGGCTGAGACCCGACGACTGCTGATCGAACGACTCGGTGTGTTATAGAGGTGTGCTTGGTTGTAGCGGAACATGGGAGCGCTTGGTTGTAGCGGCAGACCCACGACAGAGGTGCGCTTGGTTGTAGCGGCACATGGGAGCGCTTGGTTGTAGCGGCAGACCCACGAAAGAGGTGCGCTTGGTTGTAGCGGCACATGGGAGCGCTTGGTTGTAGCGGCAGACCCACGACAGAGGTGCGCTTGGTTGTAGCGGCACATGGGAGTGCTTGGTTGTAGCGGCAGACCCACGACAGAGGTGCTCTTGGTTGTAGCGGCACATGGGAGCACTTGGTTGTAGCGGCAGACCCACGACAGAGGTGCGCTTGGTTGTAGCGGAACATGGGAGCGCTTGGTTGAAGCGGCAGACCCACGACAGAGGTGCGCTTGGTTGTAGCGGCACATGGGAGCGCTTGGTTGTAGCAGCTGGCCAGCAGTACTCGATGGGTGGAGTTCTTCAGCAGTCTTAGGTTAGTGAGCAGTACCTCAGAGTCGTGACAGGACCACTGTACACTCCAGAGACGGAGCTCTTTAGCAGTTACGGTTTCGATAATGAAAATCCTGGTTGAGCTGAGACTTTTGACCTTGTGTTTACCTCATGATTGAGATGGGTCACTTGCTAACTTAGGTATATTTATGGGAATATACCCGGGTAGTGGTTATCCATTGATTTCACAATCCTTGTGTTTCCTCATGATTGAGATGGGTTACTTGATAACTTAGGTATATGTATGGGCATATACCTAAGTAGAGGTTATCTGTTGAGATCTTCTTTGTGGTTATCCTTGTTGGTTTAGTGAGACCATGAAGGTCTCGGGGTCCCTACTGGGTATCGTTATACTCACCCCTGCAAGGGCTATGCCCGCACCTCATTGTGTTGGTTGCAGACGACGGGCAGTGCTGACAGAGGCCGAGTGTTCAAGGACTGGACGGTACCTGGAGGTGGAATATACGACGAGATGGTACCTGGAGGAGGACCTCACGATGAGATGGTACCCAGAGGTGGACGTGACGACGAGGCGGTACCCGAAGGTGGGCCACTGGGCGGACATACTCGGAGCGGACGGCGGGACCTGAGGAGCAGAGGAGCTATCTGTACCCACCCTTCAGGTGGGATTTCTAGTGGACAGCTCGGCGTAGAAGCTTTACTTTTCAGTTGTTGTTTTCCCTTCGAGTTGTACTTTACAGTTGGGCTTGTATTTCCGGCCCCTTTTTACTTTCCGCACTTATTGTTGTACTCAGTTTTTACTTAGTGTTTACTTCCTACTCTTGTACTCTGTGTGATTGTTTACTTTACAAAGGCAATGCCTTACCATTTTACCGGGATTTACGCCTTGGTGCTAGTCGCCAGCCCCTGGCCTATGGAAGGCGGGCTTGGGGTAGTCACGGCACGGGCCCCGAGGACGGGTCGTGACAAATTGGTATCAAAGGAGTTCGGTTCTACCGCAGAACTTATTACTCTGATGTTTCTTTCTGTGAAGCAATAGTGTTGACAGTACCGAGTGTGGTTTTCAGTTCAGGGGGTCCAGTGTTGGTGCGGGCGGCCGACGTATCCATACACCAGGACCCTGACAACTGATTTCTGACTTTGTGCATGAAAACACTAATTGTGTGTGTGTTTTCAAAGGTTTTCCCTTAAAACAGCTCAACCCAGGTCAACTCACCAGGTATAAACGTTTGACCGTGTCACGATGTTTCTTTCAGAATGCCTTTTCACGGACGACCAGCTAGAGCCCCGAGAGTGGTACGTACTGACAGCCCGCCGAGCGACGAGGCCTCAGTACAGGGCCCTATCCCAGTTGAGGCACCAGCGGAGGCACCAGCGGTACTGCTACCCGTTGGGCCACCGATGCCACCAGCCCCAGCAGTAGGCGATGTACGACGCTTGAGCGCCCTGCACGAGTTCCAGCGCCAGAGGCCACCTAGGTTCCGGGGAGAGACGGACCCGCAGGAGGCTGAGGTTTGGCTGGAGGCTGTGGTGAGAGTCTTTAGGCTAGTGGGGACGCCGGCAGACTTCATGGTGATCTTTGCTACCATCCTCCTTTAGGAAGCAGCAGGCAGGTGGTGGAGCCACTTGTTTCAGTTTTGCGATGAGATGAACTTCGCATGGGAAGACTTCGAAACCTTCTTCAGGGTGGAGTTTGTGCCAGTATCTCTACACCCCGAGCGTGTACATGAGATTCTGCCTTTGCCGCATGCTTTTCGATCAGTATCTGAGTCATCTGTGGGCAGTAGACAGATGAAGCAGAGGTCCAGGAGGACCGGACTAGCAGTTGGACGATCTCGGGTTTTAGGACTGGTGGTGCGGGGCACCCGAGGTGGGGTCAAAGCCAGGCGTGCCAGAAACGGAAAATGTTACTCCTGCGGCAGAAAGTGTCACCTGGCACGTGACTGTCCGACTCCTCGTACGATTGATCAGCGGGTGTTGGAGGAGCCACCGAGACAGAAGCAGCGGCGAGTGCTTGAGTAACAGCCGAGCAGTGGACAAGGCAGTAGAGCTCTGAGAGCAGGTGGGCAGGAGAGGAACTATTGGATACGTCCTTTGTACTTCTAGTTCCATGTGGCTTTGTATTCGTGTCTTTGTACTATGAGCTGCAATAATAAAAAGACACTTATCTTTGTTGTTTTCCTGTCCTTTTGTTTGGTTGATACTGAGTGGTCCCGGTTAAACTGTTGACTTGACCCTCACTTTCTAGATTTCTACTGGAGGGGACCCAGTGACCTCACACTGATGCCGAAAGTGTGACTCGACCCTTGGAGGCCAGAGTGACAGTTGGATCTCTTAGTAGATACGTCGAGTCCTTACGACGTCATCCATGGCATGAATGCATCATTCATGTCAGGATTGACTGTATTAGGCAACGAATGTGGTTCATCCAGGGGATGAGACCGGGTTTCTTTTATCGGCAAAGAAGAAATCATAGAATCTCTCGTGAGACTAAAGGAGGTCTAGGACATCCAAGAGAGGATGAAGACTGCTCAGTGCAGTAAGAAACAGGAAACCGGTGCCAGTCATAGAGACTCGGGCGTGTTAAGAAGAGGAAGCTTAAAGGAGAGATGAGTCTACGAAGCAGTAGACGTGGAGGCAGAGCTAGGAGAGCAGCATGAGGTGGTGTACATCCTAACATGGTACAACCACCCGCCTTAGTTATTCCTGCCAGGCTCAGGGAGCTGGAGGGCAGAGGAAGAGTTCGCCTGCATGCGGTCAAGGAGTGTGACCCAATGACTCTAGAAATGATTCAAGGGACAGTCTATGTCCACTACTAGATGTTGTAGTAACAGACGTTGATGTGAATCATTTCTTGCTTTCACAAATCATGTTCCAGACCTAGAGTTTCTGGTAAGCCGTGGACTTGACCCTCACGTCTGGAGCTACCTTGGTAGGAGACTTGATAATCACACTTATGCCGACGGTGTGGTCAGACCCTCAAGGAGAGAGTTTCGGTTGGAATCTCTTGGTGACAGCGTCGAGGCCTTACGACGTTAGTTTGAGTATGGAATGGGAAATAACTGTTCATACTAAAATTTACAGTTTTAGGAAAACGTCGGGATGGGTTTTCCTTGGTCGGTGAAAAGGAAACCCCAGGCAACACGGGATAAACTCTTTCACGGGAGGGTGTGACCGATCACTCTTGAATCGGCCAACCTTACCCTCGTGGCAGCAGTCGTTTGAGTTCTAGTTCTAACAGGAATTGGAAACATCTGTAGATTGAGGATGGCGACCACGTTCTTATACGGGTCACACCTCGACAAGGTTTACGGAGATGTGGCCAAGGAGGCAAGTTATCTCCAGGGTTCAGCGGACCTTCTTAGGTCCCCATCTGGGTAGGCGGGGTGATTTACCGCTTGACCCATTCACCGCAGTTGCACCAGGTGCACGATGACTTCCACGTATCTCAACTGAGGAGATACGTGCTCGACCCTACGCATATCATCGACCATGAGGAGCTGGACGATGGCGATGGAGTGTCTTTCACGGAGGTTCCAGTGGGGATCGAGGATCGACAGGAGCAGATCCTACGAGGACGATCGATTCCTCGGGTGCACTTTCTTTGGCAGTACGAAACCTCCAGGTAAGCACATGGGAGCAGAAGGTTCATATGCGTGCTCTGTACCGCTTTTGTGACCCTAGTTTGTATTGAAGCTTTACGGGGACGTAAAGCCCTGAGGTGGGAGTAATGTAAAGACCCAGAAATTTCAAGGAAAATTTTTTCTTAATTTTCTTTGGAATTTTACAAGAACGCAGTTTCTGACGGCGCCTGATTCCGAGGCCCGGTGTGCCCGGAATTAATTTCCGAAGTTTGGCTCGGGTACGTTCAGTGAATGATCGAGCGGGAATTTCTATCTTTTGAACCGGTGCTCGGAATTGAAATCTGATTGCACCGATGAACTCGCAACGCCGGTAATCGCTTAAGGGAACCTTTACCGTAGTTGCGTTTGTGCGGGGGAAGAAGTTAATTTTTTGGGGTTTTATTAAAAAAAGTGAATAAAATTGTAAAATCAATTTTATTTCATGTTAAGTTGTTAACTTCTCCCATGGGAAGTTGGTGGTGGGCCCACATCCATCCAACTTCCCATGTGTGGATATTTGAAAGGGTGGGGCCCACACAAACCCCTCCCCACCTTTTCAAATTCCTTAACTTTCCTAACCCCTCTAAACCCCCCATTTAAGTTTTGATAACTTAACACCTCCTTAATTTTATAACATCTTATGTTAATAACTTAAGTGAGTTAAATATGGGTTTTGAATTTTCAAACTCTTGAAATTCAAAACCTATATTGGGTTAATAAAATAACTGGGAGGATTATTTTATTTTGGGGTTAGTTGTTCTTATGGTGGAGACTTGGGAGAGAAAAGGCTAAGTCTTGTTCTTCTTCAACATCGACGAAGAACGCGAAGAACACCTCCAACGAAGAACATCTCCACCGAAGAACGCGATGCCTTCTTCCAACGACGTTTCCCCTTCGAACGCACCTCGACGACAATGGAGTCGACGTTCTTTCCCCGCGACGCCCGACCTCCGCGACGCTCGTCTTCCGCGGGTTGTTGACGTGCACCGTATCTGAATCGAGGTAGGAGTTTATTTATTTAATTGTTCGTGAATACAAACCTGGTGATAATCGTGGATTAAAACCCTTTTTGTTATTGAATAACGCGAGGGGGTCGGACCGCACAAACACGGCCGACCCTCCTCCTTTGTTTTTCGTGATGGTATCTTGAGGATGATACGAGAAAACGTGGTGCCGTTGCACCACAAGATTTATTGCGGAAGATACGCGTGGCGCCGTCACGCCGCGCCGTGGAAAGAAATCCAAGAACGCGATGCCGTCGCGTCGCGTCGAAGAAAGTCAAAGGCGCCGCGGCCGGAGCGGGGCCGCGGCGGAGGGAAGCGATGTCGTCGCATCGCGCCGAATGGCATAGGCTGCGGCCGGTTCCGGGCCGCGGCGGAGCAAGATGACCGGCGGCCGACACCGGGCCGCCGGTGTCGGCGAAGGAAGGACCGGTCGTCGCCGGTCCTTGGTGGCGAAACCGGCCGGCCAGTGCGGGCCGGCCGGGCAGTGGAGACCGGGGGAATTAATTCCCACGGCCGGGTCTTCAAGCGGCCCCAATTAAGGGGCCGCGATTTCACAAAGGGGGGGGGGCTTTGCACCCCCGCGCGCGGCACCCGAACGACGCGCTGGCCGCACCGCCGGCCGGGTCGCGCCGCCGGCCGGGCCGGGTCCAGCCGGATGGGGTTAGGTCGACCCGGTTCGGGCCGGACCAGGGGGGTCGGACCGGGTCGGCCCGGGCCCAGACCCCCAGTTTCGGACCACTTTTGGTCAAATGCCCGTATCTTGGGCTACGGGCCTCTAAACGACTCGCCGTCAGCGGCAACCCGATCCTTGGATCGAGACGGTCGTTTCGGTATACTATACTCAAGGTAAATCTTCCTTTTCGGGAGCCTACGTGGTTAAAACTCCATAGTTAAGCGTTCTTGGCCTAGAGTAGTGATCAGGATGGGTGACCTCCTGGAAAGTTTCCCAGGGTGGGTGTGAGACGGAAAAGCCAATAACTTCCAGACCAGGCGTCTGATTGACGCGCCGTCTATTGCATTGCGTTCCTATTGACGATACAGAACTTTTGGCATCCTCCGCCCGAGTTTTGGATGCAGAGGGATAGTGGCCGGGTTGGATCGCACCTAAATCCAACCGGGACCCTGGAACGGAAAAGCTGATATCATTCTGACAGAACGTCCGTTTGATGAACCGTCAGCGGCGTTGGTGATCGCGTTGAGAAACGGTACCTATGAGTTTACCCTATGAGAGTTCGAGGTACAGTTGAGATACGGCCGGGTTTGGTTCGCTCACGAAACCAACTAGGCCCCTGGGACGAAAAGGCTAATAACTCACAGACCGGGCGTCCGATTGACGCGTCGTCTGTTGCGTTGAGACCCCTATGACGTGGCGGTCATTTGACATACTTCTTCGTGGGACTTTGAGATACTTGGAGTATCTACCTGTAGCTCGTGGAGCGGACCCTCCCAGTGACGAGCGTGCGGAGTACGGAGACCGTGTAGCTGGCTGAGACCCGACGACTGCTGATCGAACGACTCGGTGTGTTATAGAGGTGTACTTGGTTGTAGCGGCACATGGGAGCGCTTGGTTGTAGCGGCAGACCCACGACAGAGGTGCGCTTGGTTGTAGCGGCTCATGGGAGCGCTTGGTTGTAGCGGCAGACCCACGACAGAGGTGCGCTTGGTTGTAGCGGAACATGGGAGCGCTTGGTTGTAGCGGCAGACCCACGACAGAGGTGCGCTTGGTTGTAGCGGCACATGGGAGCGCTTGGTTGTAGCGGCAGACCCACGACAGAGGTGCGCTTGGTTGTAGCGGCACATGGGAGCGCTTGGTTGTAGCGGCAGACCCACGACAGAGGTGCGATTGGTTGTAGCGGCACATGGGAGCGCTTGGTTGTAGCAGCTGGCCCACAGTACTCGATGGGTGGAGTTCTTCAGCAGTCTTAGGTTAGTGAGCAGTACCTCGGAGTCGTGACAGGACCACTGTACACTCCAGAGACGGAGCTCTTCAGTAGTTACAGTTTCGATAATGAAAATCCTGGTTGAGCTGAGACTTTTGACCTTGTGTTTACCTCATGATTGAGATGGGTCACTTGATAACTTAGGTATATGTATGGGCATATACCCGGGTAGTGGTTATCCATTGATTTCACAATCCTTGTGTTTCCTCATGATTGAGATGGGTTACTTGATAACTTAGGTATATGTATGGGCATATACCTAAGTAGAGGTTATCTGTTGAGATCTTCTTTGTGGTTATGCTTGTTCGTTTAGTGAGACCTTGAAGGTCTCGGAGTCCCTACTGAGTATCGTTATACTCACCCCTGCACGGGCTATGCCCGCACCTCGTTGTGTTGGTTGCAGACGACGGGCAGTGCTGACAGAGGCCGAGTGTTCGAGGACTGTACGGTACCTGGAGGTGGACTATACGTCGAGATGGTACCTGGAGGAGGACCTCACGACGAGATGGTACCCAGAGGTGGACGTGACGACGAGGCGGTACCCGAAGGTGGACCACTGGGCGGACATACTCGAAGCGGACGGCAGGACCCGAGGAGCAGAGGAGCTATCTGTACCCACCCTTCAGGTGGGATTTCCAGTGGACAGATCGGCGTAGATGCTTTACTTTTCAGTTGTTGTTTTCCCTTCGAGTTGTACTTTATAGTTGGGCTTGTATTTCCGGCCCCTTTTTACTTTCCGCACTTACTGTTGTACTCAGTTTTTACTTAGTGTTTACTTCCTCCGCTTGTACTCTGTGTGATTGTTTACTTTACAAAGGCAATGCCTTCCCTTTTTACCGGGATTTACGCCTTGGTTCTAGTCGCCAGCCCCTGGCCTATGGAAGGCGGGGCTTGGGGAAGTCACGACACGGGCCCCGAGGACGGGTCGTGACAAATTTTAAGTAAAGTAAGACAAGAGGAGTGTATAAGATAAAAGAACATATATAGAGAAGAAAATAAATGGGAATTTTTCAACATGCGATACTTTTGGAAGGAAATACCCTAGAGCCTTCTTAAAGAGAAAAGGAGTTTATTTCAAGTGTAGAGACAAATTCCACTATACCCATGATTTCAAGGAAAATAATGAATCTACCAATGATCAATGCTAAAATTTTAAATAAGTGAGACATTATGAAAATTTTTGTCCTAATAATAAAGTAAACTTTTTCTAAAAAAGGCCAAGGCTTAAATTACAAGACTATGCAATCACAACTGTGGAGATTAGTGTTCCTAATGATGTGGTGGAAGGTACATTAATCATCTTCTAAAACATAACCAATGATTTATTCGATTTGGGATCATCACATTATTTTATATATTCTTTTTTTCCAAGAATATTATAGATTTACCTTTTTACTTAATAATGAATTTGTTAATGAAAACTCATAATGTATGTTTTAGTGCAACAAATAGATGTTTGAAAATTCCCTTTATGACACATAAACATAATTTATTTTTCCACATTGTAGTCACGCCTATGATTGAATTTAATGTAATCCTCAATATGGATTTTCATTCAAAATAGGATTCAAAAATATATTACGAAAAAGAAATTACGATTTGTGAAGAATATGAAGAAATCCTTATCTTTAAAGTAGAGACTTTATCACTTGATTCTTATCTAAATCCAACCTTAGTTTCTCTACTGAATGATATTCATAGGGAGAAAGAGAAAAACCATCTAGGGAATAATAAGGAAATATTCAAATTGAGGATGTACCTCTTGTAAAGGCATAAATTGATGTATTTCCTGAGAAATTACCTCAACATCCTATAGAGATTAAAGTTTAAATTTCAAGTGATTTAATTATTGATGCAATGCCAGTATAAAATAATGTCTATAGAATGGACCTTGTGGAATTGGTGGAGATAAGTAAACAACAAAAGGATTTATGTATTAATGGATTTATTCACCTTAGTCTTTGACCATGGGGAGACCATGTTCTCTTTATTAATATGAAATATGGATCCATGAAGTTGTTCATTTATTATAGGGAAATAAATCATTTTAAAATAATGAAAAAGTATCAATTGCCTCGTATCGATGATTTATTTGATAAACCTCAAAGAGTTGAATAATTTTTTAATTATGAACTTCATTATATATATCATCAATTGCGAGTGAAGATGGAAGACATTCTGAATATAGCTTTTCAGAAGAGGAATGACAATTATGATTTTACAGTAATACCATTTGGATTGACTAATTCACCCTTGGGTTTTATGGATCTTATGAACATAGTATTCAAGGAATATAATGACTATTTTTAATGGTATTTATTTATGATATTCAGGTCTATTATAAATTTTATTGAGACCATGAGAATCATTTTCAGATCATTCTTGAGACTCTCATAAGGGAAGAGTAATATGGTAAATTTAGAAAGTGTGAATTCTATCTTCAAAAGTTTTAATTTCGTGGGGATATTATCTATAAGGATGGAATAGTTATTGATCCTGAAAATAAAAACTCAATCCCACAACGGAATACACTAATGAGAATAATAGAGGTATGTTGTTTTATTAGTTTATCAGGTTAATATTAGGATTTCATTCATAATGTTTCCCTATTGGATAACTTGTAAACCAAGCTAATAGGAAAAGGGGTTAAATTTGTATAGAAAAAATAATGTGTGGAATGATTTGATGAATTAAAGAGATGATTATTCAATGCTTCAATTTTGACACTACTATATGGAAGTGACCAGTTTTTCATATATAGTGATGCATTAATGTGGGGACTTGGTTGAGTCCTAACACAAAATGATAAATTTTCTACATATGCTTCAAAAAAATGAATACTCATGAATAGAACTATCCAAACCATGATGGGGAGCTAGAGGATAAAATCATTTCTTTGAAAATCTGGATATATTATCTCGATGTTGAAATATGTGAGATATACGCAGATCATAAAATATAGAAATACATATTCTTATATAAAGAGCTTAATAAGAAACCTAGGTGATGGATTCATCTACTCAAGGATTATTAATTCTCAATACACTACCACCCAAATAAAGAAAATAACTTATCATATTTGTTGGGTAGGAAGGATCATGGGGTTCTAACCCAAATTAGGATTGGGATGGATCCAATGGTCATTGACCTAGAAATGACAGACATCATAATTTTAAAGGAAGGTGAGACAACAATCATTTTTCAAATTATTGGTAAACTATATTTATTAGATATGGTAAATAATCCTCAAACATAAACTGAGAACTTTCAGAAGAATATTAAAAGTGTAAATGAAATAAAATTACCAATCTTTATGTCTAAAAATTTTATTCTATAATTTGGAATGTGGTTTTGTGTTATGTCTATAATATAGATAAAAATGAATTTTTAGACGATATTCACATCTCAAAATTTTCTATACACCCTAGTAGTATAAATATTTATAGGGAGTTGAATGAATATTTTTTGTGGGATAACATAAAACGGGAAATTTCCAATGATGTTTCTAGATACATGGTTTTTCAATAAGTGAATGTTGTGAGGCATCATACTAAATGAGTCTTAAAACCTCTTCCTACTCTTGTGTCGGAATGGTATGAACATTTTTTGTAATTTATCATGGTACTACCGAAGACACCTATGAAGATTTATGCAATATAGGTTATCATTGATCACCAAACCAAATATGAAAATTTAATTACTAAAAATAATACCTTAATCTTGAGCGCATCACGAGACTCTATATTAATGAATTTGTAAGACTACATGGGGAACCCCAATCGATTGTTTCTGATTGAGATCCCCACCATACATTGAAAATATGGTAAATTATTCAGAAGTATCTTGAAACTGATCTTCATTTGAGCACTACCTACCATCATCAAATTTATGGATATTCTAAAAGAAAAATTCAATCAATGGAAGTTATGTTGAGGTCATGCTCACTCGGATTTCAAGGTATGTGGCATCAGTTCTATCCTTTGGTAGAGTTAGCCTACAACAACAGTTTTCATTATAGTATTAAAATGGGACCCTATAAAGCATAATATGGAAATTGATGTGGTACTACAACTAGTTGGGATGAAGTTGGTTAAAGGAAAATTATAGGCAAAAAAGTTCTTGAAGAAAAATTACAAATGTATAAGCTATTTAGGCTCACATTAAGGCATCTCAATGTAAGAAAAAGTGTCATACTGATTATTGAAGGAAAGAATAAGATTTCCAAGTGGCAGATCATTTTTTCTTGAATGTATATCCATGGAAGGGTGTTATAAGGTTCAATAAGGAAGTGAAATTAAGACCCTAGTACATCAAACACTTTGATGTTCTTGAAATGGTTGGAGTTATTTGTTATCGTTTGGAAATGCCACTAAATCTCTCAAAAGTATATGATGTGTCTAATATATCTTAGCTAAATAAATACATGCCTAACCCAACACATGTTCTCAAATATGAAGAATTATATTTTTATCCTGACTTTTCATATTGTGAAGAACCAGTCAAAATTCTGAATACCAAAGAGAAAGTATTGAAGAATCGGGTGACAGGACGAGTAAAGGTAAAATGGAGAAATCAAAAATTGTAAAAAATTAATATGGGAACAAGATGATAATAAATTGAATAAGTATCCACATATTTTTTAGAATGTAACTCTCCTAAAAATTTGAGGATGAAGTTTTTGTTGGAGGGAATAATATAACATCGTAAGATTCCACAGTATGTTTTCTTTTTAAATAAATTCAATAGCTTGTGTTGAATGCAACACTCAGTTCAAGAACACAATGATCTATTAACCTATCCAATAAAATAATTGTTATAAATAGTATTTACCACATTATTAAATTTATGTAAATTCCATATATTTATATTTAAATAATTATATAAGAATAAATCTTATTTTACCCATAACAAATATTTTTTAAAAAGGTCAATTTTATCAACTTTTAATATTGAACCTATTTTAAAAAAAAATTAAATTTTAAAAATTTTATTTTTAAAAATGAACATTTTTTTTGAATTAATAATATTTAAATTATCATAGGGTGGATTTTTTTTATTTTTTAGAGAAGTTTCCTTTTTTTATGAATAGTGAAAAATAATGCATTGTAGTTAAAAATTGCCTTTTCTTTTAAATGATTTTTCTATTTAAATTTATTTTAAAAGTAAAATAGATCAATAATACATATAGTAATCAAAATTTGGTAATTGGATTCTTTTTTATATTGAAATTAGATATAAAAACTTATTTATCTTTTAAATGTCTCTTTTACCCACCATTATTCAAAATCTGCGAGATACTGTAAAACTTAATTTAGTCACTTATGTGAATGGAATTTGTAAAAAATGGAAATGCATGCTTCTAGTTAGTATACTTTGTTTTATAATTGTATCAACATAATTTTTGTTGAATAGTATTAGTAGTATTTTTTACCATAGTTAAAGGAAAATCTTGAAATTAAGGGGAAAATAATATTCTAAGCATTATAAAGTAACCATAACACATGTAATAATTTCATTTTTTGAGTGGGTATCAACAAAAAAACTTAGGCCAAAATTATGAACTTTTTAGTTCAATTGGTTAATAATATGACATTACAATATTTTATTTAACGATAAGTTAAAAATGTAATATTAACATTTTTAATGACTAAAACATTTTTATAATTGGTTTGTAAAAATGATAAATTTGACTATAAATAGTAATTTGAAATATAAAAAGATTATATATATCATGATAATTTATTTATAATTATTAATGATAAAGTAATTATCTTAAATGATCACACAATGATGATGTAGTAATTTTTTAAATAATGGAAGAATCAAATAAATGATATTAAAAATATTAGAATAAATATAATATAACATAATTAATTATATCTAAAAAATATATAAATATTATACATTTTATTGATATATTAAATGTTTCTTTCAAATTTGTCTTATTTTAAATGTATTTTTAAAATCACAAATAATAAAAAGTATCAAAGTTGACATAAATGATACTTTAAAATAAATAACATTTTATTAAATGATATTAAATTTATAAATATCTAAATTTCTGTAAGATAACTATAATATTGATAAATATATCATCAATGATACATTTTGGGGTTTTTTGGCATTTTATGGCAACTATAATAACTCAAAAAATTAAAATGACAAGTAGTAACTCTAATAATTAAAGAGTTTAACTAAGGGTTAAATCCAAAAGATAAAAGTAATATTGTGACCTAAAATGTTTATAAATAATTGGTCGAGAGGATTTAGACCCATAATCATCTTAAATTATAAATATCTCACATTGTAACTATTTTAAATCGAAAATAAATGTATATTAATTTAATATTGTAATGGATTCTAAGAGTGCCCCACCCATCTCTTATAAAAAGGCAGCTACTACCTCACTTCCTCACACCACGTTGAGAATTATTTATCAACCAAACCCAAATAATCACCCTTATAAACTTATGTAACCACATTCTAGAGGTTATTTTATTTTCAAATGACAAACCCTAGTGTCCCTAAGAGGATATCCAAAGGAGGTAATCTAAAGAAGAGGTTATCATCCTTATTGAAAACATCTAAATTATTTCTTCTTCTGCTTCCCCTTAACATGATAAATATATTCAAAAAAACTAACACCAGTATCATATATATATTTTTATATTATTATGAATATTTTAAAACCATATTCCCCCTTTTACCCATCCTTTGAAAAACAATATCACCATGCATGTGTGCGTGCGACTTATCATCTCCACACTGTTGGGTAATTGTTTTCATCAAAACTATATTTGAATGGGTATAATTATGGATATAATGGATATTAATTACAAATATGAAATGATATTTATTATTTATAATTAATATATCATCTAATTCCTTTCCACATTACCATTTGTAGAATTATATCATCGCTCGTGTGTATATACGACCAACCACCTCCACGACACGATGAGATTCAGTATCCCAATTAAACATTCAATAATGATCATAAAAATATAAATTATGAGTGAATATTATATTTATGAACATATTATCATTATATATATAATAAAAATATATCATATTCATAATAAACATTACTTTCATGAAAAAGTAAACAAAACAAAAAAAGGATTTAACACTTGAAATAATGCTAATAATGAAATATTATTAATAAAATGATATAAGATGATCATATATGATATCATAAATATGGATATACTTATTTTATAATATTATAACAAGTTTTAACCATTATATTGGAGGATAAAACACCCTCAAATAAAATAATTTACAAGGTAAGGGTTCATTTCACAATCTTGTTATTATCAGAAATTGTTTATAGGTAAGTATTTTCTGGGTAATATTTATCATCCTGTATCATGTTTCGTAAAAATGTATTCCAAATTATTTTTACTATTATCCTAAAACATTTAAAGAGTCTTTTTACCCATGTTTGGATTTTTATAAACTTTTATGAAAGGAATCTTTTTTTCATTTTCCTTACGAGGTACTCTTTTGACTTTTTTGACAATGTACGAGAAGAATTTTTCTTAACATATGAGGAATGAGAGGATTTTTCCACTATAATAACGCCTTAATGTTTTAAAAATTCCCTTAAAATATTACCTGGTTATTTTCAAAGGAAATTTTTTCTTTTAAAATTTTACGTCTTTTAAATGGTTTCAAATTAAAAGGGGTAATTTCAATCAAGAAAATTTTGATGATTTTATATGATTATTTTCATCTATGTCAACATGGTTTATTGGATTTGATGCTTATTTTATGATTATTTATTATGATTTAACATATCACATTATATTAAATGGTTTATCATATGTTTGAATATGGATGTGATATTTTGATACCATTTATTTTTTAGTGTTTATGTATTAACATTTCATATGGTTATTTTAAATAATAATGCTTACGTTGGTTATGATTCACCATTTTTATATGAGGAATTAATTGGAATTACTAATAGATATGTGGGTCCAACTATATCCCATTGATGCATCAGTAGGTATCATGAGAAAAATAAAATATGGTTTTGTCCAAATACTTAACCATTTATTTTCAAATGTGTTGGTTGAGGCCTTGATAGGATGTTTCAGATGTATGCTATTACAAATTCAGTCATTATGAGATTAGTTATTGATATTCTATGTGATTATTTGAGTAGTATAATATTCATGGTTATGCTTTTTAGATCATTTCAATATTTTATATCGAATTATTTATTCATGGTATATCATGCGTAATATTATGTCTAGAGGGCTCATATTTTAGATATACACCTTCCCTTAGGGTTTATGATTATTTATTCATAATAGCTTCTATTGTACGCTTACCCTTGCGGAGCATTTGAGCTCACAAATTTCATATGTTTTATTTTTTCCTAGGATTCCAAGATATATATTATGAATGATATATGGTTTTAATTGAGGATAAATATGGTGTTATTAATGGTTTCTCTAAGTTTTAATTTATATTTGAAATTGCAATATAAGGTTCATTTATGTATTAAATTCTCCAAGACTGCTAAACTGATCAGTACCTTAGGAGTTGACAGATATATCTATGATAATGTAATTGAGTTAGGTATTCTCTTTAGTCTACTCAGGTCAGGGTCATTACATTTTGTCTCTTGACTATTATCCTTTTCTTTAATTTATTATATTGTTTTTATTACATAATCAACTTATTTTTTAAATTTTATTTTAATTTTTATTTTGGATTCCATTTTTTCTTTCTACTTATATAATTTATTATAGTATCTTTTATTTCCTTTAAATTCAATTATTAAAGATTGTTTATTTACTCCTACTTCTGATTCTTATTCAATATATTTATTCTCTATTCAAGATTAACTTTTGATTCTATTTCATCTTTTTTCTCTAGAATTTTTCTACATAATATATTCACCTTTACTTTATTCATGTACCTTTATTTCCTTCCTATTGAATATGTTTTTGGTTGTTATTTTCATATACAACCAGTATATTTTTTTCTTTTACTTTCGATATGCTTTTGATATTCTCCTTCAATGTTGTGGATTTTAGATTCCATATCACCTTATATTATATCCATTTATCTTCTGTTTTTAATTACTTGAATCTAATAATTATTTTTCAATTATTTCAACCACATTGCATGTCAACTTTATGATTCATCTAATTCTATGTGGTACAATTTATAATATTGAAATGTGTTCAATTGATAAATGTCAAATGAATGTATGAGTGACATGATATCTATTTCTACATATCATAAATTTAATAGAGGTAATTTTCCTTTTATTATAGGATAAAAAGTGACAATTTTCCTATGAGATCATAAAAATCAACGGTTGTTTGTTTTGTTTTAAACCTTAAAAACATTTTAAACCTCAATCAATTATGAGAAAACTATTGACCTTTTTTAGAACACTCAAAATCAAATTGACATGTGTTTTATTCATATATGCCAAAAAACTAGTGATGGTTTTTGTTTTTATATTTAATTACAATACAAAGAAATTTTGACTGTATTGAATATTTTCGATACTTTTTTACATAAAACATCATTTTTTATAGTTCTTATAACACAATATGTTTTAATGATATGCTTTATATTATTAAATCAGAAAAATTAAATTATGGTTTTTCCATTGATTCCATGATAATTCGAGGTCATTTTCTTAGTCATGACAATATTTTTAAGTACTTACATGTCAGAAATTATTTGATAATCAGTGTCATTATTTCTTGATAATCTAATGTATTTTACTAGGTTTTTATGTTTTTTCAGAAATTATAGATATTTAAATCCATAAAAAACAAAATTTTAAACATTCTAAAAAAACCACATGTAGGATTTATGTGTGGTCTCTTCCAACTTGGGTAAAATTGAATGAAGGTAATTATACTTTATTGTCATGAAAAACTGGGGACCTTTTCCATGTTTTGAAAGTTTTAACAGAGATTTTAAAAACTATTAAATATAATAAATTTCATTTTTGGGCAATTATTCATCAAAACCTCATGTCATATTGATGTTCCATTTATCATGAAATGTCATAAACTAATCATAAATTGTTTTATTGTGATTTTAAAAAAAATCACGGTTGTTTCTTGGTTTTGAAAATTTTACCAATATTTTTGAAATAGATAAAAAACAATCTATTGGTTATTTTAGTAAAATTTCATGTTGTATTTATGTGCACTCTATTTTTTTATGTTGAAAATTAGAAGAAAAAAATTAGGTTCTTGAGATTTACCAAAAATCATAACAATTTTTATCGATTTTTACCCGTTTCCAGATATTTTTAATTTATTTTAAAAGTAAAAAATAGTTTTTAAATCATTCGAACCACACTGCATGCACCACACATTGGATTGACATGGGGAATATTTAGACATATCAATTATTAACCAATAATCATTGTATTATAAATCGATAACAATGAAGTGTAGTGTGAAGGGTACTAATATTTTAACACACATTTTTAAACATTCAAATCAATAATTTTTTTATAGAAAATTTGTTATTGAACTGATGTACAATCTATTACTATATGAAAGGAATTAAATGCAGTTCATCATCCTATAAATTCATGAAAATCTTATTCAATTTTCAATTTTTGAATCTTTTGGCTCATGATTTTCATGACTATTAAATCTAAAAATACTTTTTTCATTTATTCTGACCATGCCACATGATTTATTGATGTCTGATATATATCAAAAATTAATTAATTATGTATTTGGATTCCAAGAAAATTAAAGGTCATTTTGTTGGTTTTTACTGTTTGATGAATTTTTTAATGACTTTAAAATCATACAAATCTGTTTTTTTCATTCCAAACATAACACATGTCGGAATTGCATGTTGTTTATTCATGCATGAAAAAAATTAATCAAATATATTTTTCTTATGATTTCATGACAATCCAATGAAACTTTTATTGTTATAATTAATAAAAAAATGTTTTTTAATTTGAAATCAATAAAATTACACTTCTATTCATTACCTGAAAACAATGATTCAAATTTATTAGCAGTTTATTCAAAAATTCCAAAAATTAAATTGTGAGTCCGACTAATTTTTGATATCTTTATATATATCTAAAATTAAACAAAGGCCTTTTTATTATGATTTTATAAAAATATAAGTTTTTTAGTGAGGATTTATTTGATTGACACACCTTTTTAATGATTATTAAATCTAATAAAATGTTGTTCTTGGTCATTCAAAATACACTACATTTCAGTGCGGTCTATTCGCACATGTCACAAAATAATTAGTTACCATTGTCTTATAATTTTCACAATCATACAAGGTCATGTATAGAATTGTCACTTTTTACACCATTTCTTATCTTTTAAATCAATAAGACACATTTGTTCATTTATAGGAAACTGAAAATTACATTGATTGCAAGTCTATATTATACATAAAAAATAATATTATTATAATTTTCTTATGATTTCATAGAAATTCAAGTATCTTTTATTTTTTCTAACCATATTACCAATTTTAAATCATTATTTACTATAAAACGTTTTCATCAATAATTATGACAATACTGTACATCAAAATCACATGTGTTCTATTCATATTTTCCATGATTTAAATTTTGTTAATTTTTTAGTGATTTCATGACAATTCATGGTTGTTTACAAGGTTTTGATCCTTTTATGCATGTTTATACATACTTTATAGTTTTAAAAGAAAGTTTTTGTTATTTATAACTCACTGAAGATTGTATTGATGAAATTTATATTTATAGCAGAATTCTCATAAACAAGCAAGAAGCATGTTCCTAGAAAATTTTATTAATAAAAATTAAAATGCAATGACAGTGAAAAAACAATGGGTTTAACAAAAACACATGTACACATCACCACACACATCCGCATCCACCATCCCAAAATAGAAAGTTGGTGTGATAAAGGACCAAAAATGAACTAACCTTTGCAATGGCACCTTTAGAGAGATAATCAGCAACCCGATTTTCATCCCGATAAACATGAGTGACAACTATACAGAACTGCTCGACAAGCTTGAGACAGTCATCACAGTCTGAACGCATTCTCCATGGGACATTCCTTAATCAGTTTTGATGAATTTAAACTGCCACAGTAGAGTCAGATTCCACCCATAAGATTTTCTAGCAATGATAAGAAGCATATCGGACAGCCTTAACCATTTCCCATAACACAGCCTCAATTTCCAAACCATTTCTTCAAAAATGATAGAAATAGCCTATAACGAAGCCCCTATAATTGCGAAAGATTCCACCACAGGCCGAAGGTCACAGTTCACCTTAGGCAACTCTATCAAGGTTGATTTTCAGATACTAAGTAATCAAAGGTATGCTCCAAATATACTTCATCACAAGGGGCTGTTTACTTCTACCAAAAATAGCCAGGGTCCGCAAGACCACTAAATCTAAAACATCATTCCCCATAACACAAATTATAGTTCGAGGAGCCACCATAACACAAATATGAAGATCATGGATACCAATAGAAGTTGGTGTAATTCTATTCTAACAAACAAGTGCATTCCCAGTCCTCCAAATTAAACAAACCAGTGTTGAAATAGTAGAGAGAAACAATGTTTTAACCTGAGTACTGCAGTCAAACTGATAAAAATATTCCAGAAGCTGTCCAAAACATTCCTAATTTGAGAGAAATCCAAAAAATCCCTACAAGTAACTCCATATACAAGATGAAGATTTATAAAATATGAAAAAATGATCAATAGTTTCATCTACATCAAGACAAAAAAAATCAAATAGGTTCATGAGATAAACCAGCCTTCTGTAATATCCTTGGCAAAGGAAGGCTACCATTCAAAATCATCCACATGAGAAAATATCGAGCAGGTGGAATAAAGTACATTTGAAACATCAGCAACCAAGAAGGGACCAGCACAGGGGTAGCATACATTGATCTATATTTCTCCTTAGTTCTAAAGGAACCACGAACTTTAGGTAGCAAAATTATAATATCTATAACAAAGTATTGATAACAATATAATTCCATCTTAAATGAACTAGGAAAAAGCTCCTGAGCATTACATTATTATGAAATTTAGTGCTATAGATATTCATTAACGGAGGATGAATTTCAATAACATCAACACTAGGAAAATATAACCAAACAGTCTGCCAACAATTCAAGGATGAATTTATACAAACCTCCCATTTTGAGGATTGGTAAAGGTTAAGGTAAGAATTCTTGATGGAAGACCAAATCTAAGAGGGGGCATAAAAGAATACCCATTCAAAATATTGGTCCCAATTATATTGCACAAAAATTCCAATGAAAACTCATATGATGTCAAAAGGGACCAGGTAAACGTTTTAATGAGAGAATCATTAAAAAGCTTCAGATCCTTGAGCCCCATACCTCCCATGTCAACAGACTTAATACAATCACTCTAAGAAACTATAACAAGAATTATTTCATTAATAGATCTAGTCCAAATAAAACTATGAATCAGTCTCTGTAACTCCTTGAGAAGAATTCTAGGCTATATATATAAAGAAAAAACATATACACACATGGATGAAATCACATAATTAACCAGACATACATGCCATGCCTGAGACATAGATTTCACTTTGTAGGTAACCATTTGATTGAGAATTCAGAGATAAATATTTTCCATGTAGAATTTTTAACAACTCCTTAAAAAAGGGGAACCCCAAGATAATTAAAAGGTAGAGATCATATCATAACCCAAAGACTTTGTGCATTTTTTTTTCTTAGAAATGATAACCCCTTTGACAGAAAACATAGAGGGTTTCCCCCAATGGATAACTTGACTAGAAACCTCCTCATAATGCTCAAAGGTTGCCTTAGTATATCGAATAGTGATGCTATCATCCTTTTCAAACAACAGAATATCATCGACATATAAAAGATGCGAATGAGAAATATGACCACTTCCAAACGTCATTTGTTGAAACAAACCAGCGTGCACGAGATCCAAAATACAAATTCTCAAATAATCCTCTACAATAGAAAATAGAAGTACATAAAAGGATAACCTTGTCTCACTCCTTGCAAACACTCAAAAAATCCACTAGGAGAGCCATTAACAATGACAAAAATAATAGAGCTCTTAAGAATGCAGCTAATCTAACTAATGTTACCATTAGAAAAACAATTCATTTTTTACAATGAAAAAATGAAACTCTACTTCATTGTATCAAAATACATAGAAATATAAAAATTAAGTGCCATATTACCAGTCACTTTCTTCCTCAAAATATTGACACATTTAGAATCCTTTTACAAGAAATTTTGAATGTTCCATCCAGGAACAAACCCAAATTGATTTGTGAAGATAAAATCTTTTGCAATGATTCCAAATCTGTTTTCAAAAATTGTACAAATATCCATTGGAAGAGTTTTCCCTATTGCAATATGCCTGAAATCCTGAATATTAAGAGCATTCTCCTTCATTGGAATCAAAGAAATAAATCTAGCATTTGAACCAAATGGAAAGTCAGCAAGATAGAAGAGATATCTAATAGCATTAACAAAACCAGTATGAAAAATATCCCAATAAGACATGAAAAATTTATTGGAGAAACCATTCGGATCTGCCACACTATCAGCATTCATAGAAAAAACATCTTTTCAGACTACATCCTCAGTGGGGACATTAGTGATCATATCATTCTGAGAGGCATGAACCATAGAAGATATAATCCTGAACATTTTATGAGTATTTTCATTCCTTAAATCCTGAGAGAGATTTTCAAAATAATTAAAATCTTCCCAAGAAATATCATTTTCAGAGCTGAAAAGAACTCCATAAACCATGTGGTTATTCATGACACTTTTCACCTTCTTTAACCTATTCAAGAAATAAAAAATTCTTGTATTTATATCATTTTCTATCAACCACCTGACATTATTTTAATTCTATGAATGTTTTTCCATTAAGGCCAACAGTTCATTATATTTTGAAAGAGATACCAGATCATCCCTAGATATCACATCTTGACCCTCATTGAGTCTTTGACACTACAAGAGACTATTTTTTATACTTTGAATATCCTAATCAAGGCCTGAGAGCAACTTTTTTACTCTATACATTAAGATTTTCCTTCACAACCTTATGTTTCATAACCATAATGTAAAAAATACGTCTAATGAAAGTTGTATCCCATGTTTCAATAACAATATTTATGCAATCGGGGATAGTTCAACAGTCATTATTAAACATAAAAAGAAAATGAGATGATCTTAACCTGGTGAGACACAAATCCATTAAGAGAGGATTCTAATTTGAATGAACTCCAGGAAGATTGATATGAGACATGGACAAATCTTGACTTACCTCATCCATATGAAAAATCACCTATCAATTTTTCCAGCTTGATGCCCATTTAAAGTGTATCTTATCCATGTAAAATCAGATCCCATGATTGGAGCCTTAATAAAGATACAAACATTGATGCAGGAAAACAATTCATTAGAATCAATCCTATTGAAATTGTTCCATGTATTGTCCTCAGGTCGAAGCACCGAATTGAAATCGCCAATAATAACCCAGATCTATCTCATATAAAAAGCTATACTCTCCCGGGTTGACCACCAAGAACATCCTCCAGTAAACTTATTCAAGGAAAAAACAAAGTTAAAAGACATAACATGTCCATTAATCCTAGTAGATAAAGTGATCGGTTGTTGATCATGAAAATAAGAAATCAAAGAGATGCTATCATGTTTCAAAACCCAAAATGACTTGGAAATGTTATGATAGGAATTATGGGAAACTAGAGAGTACCCAAGGGTTGCCCATTTAAGGTATTTCCATTTATAGAAGGAAATTAGAGGCTCAGCAATACCAATGAGTCTAGGTTTGTTGTCAATAATAAAATGCCCAAGGGCTATGATTGTGGGAGAATTTACAAGCCCCTTCCAGTTCCAAAAGAAAATATTCATGGGAGAGAAAGATTTGGACCTACTGTTAGGCCCATCATCGAAGTGAAGTTGCACTTGTGTGATATGATTCTCACTTTTCTTCTTCATTCCCTTATCTGCAATAGGTGAGGTAGGAGATGAAACAGCCACTAGACATTCGAAACACTAAGGTTTCTCTTTAAAGGAAGATTCAACCTTGTCATCACACCAATAGAAACCACTCAATGAAGTGAACCTATTTAGAGACTGAAAAAGTTCTTGACTGACCTATATAGAAGGATTTCATTCAGCCTTAGAAAGTGGAACTTGAGAAAAAGATACCTCTATAGGTTACAGAAGCTCACCGGTCCTTATCCCATCAACAGAATGGGTAGTCGGGTTATTTACAGAGTCCAAACCAGCATGATTTATCAGTGCCGGCTGATATAGATCTTGAACAAGAGGTTTAGAGGATCTGGCAGCCTCATTCATCTTGGATGACTACAGAACATTCTTAGACAACTCAGTATCCACATAGAAATATGATCCTGTAGAAGAATAAAAAAATCATGCACTGAAACCTGATTAATATGATCAGTGAAGTGATCAATTGACTCAGTAAATACCTGCATAGGGTCCTTAATATCATACTCAGAAGAGGGAGCAGAAATGTCATCAGGTGCCTGTACTGAGGCCTGGACAACATGCTCATGGGGTCTCTACAATATATCCTAAACTGGGACTTGAATAACTGGCGCAAAAGTTTGAGAAATAAATTCATCTAGTACCTATACAGGAACCTAGACAATAGTCTTTAGAGTTCCCTACATTGAAGCTTGAGTAATACGTTCCGACATTATAGCAGAAGGCTGTATAAGAGACTATACCGTGTCCTGAAAAGCAGGCTCAGTAGTGGGATCAACAAGAACTTGTTCTGATTCCTAAATAATAGTTTCATTATTAACTTTTATCGTCTCAACAGAAGTTCCAGGTTCCTTTACCTTATTATTCCTATAGAAGGCATCAGTGTGACCTTTAGTTTTACATAATCCACAGATTTTATTCATGTTACATTCAAAATCCATTTGACCAAAAAAGTGGAAATTCAAATAGAACATTCGTCTTCCGCTCATACTCTATATCTAGATTACACTAATCATCTCTATTATTTAATAAAACCTCCTCAATTGGTGTTAATGCAATATCTACCTCCCCTGTAACCCACGCAAAGTGATCAAATCTAGGATTTTCAGTCTTCATATCCATTCAAATGTAATTTCCAACAGATTTTTCAATGTCTTGTAGAATTTTAGGATAAAAATAAAGACAATTTAGATTATGAATGTGAATCCATACCTGGGCATGAGTATTTTTGAAATTACTAGTATCAAAGTTCCTATCCCGCTCCTAAATTCGAAGAAATCCATGCTTCAATGAAAGATATATGAAGGTCAATGCTCTACGTTTGGACTCCTTAGATGAAAATAGAACATGAAAACACCCACAACCCATAGAAAGCATCCTCTTGTTGTCAAACCCCCATATCTATGAAATTCGTTGAGAAAGATCATTGAATTTCCTGTGTTTTTCTCCTTACGGAAGAAGAACATTGGCAATGATTGAGAATCAACAAAGGCTGACTTATTCTTCTACAGCAACCTAATCATCCGCGACATGGGCAATGCACCCCTTCCTGATGATCCGACCAAGTGGAGGACAATAAAGCTCCAGAAAATTACCAGATGATTTAAGGTTATCTGCAAAATTCTTCTCCAAAACCGAAGCCTTAGAGGCTAGCACCACCAAAGTCTGTTTTTTAATAAAAACATTGAACATCTCTTTTTGACTAACACAATCAAACATCCCAAATGATGGATTATATTTATTTAGAGGATAAATATCCTCCTTCATGAGTGGATCAGGAACATCTACTTATACATGTAAAAAAATTATTCAAAATTTTTTTCTATGATTTCATCGTAATTCGATGTCGTTTTCTATGTTTCTGAACATTTGTTGAATATTTTTTTCATTTAAATACTGAAAAAAAAAATTTGGTCATTCTCATTAAACTACATATCTAATTAAAAGGTGGCATATTCCTATTTGTAAATCATCAAATAGATTCCATTTCCATGTGATTTCTTAAAATTATGAGGTCGTAAATGAGGTATGGATCCTTAAAATATGCCTTTAAATAATTTTTAATAATTAAAACTGAACAGTCAATTATTCTTATCTCACCTCTTATCATATTGGGAATTTTTCTATTCTAACATGAGAAAAATATATACAAAAATCAGTATTCTATGATTTTAGGATAATTTGAGATTTTTTTTCTAGTTTTTCACCTTTTGATGCACATTTTTTTGGATTTTAGATCTATAAACCACATTTAAGATAATCTCAGGAAAACCACATGTAAGATTTTTGTGAATTTTATTTAGAAATTACAAAAATAAAATATGGCTAGTTATCATATGATATCATGTTTGACTAAGGTTTTTTTATTATTTGACACAATGAAACATAATATTAATGACTTAAATATAACACAAATAAGTTTTTGGTTTTTCTTACCATATTACACATAGAAATGATGTGTGGTCTATTCATACATTTTTCAAATTTTACAGTAATCATTATCCAATGATTTCATGATAACATGAGGTTGTGTACAATGTTTTTTTCATTTGACGTGTGTTTTTTTACTTGATATAAATAGAGGTCATCACACATCCAACTAACGGGTTTCATAGAATTTTTTTGTATATATTGTTTTTTATTGAGATGATTGAATTCATAGAATTATTATGCTATGTTTTTATTTTAATATTTATTAAATCATCATTATGTTTTCTCATTTATTGATTTTTTATTAATTAAATTTGAAAATTATTATTATTATTATTATTATTATTCAAGTTTATTTTGTTTATATAGATGAGATCATTCACAACCTTTATCAGTATCCTCCATTGTCAGTCACCAATGCTGAAAAATATATATATATATATATTAATTAATGAAACTGCCATATATATTCACCAAATGTTTTTTTCAAACAACCATCAAATGTGACCCCTTTGTTGTCCCTAGTTTGTTTTGGCAACAACTTTTTTCAGCTCTTCAATATGAAATATATAGTAGTAAAAATTATTATACTCAAATCTAATTTATAAAATTTGATGACCAAAACCTAAAATTTATGATTAAAAGATTATATATACTGATTATTATTTTGATATATCTTTAATGATATTATGATTGTGAAATTTGTATTATCAATTTTGGAGTTGAATTGATGTTTGATTGGTTTCTATATATCTCAAATTATAGGAGAGTCGTTTTATTATGATTTAATGATAATATGAGTTTGTTAGATAGGTTTAGCCACGTTAATTGACATTTTTTATGAATATTAAACCTAATAAAAATAAATATGTCTCTCCAACCCTATGACATTTATGTGTGAACTATACATACTTGTCACCAATTAATCAATGATCCTTATCCTATGATTTCGTGAAAATATTATTTCCTTTTAATGGTTTTATTATTTAACATTTTTTGAATTCAAAATAAATAAAAACAATATTTTGGTCATTATGAGAAAACTGTGAGTTGTATACAAGATATCTCACAATCTAAAATTAAACTATAGTAATTTCTTGATTATTTCCTAACAATCCAATTTTTATTGGTAGTTTTGATCATATAACCTATTTTTAATCAGTTTTTTGTCAGAAAATTACTAATTCGATCAATCTCTGCACACAATAAATCTGAATATTGTGGAGTAAATTCCTAGATGTCCCAAATTACATGGTGGTAATTTCTACTATTTTTTTGATAATGTAAGGTCATTTAATGGGTTTTAAACCTTTTACAAAAGTTTTTTAAAACCATTTAAAATAATCTAAAACTCAATTTTCATTATTTTGACCTTACCACATGTTTTATGGATGATATGTTTTTTATTATATGATTATATGAGGCCATTTTTTAGGATTTGACCCTATAACACACATTTTTTGTCTTCTAAATCTATAAAACACAAATTTTTTAGGCTGAGAAAACTGAGTTTTGATTTTATGTTTACATTATTAAAAGGTATAAAAAATTAGAATAAGGTCATTACCATGATATTTCATCCTAATTTGAGGCCATTTTATAACTTTTGAAGCTTTGATGAATGATTTTGAAAGACATAAATATGCTATAATTTTTTATTTGGTCATTTCCACATGAAGACATATCAAATTGACATGTGACCAGTTAATAAATGTTAAAAATTAGTCCATGATATTTTTCCTATGATTTCCTGAAAATTTGATCTCATCATCAAGGTTTTATGATTTGATGTTAAATAAATAAAAACACACGTTTTTTCATTGTGGGAAAAATACACACTAAAATTATTCAATATTTAAACTTATATATCACCAATTAAAAGGGGCCTGTTTTCTTATGATTTCACAACAATCCAAGGCCATTTACTAAATCATACTCATTTGACACAAGTTTTTTTAAATATTAATTCTAATAAATAATATTATTAAATTATTTCACCCACCCCGTATTATGGATTAATATCTGATCTATTAATATATGTCCCAAAATATTTAATGAATATTTTCCTTTGATTTCATAGTTTTGAAAGATTATTTTTTTTAGTTTTGAGACCTTGAAACACATGTTTTGACATTTAAATCAATTAAAAATCGCTTTTTTCATTTCGAGAAATTTGTATATAGGATTGACATGCAGTCTCCTCATATATATCACAAAATAAAAACTGGTTGTTTTTCTGCAATTTCATGAAAATTTATATTGGTTAGTTACATTTTGATCGTATAGACTATTTTTAATAACTATTACTATAAAAATAATTTTTTGATTATTCTAATGAGATAATACATCGGAATGAAGTGTAGTCTACTACAACTTGTCACAAGTTAAATGGTGATTGTTTTTAAATTATTTCATGACAATAAAATGTCATTTTCATGGTCATGAATCTTTAAAGCATGTTTTTTAAATATGTATAAATTAGTAAAATTTAAATTTTTATTATTTTGAGCTATTATCATTTCAGATTTGTGGACCATCAGTTCCCATATGTGAAAATGTATTCAATAATCATTGTTAAATGATTTTATGACAATACAATATCGTTTTCTAGGTTTTGAGACTTGTAATTTTTCATCTATTTCTATGTCCTCATTATGAATTTTACATTTAGATATATTATAATGAAATTTTCCTTATATTAATATTAGCATGATTATGAATTATGTTTCTTCTTTTGGGATCAAAATTTTTATTCACTTCTTCCCATACCACTTCTTCACAAAAATTGAATTTCATTTATTTTATGATGCCATATTCTAGATTTTCCATCTACATTATATTTTATTGAAACATAAAGCTTCATTCCTTATTTAAATTCAACAATTAATTTTGTATTATTATATTTTTTCCTTTGGATTTTGGTTTTTTTAATATCAATTTTTTATTTTCCCTTTATTTCTATTTCTCATGAATCATTTTCATCTCTTCAGACTCTTCTCATAGTTTTATCTTTTTATTAAAGTTATTTTTTTATTTCTATTTACTTTTTTTTCTTCTTAAAAAATTTATTTTATTTATGATTTTTAATTTTACTTTTGAGTATTATTGATTTTTAATTTACTCTGACGTTTCATTTTTATTATGTCTTCTATATTTTCTCTTTAAGATTAAATTTAACTATGATTCTCCATTTCAGGACTAGATTTATTCCACCCCATGTATTCATCATTTTTTTATACATGTAATTATATTTATTCATTTTTCTTAAACCATTTTTATAATTTTATTTCCAACAAATAAAAATTTTATTTTACTTTTGATACTCCCTTTACAAATTTTTGAATTTGGATACTATTTTACATTTTATTTTAACTTTTGGAACTAAAATCAATATTTGTTTTAACTAATACCTTCTCCCCCTTCATTTAGATTATGGTTTTTGATTTAAGAATTAATTATAATTCTCCTTTTACATTTAAATCAAATTATTATTCAACTATTGTATATTTTTCAATGTCAAATTCATCATTTTTTGTTTGAGAATGTATTATGAATTATATCATTATTTCTATAATATATTTTTTTGTTTTTATTATAACATCTATTTTTTTACATTTTTTCCATTTTATTCTATTTTAAATATATCTAAAATATTTAATCACCTCATTTATATTTATAGGATTTGGATTATAATTCATATTCTCCCTCAAATTTTCACATTCCTTCACATTCAATAAATAATTTCATACTTCACATTTTATCATCCTCTCTAGTAGGTAATTTAAATTTAGATTTATGATATATATGTAGATACCCAAAGCTTGACATACATGGACATTACATTACTTTAGCGGAATACAAAAACAGACACACAAGGACCGTAATAGTTTAGTGTCTTTGGAAAAATGGAACGTAATCTTCTAATCATGGTGAAAGATCATCAACATCTCCCATAAATATCTTTCCCTTTTTTTCATACCTAAAACCATTATTTATATCCTAGGGAAAAGAAAACATAAAAAGGGTGAGCTCAAATGCTCAGTAAAGGTAAGCATGGATAAAATAAAACATACCATATACATTTGAACTTAAAAACATGAACATAATGTTTAAACATCAAAAGCTTGAGAAATGACATAAAACATGGAAGTACGTAAGGCATAGATCATAAAGAAACAATAAGAATGAAAAAATATCATGGGAATAAAACATGTAATTTTGGCATCCATTAAGCACATGTAATGATTTCCATAGTAGCCAAGGCATTTCTGCTAAGACCATCTTAGTGGACAAAGTCCCATTGTGAATCGAGTTCACTCTTCATTTCAGTCCTGTAACACTGAACCAGATTAAATTACCATTACAGCCATGTCTATCTCATGAGATATAAAATCTTTACCCAATGAATTGGAGGTATATATAGGTCCCACCCATCTCATAGTGAAATCATTCTTACTTGTGCCACAAAATAAACTTAAAACGTTCATCATAACCCAAAAAATAAAATGGGTTTCATAAACATGAACCCATCATCACATAATCCATATAAAACAAATGAATATTTCATCATAATAAAATTTAAACCATGTAAATCATAGAGACATTATACTTGAAACATACACATATGAAATAATGTCATCTTCGATAGAAAATGGTTTTGAGAAAACACTTGAAATTAATTCTTGAGGAAAATATCCTTTCTTCTTCAAAATCAATTTTTTTTCACCAAACATCATGCAATTTTAAAAGAAAAGGATTTTGTTGAAAATATTCATGAAATATTTTGGAGTAATCTTCATGAAAATAAGGCTTTATAAAACCGTAAAAATCTATTCGTGCCTTATATGTTAAAAAAACATTATTCTCGTACTTTTTCCGGAAAAGTGAAAGAGTACCTCGTAATGTAAAAAAAAGAAAGATTCCTTACATACCATGTAGTAAAAGTAAAAAATGGGTAAAAATGAATTTAAACATACATGAAAACACTTTTATAAAACATGGACATGGATGATATAAATAACCCCCGTAAATACTTATGAATAAGAAATCTCGGATAAAAATGAGATTTGAAAAATTATCCCTTACCTTATGTCTGATATGCTTCGTACATTTCTGAACCTCTTGTATAATGATTTAAATAATTTTATTGACTTATTACAGAATCATATTAATTTTTATGATATCATATATGGTTCACTTATGACTTTATATTACCCGTTCTTTTGTAAATTCCATGTTAAAGAGCGTTTTGGGTAAAATCGTTTCATTTGTCGGCTGTGTTTTGACTTGTAATTATTCATATGATTTCTTAGATCACGATTAAATAATTACAGAATATAAAACATGATTTATATATAATATATATTCAGAATATACATATATATAATAGATCGATAAATGGAAAGAAATACACCGTTCATGGAGACGGTAGGTCGTACGTACGCATGAACGCTATTTTCGTTTACTTATTGAGTTGAATGGAATTAATTAGATGAAATACATATATACAACAATCCAGTAGCATTATAATGTCATATATTTCATTATTATTGCTTATATATACTTTATAATCATTCTTAAATGGTTAACATGGAGAATGAATCTCATCGCGTCGTGGAGACGGTAGTCCGTACGTACGCACGAGCGATGATATTGTTTCCATAATTATTGAATTGAATTGGAGTGGATGATACTATATATAAGAATCAGTATGATGTTATAATAACTATTTATTGTTATTATTTACAGCATTATACCCATCCATGTAAGGTGTTGGTGGAAAAATAGATTACACCACGGCGTGGAGACGGTATTCCGTACGTACGCACGCGCGGTGATTTTGTTTTCCATAGGATTGATAGAAGGTGAAATGGGGTTGTTTTATATTCATAATAAAAAATCAGTATATTAGTGATACTGATGTTATTACTTTATAATGAAACAACTAAAGAAGAAGAAGATGACGAAGAAAGAAGCTTGAAAGAATCGGGAGAAGAAATTACCTCTTCTTCGATACGCCTCTGTGAAACCTCCTCTTAGGGCACTAAGATTGGTCTTTAAAGTAGACCAGAACCTCAGGGATATTTATAGGGAAGTGTAGAAGATAATTTGGCAGGGGTTGGCCGAGATTGAAGGATCAAATTGGTGTGAGGAGGATAGGGAGGAGGTGCCCTTTTATAAGGGAGGAGAGGGGCACCTTTGGAATTCTTAAAAAGATTAATTTATAATAAATCTATCCCCACTTAAAACCCTCCAAAAATTACTCATATTCAAATATTAGATGAGATAGGGTTGTAATCTCATCAACCAATTAAATTTAGACATGTTTGGATCTTATTTTAAACTTTATCATTTTGATTTATTCTTATTTAATCTATTTAAGTTTATTTGTGGTAATAAAATTCCAAATTTTAAATTATAACAAATAATTACTGATTTGTTGTGAATTTTCCATAATTGTTTAATTTATAACATTATAGACTATATAAATTTAAATTTATAATTTTTAAATATTTTTGTGATTTTTAAACAATTTTATAATATGTTATTTTTATAAAATAACAATAGTGTCAATTTTAACACTATTAATTTATTTCAATTTAAATAAAATATATACAGATTATATGTTCGAAATAAAAGCATTAATAGATTAATAAAAGGTCATATGTATCTATAAAATTATTTTATCACATTAAATAGTTCATATAATAAATATTTTATTATTTTTAAAACCATTTATTTTGTTTATCTATTAATAAAATAATTACTACAACATTTTTTGCATAATTATTTAATATACTGATTTGTTGCATAAAAATTAAAAATAAAATCCTATGATGAAGATAAATCTATTACCTTTCACAATAATACTTTTACTCGAATTTATCATCTTAAAATAACAGTATTTAAATTGTTATATTTATGAAATTATGAAGGTGACAACTTTGGAATCATTTAAAATAAAATAATATAAGTGTCATAATTGCTTGTATAATACTCAAAATGGTCACATATTCGACCATTGGATGATTATAGTTAAAATTTACACGACCAATAAGTTTTGGTCAGGTTTTTGTGGCTTTTATGGTCACTATTAGTTTAATAAAAACTATATTCTTGATTTTTCACTAGATAAATAATTTCTGCATCACTATTGTGTCATGATTAATGAGAATTAGTTAATCCCAAAAAATTATAAATAAATTCTCATTATGTAGATAATTTTGTTAGATTTATGTATACTATTAATGTTCAAATTTTCATGATGTTTATCACTAACTTAATATTATTATACTTATAGTATTTAAGAGAGTGACATGTTGTCACTTTCTTTGGTTTTAATAATAATTAAATTATTTTCATGGAAAAAAGTCCATTAAATTAATCTAATATGACCCTTAGGTGATATGGGTATACTTTTAGTCATCCAATAGTATTTTTCCATTGTTAGGGTAATTTTATAATCTTATATTTACCCTTAATTACCTGATTTACCTTTAACTGTAGTAAATAAAATTTACCGTGGTTACTATTCACAATGCCCAAAAATATAAAGTTGCTTATTAACATAATATGGACCCACTGATTCCAAGTATGGAATCCATTTTTCCAAATTCAATACACAAAAGTTGCAGAAATTAAATTAAAATTTATCCCGTTGTCGAAAAAAACGTGTTTTTCTTTAAAACATTGCAAAAGATTGAATTGATTTAACCTACGAATTCAAGGTAAAATCAATGCTAATGACATAAATTATATTAAATGGTAAAAATATATTCTATTTATACTTTAAAACCATTCAATATTATAATTTAACCACATAAGATATTACGATGAAAAAAGTTATTTTTAATTAAAATATAGCATGTTTTTACTATTCATTAAAATATGAAAGTCATCAGAATAAAAGGAAAAATTTATCCAAAGTAAATTATTTTTTCTTTATTCCAAATAATAATTTTATTTTTTCAAATGAAACTTATAAACATGACAAAAACTAGATTTAAAGTGGGTGCCCCATCAAAAGGCGGCAAAACTGCATTTTTTGGAAAATACTTATTTTACCCGAACAATTTATTTTGTTCTTATACCATGTTATAGAAAATGTGTAAGATGAATAATAATGTTAGAAAATTAAAAATTTATTTAATAATATTCATAACGGCTAGTTCATAATAATATTATAATAATATATTGTTGTTTAGTAAAACCTGGTATTGCGTACAACACACGCTATCAAGAAAGGTCGTGATTGCGTGTAATGCAAGTCAAGTCAGGGTTGTGTGTTGTGAATGAATCCTTCGTTGTTTCGTATAACATAATCCAACCATATTTCATTTATACATTGAAAAAAAATATATATATATATATATACTCAATTTTGCGTAGAATAACTATTATCAAAATTTTGTGTAACACGATCCAAGAATAGTGTTGCGTATACCGCAAGCTAATATGGTGTGGCGTATAGCACAAGGTAATCTTGGTGTAGCATAAAAAACAAGACATTATTGAAATTAAAATATTATTTTTCATAAAATCTCAGGGTGTTACATTCTACCCCCCTTAAATGAATTTCACCCTCGAAATTCGTCGGGGTTATAAATGGTTTACTACTAGAAATTTTGTTTGATAGAAACCCACATCGTAAAAAGGAATACCAAAACATGGCTTTAAAAACTAAAGTATGAAATGTAACGGTTACCCAAATTAACTCATCATTGGGTTTCCACGTAGGAGGACATAGGTGAAAATATTGATATGGAAGAAAAATCTAACCATCATGTTCTGATGGAGAGTGGTAGAGAACATGGCTATGAAAAAGCCAACAATCACAAAGATATTGATTTGTGATGATCTAAGGTACCATCTGATTCATCGGATATAAGGGAACTAGGACATCATTTTTGGTTTTCATGATCATTTCCCTAAAGTTCGTGAATTAAAAGAAATACTTGCATGATTTTGGTACAATCTTATTATTGTTCGTGAATTGAACAATTTCCACTTCATCCCTTAAAGACATGAAGTTTAATTTGTTATTCGTGATGTGTTAGCAGATCATGTGATAGAATTATGGGTCATTCCATCTCTTTCAAACAAAAGGTTAGCAAAAGTTATAAGTCCATCTTATGGTTAGATTAATCGTATATGGTTCCAAAAATGAACTTATACTTCATATATCATACCGCTTAATAAAATGAAACTAGTTTCTACTAACCAGGGACTTCTTGTAGGCCAGTGGTTGGTGATAATGTCCAGTCGCACTTCGGTTGTGGGTTCGATTCCCACGGCCTTGTCCGACGTGATGGTTTGTCGCCCGTCCTGCAGGTTATCCTTTTCATAAAACTACATTACTATATCACCCCATCAATAATATCGAAAAAAGTTTCTATCCTTAAACAATACTAACTTATGTCCAACATAATCCATTCCAATCTTTAGGCTTATCCATAATATTGCAGTCCATTGTCATATTATTGTAAAAACGATTACCAGAGATTTCATATAAGAAGCATGTTAATACCATCGTTGATCCCCATATATCATAAGATATGTCTTGTTGGTCACATTACAAACGTTCAAAGGCCTTAATCATGTATTCTCTTGAAATATGAATACCCATTGAACCTTAGTGAAAACATGAATGCAGTTAAAAGTTAACACTTTCCACGTACCGAAATCCTCAAAATTCTATATACTCAAACCATGATATCACTTAGTCCTTATATCAATCATGAGCTCATGAAGACAATCAAACATCTCATTATCTTCTTATTCTTTCATTATGCACATATCATCTACTTTACAAAAATATCTGAATAACATTCCATGGTAACTGGTACCATTCAACATATACTTTCAAATACTTTTAGTAAAAACAATAGTGTAACAATCCTTAGATGATTCTTTATTCCATAGTACCATTAACTATATAGCATAACTCTCGATAAAGATACAATCATTCCACTACCTTCTAAAACAACTAACTGAGCTTCAACACTTCTTTCAGCTCATTTATCATTTGTAGTCTCCTCATCATCATCCATATAAATACTACCCATATGACCATGCTGATTCTCTTCATGAGATTTTCCATTAGGTCATTGGTTTGCATAATGCCCATACATTCCAAATTTAAAACATCTAATCAGTGTTGATGTCATAGCAATACCATTATCCTTGTCCATGGTGTTAACTGAACCTTTTCCTTTGCACTTACTAGCTTTGTGTCCTTATTTTCCACACCCAAAGCATCTTCCAGTTCCTTTGAAACAGTCTCCATGATGTCACTTCCCACATGATTTACATGAGGGAAATTGATCTTTCTTTCCTCTATGATTATCATGAAACTCCATCTTTCTCTTATTATCTGAGTCGGGAAACTTACCAAAGTTGAGATTATTGATCATATTATGATATTGCTGATTAGGCATAATAACGATGTTAGGACTTCTAGATCCCGTTTCATTTGGTTTCTCATGAAGAAAATCATTCCATTTTCCGTCATATCCTCCATTATCATGAATCTTCCTGTTTCTAGGCATTTTCTAAAACCCAAAAAGAATAGTGTGAGAGGAAAAAATCATGCTAGGGAAAACAACATATTAAAGGGGGAGAACTTTCAATATCTAACATCTTATGTTAAATTCTATGATCATTACCATAGTTCTAGGACTATATCCAATACGTATTTTTATCCTTAGGTACATCCCTAGACATACCTTAGAAATATCTCTAGGGATCTCACTAATGATTTTGCATCCTAGTTTCCAAAGGTTGACTAAACCTTTCCTCTGATACCAACTGTAGAGACCCAAAGCTTGACGTACATGGACATTACATTACTTTAGCGGAATACAAAAACAGACACACAAGGACCGTAATAGTTTAGTGTCTTTGGAAACTTGGAATGTAATCTTCTAATCGTGGTGAAAGATCTTCAAAATCTCCCATAAAGATCTTTCCCTTTTTTTCTTACCTAAAACCATTATTTATATCCTGGGGAAAAGAAAACATAAAAAGGGTGAGCTCAAATCCTCAGTAAGGGTAAGCATGGATAAAATAAAACATTCCATACACATTTGAACTTAAAAACATGAACATAATGTTTAAACGTCAAAGCTTGAGAAATGACATAAAACATGGAAGTACGTAAGGAATAGATCATAAAGAAACATTAATAATGACAAAATATCATGGGAATAAAACATGTAATTGTGGCATCCATTAAGCACATGTAATTATTTCCATAGTAGCCAAGGCATTTCTGCCAAGACCATCTTAGTGGACAAAGTCCCATTGTGAATCGAGTTCACTCCTCGTTTCAGTCCTGTAACACTGAACCAGATTAACTTACCGTTCCAGCCATGTCTATCTCATGAGATATAAAATCTTTACCCAATGCATTGGAGGTAGATATAGGTCCCACCCATCTCATAGTGAAATCATTCTTACTTGTGCCACAAAATAAACTTAAAACATTCATCATAACCCAAAGAATAAAATGGGTTTCATAAACATCGTCCCATCATCACATAATCCATATAAAACAAATGAATATTTCATCATAAGAAAATTGAAACCATGTAAATCCTAGAGACATTATACTTGAAACATACATATATGAAATAATGTCATCTTAGATAGAAAATGGTTTTGACAAAACACTTGAAATGAATTCTTGAGAAAAATATCCTTTCTTCTTCAAAATCAATTTCTTTTCACAAAAAAACATGCAATTTTAAAAGAAAAGGATTTTGTTGAAAATAGTAATGAAATCTTTTGGAGTAATCTTCATGAAAATAAGGCTTTATAAAACCTTAAAAATCTGTTCGTGCCGTATATGTTAAAAAAACATTCTTCTCATACTTTTGCCGGAAAAGTCAAAAAGTACCTCGTAACGTAAACAAAAGAAATATTCCTTACATAACATGTAGTAAATGTCAAAAATGGGTAAAAATGACTTTAAACATACTTGAAAACACTTTTATAAAACATGGACATGGATGATATAAATAACGCCCGTAAATACTTACGAATAAGCAATCACGAATAAAAATGAGATTTGCAAAATTATCCCTTACCTTATGCCTGATATGCTTCATACGTATCCGAACCTCTTGTATAATGATTTAAATAATGTTATTGACTTATTATAGAATCATATTAATTGTTATGATATCATATATGGTTCACTTATGACTTTATATTACCCTTTCTTTTGTAAATTCCATGTTAAAGAGCGTTTTGGGTAAAATCGTTTCATTTGTCGTCCGTGTTTTGACTTGTAATTATTCATATGATTTCTTAGATCACGATTACATAATTACAGAATATAAAACATGATTTATATATAATATATATTCAGAATATTCGTATATATAATAGATCGATAAATGGAAAGAAATACACCGTTCATGGAGACGGTAGGCCATACGTACGCATCAATGCTGTTTTCGTTTCCTTATTGAGTTGAATGGAATTAAGTAGATGACATACATATATACATAAATCCAGTAGATTTATAATGTCATATATTTCATTATTATTTCTTATATATACTTTATAATCATTTTTAAAATGTTAACAAGGAGAATGAATGTCATCGCGTCGTGGAGACGGTAGTCCGTACGTACGCACAAACGATGATATCGTTTCCATAATTATTGAATTGAATTGGAGTGGATGATACAATATATCAGAATCATTATGATGTTATAATAACTATGTATAGTTATTCCTTACAGCATTATACCCATCCATGTAAGGTGTTGGTGGAAAAACAGATTACACCACGGCGTGGAGACGGTATTCTGTACGTACGCACGCGCGGTGATTTTGTTTTCCGTAGGATGGATAGAAGGTGAAATGGGGTTGTTTTATATTTATAATAAAAAATCAGTATATTAGTTATACATATGTTATTACTTTATAATGAAACAAATAAATAAGATGAAGTTTAAGAAGAAAGAATCTTGAAAGAATCGGGAGAAGAAATTACTTCTTCTTCGATACGCCTCTTTGAAACCTCCTCCTAGGGCACTAAGATTCGTCTTTAAAGTAGACCAAAACATCTAGGATGTTTCTAGGGAAGTGTAGAAGATAATTTCGCAGTGTTTGGCCGATCTTGAAGGCTCAAATTGGTGTGAGGAGGAGAGAGAGGAGGTGCCCTTTTATAAGGGAGGAGAGGGGCACCTTCGGAATTCTTAAAAATATTAATTTCAAATAAATCTAACCCCACTTAAAACCTCCAAAAATGACTCATATTCGAATATTAGATGAGATAGGGTTGTAATCTCATCAAACAATCAAATTTAGACATGTATGGATCTTATTTTAAACCTTATAATATTGATTTATCCTTATTTAATCTATTTTAGTTTATTTGTGGTAATAAAATTCCAAATTTTAAATTATAACAAATAATTACTTATTTGTTGTGAATTTTCCATAATTGTTTACTTTATATTATTATAGACCATATAAATTTAAATTTATAATTTTTAGAAAATTTTGTGATTTTTAAACAATTTTATAATATGTTATTTTTATAAAATAACAATAGTGTCAATTTTGACACTATTCATTTATTTGAATTTAAATAAACTATATACAGAAGATATGTTCAAAATAAAAGCTTTAATAGATTCATAAAAGGTCATATGTATCTATAAAATTAGTGTATCACATTAAATAGTTCATATAATATTTTTATTATTATTTTTAAAACCATTTATTTGGTTTATCTCTTAATAAAATAATTACTACAGCATTTTTGTATAATTATTTAATATACTGATTTGTTGCATAAAAATTTAAAATAAAATCCTATGATGAAGGTAAATCTATTACCTTTCACAATAATAATTTTACTAGAATTTATAATCTTAAAATCACAATATTTAAATTTTTATATTTATTAAATTATGAAGGTGACAACTTTGGCATCATTTAAAATAAAATAATATAAGTGTCATAATTGCTTGTATAAGACTCCAAATGGTCAAATATTCGACCATTGGATGATTATTGATTAAATTTACATTACTAATAAGTTTTGGTCAGGGTTTTGTGGCTTTTCTGGTCACTATTATTTTAATAAAAACAATATTCTTGATTTTTCACTAGATAAATAATTTCTGCATCACTATTGTGTCACAATTAATGATAATTATTTAATCCCAAAAAATTATAAATAAATTCTCATGATGTAGATAATTTTGTTAACTTTCTGTAGACTATTAATGTTAAAAGTTTCATAAAGTTTATCACTAACTGAAAATTATTATACTTATAGTATTTAAGAGAGTGACATGTTGTCACTTTCTTTGGTTTTAATAATAATTAAATTATTTTCATTGAAAAAAGTCAATTAAATGAATCTAATCTGACCTTTAGGTGATATGGGTCGACTTATAGTCATCCAATAGGATTTTTACAAATGTTAGGGTAATTTTATAATCTTATAATTACCCTTAATTACCCAATTTACCTTTAACTATAGTAAATAAAATTTACCGTATTTACTATTCACAATGCCCAAAAATCAGAAGTAGCTTATTAACATTATTTGGACCAACTGATTCCAAATATGCAATCCATTTTTCCAAATTCAATACACAAATGTTTCAGAAATTAAATTAAAATTAATCCCATTGTCAAAATAAAACGGGTTTTTCTTTAAAACATTGCAAAAGATTGAATTGATTTAACCTACGAATTCAAGGTAAAATCAATGCTAATGACATACATTATATTAAATGGTAAAAATATATTCTATTTATAATTTAAAACCATTCAATATTATAATTTAACCACATAAGATATTACAATGAATAAAGTTGTTTTTAATTAAAATATAGCGTGTTTTTACTATTCATTAAAATATGAAAGTCATCAGAATAAAATGAAAAATTTATCCAAAGTAAATTTTTATTTCATGATTCCAAAGAATAATTTTATTTTGTCAAATGGAACATATAAACCTGTAAAAAAATATATTTAATGTGGGTGCGCCATCAAAAGGCGGCAAAACTGCATTTTTTTAAAAATACTTATTTTACCCGAAAAATTTATTTTGTTCTTATACCATTTTCTAGAAAACGTGTAAGATGAATAATAATGTTATAAAATTCAAAATTTAGTTAATACTATTCTTAACTTCTAGTTCATAATAATATTATAATGATATATCATTGTTTAGTAAAACCTGGTATTGCGTACAACACAAGCTATCGAGGAAGACCGTGATTGCGTGTAATGCAAGCCAAGTCAGGGTTGCGTGTTGTGAAAGAATCCTTCATTGTTTCTTATAACAGAATCAAACCATATTTCATTTATACATTGAATATATATATATATACTCAATGTTGTGTAGAATAACTATTATCAAAATTGTGTGTAACACGATCAAGGAATAGTGTTGCGTATACTGCAAGCTAATACGGTGTTGCGTATAGCGCAAGGTAATATTGGTGTAGCATACAACACAGGACATTAATGAAATTAAAAGAATATGTTTCATAAAATCTCGGGGTGTTACAATATATGTTTTATTTTTCAATTCTACCTCAAAATTATCTAACTTTTCTTATTCTACCTTTAATTTTTAATATATATTTTTCCTTTCATTTTTTATTATGTTATAGATTAATATTTTTCTAATGTTTCATTGTCTACATCAATTTCCCCTTAAACTTAGAATTCTAATTTATAAATTTTCATACAACTTATACTCTTTCTCCTGGTCTATAATTTGAAAGTAAATTTACATCTAATTCTTCTTATTCACCTTTATATATATATATATTCTTTTTTTACAGTTATGTTCTTATTTAACCTTTTTCTAATGTTTTTTTCTTTAATTCGACTTCACATTCCCCTTCAACTTCATATTTCAAAATATTATTATTGTAGAGGGTCTTGTTCCTATTCATATTGTGGTAATTTAATTTTCATATAGTTCATTGTATCCTTCTTCCTATGTATATTCTTTCTATTATATCAAATATTATTTATTTATTGTATTTATTTATTTCTAACACTTATCATTTTCTTTATCTACTGAATTTTCAACTAACTCTATATCTATGTCTATTTCTATTTTAATACCTTTTTCTATTACTTTAAATTTTTTCCTTTATTTTTTTCTTCTTCATTTTCTTTTTATTAGAACAAATATTCTAATATAAAAATTATTACCATAATAGAAGAGTGGTTTTAGGTGGTTATAGATTTTGATTTAATCATGGTAAATTAAATTAACGAAATTATTTTTTTATTCTTAGTATTATAATGGAATTTTAATTTTTAAATAAAAATGAAAAATGAGATTTTACATTTGAAAAACATCAATTTAGTTTATCATAGTGAAAAACATTTGGAATAAAATTTTTAAATTTTTAGTCCGAGACTCTAAGTATAACATTACATATAACTGTGGTCCCCAAAATAATATAGTTATCAAAGGAGAATCATCTATGATATGATTACTAAACCACTTAATTTATATTTTTCATATTATTTTATTTTAATATTTGATATCATAATAAAAATTTGATGTTGTTTCTAATTTTATATCATTTTACATCATGTTAATTAAAATTAAATTGAATAATTTTGAAGGAGGATCTATTATGAAATATTTATATCCCCCCCTCCGCATCAATGACAAATATATATTATTTTTTATGTTGATGGGCGGGGGATAACCACCATCTCTGTTAATGGGATGTTTTTATTCATTATTCAACATGATATCTTTCAGATAATTTTTTTGATGAATAAAAATGTACATTATATTTTAGATAAATTAAAATAAATTGATTTATTAATTTAATATTCCCATAATATTGTGGTCAAAATCAGGGGTTGGAGATGCATTCATAGTGGAATCAAGTTCACGTTTTATGTCTAATTCAATTATAATAAATATTTAGAGAGTTTTTGTCATACTTAATCCTAATATGATTCACAAAAATGAAGAAACATATCGTGATCTATACTAGATGGTCCTCCAAGAAGAATTATGATGCTAAAAGGCCAGAGGAATCCTGGGTAGAGGGGAGAAATTCTTTGATCCTAACTACGAAATGTGAAATTATGTATGTGTATAATTCTATATCTAATTTGGAATTTTATATTTTTTATATCTGGTTTTATTCTCCATATTTTGTTCAATTTGGAATTCATAGGTTGTAGAATGGATAATAAATGTACATCCATAACATGACAATTCTATGGTGAAACATTGGATATTTAGTCCCCCATAAAGAATCATTCTTCAAATACATCCTCTGGTAAAGATGGTTCTAGCAGTTTGAAGTTAGTATACCCAATTGTAGTAGATAATATAGAAATTAATTTTTTTGGAATAATTTTAACTCAATGTAAATTTGTTTTGATAACAATGGTGGAATTTATTCATCTATAAATATGAATCCTCCACTTTTTTAACTTATTCCTATTACATTGAACAACTCCAGGAAAATGGGGGTTAAAATAGGGGAAATGATGTATAATTGGTGAAAAATATTTAAAAAGGATATTTGAGTCATTTTGGTCTGTGAAAACAAAAAAACCACCCATTTGACACCCAAATTACTTGGTATTAATAAAAGAACATTTTGGCCTTCACATTTTTATTAAATAGGGTTAAAACAGAAAAAACATGTTTGTATTTTATAGGAAAATTTATAACATATATAAATATGAATTTTGTCAATATGATGTGTGGTGTGGTATTAATGAAAAAACATATAGGTTTTCTAGAACTGAATGTGATTAAAATGTATTTAAGAGGGTTACAACCTAGGGAAATTCCTCACATGGTCTTCATATAAAAGTAAAAATTATTTTCGTTGATTTTTTAAATATGAAAATAAACTATACATCCATAAAACATATGGTTTGTTCTAAATGATCATGATTTATTTTTTATAAAATTAAAATATAAAGAACATCTTTCAAATGGTAAAACATAGAAAAGGGACTCGAAATTTAGTCAAATAATCTTAAAATGACCATCATTTAATTTTTGACACATTTCAACATATCCCATATCAATTTGATAAATGGTATGACCTAAATGAAAAAAAACAATCTCATTTTTTTAAAATTCCAAAAAATCATGTATTATAGGATTAATACGTAGAAAATGACTGCTAATTGTCTAAAAGAGAATGAAATTGGTCATTAATTAATTTTTGACATGTTCAAATAAAACTCACTCAATCCAAAATCATGCACACTCAGAATGAAAAAAAAAATTATAGGATGTAACAGTCTTTAAAAATGTGCATCAATTAGTCATGTTCATACAAATATACATCGATTTTGATCTAACTAAAATCTGGATTGACGTGTCTTCCATTATTATATGTAAAAAATTATTCAAAAATTGTTGTGTAATGATTTTATGATATTTTAATATAATTTTTTCTATTTTTTTCATTTAACATTTGATTATATTTATATGTATTATTTATGACTTCAACATTTAGATTTTTTCATCATCTAATTCCTTTTTCTAATATTATCCTGTATATAGATTATAAATCTTCATTTTTTGTTCAAAATTTATACTTTATTCTTCCTCAACAATTACATCTTCCTTAGTATTTATTTTCACTTCATTTATGACAATATATTCACAATTATACTTATTCTTATAGATTCTTACATACATCAAATTCAATTACTACTTTTTCAATCTTACTTATTATTCTTTTTTATTTTTTTTAAATTTATTTATTTTTAATCTTATACTTTTACTTTATTTTTTATTTTTTTTCCAATTAACTTATTTTTTTATTCCACTTATTTTTTTCAACAATGTTTTAAATTACTTCTGCATATACTTTCATTTTTTTATTTTATCCTTGTTTTACTATATATTGTATTTTAATTTTACTTATTTTTATTTTTCATTATGATTATACTTATGTTTATAATATTATATATTTCTTTTTATCCAATATTTTGTTTCTCATATTAAATTTATTTATATTTCTAATGAAATCATCTCTGAATATGTTCCCACATTTTTTGGTTAATATTTAAGTTATTGTAATATTTTCATTTAATGTTTTTTCATATAATGCTTCTACCTTCTACATTTTAATTTTTCTTCTTCATTAATTTTGTGTTCTACTTTTTCCATTTCATTCTTTGTTTCTTTTTCTCTTCTCTGTTTTTTATTTTGAATTATAGAATTCCCTTTTACTACTAGTATTGTTTTATAGTATTTCTAATTGTCGTTTTATTTTTTTATTTAATTATTTTTTTGTTTATTCTTCTTATTGTCTTCTTTTTTTGTTTTTTATTTTACTTTTGAGTATTCTATATTGTTTATTTATTTAATTTCAAATTTTTCTTCTGACTTTTATTATTTAGATTAACTTCTAACTCTAGTTCTTTATTTTTCCTCTAAAATTATTCTACCCAATGTCTTCAACTTTATCATTTTATTTTAATTATAATTTATTATGTATGTATAAGTCTTTGATTTTTATTTGTATATAAAAATAATATATTTTTTCTATATGAAATCCTCTTTTTAAGCATCTTATTATGACTTTTTTTGTTTCTATATAAAAAGTTAGATCCAATTTTGCCACTACATTCATAAATGGGTTTCACTTATTACATATCCTTATACTATTTATTTCTTGTTTAATGATATAAAATTTGATTCTAGTTATCATTTCATATTTACATAAAATCCTTATTCTACTTTTGTTTTTTTATACATCAAATTATTCTTCTACTTTTGATCATGTATTATGACTTATTCACTAATTCCATATTCTTATTTTTTTTTAAATTATAACTTATTTAAATTTTTTATTTCCCTTATTTTTAATCTCTCAACTTCCTTTTAGCACCTCCCTATTTATAGATTTTTTTAATTTTCTTCATCTTCTACTTACACTATTCTACCCACATTTATATTTTACCATCATTTATTGATTTATAATTTTATATTTATCTATTATAGGTGTAGTGAATTTACATTTCTGATATATATATTAAGAGTTTATATTTTTCCAAAAAAAATTCTAGTTTCATTTTTTTCTTAGACCTATACATCATTATTTTATTTTGTCTTTCATTTTTTTCCTTTCTTCTTTCTTCATTTTTTCTAATTTGATTCTTTCATATTTAACATCTCCTTTTTTGAAACATTTCATACAACCTATACCTTTTCTCTAACTATATCTTTTGAAAAATCAATTTTTGATACTTCATATTATTCTTCTACATCTGTATTTTTTTTAAATTTTTTTTACCTCTTTATATCATCAACTTTTTTCCTTCCAACATTTATCATTTTACTCATCAACAGAATTGTCTAAATAATTTATCACTATATCCATATACATTTTTCATGATAACTTTTTTAATTTAATTATTTTTCCTTTATTTTTTTACATTTATTTATTTTTAGCACAATTCTACTAATATATAAATGATCACCTTGATACAAGAGTTGTTTTAGGTGTGGTTTTTTTATTCAAATATTATTTATTTAAATTATTAAAATTAATTTATTTTAATAATTAAAATTATAAGGAATAAAGGATTTTGAAATAAATATGAAAATATATTTAAAATGAGATATCATATTTGAAAATTATTTGTATAGTATTACCAAGGGAAACTTTTTTATAGAAAAAAATATAAATATTTTTTATTTTAGACCCTTAGAAGATTGTTTCTTGGTACGGTGCTTCCAAGAGAACTATAATGAGCAACAATGAATCTTGTGATATATGTTTTATAATCGTATTAACTTATATCTTACTCATAAATTATAATATATGATTTCAGATCATAATATAATGTTTAATTATGCTTTTCATTTAATTTTAATTTAATTAATTTTATTTAAAATGATATATATTAATGTTGAAAAAGGATGGATTATCAATGCTTCATAATTATATCTCCCCAACTAGTATAAAATAATAAATTAATTCATATCCTATTGTTGATAAGGGAAATACCACCACTCTTGGAGGGTGATTATATTCATTTTCTAAAATGATATCTTTTGGATCGTTATTTGGGTGAATCACAATGAATTATATATTATTTGTTAATTTATCATGAAGTTTTTTATCTGTTAAGGTCCCAAAATCATGTAGGTCAGTTGATATGTATTCCACATGAATTAGTGAATTTTTCCAGAGTTCTATTGGAAAAAAAGATTTATTAATTATGGGGATGTTTTGTCTACAATTATATCCTGATATGACCAAAGTAAAAGAAGCTGTCTTCAGTGATCTATTCTTGATGGACCACTTGGGGGAGTTATAAAAACTACCGAGTTAGAGACAATTTGGGGGTGCAGTGAAATCAATTGATCGTTGAGATTCAATGTAATATGTGGAGTATCCTATTTTATGACATGGAATTTCCTATTATTATAAATATAAAATTGTTCGTAAGAGTTATTAAAATATTTATTAAATAGGTTTTTTAATGGATAAGAAAATTATATCAAGAAAATGTCACTTATAAAGAGAATATATAGTTTCTTAATACAGTAAATAAAGAATCATTCTGTAAAACATTCCACTTTTGAAGATGATTATTACATTTTGTAGTACATACAACCAAGTTTTATGGATGTATCACACAATCACTAATTTTAAAATGATTTTTACTTAAATTCATATTCTTTTTCATAACACCAATGTTATTTCTTTAAAATTTAATTATTTTCTCCCTCTTATTTAGAATTATTCATCTTAAACTAAACATTCATAAAATAAGTGGGACAAAATTAAAAAAACATATTTACTAGAAAAAATAGGAAAATTATGTCCATATCAATTAATTTCTATAAAAGCACCCATACATCAATCTAACAAAAAAATTTCCTATAATGATTGAATGTTCCAATTATAATTCATAATCTATTTAAATGGGGTCAAAATCGAGAAAATATGTATAGATTTATAGTAATATATTTTTACATGTATGAATAAACCACACATAAATCCATTGCATGGTATCATTATAATGCCTAAACATACAGTTTTATTAGATTTAAATGTCTTCAATAATGCTTATATGAGGGTCATAAAATGAAAAAAGACCATGAAATATCATTAAATTAATCGAGAATATCAACCATTTAATTTCTGATATATAAGAATAAACCACACATCCATGTGATTTATGCTTTTTTTGAAATGGCCAAAAAATTATTTTTATTTCTTTGAAATTCAAAATAGATGGATTGAAAATTGAGACTCTATACAAAGATCATATATTTTATGTAAATAATATTAAATTGATAACCATTTTATTTTTTATATGTTAAAATAGTCCCCGCATCAATCTGATAGGTGGTCTTTTCAAAATGAATAAAACTACATTTTTACTAATTTAAAATTTAGTAACAGTGTTTCATTGGAAAAAAATTTAGAAAAATATTACTAAATAACATAAAATAACATGACATAAGTAGTTTATTATTTTTGATGTGTTTTAATAGATTATACAAAAATTGAGCATGTATTTTGGTCATAATATTTGAAAAAGTAGTTTTATTTTACTTAAAATTAATTTTAAAAACATTAAGGAGTAAAGTCCAAATAAATGACCTTAGATTGTGATCTTAACACACATCGGATTGAATGAATGTATATTAGTACATGTAAAAATTAATTCAAAAATTAATTCACAATAATTTCATGTTAATAAGAGAACTGTTTCAAGGTTTTCCCCCTTTATTAGTTGCTTTCATTCCTAGGTAACACTTTCTAACTTCAAATTTTAGTTTATTTTTCTTTATATTAAGCATTATCTTAATATGATCAAAAAAATTAAGATGTTTTTTTAATTAACTTATATATTTTGTTTTTCATGTACAATGGATTACTCCACGTCATCAATTATTACTTATTTTATAACTATTGATTCTAGAATCACTATTTACTTCATATAAAACTATTATTTATTGATTAATACCAACTTTAGAATCTAATATTTGGTATTCACTATTGATCAATTGATGTATTTTCATCATTTGAAAAAACGTACATAGTTGGTATTTACACATTCTTTATCCTTTTAATTCTGGGTTTGGGTGTTTTATATGAAAATTAATTCTATTAATCATTTTACATTTACATAAAATACTTTTCATGCATTTGTTTTTTTTTTATGTCAAATTTCACTTCTACCATTGATCATGTACTATGAATTTTTCATTAATGGATGCTTCTTATTTTTCTATTATATTCTACCTTCTATTTTTTTAACATATTGTTTTTGTTTTTTATTTTATTTTTAATATCGACAATGCAGTCGATCACAACCTATTTTATAGTTATTTATGTTTATTCATCTTCTATGTTTACGTTTTCCGCATATTGACATTAGATCATCATTTTAATATTAAATATTATAACATCATATCTAGTATATTATTTGCGTTTTAATTTATTATATCTATGTTTTTAATAATAACTATATAATTAAATTTATATACAATTATTTATTTTTCTTGAACATCAAATTTGGAATGTTCTTGTGGAATTTTTTATTATGTTCTTGATTCATATTTTATGAATGTTTCTATGTCTACATAGAAAACCCCTTCCACATGTAATTATTATTTGATACATTATTTATAGCTTCTTCTATTTATCCTACTCTATCATTTCTAATTGTGTTTGCATTTAGGTATCTTATGCTTCTTCATATATATATATATATATATATTCTTTTCCAGTTTTTGATTCCAACTCTTCATTAATTACTCTATTTTTACCTACTAACAATTATTATTTTCTATATCTAATATAATTTCAATTAAATCCAAATTTATATGAATTTCCATTTTCATTTATTTTTTTTTCAATTTCATTAGTGTTTTCATTTCATTTTATTCATTCAAAATTGATTCTTCTTTTCGATAAAGTCCTAATATAAAAATGATTAACCAAATATAGGATTGGATTTAGGTGACTATGTGTAATTGAATGAACCTTCCATCACGTTTCTTTATGGTAATTCAGTGGGTTAATGTGTTCAGTGGATGTCCTGAGGAGTTTAAATTGTGAGAGGTGGAGATAGAGCTGATGTTTTAGGCTATGAGGTTTCTATTGCATGGAGATATAGGCTACAAGGTAGAGGCTTAGGGGTGTATTTTCTATGATTATTCCATTTCATCATTTCTACAACGTAGTGAATGTTTTTTATATGGTTTTGTTTTGGTGGTTCTATCGAATTTATTGTGGTGGCAGTGTGGCATATCCCATAACCCAGCACCATTTTATGTAGATTAATTCATTGAATGAATCACATCATATAATTTCAAGAGATAATATTTAATTGTATTGAGGGAAATATTTTAATAAAAACAATATAAGTGAGGTTAAATTTCCTATTGTGGTGAAAAATCTCTACACACATACATTAAAAACTCACTCACCACACACATTAAATAAATCATTTATTAATTTAAGCCTTGAATAATGGAAACCCGGTCCTCCACTAAAGGACTTCAACGGGGTAGCCACTCGTAATCAAGAGTAAGAGGTCATAGTGGATGAAGAGGGAGGAAGAATAAAAATAAAAGACTAATAATGAGAGAGAGTGAGTAAGAATAATAAGAAAAGTAAATTTAAAATAATTTTTGGGGAAGATAATACAAAATAAAGAAGATGGAGAAGAATGAGAAGAGGAAGAATAAGAAGAAGAAGAACACGATTAAAACACGTATAAAAAACACTTGAATAAAAATATATGAAATACATGTAATATTTAAACATATATAAAAAAATTAATTAAAATAGAATGAAAATAAAAAATATGTTTCATGAAGCCTATCCACCCCAATCCCTCCAGCATGTTGCCTTCCCATAAGATCTCCCAAGAGGAGTGTCCTTGAATTTCCAATTTTTAGTGGATGGAGAATCCTCTTTGTATCTATTAAATAGTTTTTTATCTAGGGGATGTATCCTCATTTAAAAAGAATTCCAAGATAACCCCCCATGATCTAGTGTGTTTCCCATAGAACCCAAGGATTTAAGGTTCTAATATCCTTATATTGGAATGGAAACAAATCGTTCAGGGATGGATTTGTATATATGTTTATGTATTGTAGCGGAAAAATGTTGAATCCATGGTGGAAGTTAATTTTTTTGTGAAAACTATAGAGTAGCATGGTGGTAGTATAATGTTATGATTGGATCAAGACCTCTAACCTTCATTGTGGTAGGATGGACTCAATTCATTTCATGGATTCATTCGTTATCAAATAGTGTGTCACAACAGTCTTCTAAGGTCCCGTGGGTGATCCACGGTCATCCTAAGCCTCAATGGTGACCATTCATCTCAATATCGAGTTTTCCTATATAGCCCATTGTGGTTTCTAATGTGTTACAAATAATGGCTAGAGTAGTCAGTCGAGAAATGTTGTGGAGATAGATGGGGTGTAGTGTTCGGGCATGGGTCGCATGACTGTTTGACAAATGGAATTGTTTTTGTTAATTTGAACAATAGATTCATGGATACCATCCAATAGTGAAGAATATATTATTTGTGATCTTAATTATATAAAAATTCACTATAAATTAAGCTCAGTATCCTGCTCACAGTATGGGTACCCAGTACCCAAGTAGTAACATATAATGGGACTAGGCCAACACACACAAGCCCGCACAGACCCTAGATCACATGCCGCATGACCACCTCCCCATGCGAGTGACAAAATGCTGTCACCTAAGAAATCCCTCTTGATGGATTTATTTTCGATCCAACTCATTCAATGTCATAGTTATGTGTCATAGCCTTTGGTTGAGGGACAACTCATGGAAAACAATTTTTAACCTCTAAATATATTAAATTTTGGAATATTTCAAAAAAATAATTTCTCAAGTAAATTCTATATTTATTATCCATAATTTTTTATCCATTTCAGTATTTTTTAATTCTTTATTTATTAATTCCCATATTTTAAATATTCAATTAATTTCATTGGTATATTAATTTAAATACGAAATTATATTTAGAATTTTTTCACAATATTCCTTAAAATAGAAGTGATTAAATTACCCCCACACTTAATCTATTCTTTCTACAAGAATTTATTCACAACATTGAATTAAAAATAAATACCTTTTTTCCAATATTCAAACATAAAATAAAAAAACTACCAGTATTAAAAAAATTACAACATCCATATAAAATATAAATTTAACCTCTCATTTTTAATGAAAACAATCAATCCAAATATTTTCATTCTACATTAATGTAAAATGGTGGAACTTCTCATATCATTAATTAAAGCTTATCAATTCGTTATAACTAAAATAATTTGTCAGGATCTACCTCACATTGAATATTTTCTCTCATGTCTCCTGATACCAATTAATGTATATTTATTCTTATTTCATGAAAACATGATCATTTTCTATATTATTGAAAAATGAACTGTATTATTTACCATATAAAGTGAAATGTCACATAAAATCATGTGGTATTTATAGTCAATGTTAAAAAGACTCTGAGGATTAAGTTTGAAAGTAATTGGTGTAAAATTCATTAAGGATTAAATATGATATGTCAATATTAAGTGTGAATAATGATATCAAAAGTAAAATCTCAATGGAATTATACACATTAAAATGAAAGCTACAACATCATAAAACTAAAATCAAAGTTAATGATCCATAAATTCTTAATAAATATGTTTTCCCTCTTTAATTTTTATTGTTGTTCTTTTTATTTCTTTCAATATATAATTATTTTATATTTTTTTAATTTCATTCTTGGAAGAAACTTCACATCCACCAGCTAACCCCTTATGATCACAATAATCAGTCTGCTAATTTTTATTTTTTACCAAACCATAATCATTTTTTTATTTTCATTATTCAATAGTGTAAAACAATAAAGAGTAAAATTTATGAATTCATAACCTTTCTCAATTCCCAGTATTAACACCCCAACAATTTTTCCTTACAATTTTAAAGTTCCCCTCAACCATGACTCCCTTCAACCCCATTTTAAAACATTAAAATACTATGAAAAATACATAAAGAAGGATAAAAGTGGATAAGTTTTCATGAAATATGTATCATCCCTAAAAAATTCATTCATGATCTCTATGGGATTGACAAAGAATGACATAAAAGTTTGTCTCAAGTATAATTATTATCAATAAAAACCCATCATTCATATTAAAGGTGATTTTCCACAGTCATATCTTTGAAAAGATACAATTCAAGTTCTAAAACCTTATATATCTTAAGATCACATAGGAAATATGCTCAAGATAATGGAAAGTAATTGATCTAGAAATCGACTCAAGAATAGAAATATGATATTGAAAAATTACTCAAGTAATTATAAATAATAACCAATTATTTCACATAATTTTTAGCAATTCAAAGTGTAAAAGATTAATGGGAAATATCATCGACATGAATCAATTAATTCCCTCAAATCATGATCTATCAAATTAATATCTCAGATTACCTTTGATTATTTGATTATATGTATTAATCATTAAATATCATTATCATATTAAATTTAAAACATTAAATCATAGTTATACTAAAAAATCATGTATTTTAAATTGGTTATGTAACATAAGAAATTCTAGAATTGGCATGAAATTTTCAATTTTGAACAACTAATGAATTTTTCATCTTAAAACTCTACATTTCATAACAATTTCAGAGATATAAAAGAGAAAATTTTAAAAATGAAGTCCCTTTTTTACATTATGCCTTTATTCCTATCATTATACAAGGATTAGTTCTAATTAATTCCTCTAAGATCCTAAAAAAATAAACCAACAAAACTCAAGGATATTAAAAAAGTATGCTAAAAATTATAGAGGGGATTAGATGTATCCTAAACTATTACTAAGAGTGAAATTTAATGTTATAAAAATCTAATAATGGAATAAGTCCATGTATAATTCCTCAAGTGGGCCCTGGATTTTTACTACCACCATAAGTTAAGTACTAGTTACCATTCATAATCAGTTAGTGGGTGGATCTTGTTAGACTTGAAGAAAAACATGTTGAATTTCTTAGATTCCACTTCATCTTTTTTTTGTAAAGCGGAGTCTATGGATAGAGTACAAATTTCACACCCTTTACAATAAGGTATATATTACATAGAAGGTGTAGGATGAAGTATGGATCATCCTCCTTATTGGTTTCTAATTGTGCAATATCTCTTATCTTTCATGTTCATTCTCAATTTGTGTTGCATTAATTTATTAATAAAAAAGATGTTCAACATGAAATTTAACCTAAATAGAATTTAGACAATATTAATAAAAATAAAAAACATACCCTTTTAATATTTTATAATTCTATTTCTATTTCATCAGGTAATATCACATGAATTTATTTTTGGAGTTCCTCTAAATCTTGTTCAAAAAAATTAGGGAGCTCCATGTGTTCCCCAGTAGGTGTATGTTTTTTTACTCCGACTTCCACCAATACAATATAAGATGTATCCAAATAAAAATGGAAAATTTTGATAAGATAAAGATTAATATAAGATCATCTCCTAGGATTGTCTCTACAATACTATCTTCTTCAGTGGTAAGTGCTTCATGATGTTTAATTTCATTGTATGGAAGTAGGTAGTCAAACTCCCCCATCTTTTTCTTCAAATTGCACCACTAGGGAGGTTTTTTCTTCATCCATATCTAGATAAAAGTATATTGGTTCTTATTCTTATAACTTAAACAGAATATGATCATGTCTCATCTCATTATCTTCCAAATTACACCTATGTTGATCTAGGGCTTCTTAATCTCGTAGATTTACATCAGCACATGAGTATTTTTTCACTCTCTATCACTTAATAGTCCATTTGGATCAACTCCATGAGGTGTTTGGGCTATGTATCCTCTTAATTAATGGCCTCAACCTCTTGGAACTCTTTATCAAAATCAGTAAAATCTACTGTTTCTTTTTTTATCCATTAATCTTTGATGATAAAACTATACATGAGTAAACATGATCTTTAGTTATTGAATTTATATTTTGGTGACATTCTCATTATAAAAAAAAATTTAAATCCATGAGTTTATCAATACATTATAAGGGACCCTCCTCATCATTATTAACCACTTTATGGTGGTCATGCTCCCTATTTAATTATTCTATACATAATAATAATCATTTCAAAATAGTATGGAAAAATAAATTTTTCTTGGTTTTTAGAAAAAAAATTAAATTTATTTCAAATATGAAAATATAAATACAATGAAAACATTTTTGAAACCCCATAATGACCACATTTTTATCACAACACATTTTTTGGGGTTTATAAAAAGAAAATTTTAATTTTTCCCAGTGCATCATAGTAAGCGACCATGGTCATCTTACTTGATGGGATTCGTATTTTATTCTATTAATAGTTATGATTCATCTAAAATAATCTATTAATGTTATTATTTATTTTATAAAATATTGATTTTTTGGTTTTTGGAAAATATTACATTTAAATTATATGAAAAACTAAAATAGATGTGGACAAAATGAAAGTTTGAAATTAAAGTACATATCCTGGGGTTTGTTTTTTACTTCCTTCATTATTCATATTTTGTTGTATACATTTTATTTATATAATTTAATTATAAAATATCATGAATGAACTATTATACTATAATTTATCGGTTATGAAATCATGAATAATTTACGCCAACTAAATTCAACATCCTCCTTTAATCATGGTTATAAAACGCATTAACAAAGAGTGTGTCATCTCCTAATACCTGACTCCATCGTATGTCATTTCATCCATTGAATAGATAAACTACATTCTTGTGAAGATATTATGTTAAATAGAAGTGATTGAGATGCTTGAAACAATAGAAAATAGAACAGATATTTAGTTTATTGTCATGGTGGAAATTGGCACACCAATACATGTCACCCTCACTCGCCAAAACACAATGAAAACATCTAAGAATTTATGCTTATAATTAAAGACACCCTATCCTCCCCCAGAGTCCAATCCACATGTTCATCTCTCATAATTTATAGTAAAACTTCATAATTGATAAAAGGAAAAAGAATAAAAATTAAATTTGTAATAATGATAGAGATATAGTGACAAGAATAAGAAAAATAAAATAAAATAAAAGTGGGATGAAGAGAATGGACTAAAAAGAATAAGAAGAGGAAGAAGAGGATAATAAGGAATACATATTTATTACCCTTTAATAAAAATTAATTAATTACCAGTATTAAGAAAATTAATCAAAAACTATAATAAACCATAAAAATATAATGAAAATTAAAAGAATAAGTGTGTATCTGATCCACCAAAACCCATCCATCGTGTAGCATCCCCAGAAGAACTCCAATGAGAAGTGTCCTTGCACCTCTTATTTAGAGTGGAGGGGTAATACCTTTTTTATTTATTTGATAATTTATTATATGAGGGATATATTCAAATAGTAAAAAGTTAAAAGATCTACCTCTAAGACCTTGGATGTTTCATGTCGAACACTACTAATTTTGGGATTTCAAATACATACATCAGCATGAAAAAATAATTATTACATGGAAGCCTCTATATATATTCATATGTATTATAGTGTTGAAATGTGAATCTTTATTGGAATATAATTTTTTTGTGAGAACTAAAACATAGCATGGTGGAAGTGGAGTTTTTTTATTTTATCAATCCATATATCTTCCTTAGTGGACGAATGGGGCCCAATTCATTTCATAACTTCATTTTCTATCAATGAGGGCATCAACGTGGTCATTTGAAGTCCCAAGGATTGTTTAGGGCAGTCCTAAGCCTCAGTATTGATCGTTAGTATTGATCTCTAACATCACAACATCACCTAGAGTGGTTTTTGGTGTGTTTTAGATGGCGACTGACATAGTATTGGGTGGAAGTATTTGTAGATTAGCGACTAGGTGTGTCCATGTGGGGTTCATGAAACAATGACATGAAGTGGTGTTGTTTTTTAAGATGATTAGTCACTATGTGGAGTATATCCAAGATCAAATAATACTAAATATGATAACTTATATATATATATATATATATTAAAATTTTAAGATAAATCTTCTTAAAATCATTCTCTGGGGATGGGAACCCGATACACTTGAACACATAAATTATCAACCTCTTCTGAAATTAATAAGGCCGCATGAACCTTGCCCCATACAGTGTATGAGCTCATTAACATGAATATGGTAACCTCTTGTCGCCTAATTCAGCCCTCTTGATTGATTATCGTCTGAATGGCCCTTTTTTGGGGTTGTCTTTGTGGTGGGCAGCGATTTGTTGGGGGGAAGTTCAAGCAAGCCATTTTTTAAATAATAATAAATATTCAAAAATTACAAGTATTTCAAAAAATATTTTTTCAAGTAAAATCGAAATTAAAAATTCATTATTTTTTATCCATTTAAATATATTATAATTATTTAATTAAAAATTACAAATTTTAAAAACAATTAATTAATTTCATGTTAATATTTATTTATATTCATAAAAAATAATTAGAATATGTTTCATATTTTTTATGAAAATAAAATTGCATCAGTGAGACTCAATGAACATTGTAACACCCCATGCTTCCACGGTATGCTTCTCTTTGAATAATACAATAGCGTGTGTTGTACACAACTTCGAGTTCTAACAGACACCACAACCAATCAAACTAGCCGTTATGAATAGTAATACCCACTGTTTGAAATTTTATAAATTTTATCGTTCAAAATAGACATCGTATTTGGATTTGGAATATCAACATTATCCTAGGGTGAATATTTAGTATTTTTTTAAAACATTCAATTTTTGATGAATAGTGAAAAAACACTGAGTTATAGTTTAAAAACAAATTTTTATTTAAATAATTATTTATTTTATTTATATTTAATTCAGGTCAAAATATATGCATAATACCTATATAAGTTAAATTTAATTCATTAGAGTTAGTTTAGAATAATTTTAGATATATAAAAATTTTATTGAACTTTTCACCGCCTTTTACCCACCTCCAAAGAGAATTTGGAAATTCACATAAAACTTAATTTTACCACTTCTGTGAGTGGAATTTCTAAGATCCAAGAGACGCGGATAATATCAAGAAGTAACATTTTATTCAATAACATAAAAATAATTTTTGGTGAATAGTAACTTTTTTCTTTTATTTATAACAGCTAAAAGTAAATAGGGTAATTAGGGGTAAAAATGATATTAATATTACCCTAATACATGTCCTAATTCTATTGGACAAGTGTATCTCGACCAAAAACAACTTTAGGAATAAAATATTATCATTTAGATCCACTTGGATTAGATTAGGATAGTTATTATTATTTAATTCAACGAAGAGTTAAAAGAGTCAAAATCAAAGTTTAATTAATAAAACATTTTTAATATAGGCTTATACATAAGATAAATTCTATTGTAAATATTAATTAGAAATAAAAAAATATTTCATGCATAATGGTATTTTATTTATAATTTTTAGACATTAAATAATTTAATTTATTTATGACACAATGGTGATGCAGTAATTACCGAATTAATGAAATATTAAAATAATTGATATTATAAATATCCAAATAAATGTAATTTGAGACTTTTTATGAATTATAATAATTTTATAGAAGAATATGACATGTTATAATTGATTTAATTTACTTTTATCGAAGTAATAATGCTGTTATGATTTTCAAAAAATTCAAATTCACAATAGTGTCAAAATTAACATAAAAGAGTTTTTAAATCGAATATTATATTATTAATTGATATTCTATTCCTAAAAATCTACGGTTCGGCCAAATGACTTGTATCATGATAGTTGTGTCATTAATGGACCACTTGGGGGTCTCTTGAATGTTTATAGTATGTTTATTAACTATATAATATAGAACACAAAGAGACATGTTAAATTTCAAACTAATTAACTAAGAGTTTAAACTAAAAGATAAGGTTAATAATGTGACCCTAACCTATCTAAAACCTATTTATTGAGTTTTTTTCGAGCTATCCCCACCTTTAACTTTGAATAATCTACTTTGGAGCCGTTAGAAACCGAATATGGATTTATTATAAAATAATATTCCTAGCTTTTCCAAAGGAGCCCCTCACCCCTCTTATAAAAGGGCACTCCCCCTTATAACTAATTCACAAATTCAAAGCTATTTGGTTCGGATAACCCCTACCCAAATATTCTATTAACATCCCTCAATTCAACCTAGAGTCTTTAGTTTGATCATAAAGCCAACCTAAATAGCCTTTTGGATCAAATCAACAGGAAGAACCCGAAGAAGAGTTAATGTTCTCACCACCCTCTTTCAAGTTCCTTTCTTCTTCAACATCTTCTTTCTTTTTTATTTCCTTTCTAAAATAATAACTCTAGTATATCCTATATATTGTGATAATATTATAAATATGGTACAACCATATTCAGTATTCTATCCATTCCTTGGATGACATGTCACCATACGTGCGTACATATGGCTTACCGTCTCCACGTTGTGGGGTAATTGTTATTCAATACATTATTATTTGGATGGGTATAATAATGATGTGTAATTCATGAAAATAATAAATATAACATGATAATTATTTTTTATATATGATATTCCATCCAATTAAGTATTATTTTAATATCAAAAGAATGATATTGTTGCTCGTGCGTACATACGGACTACCGTCTCCACGAACGCGATGAGATTCATTCCCCATCGTATCCATTCAAGTCTAATTCTCATTTGATGATTAAAAATAATGTTTAAGGACTTGATATCATTATTTATATGAATAAGATACATCATATCCATAACAAATATGGCTTATGTAGCAAAATATATAAAAGAAAACGAGTGAGTTGACACCCGAAATGACGATAATACTAGAATATTATTAAAATAACAATGTTAAAAGATCATATATGATATCATATTAATGTATATGATTCGTGTATAATTTAATAACAATTATTTCACCATTATACAGGATTTTAACCTACTCTCAACCAAGGAAAAGTACAAGTTAAGGGTTTATTTTACAATCTATTCACTATTCGAGGATGTTTATACTTAATTATCTACTAGGACCTCTTTATCATCCACATTCATGTTTCTTAAAATTGTATTTCAAAACATTCTTAATATTTTACATAATATGGGTTAAATTCATTAATACCCTTGTTTGACTTTTTTATAAGAATGGAATATTTCCGTCGTTTTCCGAACATGGTCCTTTTTAACCTTGTCGACATAATTAAGGTAAGAATGCCATATTTTAACTCATACGGCAGGTGAGGCTATTTTCCACCGTAATAAAATCTTAAAATCTTCTCTTACAAGAATATAAGTATATTTTCAATGTAAATATTTTATTTTATAATTATGTGACTTTTAAATGATTTCAAAAAAGAGATATTTCTCTCAAATAGTTTTGATTTCATCTATGTCAACATCCTTTGATGGATTTTAAGTTTATTTGAAGTTGAGTTATTATGATACAAAACATCCATATTTTATTGAAGGTTTTGTGATATGTTTGACTGTGGATGTGTTATTTTTAAACCATTCATGGTTTATGGAGAAAGTGTTGACATTTTTATGCTAGTTTTAATTCGAATGATTATGTTATGTTTAAACCAGTTCATATTAGGAATGCATTGGAATTAATATGTGACAGCTGGATCCCTCTATAGCTCCTCGATGCATCGCTAGGTCTCATGAGACAAACTAGTGTCTTGGCACGATGCCTTGAAAAAATCTTATTTGTAGTCTTGGAATGAGGCCTTGGCTATGTGGTTATGATAGTCTTGCATTTTTCCTTCCATTATTATGAAAGTGGTAATTGATATTGCATTTGATTATTCTACTAGTAGAATATCAACGTGAATAAGTAAATGACATTATTTCATTTTATCTTTTCTATATTATGTTTATGTTCAAGTTTAAAAGGCTTTTGTTTTAGTAATACATTTCCTTAAATGTTTATGCTTATTTATGAAAGTTTCATCTATATTGTTATCCTTACTGAGCATCTGAGGAAACCCCTTTCAATGTTTTATTTTTTCCAGGATGTGAAGAATTATTTTATGAAGGACCTGCAGGGATAGTATAAGAATATATGACTACGAAGACAAGATTTTGTTGTAGTTTCCACTTCTTGATTTAATGTAAACTTTATGAATGTATCTAGTGATTCCAAGGCTACTAAACTAATCGGTCTTTCGAGACTTGATCTTTTGGGATCATGCCAATGTTATGTAATAATGCACCGAGTCTTGGTAACTAGGGTCGGGGCATTAAAACCATGATCTCTCTACCTCTATTGTTGGACCAGGTGGAATACCTCTGGCCGGAGAGGTATTGACAGAGTAGTATTTGGGATTTTCGTTGAGAGATAGTATAGATTTTGGATGTAAGAACTATGAGTATTTCATCGGTTAGTAAGGAAACTATGTCAATTGATATTGATGTGTGACATAGGAAATGGAAGATTGACTAGGACATGTGATTTTAGGTCCCTACATAATCCAATACAAGGAATCTAATCCTACTAAATGACCATTTTTTGTGATACATATGGTAGGGAAAATACATTTGGGAGGTATATGCATAATGATTTATAATATTATTATTGGAATTTGGTGATATGGGAAGGTAAAAAAAATTGAACGGATTGTAAAAATATGATTTAGTGCTAGGATTGTGATACACTTATTTCCCCTTGAATTTATGTCTAATTGAAATCATCCACATGTAGTTTGGGATAGTGTTGTTCAAAATGTTAAAACAACTGACATTCAGAGGGTCGACTCAATTATGAAGGATGATAACTGGTAGAGTATTTTTTACAATTTTTGACTATAGAATTAGACAATGTATGTGAATAGTTTCACAAATATAGTGAAAGATAAAAGATAAAGGATCATGATATTTATTTCAATATGATAAAAGCCAGGGTTGAGTACTCATTCAAATTAGAAATCCATGAAATATGAGGTGCAACGCGTCAGTGGTGGGTTTTTAATCATGGTGTGTAGAAGAAGTAATACATCCATAAGTATGTCCTCTAGATTGATTTTCATTTTTCTCTCCATCGACCATGATGGTAGTGAATATGTATGAGTTTCTCTCTCTTCAAAAAAGGATCATGATTTTATGACAACTTGGGATCATGTTCAAGGACCATTTTTTTATCCCCTATCTATTTTTAGATAAGGATTCTCTGGAAAGGAATATTGAGGAGTCACTCTATAATTCTATCTAGTATTATGTTACTCCATTTACATTGATAATGTACTTATATGTTCAGAATAAGGTAGAGGTGATAGAATTTATGAAATCGAGAGGAGGCATTCCATAAGAGGGGAACCAATAAGGATCCTCGAGGAGAAGTGTTTTCAGTGCTAGGTCTCATCCGCCATGGAATTTGAGGATTCGACCAACATGGAGTTGACACAAACTACTTCATTTACAAACTTTCATGGAAAGTGTTTTTTGTGATTTTCCTATGAAACATAAGAATTTTTTCGTCATCTAAGGGGGATACAGTAAGCATTAGAATCAGTTCCTAGTGGTAATTTGGTATCCACGTGGTGTAGGTCTTCTGGTTTAGTGTCGTCTTTGTCAACTACTACAACTGAGTTCCTTTCAAGAGGCTTGTTCTCTGTTGAGAGGAAATGGGGTATGGAGAGGGAAACATCAGGATATTCTTTTTCTTTAGTGACCTTGACTTAATCATGACCATATTGGTTAAAGTTATTAGTTATTTATTGGAACATACTATAGACAATTTCATTCCATGGAGGTTCAAGATCTATAGGTTTCAATGATCATTAGAGGTATGATTAGTTTTTCTTGTACCATTTTTATACATTTTTTGATTCTAGTAATTCAAAAATCATTGTTCCACCCACTATAAATCACACTCTATGATTGAATGTAGAGGGGTTTCTCTATCCCTTATGTTGAATACACTTGTTTGATGTGTGTAGGTGGTGTGTAATAATGATGGGGAAAATTCAGTCATGTCGAGAACATTTATTCTATCAGATATAGTCATATAATTTCAACCTTATAATCATCCAGTTGTATTTTTTTCATGCTATTATCTTCTACTTATAGAGGAGAGTCATGTTCTCATATGTGGTTATTCAACATGTACTTTTCATTGGTAGGAATATTTTTTAGTTGGGTAGTAGTCGTGAAAATCCTCTTCTTAATTTTTTTGTTGAATTTTCTATTGAATTAGTTTTTTTTTTATGATAGTCGAAGTTCCTAGAGAAATTTGAAAATTTGTAGATATTTTTTCCATGGAGGTTGTGATGCTACCCCCTCATCATGAAAATGAGTTTTGGATAGAATTTGACCTATACACTTCTCTAATTTTGATGTATCTTTATTAGATGACACCCTTTGAGTTGAAGGAGTTGGGGATTCATATATATGATTCAATGAAGAAGGTATTCATACAACCCAATGTATCATCCTATGGTGATCTAGTGTTATTTGGAAAGAAGTGAGATGATGATATGAGGTTTTTTCTTGATAATGTAATTTTTAATCAGGTAACTATCATGAATCCCTTCCCACTTCCAAGCATTGATGATATATTTGACTAGTTATGAGGAACCAGTTGTTAAATTAAGATTATTATGTGGTCTAGGTATAACCATTTTATGTTGATGGACGATAATATCACAAATACTACCTCCCAGATCAATAATGAGAACTTTGATTTTTTGTTCATGGGGATTAGAAACTTGATATTCCTTTAGTTCCTATAATAGTTTTTAGTCATGTTCAGGGATTCCATATATATGTATTTGAAGTAAGAGAAAAAGAATGATGGTTATCATATATCATAACTGAAGATACTTTGTCACCATCATCACTATGGAATTTTTTTCAAATAGTATTTTTGTAATTAAGAGGCATGTTTCCATGTGCATGAGGTGTCCCAGCATGGTGTGACCATGGAACCATCAGTGAATGAGGATTCTCTTTCATGGGAAACACACACATAATTTGGTGGAGGTTCATAATCTCCTTAGTCTGGAGGGATATTATGAAAGGATCATCACCCATTTCTCATGAAATTCATCCTCATTAGCAGCCTTGACCAGAAAAGACCATGTGGTTATCTGGACTAATCATTGTCATAAGTGGTTCACCTATATGAAAGGAAAATTTATCAGTTCTCATGAGCATCATTTTATATCTTATGAGGTGTTGTTTGAGGTGTGTTGGAATGCTTCCAATATAATGGGAATTAGTAGATTTATAGGGGAGTAATATTTCTCCCCAATTCAGGGGACCTTTCGGGGTGTTCGATCAGGTTGGAGAGGTGGCCTATTTTTTGACACTACCACAATTACTGGTAATGATCCCTGATTCCTACCACATATCTCAACTTTTTCGGTTCCATCCTGAAAACTCCCATTTCATTGAATGGGGTGAGTTTGATATTGAGGTAGACGTGATGTACATGGAGAAACTTTTTTAGATCAAGGATCATCGAGTGAAGGTGCTACATGAATGGATGATTCCTTGGGTTTGTTTGAAGTAGAGGCATGGTGACCTGGATGATAGTACATGGGAGTGTCAGATGAAAATGTGTGCCTAGTACTTAGAGGTGTTTTGAGAATTTTCATTATTTTTCTTTAACTTGTTCATGCGATTTTTTTATCCTGATATTTTATAAAATGTCTTTTTCCTTTGATGTTATTGTGTAATTAATGATTCTATAATGTGGATAAGGAATTACCCTTTCCTAATCATTAAATTTTATACCGTTACATGTTATAAAATTTTTTGTGGAATTCTATGACTCTCAAAGTGGATAATATCCTAAAGTGTTAAGTTGATTTTCCTTGATTTGTGTGGTTGGAGGTCATGTTATGATTTTTTTAATGGTAATTTTTGTCTTGGGATTTTTGGATTTTGTAAATTTGGTGTAGATGGATGTGTGAGATAGAATTATTTAGGGTGGAATGAGATAGTGTGGTTTCATTTAGGCTATAAAAAATCATTCAGAGGTGTCTTATGGGTTGGCTATTTGGACCACCTTATATCTTTTCGTGGGATTAGATTCTATTCAAAAGAATAGAACATATTAAGAGGTATGTGATTTAAGCATCTAGACCATTCATCCCATTAGATTTGGAATTTATGTGGTGGACGTGTCCCATGAAATTCTTAGTGGGTTTGGATTGTGAGAGGAGGTGATGGAGCTTAGATTTCATCCTAGGAGGTTTTTGTAACATGGAGTGATAAGCATCACCACAATGTGGTTATGTTATGACATTGAGATCTAGGAAATGTAATAGATGTTTGATGGTTGAGTATTACGTATTATTATATTTTTTCTATAATAATAGTGTGGAGTTAGGATGTGGTGTGGTGGAGTTTTTGTGGTTTTACATAAGTTGTCGTGGATGTGGCATAGTAACAATGATGAAATATAGAGTCCCATTGGTATATTTTTTCTGGTTCTTCTATTTTGGGCATGTATTCACTCTAGAAAAGGGTTGTGGTGTAGTCCATTTTTTTATATTGATCATACAAGAAGAAGGATTAGGTTTCACCATAGTTTCATCCATGTTTTTCTGATATCCAGACTGGAGATTTGATTTTTCGTGGATGTAGATTTAGTGAGCTAGGATATGTTATGGTTCTTACCCTTTCACTATAATCATTTCTTCTTTCATTAATTTTACATTATGGTTACATTGGTATCCCTATTGTCTTATGTCTTTAGGTTCTATTTAAAAACCCAAAACATCCACAAACCCTATTATTTTATAAAAAAATTTCTTATTTCATGGGTGACCCATGTGTATCTAAATGAGTTCATTCATCCCCCCTTTAATTATCTTTTAACCCCATCCTTGGGTGATTGATCCATGATTTTTTAGATGATTTCATCACCTATCTCCTCTTAGTTTTCTTCTATTTCATCTTTTGGTATGGGCTGTTATCAAGTAAACCATTGGTGTTTTGTTATTTTTTGGTAAGGTAATTTTTTGGTTTATCATACATTAGGTTAATCATTGGGTTTTTGTTCATGGTAGTGATCGGTGTGGGCCTTCCTCTGTTCCAACCTAGGGTAGCCATTCAGAAATATTTTTTGAGTTAGGGGATCCTTTGTCTCTCACTTCTAGTTGTATATGCGGGGGGTAAAAATCCTTTTTTATCTTTTTTGAATATAGATTACCCTATCCCAATGAAGATATCATATTGGTTTAGTTGTAATTTAAGTGGAAGGTTAAATAAAAAAATTAACATTTTTGATAATATTGATACTATGATAATACATGCATGACTAATTGATAAAAATCATTGTCGTTGGGGGATGTTATTTTTTCTATGGTTATTGAGATTATGGAACCTTATTGTGTGATTATTTGATATCACAAAAAAATGAATTTGGATAATAAGGTATATCTTTAGAATTAATTGGATTCACATAGGAATTATGTATTGTATGATAATTTATTGAAATAAATAATTGAAATTGATGATAAAAAACTTTTTAAATATAAAATGTGAAAAATGTGAATATATTTTTGGTGCATGGTTGTGATGTGTGGGGAGTGGTTGTGATGTGTGGTTATGATGTGTGGGAAGTGGAGGTGATGTGTGGATGGTGGTTGTAATGTGGAATATGTGATGATATATGGTTGAGTAATGCTTTTTGTGATGGGAAGTGGTGCTGATGTGAAATGATATAAATGTGGGAATTTTTGGCATCAACAAGGGGATATGAAGATGTGGGGTTTTTGTGTTTTCTGGTGTTTTTCTTGTATCCCAATGGTAATAGAATAATTTTTTTAATGTTGAAATGTGAAGTAAATTGTTTTACTTTCATAATGAATTCTTTCTATTGAATATTTTGTGTTTTTTGAAGTGGTTATGGTTTTTTGAGTAATAAATGGGATAGATAAATGAATTGGTTGTGAAGCAAAAATTGGGATTTAGATAATATGAAAATAAATACATGTGAAATTTGGTTGGATCATGTGTCTTTCTAGTGTTGGTGGCAGAAAAAGTGGCGGAAGGTTGGGAGACTGTGGGGTGTTGTTTTGAGTTGGGATTGTACTCTTATTGTGAACAAATTTGTTAGGGTTGTGTGCTGAGTCTATTATATATAAATTATATGTTTGAGTGATTTATATACATTCCCTACCCATTTTGAGTTCCATGTGAAAACAACCAAATGGTTTGGGGTAGTTTTCCCAACAACTTGTTGGTGATGATTAATGGTTATCTACCCACTCTTTCCCACTCTCTCTTCTAGAAACAGTTTTCATGCAAGGGTTGTGATGGATAAAATTCAAATTTACATTGATATGGTTAGATGAGATTGGTTAGGTGGCTTATAGGGAGGATTTTCATGGTAAGAGGAGGGCGCGAGATTGATATCCTTCATGTTCATGATACCATACTATTCGGGTTGCACAGTTGTGATGTGATGTCCTAGATGTCTCTGAAATAGAAGTGATTTCATCTATTATATAAGGTTTATGTGGGATAGGTGTGATGAAATGTGTTGGCTCACGTATCATTGGATAGGATGTGTGATGTATTGTCCTTCATTTCTGCAAGAATGATGTTATGTGATGAACCATGTTCCATCAGGTAAGAATCTGTACAGATGATATGGGAATTCCAAGACGTATGATGTTGGGGTATGATAGTGGAATATATGTGGGAATGAAGTGTGTGGTAACCATTTTTTTATATTATACTTGTTAGGTTATTTATTTTATCTGTTATTAGGTGAGAGAGCCTTAATGAGGATTTGATTAGTTAGCTTCATATTTTAGTGTTGTTGGTTCTGATGTTTGCTTAATAGTGGATTAGTATTCCATTTTCACATGAGAAAACTAGATATTGGGTATGATACTACTGAGATAGTTATATGGTCAAACTAAATATATAATTTTTTTTTGGTTTTCATAAGGTATTCATGGACTATGCTATACATTACTAGCACATACATTGGAGTTTTTATTATGTCTATACATCAACACTTTATTTTACAATCATATTTATGTAATATTTGTATTTTTTTACATTATAGATTCATTGTGGGAAGGTTTTGGGTTTAATTTTATATTATTTTATAGAGTTTCTTGTATTTTATTTATCATATCTCTCCGACCTATATTTTATAGAGTGTAATTCCACCCATTCAAGATATTCTTTTTACCTTCAGTGGTCCTCACCAACCGAGGGCATACCGGAGGCATGACATGGGGGTCACTATCTCTCTAACATAACATCCAAATTAAGAGAGATAATATATAGATTTGGGTTCATGAAATTGTGTAATTTTATTTAAATCAATGTTGATTGAATTAAGAGAATTAATTTAATTTATTATTAGTATTATAATGGAAATTTTATTTTGAAAAAATATAATAACTTGAAAATGAGGTATCATATTTGAAAATAATAATTATACTTTTTCATAGAGAAATATGGTTTTTTATAACTAGAATTATAAATTTTTCATTTCAGAAACTTAGGAGACACTTCCATGGGATTGTAGTTCCTATAACATTATATCAAGAAAAGAAAAATCATCTAAGATACGATTAAAAAATCTCTTATTTTTAGTTTTTCTCATGTATTTTAATTTTTTATTTGATAACATAATATATGGTTTAATTGTGATGGTAATTTATTTATAATTTAATTAATCTTACCTAAAAATTATTTATTAAATTGGATAGATTACGGATTAACAAAATATTTACATTTCCTTCACTATGCTATGATTACATTATTGGTTCTTAGATACGCTGATGGTGATGGGACAACCACCATTGGTATTGGAGGGTAGTTTCTATTAATTTTCCAAAAATATAACTTCTTTATCCTTATTTTATGGAATCAATATTATATTTATATTCCTATTATGTTAATGTGAATTGTGTTTTTAGGGTAACTTGTCAGTATCCTATAGGTTACTTGGGATTGAGGGTGGAAGATGTGTCCCCAGTTTACCTAGGATCAAGTGCTAGGGAAAACATAATTATTCTGGTAATGAGTTTGGTTAGTGGGGCTCCAGGGGGAAATATCACATATAATATATACGTGGAATCTGGGGGGGGGTTGAAGTCCACTGATCCTTAATATTAAATGTAAAATTAAATCTTTAAGGAATCATATTTTTTTTGGATTATTCTATTTTTAATATTCTAAATGTGTTTAGTGGTTTATTTAAATGTTTATTTCATTGTTTTTTAATATATAGGATATGTTCTTCCATGTCATTTTAGTTCATATGAGAAAATTTAGATTCCATGTACAAAAAGAAACATCATTATATAAAACATTCCATTATGGAAGCTTATTATAGTACTGGGATATTATTAAGATAAAATTTTGGGGCTGAAAAACACACACCTTGATATTAGAATGAGTTTCACTCAAACTATGATTCATTATACATCCACCAATTTCGTTTTTCAACATTAAATTTCATGCTTCCAATTTACCAATGTTATTTCTTTTTTACATTGAAAAAAAATTGGAAGAGGGGGTTGAGAACTAAGATATTGATCTATGATTGAAAAAAGAAGACTTTGGAAAATGATATTTACGAAATTTCTGATTTCTAGAATCCACTAAATTGTAAATTTGATGTCTATATTTCATGGTATAATCAAAATTTCATTTAATTTTCACATTATTATTAATGGGTGTTGAAATCGAGGAAATGAGTATATATTTACTAGAAAATTTATGAAAAGTATGAATTGAACCCATGTAAATGTGATTTGGTGTGGGGTCATAATGATGGAACATGACATTTTAATTGATTTAAGTCTTTAAAATGAACAAGTGAGGGTTATAATATAGAAAAAATATAAAACTATTTTTAAATTAAAGTCAATTATACGATATTAAAATTTTTAAATGTAATAATAAGAAGCACATAATAATTCTATTTTGTTTGAAATGATTAAAAGTGATTTTATATGGGGTTAAATGTCAATAAACATCGATGTATGGGTCAATACATTGAAAAAGTCCTCTGATAGTAGTTAAATCATTACAAAAATATAGTCATTTTTTATTTTACATATTTCAATAGTCCCCAGAACAATTTGATTGGAGTTTTCTCTAAAATGAAAAAAAAAATCAATATTTAAGTAAAAACGTATTGTCACAACGTTAATATATAAAAACTATTTTGAATTATCATGAAATCATAGAACATTGATCATTGATTAATTTTTGACATATATGAATATATATCAAATCAGTCCAACATGATGTGTGGTCAGAATGGATGAAAATACAGTTTTATTTCACTTAAAAGTATTTAATAACATGGGTCAATGATTGAAGACCAAACAAACGGCCCCATATCATGATATCACCTCAATTCATGTTGAATATTTTTCTATTCATACTATCCAAACCTTCTCATCAACCATTATCCAATGATTTTTCAATAATATAAGATCCCCTGTTATGTTTTGGCCCTTTCTCATTAGCATATATTACTACGTACTCCTTATAACTTCAAATTTTATGTTATTTTACATGGATTATGCCTTATGTTAATATTATCATGTATATGTCTTATGTTTCTTCTTTTGGATTCAACTTCTATATTTTCATCTGTATCTTCCATGAATATCATCATATTTCACTTCATTTATGACTCTAGTTTCATTCTTCTACCTCTAATTTAGATTCAACTATATATTCATGATTATTTCATACTTTTTATTCAATTAAAACGTTTTCCTTGTTAACATTTCTTAATTTGGATTTTCAAATATTGTTTTTATTATCAATTTCTTTTTCATTTTCCTTTATTTCTTATTTTATTTACAATTCATCTTAGATTTTTTATTCTTGTTAATTTGATTCTATCATTTATCATCATACTTATGAAGTTATATACTTCTCTATATTCTGACCCCAAGAATTTGTATTGTTTATTTTTATTTTACATATTTTATGTCTATCTTTTTTTATCCTGGCTTGATTGTTCCTTCATTTTCAATTATTCTTCTTTATTTTGATTTCATACTTCCTACTCCACTTCCCAATTTTGGATTATGATTCCTTGAATATAATTTTTATTCTAGTATATTTTATTTTTTATTGAATGAAATTTTATATAAATCTTATTTCATATAAGATTCCCTTTTTTATTCTTCTTCTACCTTTTATTATTGTTTTTTCAATTACATTAAATTCATTTAGATTTTTAATTTACTCATATATATGATTCTATTTATATCTTGTATATTTTATCTTCTATATTAAGCTCTATATGTGGTTCTTTATTTTCCTATTTCGTTTTTCTACCTAATTTTTTCAACCTTTACCTATTCTTTTATTTTCTTCATTTTGTATATGTTATTGTTTTTTATTTTAATAATAACCCAATAATTTTTTTTTCTGATTCTCTTTTGAGTTTCCCCTTATTACTTATTGATTTTTGTTTTTACACAAACTTATATCTTGGAATATACTTGACCTTATTTTTAACCATTTTACACATTTTTTAAACAAATGAAATCTAAAAAACAATTTTGTTTAATATTTTCACCACATCGTACATCAAATTGATGGTTAGTCTTTTGCTACATGGTATAATTTATTAAAATGATATGATGTTAATTCCAACATATTAAAAGTTAAGGGAAAATATTTTTTTAATGATTTGATGGCACTTTGAAGTCAATTTCTTAGTTTTGACCCACTGACTCTCGTTGTGTTATCTTTAAAATAAATTAATCCAAACTTTCTGTCATTTAATGTAAAAAAAGTTGGTATGACATGAGTTTTATTTCTATATATGAATAATTTAATAAAGGTCATTTTCCTATGATTTTAGGATAATAAACAATCAGTTTTCTATGATTTTATGATAATATGAGGTTGTGTGTTGAGTTTAGAACTATAAATACATAATTTCATGACTTAAATCACTAAAAACACAATATTGTCCATTCTTAGAAAACCACAAGGCATATTAACATACAATATATTCATATATTCCAAACATTAAATGATGTTTTTTATCCTGTGATTTAATGATAATTCATGGTCATTCTAACTTTATAGAATATATTTGGTCATTTATTACATTAAAAAAACATTTCCATCATTATAACCACATTATACATTTTATTGATCTACAATATATTCACACATGTCACAAATTAAATGATCATTGTTTTATGTTATTTCTTGAAAATCAAATGTTATTTTCGAGGACATTTCTATTTTATTCAAATTTTTAAATACATAAATGTCACAAATTATTAGATAATCAATGCCGTATGATTTCACAATAATCTGAGGTCTTTTGGTAACTTAATTTCAATAATTCTAATAAAACCATTTGTAGGCTTGGTGTATGGTCTCTCCCAATATGCCACAATTTAAATAAATGACATTGTATTTTGATTTCAAGACATCCTAAGGTAATTTTATATGATATGACACTTTGAAGCTCATTTCTAATGACGTTTCAATATTATAATACATCCATTTGGATCATTCCAAAATAACATCTTGTTTTATTGATGTGTTGGAATAATTTTTTTTGACTTAAATCAATAAAAATTAACTTTTGAATTTTTAAATAGAACTATAAGACTGATTAATGTGAAGTCTATTTGTGCTTGTAATAAATTAAAAGTTGATTATGTTCATGATATTTAATAATAATTGTATGTTGCTTTTTGTTTTTTATCCTTGGAAAAAACGTTTGAATATATTTATATATAAAAAAGAATTCTTTTTTAGTCATATCTACCACACTAGATCCACTATACATCATATTGACATGAAATCTATTTAGAAATGTCATATATTAATCTAAGATCATTGTTTTCATATTTCATGATAGTTCTAGGTAGTTTTCAATTTTTTTCCTTCTGATGCATGTTTTTAACTTTAATTTAATAAAAACATACTTCTGGTTTATCAAAGAAGATAGAAATCTGGTCTAACATGTGAAATTTTCATACACATCAAAAATTATATGGATGTAGTTTTCCTAAAATTTATAAAAAAAGTACTAGATGATTACAAGATTTTATTCACATTATACATGATTTTTAGACTGATAAATCTAGTAGGACTTCTTTTTTATTCATTCCAACCATACTGCATGACTTATTTTTATTGGATCTATGTTACAAATTTATTAATTATTTCATTGGAATATATAAAAAATTCATTGTCGTTCGATAGGTTTTGATTATTTGATTAGTGTTTTTAAATAATTTTAAATCTTATAAAACTATTTTTTGGATATTCCAACCACACCACACATCGGAATTACTTGTGTTATATTCATACATGTCAAAAATTAACAAAATATCATTTTCCTGCAATTTCATTTCAATCTAAGTCTGTTTTATATATTTTAACCCCTAAACACATATGTTTCAATTTTAAATCTACATAAATGAACTTTTAGTCATTATGAGAGAACTGCAAGTCAAATTGAGATGCATTATATTTGAAAATTTTATAAATAAAACCATGATCAAAACTAAGGTATGATTTGTTTCTATATATTGAAATTAAAATTATAGTAATTTTCCTACGATTAACAGACAATTTGAGATAGTTTATAGGTTGTGACCCTTTGAAGCACTATTTTAGAGGTAATTAAATCTAATACAATTTATTTTTCAATCATCTGTACAACACCACAATTAATTGAGTTCTATTTTTATATGTCGCAAATTAATCAATGATCATTGTCTATTAATATTTCCACTAAAAAGACATCCTACCTTGGCTTAAATTTTTTAACACACATTTTTTGACATTAAAATTAATAAAAAGGCACATTTCCATCCTTAGGAAACCACATTTTGGATTCAAGTCTAGTATATTTATATATTTAATAAATTAAAAGGTGATTTTTTCATAATATTTAATTTAAATCCATGTTTTTATTTTAGATTTTTACCATATAAACTATTTTGAATCTTTTTTTTGAAATTTTTTTTAACATTATATCCATAAAGTATATCAAATAAGAATATAGTTTATTCATATGGGTGGTGAATTAGATAATGGTATTTTTATTGTGATTTCATTGAACTTTGAGATTGTTTGATTTGTTTTCATCCTTTGATGCATCTATTTAGTGACTTTTTAATTCTTTAAAAACAATTTCCATTATTCTATGATCAATATATATTTAATTGATGATATATATTTATATAAGTTAAAAATTACTTGAAAAACTATTCATAAAATTCCACTATAATTCTAGGTCGTTTTCCTGGTTGTGACCATTTTATGAAAAAAAATTGACTTTCAAATCAAAAAAACACAATTTTAGACATTTTGATCAATCCACTACTCCAATTAACCTGAGGTATATTCCTACATATCAAGTATTTTATATAATCCATTTAAATCCGCTTTCATGATAATCTATGGTTTTCACCATGGTCTTGACACTTCGAAACACGTTTTAAACACTTTTTAATCTTCACAAATGAAATGTTGATTATTATGTGCTCACTGCACGTCATATTGACCAATCCTATGTTCTATAATGTATTAAAGTATTCAATAATTTTATTTATAATATATAAATAATTCAAGATCATTTTTTCTAGGTGTTAATTATTTTGAAGGACATTATTTTTATTTTAAATCTCTTAAAACACATTTATGAGTAATTTGAGAATGTCGCTAGTCTAATTGATGTGTGGTCTATTCCAACATCTTAAAAATTAAATAGTGTTAAATATCAATCAATTTCATGACTATATAAGGTCATTTGAAATGTTTTCACAAATTTTATAATATTTTTTTAAACTTAAATCTAATGAAAATTATATTTTGGTTATTCTTACCACATTTCATGCTAGATTATCTTGTGGTGCCTTCAAAAAGTGTTATAAATTGACCTTGAATCGTTATCTAATGATTTTATGAAAACTCAATCTTTTTTATCTGTTCTAACTATTTGAAACAAATTTTTTGACTTAAGTTAAATAGAGGTCGCTACATGATGAATTAACAAGTCCTCCCAAAAAAATTTGCTTTATTTTGTATTAATACCATATATTATTTGGGTTGATGATTCTATATTTTGATTATAATATTGATTATTGGATACATATTTATTTAATTAATTTTTTCTTAATAAAATTTTAAACTGGTTATTATTATTGTTAATGAAAATTTTTTAATATTATTTGAGGGAATTTTTTTCCACCATTTCCAGCCACAATTGGCGACCGAAAACGCTAATATATATATATATATATATATATATGTATATATTAAAAAGGGAAACTTCCATATATGGGAGCCAAGGGATTTTTTCTCCCTCCCAATAAACCATGACTTCTAAGAAAGAATTTGAAGGTCAAAAAATATAATTTATTTTAAAATTATTATCTACTTTTATTTTTTATCTAGATACTTTTATAATGATATTATGTTTGGGGAATTTTGGTTAACTATTTCCCAGTTGAAATAAAGAAGGATATGTTTTTCATATTTCAAATTAGACAGAGAACATACTTCTTTTTAAATCACGATAATATAAGGTTGATTTCTATGTTTTGACCATTGGATGAATGTTTTTAAAGATTTTTAAATATAATAAATAAACTTTTTCCATTCCAACCACACTATATTCAAGTGTGTTATATTCATACATGTCACAAATTATTCAATTATCGTTTTCTAATGATTTCATAAAAAATCTCATATCATTTTCTTGGATTGAATTTTTGACACATTTTTTGACATTTTTATCAATAAAACTACACTTTCTGTCATTATATGTAATTTGAAAGTTAAATATGATCTATTTATCTATCCAAAATTTAACAGTTTTCATTGTTTGATGATTTCATAAAATATGTGAATTTTTCTAGGTTTTTATCATATATTAGGTTTTAATAAATTTTTACTATAAAACATCTTATTTGATCATTTTAACCATACAGTACATCAGAATGACCTGAATCATATTACTACATGACAAAAGTTAAATATTAGTTACTTTTCTTTGATTTTAGTACAATTCAATTTCATTTCCTGGGTTTTAACCCTTTAAAATAAAAATAAATGACATTGTTTTGAAACACAGTTTTCATTATTCCAAGGATATGTTATATTGATGAGATTTTTTTTGATTATATGATAATTAGAGGCCGTTTTTTGGTTTTGACTATTTGAATTGTGTTTTTTACGTTTAAATTCATATAACACACTTTTTTAATTCCAAGAAAACTGCATAATGAATTGATCTTTTCTCTATTACCATATACAAAATATTTAAATGATTCCATTTCTCTATGCTTTAATGATAATTGGAATATTTTTTCTATGTTTTTACCCTTTGATTCATGTTTTTAAATGAATAAATCTATTTAATTTTTTTAATCATTAAAACCTAAATGAAAGTTAAATTGAATTGAAACCTAAACATAAATATAAAAATTTAATCAATGATTTTTGTTTATTAATTTCATGAAAATAAAATCTCATTTGTTAGGTTTTTTCCCTCTGATGTTAAATCCATAAAAACACACTTTTGGCCATGCTGAGAAAACTACATGTCAGAATGCTACTCTTTCTATTAATGTATATCATAAATTAAATAGAGGTTATTTTCTTATGATTTCACAATAATTCAAGGCAATTTTTATTTTTTTATAATTTGATGCAAATTTTAAAAGACTCGTAAATTTAGTTAATCTATATTTTTAGTTATTTTTTCCACACTGCATCATAGACTAAAATACATATTATTAATATATGTTTTAAATCAATTAATGAACGTTTTCCTATGATTTTTTGAAAATATAATGTTTTTTCTTGGATATCAACTTTTGAAACATGTTTTTTATCTTTTAAATCAGTACAAATGCAAATTTTGAACTATGATAATACCACATGTGAATGGGTTTAAATTTTTTCGAGCCATTCATTTCTCATTCTGGGATGCTCAGTGGTTTGAGATAAATTTTATAAATTTAGATGTTGTTTTAAAATTATATTTTTAAATTTGGATGTGGTTTTATAAATTTTTTCATGTTAAGGAATAATTATTATTATGATAAAAGATTAATTTGTTGATTTAAAATAAAGCAGGATTCTTAGAAGGGTTATAGATTTTTGAAATTATTTATAATCCATTTTCCGTATTATTTATATTTATTTTTAATATAAATAAATGCAATTTATTAAATAAAATAATTACCATTAGGCATGAAAATGGAGTTTTGTAAAGGTACATAGTTTTTTTCAAAGGCTTTATATAGGTATGTTCTATTTTCCTTGAGTTACATATGGGTAGAGGCTGGATTTCTGTGTTGTTAAGGTAGTCCACAACTCATATATAGGTAAAATCTATTTTAAAAAAGGATTCTTATAGGTTTTCATGCTTTTATATAGGTTACATAAGGGTTCCCATGTTATCTTATACACTTTATAGGGGTGATATTATCATCTAGAATGGTTAATAGGCTATTTTTGTAAGGGTATACATTAATTTCCATTAGTTGCATAAAGGATGGACCAAAGACCTAAGGGATACATAAGGTTACTTTTAAATGGGTACATATACATGTATGGGTTTTATGTGAAATGTGAATCTCATGTAATTATAAAACAATACTTATGTTGTAACGTCCCGGTTTCGGAAGCCACCTACAGGTTCCCAGTACATGGTTGGTCACATGGCCTCAAGTGCATTTCCCCAAACACCAGAGGTCGTCGACTAGTAGTGAGGGCCTTTGCTGTTATAGTGGTGAAACTATTCCCCCATTGGTAGAGTACAAAGTAAAAGTGTGGTGGTCACATAACCCATAGGTCGGAGGATAGATACCTCCCTATGATACCACTTTGTAACGTCCCAATTCTGGAAGCCGCCCAGAGGCGCTCTGTGCCTGGTTGGTCACACTGCCTCAAGCACATTTCCCCAAACCCCATAGGTTGTCGACTAGCAACGAGGGACTTGGGTGTGATAGTGGCGAAACTATGCCCTCATTGGCAGAGTACATGGTGGATGTAAAACAGATATACCATAACGGAAGCAGTAATTATCACATACAATAGTAAACAGCAGATGACTGAAAGTAAGAAACAACAGGGGAATATATATAAATGAAGAATGATATATATACATATATATATATATGTGTGTCTGTGTTTGTTTGTTTCAATTAAAGTATCCAAACAAAACACAATGATGAAATACAGTACAAAACCAATTATAAAAGAAAAACAAGTAAATAACTCCTCAGCATCGCAATCCATAGCTTCATCACATGCTCTCTAGCTCTACAGCGATCAGGTACCTGAAGTAGAAGGGAGCTTTCCCTTATCTATACCTGAAACAATATAATCTGTTTGGGCCCAAAAGCATGACCCAAATAGGGTGTGAGACTTAATCCCAGTAAGAAACCACAAAAAAAAATTTCCTAAAAGTCAGTGAATATATGGATGGCAATAAGTAAAAGGAAGCAGTAAACAAGGAAGTACTCAGCAGTAACAATCCATAGTTTCAATGCATTCAGTTTCAGATATCATGCTGCAACTAATCGAAGTTGGCAACCCTCTAGGAAGTACTCACAGCCTAGCCCCTTTGGTTCAACCAAAAAAAAACAGTCAAGCAGTTAAACAAAAACGGTAACCCTCTGGGAAGTACACATAGCCTAACTACTCTAGTTTCTCCAAACAAGTACAAGTAAGAAGATGACACAAATGGTAACACTTTGGGAAGTACTCACATCCTAACCCATCTGGTTCAACCAAACATGAACAAGAAAGAAGCTAAAGCATAGACTCTCTGACAAAGCACTCTTCATAAATTCCTTATATAGTCTTATATCGGTAACTAAAAGGTTCTCTGGGGAAGCACTTACATCAACATTCCACATGTGGCCCGGGTCAAGGAACTAAAGACACCCTGAGGAAGCACTTACGTAAATTCCCCATATGGTCTTGTATTGTAATAGTAAAATAGACACTCTGTAGAAGTCATTACGTCTATTCTCCCTATGGCATACTACACCAGGTTCTCACGGCCCTGTGTAAGTTATCAAGTATAGAAAAGCATATCTTCCAAGGTAAACCTCAAGAACTACATGGATAACATACTACAATATAACAGCCTGTTAGAAAAACAATCATACCATTCTACAATACTAGGAATGGGAAAAACAAGGCAGCATAAAAGTCTAAGCAGGACCAAACGGTATATAATAGAACATGGATGGGAAAACACTTACAAAGAATAAAAATTAACACTATTAACATACAATTCACCTCTACTCAACCATACAAGAATATAAGGTAATGAACATGGATAAAATAGTAAACACACAATAACGCGTTCATGGTTATTGGGTGATTATGCACATATAACTCAAATACTTTTAATAGAAACGCACAAACCACCTACCTCGGTGTTAGGAGATCGATATACGTGAACTTCAAGACATGAATCACCCATGAACACCATAGATCTAAAAAAAAGTCTAAAACGTTCAAACCATAATAAATCTAGAAAGAGGAAGAATCAGTAAACTGAGCTCTAGAACAATGAAGATCTTACCTAGGCGATCGCAGCGCAAATGATGGTGGTAGAATCAGAAAATCGGTGCTCGATCGAGGGCATAGGGAATGATTGCGGCCGTACAGATACTCTCGGAAGAACTAGGTTGAGAAGTAGACAGTTCTGTTCATTAGACGCAACCCCAGTACATTTAATGAATAAAAATAAAGTACACGACGTGTACTTTTGATGTAAACAGTGTGTACTTACCGTTACCTATCCCCTCATTAGGCATCCTCCAGGTCACCCCACATGGTCGTGTGCACGACCACTACACGACCAGCAGACAACTACCTGTGGTAACTGAGTACAGGGCGTGTACTTCAAAAATTTCCAAAATTTCCTCTTTTTCTAAAAAACACCAAAAAAAAAGAAAAACATACCTGAAAAGAATATCTGGGTTCTTATATATGTAAGGTTAATATGGTGTTTCAATGCACTACATAAAGGTTCCTCCATAGTTGTTTAATATTAAAGGTAAGATTTATAAGATTTCATAAAGGTCCCCTTACTTCTATATAAGGGTAAAAAAAGTTTTTGTATATCTATGTATGGGTAGTAAGATATATAAGAGTGAAACCATGTTACCATTATGTAGATGGAATGTCTTACAAAATCCAAGATGATTTATTCCAGAAAATATCAATTTCCATTCATTTATGTCTCTATAAAACATTTTCAGTGCAAGTTAATGTGAATAAGTGAAAAATCAATGGTTTTTTCCTTGATTAATAGATTTAAATGCAATCATTAGAGTCTTATAATTTTAGGAGCTATAAATGGGTTTTGTGAGAATTAGTTGGCTGATAATTAAATATAAATTCAATATACATCTTAAACTATATCTTTTAATATTAAAATACTCAATATTCCCCTTTGAGTCTCTCAACCATTTCAAGTATAGACAATCAAAAGCATGACATTGGAGTTTTTTTGTATCATCTGTAAATATTTTGAGTATTTTTTCTTTCATACCTATGATTTTTTGGGTTGCTAAAATCTTCCACTATTATCAGTTTTGGATGAAACATGTGAAGCCTACATCCGAGAGGGGGTAGGGTACATTCAGCACCTCATTATTTTTAGACTATACATGTATTAAATTATCAATATTTATACATTTTTAAAAAATTAATGTGGTTAACCATAATTATACAATTTTATTGGAATATAATTGCATGAGAAATTGATATGCGATAATATGGAAATTTGTAAAAAATGGGGACAAATTACATGTTATGTAATTCTGTTAATGATATATTATTAATCCCATAATATTTTAATGGATTTTTGACTTATGTAGTATACTTTCATAAATTAGTGTGGCATTTTCATGAAATATAATTAATGTGTTAATATTAATTCATGCTTGGGAGTATAACATTAAATGTCTCGGAAAATTATTATCTTGTGGTGGTTTAATTTCAAAAATTATGTTTGAAATGATAATACATTTTTTGGGTAAATAAAATTATTGTAGAATATATAAATCACATATGAAAATAATTATATAAATTTAATATTATTTTTGATAATTTCAACAATGGTGTTTAATGATTTATCATGTACAATAAAAAACTATATTTTATATTCTGTAAGATTATCAGAAATTATAAAAAAAATATGATTTTTTACATATATAGAATAATCATAATTATTGTTGAAATTATTCAATAGAGGGAAATATATAATGGCATGTTTATTTATTAAACATATTATATAATATTTATAGTAAATATTCCATAATTCTATTTATCGTAATCTTGATATGGAGACAATCACATGTTAGAATTTAATTAAATTATTGGAATCATACATATTATGTAATTCATGAATACAAATATTCTTATATGATGTACTTAGGATATTTTATCAGATTCATTTTTATACCAATAATATTTATTAGATTCTGTGAAATATATTTTTATGTTTTTCAAGAATGGTTGAAGATATTTTAAATTAAATAACAACTTCAAATTGTTAATGCATTGGTAATAATAAAACACGCATAGAGAAAGGATTATCATCAAGATTGATGATATTCAAGAAATATAATATTAGGGTGAAATGACATATTAATGTAATAATATTTATCCTTATAAATTTAAAATCAAATATTTCTTATGATTTTATATTCTTAAATCAGTCAAATAAAAACACATATTAAAAATAAATAAATCCTTAAATCATTACATTAGGGATGATTAAGCTAAATGTTTTTTAATAAAGTATGGAGTGCCTTCTTTCTATGGTTTCCTTTCAGATTTTACATGGAATGATACATTTATTATATATTTATTATCTATGGATTTATATCCATGATGTGATTAAATGATATCATGGAACAATTGAAATATGGGTGGCGTGCTTCAGGTTGTGACATTGGCATGGGATTCAAGTGATGATGATTATATCATGAGATGCCTAATGCCATATTATGTGAATTGGTGTTAGGGATGTAAGTGAGACAAATATAATGGGTAAAATTTAGGTTTTCCTATTATTGGTTATTTCAAAGTTGATATTCTTGTTTAATGGATAATGGATGGTTGATAATTATATAATCAATTTCAATTAATAGGAAGTAGTTGATGTTACGCACTATGAGTTCATATTTTATGTGGAGTCTTGGACTGAGGCCTATAGTAACCAAATGAATTTTAAATGATAAATTAATTAATGAAAACATTTTTTTAGAACATGATGCATGCATATAATTATTCCATACTTTAGAATACAATAACTAAATTAATCGTTCCATTAGTACTTATCCGAGAAAATTAAAATTTTATATTAGAGAATAAAATTAAACAATATTAATTTGTTGATAATTAATTAATTAATGTTTATCATGATTTATCTATTCCTTTGATATTCCTGCCATAGCAGTGGTAACTAGAATATTCTTGCAAAGATAGTGGTATATGAGTTTAAGGCTTGGAATTTTACCAATAATTTGGTTGTGAGCCTTATATATTTCATCCATGTTTTTTAATTTCATATATTATCTCACTCATGTTAGTAGCATGAGTAATAACCAGTGGAATCTTGGAGGGAGTTTCCCCCAATATTGAGGTTGGTGAGGAATGTATAGATAACTAACCACTCTAGACCCACTCTCTTCTCTTGGTAGTATTGTATTATAGTGTTCATGGTGGGTATCATTCCATATATATGTGTGTAGAGGGATTTAATGGCTTTTGGTTTTTTCACACACATATATCCCTAGATATATTATCCTGATGGTTATTATAGGTATGTTGTGCATGGGTTGTGATGGATTGATGTAAATAGAAGTCGTATGAGTTGATATGGATCCCAAAAACTAGGTGGTTACATTGTGAAGACATGGTGAAGATGATTAAATTATGTGATTAAAATAGTTTATTATTTATCCTAGGTGTATTCAAATTTACTTTCTTTATCCCAAGTGTCTCCTATATAGATTTTCGATAGTGGTGGATTAGGACGACTGATGCTGGGGAAGAGTAGAAAACCAGTGGGGAAGTCGAAGCAAGGTATCTTTATTTTATATTATATTGGATGTTATATGATTACTTATATAAAATACATAGTGGGTTATTAATAGTGAGGATGAGAAAAGAATATTAAAAAAAATTAGTTTATGATTTCATGAGTAATACATATATTATAATCATGCAATTTGTAAAAGAATAGGATAAATTACATGTTATGTAATTAGGATAATGAAATATTATTAATTACATAAAATTTTATTGGAGGTTTAACTTATTTATTTTAATTTATTCTACTATTATGGGAATTTCATGCAATATAATTAATGTGTTCATATTATTTCATGCTTGGGAATAAGGATTTACTTTTTGTGGAAAATGGTTGTGTTGTGAATGTTTAATTATAATAATTTAGTTTGAAATGATATTATATTTTATGGATAAATATAATTATCTTAGAATATATAAATATCATGTGAGAATACATACATATATATATATAATATTTTTTTTTAATTTTATCAAAGGATTTTAATGATTAGACACATAATGTAGATAATAATATAAGACAATTTTAAATTTTATCAGAATTATTAGAGTATAATTATTTTCCTAATGTAGAATAATCATAATTTTTCTAGAAAACATTCCATAGAGGGAAATAAATAGTGGAATGGTGTATTTTCAATATTCTTATATAATATTGATGGGAAATATTTGATAAATTTTTTATTAGAATATTTATGTGTAAAATATCTCATGTTAAAATTTAATTAAATTTTAGGAAGTTTATGTATTATGGAATAGATAAATATCAATATTCATATATAAAATATTTGGGATATGTGGTGAAATTTTTTTCAGATATATTTTTTTATCTATAAGATTTACATTATATTGTGAAAGTTACTATTATTGTCATTATTAATGGTTTATATTCTTGTAAATTGAATAACATCTTAAAGCTGATAATGATTTGGTAATAATAAAATTGGTATGATGAAATGATAATCGTCATCATTTATGATATTTAAGAAATAGAATCTAAGGGTGGAACGTCAGATTAAATAAATAATATGTAGAATTATAAATTTAAAATTAAATATTTTCTATGATTTATTTCTTCTAAATCTGTTAAATATATGAAATTATAAAAAATTAATGATTTCTTAAAACATTACATTGGGGACGATCAAGCACAATAGTTTTTGATAATTTCTAGAATGACATGTTTTTTTCATAGGGGCCTTTCAAATTATGTGTGGAATATTAATTTTAATATATATTTTTTCTATATGGATTTAAATCCTTGATTTGATTAAATGATAATATTGTACAATTAGAATATGAATGGGGATGCCTGAGGTTATGACAGTGTCACAATGTTTCAGTGATTATGATGTTGGCATGGAATGTCGGATGTGATATTTTTTGAAGTGTTCTCAGGTATGGCACCAAGACTAATAGAATGGGTAAATGTTATGCTTCCCTCTTTTTGTTGATCTGAATTTAGATATTTTTATTTAATAGACAACTTTCTATTGATATTTATATAATCAGTTAATAATAATAGAAAGTAGTTTATAATATGGACAATGACTGTATATTTTAATATGTAAATTTTACTATGTTCGAGAGTACCTAGTTCATTATGAAATAATAATTTAATTAATGAAAAAAGGTTAATTATTTAAGTGTAATTATAATGATGACATAATTTAGAATAAAATAAATAAATTAATAGTTCCATCAGTAAATATCATAGAATATTGAAATAAATATATTTAAAAAGAAAGAAAAATTATATTAATTGATTTATAATTATTATATTAATGTTGATCTTGATTCATTTAATCATTTGATAGACATGTCATAAAAGTAACAGTTAGGAGTTTCATGAAAATTTAGAGGTGGATAAGTTATGTCACATAAGTTTCTTATAGTTTGGTTATGAGCCTTATATATTTCATGCATTCTTCTTAATTTTATTTTCTACCCCACCCATGTCGGTAGTGTGACTAAAACCTAGTTGACGATGGGAGGGAGTTTTCCCTAAGATCTAGGTTGGTGAGGAATATATTATAGACTACACCATCTAGACTCATACTATTCTCTTGGTAGTATTATATGATAGTATGCATGGTGTATATCATTCCACATAATTATGTATAGAGGGATTTAATGAATTTTAGTTTTTCGACAAGCGTATATCCTCAGATATAGTATCATAATTGTTATTATAGGTATGTTGTGGATGGTTAATGATAGCTTCAGTAATAATACATGGCATGTCAGTTGTTTTGGCTCCTTAAAACTACATTTTTACTTTGTATATATGTGGTTATGATAATTAAATGATGGGATTCACAGTGTTATTTAATTATCCTAGGTGTAAATGGATTAGGTTACTTTAGCCCAGGTGTCTTCTATCCATATTTTTGAGAGAGATGGATTAAGAAAATCGATGTCGGGTTAGAGAAAAAATAATAATTTGGATGTGTTAGCATGGTACCTTCATTAGATATTATATTTGATAATATATATAATAACTTGTATGTGATACTTATTGAGTGAGAAATAGAGAGTATGAGAAATGAATTGTAAAACAATTTAGGTTATGAGTTTTTTTCATTATTTACTCAATGGATATTTTAATGATTACTTAACATTTTTAATTAGATGTTGGAGGGATGATCCTTTTGAGTATACATGTTTTTCTGATCCTATATTTCTATAAACTCCTTTTCAGGTCAATAGAAGCTAGTTGGTGATTGGCCAAGACATTTCTAATTTGAGGATTTTTTCATGATCAGTTAGAGCTACATGATAGTTGATGAGGATTTTTTATGTAGTTTTATGTTGACTCAATTATTTTTTATTTCATTAATATTATATATGGGGATTTCTTCTTATTTTTTATGTGAAAAGGTTTTTTAGTAGTTGTTTCTATTTTAACAATATCATTTTTCATATCATAGTGGTTAATGTCTCTGATCTGTGTTTATGTTATAACCTCGGTGATTACCATCATCCAAAGATGTATTAGATGTGAAATTGAGGTGTCATTATATCCCTCTTATCAATGTTGACTATGTTATGGTATTTTTTAGGGGATGGGCTCTAGATAGAGTTGTATGCAAGGTAATGGTTTGGAGAAAATATGAATTCTATAGTTAGGCACAAGTGAAGATGTATGGGTTGGTAGGGAAACAATGTCAGGTCCTTTTTGTGCACTAAAAAAGGGTGACCAGATTGGAAATAGAATTTTACTCTCCCATATGATCCAACAAAAGGACTGTATGCTTTTTTGTGTGTGATAATTGAATTAATTCGTGTAATGACCCTGAATTTTACAAATTGAATTTCACTTCTAATAATTTCGTGATATTTAGTAATGAAGTACAAATCATATGCTTCACATTAATAAACCAACATAATTTTAATATATTAATTAAAACATTACGTATACATAATATATATAGAGATTAGTAAAATATATATTATAATGGTAACAAAGGAAAAAAACTAATATAATAATAATATGAAATTTTCTATATGCTTGATCTGCTAGATAATCTCACCTATGAACAAAATTATAGAAATGAATTAGAAAATTAGTAATGAAATATGAATTTCATAAATTAAAATACATGATCTTGAGAGAAAATAGAATTGAATGAATAATTAAATTAATATAAGGTATTTATATGTTGTTTGGAACCCATATATCCATTGCAAATTGGGACGTTAGAATTGTAATCTGACCATTGGAATATTAAATTGACTATTGGAATAGTAATATGATTGTTAGAAACTTTAATATAACTGTTTGAATAATATTTAGACTAATGGAAGTGAAAAATAATATTTATGTATATTATCAAATTAAATATTATATATTTATATTAAAGTACATGTAAATATATGTTTTAAAAATTAGAAAGTATGTTATTGTATTTTTTAAAACCATAAATGTTTTAATTTATAATTTATAATAATTTTATTTATTTAAAAGAAATTTTATTTTCACAAAATGGATTTAGAAATTAATATTATGATGTATTTTATTGATAATATAATTTTACATGACCATAAATAATTTTCCAAAACATCATGAAATTGATGGTAGTATTAAAATTTATATTTTCTGAATAAATGATTATTTTCTTTAAAAATTAAAATTATATTGTATATAAAATTACTTTCATAAAATGGATAAAATTATTGAAATCTGCAACTCCAAAAATTATTAATGTTAATTTTTGTTATTTTTCTAAAATTGTTAAATTTTTGTGAATAGAAAAATAAAGTAAAATACGATATTTAACATTATAAGTTAAATACTTGAATTTTTTAGTCATGTATGACATAAGATCCCATTAGTTGGAAATAAAATTCACAATTTATTATATTTAGTCATAAGATTCAATATTGTAGGTAGTATTGACACTTGATAATAAACTAATGGATATAATATTTAATAACACCCCCTCCTCCCTGTATAAATACAACCCCTCACTACCCTATCTTAACAACGTTTATAACAAGTTGATTAACAAAATTTCCCCAATTCCCTTCCCAATCCTCTTCCCCATATCTTAGGACTAATAGTATCACCAAATAACCAATTCCATGTTCCTTAAAAAAAATTCAAGGAGATGGAATTCAAGAGAAATTTTTATCAAAATTTCTCTTCTAAAAATATTTTCTTCTTCGAACTATACTCAAATCTATCAAAAAATATTAAATAATGACTACATTATTATAAATATTCTTAATTGTTATTTTTTAATTGTATATACATTTTATACCCTCCATTAAATCATTTCTAATTTTTTCATAATATAGTTGGTTCATGGTATCCTTGAACAACATACATCATTTTTTACAATGAACACAAAGGTTTGTTGTAGAATAAATTATAATGTTTAATATGATCATAATAGGTTTATCAGAACATATTCCATTTTTTATTACTTAAAATTTTAATTTTATAAAATAAATATAGTTTGTGATGGTTATAAAAACTATCTAAATGAAATGACCACATGACGCTAACATTTTTACTATGTCAATTCTCCCTATGTAAGAACATAAAAGGATATTTTAGACCACTATAATATTTTAAAGGATATTAATACTATTTCATTTATCTTTTGTATTTTTAGTCCCATTTGATAATAACATCAGTAATTATCCACAAGCGATACCAGCATGGAACCATGAAATGAATTCTCACGGAACAATGAAATTGAAAATTTTATATCATTTAAATGGGAAAAACAATAAAAAATAAAATTAAATTAAATAAATTATAAATGTAAAACTTTATAGGTTTTGTAATTATTTAATTTAATTTTACTATTTTGGTTATTAAATTTTTATGAAGATTTATTAAATAATATAAGGTATGGGATCTCTCTAGACTAGAATTTATCATTTAGTTATGACCTTTCTATATGAAAGTCACTATATCTCTATTTTGGATATTATTGAATTATTTGAAATTATGAATATTATTCCTTTACTTATATACCTAGATTATTTTTTATTCCTATAATGTGTTACTTCATTATTAAAGTTCCCATTAGTGATGTAAGAATATGAATCCTATTTCATTTCATGTGTACATCCTTTATGTATGTCATATGATTGGTTTCCATTTTTTTACGCAAATAAAAATGAAAATTTTTCTATTGGTGTGACCAGATAGAGCTCTAATGAAATGGATATTTTTCTCATGAGACAATATATATGTGATTATGGAGAGAAATTAATCCTTTATAGGACTATATCCATCATGGGATGTTCTCTTAGTTGTTATCATTGAATTATGTTTATATCATATAAGATGATTCTACAACATTGATATGTTTCTATGAACTTATGATTGTATGTTCATTATGTGATTTTAAAATATGATTATTCATCAGCCTTTTATTTTATGTTATAATGTTATGGCTTCTGACTCATATTTTATGCTTCATTACCATGTTTTTCACCTTTCTTGAATTTATAGCTCACCAATTTATTTTATGAATTCTCCTAGGTTATCCTATGAAATATTAGGATCTCAATGGGTACTAAGAGATCATTATGAAGAATAATATAATATTATTGTCTTTTTGTTTATCAATTTATTATAAACTTCTTCTTTAATATTCACCATGGATGATGATATTTGGGTTTTATTTGATGGAAATTTATGTAAAAAATCATATAATGTAATGTGTAAGGGGATTGAGATTATATAGTTGGAATCAAAAAAATTTACATTTATTTTTGTGGATTTGGAATAGATTTATTTATTTTTAAGCCTATAGATAAGTCTAAGTATATTTCTAAGTATGTGAAAATATCTTCACATTTTGTTAATGTATAGAATGAGTGGTTTCTGAGATACTACATCATCATCTGTATAGTAAATGTGGTAGTGGATACAGAAAATTTGTAGATAGGGGTAATAAAACAAAAGGGTGTATTTGGTGTTGAATTGATCATCTCCTGGTGCATGATAAAGAGGCCTTATTTTACACCTCCTTTAACACTCTAGAGGGATATCTGTTAGAAAACTCAAAAAATAATTATGAACAATTATAAAGGGATTCAATATATATTTAGGTAATAAAATATAATATAAAAAATACCATGTATAACCATGTTTGAAACCTAAAGACTCATATTTTATGATTAATTTTTCATTTATATCTTATCACTCAAAAGTTCTTAGTATCCATATTTATGTATTATCATCCTTAATTTTTTTTTATAGTAAATGACTATAACTATAATATAATTGTAACATGGGTTCTCATTATAAATTCCTATTATTTAAATTTAAAATAAGATTATTGACTGACACGTTATTTTACATCATGTATGTTTAGTATGATAATTCAAACATGACCTAAAAACATAGAGGTTGACCTATCTATGGGAAAAAACAAGTAAATTATTTCATCCAAAATATATAACTCCTCCATAGTCGAGGTTTGATTACTTAAGCACTGAAAAAATATTTTCTCAAATCCCTTAGGTTAGTTTGATTCTATATTGTATAGGGATTACATCACCTTAAATAAAGCCAACATCAAATTTCAGGTTATATAGCACACTCTTCACATCATGAGTCCTGTAATATTGTATGTGTTAAAGGGGGATGATGAATCTTCTTTGGAAACATTTTATCATGTGTGGATGTTATTTCTTTACAAGAATGTATATGTTGTTCAAATTATTGAGATAATAGAGTGAATCATTATAAAAAACATGCCCATTGTGATGGATTATATTGATGTGTCCATAAAGAGTTTCGTAATCATACTCATAATTGAGAGGATGAGTTCTCAATTGAACTTATATATATATATATATATATTTATTTATATCTGATAATATTTATATAATAGACATCATTTTGTTAAAAGAACTGAATAAGTTGTTAAATGAGATTCTAGAAAAGAGTTTTATATGCCCAAGTGTTACATTTTTGGATGCACTAATCTATTTCATCAAGAATAATGATGGGTTAGTAAACCACTCTATTGATTATCATGACCACAAAAAATAACAATAATGATGCATTATCCCCAGCAATAGATATTAGACTTAATCGATAAACTACATTGATCCTTATATTTCTCTAAGATGGAACATCAGTCAGGATATCACCAAACAAAGATAAATCTAGAATATATTCACAACACTTCATTTTGATCAAGTTATGGACACTATGAGTTCTTTGGGGGGTCCTTCATACTCACTAATGATCCAACATTTTTCATGTACTTAACGAACAATGTATTTATATATTACCTTGAAACATTTTATAGTATTTATAGATGATATGATGAAATACTCTAAAAGAAATGAGGAGAATGAGGTTCCATTTAATAATCTTATAATTACTTTGAGAAAATATATTCTATATGTAAACTATAGTAAATGTGTGTTCAATATTGAGTATCATTATCGGTGCATGTTATCATCATTAAAGGGATATCTATGAAACCTCCAAATAAAAAATGAATTGATGAGTGTCTCATACTAGCATCTATAAATAAATCCATATTTTTTATGGACTATCTTGATATTACTGATGATTTGTGAGAATATTACTATGATTATCAGACCTTCTAACTAAGATGACTTGGAAGAGGGTTGTAACATCCTGGATCCAGGTGCTTCGCAAAGGTTCCCCATTCCAGGTTGGTCACATAACCTCAAGCGCATTTCCCCAAATTCTAGATGCTGCTCACTAGCAGTGAGGGCCAAGGTCAAATAGTGTGGAAACTATGCCATCAAAGGCATAGTATACACAGCATAATAACAAAAAATAAATAATATAGGAAGCACTAATACCATACAACATAAGTAAATGGTCGAAGAATGATAGTATAAAAAATTTCACCATATATATAATAAATTATGCATGTTTCATGTATCTAGGAAAGCTTCCAAACAAGTCACAATGCTGGAAATACAGTAATGAAACCAAACTAAAAGAAAATAGTAAACTCAAATAGCATCTCAAGCCTCATCTTGTTCTCTTTCTCTCTAGGTCCAACAGCAATAAAATACCTAGTGATAAAGGGAATTTTACCTTATCTATACATACAACCATATAATCTATTTAGGCCCCAAAGCATGACCCAAATAGGGCGTGAGACGAATCCCAATAGGCAACCACCAAATTATCTGTGCCTAATAGTAAATCAATATATATATATATATATAATAGGGAATATGAAAAAATGAAGTAATGAAATTGGAAGTACCCAAAAGTAAACAAACCAACATTTTTCATTTACATTCATTTTCATATATTAAATAATCAAACCATTGAATAATAAATCTCTCGATGTAGCCTAAGATATATATCCCCCTATATAATAGTAATAATTGACGTCTCAAAAGACCATCTAAACAACCAAGAGAACTGAGTCCAAGCTTGAACGTTGGCTTAGAAGACTAGTCGCAATCATTCCATTATTCAAAATAAAACCTCTGGGAATGTTCTCATAGCCTCACCCCTCTAGTTTAACATATCACCAATTCAATAAAATAATGTCCTTCAGGGAATGATCGCACAGTCTAACCCCTTTAGTCCCACATAACAATTAATCAATTACAAAAGACCACCTGGGTATCTCTCACAGTCAATAACCCCTTTTTTCTAAATAGAAACATTAAAAAAAATGACCACATGGTAGCTCCCACAGTCAATTCCCTAAGTTCCAACATTCATTTAATTATGACCCTCTCGGTAGCTCTCAGGGTACAACCCCTATAGTCTATGACCACATGACATCTCTCACATTCAATAACTCTGCGTCAACATAACAAAAAATCATAAATAAATGACCCTACATCAAGAATCTATCACAGTAATTTCCCCTTGGTAATACTTTATAATGTGAATCACATGCATCTCAAATAAGTAGCAACTCCATCCTAACAACACAATGTATGGAAAATAATGCAAGCCTAACAGGCATTCTTGACCAACCATCCATAATCAATCAAACATGGTAAACAAATCCATAATCAAGGTATAAAACCTCATGGATAATAAATAACCCTTTATTTATTAAACTAGCGAAAGAAGGTATTAAACTGGGGTAAATTCCAAAACACACAATACCCTAAACATGGGTATTTGAATGTTTTTGAATATATGATCCAATAACAATCAGAGAAATGGATAAATCACCTACCTCGATGGTATACAATGAAAACACCTAAATGTCATCCCTTTAAGTGGCCTAGAATGTCATAGATCTATGAAAAAATTATAAACGATCAGCCCTTGATAAATCATGAGAGAGGAGAAATCATGAAGAGAGGCTCTAGGGAAAGAGAGCACTCACCGGTGGCAATCCTACGCACCCATTGGAATATTAATAGGATCTCCGATAGAGAACCGAGATGATTTTTAAGTTTCTCATCCATTTGTAGCTCTCCTATATGAAACATGGGAAGAAGAAATGTTATCCAGAGATGAGATGCAACCCCACTTCATCTCATCAAATAAAAAGAAAATTACATAGTGTGTTTATTTAATTTACACTCTATGTACTAGCCTTAATTAGCCTCCTCTTTAGAGTGTATGTTATGTCACCTACATGACCATGTACTCGGCCAGTGCATGGCTTCACGTGAAAACTAGTTACATGGAATGTCCTCCAAAGTACAAGGAGTTTACTTGTAAAATTTTCCAAAACATCCTTTTTTCCTAAAAAACATCCCGAAATAAAGTCACATACCTTAAATGAAGATTTGGGTTCTTACAAACTTCACACCATAAAGAAATTCATCCTTAAATTTCCCTACCAAGGGTGGTGAAGAAGAAACATCAAACAACTCTGGAAAATGTGATCGTATGTCGGCCTCCCTCTCCAAAGTCTCATCACGTAATTGGACATGATTCCAAAGACCCATAACAGAGGTGAAGAACAGCCATATAGAACCTCCATCATACTATCAACAATCCATATAGGGTATTCCTCGAAGGATGCATCCACCTCCAACTCAACATCCTCGGGTTGAAAAATGTGATACGGGTCTGAAAAGTAACATCATAGCAAAGAAACATGAAAGACGTCAGGCATATCCTGGTACATCTGAGGTAACTACAACCGATAGGTAACCACGCCAACTATATCTAAATCCTAAAATGGCTCAATGTATCTCAATGAATGTTTACCTTATCTTATAATCCACATGTGTCCCAACCTCAGTATAACATGTAAGAAAACTTGATCTGTGACCTCAAACTCTAGAGGTCATCTCCATCAATCATCATATGATTTATGGTGAGAATGTTCAGTATCCATCCTCTTTCGAATCAACTCCACCGGATTAGTCATCTCCGGGGAAAGACGAGGTCCCAGCAAAGCTGCCTCTCCTGCCTCCAGCCAACATAGGGGTGATCGGCATGTCCTACCATACAATGCCTCATAAGGTGTCATCTGAATCGTCACCTAAAACATATTATTTCATTAAAAATCCACTAGGGGTATGTGTCTCTCCGAAGAACCCCAGAAATTTAGTATGCATTCTCATAGTATGTCCTCCAAAACATGAATCGTGCACTCGGACTGGCCATCTATCTGGGGATGGTAAGCGGTACTCAAAAGTTCATGTATACCCAAATCCCTCCATAGTCCCTGCCAGACATGAGAAGTAAATCAGGTATCCCTATATAAAACAGTAGCGTGTGGAACCCCATGAAAACATACAATCTCATGGATGCACAACCTTCCATGCTCATGAACACTGAATGTTTCTGTAATCGGAAAGAAATGTGAATCCTTCATGATTCTATCAACAGCAACCCAAACCACATGATTTCCTCAAGGTGACCTTGGAAAACACTTCACAAAATCCATCGTGACATCATTCCAATTCTACTTGGTAATCGGTAAAAGATGTGAAATTCCTTTTGGTCACTAATTCTTCTCCTGAACCTACTAACAAGTGGATCATATCATATAAAAATCATTGACATCTCTCTTCATACCTATCCACCAATACAGAAAATGTATATCTCGATACATATTGCTGACCCCATGATGTAATTCCAAAACAATGAAAAAAAAATCTCATATCAAATCCTCATGTATGTCTGATGGAACCCTTATACATCCTTAGAAATGCCACACCTCATCGTCGCCTATAGTCCACCCAAGAGTAGGGCCATATCCTGACACACACTCCCATAGGAATAGGCCTTAAGAATCTGATAGCTTCCTCATTAACACTCTATCCAGTACAGTAGAGTTAAGAACTATAGAACAAAGAAATGTCTTCCCTTTCCTATCATGCACCTCCAAATGCATCTCAGAGAACATAGCCATAAGCTACCCCTCACGGATGGACTCCTGAAATGCTTTTATCTGAGTCCACATGTTCAATTCATCATCCACTTCATTGAATTTCCTGGGATTGTAAGAAAGCTCAAATTAAAAATAATGAAGGTATTCAACCCACCTTCATTGTCGCAAATTCAGGTCACACTGAGTAAAGATATACTCGAGAATTTTGTGTTTAGCATATACCACAAAATGATCTCTGAAAAGATAATGTCTCTAACAGCGTCAAACATTCACAAATGTAGCTAAATAGATATCATGCATTTGGAAAATCCTCCCATGTGGCCTCAACTACCGAGACCCATACGTGAATACTCCTTCCCCCCATATAAGCACTACTCCTAACCCGATACCTGAAAAATCACAGTAAATGTTATAAATCTTCCCCAAAATTAGATAAATCTGTAATGGTGCACAAGTAAATCTCCCTTTCATCTCCTTAAAGGCTGAATGATAAGAATATACAAACAATTACTTTTCACCCTTCTTAGTCAGGCCCGCTAGTGGCACTGTTAATCATGAAAAGGCTTGTATAAAGCGTATGTAGTAACCAACCAGCCCCAGAAAACATTGAACCTCAAAGACGTTCTTCGGATATTCCTAGGAAACAACTACTCTCAAATTCTCTTGTTCTACTAACACTCTTGTCTCAGAGATAACATTACCCAAGATGTGAATCTGGTCCATCCAAAAGGGGAATTTTGAGATCTTATCCTATAACCAATTCTCACTCAGTTTTCTCAATATAATATCGAGATGGGTGTCATGGTCATTTCGAGTGTGGGAGTAATCTAAGATATCATACATGAAGACTACCAAAAAATAATCCAAGGATGGGACACTCGGTTCATCAGTTCCATGAAAACTGATGGTGCATTTGTTAGGAATAATGGAATAACCAAATACTTGTATAGACCATTCTAGCTCTGAAAGGCTATAAGACATATATCTGATATTCTAACGTGGAACTGATGATAAAATGATCTCCAGTCCAACATAGAGAACACTCAGGATCCTCGAAGCTAAACAAAGAGATCATCAATACTCAGCAAGGGATATCGGCTCTTGACCATCAACTGGTTCAGCTTCTGTTAATCGACCAAAAGTCGGAGAGTATCATTTACCTTCTTCTCAAAAATAACAGTTGAATCCCTAGGAGAAGTACTGGTTTGGATGAAACCCTTTTCCTTCAACTCCTCTAATAACTACGTTAGATCCTGTAAATCTGGTGTATTCATACCATAAAAAGGAATGGACACCAGTTCCACTCCTAGAACAAGCTCAATAGAAAAATCTACCACTCTATTTGAAGGTAAACCTGAAAAGTAATATGGAAAGATATCTCTGAAATTACCCACCACTGGAGGAAAGACCATCTGTGAAGACCCCTGGTCATCTAGATATAAACTATCAATCTAAGCCTTAATTCATCCCAACCCATGGTTCTCGAGTCCATCTCTTCTTTCCTAGACATCCCATTTTACCTTGTGTAGAAAAGAATCTCTCTTTGGTGAAGTGAAACTCACCCAACAACAATTGTAGCCAACAATGTCTTGAAAGGAGATCAAACAGTACATTCCGAGAATGACATTGAAGCATGTCATCTCTAAGACATAGAGGTCTCACAAAAATTGACCCCCACTAACCTCAAGAGGAAACTTCTTTCAATAACATAAACTATCTGTCCTAATGTCAAAAATAATGTCTAGTGTCATTACATCACCAAGCATAAAGATACAGAGTCCAAGGATCTCCACAGTGGAAACATATATAATGTTATTGGAAGCCCCTATATCAGGAAGAAAAGATGTTAAAACTGAGGAAACTAGAATTGTACCTCAAACCAAAGAGGTTTCGGAATCCTGCTCCTACTAGTTCTACTCTACTACAATATATTGACATGTAACACTATGCAATGATCATTCCGTGTTACACTGAGTTGATCCACTATGTTTTCACTAAAATCCTACCGACTGGATTCCATGTCCATGACCTCCTCATCGGATAAATGGTCAGACGAACTCATGTTCCCTGACTGATGAGAAACTGGTGGTCCTTCGTTTTAACATGGACACATAATAGAACACCATTCACTCACTTCTGGTGAGAACACCTGATAAAAATGCTGAAGGTGACCCATCTTGAAGCAATACTAGCAGTCATCTGGATCCTTCGGGAAATGTGGTATCATATTCCCACTCCACCCTCACTAGTAGCATACTACCTTGCTACCTGAAGAAACATCACATGAAAGCTCCTTGAGGTTCTTACTACTATCTATCGAAGGATTCCCAATCCTGGATGTTGAACCACATAGGATCTTAGCTCCTAGATCCATCATATTCTGCTTAATAATCAGCATCTAGTTAACTATATCCATCCTTGAAGTCAACCTGAAGACATTCACCTATGATCGAATTTCATACCTTATACCATCCTCAAATCACATTCAAAAGATAACTCATCACCTCCCAAAATATGTGTAAAGATTAGAAGCTTTGTGAAATGAGAAGAATAATCGATCACCGAAAGAACGCCATTCTCTAAGTTCATGAACTATCGGGTTTGATCGGCCCTCAACGTCTCAAGATATAAGTAATCATAGAAGGTCCAACTAAACTCTTCCCATGATATATCTCGATGATGTCCCTCATGTGAGATAACATCCCACCATCTCTTTGTGGTATCACGTAGCATGTATATCGCGAGATTTACCCTCCTCTCTGAAGTCATCTACAAATTCTCAATGATAGAAAGCATGGCCTCCAATGATGACTTTGAAGCCTGTGTTCCTCCATCCCCTGAAAAAGTAGGAGGATGATGCTGATGGAACACCCATGTCAGCTCTTCCATAGATGGGGTAGGATGCGGTGCACCCTGAAAAGTATACATCATCAGCCATCATGGAACTTCGCATCGGCACTTGTGTTCGGTATAACATTCGGTGCCAAGACAGGCATGAAAGGATGATCTACTAGTACTCCTTGATCGTCTATTTCCAGTGTATGATCATTGCCTTATATTTGTCATACAATCATAGAACGTCTTGGTTACTTCTCTCTGCAAGTTCAAGCACACACCTCCGTTCACAATTATCAAGGACTGATACTTGGATGTGCAAGAACAGAACAGGATATGAAAAATTCATGTTTTTCAAAATAGGGTTACACTCTATGAATAACCCCTACATAGCATGTTCCCTTGAACTTTTAACATGGCCTTTACCTCTTCCAATACTGGTCTTCTAAAACCCATACACATGGTATGTTCCTCTTGTGACACGGCATGTACATGGATCGTCTCTTCTGCCCATGTACTACTACATATCTAGAACTACACGGTTATCTCTTGGGTAACACTACACGGCATGTTCACCATAGACACGACGTGTAATAGTTATGTTCTATCCACCCATGTCGTTAGTCACATAGTTAGATATATGGTCAACTCTACACAATGTGCTTACATGGAACACGATGTGTAAAACCTCTGTTTCATCCACCAAATTCATTGGTCACACGGCCGGATACATAGTTCTTTAAAACATGGAATGTACAATCTAGACATAGTGTGTTCTTACAAAAGATTCAAACCATGTGTCTCTTCTCACACAGTCAGCCACTTGGTCAAGCACTACACGACGTGTACTCCGAGAACATGGTGTGTACCCCAAAAACATGGCGTGTAATTACGAAAAGTTGATTTTTCCATAACAGAAGAGCACATAGTGTGTGTTCATAACATCATATGCTATGTTATATGGTTTTCTGGATTGTATGCCTCTAAAAATTTTCCAGATCCCTTAAAAACATAAAATTTTAAACATGGCATGACAATTTCTAACCCGTGAGAGCCCATACTTCTGCGAATCAATGTTTAAAATCCTTATTCAAATCATAGCCTGAACAAATTCAATTAAAGTTCAAACAGGATCCACCAAATCCGATCCAAGAGGTCCCATAACACCTTCGAGACCAAATTTTAGCACCCATTCAAGTTATAATATACATATTAAAATATCCTAACAAAGTATTAGGTATTCTATTATGACATCTATCACAAAATCGTGCATATCTATCACAACATCTGTCAAAACAGCATGCAAACAGTAATTCACCCGAAATAGAATGACAATAATGCTTGAAATGTGATCTCTAGAAAGTGTCTATATGAAGCATGAGATGGAATACCCTAATATCATCGGGTTGAAATAGAAATAAATCCTTAATAATATCAATGATAACAACATAAAACAAGTTAATCACCCAACGGTGAAATAAAATCTACTGTACCAATTGAAAAACCAGAAAATTGAAATTTTCATGTAACATGGCTTTTCCTTATACACGGGTTAACTACTCACAGGAATTGAATATTAGAAACTACTTATTCCTTCATATCCCTCTCTATATACTCCAAATATTAAGACAAATCATAAAATAAACTCCTCTGGTACCACTTTGTAACATCCCCGATCTAGGTGCCACTGAAATGTGCCTCGAACCCGGTAGGTCACATAACCTCAAGAGCATTTCCCCAAACACTAGAGGATTCCAAAAAAAAGTGGGGACCACGGTCTGATATTGGGTAATATATTCCCTTATATGCATAGTAAATGTTGCAGAATAACAAATAATATACAATAGCAGAAATTGTAATACCATACAACAGAAGTAAACAGTAGAATATTGATAGTATAAACAACGTCATCATATATATAAAATATTATACATGTAACATGTATCTTGGAGAGAAGCCAAATAAGTCACAATGTTGTAAACACAGTACTGAAATAAATGTACATAAAATATTAAAGTCTAATAGCATCGCAAGCCCCATATTGGTCCCATGCTCTCCAGCTCCAACAGCAATCAAGTACCTGATGATGATGGGTTCTTGTCCTTATCTATACCTACAACCATATAGTTTTTTTGGGCCCAATATCATGACCCATATAGGGTGTCAGATGAATCCCAATAGGAAACCACCAAAATATATGTTCCTGGTAGCCAATGAATATATATATATATAGCAGAACATATGCAGAAATGGAGTAATAAACTAGGATGTACTCAAAAGTAAACAAACCTATATTTTCCAGTTACATTAATTTTTATATATTATTTATTAAAACCGTTTAATAATAAATCATAGGATCTTGACTAAGATCTATATCCCCCTTTATAATAGTAACAATAGACGGCTAATAAGTCCTTCTAAACAATCAAGTGAACTGAGTCCAAGCTTGTGCTTTGGCTTGGAAGACTCGTTGCAATCATTCAATTTTTCAAAAGCAACCCTCTAGGAACGTTCTCCGAGTATAACCCATATTGTTTAACATATAATAATTTTAATAAAATAATTACCCTCTAGGAATGTTCACACAATCTAACCTCTTTAGTCTCATTTAAGACATAATCATTTACAAATGACCACCTGGGTAGCTCTCACGGTCAATACTCCTTTGGCATATATAGAAACAATAAACAAAAATGACCACATAGAATCTCTCGCAGTAAATGCCTTAAGGTCCATAATTCATTTAATAATGACCCTCTAGTTAGCTCTTACGGTCTAACCCCTTTGAACTATGACCACCTGGAATCTCTCACAGTCCATACCTCAGGTAAACATAACAACAATTCATACATTAATGACCCTACCTTGGGAAGCTATCATAGCCAATTCCCCTTGATAATACTTAAAAATTCAAGTCACATGCATCTCAAATAAATAGTAAATCCATCCTAACAATAAGAGGTATGGAAAATAATGAAATCATAACAGTAATTCTAGACCTAACGGCCATAATCATTTAAACATGGGAAACACACCCAAATTCAAGGTATAAAACCTAATGCAAAATCGAAAACCCTTTATCAATCAAAAATAACCATAGAAGGTATTAGAAAGGGTTAAATTTCAAAACACACAATACCCTAAACATTGTCATTTAGAACATTTAGCATGTATAATCCAAATACAATCAAAGAAAGGCACAACCCACCTACCTCGATGTTGTACGAGGAACACTCTTGAACGCCGGCCCTGGAATCAGCATAGAATGTCGTAGATCTACAAAAAACATAAAAACTATAAACCCTCAATAACTCAAGAGAGTGTATAAATTAGTAAGAGAATCTCTAGGGAAGGTGAGAACTCACTGGTGGGAATCCAATGCACCAAGCGGCATCTCGTTCGAATATTTGACATATAACCAGGATGTGCTCTATGTTTCTTAGTCGTTTATCGCACTCCTGAATGAAAATTTGGGAGAATAAGGGTTTTCGGAATATGAGACGTGATGTAGCACCCCTGGTTTGAGGTATGTAGCCATTTTTTATGCATTTATTTTATGTGTTTAAAGTGCATGGGATGAATTGGGAAGAGGTTGGGAGAGTTTGCAATGGTTTTGGAAGAGTTTGGAGGCTTTTAAAGGGGTGCACGGTTTGAGCACGGTTAGTGTAAACTGTGAGGATGTTCTGGGAACCATGCAGGGGGAGACAGTACGCTCCGCATGGCCTACGCATGGTTTTACAAACCATGTGGGTAAACCGTGCAGACCCTGGCTCTTGAGGTAGTGGAGTGCGCACGGTTAGCGCACCGTTTGCTAAACTGTGCGGGCTAAACCGTGCGGCCACAAAAAAAATAGGGTTTTTAAATCTGGGCTCACTCGGGATTGACCTATTTCACTCCTCCCTTCCTCCCACTCGAGCCTCACTCAAGATTTTGGGTTCTGAGGGGTTTTGGGTTCTCTCCCACTCGTTTTGGAAAGATTTTGAAGGGGTTTCAGGTGGTTTCTCCCGGGTAAGTTATCTCTCATGGCTTCTTTGTGTTTTCCTCTAGATCTGCTCTTCCCTATTTCTTGATTTTCTATATCTACACTTTTTTTGTGTAGATATAGGGTTTTTGTTTCCTTGAATGATTTTTTTAGGCTTTTGGATGTTACGGAAAGGGATCTATAGAGGTTTCGGTGGTGCGTTCACCAGTTTTGAGGTGTGGTGGCTTGTGGGTCATTTTTTTGGGAACCCTAAAGGTAGGTGGCTTCTATCTCGACTCCACTTGGTTAGATCTAGTGGCTACATGATTCAATTAATTTGTTGTGATTGAAATTAATTGTGTGTTGATGTGTGAATTTTTTTGGAAATCCATTTGGGGATTTTTGGGAGAAATGTGTTTTGTGATGAAATGTTATTGTTGTGAATTTTAAGATGGGGTTTTTAAAATGGAATGTTATGATTGATTTGTGAAATTATTGATGGGAATATTATTCAATTAAAACGGGTTGTTTTTTTGAAATGGGGTTTTTCCATGGAAATTGGTTTTCAACAAATGCGTGATTTAGTGAAGTGGATTTATATGCAATGGAATTTGGTTGATCGCATGATGTTGTGACCTTGGTGGGTTTTATGCTTTGTTGTGATTGTTTTAAATGTTGTGCCGAAGTGGGCGGGAAAGTTCCACTATAAATGAGTGATGGATAGTGGTCGCAAGTGCCACTATGTGGGTAGTGGTCGGAAGTGATACTACTCGTGAATGGGTGAACGAGTTGGGTGGAAGTCCCACCGTTTTGATTTATTTGTTGTGAATGGGTGAACGAGTTGGGCGGATGTCCCACCATTTTGATAGTTTTTTGTGCATTTCTTTACAATTTGGAATTTTTGTGCTTGTTTGAAAGGATAAAATTGCTTGGGGAATGTTTGTTTGGATTTCCCTTGGTCACTTGGGTTGGGTGAGATGACCTGGTAAGAATGTGTTTTGGTATGGTGATGTTTTCAATTCTGATTACTTTATATAAATTGTTTTATATGAATGTGGTAATGGTTTTATCCTAGTGGCATGTGTAGGGAATTAATTTGGGGGAAATCCTACTGAGTAGTTGTACTCACCCCCTGCTTTGGAACTTTGGTGTCTTTGCAGATGTAGTATACCGAGATATGGGAAAAGTTAAGGCATCTCTATCTTTTAGTGGTTCCTCGTGATGCTTGGTGGTGTATGGAGTTTGGAGATGGAGTGGAGTTGTGGTGGTGTTGTGGCTTGTGGTGTTTCTTGTTGAGTCTTCCGGATAATACTCTAATGTTGTATTGGGTTGTGTTGACATGTATGATTACGGATTATCTGGTTGTCTTGGGTAATGTATGAGTTTGGTTTTGTTGACATTAATCAAATAGTTTTTGATGTTGGGTTGGTTTTGTATCAAGGGAAAATCGTTCCCCAGTTGTTCTTGGAGCTCTTGGCATTTTTTTCCAGCCTTTGGCTCCTTGGGAATGTCGTCTAAGGCCAAGTAACCCTCACCGCCTCCTTAGTCCAATGAGGTAGGGGTGGGGTGTTACAGTTGGTATCATCTTGTTCGGTCCTTGGCATTCAAGTGAGAGCAGTTATTCGATCATTGGTGTTAATAATTGGTTTTGGAGTTGACATTACTTTTGATATATTCCATGAGTCGGGATGGTAGCAAGGCATAGGATTGTCGGAACATGGAATGTATAGTATAAAAGGATGTAGCTAACCCTTTTATTCTGAACATCAAGTTACGAGGGAGTTGGGTACAGAAGTGTTTTGGAGACACTTATTGGAATTAGATATCTCATTGTCGTGGGTGTAGCCAATTAGATAAGCATTTCACGCATGGTATAAATGACTTCCCACTAGGATGCATATTTCATTGGGCATAATGATTTATGGGATTATTTGAGAAATGGTTGTTCAAATGTATGAAATTGTAAGGTGAGTAAATTGGTATTCTGAAAATGGTTTGGTTTTCAAAATGGTAAAATATAGCACATGTGGACAAATCTGAACTCGTGGAATGCCTTGTTGTGATAGCATTGTGTAATGTGGTGTGAAATGGGATTTCGTGATGTGTACAGAAGTGAGACTCATGGTTTTTTGTTTTTTGTTTTTAGAAATGGAATCGGGTAGACATCTTAGAGACTAGTTAAAGGAATCTACCGAAAATGTGGTTCCTCCTGAGACCCAGGTGAACCATCAGTTGGACCAAAGCATCGTTTAGGCTTTTTAAATAGTTCAATCAGGACTCCAACTATACACACCTGTTACGATATCTATCACGGTCGGAAATCCAAGTAATGGAAGCACAGTTTTCCTCACGAGATGAGGTGTGAACCCCAATGCTGTGAGAAAGAACAATGCAGATAAATTTTCTCAATGACTTAGAGTACTTCAAAATCGAACCACTATATTGTTAAAACATCCTATGATACCCAAGTGTAATCCAAGTTGCTTTCAGTGTGGTTTTGTAGGCCACCTGAAACGGGATTGTAAGGCATAACCTCGAGCATGTCATAATTGTAAGCAGATGGGGCATCTGCAGCATTATTAACGAAATGATCCAAGGTCGGGTGTGCGTGAAACTCATCAGGGATCACATACGTCGTATACTTCAACGGGATGGGGAAAAAATCACACCCCTCATTAGCATAGTAAAGTGGGTCATGGTGATTCTCAGAATACGACGTTGCCTCAACAGAGCAATAAAGAGTAGAGTGTGGCAAGCAAACATGTATTTGGAGCTGAGCAGGTTATGGTGGATGATCAGTTGGGACCATCCACGGTGCGAGGTACTATTCTTTTAAATTCTACCTTGATGCAAGTGTTGTTTGATAACAGTGCTTCACACTCTTTTATTGTTGCACGTATAGTTGATTTGATGGTTTTAAGGGTAGAAATGATGCCCTTAGTTTTGAAACATCAACCTCCTCTAGGTAGAAGAGAGTGTCGAGCCTTCTTGTGTAGAGCATGTTGTTTTGTTGTGGGAAAGGTTGAGATAACCTAGAATTTATCAGTACTTGAGATAGATGGGTATGATTTAGTCCTAGGAATGGATTGGCTGGTGGTGTTCAAGACCCACATCGATTGTGATGTGCGGACCGTGACTTTTATGACACACGATTGCGTTAGAAATCTTTTCAGAGGAGAGAGGTTTGGAAGGCAGGGTGAAACGAGTTTGTTGGCACCAACAGTGGGTACGTTGTCGTATCAGTTGGCATTGTTTTCATTGGAATTATTAGAGGGTGTTGAGCAGAGTGTTCCTCCAGCAGTGGTCGATCTTTTCATGGATGTTTTTCTCGATGAATTCTCTGGGTTACCTCTCATAAGAGAAGTGGAGTTTACGATTGATCTCATTCTGGGGACCTGTCCTATTTCACTTCCATCTTAACAGATGGCACCAGATGAATTGCAGGAATTGAATGTCTAGTTGGAAGAGTTAGAAAACAAAGGGATTATCTGGACTAGCACATCTCTGTGGGCGATGCCGGTGTTGTTTGTGAAAAAGGCGGATGGAACTCTGAGGCTATGTATTGATTATCATAGACTTAACCATGTAACGATAAAGAATAGAAATACACTTCCACGAATTGATGATTTGTTCGACCAGTTGAGGGGATCTTAGTTGTTCTCCAAGATAGACCTCAGGTCGGGATATCATCAATTGTGGGTGAGGAAGGAGGATATTCCTAAAACAGATTTCAAAAGTATATATGGCCATTATGAATATGTGGTTATGCCCTTTGGTCTAATGAATCCGCCATCGGCGTTTTTGGAATTGATGAATCGGATATTTCAGAGATATGTGGATTCATTCGTGGTAGTGTTTATGGATGATATTTTGGTATATTCAAAGACAAAGGTGGAACATGAGCAGCACTTGGCGATAGTTCTAGGGATCTTGAAAGATCATTGGTTGTGTGCCAAATTTTCAAAGTGTGACTTTTGGATAGAGTAAGTCTGTTTTCTTGGCCATGTGATTTATGAAAGGGGCAATTCAGTGGTTCCGGAAAAGATAGAGGTTGTTATCTTGTGGAAACCGCCAAAGAATGTTTTTGAGATACAGAGTTTCCATGGTCTATCTGGGTATTATTGGCGTTTTGTTCATGACTTTTTTCATGATTATCCTCACTGATGAAAGCTTTGACAAGAAAGGATGTTCCATTCCAGTGGAATGAAATGTGTCAGTAGTGTTTTGAAGAGATAAAGGGTCACCTTACATCAGCACCAATTTTGGTTTTTCCAGAACTAGGAAGATGGTACGTGGTGTATTGTGATGCATTAGGATCATGGTTGGGGCGTTCTCATGCAAGGGGATCGTGTGGTTGCGTATGGCTCACGACAGTTGAGGGTGCATTAGAAGAAGTACCCAACTCATGATTTGGAGTTGGCAGCAGTAGTGCATGCTTTGAAAGTGTGGCGTCATTATCTCTTCGATGAGAATTTTACGGTATATACGGATCATAAGAGCTGGAAGCATATTTTCTCACAAAGGGATTTGGACTTAAGGCAAAGTAGATGGATGGAATATCTCCAGATGTTTGATTTTGACTTAATGTACACACCAGGTATGGGAAATTCGGTGGAAGATGCATTAAGTAGAAAATCATATAATCAAGTGGTGAAACAGGCATCGGACCAGTGGCAGTTGATGTCGGTTATAGCTGATATGCGGTTGGAATGTGAGGACCAGGGTGATCGAGTGGTCTTCTTTCCGGTTATGTTGATTCCTGACTTGTTTGGCCTAGTTATAGAGGCACAGATATCTGATTTGGAGTGTGTGACCATGGGGTTGAGACTCAATGGTGGGGAGACCATTGAGGGTTGGCAACTGAATGGATATTCAGTTGTGTGTTTTCAGAACTAGATGGTTGTACCATTTTCTTGTCTGGAGGATCTTCTAAGGGTGTATCATCATTCCAGTTAGACTGTACACCCTAGAATTTAGAAAATGTATAAATCAATGAAAGCACAGTTCTGCTGGGCTGGTATGAAAAGAGGTGTGGATGAGTTCGTTTCGAGATGCTTGACTTGTCAGCAGGTCAAGGCAGAGTATCAGAGGCCAGCAGGAATGTTGCAGTCTTTACCAATCCCTATTTTTAAGTGGGTGCAGATATCGATGGATTTTTTCATAGGTCTCCCAAGAATGTTCAAGAAGAATGATACAATTTGGGTGATAGTGGATCGGTTAACGATGTCGGCCCATTCCATCCTGATTCGTGAATCTCAAACGGTGCAGGATATGTCCAAAATCTATATCCGGGAGGTGTTAAAGAGGCATGGTGTTTCAGTTTCGATTGTATCAGATAGAGATCTGAGATTTATGTCTTGTTTCTGGAAATCCGTGCAGCAAGCCCTTGGAACGCAGCTGACTATGAGCACAGCGTATCACCCTCAAACGGATGGTCAATCCCAGAGGTCAATACAAACTCTTAAGGATATGTTACAGGCTTGTGTTATGGATTTTGGTGGCTCATGGGAGGATCACATGTCGTTGGTTGAGTTCTCATACAATAACAGTTATCAGGAATCCATACAGATGGCTCCGTTTGAAGTATTGTATGGGCGGTCGTGTTGTTCTCCACTATGTTGGGTGGAAGCAGGTGAGTCTTCGATGGTAGGACTGAGCCTTGTCCAGGAGACTACGGATAAGATCAAGTTGACCAGGAAGAGAATGGAGACGGCTCAGAGTTGTCAAAAGTCATATGTGTATCATCATCGACGGTCGTTTTCGTTCTAGGTGAGTGATCATGTGTTCTTGAGGATCTCCCTTAGGTTGGGACATCATTGGTTTGGAATGCAGGGAAAGTTATCTCTGCGGTATATTAGACCTTTTGAGATTCTTGAGTGGGTTGGTTAGGTGGATTTTCATTTGCACTTTCCACCACGGTTATGTGCGGTGCACAATGTGTTTCATGTGTCACAGTTTAAAAAGTATCAGCCGGATAGTAACCATGTGATTCGTTGGGATCATGTTGAGCTAGAACCAGATGCCTCGTTGGTGCATGTGCCAGTGCAGGTTGTGGATAAGCAAGATAATGTCTTGTGTGGTAAGAGCATCAGTTTAGTTCATGTTTTGTGGCAACATGGTCAGATTCAAGAGGATACATGGGAGCAGGAGAAAGAGATGGTCGAGCAGTGGCCCGAGCTCTTTCGGCAAAGGGTGGGTTCAATACATTCCGAGGACGGAAAGTCCAATGGTGGGGAGAATGTAGCACCCCCAGTTTGAGGTATGTAGACTTTGTTTTTGAATTTTTTTTTTAAGTTTTTAAAGTTCATGGAATGATTTGGGAAGAGTTTGAGAGAGTTTGGAACAGTTTTGGAAGAGTTTGGAGGCTTTTAAAGGGGTGCACGGTTTGAGAACGGTTAGTGTAAACCGTGCAGATATTCCTGGAACCGTGCATGGGGAGACAGTATGCTTCGCACGGCCTACGCTTGGTTTTCCAAACCATGCGGGTAAACCGTGTGGACCCTGGCTCTTGAGGTAGTAGAATATGCATGGTTAGCACACAGTTTGCTAAACTGTTCAGGCTAAACCAAGAGGCCACATAAAAATAGGGTATTTAAATCCGGGCTCACTCGAGATAGACCTATTTCACTCCTATCGTCCTCCCACTCGAGACTCAATTAGGATTTTGGGTTCTCAGGGGTTTTGGGTGCTCTCCCACTCGTTTTGGAAGGATTTTGACGGGGTTTCAAGGTAGTTTGAAGGTGGTTTCTCCCAGGTAAGTCTCCTCTCATGGTTTCTTTGTGTTTTCCTCTAGATCTGATCTTCCCTCATTCTTGTTTTTCTAGATCTACACTTGTTGTGTGTAGATATGGGGTTTTTGTTTCCTTGAATGATGTTTTTAAGACTTTTGGATGTTAGGGAAAGGAATCTAGAGAGGTTTTGGTGGTGCGTTCATCGGTTTTGAGGTGCGATGTCTTGTGGGTCATTTTTCTGGGAACACTAAAGGTAGGTGGAATCTCTATCGACTCCACTTGGTTATATTTAGTGGCTACATGATTCAATTAATTTTTTGTTATTGAAAATAATTGTGTGTTGATGTTCGAATTTGGTTGGAAATCCATTTGGGGATTTTTCGGAGAAATGGGTTTTGTGATGAAATGCTATTGTTGTGAATTTTAAGATAGGGTTTTTAAAATGGAATGTTATGATTTATTTGTGAAATTATTCATGGGAATAGTATTCAATAAAATGTGTTGTTTTATTGAAATGGGGTTTTGGCATGGAAAATGGTTTTCAAAAAATGGGTGATTTAGTGAAGTGGATTTATATGCAATGGAATTTGGTTGATCGCATGATGTTGTGACCTTGGTGGGTTGTATGATTGGTTATGATTGTTTCAAATGTTGTGATGAAGTGGGCGGGAAAGTCCCACTATAAACGGGTGACGTATAGTGGTCGGAAGTGCCACTATGTGGGTAGTGGTCGGAAGTGCTACTACTCGTGAATGGGTGAACGAGTTGGGAGGAAGTCCCACCATTTTGACTATTTTTTGTGCATTTCATTACAAGTTGGAATTGTTGTGCAAGTGTGAAATGATAAAATGTCTTGGGGAATGTTTTTTGGTCTTTCCCTTGGTTACTTGGGTTGGGTGAGATGACCTGGTAAGGATGTGTTTTGGTATGCTAATGTTTTCAATTTTGATTACATTATATAAATTGTTTTATATGAATTTGCTAATAGTTTTATCCTAGTGGCATGTGTAGGGAAGTAATTTGGGGGAAATCCTACTGAGTAGTTGTACTCACCCCCAGCATTGGAACTTTGGTGTCTTTTCATATGTAGCATACCAGTATATGGGGAAAGGTAAGGCATCTCCATCTTTTAGCAGTGCCTCGCGATGCTTGGTGGTGCGTGGAGTTTAGAGCTGGAGTGGAGTTGTAGTGGTGTTGTGGCTTGTTGTGTTTCCTGTTGAGTCTTCTGTATAATACTCTGATGTTTTATTGGGTTGTGTTGACATGTATGATTTTGGATTATCTGGTTGTCTTGGGTAATGTATGAGTTTGGTTTTTTTTCACATGCATCATATAGTTGTTGTTGTAGGGTTGGTTTTGTCTCAAGGGAAAATTGTTCCCCAATTATTCCTAGAGCCCTTGGCATTTATTCCCAGACTTTGGTACCTTGGTAACGTCGCATAAGGCCAAGTAACCCTCACCACCTCCTCATGCGAATGAGGTAGGGGCAGGGTGTTACACGTGACCCCAATCTAGCTCATAAAATAAAAAGAAAAGTAAATTGTGTGTCCATTTAATGTACACGCCGTGTACTAGCCTCAACCGGCCCCCGCTTTAGGCTGTCTATTGGGTCACCTACATATCCATGTACTTATCCATTACATGGCCAGTGCACGACTACACATGGTAACCAGGTACATGGCGTGTACTCAAAAGTACACAGCGTGTACTTGGAAAATTTCTAAAACTTCTTTCTCCTCAAAAACAACCTAAAATAAATATCCATACATGAAATGAAGATATGGGTTCTTATAATGGTAAATGTTTTTTGAACCAATGAATATGAATAGATATTTAATGAATTAAACAGTAGGGTTATCATTACACCAACACATACACTACACACAAGTATGGAACATTTCATGGATTTTAATTATGATTCAAATAAGGTCTTATAATATTTATTGATGCAAAATAAAAATGGGATAGCCTACTCCTCAGGGATGTTTAATGTTCATGAGTATATTTATCTCACACATGACTTGGAGTTGGCTATAGCGATATTCACATTGATAATATAATTCAATTATCTCAATGGGGAGAAGGGTGATATATATATAGATCATAAGTGGCATAATTATATATTCACACATAAGGTGTTTAATATGTTAGAGAGAATATGGTTAGATATGTTCATGGATTGTGACTACTTGATCCACTACCATCCTGTAAAACAAATAAAATGGGAGAATCCCTAAGTAAAAATGAATATATTACCTTATTTATGATGATAATTGATAATGATCTAATCTTTACATACTTAGAGGTGATGGAAATTTGAATGATTAAATAAAATTAGTATCCCTTTCTAAAATGATTACTCAACCATCCCTTCTGTAGAAGATAAAGGATATTCAAATAGAATATGTATAATTTTAGAAAACGTTATGAGCTATATGAAAATGGGAAATACTCACAGTTTAAAATTAATGATGGAGTTTTAATATTTAGGTCACAATTATTTGTACCATGAAATCCATAGATAAAGAATTATTTTTTGAATAATTCAAAAATATTATATGGAATGACTCTTTTTTAAATACATTAAACATTCATAATAGGATATAACACTTAACAATACACAATCTCTTTTGAGGTTTATTTTTATAGAAATTATGAAAATAATAACATATTTTAAAAAAATTACTATTTATCTTGAAATTCTTAATCTTAGTTTCATTCTATGTTAATTTTACTTCATCTCAGATCCTGGGGACATGCATCAAGGAATGGGGTCACCTAAAATCCCAATAAGGGGATAAGATAGTAAATATCAACAAGTGATGGAGAGCTTTAAAAATTATACATGAATAATAAGAACATCATGAATATAATAATATAAAAAACATGAATCATAACATGGAAATTTAACTATAATAGAAAAAGATACATTCATAACCATATCACCAAGTTTTATCAGCAAGGTGTCTTAAATCATAATTACCGAGGTTATTCACTATGGTATCATAAAACATGTCATATCTGGAGTTTAATTTCTTTTCTCAATGCACTGTAGAAATAAAAAGGATAACCCTTTATATGTCTTAATTAATATGAGCTATATATATCATAATAAATAAATTAATTAATAACCTATGGAATACAAATAACGTTGTTCTTATCAAAGTCATTGAATACAATATTTCATTAAGAGTTGATCATTACATCATTAGTGAACCACAAAAATGGAATGTGGGTTTCATATATAAAAATACCTGAATCAATAAATGATTTTTACTTCTAGGTGAGTTCCTAAAGAAAATAGAGAGTTTTGGGTATTCATAATATAATAATTTCTCGTGTAAAAGAGATAAATTAGATATATAAATTTATAATAATGGCATGTATGAAACATGGATTAAGGAAAGTAAAAAAATTGAGAGGGAATGATGGTATCCCATTGATAAAAGACTACTTTTTAGTAATGGGATAATTAAATTTTGACTAAAATAAATTATTTTACCAATTAGAAAACATACAACAAAAGGGAACATGAATGGAAAATTAAAATGGAGAATTCTCTTACCTTGTAGAGTAGATTCTTAAAATTTGAAGATTGATATTTGGTGGAATAAGGATACCTTGGGAGATCTTTGGGATTTAAAATGACTAGAATTTCATGGATAGTGGATTTGGGCTGTAGAGAAATTGTAAATGGGAATGTATTTATAGTAAAAGTGGGAGAATTTTTTTTTCAATTTCCAAATATAGGTCTTGGAAACCTAGGTTATGGAAAATGAAAAACCATTGGCTTTTCCATGGGGTTTTCATGATTTTAGGATTTGATTCATTTTATAAATAATTTGAATCCATTATAACCTAAAATAATTTTTAAATATTACATTGGAAATGGAAAATAAAATATTCTAAAAAATATAGTTTCTACAATTATATTTTCCATTTTAGACACTAGAAAGTAACATATAGGTTTGGAAAATGTTTTAGATAAATTTAAATAAAAACATTGATAAGATAAAATATTATAGTTTAGGGATTCTTTTTATTTATTATTACATAATTATTATCTATATATGAATTAAAAATAATAATAATAATGGAAAACTATATGTATACTATTCACTGAAAAGTAATGTATTTTAAGAAATTATTATGAATTATCCCAGACAAATTTTTTTTTTCTGATTTCAAATATAATATTTAATTTAACTATATAATTATTTAAATATAAGAATTTAAACATTTATATAAAAATATAATTATTTTTTAAACAATAACTACGTTTACAACATAGAAAATTTTATGAAACATATAATAATTTCTAATGACATTATAAGAATATATTATACGTTTTTTTTAATAATGCTTAAAAAAAATTTCCATGCAAAAAAAATATTTATTATTCCTTAGTTTATTATAAAAGTAAATATATTTTCTAAAGATATAATTATGTTACATGCATTCAAAAACAATGTTATCAAATTAATCTTGTGTTCAAGGATATTTTATTAATAAAAATAATATTGAAAATTGTATTTTAAGAAATAACCATTTTATATATAAAATGGAAAATAACCATTTGGGAAACAAAGTTATAGATACATATCCCCTTATTACACCAACGCATTCCCTAAGGGTATATTGTGCAGTGGTGGAATTTTAACATGGTGTCTCAGCTAACATTGAACAAGTGGTGATCTCCACTAAAGAGAAAATCTATCATAGGTGATTTCATTCAAGTCTTACTTATTGATTCGTGACGATGGCTTGGTTATGGGTGAACAGAAGTGATGGTACCTCCCTTCCATGTCCTAAAAATGGGCATCAAAATGAATGACTATACTGGTGGAGGCCATAATTTCATCCTTATAATAAATTATCATTTTTCATTCCTACTTATAAATAGTAAATTTAATGTGAATGTTAAAACTAGGGTTCATAGTTCCATACTGTCCTATTGATCAATCGACATATTGACAAAAAAAATATTACAATTTCAATTTTAATATTACCTCTGATAAATACCTCTTCATTTATTCATAAATTATTCACCACAATTCCTCCCATTGTTCATCATGTTTCTTTTATAAATAAGATTTTGATTGGGTTAATAATTTTTATTTTTTTATATTTTTGTTCATATGAGTTATGATTCTAAAAGTTCAATGTAATACAAATTTTCACTTTTTAGTTTTTCAATTTTCTAGTGTTTTTATCCCCTATCAATATTTGAAATTTTAATAAATTTAGTTACTCACTAATGTAATGATTTCCATTAAGTAAACAATGGGTTGTTCCTTTTCTATGTGTTGTATATATATAACACTATATAATTTAATATATCAAACATTTTCTGAGGAAACCAAATGAAATTAATAAATTATGGGTCACTACATTCTTTCTAACATATGAAATTTCATAAATTAAATTTGAAATCATACACTCAGTTAATAAATTATTAGGGTACTTATATCTTAGTGTCTATTCTGATTCCCAAATCACCTATTCCTATTTATAGTTCCCCCAAAAAACTTATATATAGTTAGTTGTCTTATTGTATCGATTATTTCCTTTATAGTCCATGACCTCCACCAGTTTCCCCTCATAAGAGAGGTCATATTCATGTTTTACCACCAAAAAATTCTATTCATGTGAGTGATTATGTATGTATTTATTCAATAGAGATACATGGAAACATATTAAACATGATCAATAATTATTATAAATGCTAACTTAAAGGACACTACTTCTATGTGATCAAGGATATCAAAAGGGGAAATCTACCTAGAACTAATCTTCAATTCCATTTCAAATCACATGACTCTATTCCATGGATATATTCAAAGGAAAAAATCGTCCCTGATATCAAATATCAACTCCCATCAAGGGTTTCCATCAGAAATATTCTTCCCACTTTGAGAATATTTTATTTTTTATTGGATGTGTTGAACAGTTTATTTCATATCTTTCACAATATTTAGTCCATGTACATTTCATTCCCTATCTTAATACCAAAAAGTTAGAATTCCACATCTCTTCTCTTATTGATCTTCATTTGGTTCAATTTTAATACTTGAGGGGATGTTTTTTACCTGACAACTCAAATAATGGGATATGTTTATACCACCCATTTCTAACATCCATTGATCAAGATCATAGTAAATCCTTGAGTGTAATATTTTTCCTATTAGGTTTTCTATTGGTTTGGGGGTGATATGTTGTACTGAAATTAAATTCAGAATAGATATCATGTTGAATAATTTTCTAGAATTTTGAAGTGGACCATGGATCATGATTATAAATTACTAAATGTTTCACCCAATTAATCCCTCTGACATCCCTTATATATATATTTTCTAATTGTTCATGAGATAAATCTCCCCAAATAGTGATGAAATTCCAAGTGTTGGTTATTTGATCCACTACAATACATATTACACTAATTTCTTTGGATGTATTTAGGATTCCAATGACAAAGTATATGGTGATATTTTCCCATTTCAATGTGGCTTTTTTAGTGGTTGCAATAACCCATTTTATAGTTATCAATCTTCATTCACTTGATGAAATGCCAATAACCTTTTATAGTAATAATAAATCTCCCAATTCATAATATCCCAATAATAATGATCATAAAGGTCCCTATACATTTTAGTTATTTTGTGATGTATGGAGAATGTGGATATATGACTGTCATCGGTCGTTTAATTCTTAACATCCATAATATATGGGACTCTTATCCTTGTATAAAATTTTAGTAAACCTTCATGATCAATGTTGAATTCAAGAAACTTCCAATTTTTCACGGCCTCTATATTCTTTTTCAATATAGGATCATCACTTTGAATCTCATGATCATATCTAGTAATGATAAATGTGAAATAATTTATGATAAGATTGATGATGTCTCTTCCCTTATGATTCCCTTGCCCAAACATACAAGGTCCTCGATCAATGTGTATTCTTTAATCATCATCATCAATAGAACACCAGGATATTTCCAAATTAATACATCTACAACTTTGTTTACGATTCCAAGGTGATAATGAATTGAACAATCATAGCCTTTATGTTTCTCAAACCATATACATTGTCTCATGTTTATTTTATTTTTCATTAATATATACCCTATCCTTTGGTGGACAATGAAAAAAATCAAATTTCTCCCCAGAAGGATAGTTCCTCCATATATTAAGAGAAAAAATTACTACAACCAACTCTAGGTCATTAGTAAGATAATTCTGCTCATGAGGATATATCTATCAATATGCATAAGTGATAACCTTTTCATTTTGAATGGGGACACACCCAAGCCCTTTTAAATATGAATCACACTTGATTACCAACCTTCATTGATAGATTTTAGAGATAGAATACGTGCACTAACAAACATCTTATTCAGTTCTTAGAAACATGATTCATACTCCTTTATCTAATTAAACTTATCTCCTTTTCAAATTAACTTTGTTAGAGGATTATAATTTGATTAATAGATTTTCAAAAAAGTTCTATAATATACTTCAAAACTAAGGAATCTTCAAATCATAGTTACTATTTTTTTGGATGTGGCAACACCTCTATAACCATTATCTTGGGAGGATCAACTGGGATTTCTTCAGTAGTTGCAATGTGCCCCTAGAATGAAATTTTTTTAACTACAATTCACATTTTTTGAATTTTATAAAAAACATACCCTTCCTCATAGTATGTAATATAACCATTTGACTATCCTTATTATCCTTAGGAATTTTATATTATATTATAATATCATCAATAAATACAACCATGAATTTTTTATAGTATTCCTTAAAGAGTATATTCAACAAATTCATAAATATGGAATCAGAATTAGCCAATAATAAGGGAATATAAACAAACCCATAATGCATATATCTTATTCATAAGGTATTATTTAGGATACCTTATTTCAACACACTCAACTGATGATAACTATTTCAGAGATAAATCATGGAGAATAATTGACACCCATGAATCTTTTCAAACAAATCATTGACAACTAGGAGAGGGTATTTTTTCAATATGATCTCATTCACTTATCTATACTCAATTCATACAAACATTAATCCATACTTATTTGTTAGAATTAGAGTAGGTTCTCCCTTTGTAGAAACAGATGGTCAGATATATCTATTATCCAAATTATATTGAATTTGTTTATTTAATTTCAAAAACTCCACCTTTACTATTTTTTATAGGCTGTTTGATATCGACTAGGATCTAGGTATGAGTTCAGTAGGTAACTCTGCCGCTATTTTTAGGGGAGTTCCATGAAATTATTTATGAAATACATCAATTTATTCCTAATTTAGGGGGAACATTTTTATTTTTATTCTATAATTTCCTTCCATATATTCTATGATCATCTCCATAAAGAATTAAATGAGAGGTTCTTCTAAAAACCACTATTCCTGATATCATTCATTTGAAAATAAATCTAGGTTTTCAATTAAATACTATTGGTATTTTCTTTCTTATGAAGTTGATAATAGTATTAAAATTTAATAATTAGTTTATCACATGAATAGTGACTAATTTTACCATGGGAATGACTACTAGATTTGTGATGATATTGTACTCACCAACGATAATACTAGAGTTAATATACACATTTTATTCTCTTATAAATCCTTTAAGAATGTAAAATTATAACTATATTTCTAGTAGATCAGGGTTTGACTATAAATTATTATAAAACATATGTGGCATAAAGTAATGTATATAACTATATAAAAACTAACTAATTTCTAGTTTTGAGAGTAAAATGATTCTTCCTTCCATCACATCATTCGATGCTTTTTCTATAACGATCATGAACTCAAATGCATGAATTTTCTCCCTTAGTATATGATATGTTTTAGGGTGGTTTCCCTCAATTATCCTCAAATTTATAAAATTATTTTTAATGTACCAAGTCATCCACACATGAAGAATTTAACTTTAGGTTTTACTTGCACCTTCTTCCCTTTTTCATTTGATTTGAGATGTTGGGAATTTACCTCATTATGAAAAATTTGATCAATGTTTCCATCTCTTTTGAACTTGTGGAGCTTTCTATTACCAAGAAAAAAGTTCCATCAATACTTCATCCCACATTTTTTGCAGGTGGTCAGTGTCATTTTATGTCCTCCTCTTCTGTGATAAAAATTAATCCATGAATTTTTTGTCATTTATCTCTTATTATAATACCTAATATGTGACCATTGTGTATCATAAAACTCTAATTCAACATTCAAATAATTATTCACTATATCTTTATAGATTTAAAAGTATCAATTTTATAGAATACTATATAGATGGGGTTTCATTCATCCAATGAATCTATCAATATTTCCCTTATGATCCATAACAATGGTAGAGGTGTAATGATCATGTCTTGTGAATTTCAGTTCATATCTTATCACCCATTCAATTTAATTCTTCTTTAGATATAAGAATCACTTCTCCATTATTCTTCACATCGATCATATAAAATATTAATTGAAAAATAACCCCTTAAACTATTCCAACTCCATAGAATCAATCTCACCTTTTGAATAATGTTCTTAATTTGTGCCCACCACTAATCTGATTCTATTTTTATGAGGTGTAATACCATGGTGACATACTTATTGATTGAAAAATAACTTTTTTTTGGACATAGTCAATTTTTAGACCCTTATATAAATTACTGCTGATATTGTAAAATTATATTATCATTTATATTTAATTTAATAGTTTTTGAAGTGTGATTTCATGAAAATAATGTTTATTTATAATTCCATACTATATTATAAGTGTATATATTTTCCAAAAAAAAATTATGTTTATTGTATAAAAAATTAAAATTAAAATTTTCTTCTTATATTCACATATATTTTATTAATCAAAATAATATTGAAAATGGGATTTGGTGAAGTAACCATTTTATTTATACTAATTAAATTTCACATTTATGATTCTATGGTCTACACACATCGCCACTTGTTGAATTGTTGTCCTCTTTAAGGGTAATGTGTGATATAACATTAGTTTCATGGGGTTTGTCAACTAAAATTGGCTTATTGGTGATATATAATAACTATAACTTCTCCTATATGGGTTTTCAATTAAGGCTTACCTCTTGGTTCTAATCTTTGGCATCATTAATGGAGAAACCTTATCACACTACCTCCCTCCTTGTTCTTACAAATGGGCTTCAAAAGGAATGGATGGACAGGCTGAGGCCATCATTTCTGTCTTCTGTATCAGTAATAATGTTTCATTACTACTTGCAAACAATAATTCAAATGGTAATGTTAATTCAAATTATCATATTTCCTGATGGTCATACTAACTAATGGTTATATTTATATTCTAGTGGTCATACTACCTCTTATAAATACAACTTCATTTAACTATAAATTATTGACAAAAATTACTCTAAAGGTTCTATATTTTTATTTTCTAAAAAATGTATATTGGTTTACTAATACACTTTTTTTATATTTCTATTTTTGGGATTGGTGATTCTAGAAGATTTGGGGGATCAAAATTTTCCCTTTATATATTTTATATTTTCTATTTTTTATCTCCTCATAATATTTTTCATTTTAATAGTTTTAGTTCTTGATTATATATTGATTTATATTAATGAAATTCTGTTTTCTACATTTTCTAGGATTTATATATATAATTAAATATTATATAATATAGATCAAATTTATTCATGAAACATAATGTAATTAATAAATTATTGGTCTTTATAGATCAGTTGTCTCTGTACATGCAGGGAGAAAAAAACGTATTGAGACAAAGTTAGAAAAATCCAAGGGAATTATTCCACCATTTCTCATACATACACCAAAATTAGAAAATATAACCATGTAATTTTTCACTAGTATTCAAAATATGCCAAGAGGAAATAATGATATATACATTCTGGTGGATTATCATATAAATACAACTCAATTCACTGACGTTCAAGAGTAATTTCACATGATCAAATTACAAGGATATATATTAGAGATGTGGTGGGGAAACATGGAACACCATTGTTGATTGTATCTGAGTGATATAATAGATTTACCTCCATATCTGAGAAAATATAAAAAACGTATCTAATAATTTAGTTGACCATTAGAACACCTTATCACCACAAAAATTGTCGCCAATATGGGAAGACAATCCAGCCACATGGGGATATGTTTATAGTACTCTCTATGGACATAAATGGAAGAATGGATCAAAACCTTCATCTATCCATGTTCTCATTAAATAATTGATCCCACTTAAGAATCCATGTGAATCCATATGAATAACACAATTATAATTGATGTTGAAATCCAATATGTTGGTATGATGTTGGGGAACATAAAAATTTGGAGCTAGAAAAAGTATAGGTAATTGTAAAAAAGGTCAAGACAATTTCTCATCACATCAGGGAAGCTCAATGATGATAAAAGATATATACTGATAATCATCAATGAAACCTTATGTTTGTGGTAGAGATAAGTTATTAATATATATATCCATATGGAAGAGATTTATGAGTCCTGGTATTAAGGGAATTATATGAACTAGGAACATCATACCCTTTGAGATTCTTGATTGCATCAGAGTTGTAGCCCATCAAGTATCACTACCACTAACCCTATCTCAAGTACACTACATATTGCACATATACCTTTAGGAGATATACATACTTAATCCCTCACATGTAATGATTTTTTTTCGGGAATACATGAATATGATCTTTCTTATGATGAGAAATACGTAAAAATCATGGATCATAGTGGAAGTATTCTACACAATAAGAAAAGTCACCTAATAATTTTACTATGGGGAAACCATAAGTATGAGGAGGATACTTCGGATATAGAGGAAGAAATAATATAGAAGTACCCTCATATATTTTCACCATAGTTTTTAAAATGAAATATCAATGGTAAAATTTCATAAGTATGGAAGAATATAATGACCCATAATTTTATCAATAGAATTTTTATTTTCATAATTGTGTCATAATTAACAGTGAAGTACAAATCACATAAAACACATTATGAAACCAGGATAATTTTGATACATTAATTTAAAATTTTATTTATTGAATAAAATTGGCCATAATAATTGAAATTATTAAAATGGTACAAAAATATACAATAGTATTACTATAATAGAAACAAATTGATCTGATAAATCCCCAAATTAATTGAATTCATGATAAAAACTATATAAATAATGAAAAAATTTAATAATGAAATATCCATTTAGAAAATTATATATATATATATATATAAATGAATATAAATAGAAATGAATAAATAATGAACGAAATATTAGGTATTTATTGGATATAGGGAACCCTTATGACTATTAAAAATATGACTGTTGGAATTGTAATAAGACTATTGGAATAGTAAGATGGTCGTTTGAATAGTAATATGAAAATGAGGAATTGTAAACACATTTTTATAATAACTAATACTCCGCCCGTGCGATGCACGACACTGTAAAATAATTCTTATTATTAACTATAGATTACTATTTATAAAACATAATAGTTTATTATTTGTCTTCTTAAGAGTACAATTTGTAATAGATGCGAAGAAACCGTAACGTTTAATGTATTTTAGTCACAAATAAGTGGTGAATAATTATGAATTATAAGTGAATCTTTTATGAATACATCAATGTTAAATTAAGATACATCAATTGTAATGTGAAACAGTTCGGAATAGTCAAGGATGTAAACCTGACTTCAATATAAACTGCATTTAGGAAAACAATATTGCATACTATGAAAGACAAAGTTAAAGAGGAGTTACTTAAAGAATAGTTTATCTAATAAAAAAACTGAGATGTGATAAGGAATAATTATAATACAAAAAAAATTGTTGTCCACAAACAGAGATGTTGTGATGTTTAGACATGTAGTAATTTTCCAGCAAGTAGAAGACGATCCCAATTCATTTCATCTTTGCCTCACCAATATAAGATTGGTTGGAATATTCCTTGTCTAACACATCATAAGAGTACCTGAATATGCAGTATAAGATAAATCATAAGAATATATACAACATAAGTATACCTCATAAGAATACCTGAATATGCAGAATTAAGTATTAATGTCATGAGAAATGGACATGAATGAAGTATCACATTCAAATGGACATGAAGCACACAACAGAAGTTTATACATCATAATATATAAATAGACATGAATGAAAAGAGAATTAAAGGTACCAGCCCCCACATGTCCTCATCCCCCCCCCCTTGGCCAACCTTCTCCCCCAGCACCCCCCTCCACCCTACAATAATCCTCCTCTCCCCTCCCCTCCCTCCTGTCTAGCCCCTCCCCTCCCCTCTGCCCAACATTTTCCCCCAGCAGCCCCCTCCCCCTGCCCCTCCTCTCCCCTTTTTCCCCCCTCCATCCTGCCCATCCCCAGCCCCACCCCTCCCCCTGACCAATGTTTTCCCCCAGTAGCCCACTCCCCCCTGCCATCACCCTCCCCTCCCCTCCCCTCCAACCTGCCCCTCACCTCCCCTCCCACCCCCTTCCCAACATTTTCCCCCAGCAGCCCCCTCCCCCCTACCCCTCCTCTCCCCTCCCCTCCCCTCCCCTCCATCCTGCCCAGCCCCTCCCCTCCCCTCCAACATGACCAGCCACAGCCCCTCCCCTCCCCATTTCCCAACAATTTCCCCCTACAGCCCCCCTGGCCAACCTTTTTCCCCATCACCCCCTCCCCCTGCAATAATCCTCCCTCCCCTCCCCTCCCCCTCCATCCTGCCCCTCCCCTCCCCTCCCACCTGCACAACATTTTCCCCCAGCAACCCCCTTCCCCTACCCCTCCCCTCGCCTCCCCTCCCCCCTGCCCAAAATTTTCCCCCCAGCATCCCCCTCCCCCCTGCCATCACCCTCCCCACCCCCTCCCCCCTGCCCAACATTTTCCACCAGCAGCCCCCTCCCCCTTGTCGCTCCTCTCCCCTCCCCTCCCCTCCCCTCCATCCTCCTGCCCAGCCCCTGCCCCTCCCCTCCCCTCCCCCCTGCCCAAAATTTTACCCCAGCAGCCCCATCCCCCCTGCCATCACCCCACCCTCCCCTCCAACCCCCGCCCTCCCCTCCCCTCCCCCCTGCCTAACATTTTCTCCCAGCAGCCCCTCCCCCTTCCCCTCCTCTTCCCCTCCCCTCCCCTCCCCTTCATCCTACCCAGCCCTTCTCCTCCCCTCCCCTCCAACATGCCCATCCCCTACCCCTCCCCCTCCCCCCTACCCAACAATTTTCCCCTAGCATCCCCTCCACCCTGCCATCACCCTCCCCTCCCCTGGCCAACCTTTTTCCCATCACCCTCCCCCACTGGCCAACCATTTTCCCCATCACCCCTCCCCCATGCCATAATCCTCCTCTCCCCTCCCCTCCCCTCCCCTCCCCTCCCCTCCATCCTTCCCCCTCCCACCTGCACAAAATTTTACCCCAGCAGCCCCCTCCCCCTACCCCTCCCCACCCCCTGCCCAAAATTTTACCCCAGCAGCCCCCTCCCCCTTGCCATCAGCCTCCCCTCCCCTCCCCTCCAACCTTCCCCTGCCCCTCCCCTCCCCTCCCCCCTTCCCAACATTTTCCCCCAGCAGCCCCCTCCCCCCTGCCCCTCCTCTTCCCTCCCCTCCCCTCCCCTCCCCTCCCCTCCCCTCCCCTCCCCTCCATCCTGCCCACCCCCCTGCCCCTCCCCTCCCCTCCCCCCCTGCCCAACATTTTACCCCAGCAGCCCCCTCCCTCCAACCAGCCCCTCCCCTCCCCTCCCCTTGCCCAACATTTTCCCCCAGCAGCCCCCTCCCCCCTGTCGCTCCTCTCCCCTCCCTCCCTCCCCTCCCCTCCAACATGCCCAGCCCCTGCCCCTCCCCTCCCCTCCCCCCTTCCCAACAATTTCCCCCAGTAGCACCCTCCCCCCAGCCATCACCCTCCCCTCCCCTCCCCTCCAGCCTACCCAGCCCCTGCACCTCCCCTCCCCTGCCCAAGCTTTTCCCCCAGCAGCCCCCTACCCCCTGCCATCATCCTCCCCTCCCCTCCCCTCCCCTTAAACCTGCCCACCCCCCCCCTCCCCCTCCCTCCCCTCCAACCTACCCAGCCCCTGCCCATATGGTAGAATGTTTTCAATACCAAAAAAATTGGTGAAAACTGTAAAAGAAACTAATGTTTTTAAGAGAAGATGGTGTGCCATTTGGAGCCAGACCCCTTTAATCATTTCAAGTTTGTAATCACCTGATATGTTAAAAATAATATACACTAAAAAGTGAAACACATTATAGATAGAAAATATTGATGTTTGGTTAAAATATAAAGGTTTAAACATCAAAAATGAATTGAAGAAGTTGTCCAATGCTCATGTATTCTTCCAAAGAATATCAACTAAACCTGCAATATGAAAGTCACTGCATGAATATGATTATCTTTCGATGGGATATTTATGAATCTGTATTTAACAGCACACAATTAAGAGAATATTTCAGTGAAATTTCAGGCTACATAATGATGAACTCTCTCACATACCATTTAATAGATACTTCTTCACATACAATCAACTAAAACAATGCCATGTGTTGGGTCCCATTGGTATATGGCCATCCCTATTTATCCAATTCTGCAGATCGAGAGAATCAAATTTGATATGATACATGGTCAAGATACCAAATGAATAATCACCCCCACACCAAATCAAAAATAAACTCTCTTTAAACATGATTAGTTCACAAGAAACATGTTTGATTAAAATAAAAAATTTATAATTTAATCCATATTCATGATATTTCAAAATGTTAATGATATATTTTATATAATACTATAATTTCATATTAGAGAACATTGTATAAAACAATGGTTAAACATGGATAGAAGATTATAAAATAAGAATTTATCAGTTAATAAAACCAGAGCTAATTGAACCCAAAATCTGAAACTATCCGAAATGGTTTCTTTTGTCCTTCATACTTTTTCCATAATTGGAAGTTAAAATAAAGACAGGTCCTTACTCATGGTTTTAAGTGAAGAAAGATTCAACTAATTCATAATTGAAAGCAAAAATGAAGCATTCCGAGATGAATGCTCACAGTTCAAGAGGAATTTTGTCCTTTTTGAGATCTAAAAAATACTGAAGGGAACCTTAGCCAGTCTTGTTCTTTCTTCAGCTCGTTCTTATCTGAGAACATCCTTATGTCAGCGTCCTGGAAACATAAACCTGCATGAAGATAGGCAGGTCCTTGAGTCAACTAATGTTTTCGTAAAAAGGTTTTATAATACGTTGAGTAGTTAAAGAAAACCTAAAAAATTAGTGATGTTGCAAGGTGAAGGTTCTGTTTGGCAGAGTTAGTTGACCATTCACGGGCAGTAGAAGGATCGGTGATGTTGGTTTACCAAGGCATCAAAGTAAGAGAATTTTTTATTTCAGAAATACCTAACCTATTTCCTAAGTCTGTAGGCAAATTTGTAAGTGGTAAATTTCTGGGAGACTCCGAGAGTATGCAACAAAGGTTTAGTGCTGGGAACAGTTGGATACCAACATGCAACATAAAAAAGAAACTACATGAACTTGCAACGCATCGCCTAAAAATGTCCATAATATATGGATGTTTTTAAAAAAAATTATTTGACTAATCAGACACCGTAATTTGAACATGAATTTATATATAAGTGAAATGATATCAATACTGTTGTAGTAATGATTTAGGTTTATTAACAGATAATTAATGTCAAACTTGTCCTTTGAAGATCTCGTGGAAGCCAAATACCCACTGGCAAGTGGAATTTAAAAGCCAAGAAGTTATTTGCCCATAAATTCACTACAACAAAATGAAAGAATAGAGACTATAATTTTAACCTGTAGTTATAGATTAGTGAAATGATATCACTACTACAGATGCAAGGAATTAGGCTTATGAATAGGTAATAAATTTCATACCTGTCCTTTGAAGATGACACGGAAGCGAATAACCGACTGGCAACTGGAATTTGAAACCCAAGAAGTTAATTTCCAGGAAGTTAGCTACAAAAAACATAGAATATGTAATTAATGTCATACCAGTAAATTATAAAACAAAATTTGAAATTTTTTTCAAACATTACATGATAGAACATATAGTGTAATATGAACCTTGAGTAATATAGAAATAAAATCATCTGACTATTGTAGATTCATGAATATAGGTTTCTCAAAAGGTAAATTGCATTATGTCTGAGGTGCAAAGCAGATGTCGGATGGCTGAACCTACTGGCAACCAAATTGTTTATTATTAAGTATACATTACTATTTATAAAACATAATAGTTTATATCAATTATGAAGAAGTAATATATTCAGTGAAACATTCAAACTGAAACAAAAATTGTTTCATAGTTGATTTTCAATGGAACACATGGAAACAAAAATAGATTGTTTGGACACATTGTTTAATTAGCAAAGAGTTGGGTGAAAAATATTACAGTAACAGAATACTGTAAGAGTATATAGTGTCCCCATTGGAATTAAACTAAATTCAATAAATTGTGGTAGTAAAAACCTTCCAAAATTGGGTTCCTTTGGCACTGCAGTAGACAAGTATTAGTGGTTTCTCGTTGGTAGTAATCTGGTACCTCCACATGTTTGTAGAAACAGGTTACAAATGCAGAAAACATTTTTAGATATCATACATACACAATAGCACCACTTTCTTCCTCTACTATGCTTGAAAAATTACCTGACCATGCAAACAGAGATAGGGAAAATGATCCTGAAAATTAAATAAACCATACCATTCTGCCATTTGAATCTCACCATAATTTCAATTATCCTTGTTTCGAACATAACCTGAAAAATATAAAAGCTAACTAAAGTACTTTTAATTGTAGAAGCGCAAAAACACAAAGAAAAAAAGACGTAATACACAACTCTAGAAATGAGTAAAAATGAAGGCAATGACAAACCATCTTAACCAAAAGTACCCATCTATCCATTAAATCTCTTCAGTTGCAATCTAGTGGACTCCTGCAGAAACTACTAAATAGTTTATATCTTTTTACCTTTTAATAACAATATCACACTACAATGAAATATTTCAATTATCAAATATGCATTAGAGAATATCACCAATAAACTCACAGGATTTTCTTTGTAGTCATAAAATCATAAGTATAAGATTATGTAAATGAAATTACACAAAAATACTTCTAGCAGCATCCTCCTTCTTATAATTACCCCTCGGTGGAGTTTCAATGTCATGTTTTTTATTTTCCTTGTGATCCCTTTAGGAAATGAGTTTCTATTGTCTTCATTGAGAATCTTAAAATTCTTTTTTGATAATTTCACCCTCCTAAATATTTGTACCTATACTCTTGACATTAGTGGCCTCCCACACTACATCACCCCATGTTTTACAGCACTTCCCCTACCCATCCAAAACATCACCAGTGGGTCCATGGTGTAACTCATCCTGCACTACTTTAGGACCTTCCTCCTGCATATTACAATGTAGGGCTTTAGGGCTATCCCACATCTTCTCATGCACCAACATTCAAGATTCTACTAGTGATGAATATTAATTGACACCTCATTCCATTATGACCTTATTAAAGTGTTCATTATTCTTGGAAAATAAGTTTGTTCACACCTTTTCTAAAGCAGACATCCTCTAAAGCTTCTGAATCTTCCAGAAATTGGAAATCTCATGTCCAACCCATTTACAGAGATTACAAAATTCAGGTAGAAAATCAGACTAAAACTCAATTTCAATTCTTGCACCATTGGTGAATAACGAAGCACTGTCCAACCTTGGATTCAAGAAGTCCACATCATAGTATCTAAATTTTTCTTGGACTTTGTCTTCACCCAGCTTCATAGGCGCACAGATGTAAGAGGCAATGTCATTCAATATCCGGGGGTCCCAAAAAACCCAACATAGGTCATGAATCCTTACCCATACATGAGAATTCATGTGTTTTTGTTTATACAGGTTAAAAATCAAGTTCCATTCCGAAAGCTGAAAAATACCTGGGTTCAAAATATAAAATAAGGATTCCCAAACCAAGAAGTGTTGGTAGTATGACTAAAAAACTAAATTAAAATAACCTCTTCCTAAGGGTATGATCTTCCAGGTATCAAATCCCTAAATGCGACTCAATTTTCATGACATATCATCAAAATTTATGTGTTTTTCACCCTTTGCAAGAATCGGTCTACCAATCAAGGGGAACCGACACAAATCAAGACACTCCTTAAGCGCATCTTGGATAACCAGGATCGAAAACATACAAACCTCGAATTTCAAGATCGGTGATTCCAGCAAAGCTGAAGTAGATTCGTTCTCCGATATAACATTCTTGTTAAGGGCTTATTTGAATGAGATACCTTTATTCATAGAAGTCGTCTTCCACTCCATTGTCATATGGTTCGAAGAATCCAAGGACATGGCTCCACTAGTGCCATCTGATTTCCTGAATTTGGTTTCCGTTGAGCCCGTACCTACCTATCATTCACCCCGGATTAGAGATGGTGGAGGTGACCAAAAGAGCAATGCCTAAGATTCACCAAGATTGAAAACTTACAAACCTCGAATTTCAAGATCGGTGATTCCAGCGAAGCTGAAGTAGATTCATTCTCCGATATAACATTCTTGTTTAGGGCTTATTTGAATGAGATACCTTTATTCATAGAAGTCGACTTCCCCTCCGTTGTCATATGGTTCGAAGAATCCGAGGACATGGCTCCGCTAGTGCTATCTGATTTCCTGAATTTGGTTTCTGTTGAGCCCGCACCTACCTCTCAGTCACCCCAGATTTAAGATGGTGGAGTTGACCAAAAGAGCAATTCCTAAGATTCACTTCCAAATATTGGATGAACATACCTCGCTACGAGAACCCGTTTCTAGAGGGCTGTAGCAGAAGGGGGTTTCGGATGAAACCGTAGGATGAACATGCGTAGGTAGAGGCAGAGCGATCGGTAGAGGCGGTAGGCGGGCGAGGATGAAAAGGCGGAGGTGGTATAATAATGTTATGAACCCTAATCGTAGATGAGGGTAATCCCGAGCGAGGAATCTCAGGGGAAATGGGTACGAGGATGAGGGACACGCGATTTTGGAGGGAGGATTTTGTTTTTAGGTGACGTGGATTCTTCTTATGGTGACACATAAGTAGGAGAAAGCCTGTTTTAGTATTGATAGTAGATTTCCTCACCTATGTAACTATAAAATATTAAGTATTTATATTATTATATAATTAAATAATTGTTTTAAAAAAGATAAATCATTTTTCTTTATTTTTATAAAACACAATATATTAATTGAACTTTTATTATATATATAATGATTTAAAATAATTTTATTTTCATAAAATTGATTTATTAATTAATATTATTTTTTATTATAATGATAATATAATTTTATGATAGCATAAGTAATTTTTAAAAGGGTCCGAAAATTTATCAAAATATTATGTTTTTTTAATTTTTTAATAAAGAATGATTTTATTAAAGTATTAAAATTTTCATATAATGACAATTAATTTCATAAAAAGGATTTAATTATTGAAATATACATATTAAGAAATGGTAGGGGTAATATTTTTTATTTTTCTAAAATGTATAATTTTTTGTTGAATAGTGAAATATCATAAAATAAAATATTTAACTTTATAAGCTAAATACCAGAATTTTCAAGTCATGAAACATGTAAGAACCAATTAATTTATACTCCCTTAAACAATATATTATATATAGTTACAATAATCAATAATTGTGTATATATTTATCTAAAATAATAAACTGATGGATATAATATTAAAAAAACAACCCTCTCATACCCTTATAAACCCACTCATCACCACCCCTTCTTCTAAAAACATATAAGCCTTATATCTTGAAATATTTATACCTAATTCCCTTACCAATCCCATCTTCCATGTTTTATTGTTATTTCTTTTACCAAAATACGAATTACAATTTCCTTAGTGATATTTTCAATTAGACAAAATTCTCGAGTTCAAATTCTGAAATTTTATATTTTAAAATTATTTGTCATCTTTGAACTGCTCCACGTCTCCATAATTCAACATAATATTACAGAATATAGTATTATAAATATAATAGACTGGTTATTTTTTAATTAAATTCCAATATTATACCTTCTTTTATTTTCCTTCTAAAATGATAAAATTGTTTACAATATGGTTAGTTCTTTGTCTCTGTAAACCACACACATTATTTATCTCTACAACCTTCAAGACTGATTATAGAAAAAATATAATGGGTTAATATGATAATAATTATTATATTATAATTTAATTCAACTTCTATAATGTTTAAACAACAATTTATTTAAAGGAAAAAATGCAGTTCTTGACTATTGATAGAAAATCCTAAATGAACTAAACACATAACATTAACATTTTTACTACTTGAATCATCCCTGTGTCAAAATATAAAAGGATATATTGGATCATTTAAATTGGTGTAAGGACATGGAAAAATAATAATTTTTTCTTATGGTGTTTTTCTACTTTGAAACGAACATTAATATTTATCCATATCTGATCAGACCATCGAACCGTGAAACGAACACTCTCAGAATAAAGAAATAGAACATTATATCTCAAAGAACTGGTTATAAAATAAATTAATAAAATTATAGTAAATAAAATATATATTTAAAGGGTTATAGAATATATTATTAATTAATTTAATTTGATTATTCATGTAACACCCCGACCCCAGAAGCCCATATTTGGTTCATTATTTTGTATCATTGGCATGATCACAAAATATCAAGTCTTGAATGAACAATTAGTTTAGTTTCCTTGGAAGTACTAGATAAATTCATAAGGTTTACATTACATCATAAAATAAAAAACTACAAAAACATTGTTTCCATATACAACACTGAGATCTCATAGACTATCCCTGCATGTCAGTCATAATATACTTCTTCGCATCCTGAGGAAAATAAAGCATTGAAAGGGGTGAGCTCAGATGCTCAGTAAAGATAACAATATAATGGAAACTTTCATAAATAAGCATAAAAAATTAAGGCAATGTATAAAACTAAAACAAAATCCTTTTCAACATAAACTTCATCATAATATGGAAAATATAAATCTAAAGAATTCAATTTATATACTCACAAAGATATTCTACTAGTCGAATAATCACATTCAATATCAATAGCCACTTTCATAATGATGGAATTCAAAATTCCAGACTTCATAACCACATAGTCAAGGCCTTTGGACATGACTACAAATTAAATTTTGTCATGTCCTTCTGCCAAGACACTAGTTTGTCTCATGAGACCTATCGATGCATCTAGGAGCTATAGTGGGCTCCACCCGTCACTTACTATGTCCAATGCATTCCTCATATGAAAAGGTTTAAACATAACATAAACATTCGTATTAAAACTGGCATATGAAATGTCAATACTTTAACCATAAACCATGAATGGTATAGAAATAACACATCCATAGTCAAAAATATCACAAACCCATCAATACAATAGGGAAGTTTTGTATCATTGTAAATCAACTTCAAATAAGCTTAAAATCCAGCAAAATATGTTGACAAAGATGAAATCAAAACCTTTTTTAAGGAAATATCACATTCTATTTTGAAATTATTTAAGAGACACATAAGTATAAAGAAACCATTTATTTTGAAGATATTATTATAGTCTAGTAAGGGATGCTTTGATGATGTTATAATGGTGTAAAATAGTCACACCCGCCTTATAAGTTAAAAAACATTCTTATGTTAAATTTGTCGAAAAGGTAAAAAAGTACCTTGTCTGGAAAACGATGGAATGATTCCTTTCAAAAACATATAAGGTCAAATAAGGGTATAAATGACTTTAAAACATTATCTATTTAATACTAAAAATGTTTTCAAATACAATTTTATGAAACATGGATGTGGATGATAAAGAGGTCCCAGTAGATAATTAGGTTTTAACAACCTCGGATAATGAAGAGATTGTAGAATTAACCCTTACCTTGTACATTTACTTGGTTGAGGGTAGGTTAAACTCCTGTATAATTCTGAAATAATTGTTAATAAATTATAAAATAATCATATACATTAATATGATATCATATATCATCTTTTAATATTGCTTTGTTAATAATATTTTAGTATTATCGTCATTTCGGGTGTTAACTAATTCGTTCTCCTTAATTTGCTTGGTTATGTAAGACATGTTTTTTATGAATATGATATATTTGATTTATATACATAATTATATTATGTCTCTAAACATTATTTTTAACCATAAAATGAAAATTAGTCTTGAATGGATATGATGGGGAATGAATCTCATCACGTTCGTGGAGACGGTAATCCGTACGTACGCACGTGCGACAATACAATTATTTTAATATTAATATATTATATAATTATATGCTATATAATATATACAGAATAATTATCATGTTATATTTCTTAATTACATCATTTATACATCATTATTATACCCATCCAAATAATAATGTACTGAATAACAGCTACATTACAACTTGGAGATGGTATGTCGTATGTACGCACGTATGGTGACATGACATTAAAAGGATGGATAGAATAATGAATATGGTTGTACAATATTTATAATAACATCACAGTATATAGAATATAATGTAGTTATTATTTTATAATGGAAACAACAAGAAAAGAAGAAGTGGAAGAAGAAAAAACATGAAAGAGGTGGTGAGATATTTACATCTTCTTCAGGTTCTCCCTTTTGATTTGATCAAAAGGGATATTTAGGTGTGATTTATGACTAATGTAAGGACTCTTGGATTAAGGGAGGACAGTTTAGAGGGTATTTGGTCAGAGGTTGGCCGATCCAAATGGCTTTGAATGTGTGAATTAGAGAGAAGGAGAAGTTCCCTTTTATAAGAGGGGTGAGGCACACCTTAGGAAAAACATAAAATAGTAGTTTATAATAAATTAATATTCGGTTTATAATGGATCCAATGTGACTTATATAGAAGATAGGGTATTTATGGGTCGAAATACTTTAATGAAATTTATTTTAGATCGGTTTTCATCCCCATATTAACCTTATCGTTTATATTTAACTCTTAGTTAAATTGTTTTACATTTACCATGTCTCTTTGTATTTTTATATTATATGGTTAATAAACATACTATAACAAGCCAAGAGAACCCCAAGTGGTTCATAATTAAAATATATAACCTTATTTTAGTCCTTTTTCCAAACTTTATATTTTTAGAAATAGAATATCAATTAATAATATAATATTTGTTTTAAAAACTCTTTTATGTCAAATTGGACACTTTTTAATAATTGATTTTATAAAGGTCATAACAACTATATTAGTTCTAAATAAATTAATTTATAAATACTAACATGTCATATTAACCTATAAAATTCGTGGATGGAATCAAAACCATCAAATTATATATATTTTAACATTTATAATACAATTTATTTTATTCTTTCATTAATATGGAAAATGTTGCATCATCATTATGTTATAAATAAATTTAATAATTCAATGTATAAAAATTATAAATAAAGTACCATTATGTAGTAAATAGTTTTATATTTCTAATTATTATTTATAGTTTAAGGGATAACATGTATAACCATATGTAAAAATTGTGTTACTAAAATATATATGCTTATGTCATTTCTTTATTTACTTTAACATAATTAATATAAAGTGTCATTATCACATTAAAGTGGCTCCATGGGGTACCAAAATCGACCCAAGGATGACCATCGTCGGACATGTATCATCCAATATGGTTATTACACGTGTTAGGGTCATTTAATTTTATTATATTATTATTTTTTACCCTTATTTAGAGGATTTACCTTTTAACCTTGGTAAATAAAAAATTTACCGAAGTCATTATTCAAAATGTCTAAAAATAAAATTTACATATTTACAAAATTTGGACCTCATGATTCTAAATATGGTAACCATTTTTATAAATTCAAAACACAAAAGTGGAAGAAATTAATTTAAAATTAATTTCCTTTGTTAAAACAAAAAACGTGTTTTTAAGAAATAATAAATATCAAAAGATTGACACTTGTTATTTCCAATTTAAATGTGAAATTATGTCCAATGAACAACATTGGATTAAATGGTAATAATATAATCTAATTGTACTTTTAAACCACTAAATAGTAAAATGTATCCCTATATATTATTATTATTTAAAAAGTTGTTTTTATTTAAAATTTAGTACTTTTAACTATTCATCAAAAAATGAATATTTTCAGAAAAATACTAAAAATTCCCCCTAATCTAATTCTGATATTACGAATCCAAAAATTAATTCCAGTTTGAATAATAAAATTTATAAAATTTCAAAAAGTGGGTATTACTATTCATAACATCCACTTTGATTGGTCACGATGTGTTAGAATCTCGAAGTTGTGTACATTGAAAGCAATTGAATTATTCAAAGGGAAATGTACCGTGGAAGCTTAGGGTGTGATATTCTCCCATCCTTCAAAAAATTTCATCTTAGAAATTTCTAAAATACTACCACATAAAAAGATTCAGGTGGTTCTTCATCATAAGTTCCTCAGGTTCCCACATTGCCTCTTCCATCTTATGATTTCTCCATAGAACTTTTACCAGATGAGTCGTTCGGTTTCTCAATACTTGTGCTCTGGTATCAAGAATCCTGGATGGATCTTCGCAACAAGATAGATCGGGTTCTAGTTCTAATTCCTCATAGGTGAGTATATGCGTAGTGTCAGGCATGTATTTTCTCAATAGTGATACGTGGAACACGTCGCGAACTTTGAAGAGACATAGCTTCATTTCCAAATGGTAAGCTAAAACCCCAATTCATTCTAGAATTTCGAAAGGTCCAATGTTCCTGGGACTCAATTTCCCCTTCTTATGTAAATGTATAACACCCTTCCATGGAGATACCTTCAAGAAAACACGATCACTGACTTGAAATTCCAAATCCTTCCTTCGATTATTGGTATAGCTCTTCTACCTACATTGAGCTGTTTTGATGTGGGTTTGGATTACATTCACCTTTTCTATCGTTTCCTCCACAATTTATGCACCTAAAACTGTTCTTTCACCAATTTCATCCCAATAGGTTGGTGTGTGACATCTCTATCTGTATAACGCTTCATATGGTGCCATCTGAATACATGAATGGAAGCTATTGTTATAGTAAAATTCTACCATATATTAATATTGATCCTACATCCCTTGAAAGTCAAGTGAGCATGATCTCAACATGTATTCTAAGGTTTGAATAGTCCGTTCTGATTGTCCATCAGTTTGGGGGTGGTAGGCAGTGCTCAAACAAACTTCAGTATCCAAGGATTTTTGAAGACTTTTCCAGAATCTTGATGTAAAATGTGGATCATGATCAAAAACAATCTATAGGGGTACTCCATGAAGTCTCAAAACATTATTAATATATAGTCTTTCTAGAAGTTCAAGTGGTATATATTCTCTTATTGCAAGAAAATTTGCTGACTTACTAAGACGGTCAACAATGGCCCATATTGCATCATTCCATCTAGGATTCTTTGGTAGTCCCATGATAAATTCCATCGTAATATTATCCCATTTACACCCAGGTATGGGAAGAGGTTTCATGACACCTCCAGGCTATTGCCTTATATCTTTCACTTGTTGACAAACCATACATCTTGAAAAAAAATTAGCATCTCCCTCTTCAGATTGTCCCACCAAAAATGTTCCTTCAAATATCTATACATCTTAGTGCTACCGGGGGTGTATAGAGAAATTGGAGCTATGGGCATCATCCAACAATTCCCTTTTTAGATTAGGTATATCGGGAACACAAAGTCTCTTCCCATATTTCAATATTCCATCTTTATACACAAATTCACTCAATCTCCCATCATTCACAACATTAATCTACTTTTGAAACTCTTCAAGATCGGTCTGAGAACTCTTTTTCCTTTTCTAGTAAAGATTTTTTGGCAACTATTTGAAAAAGTATTGATGTTTCACCTTCCATGGTTATCCCCATTTCTATATTTACTAGATCCTTGTATATAGGATCCTACTCAACCATCAACTTGTTCAGAACTTCATGATCCTTTCTTCTCAAATCATCTTCCACCTTATTTGCCTTCCTAGGGTTATAGTGTATGGTTCAATCATAATCATTGAGTAGTTCAAGCCATCTCCTTTTCCTCATGTTGAGTTCCTTCTGTGAGAAAATATACATCGAACTCTTGTGATCATTATATATATTACATTTTTTCACCATAGAGATAATGTCTCCATATCTTCAAATCAACCATTATAGCTTCTAACTCAAGATCAAGATTATGATAGTTTTGCTATTTAATTTTTTGCTGCCATGATGCATAGAAAATAACCCTATCATTATGCATAAGGACACAACCAAGTCCTTTCATTGATGCATCACTATAAATAACAAACACATCATTACCTGACAGTAGAGTCAAGAAAGAAGCAATGAATAATATTATCTTAAATTCTTCAAAACATTCTTCACACACTTTTTTACAAACAAATTTTACACCTTTTCATGTGATATTTATTGATGGGTTAGCCATCAAGGCGAAATTCTGGATGAAACATCGATAAAAACCTTCTAAACCAATAAAACTGTGTACCTCAGTTATACTAGTTGGCACTAGCCATTCTTGGATTTCTCTTATCATAGAAGGAATAATAGAGATTCTATCCTTAGAGACAATATGGCCCAGAAAAGAAATCTCCTAAAGACAGAATTTACACTTTCTAATCATCCCATATAATTCATGTCTTATAAGAGTATTTAGAATAATGCGCATGTTATTTTCATGATCTTCGTTGCTTTTAGAGTATACTAAGATATCATCAATAAATACCACTACAAAGTCATCAAGATATTCCTTGAAAACTCTATTCATTAGATCCATAAAAACTTAGGGTGCATCAGTCATTCCAAAAGGAATTACTATAAACTCGTAATGCCAGTACCTGGTTCGAAATGCTTTTCTCAGAATGTCTTCCTTCTTCATACACAACTGAAGATATCCAGATCGAAGGTCAATCTTTGAAAAGTATTGAGCCCCATGAAGTTGGTCGAATAAATCATCAATGCAAGGTAGGGGATACTTGTTCTTTGTTGTTATAGCATTGATCTCCCTGTAGTCAATGCACATCCTCATAGATCCATCTTTCTTCTTAACAAAAAGAACAGGGACTCTATAGGGAGAAACACACGGGGAAATAAATCACTTATTATACAATACTTCTATTTGTTTCTTTAGTTCGACTAATTCTACAGTGGCCATTCTATAATGGGTTTTCTATATGGGACTTGAACGATGAATTAAGTCAATGGAAATCTCAATTTCTCATTCTGGAGGATGTCTATGTAAATCCTCTAGAAACTCATCAACATATTCTTTCACAATAGGTAAATCCTCTAATTGAACATTCCTTTCCTCACCCGAACTTATCTCATTATCTTCCTCCCCAATAATTTAATTTAGTTGAGCTACTGTGGGTGGATCTAGATAATAATTAGGTGGTGATGTTTCTATTCTAATGAGAAGGTACTCCTTATCATCATCAAAAATTGTAACCTCCTTCTTCTTACAATAATGTTTTGCATCATGGTCTGAAATCCAATCCATACTGATGATTATATCAAATTCAATAATGGGTATGACGATGATATCAGCATATAAATAACGTTCATATGACTTAATGGGGACTGATTCACACAAATTTGTGACAATTATCTTCACTTAGGAGTTTTGACTGAAAACTCCCTTATTAAATCTAATTGGAAGTATCTAATTTCTTGAGAAAACTGGGAAGATATAAAACAATGCGATGATCCAGAATCAAATAAAGCATTGGATAAACTTGAAGAAACCATTAAATTACCTACCACTACGTCTTTCGGAGCTTCAACCTCATCAGTAGTGATAGAATAAGCTTGGCCTTGATCTCTGGGCCTTTTGAGGTAAGTTCCCCTAATTCTTAGGACATTAATTTTCATAATGTCCCCTTTCTCTACAATTTTAGAATTCAACATTAACAACCTCTTTCTTCCCCTTGAAATCACGAGCAAGGTTTCCTTTTTCACCACACGTGTAACAGACCCCATTCCCTTCAGACAAGTACCAGGGTGTTTCTTCCCACATTTACTGCAGGATGGATATTCAACTTTTCCCTTAATCCCCTTATTTCCATTTCCAGAGTGTTCATCATATCCTTTATTCTTTTTCCTTACTTTAAAGTCATAAGACTTAAAGAATTCATTTTATGTCTTTATAGCACATCAGAAAATATCTTCATATGATGAAAAGGATAGTGATACTAATGACCGACAGAGAAATGGTTTTAACCAAATAATGTAAGGATCAATATTACTTCTTGGGTTACGTATATAATCTGTAGCATGACTTGATAACCTTATAAAGATAGCTTCATACTTTGCGACATTCTCATCCTCCTTTTTCCTCAGACTCAGAAATTGACATTCCATATCCGCTCGATGGTCATGAGGAACGTATTTTTCTACTAATTTTTTTTAAACTCCCACCTTTCCATATTTGATACTTCATCATCATCCTTTTTTTTGAATCAATGACAACCATTGATCAGCATCTCCAGTGAGGCGGTAAAATGAAATGACAACTTTTTCCTTATTTATACTTCCTAAGGCATGGTATATTTTATCTAAGGAATTTATCCATTGCTCAGCTACTAGTGGATTTGAACCCCATTGAATGTTGGTGGTTTTTGCCTCATTAAGCGATCTAACATTGATCCTCCACATTGCAGATCAGGGTGCTCCATATAGGTAAGGTTATTATTCATTAACTGAGTGATTTATCCCAGTTTAGTGATAATCTGATCAGCAGCAGTTATATCACCTACACCAAAATAATTATCTTGAGAAGGAGGGAAATCCTACATCGAGTGTGTGCATTGATATGGTTTCCATTTCCTCCACTAGGTGCCATTTGTAAACAATGGGATAAACTATGTTAGTTTATGAATTTAAATACATAATTCTATACTTGTAAAACACTTAACATAAATTGGATAGTTTATGTATATAATTCATAATCATAACAATGTTTTCTTTGAGGAAGAATATACCCATAAACCCTTCATAATGGTTTTTAAATAAAATGAAAATTATCCTAAGAATTTCCCCTGGGAGTGTCGTAACCAAGAGTGCAGCAAGGCCCGTTGTCGTGCACCAGTTCTCATTCCAGTCTAGCTCAAAGTGGTGTTTTAGTGTTTTACCCCTAGGTACATCTATTCCAGAGTCACCTCTACCTGCTCATATATAGACATGGATGTATTTCTTGTAAAACTCACAAAATCTCTACAATTCCAAAATTCAATGAAGTTCTTCTATACTAATCCTCAAAGTCTATCTTAGGGTAATGTGCTCTAATCATATTTTATCTAAATCAAGCTTCCAAGGTTTGTACTAAACTTCCTTTAATACCAACTATAACGCCCTGAACCCAGAAGCCCAGAATCGGTGCATTATTACATATCATTGGCATGATCACAAAAGATCAAGTCTAAAAAGACCGATTAGTTTAGTATCCTTAGAAGTACTAGATACATTCATAAGGTTTATATTACCTCATAAAATTGAAAACTACAACCACATTGTTTCCATAGACAACACTTGGATATCATAGACTATCCATGTAGTTCAGTCATAATATACTTCTTCGCATTCTTGGAAAAATAAAACATAGAAAGGGGTGAGCTCAGATGCTCAATAAGGATAAAAATATAGCGGAAATATTCATAAATAAGAATAAACACTTAAGGAAATGTATAAAACTAAAAAAAGCCTTTTCAACACAAACTTAATCATAATATAGATAATATAAATCTAAATAATACCATTTACATACTTACATAGATATTCTACTAGTCAAATAATCACATGCAATATCAATAGCCAATATCATAATGATGGAATGGATAATGCCAGATTTCATAACCACATAGTCTAGGCCTTGTGGAAAGACTACAAATAATATTTTTTCAAGGCTCCTGCCAAGACACTAGTTTGTCTCATGAGACCTACCGATGCATCTAGGAGCTATAGCTGCCTCTACCCGTCACTTACTATGTCCAATGCATTCCTCATATGAAAGGGTTTAAACATAACATAAACATTCGTATTATAATTAGCATATGAAATGTCAACACTTTATCCATAAACCATGAATGGTATAAAAATAACACATCCATAGTCAAACATATCACAAAACCATTAATACAATATGGAAGTTTTGTATCATAATAAATCAACCTCAAATAAGCTTAAAATCCATCAAAATATGTTGACATAGATGAAATCAAATCCTTTTTTTGAGAAATATCACTTTGTATTTTGAAATCATTTAAGAGTCAAATAATTATAAATAAAACATTTATTTTGAAGATATTATTATAATATTTTATGATAATCTTCGATAATGTTATAACGGTGTAAAATAGACGCACCCTCCAGATAAGTTAAAAAAACATTCTTAACTTAAATTTGTCGAAAAGGTCAATAAGTACATTGTTTGGAAAATGACGAAAAGATTCTTTTCAAAAACATATAAGGTAAAATAAGGGTATAAATGACATTAAACCATTGTTTATTAAAGTGTAAAAATGTTTTGAATTTTATTTTTAAGAAACATGGATGTGGAAGATAAAGAGGTCTAAGTAGATAATTACATATTAACAACCTCGGGTAATGAAGAGATTGTAGAATTAACCCTTACCTTTTACTTTTACTTGTTCGAGGGTAGGTTAACATCTTTTATATTGGTGAAATAATTATTAATAAATTATAAAAAAATCATATAAATTAATATGATATCATATATTATCATTTAATATTTCTTTGTTAATAATATTTTAGTATTATTGTCGTTTTGGGTGTCAACTGATTTGTTCTCCTTTATATGCTTCATTAAGTAAGACATGTTTGTTATGAATAGGATATATTTGATTTATATACAGAATTATATTATGTCTATAAACATTATTTTTAACCATCAAATGAAAATTAGTCTTGAATGGATACTATGGGGAATGAATCTCATCACGTTCGTGGTGACGGTAATCCGTACGTATGCACGAGCGACAATATCATTATTTTGATATTAAAATATTATATAATTGGATGTTATATCATATATAAATAATAATTATCACGTTATAATTATTATTTACATCAATTATACATCATTATTATACCAATCAAAATAATAATGTATTGAATAACAGCTACACCACGACGTGGAGACGGTAAGTCGTACGTACGCACGTATAGTGACATGTCATTCGAAGGATGGATAGAATAATGAATATAGGTGTACCATATTTATAATAACATCATATTATATAGAATATACTATAGTTATTATTTTAAAATGTAAACAACAAGTAAATAAGAAGAGGAAGATGAAAAAACGTGAAAGAGGTGGTGAGAGATTTACCTCTTCTTCGGGTTATTCCTATCGATTTGGTCAAAAGGGATCGTTAGGTTGGCTTTATGACTAATGGAAGGCCTCTAGGATTAAGGGGGGATATTTGAAAGGGTATTTGGGAAGGGTTTGGCATAGCCAAATGGCTTCGATGTTGTGAATTGGAGATATGGGGAAGTGCCCTTATAAAAGAGGGGTAAGAGGCACCTTAGGAAAAAATTAAAATATAATTTTATAATAAATTAATATTCAGTTTATAATGGATTCAATGTGACTTATTTCAAGGATAGCATGGGTATGGGTCTAAATCCTTTCAAACCAAGAGATTTTATAAAGGTCTTGGTCACCATATTAAACTTATCATTTATATTTAACTCTTAGTTAAATAGTTTGACATTTACCATGTCTCCTTGTATTTTTATATTATATGGTTAATAAACGTACTATAACAGGCCAATAGAACACCAATTGGTTCATTATTAATATATATAACCTTATCTAAGTCCTTTGTCCGAACCATAGATTTTTAAGAATATAATATCAATTAATAATATGATATTTGTTTTAAAAACACTTTTATTTCAATTTTGACACTATTTAATAATTGATTTTTTGAATTCCTAACAACATTATTAATTTGAAATAAATTAATTTAATCAATAATAACATTTAATATTAACTTATAAAATACTTGTATGGCATAAAAACGTTAAAATTATATTTATTTTAATATTCATAATACCATTTATTTGATTCTTTCATTAATAAGGAAAATATTGTATCATCATTGTGTCATAAATAATTTTAATTATTCAATGTCTAAAATTTTTAAATAAAATACAATTATGCAAGAAATACTTTTATATTTCTAATTAATATTTATAGTCTAATAGATAACATATTTAACCCTATGTAAAAATGATTTACTAAAAGATATATGTTTATGTCATTTTTTTTACTTTTACTTAATTAATATAAATAGTCATTATCACTTACAAGTGGCTCCATGGGGTCCCAAAATAGACCCAAGGATTCCCATGGTCGGAAATTTATCAGAATATAGGGTTAGGATACGTGTTAGGGTAATTTAATATTATTATAATATTATTTTTTACCCTTATTTACTGGATTTACCCTTTAACCATAGAAAATAATATATTTGCTAAAGTAATTATTCAAAATGTCTAAAAATAAAAGATACCTACTTACAAAATTTATACCTCTTGACTCTAACTATGGAATCCATTTTTCCAAATTCAAAACACAGAAGTGGCAGAAATTAATTTTAAATTAATTCCCATTGTCAAAACAAAATGCGAGTTTTTAAGAAATAATAAATATCAAAAGATTGACACTTGATTATGTCCAATTTAAATTTGAAATTATATCAAGGGACCAAAATTGGATTAAATGGTAAAAATAATATATAATTATTCTTTAAAACCTTTCAATAGTATAATTTATCACTATAAATCATTTGTATTAAAAAATATTTTTTTAGTTAAAATTTATTATTTTTGACTATTCATCAAAAACTGAATATCTTCATAAAAATAACAAAAATTCACCCTTGATAATTTTTATATTATGCATCCAAAAATGAAGTACAATTTTAATAATAAATTTTATATAATTTCAAAAGGTTGGTATTACTATTCATAATGGCTACTTTGATTGGTTGTGGTGTGTTAAAAACTCGAAGTCGCGGACAATGCAAGCTATTTCATTATTCAAAGGGAAACATACCATGGAGGATTGGGGTGTTACAATTCATAACATTACTTTAATGTGAAAAATGATTCTATAACATAAGGTAAGGGATCACTTTAAACCAACCTTTTACTTTCAGTTATGACAATTGTCTCTAAAACTCACTCTATCTGTCTTTTATATATATATATAATTCTTATTAATTAAATATATATTTATCTTACATATATATCATTATTTATATCCCTCCCATTTCTGGTGTGATATATATATTATGTTATGTTTTACAAGTAAATTTTATGAAACCCATTTATATCTAGTTGTATTTCCTATGTTTATGCCTTGGGGTTGATTTTATTTTGTAGAAAAAAAATTCATGTACATATTATTATGGGAGAAAAAAGGATCACTATAATGAAATGGGAAATTTTAATCCTTATTATATGATATCTATGGTATTTTGGAGTAAACCAAATCAATTGTGTGACTTTTTCCACCATGTGATGTTTTCATCACAGTTATCCTTGAATTATGATTATATCTTCTTATATGTTGCTTCCACATTCCTACGTTTTCATAATCTTATTATAAGGCCTCATCCTTAAAAATTACATAATCTTGAGTTAAGTAAAGATTTCACATTCAGTATTTTTCAAGGTTTATAGTCTTAGATAATTATTCCATAACTATTATATAACAACTCAAATATTACAAAGTATACACTTTTTAACACTATCAATTTTTTTACAAGATAAAACGCATTAATACTTCATTTCTTTATTCCTGATAGAATACTTCATAAAAATAATCTTTAAATCTTCCACTATCATACCCATCCTTATACTGTGTGGGAAGCATTTCAAAAACATGGTATGAGCACAAAAATCTTAGTAAGGTATATAAAATAAGGAATTAAACTGTTAATCCATGAATATTTTAAACTCATGAAAACATTTTCAAAAAGTCATATTTTTGACACATAAAACATATGTTCTTTAAAATATCTCACGAAATCATAAGATTCATTAAATAAATCTTAGAAATCATAATTCATAAAGGTAACTTGTGGCATAAATATCATACTTACATTTTAGCTTTCACATATACATAGGGAGTAACCTTCAGCGTTACATTTTGAATACCCATCATAGTATTTTATATAAATATCATAGGATAAAACTTATTTCTTATCTATGTATCATAACCCGATTAATTGGAAATATATCATGGTCTCACCCTCCCTCATTTTATCACAGAACAAACCATATACATAAGAAATTCCCAAGAACCAAAACAAATGCACAACACATAAATAAAGCATAAAAGAAAAAAACATTTCCACATTTCATTAAAAAAATATATTTTCAAGATATTAATATAATAAATTCATTATAAAAACCATTTTCAGTACCTAAGTACTTGATAATGGAATATTTTATTTATTTTTCTTTTAAAAAACATTATGGATTCTTAAAGAAGCCAAATGTCAGATAATGATCACGACAGTGTGAAGGACTTTGTCGACGTATATTTTAAAATAGATCCTTTGTTCATGTAGTAAAACTATTCATATAAAAATATTAATTTTGAATAACTTTTAATGAAATTACAATTCAAAGGGATTGATTATACACCGTATAAAAGAAGGGGTGTATATTATAAAAATATGCCTCAATGAATGGATATTGAGATGAAGTCCCTTACCTTGAGTCCAACTCATCTCGTGCGTTATTTACCTTCCTGAATAATAAACATAGGTTAATTTATATATTCTTGAGAACCTTTTTCAAGTTTTTTATTCCTTTTATATCACTTATTACAATGTTATAAAAATTACATAATTATTTATTTTCATATCAAATGCTTTATCGATATTGAGTACTTGAGTCAAAAATGAACTTGATATGACATCAATATTCCTTGTGATCATAAATCCATAATATCCAAAATAATATTCATTACATAATAATAAATTCTATAAATAAATTATACATTTAAAAAAAATTGTATGAAAAATTAAGAACGTTATAATCATGGAGATGTTAGGTCGTACATATGCTTGAGTAAAGATTCCATTTTTAATTGATCATTATGGAAATAAGGTAATTATTATTTTATCTTTATATAATTATAATAATAGAAATAACATAATAATAATAATTTAAATATACTTATATATATATATATATATCATACAAGTGATTTGGTGAATAAAAAATAATCGCATCGCTTCGTGAAGGTGATAGTTCACATGTATGCATGAACATCTTTATCACTTTTATGTTCATGGAAAGTAATAAATTTATTGATATATTATTCTCTTATAATTATAAGTATGTCATTAAAATAAAATATTACTATTAATTCCTTTACTATGACCAGTCCTAAGAGACGGTGATTAAAAATGAATTGCATCGGTTTGTGGAGGTGACAGTTTACATGTACGCAGGAACGATTAGTTACTTTCCAATTTTATAGATGTGTAGATGGATTTAGGTGATGATATTAACATAATAAAAGGTTATCATATTTAGGATACTATATTTATTATCTATTCATGGTTATAATAGATTTGAATGAAGTGGAAAAAGAAATAAAATAGAAACACTTATATAAAAACATTACCTTTCTTTCAAATGGTCACCTTTCTTAAAACCTTAACTCCTCTAATAAGGTTGATCCTCCTAAAATAAGGTCTAAATAATGAGTATAGGTAATATATGAAGAGTATTTGTTAGATATTTTCTGAACCAAAAGGTTTTTTATGTATAAGTAATAGATAATAAGGGTGCCTTTTTATAAGAGATGGGAGGGGCACTCATGGAATTATTAAAAGTATTAAATTAATATAAAATAATTCTCCATTAAAAATTGGTATAAGTTTATTTATTAATAATATATGATAACTATGGGTTTAAATCCATCATCCCATAATAATTATAAAATATTTTGATATTTTGTAATCGTGATCATTATGTTTTAAGCCTTTTAACTCTTATTGTTTTATCAAGTAATTTATACTTTGAAAGTTACAATAATTACCATAACATGTCAAATGATCAATTAGTGAGTCATTAATGAACTTTTGAGACAAATATAAACTATTTGTATTAATCTTTTATTTTAATAAATTTTATAAATTTTAAAAAATTATTTTATATTTTAAAATTTGAATTATGTCAATTTTGACACTATTCATTACATGGCTTTTCTATAAAAATAATAACAAATTTATTACATATAACAACTAAATTAAATCATATATAACATATCAATGTAATCCATAATATTTTTGGATGGTATCAAATATTTAAAATTATATTTTTTTTAATATTATTAATATCATTTATTTGATTATTTATTTAATGAATCTATTACTTCATCACCATTGTGTCATAATTAAATTTAATTATTTAATTTAAAAAATATAAAAAATTAGCATGGTGTAGGTAATTTTTTATATTCTTGTGTGCTATTTATAGTCTAGGATATCACTTTTATAACCTAATATTAAAATTGTAATAGTTACGAGAGAAAATATTATGACTTCTTTCTCATTACATAAATATAATGTTATAAGTGTCATAATCACATCCAAGTGGGTTCCAAATGATACAATATTTTTCCCAAAGATTTTATAGGTCAAAATTAAATCATAAAATAATATTAGTACATGTTTTAGGTTAGTTTTATAATATTTATTATATTATTTTAACCTTTAATTACCTAATTTACCCTTAACCATGGTAATACAAATAATTACTAAAGTTACTATTCATAGTATCCAAATATAAAAGGGACCTATTTAATTAATTTAGAAATTACGATTACAAATATGGAATCAATTTTTTCCAAATTCAAAACCCAAAATTGGCAAAAATTAATTAAAAATTAATCACTTTGATAAGATGAGGAAATGGGGTTTCTAAAGTAAAATGTTCAAAATTTCACAAATTTTTATTTCAATTTTCAATATGAATTTGATTCCAATGACCTAAATTGGATTAAATGATAAAAAAATATAATTATACTTTAAAACCATTCAAAAATATAATTGAACATTATAAATAAATTTGTTTAAAAGGTAGTATTGAACTAAAAATAAGTAAATTTCACTATTCATTGAAAAATTAATTTAGTCAAACAATTATCAAAAAATTCAACCGAAGTAAATTTTGATGTCCCGCCTCTAAATAATAAATATTATTTGTCAAATTGAACTTATAAAAGTGTCAAAATCGAAATTTGAAATGGGTTACCCTTCAAAAGGATGTAAAACTACCTTTATAAAATATTAGAGCATTTTATGTTTAAAATTGGATTTATACTTATTTTAAGACATAAAATTTATTAGAAGAAAATATATCATTTAATAAAAATGTGTAAACATATTATAGTTAGATCTATTAATTCATGACAATTCAATATCCAGGTGATAACAACCACTTAAAAATAATATTATTAATAATATATTATTTTTCAGTATAACTTAGACTTGTGTGCAACATATGATTTCAAAGAAACTCATTTTTTCATGTTAGGTATGGTTTTCTTAAAATAATCCCCTTTAAAGTAAAATTAATATCAAATTCATAAATAAAAATAGATATGAAAAAGTCTAATTCTATAATTACCTGGGATGTTACATCCTTCGCCCCATTTGGAAATTACATCCTTGAAATTTTATTCACTTATCAAATAAGTGTGGGCATTTATCTTTATATCATTTTTCATATTATAATGTTTCCTCTTCAAAAATATGATATTTCTATAAGGACCAATCCTTAAACATTATATAATATTGAATTAAATTAATAATTCACATTAAGGATCTTTTCAGGTTTAGTGCTTTAGATAATTAGGTCATAACATATACATAAAAACTTGAATATTACTTATAGACACTTCCACTCAGTATCCATTTATTCATAAAATAAAAACACTTTAAAAAAAGGGTCTTTTATAGTTCCATATTTTAGATAGCATGACTTTTCCTTGAACTCATCCATGACCCTATTCATCTTTAAATCTTGTGAAAAACATTTCAAAAACATGGGATGAGCATAGAAAGCTTAGTAAGGATTATAAAATAAAGAAAGTAAACATTAGTCCATAAAATACATACCAATAATAAGATATTTAACATACATCATGGAATCATAAGATATATGAATAACACATAGAAATCATAAATCATAAATTTAACTTGTGGCATCCATAACATACTTACGATATAGCTTTCACAACTATAAAGGGAGTTATGTTTAGAATACCCATCATAGGATATTCCATAAATCTCTTAAGAGTGACATTAACGTTTACCTATGTCACATTACCCAATGCTTTAGAGATCTATCACTAGCTCACCCGCCCTAGGTTTATCACGGAACCACCGTATATGTAAACAATTCCCAAGAACCATAACATATTCATAACACATAAAATAAACATAAAGGAAATATAACATTTCCACATTTCAATCACAATATATCATTTAAATATTTTTAAATAATAAATGCTTTCTAAAAATTATTTTCAATACCAAAATATGTAAAAAAAGTATATGGTATTAATGTTTCTTTTAAAAACATTACCACATGTTAAGGAAGCTAAAGATCAAATAATACTTGTGGCAGTGGAAAAGGTCATTGCCACCACGTACGTTAAAAAGAAACATTATCTTTTTCATTTAGTAAAACACTACGGAGAAAAGGATTCCCTCTAAATGAAATGAAAATTCAAAGGGGTTTATACACCATATAAAATAAAGTCATGTATAAATCAAAATATGCCTCAATGAAAGGAGATTGGGACGAAGTCCCTTACAAAGATCATTTTGTAAATAAAATAGATCGACAATGTGGATTCATTTTAAGTACACATAAAAAATAATAAATACAAGATTGGATATAAAAATTTATATCTCACATAATCATATCATGACATAATCAATAAGTATAAGTTTAACCCAAAGAATGAATATTGGGTTAAGAAGTTCCCTTTCCTCGTGTCCAACTTGACTCGTTTATTCATTAATCTCCTGAATAATAAAATAAAGTAATTTTATACTTTCATTATTAACTTTTTCAAGTTTATTATTAATTTTATATATATTTTTACCATGTTATAAAAATTACATAATCATTTATGTTAATAACGGTCGTTTTTTAGATATTTGGTACTTGAGTCAAAAATGTACTTCTTATAATTAAATGTTGTCCATGTGGTCAAACATCCATTATCTCCAGAATGATATTCATGATTTATATATCATATAATCATATATATCATGTATATATATGTATTTATAATAGGACATAACATTTAGAGATAATAAATTAAATGCACCGTTCATGGAGATGGTAGGTCGTACGTACGCATGAACCCTACTTTCATTTATATTTCGTAATTTTATGTTATGAAAACATAATGATACATAGGTATATTATATTTACATTATATTATAATATATAATTTCCTCAAATCTATCCTTTATATGTTCAATGTGTGGTATAAATGAGTCATATCACTTTGAGGGGGCGGTACTCAGCACTTCCTCAAATGAAATTATCATGTTTACCCATTTTGGAAACCATAAAGGTATGATATAAATGAAAAATATATAATCATAGAGAGAATATAAATATAATATATATCACATATAAATATAGTTCCATCTTCTTGGCCACCATGAAAGGCAGTCGGATATAATTGAACAAACATCATTTTGTGAGGTAGTAGTTCGCCGTCCACAAAAATAGTATGTTCGTATCCATTAGATGGAGGTGTGTGGTAGTGTAGTTATAATAATTCTCATAAAAACAACCTATAATATTGATGATACTAGTTTTTTTATAAAATAATTGAATAAAGTGATTTTAGGGGATTGGATAAGTAAAATAAAAGAATATAACTTGACGGAAGATGTTACCTTTAAATCGGGTAACTCACTTTGGTTTGAACCAAATGGATTTCTTGAAGTACCTTCTGCCTAATGTATGGATTATAGGTGGAAATGGGGGATGTTGGGAGATGATTGAATCATAGTTTTCATGATCCAGAGGGCTTGATAGGTGTGTGTAATTAGGTATAGGTGATGGCTTTTTATAAGGGGGTGGAGGGTCTCTTTAGGAATGTTTGAAAGTATTATTTTATTATAAACTTATTTTCGGTTTTAAAAGGTCAAAAACTCCTAAAATTTGAATATAAGAATAATTTTAATCGAAATCAAATCTTCCAATAAGAATTGGACTGGTTATTAATAATTGTATTAATTTTTATAAGCTCATTTATTTAAATTATTTATTAATAAGGTCATCAATGCATCATCATTGAGTCATAAATAATTTTATTTATATGATGTATATAAATTACAAATAAAATACCATGATGTATTAAATAAATTTATCTTTCAAATGAATATTGATAGTCTAAGAGATAACTTACATAAACCCATATAAAAAATGTTTTACTGAAAGATATATGTTTATGTCATTTTTGTCTTTACTTTAAATTTGTTAATATAAAGTGTCATTATCTCCCTCATGTGGCTCCATGGGGTCCCAAAATCAACCCAAGAATGACCATGGTCGTACATGAATCAACTACAAGGATTAGGACACATGTTATTTTAATTTAATATTGTTATATTAATATTTTATTACCCTTATTTACTAGATTTTCCCTTTAACCATGGTAAATAAAATATTTTCTGAAATAAATATTGATAATGTCTAAAAATAAAACATACCTATGTGCACAATTTGAACTTCACAATTCCAAGTATGTAATCCATTTTTTCAAATTCAAAACATATAATTGGTAGAAATTAATTTAAAATTGATTCTCATTGTCAAAAAAACTTGTTTATGAAATAATAACTATCAAAAGATTGACACTTCTTAATGTCAAGTTTCAATGTGAAATTACTTCAAATAAGAAAAATTGGATTAATTTTTAAAAAAATAATCTAATTACACATTAAAACCAATTATAAATATAATATAACCATATAAATAAATTATATTAAAATGTAGTTTTAAATTAAAATACAGTATTTTCACTATTCAATAAAAAATGATATTTATCATAAAAATACAAAAAATCACATACAAAGTAAATTTTGATGTCCTGATTATAAAGAGGAATATTACATTGTCAAATAGAATAATGAAAGTGACAAAAAATATATTTAAAAAGGGTTCTCCATCAAAAGGTGGAAATTCATCTTTTTAAATAAGATTAAAGTATTTAGGCTTAAAATTGGATTCGTTCACATTTTTAGTCTCTAAAATTTGTTGGGTAAATGTAAAAACTGTTAACAAATATGTTTAATAATATTTTAGTTAGTTATATTAATTCTCACCAATACCATGGCTAGGCATTAACTTTGTTTTAAAATAATATTCTATTATTATTTTTTAGTATGACTCGACCTTATGTGTAGCATGAAATGTTTGGAGAAACCCATTGTTGGTTTCGGGTATTCCATCGAACATAGAATCCAATTTCAAGTAGAATAAATATTTAATTCAAAAATTTTAATAAATATTAAAATTTCATATTCTTTATTCACCTGGGATGTTACATCCTTCCACCTTTTGGAAATTTTGTCCTCACAATTTTATTTACTTATCAAATAAATGGGGGGTATTTATCCCTCATAAAATTTTTATATTACCACATTGCCTCATCAACCATATCGTTTTCCACAAAACCATTACCTGATTAATTACATTATTCCGCAACACTTTCTCTCTTTGGTCATGAATCTGGACTGGTTGTTCCTCATTAGAGAAATTCTCTTCTGACCGAACTACCTCTGGACTCAATACATGATATTGATTTTGAAAATACTTTCTCAACATTGAAACAAGAAAAAAAAATTACCTCAGATAAACATTGAGGTAAATCCACTCTATCGGAAACTGATCCAACTTTCACCAGGATTTCATAGGGTCTAATAAACCTCGAACTCAACTTTCCATTCTTACCAAAATGCATCAAACTTTTCCATGGAGAAACTTCGAGAAAGACACGATCACCTACATCAAAAGAGATATCCTTCATACGGTTATCCACATAACTTTTCTGCCTTCTCTTAGCTATTCTAATATTCTTCTAAATAAATTTAACTTTTTCTCCCATCTCATCTACCAATTATGGTCCCATCTATTTCATTTCATCTAATTCTTCCCAAAAATCTGTAGTTCAACACCACTTTCCATATAATGCCTCAAATGGATCCATATGTATACTCTAATTAATATTGTTTTTATAAGAAAACTCATCCGAAGAAAGATATCTGTCCCAAAATCCCTGGTAATCCATTGAACAAGCACATAACATATCTTCCAATGTCTAAATTGTTCTTTCTGACAACCCATCTGATTGTGGATGAAAATTTATACTAAAATTTAATTATGTGCCCAACAACTTCAGAAGGCCTTTCCAAAAGTTATAAGTAAACCTGGGATCACGATCAGATACAATGGAGAGGATAACTCCATGCAACTTGACTATCTCATTAACATATAATCGAGAAATTTGATCAAGACATAGAGTATCTCGAATAGGAAGGAAATGATCATATTTAGTCAATTGATCAACAATAACCCAGATTGAATTATTACATCAAGATTTCTTCGATAATCCCACAACGAAGTCCATGGATATATTTTTTCATTTCCACTCTGGCATCGTTAAAGGCTAAAACATCCCTTTGGTTAACCATCACTCTGATTTAACCTATTGAAAAATCAAACACTTCATAGTAATGTCAGCAATATCTCTTTTCATTCTATCCCACCATTAGTACTTCCAAAGATCTCTATACATTATAGTGATGCCAGGATGATCTGAAAATGGAGAACTATGATCTTCACATAATAACTCTTTATTCAAATGTGAATCACAAGGCACACATAATCTATTAAAAAATCTCAAAATACAATATTATCAATGTTAAATTCAGACACCTTACCATTCTGAACCAACACTACCTTTTTCTGCAACTCACTGTCTTCCTTCTGGGCTAGCATAATTCTATATGGGAGAGATGATATCACTGACACCTGAAACAAAAAATAGGAATTTCATGCAACCAAAACTTCTATTACAAATTTCATCAAATATTAAATCAATGGATCTTGTTCCAAGATTTACAATGTTAATGTAGCATTACTTTTTCAACTCAAATCATTATCCCCTTTATTTTCCTTTTGTGGAAGGTAATGAATCATGCAATAATAATCCTTGATTAATTCTAGCCATCTCCACTATCTCATATTTAATTATTTATGAGTGAATATATACTTCAAACTTTTGTGGTCAGTATATATTTCACATTTAAATCCAAACAAATGATGCCACCAAATTTTTAAAGAAAAAACAACGTCAACTAATTCCAAATCATGTGTAGAGTAATTTAACTTGTGAAGTTTCAACTGACGTGAAGCATAAGAAATTACCTAATCATTATTCATTAGGACACAACTATGTCCTTTCAATGAAGCATCATTGTAGATAAAAACTCACCATCTCAGGAAGGTAGTTCCAAAACAAGAGCATTCACCAATCTTGTTTTCAATTCCTGAAAAAAAAATAACATTCTTTTGTGAAAATGAACTTAACATCTTTTCGAGATATATTAGTCAGTGGGATAGATAATCGAGAAAATTTTCAACAAACCTTTGGTAATAACCTGATAAACTAAAAAAACTACGGATCTAAGTTATATTTTTTGGTCTTGGCCATTCTTCAACAACATTTGTCTTATATGGATTAATTTTTATTCCATTTTATGAAACAATGTGACAAAGGAATGAAATTTGTTGTAACCAAAACTCACAGTTGCTGAATTTTTCTTTAACGTTTATTTTCTTTTAAGGATTCCAAGACAAACCTAAAATTAATTTCATGTTATTATTTACTTTTGGAATAAACAAAAATAACACCAATGAACACAACCACAATCTTATCCAATAACTCATGAAAAATTCTTTTCATAACATCCATGAATACAAAAGGTGCATTGTTAAACCCAAAAGGTATAACCAAAAATTCACTATGGCCATATCTAGTACAAAACATGGTCTTTGGAATGCCTACTTCCTTCACTTTCAACTGATGGTACCCCGATCTCAAGTCAATCTTCGAAAAATATTGAGCTCCTTGGAGTTGATCAAAAAAATCATTGATATGAGGTAAAGAATAATTTTTATTAGTAGTGATGTTATGAAATGATCTATAATCAATTAAAAGTCACATTGAACCATATTTCTTTTTAACAAACAAGATAGAATAACCCCATGGTGATGTTCTAGGTTGAATGAAACCTTGATCTAATAACTCTTGCAACAGCTTCTTTAACTATAAAAGTTCAATTTGTTCCATTCATTCAGGGGGTTTTGAATTTGGAATAGAATCTGGAACTAAGTCAATAGTAAATTCAACTTCTCGATCATGTATTGTACCAGGAAACTAATAAATAAAAAAATCAAGATACTCATTTACCATTGAACATCATTAATCTTAATAGTTACATTGTTTTTAACAATATGTGAAAGGTAAAATTCATTTCCATCTTTTACTAGTTTCTCATCCTCCTGATATGTTATCAAAAGTAAGGGTTCACGCATGGACACAGACTAAAATTATTTCTGAAAATAAACCTATTTATCTTTGCAGTCAACCTTATCATGATAAACGGAATGCCAATCAATAGCCAAAATAACATCAAACTCTACAAGAGGAAACAGAATAAGGATTTCAGGTAGATTCTTTCGCCACAGAAGGACAGTAAGGTTCTTATAATTTTTTCGTCTCAACATTTCCTCCCGGTGTTTTTACCATAACTTTAGGATTCATATCTTAAGATGGAATTCTCCATTTTAATGAAAATTTCTCATAAATGAATGAATGTGTAGACCCTAAATTAAAAAAAAATATTTGCATAATATGAATAAACAAACAATGTACCTGATACGATTTCATTCGATGGACCAACATCTACTAAAGTTGTTTCAGAGGATTCCACCACCCATTTTCTGCTTATAGTTCGGTCGCTTTCCCTCTGTTGAGTTCTTCGTTGGACACTCGTTTCCATAATGACGCATTTCATTACACATAAAACATTTTACTGACTGTAAATCAAGTTTTTTCTTACCATTAATCTGATCTTTTTCATTGCAATTACATTACCTATGTCATATTTTACCAAATCATTAGTACTTACCATAATTCAAAAGAAATTCCCCAGTATGATTTTTACCACAATTTTCACAAACTATAAACTTATATTTCTTACCATTCAAATTTTTTGCAGAGTTCTTCCATTTCCTCTACCACCTCAAACTCTTATTATATTGTTTTTTAAAGAACACATGGTCATTGGAAAACTCTATTTCCACCTTCCCTAAACATTCAACAGGTTTTTCATAACTTTATAACTCACGAGAAGCTAAAGCCCTTCGATATATTGGTTTTAATCCTAAGTAAAAAATGATTGATTTTAATATCAATATCTTGTGTGAAATTTGGAGCCATATTTTCTAGTCGAGTGAATTTTTCTTCACAAGTAGCCACCAAGTCATGCTCCTACCTCAATTCCAGGAATTATGTGTCGATCCTAAGATGAACCACCTTAGGAAAATATTTCTCAAGAAACATACCTTTGAATTCATCCCAATCAAGAGCATCAATCTCCTCCCTATCCATGATATTTTTCACAATCAACCACCACTGATCGGCTTCACCTTCAAAACAATAAACAAAGAGACTAACTTTTTGATGTTCTAAACACCCCATGACATCAAAAATATTATCCAGTGCTTTAATCCACCCTGCATCTTGCATAGGGTCATATAATCCACTGAATGATTGGGGATGTTTACTCATAAAATTCTCTACTAATGACATCTTCTTCTATGGTTGATCTGGATGATCTCATGCATTGATACCACCACAATTTATAGCTTCATTCAATTGTTCCATTACTATAAAAAAACCATTCAGTTCTGATTCTGACTATATTATGTTGCTGATTTGGATGGTTGTCTTCCTCCTGATGTCGTCCAATCATAGCTGCAATTTTTCCTCTGTGGAAAACCATTCTGTACACAGAAATATCTTCTGCAATGAAAAATGGTAATTTGTAAATGCTATATCATTTCAATATTACCATAAATTAAAAATAATTTATGGATATTAATTTAAAAATCTCCTAAATTATAAATATTTCTAAAATGACCATTGATACCAACTATAAGGACCCAGCCATAAAAATTACATAATATTGAACAAAGTTAATAATTCACACTGAGGATCTTTTCAAGTTTATATATTTGGAGAATTAGACCATAACGTATACCTAAGAACTTAAATATTACATGTAGAAACTTCTAATCAATATCCATTTTTTCATAAAATAAAAAATCTTTAAAAAAGTCATGTCCAGTTCCATATTTTAGATAGTATGACATTTCCATGATCCCATCCTTGTCCCTATTCATCTTTAAGTCCAGTGAAAGAAATTTCAAAAACATGGGATGAGTATAAAAAGCTTATTAAGGATTACAAAATAAAGAAAGAAAACATTAGTCCATCAAATAAATACCAAGAATAAGATATTAAACATAACTCATGAGATCATAATATTTATGAATAACATATAGAAATAAAAAATCATAAAGGTAACTTGTGGCATCCATAACATACTTACGTTGTAGCTTTCACAGCTATATAGGATGTTATGTTGGGAATACACATCATAGTATATTCTCTAAATCTATTAAGAGAAATGTTAACATTTACCTTTGTCACATTACCCAATGAATTGGATATCTCTCTCGGGCTCACCTTCCCAAGTTTTATCAAGGAACCACTGTATACATAAACAATTACCAAGAACCATAACATATTAATAAAACATAAAATGAACATAAAGGAAAGATAAAATTTCAAAATTAAAATCACAGTATATCATTTAAAGATATTTAAATAATATATTCTTTCTAAAAACCATTTTCAATACAAAAATATGTAAAAAAGATAATATGGTATTTATTTTTCTTTTAAAAACATTACGACTTGTTAAGGAGTCCAAATATCAAATAATACTCATGGCGGAAGAAAAGGTCGTTATCACAATGTACGTTAAAAAACATCCCTTTTGTTGCTTAATAAAAATATACATAGAAAAATATTCCCTTTAAATTAAATGAACATTAAAAGTGATTTATACACTGTATAAAAGGATTTCATGTATAAATCAAAATATGCCTCAATGAATGTAGATCGAGACGATGTACCTTACAAATATAATTTTATAAATAAAATAGATCGGCTATGTGTATTCACTATAAGTATGCATAAAAAGTAATAAACAAAATATAGGATATAAAAAGTTATATCTCACATAATCATAGCATTACATAATCAAGAAGTAGATGTTTAACCCTAAGAATGGAAATTGGGTTAATAAGTTCCCTTACCTCATGTCCGACTTGACACGTTCGTTCTTTAATATCCTGAATAATAAATTAACGTTAATTTATACTTTCTTAATAACCTTTTTAAATTTTATTATTCCTTTTATATCACTTTTTACCATGTTATAAACATTAAATAATCGTTTATGTTAATAACGGTAGTTTTGTCGATATTTGGTACTTGAGTCAAAATTGAACATCATATAATTAAAAGTTGTCCATGTGGTAAAACTTCCATTATATCCATAAAGATATTTATTATTTATAAATCATGTAATCATATATATCATTTATATGTATATATGTATTTATAACATTACATAAAATTTGGAGATAATAAATAAAATGCATTGTTCATGGAGATGCTAATCCGTACGTACGCATAAACGCTGCTTTTATTTCTATTTCATATTTTAATTGTATGAAAACATAATGATACATAGTTATATTATAATTAATGTATAATATCATATATAATTTCCAAAATTTTATCCTTTATACGTTCAACGTATGTCATTAAAGAGTCATATCACCTTGAAGGGGCGGTAGTCTTCACTTCCTCAAATGAAATTATCATGTTTACCCATTGTGGAATCCACAAAGGTATGATGTAAATGAAAAATAGATAATCATAGAGAAAATATAAATATAATATATATCACATATAAATACACTTCCATCTTAATTTCCACCATGAAAGGCGGTAGGATATAATTGAACAATCATCGTTTCGTGAGGCAGTAGTTCGCCAACCACAGAAACAACATGTTCGTATACATTAAATGGAGGTGTGCGGATTTTTAGTTCCAATAATTCTCATAAAAACAACCTATTTTATTTATTATACTGGTTTTGTTATAAAATAATGTAATAAATAGAGTTTTGGGGTTTCATAAGTAAAATAGAAGAAGATAACTTGAGGGAAGACGTTACCTTTAAATCGGGTAACTCCCTTTGGTTTGAACCAAAATGATTTCTTAAAGTTCATTCATCTTAAGTTAAGGCTTCTAGATAGAATATAGGAATGTTCTAAACTTATTGGAGTAGAGTTTTGATGAGGCAAGGGGCTTTAATGGTGTGTGAAATTGGATATAGTTGATGGCCTTTTATAAGGGGGGGAGGGGCTCTTTAGGAACGTTTGAAAGTATTATTCTATTACAAATTTATTTTAGGTTTGAAAATGTAAAAAACTCATTAAATTTAACGATAAGATGAATCTTGTTCGAAATAAATCCATACAATAATAATTGGATAGGTTTTGGATATTTTTTTTAATTTTTATAATCTCATTTATTTAAATTATTCATTAATAAGGTAATCACTGCATCATCATTGGGTCATAATGAATTTTTGTTATTTGATGTTTAAAAATTATAAATAAAATTCCATGATGTAGGAAGTATTTTTATGTTGCAAATTAATATTTATAATTGAAGAGATAACTTATATAACCCCATATAAAAATTCTTTTACTAAAAGATATGTGTTTATGTCATTTTTGTCTTTACTTTATATTAATTAATATAAAGTGTCATTATCAATCCCAAGGGGCTCCATGGGGTCCCAAAATCGGCCCAAGGATTCCCATGGTCAAACATGTAGCAACTAACAGGATTAGAACATATGTTAGAATAATTTAATATTATTATTATAATATATTTTACCCTTATTTACCACATTTACCCTTTAACCATGGTTAATAATATATTTACTGAAGTAAATATTTATAGTGTATAAATATAAAAGTTACTATTTACAAAAATTGGACCTCCTGATTCCAAATATGGAATCCATTTTTTAGTATTCAAAACACAGAAGTGGCATAAATTATTTTAATTGTCAAAACAAAAAAGGTGTTTTTATGAAATAATAACTATCAAAAGATTGACACTTATTAATGTCCAATTTCAAAATGAAATTACATACATTGAAAAACATTGAATTAATTGGTAAAAATACAATCCAATTACACTTTAAAACTAATTAAAAATATAATATAACCATATTAATAAATTATATTAAAAGGCTGTTTTGATGTAAAAGACAGTATTTTTCACTATTCATTAAAAAATGAACGTTATCATAAAAATACCAAAATTTCATCCAAAGTAAATTTTTATGTCCTGATTATAAATAATATTATTATTTTGTCAAATATAAAATATAAAATTGTCAAAAACTATATTTAAAAAGGGTTTAACATCAAAAGGGGGTAAATAGACTTTGTAAAGAATATTAGAGTATTTACGCTTAAAATTGGATTCATTCATATTTTAAGCCTATAAAAATTATTGGGTAATTGTAAAAACATTTAACAAACATGTGTAATCATATTTTAGTTAGTTCTATTCATTCTTTCCAATAAAAAATACTAGGCATTAACAACCTTTTAAAATAATACTATATTTTCATTTTTCTGTATGACTTTTCCATATGTGAAAAATGAGATTTTCAGAAAAACCCATTGTTCTGTGTCAGGTATGCCATCGAACATAGAATCCCCTTTAAAATAAAATTATTATTTAATTCACAAATATTAAGAAATATGAATATTTCATATTCTTTATTCACCTTGGATGTTACGATTTCCATAAAACCATAACTCTATGAATAACCTTATTCTGCAACACTTTCTCTCTACGGTCAAAAATTTGGACTGAATCTTCCTCATAAAAAATATTCTCTTCCAAATGAAATATTTCTGGAATCAAAATATGAGATGGATATCGTATATAATTTCATAACATTAAAACATGAAAATATTTGTGTACCTGAGATAAACTCTGAGGTAAATCCATTGGGAAGGAAACTGATCCAACCATACCTAGGATTTCATAGGGTACAATGAACTATGGACTCAACTTCCCCTTCATACTGAAATGCGTCACACTTTTCCCTGGATAAACTTTGATAAATACATGATCACATACCTCAAAAGAACAATCCTTCCTCTAGTTATCCGCATAACTTTTCTGCCTAATCTGAGCTACCCTCATGTGTTTCTTAATCAAATTAACTCTTTTTCCTTCTCTTTTACTAATCCTTGCCCCATCTACATCCATTTTCCGACATCGTCCAAAAATGCTGTAGTTTGAAACCTCTTTCTATATAATTACTCAAATGGTTGAACAAGTATACATGAATGAAAAATTTTGTTATAAGAAAGCTAAACCAAAGAAATATATTGATCCCAACATCCCTAGTAATCCATGGAAAAAGAACATAGCATATCCTACAAGGTTTAAATTTTTCGTTCTGACTACCCATCTGATTGAGGATAAAAATATATACTAAAATTTAATTCACTACCCGATGACTTCGGAAGGCCTTTCCAAAATTTATAAGTTAACCTTGGATCACGATTAGATACAATGGAGAGTGGAACTCCATGTAATATAATTATCTCGTTAAGTTACAATCGAAAATGTTTATCTTGATACAGTGTATCTCGAATTGGAATAAAATATGATGATTTAGTCAATATATCAACAATAACACAAATCACATTGTTAAATAGATAAGTATTTGGTAGTCCCATTATGAAATACATGGATATATTTTACCATTTCTACTCTAGTACTAAAAAAGTCTAAAGAATACCCTTTGGAAACTATCATTCTATTTTAACCTACTGATAATTCAATCACTTCGTAGTAAAATCAGAAATATCTCTTTTCATTGCATCCCACCAGTAATAATCCTGAAGGCATCTTTACATATTAGTTCAACCATGATGAACTAAAAAAAATAAATATGAAATTCACATAACAATTATTTGTTCAACTTTGAATCACAAGGCACACATAACCTCTTTCCAAATCTCAAAACACAATCTTTATCAATGATAAATTCAGGAAACATACCCTTTGGAACCAATTATAACTTTGTATTTATTTCATTATCTTCTTTATGTGCATGATTAATTCTATATGATAGATATGATTTCACTAAAACCTAAAAGAAAAAAGAGGAATTTCATACACCAACAATGTCCATGCCAATGTTTATCAAATAATTAATCAAAGGGTTACATTCCAAACATAACATCACTAATGTATAATTAATTTTTTAACTCAAATCATCACCCAAATTGTTTTATTTTTAATCATTGTAATGAATCAGGGAATCATAATACTTGATTACCTCTAACCATCTTCTATGTCTCACGATCAATTATTTCTGATTGAATATATACTTTAAACTTTTATGGGAAGTATATATTTCCCATTTGACTCCATACAGATGATGCATCAATATTTTTAAATCAAAAACAACAAAAAATAGTTCCAAATCATGTGTATGGTATTTTAAATCATGAATTTTCAATTGACATAAAGCATGATAAGTTAACTGATTAGTCTGTATTAGGAAAAAACCAAGTCCTCTTAGTGAAGAATCATTATAGATAAAAAATTCACCGTATATGGATGGTAGTGCCAAAATTGGAGCACTCACCAATCTTATTTTAAAATCCTGAAAACATTCATCACACTCTTTTTTCTAGAAGAACCTAACACCAATTCAAGTTAACATAGTCAGTGGTCTAGATAACAATTTTTTTAACAAACCTCTTGTAATATCCTGGTAATCCATGAAAACCTTGAATCTTAGTTATATTTTAGGATCTTTTACATTATTCAACAACTATTATTTTAGAAGGATCAATAGTTATTCCATCTTTAGTAATATTGGGACCAAGGAAAGATATTGTTTAAAACCAAAATTCACACCTTTAGAATTTCCCATACAGTTTAATTTCTTTTAAGGTTTTCAAAAAAAACATTATATGCCTTTCATGATTCTATATAATTTTAGAATATACCACTTGTCATCAACAAACAAAATTAAAAACATATCCATGAATTCACATAATATTCTATTCATAATATCCATGAATACAATATGTTCATTTGTTAACCCAAACAACATAACTAAAAATTTATAATGTCCATATCTAGTACAAAATTTAGTCTTTATAATATATTCTTCATTTCCTTTCAACTAATGATACCCTAACCTCCACTCAACATTTCAAAAATATTTTTCTCCATAGATCTAATAAAAAAACTCATTGATTTTAGGAAAAGGATATTTGTTCTTAAGAGTGATATTATTGAAGGCTCTCTAATCAAGGAAAATTATCATTAAACCATCTTTCATTTTAGAAAACAAGATAGGATCACCCTTTCGGGGTGTTCTAGGTTGAATTAAACCTTTATCTAATAGCTCCTACAATTGCTTCTTCAACTCTAAAAGGTACATTTGAGAAATTTGATAAGGTGTATATGAAATTGGAAAAGCATCAGGAACTAGGTCAATATTAAATTCAACTTTTGATCTTGTATAATACCAGACAACTCATCAAGAAATACATCAAGAAACTCTTATACCACTAACACAACATTAATCTAAAAAAGTTCACTTTTTTTTGAATAACATGTACATGTTAACATTCATTTCCATCTTTTAATATTTTCCCAGCTTATTAATATGTTATCAATGGTAAGGGTTCATTCTTGTACACAAACTCAATTAATTTCAAAAAATAAACTCCTTTATCTCTATAGTCATTCATAGCATGCTAAATAGGAAGCCAATCCATACACAAAATAAACATAAAACTATACTAGAGGAAAAACAACAAGGTTAAATGGTAAATTATTTGTACAAAAAATAATATGAAGATTCTAATAATTTATTTTTTCCTCAACATTTCCCAAATGTGTTTTAACCATATGTTCTGGATTCATTTCTTAAGGTGGAATTTCCAATTTACTATAAAATTTCTTGGAAATTAAATAATTTTTAACCCTGGATCAAACAAAACATTGGAATAATTTGAATAAAAAAATATTTTACCTGATACGACTTTATTTTATGGTTTAAAATCTACTAAAGTAGCTGAAAATGATTTCACCACACCTTTCTTCTTATCATCCGGATGCTTCCCATCTTTCAAATTCATCATTGAACACTCTTTTTTAGAATGGAATATCTCATTACATTTATAATATTTTATATATTGTATAAAAAAATTCCTTCCATTACATATATATATTCAGTGCAGTTATGAGTCTTATGTCATATTTTACCACATCGAAATAACGTACTAGAATTTAAAAGGCACTCTCTAGTGTTTTTGTAAAACAATTCTCACAAACTTTAAATTTAAATTTCGTACCATCATACTTTTTCAATAAATTCTTCCCTTATGTGTACCGCCTCGACCACTTTTTTCAACTAGTTTTCAAAAAAAATAATGATCCTCATAAAACTCCATTTACACCTTCTCCACACATTTAAAAAGGTTTTCATATATTTTAAACTCACAAGAATAAAACGAATTTCAATAATTTTGATTTAATAGTGGGTAAAAATGATTGATTCTACTATAAAGATCTTGGGTGAAATTTATAACATAGCATGCTAGTTGAGTGAATTTTTATTTATAAGAATCCACCAAGTCCACATATTTCCTCAAATCCATGAATTGTTTTTCCATCTTAAATTTAACCACCTTAGGAAAATAATTCTCAAGAAACATAATTTTTAATTATTCCCAATCAAGAGAATGATTCTTCTTACTTTCCCTAATATTATTACCCATATACCACCACTTATTATCATCACCTTGAAAATGGTAAAGATAAATACTAACCTTTTGATTGTATGAACACCCCGTTACATCAAAAATCATTTCTATTTCTTTAATACACCATTCAGCAGTCATAAGGTTATATGATCCTATAAATGATGGGGGATGCAGTCTCATGAAATACTCCCCTACCAACATGTTATTATATGGATTATATGGATACTCCCATTCATGGATACCACCACAATTTAGAGAAATATTCTATTGTTCTATCACAACAAAAAATTGTTCAGTTCTAATTATGACCCTCTTAGGTGGCTGATTTGGATGTTTTTTTCCTCTAGATATTGTCACAATAAAGCTACCATGTTTCCTCTACCGAAAACCATTATGAACATAAATATCTTAGATGAAGCAACATGGTAATCCTAAAATGCTATTTCATTTTAATTTGACCATATTTTACAAATAGTTTATTGATATTCTATTAATAATATCCTAACTTTTAAATTTATCTAAACTGACCTCTGATAAAAACTACAAGGCCCCATACTTAAACATTTCATAATCTTGAGTTAAGTAAAGAATTCTAGTTGGGGATCTTTTCAGGTTATTATTTTTATAGAATTATGTCGTAACTTTTACATAACAACTAAAATATTACAATGTAGACACATCTACTCAATATCCATATTTTTTACAAGATAAAACTCTTTATTCCATGATTTATTTTTTTTTCTTTAATGATTGATGAATAATATTCATCTTTAATTATTCCCTTCTCTTAACCATCCTTATACGCAATGGAAAACATTTAAAAAACATGGGATGAGCACCAAAATATTATAAGGGATATAAAATAAGGAATGAAACCATTAGTCTATGTGTATTTTAAAGTCATGAAAATATTTTCACAAAATCATAATTGTCACCCACAAAACATATATTATTTAACGTACACCATAAATTAATATGATTCTTGGAAAATGTATTAGTAATAATATATAATAACTTTAACTTATGGAATCCATATCATACTTATAAATTAATATGATTCTTGGATGATCTGTAAGTTTGTGTTGTTTAGTTGCCTTATCCTGGTATGTCTGTTTTTGGTTTAATTTTTTTGTTGTACCTTGGGTACCGGCAACCCCTTAAACCGGCTGCAGAAAATGAAAAAAATGATTTTCAGTCAGTCAGTCATTATAGTATATTCATTTTATATATTAGGATAAACCTTGTCATTTAACTCGGTCTCAATACCCTATGTGTTGGAGAGCTATCACGGGCTCACCCACTATCGGTTTATCATGGGATCACCCGTATACATAAGAAATTCCCAAGAACCAAAACATTAGCACAAAACATAAATCATGCATAAAGGAAAAATAACATTTCAAAATTCCATTAATAAGACATATTTTCAAGATATTTGTATAATAAATCAATTATCAAAACCATTTTGAACACCAAAATACATAAAAAGGAAATATATTATTTAATTTTATTTTAAAAACATTATGTTAAGTAATGTAAGCCTAATATTAAATAATGGTCATGACAGCGGAGAAGGCATTGTCGTCATATATGTTAAAAAACATTACTTTTTTGTTCAGTAAAATGATTAATATAAAATATTCCTTTTTAAAAATATTTAATGTAATTAATATTTAAAGGAGCTGATTATACACTATATAAAAGATAGGGGGTGTATATTATGAAAACATGCCTCAATTAAACGAGATTGAGACGAAGTCCCTAACCTTGAGTCTGACTCATCTCGTACAATGTTTATCTTCCTGAATAATAAATTTATTTTAATTTATACTTTATTTAAAACCGTTTTCATGTTTATTATTATTTTTATCTCTTATTACCATGTTATAAAAATTACATAATTATTTAAGTTCATATTGGATTCTTTTGTCGATATTCAATACTAGAGTCCAAAAAGAATTTGATATGATGATAATAATCCATGGGATCATTAATCCATATTCTCTATAATAATATTAATGAAATATAAATATATTTTATACATCAATTATAATTTTAAATGAAATCATTTATTTTTGGTATGAAAAATGAACAATGTTATAATCATGGAGATGGTAGGTCATGCGTACGAATGAGTAAAGTTTTCATTTTTCATTGATAATTGTGGAAATAAGGTAATTATTAATTTAACATTCCAAAATGAACATGTTATTATTAAAATAATAATAATAATTTAAATATACTTATGTATATTATATATTTATGTGATGAATAAAAATGATTCACATCGCTTCGTGGAGGTGATAGTTCACACGTACACATGAACGACATTATCGTTTTTATGTGCATGAAAAGTTAGAAAATAATTGATATATTATTACATTATAATGATAAATATGTTAGTAAAATAATATATAAAGTTAATTCCATATTTAGGTATGGTAATGGTACACAGCTATTGAAAACAAATTATATCAGTTTGTGGATGTGATAGTTCCCACGTACGCGTGAATGATAAATTCCTTTACTATTAGATCGAAATAGAGATGGGTCTATTTAATGCTATTAACATAAAAAAAATATAGGTATATTGGGGATATAGAAGCTGTTATCTCATAATTTTTGGAGAATATTTTATGGATGTGGAAGAATAAATAAAATCGATACACATAAATAAAGATATTTCCTTTCCTTTGGTGGATCACCTTTCTTAACAACTTAACACCTCTAATGAGGGTGTTCTGCCTAAAATAAGGCCTCAACATTATGGGTAGGGAATCTTGGAATGGTTTTGGTTATATATTGGCCTAAAAAGGTTTTTAATGTGTAATAAATAGAGAATAAGGGGGGATATTTTATAGGAGATGGGAGGGGAATTCTTGGAATTATCAAAAGTATTAAATTAATATAAATTTATTTTCAATTCAAAATAAGTCAAATTTGATTTATTTATAAGATTATAATATTATGTTTCTAAATCCATTAATACGATAAAAATTTGAAAATTTTTTAATTTTTTTTAATCCTTATATTTAACTTTGAACCCTTTTTCCTCGAATAATTTTATTAAGTAAATTACAATTTAAGAGTTAAAATAATTACCCTAAAATGTAAAAAGATCAATTAATAAGTCATTAATGAAATTTGGATACATTTATCATATAATAGGACTAATATTGTATTTTTTAAAATTTTAGAACATTTAATAATATCTATTATATTTTAAAATTTGAATTATGTGAATTTTAACACTATTCATTACTTGACTTTTTAAAAAACTCGTAACAACTTGATTCCTTATAAAAATTAATTTGCCTATAAAATTTCTAATTCATCCATAAAATTATTTTACGGAATCAAATATTTCAAATTATATTTATTTTAATATTATTAATATCATTTATTTGATTATTCCTTTAATAAATATATTATTTCATCATCATTGTGTCATTATTAAATTTAATTATTTATTTTATAAAAAATATAAATAAATTACCATGAGGTAGGTAATGTTTTTATTTTTTTATGTACTATGTATAGTTCAATTTATCACTTATACAACCTCATATTGAAATTGTTATAGTTATTAGAGACATTATTATGACATATTTCCCTTTAATTTAAATAAAATGTTAGAAGTGTCATAATTACAACCAGGTGGATTAGAAAGGAAAACCTTTTAGCCCAAGTATTATCATGGACGGAAATAAATCATCCAATAAAATTATGACATGTGTTAGGATATTTTTGTAATATTTTTGATGTTATTTTAACCTTTAATTACCTGATTTACCCTTAACTGTGGGAATAAAAATAATTACTAAAGTTACTATTCATAATGTCCAAAAATAAAAGGGACCTATTTAAATAATTTTTCCTTTTAATTAAAAATATTTAATACATTTTTATATATTAAAAACACATAACAGGAAGAAATTAATTAAAAATTAACCTGGTTGACAGAATGCAAAAACAGTTTTTAAAGTGAAATGTTCAAAAGTTCACATAGTTTTTATGTCCAATTTAAATATTAAATTGATTACAAAGACCTAAAATGGATTAAATGATAAAAAATAATATAATTATAATTTAAAACTATTGAAAATTATAATTTAATCCTATAAATAAATTCTATGAAAATGTAGTTTTGAACTAAAATGAATTATTTTTCATTATTCATTAAAATATGGATTTTATCAAAAAATTACTAAAAATTACACCAAAGTAAATTTTGATGTCCCTATTACAAAGAAGAATTTTTTTTCAAATAAAACTTATAAATGTGTCAAAAACTAAATATCAAATGGGTACACCATCAAAAGTCAGTGAAACTACCTTTTAAAAATTTTAGAGATTTTTATGTTTAAAATTGGGTATATTCTTATTTTAAAGTCAGAACATTTATTGGCAGAAAGTAAAAACTTTTAAAATATATGTGTAGACATATTATAGTTAGTTCAATTCATTTTTATCAACACGATTTCTAGGTCATAAATACCACATAAAATAATAATATTATTAATATATTATTTTTCAGTATAACTGAGTCTTATATGCAACATTAGATTTCGGAGAAATTCATTGTTGCATGTAGGATACGCTATCAAAAAAGTATCCAATTTAATGAAATATTAATATAAAATTCATAAATATTAATAGAAATGAAATAGTCTTATTCTATAATTACCTAGGATGATACACTTGTGGTTCTATGTTCTTTATGTTAAGCCTCCACGAGATTATTCATGATCATTATCTTTTATGTTATCATTTAATTCCTTTTAACTCATATGATATGCTTAATTATCTAGTTTATTCACTTACATATCTTTATATATAACCCATTTAATTTATTTATTCTTGGGGTTATCCTATATATATTTTTGAACTCATTATGGAGAATAACATACATATTATGTTTTTTAGTTTCTTTTCGATGTATTATAAACCAAGTCATTCCAAGACACTTGGACTCTTGATATTTATATATTATTTACTAGATATTTATATAAATAATCATTTAATGATATGTGTAAAATTATTCTTCCACTTGATTTCTACTTATGGGGTAGAAAAATATGAAAGTATCTTGCACCACGCTTGTTTGTGCCTAACATTGAACAACACATACAATGGGAAAAGGTTAAAAGATAGAGTAACTAGTTAATCATAAATATCAGGTTTCCCTTGTTAAAATTACGTTATGTTGTTCATCTTCATAAGTAGATCTCGTTTGGTAGTCCACCCAACTTCATGCCATTTAAAAATACAGGTTACCAAATTTCCATATAATAAAGGATGAAAAAGATAATTATAATTAGAGGATATTCTAACAGTTTTAGTTGAATAGTCATTTGATTTATAAGGAATATGTTTCAGGTCCTATGATAATGGTTTGGTTGGAGGAGGTGGTGATAATATTTGGTATGAATTGTTCTCATAGGGGGAACTAATCATTGTTGGTTGTGATGATAACACATGTATTTTCAAAATAGTGGTTGTTATTTTTCCTCAATGTTTGTTTGGAGTTGATTATTTTATAAGAGATTATTTGAGAATTTATTCTAGGATAAGTTTATTTTTACAACCCCAAGATGGGTTGATTTTTAGATGGTGATGGTTTCCCTATATTATGGGAATTATGACCTATGAAGTTGATGTGTGTTGAACCATTTGAATTTACTTATTGGGTATGAGACCCCTTTATTTTTATCCCCTTTATGTTAATTACCAATATTATCATCATTATTTAATTTATGTCCCATTATATTGAGGATAGAGAAACCTCATTATTCATTCAATTGAAACATGCATAATAAATCCTTGAGGCACGATCAATTGTATCACATCAACCATTTATTTTCTAACCCACACCTAATTTCCTCCAAATATAGTAAGAATTAATCATTCCTCAATACTATTGTTGAGAAAGATATATGTTTTAGGGAATGAATATTCTGTGACTTTTTTTATATCATGATTTGTTTTCATAACCTTATTCCATTGTTTGGTATTAGGTGATGGGTGTTTATCATAAGTTGCATTATAAAATCATTTCTTGGGCCTGATTTAGTGGAAATTTTGTCTGAGGGAAAGAATTATTTAATGTATTTCCTTTTTTTAAAATAATATATTTTTCCCACATTTAAGATGATATGGGAACTAGTTAGATAAAACCATAAATTATATGTTTCCTATAATTTATTTATTATTGGTTCTTTTATAATTACAAACTCTATTTTTAATTAAATTCTTATATGTTTTGGTTTGTTCATGGGGATTTGTATATTATATGGTTGTGGCATAGTGTTCTTTCATCCCCATAATGGATTTCTCTCACATTGTTTACATATATTATGGCCTTGATTATATATACAAAGGGAGACTCCATATATCTTAATGAGTTTTATAATGATATATTTTAAAACTGTATAGGTGAGTCAGTACTAACAAAAGTGGATAATATTAGGGTATGGTGGATGCCTTACATGATTTTTATACATGTTTTAGATCTATTTATCATGGTACATGTGATGATTTGATAATTTAATGTTATTTTGAAATATAGTTACTGAATATAATGACATCTACTTATGGTAAGTATAAAGTATGACATTATATAATTTTATGATTTTGTATGAGTGTTCCTATGGTATATAATATTTTGATAAAAATCTTGGAAAGGAATTTAATTTAAGATAATGTTAATAGATTAAACAACATTCTTTCAATGAATATCATATGTTATTTTTTTACTTCTATATGTTTTGGAATTTATGTGTATGAATATTAATTTACAACAAATCCTGGTAGAGTGGTGTTAGTTGAATTAAAATATTTTGATGAATTCATGTAACTTAACTATGAATGTGAGCAAGGATTGACATTTCTATGAATTTTTTTTCTTTTCAATAAATAAAATTGAAATTTTGGTTATTATAAGAATACAATATAATTTATTGATATATGGTATAATTTTATGTCACAAATTAAATAATGGCTATTATTTAATGATTTTAACACAATTGGAGGTTATTTTATAGGTTTTATTTATATAGCCTATTTTTAATAATTTTTACTGTGAAAATGATTATTTGATTCCAACATATAAATACGAAAAACACAAATCTTCTCCGTAAATCGTCATTTATAAATTCTAGATCTAGATTGAACCTCCTTTTACATTATGAATTAACTGATCCGGTGTTTCATTACTCGAAAAGGTGTCTCATTTATCTAACTCCTTTAGAAAGAATCCATAATATATAAATAGTATAAATATCTATCAACTAATCATCCCTAGTTTTATTGAAATCTATTATCAATACAATGACGAAACAAAGGTATTTTAAATATATTAGTAGCACACAGAGATCCCAGTATGAATGGAATGATTCAAATCATTCATTGAAATCCAAACGATTTAGATCTATATTTACTTAAATATAATTTTAGTATAATTCTTTGATGGATGCATTTAAACATATAAAATTTTTACTTGGAATGGAATGCATCAGCACCAATTTTCATGAAAAACATATTCCAATACTTCATCTTAATGTTGAAAACGTACTTGGTGACCTGAGATACACACTCTAAAAATATTTAATTTTCATCATAGATTATAGTTGAGGTAAAAATAATTCAATCACATATATTGTAATAGTGTAAAATTTTCTATCACTTATCTAACGAATTTTACCATCAATTCAGGATAGTTCCATTCCAGATCAACTATGATAAAAAAAATCTCAAATATTTTATCATACCATTATAAATTCTTAATGTATTTTCTTATAATGTTCACATTATGAATATCCCCCATGGTGCGCATAACTCATGGATTGTTTTCCCCCTTAATCTTAAATAACATAATTCATTATATATAAAAATAAATAATAATGGTGAGAGGGCTTACCTCAATAATCATAATGTTGAAAAATTCGGTTGATCCTTGTGGACTGACCACATAAATATAATCTACATCAAAATCTTTCTTTGAAAACATACATTTGACCAAACCACCCTAAAAATCTATGAACATGTCCCTTGTCTTGTATATGGTTTTGAATACACTTATATAATGATAATACTCTTATTAATACATTTTCCCTTCTTTAATTCTTGCCTTTTTAAGTTTCTTCCATGTATTTTCTCTGTATTTTCTTTCTTTCCTTACATGTGTATTGTGGAGTACATAATTTCCTTGGAGTTTGGTACACTCATTATTTTATTTCCAAATAGTCATCTTCTGAAACCTTTGACATTTATTTATTGAAACGACATACTTAAAATTTTGAGTTACTTTTAACAAAACCTCATTTTCCTTCCATAGTGGATATTTTGAACAAGTGATTTGAGACACCAGAGGAATCTTCTTCTTCTTTCTAATCTAATAATTATACTAAATGTTGGGATTTGTTTTAGGTGAAACAAATTTCTATTTATTCTTTATGGTGTTATCTATATAAAATAAAAATCTATCACTCCTCCATCCATTCTCCCGTAATATTATTAGTGTATAGGATCTGATGTGCTAATTTTTATCATTGTTGCATCAGTACCTATCCACATGACCATTGTATGAAAACAATATTATGATATCTAATATAAAAAATATATATTTATCATTCTCATAAGATTCTAATGGAATAGTATATTCTTATATCATTAACCCATTTATATTCCATAAAAAATTCCTGGTGTATCTAATAATCCTATAAAAAATAGAATTTCATAACCATATTTTCAATGAATCCACTTACATTAGTTACATCAAATATTTAATGTAATTTTCTTTGAAACACAATTCTTATTATTCAAGCTATTATATATAGATTTCAGAATAGTTTCATCAATTATTGACGTAATTATTTTATAATGAAACTCCTCCCCATATTTCATTATCAATAACTCTTTTTTTATGTTTTCCTACTAAATTAAAAACATGAGAATGCCTTTTAGTGTATGCTATATTCACATGTCCTTCTTATTGTTCATTAAGTTAATTCAAAGATACCTCATGTTGTTTCTTATTTTCCATATAATCCTTCAATTATTCAATATATTCTTCAATAACATATCATTTTCTCTTTATCATCATAGTTTTATTAGCTTAATCCAAGTCTTCTATGAGAGCACAATACTTCCGACATTTAGTCATTTAGAGTTGCACTAAAATTATGAAACATTGAATGTCTTATTTTTGGATGCACTAACATCCTCCATATTTATTACATGATATTTTTTCTTAATTTTCAATACACTCATATGGAAAAAAAATCTACAACTTCAATCTTACATAGAGTATCTTCTATGGAGTTAGAATAAGATATACATATTGAATGACATTGTTTTACCAAGGGACAAGTTAAAAAATTATTAATATTCTTCTTTTTTATCTTATTTATATTGATTTTAGAGAAATATTATTATTATTTTATTGAATAAACATAAAATTCATTAAATTATTAATTAACATAATTTTAAATACCTTGAATTTCATTATTCATCATAAAAGTGTTTCCATACATCTGTTTAGTCGCATCCACTTTCCTTTAGAGAATTTTCAATCATATATATTTTTGAATATACATTCCTCCAAACCATACATTGAAAAATGTTTCAAATGAGAATCAATTTTCATCTTTCATTGGCCTATTCCATTAAAAACTCTACATCAACTTAATAAACACAAATCTATCCAATATAATATCAAAGGGGATTCCAATGTAATCATCTAAATGGGATATGAATTCCTTTTTACATTATCAAAATAATCTTCCACAATAAATAGGATACTTCATTGATGATACTAAATTTATCGCAACCATAAAAACTATAAAAAATATATATGGATTTAGAATATATATGAAAAAATATTTTCTCTAACACCACTAGTTGGGACCCGAGACACCCTAGGAGTGGTTCTGTGGTTAATCAAGGAGTTTCTAGTTTTAAATTATACCTTCCTTATTATTTTTCTTCTTGTCTTTAGGACTTTGTTCCTACTGTATCCGTAACAATTATTCATCTTTTTAATTTTATAGCATCCTCAAAACACACATCATTAACATGAAATATTGATGGGGGCATTGTATGATTTTATATGGTTCACCATAATGGGATAACCCAAGGAACACACACCAATAGTGTGTTCATGTGCATGAATATAATACTACTCATTATTTAATTATAAGTATATAGAAGGGGACACTACCTATCCAAATTCACTCCCTCTTCTTCACTATACTCATAACTACTATCTAGGAAATCATTATTTTATACAATTGTGTTTTTCTATAAGATCTTCATTGTATTCGTGTATTTTTACTTCACTAACTGTAGATGGGTACACCTTGATTACTAAATATGAGATAGAGATAATATTTTAAAAAAACATTTATGCATTTCAATTGTATTAATCATTCAAAATAATCAATTTGAGCTTATATGAATAAATTTTGGATTTATGAAATGTTTTGAGAAAAATGGTGAAAAAACCCCTTATTATGGATTTTAGACATATTTGTACATCAATGGTATTTTAGTCATTTCCTGCAAAATATATGTCAAAAGTTTGTGATTAAATTTTTTTTAGAATTCTGATTTTATTTCCTTCAATGTTGTATTCTGGACTAGGAGATGATTCGGCCATCTAAAGGGCCTAAAATTTCATTGAAGTTGGACATTTTTCAGGGCGGATAACGTGGACCCCACCACAGTAATGGAACCCCAAATCAGCCTATACACATCCAAATGAGGTTTTTCCACCTAGGATAGCACGAGAATAGATAGGTCCAGTTCTATGATAAATTGGGGGTGTTTGAATTCACTAATGTGCCCATTGAATGACATAATTTTGGAGGAACCTTCCTAGAAGCTTCGTCCTGAAACAGAAACCTAAAATGGAAAATTCATAACTCCTTAATACGGTGTCCAAAGAGGCTAACATTTGGAGGGTGAATGGATAACATATTTTTCAACAACCTAGAATAAGGTTTCCATGCATGAAACTGCCATTTCATGGGTTAAGAATGCTAAATATTTTGGAGTAAAGAGTTCCACCTATAAAAGGGGGCCCTCACCTCCTTCCCAAATCATCCCATTCTTCATCCATTCCTTCAAGGCACCAAGGAGGAAATCTCCCCTGAGGGAGGCTAACCACAATTCTTTCCCATTTAATTTATAATTACTTATTTTCTTCATTTTTGTTTATGTTATCTATTGTAATTTAGATTCATAATATAATTCAGGCATTGTTTTTATTTCTGTGTCCACCCATCCACCCTCTTTTCTTCTTCTCATCTTACCATCATGGACTCTAATACTCATGATCATGTCTAAATAATCCAAGGAATATCCTGAGGGAGTAATCAGGTTCTTGATCCCAAGAACATATTTTAATATTTTTTGAGTTAATTTTAAGGATACATTATAGTGGGTGTAATCCTCATTGTGGTTGTCTAAAGTATAACTTCTTATTCTAAAACCATTTTCCCTCGATTGAGGAGGTGGATGGAGGGTGAGCTTGGCGATTGATAAGTATACTTTTCATTCATAACTATGGTAGACTAAGGTGTGAACACATACGGTGGAGTATGATCACTAAGAATATTTGAAGCTAGTCGATGAAGGTGCTCCCAGAAAATTCTCTCTGGAGAATATCCTTTCTTTATAATTCCATTTTGTTTAAAATTTAATATTAATTTTAATTGATTTATTACATTTTATTTATTTTCATAAACTCCATTCCGTTAATGTATTAAATAAAAACATCCAAAATGAAATACTTAATGTGAATTTGATTAAGTAGGTGAACGAACTGAGAATGATCCTCAAGTGAGACCACCCTGGTCAGCCTTTATGCTGCACTAGGAAAATTAAATTTCTTTTTCCACACCCTATGACTGGCGTACGTCAAACTGGCGCCGTTGCTGGTGAGCCAATCAGCGGTTTACTAATCTTTTTAAATTTTCACATCTTAGATAGATTTAATTTTTTAAAAAAATTAAAAAAACAAAACAAAACTCTATCTATGATGAATTCAAATGATTATTATTCTACATGTACTGACAATTACTCACAGGTGCAAGAACAAGAAACAGACTTCACTGAGGAGGCCCTCCAATGAGGAACTGATACACTTATGATAATGGTCAAGCCAAAATAAAGAGGCATATAAACATTGATCTCAATGGAAGATTTGATGGCCATGGTCGATGAACTCCAAGATGAATTAAAAAATTTGAGGCCAAGAAGAAAGTGACACTGGTCTTCATGGATTTCACTAAAGACATCCTAAATGTTGAGGCCAAAATCGAAATGGAGGAGCCTGATTACCTACCTCCATCCAGTGAAGATCAAATCTAAGAGTAACATTCAATTGAAAAGGATATTAATGCTGAACCAACTCAGGGAGATTATATATTCTTTAAATAAAACTCTTTTAATTTTATTGAAAATAATTTGAGTATCACCCCTAATAGATTTAAATTTTCAGATTGGGCCTTCTCATATTATTCCTTGGAGGATGATGAGGGAAAATAAATTACACATGTTGGGGAACACCTTGAGATCCAGGAATATAAAGAATATTTACTAGAGGGATCACAAGTAGTGAAAGGTAATGTTGGAAAAGTAGCAACGACGATGGAGGATGATTCATACTTCATCCTACCCCCACCATTTAAGAGATAACTCATTTTGAAGGGGGAGGTTATGGTTTAAACTATCCATGGATCATACCTCAAGAACAAGGATGAATCCCAAGCCACGAAAAGCCACATGTTGGGGTTAAAATCAAAGAAGCTTCATCCACCATCTAACTTTGGTTAATAGCTAGTACTGCCCTCTAGAGGCAGTAAAATTCAGGGCCCACATGGGGGATCATACCAAGATTTCTCCTTTACATGATTTTTAGTACGTTAATTTTCAATATTATATATTTCAATTTAAAACTAAGTATTACAAATTAGTCTAGCCTGTGAACTACTCCCTATTATCATTTTGAGCATAAATGAAACGATCCTTGTGATTAATTGATTAATTTTTCTTTTGTTGGACCATGAAAGACGAAGGAAACCCCAACAATTAGAGAAAGAGGACCAAATAATTAATTCAAAAGGGAGTACAATTTTTATTATTATCATTTAAAATCCTTTCATTTTTTTGGTCAAAAATATATTTTGAGCTTTAATGATAAATATTGAATGCCCACATGTGAATTAATGCCTACTTAACTTATCTAAGAGACATGAGTTTCTAACTAACCCTATGATTCCATGTTTGAGATTTCAATTTGAATGAGATTGAATGAGTAAAATGGAAAACTAAATGTTTAAATTGAAACATTTATGTTGAAATAATGAATCGTGATTTGAAGGAATTGATTGATTCCTGTAAATGAAATTTTCATACCATATTTTATACTTTAAATTTATGAAATTCATGTGAATTAATTTTTTATTATTGATAATTCCTTGAGTGGTTGTACAATATCATATGTCACATTTCCAAGAGTATTTCTAGACTAATTACTTCCTATTTATTCTGGAGCATATTTCTAGAGTGGTCTTGGGACATGTCACCCACCAGAACTTGCATTTGAACTTGTCGAAGCTATGACTGTGCAAAAACATATTTAAAATGATTGAGGAAACTTTTTAAAAGCCCTTATCCTTAAATCCCACATTTACATCAATCCTTCTTTTTGACCATAGAGACCATGAATGAATTTTATAGGGATGATCCATATTTCAAGCCATTTTAATCCATTCCTTCCATACTCTTGGTATTTACATGATATTTTAGAGATGAAGTGTGGGGTTGAAGGAATTCATGGTGGAAGGGACGATTTACATTATAAAGAAAAAGTCCAGGGGAGATAATGTGGGAATAGTAAAAGGTTGTGTAATCATTCATTGTACTCTATTTTTTTCCACTCTTGAAAAAAATGAAAATGAAAAAAAAAAAGAAAAAATAAAAGAAGAAAAGAAAAAAATGGGTTCTGATTGCAAAGAACCAAAAATCACCAATTTCCATACAGATGATCAAATAATCATATGTGGTTATGTTATTGATATGAGGATTGATCTAATCATAACTTTCTAAAAAATACTAAATTCAAAAAAAAACAGAGGATGTATTAATCCTTAATTATTATTTACTTTGATAATGACCTTACTTTGAGTTATGGGGGAAGTGGGTGTTGGTACATTAAACGTGGGAATTTCATTACACTTATTGATATCATGCATTATGCTTAAGAAATAAACCTCCTCCTTGAACCTTAATTTTTAAACATCAAATCCTACCAAACTTAATCCTCGGAGTCATTTTAACCTTTATTGAAAAGTCCTCATGATTTTATGTGCCTTTTGTCTTTACAAAGTAGAGAAAGTAGTTCTTTTACATGATTTTGTATAAGGTGCATGTCCGGATGATATGATCATAACTTTACTTGAATTGTATCATGAGATATGAGTGGAAAAAGTCAAAGGTGATGTAAATCATGATGTGGCATGCTTAATAATAATGAATTGAGCAGCTTGAATGAAATAAAGAAGAAGATCCATTTTTTCAAAGGGGAAAAGTAAAATACATGATTTAATTATTTCATTTAAAAATGGGAAATTAAATTGATTTTTTTTGTTGATTTCTTAATTTTTTATTTGACATTTAAATTTATTAAAATTTTTTACTTTGTAATTTGAATATTGGTAACATTGGTGTCCTCTGAATTCCATGTTGATATTTTATACTTGAGGAAAAGCATAGTTTATGTGTGGGGGAATTAATAGAGCTAATATTCTGTACATTGATTTATGAATTTAAATTGTTTTTATCATCCCAAAATATCAATTTGAGCTTACATGAATCAATTTTGGATTTATTATGTGTTCTGATAAAAATGTTGAAAAACACATAATTCTGTATTTTACACAGATTTTTACGTCAAGGTTATTTTAGATATTTCATTAAAAATATAAGTCCAAATTTTGTGATTAATTTTTTTTTTTTGAATTGTGATTTTATTTCCTTCAACATTTTATTCTTGACCAGGAGATGATTTGTCCATATAAAGGGCCTAAAAATTCATTAAAGTTGGACATTTTTTTAGGCGGATAGAGTGGACCCCACCACCGTAACGGAACCCCAACTCGGCCTACACACATCCAAATGAGGTTTTACCTCATGGGATAGCACGAGGACAGATAGGGACAGCTCTAAAATAAATTTGGGGGACGTATGAAGTCATTAAGGTGTCCATTGAACAACATACTTTTGGAGGAACCTTCCTAGAAGCATCATCCAGAAACAGAAACCTACAATGAAAATATCATAACACCTTAATATGGTGTCCAAAAAAACTTCAATTTTAAGGGTGAAAGGATAACATATTTATGAACAATTATGAAGAAGGGGTCTACGTGTGAAACATCAATTTAATGGGACAGGAAAATGAAAGCTTTCAGAGTACAGATTTTTTCCTATAAAAGGTGGCCCTCACATCCTTCCCAAATCATCCCATTCTTCATCCATTCCTTCAAGGCACCAAGGAGTAGATATCCAACAATGGAGGCTAGATGCAATTCTTCCCCATTTAATTTTTATTTACTTAATTTATTTGTTTTCGTTTCAGTTTTCTATTGTAATTTATATTCCTAATATAATTCATGCATTGTTTTTATTTTTATGTCCACACATCCACCCTCTTTTCTTCTTCTCATCTTACCATCGTGAACTATAATACTCAAGATCATGAGTAACTAATCCGAGAAATATCTCGAGGGAGTAATCAGGTTCTTTAATCATGAGCATGTTTTTAATATTCTTTGAGTTAATTCTATGGACAATTTATAGTGTGTGTAATCCTCATTGTGGTTGTCTAAAGCTTAACTCCATAATCTACAACCATTTTCCCTCGATTGAGGAGGAGGATAGAGGGTGTTCTTGGTGATCGCTAAGTATACTTTTCATTCATAACTGGGGTCGACTATGGTATGCACACCTACGATCGAGTGTGTTCACTAAGAGTATTTGAAGCTGGTCAATGAAGGTGCTCCCTGAAAGTTCTCTCGGGAGAACTTCCTTTCTTCCTAATTTCATTTTGTTTAGAATTTAATATTAATTTGAATTGATTTTTTGAATTTTATTTATTTTCAGAAACTCCATTCCAGTCATAGATTAAATAAAAACATCCAAAATGAAATAGTTAATGTGAATTAGATTAAGTAGGTGAATGAATTGAGAAAGCTCCTTAAGTGAGACGACCCTAGTTAGCCTTTATGCTACACTAGGAAAATTAAATATCTTTTTCCACACCCTACGACAGGTGTACGTCAATATGCTTCAATATTTCCTCTCTAAACGAAATGGAATTATCCCATTATGGATGAGGGTTCTAACTATATCTATCTATGAATAATAAAACCTCTTATTATATAGAACATTAATATATCAAAAGATATAGGAAACTCCCTCTATACATTCATCTCGCCAATGGGAAATTTATCAGTATATCTTCCTTCTTATTAGTTTTATATACATAAAATAATGATGTGTCTATATATTTATACTCCTCAGTGTATTTTTCTTTGAAACTGATATTTGATATACCCCCATGAAATATCTCCTTTCTCTAATATAGAAATTTAACACACCACACTTTACATATTTTCATATTATATACATATATATATATATATATATCCCTTTTCATGTTTTAATACCCATAATTTTTAGATTTAAATAAGATACTTATTTTTAAATCACCAAATAATTGGTTTATTGTCCTTTAATTCCTATTTATAGAATATGGAAAAGTCTGAATTTTCAGCAACACACAACTCCCTAAAATTTGTCCTTCACCAATAACTATAATGATCTTGAGGATTTCACAAAAAAATTTAAAATATGATATATTATCTCCCTCCAATTATTTAGTCATTAAACCTTAAAAATAAATACCTTTAAATATATAATATTAATAAGGGAATCCCTTATAAATATTATCTTCAAAATATCCTTAAAATCTAGTTTTAGAATAAGAATAAATTATATCTTATGATTTAATAGTTCTCCCACATATAGTATTCCATTTCAAAATTCTAATATTTGATACATGGATAACTTAATCATATTTTTTAGTTTTAATCCACATCATGGAAACCACTTGAATGGTATTTCCTAGATATTAGCTTGACTTACCCATAAAATGTGTTAATCAACATCCAATATGGAACATATCTTTGATTCATTACATGTATTGAAAATCATATACTGAATCATCATGGTTATTATTAATACAGTGTAGAGTGATCCTTGTGATATTAACATAGTAATTTTACTTTTTTTAGTTGTACATGGTATTAAAATATGAAGTGTCTCCATTACTAGATTTATAGATTCACAGAGTACTGACATTTGATCTATTAAAAATTATCTAGAATAAAACTAGAAGAACATAACTCCACTAATGTGATATTAATCATTATTATATATTGTATCAAATCTCTATTAATCACAAAATAAAAAATTCCTTTAAATATATGTGGTAACAAATTTGGGAGATCCCTGTCAGTGCGTCTATCAGTGTGAAAAACATATAATCATTCTTTGAATTATTTAATTTACGACACAACATATATATAGTTATATTTAATTAATCCTACTTCAAATGTATTTAATATATCCACATACTAGGAACAATATTAAACATGCCATGAACATGGTCCTTATCCAATTCTCAATTTGTATTTAATATTTCTTAATCATTTTATTTTCACAAAAAAATATTGAATCTATTTAAATAATGAATCCATGAATCATATTCATTAAATAAAATCCTTGTTTAATGAATCCATTCAATAAACCACACCCCTTTGACTTTCAATTCATAATATAATTTCAATAAGAACTTTACTTACTAAAATATTGTCAACATATCCAATAAATCAATAACTAGTTGTAAAACTCACCCCTTTTGATTTTGTTTAGAATATATCTCATAATTCATCATCCCGTTTTTTCAAAAAAAAAATATTTCTATCCACATCATCTTGGAACCCCATTTGTGAAAACACTTTTTCATGATAAAACTAAAGATAAATTATCACCTCATCATATAATTTAAAATTACATATTGATTGAAATATACTCCCCCTTAATAATTACCTCAAATTCCTCTTTACCTCCTTATATTGATTTTTATAAAATCCTTTAGTAATGGAATGTTAATAAATCCTATAATCCAACTGATTAGAATCATGGTGTAAGAAACAAGATTTATTTTTAACACAGTCAATTATTTCCATTATTACTCATTATATGTTAAAAAGTTATATGATGCATGATAGGCAAAAAACATAGAAAATATGAAATAACATCTCATAAAAATATAGTGAAAATAAATTCAAAATACTTGGTTGGGGAACATACCACTTGAAACATCAATGAAATTGACCTATCAATATCAAACATCTTATTTGTAAGATCTTGGATTTCTCTATAAGGTATGTTTTACCTGTGCTTTTGTTTAGGACATTTATTTTAGTTAATTAAATTCTATAAAAAGTACTTGAAGAGGCTCGAGGGTGTTCCAGGGATTCGGGACACAGAAAAAGCGGGGAAATGAGTTTTTTGGGCTAGACGAATGGTCTGTGCACGGTTAGTACTAACCGTGCTGGCAGCCTAGGTAAATCGTGCAAGAGGAAGTTTTTCAGATAGTAGCCACCACGTCGTTTGCACATGGTTTTGTAATCCCTGTGGGTAAACTGTGTGAGGGGGGTCTTTTGGGACATAAGCATACTCAATGATTGTGACTAGTTTGGAAAATCGGGCGGCTAAACCGTGAGGCCTAGAAAACTTTAAAAAATTACAAAAATTCCCTTCTGAGATTTTATAACCCTCTTGGGATTTTCCTCCTCCTCCTATATTGCAACCTTGATAACAAAACAAAGGGACCATGAGCTCTCAAGGATAAATATCCTTCAATTCTAAGCCACTTAGGGTGTTGTTGGTTGTAGATTGAAGATCTGGGTAAGTCAAATCATTATCTTTCCTATCTTTTTGGTTTAGGGTTTCTTTTTCATTCCCCTCTCCAACCGAAGTCTCAAACCCTACTTTTTTACGATATTTTTAGTGTAAAGCATGAAGGGATTGTTGAATCGAGATCTAAATCTTTGATTGAGAGTGTGTTCGTCAAAATATTCACTGTAGGTGGTCTAGAAGTTATACCCCTTGGGTTTTGTGTAGATTTGTGCGTATAGGGTTTTTGTTCTTCACCTCTTTTGAAGACTTATTTGTTCCTTTGACATTATGTGGTGTAGTTGTCTCTGAATAGTTAATTGAACGCCCCTTGGTCCCCATGGAATGCATGGAGGATGAATCGACTAATTTAGGGACACCCAAGGGGTGTTCCGAAATTTCCCCAGACATAGAGTTAGCTAAGTAAGTGTAGGTCATTGTGCAAGAACGTAGATCCCTTGATGATTATGGTAATATTATTAATGGAAATGAAATTGGTGTCTTGTAATACACATAGTTTGGGTAATTACCTAATAGGTTGTTTGGTTGGCACAAAAAAATGGTTAAATGGATAAATGAGAAAATTATAGGGAATTAGATTTATAATTGAATATTCTTAGTGAGATAGGCATGGAAAATAGGAATGGGTCTATGGGGGTTAGGTAACATGAACAATGAAAAGGTTAATGGATTTAGAAAAATTTTAATTTTCCCATTTATTGGGATTATTGTGATGTTGTAAATGATGTTGGATATGTTGTTGTGATATGATGTTTTGTGGTGAATGATAAATAATCATGTGCAGATTAATTTGATGAGTGGGGTGCTTAATTTAGGTTCTAGGCCCATGGGTTGAGTTGGACTAATGTTCTTAATCCTCCCATAAATTCACTGGTTAGGGAAGGGGACTGAGTTCTATTCCCCTAACAGTTGCATTCCACCCAGACTGAGACCTTGGGGTGAGGATCTTGGTAATTGTTGTGATATGATTCCTAGTGAGATGGGACTTGTTTAATTCCCACATGTTGAAAAAATTTATCATGACTAATCTATTGAACACATTAAAAGGGTGACCTGATAAATGAAATGTCTTAGTAATAAGCATGGGTTAATTGGTAGGTTAACATAAAGGAATATAAATAAAGATAGCATATTGAACTATTCACCTTAACATGCCTTTATTTATCTTTTTCATGCACTCTAAGCGTTTTTGGATATTTTTTAGATACTATTGGTGGTTGACTACTGAGTTATACTCACACCCATCTCAGGCCTTCATTGGGTACCCGAGCAGATTTCATGCTTGAATTTTTGGATAAGGGAAATGGCCCTATGCTAGAGAGATGAGTTGGACGTGGGACCTGTTTGGGTGAGGTTACAGACATGGATTACGGAACATTTTGGGGATTCTACAATTTTATTTCTTTTGGGTTTTTTCACTTGACACTATAGAATGGATTGACATATTTATGGTTGTTTATGATTGTACCAAGTTTTAGGAATTGGTTATTATGCTTGTTATGGATTTTCCTCTTATGTTTCTACTATTTCAATTATTATCAGTTGTGTCTTACTCTAGTATTTAGGGTATAGTATCCCCACTTGACCTAGTGGACCCTTTCTACTAGTCGGCATATCTTTAATATGGGGATGCGTTCTTGATGTCATGTAACTACCCATCTCAGAGAACAGTCTTAGTGTATCCCAGGTCGAGGATGTTACAATGTGGTATCAGAGGAGTTCTTTTCTCTTTCTTAAAATTTTGAAATGGTAGACAAGAAGTTACGATAGTGTAGGTATTTGGTAATGAGCTCGTTCTTGGGATTATCTTACCTATTTATAGTGGAAAACCCAATTCATCCTCGGAGGGGATTGTTTTTATTATTTTTTGTAGTTATATTTGATGATATTTCACCATTGGGTGATGCCCTTATTGTGTGATTTGAAGGTTTTGTGTTATTTCTCATATGTCTTGAAAGGTATGAGGTTTTTCATTCATGCATAATTTTAGGAACCTATGTAGTAAAGTGGAATTCATCTTTATAGACACACACATGGGATGGTTGTTCATGATATAAAGGTTTGGATGCATATATTTTCATAAAAGTAATGAAATTTTTCATAATGGGATGGTACGATTGGGTAAAAAGGGAAAGTCAATAGGGTATGTAGTAATTATAAAATGGTTCTTAATAAAGAAGAAATATTGGATTAATAATGTGGTAAGAGTAAATTGGAATTGGGAAACTATTTTTAATTGGGTTAAAGATAAGGCTTGTGATCAGGTAAATTAGATATTGTGTTATCAATGGCCTTAGGATTGATAGCCAAGGGTAGTGATCCAGTTGTGAGTGGGATATTTTGGGTATTTTATGTGAACTAGTTCGGTTGTAGAAATTGATAATCCTACCTATATATCTTTCCCTCTCATAAAATCTTTATAGTTTCATTCTAAATCTCATGTTTGTAATTGTAGAGAAATACCACCTCGAAGATGTGTGCTCATTGGGTGACATGAGGATGTTACCAAGAGTTCTCCTCCGGTAGTGGAACATGAGAATGAAGTGATCTAAAAAAATAAGGAAGAGAAGTTCTGTGAGAACATTTCACATTTTATGAAGATTATGGAATGAGAAATAGGGTGGGTTGCACCGAGCATGTTTGAGTTGACAGGAGAGTTTCAGCTGCAACAGCCTCCGACCATTACCGGAGTGGGTTAGATAGAAGCAGTAGAGTTCTAGATAGAATCCATCCAAACTATTCATGCCCATATATAGAATCCTCTCTAGAATAAATTCATGTTAGTGGCCTATATTCTTAGGGGCCACGCAAAGTGTTGGTAAGAAATCATGGTTCAGACGTAGCAGGCTGAAAGAATGATGTGGAAAAAATTTCAGGAGAAGTTTCTTGAGCATTTGTACCCCGAAACCTTGAGGAAAGAGAAGGTTTCAGATTTTATAAGGTTGAATTAGGGTACAATGTCAGTAATGTATTATTCTAGTTGTTTCACTGATTTGAGATGCTTTGTTCTGACGTTGATGGGATATGAGGCAGCTGTGATGATACACTTCTAGGAAGGGATGAGACATGAGATAAGGTCTCCAGTGAAGATCTTCCATATGTAATGGTTTGCCGAAGTGGTGGATCAGGCCCTTATCTCGGAGGGGACCCTGATGGGAGCTTCATGTAGTGAACTTGTCGTGCCAGCTGGGCGAGAAAGTGTTGTAGATTCTGATAGTAGGAAGTACCATTTTGGAATCTTTCAACATGGTGGGAGCACACATGGTAGTTAGAAGAGGGGGTGATATTCTCAAGGTGGCTACTAGGTATTCTATTATCAGTGTGGCAAGCTAGGGCACAGGCGTGACTAGTTTCCCTTCCCACTAGTTGAGTGCCGAGCATCAGGAATGTTAGGCAATGTGAAGAGGTTCTGCATGAATCCATGATAGTCAAGGAATGATTGAGGTTAGAGGCAGATGATGAGTGTAGGAAGGGCGTGGGTTACCCCGTATCAGGTAGGCAGTTGGAGATCCATGGGTTGTACTGATAGGGGTGGTGGATTTGGAACTCTAGGGAGAGGTCATCCATACCAAAATAGTAGTGCAGTTTAGGGTACTCATGTTGGGGCCTAGGGTAAAGGGGCATTTCATCTCCATGAAATTCAGCCTACACCTGAGGGTGGAGAGGAAGGACTATCTACGATTCGAGGTATGATTCTTTTAGCTTCTACATTTTCTTGTGTTTTATTCGATACAGGTGATACACTTTCCTTAATTTATTCTCAATTTGTAGTTATGTTAGTCTTAACAGTAGAGATTTCATGTGGGGTAGTATCGCTTGATACTATGCAAGGGGTGCGAGTTGAGGACATCAGGCAGTGTAAGGTTTGTTCTCTTGTGGTTGGTGGGTATCATTTTATATGGGATCTGTTGGTCCTAGATATGTCAGGTTTTTACCTAATCTTGGGAATGGATTGGTTGGTGTCATATCAAGACCATATCAAATATTACTGACAATAGGTAACATTTACATCTCTCTATGGGAGCACTTGTATCCTTCATGGCGAGTGGGATACTTGAGCGGGCTGTGCAGGACTACTGCACCATTAGAAGGGGGATCACACACCCCATGTGGAATGCCTTATGACAGATGATGGGGAGATAGTATATTCAATCTTCCCTTTTGTTGTGGACAAGTTTCAGGAAATTTTTCTTGAGGACTTCTTGTGGTTACCACTCGAGAGAGATGTTGAGTTTACGATCAAATTTTCTCTCAGAGCAGAGCTAGTTTCTATTCTCCCTTATGAATAGCACCATCAGAACACTGAAAATTTAAGGTTCAATTAGAGGAATTTGAGCATAAGGGTTTTATATGTTCTAGTAAATCACATTGGGGATCTTTAGTGTTGTTTTCAAATAAGGTTGATGGATCACTAAGGCTATGTGTCGATTATATGAAGTTGAACCAGATGACGATAAAGAACCGATACCCTCTTCCAAGAATCGAGACATGTTTGACCATCTCAGAGGTGCCTCAATTTTTTCTAAGATCGATTGGGGATCAGGATACCATTAGTTGAGGGTAAGAACTTCTCACATACCCAAAAAAGCATTCCGAATCAGGTAATAATTGTATGAAATCATGGTAATGCAGGTTGGTTTGACCAATGAACCTATTGTGTTCATGGCCTTGATGAACCAGATATTCAACCCATATTTGGATTAGTTTATAGTTTCCTTTTTTGATGATATCTTGGTGTACTCCAGAACTCATGAAGATCATTCCAAACATATTGGAATCGTCTTGAGTACACTAAGAGATCATAGGCTCTACGTTATGTTATCAAAATGTCATTTTTGTATCAATAAGGTGAACTTTCTGGGACACATAATTTATGAGTCAGGTGTGTCAGTTGATCCATAAAATGTGTAGGTTGTGGTGTCTTGGGAGTAGCCCAAGAACTTCTTTGATATTCGGAGTTTTCTATGTTTGGCCACTTATTACCAATGTTTTATTATATATTTCTCTCATTTTGGAAGTGCTTCTTATAGGCCTAACTAAGAAGGGGGTTATGTTTGATTGGTAAAAGGCATGTGAGAATTATTTCTTGTAGATGAATAAGAGGTTGACCACCGCACCGATTTTGATCTTACCTGAACCAGGTAATAGGTATACCTTGTTATGTGATGCATTCGGTGTTGGAATTCGGGAAGTGTTGATGCAGGATCATCGATTTGTAGATTACTGGTCAAGAAAGTTGAGTCCACCTGAAATAAATTATCCCACTCATTACCTGGAGCTAGTTAATGTGGTTCATGCCTTAATGTTTTGGGGACATTATTTGTTGGGAGAACCCTTCATGGTGTTTACCGACTATAGAAGTCTCAAATACATACTCTCTCAGTGGGATTTGAATATTCTATAGTGACGGTGGTTCAAGTACCTATATTATTTTTATTTTGAATTGGTTTAAACACTGGAAAAGTGAATAGTGTCCCTGATGCTCTGAGTCGGAAGACTCAGAATCCTATAGTTTAGGTATCCAGTTCAGAGTGGGTGATAATGGCATTTTTTGCTGAGATTCATTTGGAGGTACAATATGGGCACAAGAAGATTACCCTTGCATCTATATCAGTTGAATCTTCACATTTGAGCCGAGTTAAAGGGATTTAATTGGTCGATCTGGTGTGTATGGATATAAAAAATTATTTAATGGTGGGGAGTCACCTTCTGGTTGGACATTCGGTTGCTGATGTGGTTTCTTATGTTCATGGTCGTGTTTTGGTGTCGATAGATGTACGAGAGGAGTTGATGCGTGAGTTCCACGCGTCAAAGTGGGCAGTGCATCTAGTATTGACTAAGATGTACCATGATCTTCGTAGGTAGTTTTGGTGGTTGAGAATGAAGAAGGAAGTTGTGAGTTTTTGGAAATTTTCCTTACCTATCAAGAGGTGAAGGCCTAAAATTAGCATCCATGTGGGTTGTTACAGTTGTTTTATATTCCATAGTGGAAGTGGAATGATGTTACAATGGACTTCGTAGTGTGTCTTCTGAGGACACCTCGGAAGAAGTATTCCATTAGTTTGGGGGTTGATCAGCTAACCAAAGTGGCCCATTTCTTGCCGATTTAGGAAACCTATATAGTCGACAAGTTGGTGGAGTTTTATGTTAGATAAATAGTAGGATTTCATGGACTTCCAAGATCCATAGTTTCATATAGTGATCTGCATTTCACCGCGTGCTTCTAGATGGGACTACATAAGGAACTTGACACAAGTGTTTTTGAGCATGGATTACCGCCCGTAGACTGATGGGCTGTTAGAGTGTACAATTAAGGTATTAGAAGATATGTTGAGATCATGTGTTTTGGATTTTGGTGGTTCATGGGAAATGAACTTGTCTCTTGTTGATTTTTCATACAGTAATAGATTTTAGTAAATAGTTTAGATGACACCTTTTGAGGCACATTATGGCAGAATGTTTATATCTATGTTATGTTGTTAGAGGCTGGGGAGTCTTAGTTATTAGGACCAAGTCTTGTGTAGGAGATGCCAGAGAAGGTTCGTTTGATTCCAAAGCATATGGAAATAGATTAAACTAGGAATAAGTCATATGTAGATCAGTGTCGTAGGCCACTAGAGTTATTAGTGGGTGATAGATTGTTTCTTAGGGTGTCTCCAAGGTCGGGTCACCATCGAATTCAAAAATAGGTCAGGTTGGCGTCTAGATATGTAGGGACATTTGATATTATGGAGAGGATCTGAATGGTGGATTACATATTGGCTCTTCCACAGTGGAATAGTGGAATGCACAACATTTTCCATGTTTCACAACTCTGATAGTATCACCCATACCCATATCATGTGATAAATGTCGAGGATATCGAGGTTGAGGATGATGTATCCTTTGAGGAGCACCTAGTTCATATTGTAGATCATACTGAGACTTTTTTGTGGGTAAAATTTGTGCCTCTGGTTTTTGTTCTATAGAAACATGGAAACGTTCGGAAGGGAACTTGGGAGTGGGAATCTGATATGCGGGTCTAGTGGCCTGATCTATTTTCATTAGAAACTCAATGATGCTTGGGAAGAGCGGATTGAGGATGATTCATTCTAAGGTGGGGAGGTTGTAAGATCACAGATTTCTATGTAAGTTATGTTTTAATTAGGTTTCAGTTTAGGCCCTTTATTTTAGTTAATTAATTTCTCTCCAAGTTCCTTGAGGAGGCTCGGGTGTGTTCTGGGGGTTCGAGACATGGAAAAAGGGGTGAAATGAGTTTTCTAGGCTAGCCACATGGTCTATGAATAGTTAGATCTAACCCTGCGGGTAGTCCAGGTAAACCATGCAAGAGGAATATTTTTGTATAGTATCCTCTACATGTTTTATGCATAGTTTGGAAAATTGTGCGGGTAAATTTTGTGTGGGGGCTATTTTGGGATATAAGCATATGCACAATTTTCATGTGGTTTGGTAACCCATGTGGGTAAACCGTGTGGCCCAGAAACCTTAAAAAATTAAAAAGATTCCACTCTGGGATTTTATAACCCACTCATGATTTTACTCCTTCTCCTCCCCTCTTTCGACCCTAGGAACTAACCAAAGGGACCAAGATCTCCCAAGTATCAATTTCCTTCGATTCTAATCCATTTGGAGTGTCGTTAGTTGTTTATTGAAGATCTTGTTAAGGTTAATATCCATATTGTATTTCATTTTGTTTTAGGTTTTCTATTTCTTTACCCTCTCCATCCAAATCTATCAAACCATACTTTTCACTGGGTTTTCGGGTAAATCTTCAAGGGTTGGTTGAATTGAGTTATAAATCTTCAATTGGGAGTGTGTTCACCAAAATATTAAATGTATGTGGTCTACATGTTATATCCCTTGGGGTTTGTGTAGATTTATGCATGTAGTGTTTTTGTTCTTATCTCTTTTGAAGAGTTCATAGTGTCTTTGACATGATGTGGTGTAGTGGTGTCTATATTGATAATGGAACCCCACTTGATCCCCATGGGATGCATGGAGGATGACTCGACCAATTTAGGGAAACACGAGGGGCATTCCAAAATTTCCCTAGACATAGAGTTATATAAGTGTCTACCATTTTTCAAGAACGTAGAGACCTTGATTATTATGTTAATATACTTAAAAGAAATGAAATTGGTGTCTAGAAATACAACTAGGGTGTGTAATTAACTAAGAGGTTGTTTGGTTGGCATGAAAATAGGTTAAATAGATAAATAATAAAATGCTAGGGAATTTTCATTATAATTGAATATGATTAGTGAGATAGGCATGGAAAAGGGAATGGGGATAAAGGGGCTAAGTAACATGAATAATGAAAGTGTTAATGGATTGAGGAAAAATGTAATTTTCCAATTTATTGAGATTATTTTGATGTTGTAAATGATGTTGGATATGTTGTTGTGCTATGGTGTTTTGTGGGGAATGATAAATAAGCATGTGATAGTGGGTTGGATGAGTGGGGTATTAAATTTAGGATCTAACCCACAGGTCAAGTTGTACTGAGGTTCTAGATCCTCCACTAAATGGACGGATTAGGGAAGGGGAAGGAGTTTGATTCCCCTAATGGTTGCATTGCACCCGGACTAAGGCTTCGATGTAAGTATATTGGGAATTTTTGTGATATAATTCATAGTGATATTGGACTTGTTTAATTATCACATGTTGAAAACATTGATCATTCCTACTCTATTGAAGAGATTAAAAGGGTGAAATGATAAATGAATTTTCATAGTAATAAACAAGGGTTAATTTGTAGGTTAACATAATGGATTATAAATAAAGATAGTCTATTGAACTTTTCCCCTTAAATTCCCTATATTTATCTTTTTCATGCACTATCTACCTTTCTTGATATTTTTTAGACACCATTGGTGGTGGCCCACTGAGTTATACTCACACCCTTCTCAAGCTGCCATTGGGTACCTGAGCAGATTTCATGCTTGCAAGTCAGTACAAGGGAAAAGGAACTATTCTAGGGAGATGAGTTAGACATGAGACATGTTTAGGTGAGGTTCTAGACTTAGAGTTCATACCATTTTGGTTATTATACTATTTTATTTATTTTGGGTTTTTTTCACTTGACATTGTTGTAAGGCATGACATATTTATTATTGTTTATGATTGTACCCAGTTTTGGGAATTAGTTATTATGAATGTTATGGATTGTCCTCTTATGCTTCAACTATTTCAATTATTATATGTTGTGTCTTACTCTAGTATTAAGAGTATATTCTACCCACATGAACTAGATAACCCTCACTTATTATCGGAAACCTATAGTGTATGGGGTGGCATGCTTGAGGTCATGTAACTACCTGACTCAGAGCACTGGCTTAGTGGATCATGGATCGAGGAGGTTACATTATTCCACATGAATCCATGTCCTCCAGAACCTTATAAGTTGCCATCATATTTTATCAATGTAGTATAAACATCCATTATAACTGTAACACCAACCCCCCTTACTGTATGATCTTTTTAGGATACACAAAACTAATTGAACATTTACGTTATAGAAACACATTTAATTATAACATTTCTCTTTATTAGAACATGGCAGTTTATGATGTTATTCTTAAAAAATTTCCTCATAATAAATTGAATATCATTTTTCTTAAAAAAATGAATTAGTGATAAATAATTATAGATGATATATTAGGTAATGGATATCCTTTAACTGGTAGTTCATTTTCTTATCTAGGTTCCCCCATCATGAAATAAGACCTGAAATAACATTAATGTCTTCCAAAAAAGGTCAATAACCATTAGAAAACATGTATCATGGATTTTATAATTGTTTCTTCATGGGGAATCAACATTTTATTTTAATTCATTATCTCCACTTCAAATTATCCTTTATATTAAGTAATCATACATTATTTATACAAGTTATCTTAGTTTTTTTCATTTAATGTTATATTCCATCATCTAGATGTGAAAAATAAAAATCATCTCCATTAAAATGTCTTAATAAATTCTATATCTAATCATATTTACCTTTTACACCATGCATGAGCTGATTCTATATTATGTTCTTCAAAAGGCATCTAATTTATCCAACAACATCAGATTTATTCCAATATATATGAGTAGTCTAAATATCCATTGACCTATCTACCCTCCAGTTAGTGAAATCCATTATCAATACATCCATAATAAACATAATTCTAGACATCTCAGTTTCACAGATATATCTATGCATGAATTTAAATATTTAGATCAGTCTTTAACATCCATTTTTTATGATATATTTTGATATACACATTATTTAAATAATAACCTTTCATGGAAATATTTCAGCATGTATAAATATATTCTTCATTGAAAAAATAGTCATAAATTGATTATTTTCATTCAAAATAGATTCTCTTATTCCCTCTTCATGTTGAAACCTACTTGATAACCTAAGAAAGTCACTAAGAAAAAATTTTATTTACTATCTAGAAGACATATTATCCAATTAAACTACATTGGACTCATCTATAAAAATACCAGTTTTCCATCATGTATCAAAGTACTGATACAATCAATGTATTCCAATTTTGTTCTAGATAAAAATTAATACCCATATATTCTTGATAATTTTAGTATGAATTTGAATATTATTAATATATTTTTTCAAATGAACACATGGTTCATGTACCACATTTATTTTTCCCCCACTTAATCCCATGTCATTTATTTCATTTGATTTAATAATTAATTATAATTGGGAGAGTGGTTATCTCTTTTATCATTATATTGTTGAATGTTGTTGACCATTATGAATACAATCAATGCTTCAAATATTTTTCCAAATAATACATATAAAAAACCAAGATCAATTTTCAGTTTATGAACAGGACCCCTATTATCGGTATGGTATAGAATACAATAATTTAGTGATAGTCACAATAATAGGTAATTATACCTTCCTAAATTAATGATTTTTGATGTTAATTATTTTCTCTTCTTCTATGTTTTCTTTATATCCTTAAATATATGTTGTTGAGTATGTACATACCTAGAATATTAGATCAATACTTATTTCCTTTCTTCAGAAACATCTTCGAGGACATTAAATATGTTATTTAGTGAAGCATTATCCTTCATATTTTTAGATCCATTTATGAAAAAACAAAATTTACCTCCATAGAGGGATGGTCTGAAGATTCCATTATTGATACTAGAGCCATCATCTTCTACTTTCTTATCTAATAATTATCATGCATATTGGGTTTGGTTTTTGGTGAACCATAATTTAATTTCTTTTCTATGAGTTTTTCTATATTTAAGTCAAATCTATCACTTCACCACCCATTATCTGATATAATTATAAGAGAGGATGATCTAATATGATTATTTCAACCTAATTATAGTACCACCTTTCCACATGAGCAGTGTATGAAAAACTAATATATTATCTAATATAATCATACCATTTTTCTGTTGCAATGAAATGAACATTCATAAATGAAATTCACTTATTAAATTAATAAATATATTATTAGGTTATTTAGTTACTGAAAACACCTCCACCACATAAGTAAATATTTACTATTATAACTTTTCAAGATTGAAATAGAGCATTCAACTTCATAAGTATTGATAATATTATTGTTATACAGTGAAAATTAATATTAGTATATATTAAGGGTCAGGATAAAGTCTAATTTTCCCAGATGAATGAAGTGATGTCCTCAGTATGTAGGATCTTATCCTATGAATCCCATTTATCATATCCTCCAAGGGAGATAACATCACATTGCTTTTACATTTCCCATTCCCATGGTGATATTGGACTATTGAAGTATGAAATAAACTATTTATGGAAGATTTTCAAGCTCATTGAGATCGCATCCCAACCCATATATGACAAACAAACCCATGAATGCTTCACCATAACACACATTACAATTAAGGACTTCATCCAAGTAATAAAGTGTTATGTATCTAGCCCCCAAAAATTTGAAATTGAATATTACTCTGTATAATTAATAAATAGATCAATTTTTATTAATTTATAATTATTAATGAATATTTTTGATAATAATTAGTTTCCAAAATAATGAAACAAAAATTATATTTTTTGGAGATATACAATGTCCATCAAGGAACACCTTTTAAGTATTAAATATTTTTCTTAAAGAAATTATATTTTACTAAAATATTTTTTTTAAATAATATTTACAATATATAAATAAAAATAAAATTCATGAACTAAAATTTAATTTTTATAAGGGGTAGAAAATTAATATTGTCAAAAAAATTATTTTTCAATAAATAGGATTTTTTTATATAAAGTTGTAAGACCTCATATTTAATGAATTATTTTGTTAAAATGAAGATTTTTTTGAAATAATTAATAATAATTTATCAAACAATGATTTTTTTCGTAATTTTCTGAGGTGTTTTAAATTTTGGGTAAAAATTAAATATGTTATAAATAAAAGGATAGTATTATGACCTCATAATGACCCAAAATCTATGTAATTAATGATATAACAGGTATCAATAAACAAATAAATTCTTACCCTTTAAAATAATTTGTTTTTATGTTTTTTTATAACTATATAATTCCATAATGAATCCACCAAAAGCTAAATTAAAATTGATGGATTCAAAATCAATTAATTGTAAATGTGAATCACTCAAACAACTCAAATGGTATTATTTAAATGATATCATTATATAAAAATAAAATATAATAATACCACTCCACATTGGTAGAAACCATGGGATATCTAGGAGTTGATTTTTGGTTTGTATTACGTTATCATATAGTGTTCAAAGCCTATGTTTGGAAATTATTTTATAATCCTCCCATATTTTAATATAAAAAACCACCCAATATCCCATTATAATTAACTTAAACCCAATGTATAATAACAGTACAATGTGATTACCTCTATAGAGACCCTCAAGGTTTCCCAAATCTCCAAAGAAGCTCCTCTAAATCTTTTATAAGTTCCCTATCAAGATAAGGGATTCTCTCCTTCTCCACTTCATTCAAGAACATACCTTATATTACACATTTTTATTACTAGTTATTCGTGCCGGAAAATGTATTTAAAAATAAATATTATTGTGATTATAATTCACATGTTATTATATAACACTTACACTCTCATTAACTCCTTCCATTAACCCTAATGTACCCTTGATATGCTGCAGAAATTATCATATACTTTTCCATGAAATTGTTTTTTATTTTACATACCCACCCACATGTCCATTTATGGGCGTTCACCTAGAAGTTATTATCCCCCATTTATTGTTTATTTACATGTATTTAACCCACACTATATGATTATGGGGTTAAAAGTGATGAATTTTTTTTATGATTGGTCTGGCACTCTTATACATGTACATGATATGAATATGATGGGTGGGCCTAAAATAATATAGCTCTCTAATGAATTGGGTAATATTTTAATCTCATGAAATTCTATTTATGGTTCAAGGGAGGTTATTATGATCACATTATTTTGTGTTTTCTTATAGTTTGTTCTTGAATTATAAATTTGATTTCAAGTTTTCATTGGTTACCACATTTCTATATTTCCTTTATGTTATCATGTTATGTCATGCATCACTGTTTGAGATTATGATTATCATCCTTTTATGTTACCTTGATATACCTCTTGGATAACATGTACTACTATAACCTATGATATAATTTTTTTATTCACTTGAGGAGATTTATAGATCACACCTTTCTTATGTATTTCCTCATGTTATCTCATGAAGTTTTATATAGATGATGGAATCTTAGGATCTTGTTAAGGATGATTTAAAAATATTTGTTTATCCCACATTATTTTTATTATTATATATATCTAATTAACTAATGTAACTATGTTTCAAAACCTTTTGGGTTTTATTATGAATGATTTTATGTAATATATGTTGAATTAATATTTATTAAAGACAAGGGTTGTTATAATTGGTATTAGAGGAATGTCCAGTAATTTTTTGGGGTTAGGTTTAGAAAAATTTAGTAAATGAAAAAAGGATAATACTAAACATAGGAATACATCCCTAAATTTTTGTAAGGTATAGTGTAAGTATTTTCCATGAAAAATATATCCACATCTAGAAACTACATGTGGATGTGTATCTATCCTATATATATCCTGTTGTAATATCCTCAAAAATGTTTCACTGATCTTTGACTCTATCGTTACATGGTAAATGAAATTAGACCTTACTACACACCTTTTCTAGAACTCAATGGGAATATTCTATTATAACTTTGCATTCGCATTATGAACCATTATTAATCGATAATGGATTCCCATAAGGCTTTTCCTTAGTAAATAAATCATGGAGAACATATATTAAAACCAAGAAATTCTAAAGTTATTCATGTAATTTATGAGATATCCCTTAAATGTTCAAGGTTTACTATTTATTTTTCAATAAAAAAATCCCATCCATAATTTTACATTTCTTATAGTCAATAGATGGAAATCCAAGAAATAGATCCAACAATAAATGTGTGGGGAAATGTGATGATTACCTAAATTAGATGCCTATATTGATGGGAGCTAATGTAAGTTATCGTGTGATTATTTCAAAAAAAAACTATCAGAAGTTATAATAAAAAAAAATAGAAAATAGTTGAATCTGAAAGAAAATTAACGAATATGAGGATGTTGTCTCATGAAATTTCATGTGATACAAGTGACAAAGGTACGAATATTCGATTTTATTGTGTAAAAAACATGGTAATAGGGACCAATTGAAATTCCATAATGGAACTAAATGATGTATTAAGTGTGGTAGAAAGGTAATATAGTAGAAAATTTTAATTTAAAAATAAATAGTAATATTAACATGATAAAACTTACATTAATAGTTATATGTGGTAAATTTATATAAGCTAGGTATTATCCAAGACAATTATCTATTCCAAGGGATAACAAGTAATAAGAGAACCAACAACCTACAAAACTAAGGGAATAAATAATTTCTGATGCTGAGATTCATTATGATAACTAACATACACATTACATATACCCCATAATTGTGTATGTTTTATTATTTCAATTCATTCCATATTATAATATCTTGTTATTTTTTATAAGAACATATATTCACAAACCAAAATGATTAGATATCATTAGGGGAAAAAATCTTGGATTATTACATGACATGTTTATGTTTGTGGGAATTTTAATTTTCAGAATATTATTATTCTATATTTAGTTAAATTTGATGTGATACTAGGTAAGGATTTCATTTCCTTATTATGAGAAAACATAAATTGGTGAGAGGAATAAATCAACCTCTTTATCACAAATTGATATCCAATTATATACATGTGAAAAAAGGAGGCTGAATCTAAGGAAAACATAATTCATGATGGCATGCCTATTATGAGGGAATTTGTTGATGTGTTTCACGAATGACTGTTTGGTCTTACAACAATCTATGATATTTAGTTCTAAATTATTCTTATACCTATAGCTTTAATGTATCCAATACCCCATATATAATGGTCATTATTGTACATGAGGAGCTGAAGAATAAACTATAGGAGAATCAGGATAAATAGTTCATAATCTCAATCACATCACATTATGGTGAACTAGTTCTCTTTGTGAAGGAGAATGATGGGTCAATGATACATTTTATTAATTATCATGAGATCAATAATATCATGATAAAGAAAATTTATCCTCTTTCATGGATTGATGACTTGATAAATCAGCTATGTGGATCCCAATACTTCTCCAAGAAAGATCTATGATGAGGATATTATTAAGTAAAGGTGGAAAGGAGGATATTATTAAGACTATTTTTTATTCAATGTACGGGAACTATGTGTTCCTAGTAATTTCATCTCCACTCAATAACGTTCCATTAATCTTTATGGATTTAACTAATAGTTTCTTTATAGATTACCTTAAAAAAATTTGTAGTATTTATAGATGTTATGCATATCTAATCTAAAGGGAAGGAGGTATGTGAGGATAATTTTAACACTATGATGAAGAAATTCCAAAAAAAAGTTGTATGAAAAGTAAATTAAATATGAGTTCTGTTTGGAGGAAGTGTTATTCAGGGGTAATGTTATTAATAATAATGGAATATCTTAAGACCCTTCAAAAAATATAGTTATTCATTGGATTCCCTAGACCAACATATCTAATAGAAACTCATAGTCTCCATGAATTAGTTGGGTACTATAGTGTGTTTGTAAGGGAAATTTTATGATTTTCCATATGAGTAATAAATCATAATCAGAAGGGAGTCTTGTTTTTTTTGACCGATGAATGTGATGAGTACTTTAAGGAGTGAAAAAAGTTTCTAATCACTAAAATTATTCTCACATTATCCACCATGAGGGAAGGATTTGTGATATACAGTGATGCATCCATAAAGGGATTAGGTTGTGTACTTATTCTAGATGAAAAATGTATATCCTATGCCTCCAATGAGTAAAATATCCATGAGAATAAAACCCCAACTTTTGATCTTCATTTGGATTCAGTAATAAACATGTTTAAGATTTGGTGGCATTATCTCTACTAGGATTAGTTTGACATATATATGGATAAAAAATCCTCATGTATATATTCACACAAAAAGATATTAATATATGCTAAAAATTGGTTTTATTGAATCAAATTTTATGATTTATAAATCCATTACCATTCTGAGAAGGACAATAATTCCATAGATAATCTAATTAGAATGTTCATGAAATACTAACTTTGATGAGGATTCAAAATGATCCAATATTCTGGATCATTCGATAGATGGACATGGGGATAGTAAAAGGATCTCCATCCTACCTTTCTCAAATAACTACTCATCCATGAATTGTATAAATGAACCTAAAATCATAATAAAATTATTAGGTTCTACAAAAGAGTGTTGAAAATATAACATAGTTTAACTCCACTAAAGATGGAATTATATGGTTTATAACCTGGATATATGACCTGTTAATGTCCAAACTGAATAGGGAGCTTATGGATGATGTGTAAATCTCATCCTTCATTATTCATCCTAGATTCACTAAGATATATATATATATATTTGAGGAAAAAAATTGGTGTGATAACATGAAGATGGTGATTGAGAAATTTGGATTTTGATTCCTTTTATGCTAAAAACTCAAGTTTGAATGACAAATGTGTAAGTGTTTGATGAAAAAATTTACCATAAAAATGTAAATGGTTATACATAACCATGGAATTTATCTCAGTACTCACAAGGACGCCTAAATAAATAAATGTAATCTTGGTTTTAGTCAACTTTCATACAAATTCCTTTCATTTCATTGCTATCAAGAAGATTTCACTCTCTATAAAATCACCATGATATACATAAGTCATGTAGTAAGACTGATTTGAGTATAACTATCCATTATATCTGATGTACATATGAGGTTTTCCTCAATGTTATGTAGATGCCTTTAGTGATAACTGAATATGGAGCTGAGTATCATTACTTCTTATCACCCTAAAATGAATGGTCATTGGGAAATAACCGTTCAAACTCTAGAGGATATTCTATGATTTGGTTCAATGGATTTCCAACTATTTTGGTATCAACACCATCCAATAGGAGAGTTCTCATATAATAATTGTTTCCCATCTAGAATTCAATTCCTAATGAGGCTCTATATAGAAATAGGTGTTAGATTCCAACATTCATGGATGAAGTTGGAGAGTAGAAGTTGATTGTAATTGGTCTTGTTTAAGAGATTACGTAGAATTTCCAAATCATTAAATGGCATATGAAATCCACAAAAGTCGTCAAAAAATATATACATATAATCAGAAATATTATCTAGAGTTTTAGGTGAGAGACAAAGTGTTTGTTCAGATATCATGATGGATTAATTTCATATGTTTTGAGAAAATGTGAAAGATTAGTTCAAGATACATCAACCACATTGAGTTTATTGATAGAGTTAGAGTTATGTAATAGCAACTAGAAATCCCAACTAACCCATCTCATGTACATGATGTTTTTAATGTATCTCTATTTAGGAAGTAAAAAATAGACCCCTCACATGTGATGAATATAGAGGTGGTACCATTAGAGAATGATCTATTATTTGAGGAGTATTTGGTGAAGATCACAAATTGTAGAGACAAAGTCATATGAAATAAGGCTACCCACCTTGTCAATGTGTTTTGGTAGAACCATAAGTTTATGGAAGGGATATGAGAACCAAAAGAATAGATTACTAAGAAGTAGCATCATATATTTTAGTGTATCAAATGAAAATATCATGGATTAGATTCTAAAGGGTGGAAAAATGTAATGAATTGAAAATTCATAACGTAAATTCCCTTATTGAATGAATAAATGTATTATTAAGTAATATAGTTATATAAAACACATGCAATAAATTGGTTATTTTTCACTATTATAACATTTTGAATTTAAAATACCTTTTAACATATTAACCATTGATATCATTCCTATTGTACATTTACCATTTTTATTAGTATATCATAGAAGTTATAATAAATTATAATAGATCTAGATGAAAAAAGTGATGGACTAGAACATAAAAATCATACCTTATGAAGCCAATTTATTAGAACATACATGAGAGATATAATCACATGGATTTTCCATATACCAATCCTATACTAAGATTCAAAAACTAAAGCATTAAAACCCCCATTTATGAGATACGTTTAAGCTCATCGATATCATGGTCCAAACTATCTATATTGAACCATCCTAATAAAGTCTCACCATTTCACACATAACCCTAAGGGCATTCACTAGTGTAATAAAGGGTTATGTATATAGACCCTAACATTATGAATTTTTATATTTATCTATATAATTAATAATTTTATCATGTTATATTAATTTATAATGATTAATGAACATGTTTGATAAAAATAAAATTTAGATATGATGAAACAAATTCTATTTCTAGGGTATACACAATTTCGATCAAGACACTTTTTGAAAGAATAAATAAATTTTTTATGTAAAATAAATGTTAATAAAATATTATAATTAAATGATATTTATTATATACAAATCATTATATAATTTTATGAAGTCAAATATAATTTTTATAAGGGTCATAAAACTGTTATAGTCAAAAGAAACTAATATTTCTCATTAAATGAGCTCTTTAATTTAAAAGTTAAAAACAGAAAATTTAAGGAATTATTATGATGAAATGTATATTATTTATGAAATCAACATGTCGAAATTATACAAAGGTGATTTTTTCATAATCTTCCGAGATAATCAAATTTTTGGATAAAAATTAAATATGATATAAATATATGGGATGTATTATGATATCAAAATGACCCAAAATTTATGTAATATATGACATAAAATTTCTAAATTTCCATATATATTATTACCCATTAAAATTATTTATTATTTAATTTATTGTATAAATTTTATAATTCCTTAATAAAACATCCAAAACCCATATTATATTTTAAGGTTTTAAAATTAAATCATTGTAAATGAGCCTCACATTCACATCAACAAGGGTATTATATTATTTATCCGAGATCATAAAAATTTCACATAATTAAAATAATTACAATTTATAAGATACCATGGGAAAAACCATTGGATGGTTTCTGGTTTGGATTACTTGATCATATAAATTCCATGGACCCTTATGTACCATAGCCAAAATTATCTTTCAGTTTTCCATATAGAACATTTAATTAGTAAATATCTATCCCATTTCCAAATCAATGGTGTCCATAAAAGTGTATGTAAACTTCTTTATTTTTTATTCCCCTATATGTAACCCACACTCTTTGATTGTGGGGTTAAAAAATTTAAATTCATTTTTAGGTAGTTTGATATAGGTTGAAGACTTATGAAAGTACATGATATGAATGTGATGGATATGACAGAAATTATATATCCCTCAAATGAATTGGGTAATGTTTCAATATTATGAGATTCCTTCAATAGTTAACCATAGGTTATCTTAAGAACTTTTTATTTTGTTTTCTTGGAGGTTATCCTTGACTTATTTTGGTGATGTAATGCTCTATTTTGTTACCATATTCCCATTTTGGCTTTATGTTATCTTGTTATTTCATGCCTCATTGTTCGAGATTATGCTTTCCACCCCTTATGATGCCTTGATATTTATCCTATATCACATGAACTAAATTAACTTATTCTATGAATTTTTTATTCAATTATTGCGCTTTATAACTCACACCTTTCTTATGTATTCCCTCAAGTTATCCCATGAAGTTTTATAAGGACAGTGGAATTTTGGGAGCATGTTAAAGAAATTTTCAATTGTGATGTTGTATCCCATGTTAAAGTTGTTATACTATGAATCTAATTCCTCAAAGGTACAAGGCTTACTGATCTTCTGGGACATTTTAATTTCTATTTTATGTAATGAATCATGTATTAATTTTTATTAAAGACAAGGGACTTCGTAGTTCTGATTGAATTCTTATTGATGTAGGTGTTCATTTATGATTTACCAATAAACCATTATAATATGGTTCTGTAAATGTGGGTTCCCCTGATCTTAATTTAAATTTTAATTTTTGATACCATATAATGTATATTGTAAGTAATGCATTTACACATACCATAATAGTTTTGTTATTTCTTCATCCACTGTTTATATGGTAATGTCCATAGATTATTTGTTGTATCAAACAATTATAACAACTCCCATGCTATAATGTGAACCTAAATATATTATAACATTAATCTTAAACATATTTCATATAGTCTAGATATATCATACTAATTGGAAACAGATGATGTATTACCATCCGGTGTAGGGGTTGAAAATAATTAAGTGTTCTTTTCATGATGTTCACATATGGTGATCTCAAGAATATGAGATCCTAAGGACATACCTTCCCATAAGAACACCATGTGTTTCTTCTTTTTTGGTAGTTCTTATCTAAAAAATGATTAATGGTTTATTGACTATATATTATTATTAGTGTATACAATTTGATTGCAGATTTTTATAAAAGATGAAAATTATAGAATTGAAGTCATAGAGTGGTATCATGTATTGGGTAAGTCATTGGTGGTATGTAATTTATTGAATAATCACTGTAGAATTTTATACTTATATAAGGATGTGATATTTATAGGCCATTTTATAAGGATGGTGGTACCATCATGAAATCTTTGACCATAGTAGAATAAGGTAATTCTATCATGTTAGTTCAATGAATAAAAAAGGAATAATGAATGATGACACAAAGTGTGAAACCTTCTTTATGAGATATCATGATTCATATAAGTTATGTTAAATGGTCTTTGTTCAGAGGAAAGTTTGTTGTTCATATGACTATACATTATCTTTTTAGTGACCTTTATGTGTTGCTAGTCCCCACACCTAGCGTTTGAATAATATTCACAACTACAGAGATAAGGTCCTAGAGGGCCACACACTTAGTGTATAAAAAAGTCTTTCCCATTTAGATGAATATGATCTTATAAAATGGTGTGTCCCGCCAAGGGGTATGAGATATATATTTGAAGTATGGTTTCAAAGGAATAAAATAAATTCATAACATTTTATTTTAGAATAATTAATATTTGTATTATTTAATAAATATATTTAAAATTATAAAAATTAAATATAAGAAAAAATATTATAAGAAAAAATAATATTTTAATATTCAAGGTTCATTTAATATTTTTTGGAATGATGAGATATGTTAATAGATCATATTTATTATGTAATATATTTTACTATAAGAAAATTAAGTGATAAAAATATAAATGATATTTATGACTCAATATATCATTCAAAATAATTCATTTAAAAATTATTTAGATAGTAATAAATATTTGGCGGTCGAGGAGAAAACTTATATTATTTTAATAAATCGCTATATAAAGGAGGAGGAGGTTCCCACATGAATAATTTTCAGTAAAAAATAGTTGAGAGCCTCTCTGTCCTCTCCCTCTAAATAGAGATATAATAAGACCATATGGGCTTACAATCTAAGGTATTCATCACAAATTGATGGATCTTCAATGCAGGGATCGTCATGGAGTTGAGATCATCAACATGTTTTGACAGTAGGACAAGGAATTTGAAAATCAACGTTCCTATGGACATTAGAAGAATGTGTGGATGATATAGATGGATAGGGATTCAGTGTTTTTAGACATGTTTTCCAATGATAAATGATCGATGGATGTAACATCAAATACATCGAGGTATTCTACAATTTATTTTATACTAAAAATCGTTTATGTGGGATTCTCAGATGTTGTACCAGGTGGTGATTTGAAATATATGGCATCATTACATCGATCGATAGAAAAAAAATTAAATCTCTGGCACATGTTCTTCAGTTTCACAACTCAGTACCTTCAATTGGTTTTAAAAATATTAAATTATATTTTTAAGACAATAAAAAATTATATTTATTATAAATTCATGAAGCGGGTTTCGGTATGATCACAATGTCAAAGTTCGCGCTTCAATATGATCATTGATGACAATGTTACGACCATGTGAAGTTGGAAATCATATTAAAATATGTTTTACTGTGATTTTTAAATCAAAGAACAAATATTTTTATATATATGATATTTTTACCCAAATTTTGTCAGTGGGGTGTTTTTTATACATATTCAAGTGAATCCCATTATCCCTGTAATAAAATGTTTTTCGCTAAGGGCCATGGTTTCCAAAATACTATAGAATTTAAAAAACAATAACCTATTTTATAGTATTTTTTACCTTTTAAAACAATAAAAAAAATATGGGAGGGGAGGTGTGACTTGGTGAGAATAAAAAATGAATAAATAAGTGGTTTTCAATAGCCATATAAGACTACATAACTAAATAAATAGAGGACATAAGGTGGTTTTCTGTCACACCCCACCACATGGAGATAAGATATGACGATGAGGTTCTCTAGAATCTTCTAGAGTTCTGTACATATCCACCAGGATCAGGAATATTCCATACATCTTTGAAGTACTGTGGAAAACCCCTTTGGCATTGAAGTCTCTGGAACATTATAGACCTCCATGAAAGGTTGTGGATCACAATGGGTTCTATAATTCTCCTTCTATATTCTAATAGTATATTCTAGAATACACTAGAACCTTGTGGGAGTGTAAATACTATATAATTTTGTATACCATTCCACCCAACCCTATATTAAGGGAGTGGAACCTTATTTGTTAGACACACAGAAGTTGAAAGCAATTGAGATCTTCCAAAGAAATTATCTCTTGTGATTTTGTCAAGAACATTCCTTACAATCCATATTATGTTGTATGTTTGTAGATTCTAATCATGTCTAGGTGTTTAGTGAGGAAGCTATCCAAGTTCTTTACATGGGCTTGGGAGAAGTACAAGTCCCATGACAGTTGATATCAATGTTGTTCAAGGAAAGTGTTTTAGATGGAAAGCTCGAATGTGGGAGATGCTGGCATTATGACGGAGAAGGAGACCCTACCTCCCATTTCCAAGAAAAAGGGTGGGAAGTCCCATGATACCATGGAGAATCTTGAGGAGAGACTAATAAGGGCAGAGGAATTCCATGATGGAGTGAATTAAAGGCTCGAGTATGTTAAGGGAGATGATGTGGCAGGGTAACTAGGCATCCTGGGCCAACGTGATGTTCTCTTCACTTTCCAAGACTGAGTGGAATCAGTTGAGAGGTATAGAAAAGGCAATTCTACCAAGAAAGATTCCTTTATGGACTATAAAAATGGGATATTGGCATAACATGGAGAAATGGTGTCCATGTACAACAAAACTCTTGGTCAACTTAGGAGGGAGTGGTCAATCTACTATAGTGAGTTGGCTACTGGGGTGATTTTTTGAGACACACCAATGATTGTTGTGCCTCCTCCAAATAAATACAGTGGAATGATAGATGAAAATGAGGTAGATGACTTCTTTTGGAATGTGGAGAAATACTTCGATGATATTGGATTAATGGAATATATGGACCGTGTGAATATTTTCGTTCTTTTCTTTGGTGATTATTCATCTATATGATGGAGGATAAAGCACCAATAGATCAAGGATGGTGGGAAGGAACTTCTATTGTGGGAGGAGTTGGATTTTGATTAGTTCTACCCTGAGGAGGAAGATTGGAAAGCACAATACAAGATGTAGACTTTGAACCACACGGGGACAATCCATGAGTATATGTGGGAGTATGTATCTCTAATGATCCAGGTATGTGGAAAGCTCTATTATGATCAAATTTATCATTTAATCAAGGTTCATAATCCATGGGAGAAACAAGAGGTGTGATGTCGACAACCTAATACCTTCATCGAATCCATTTCCATTGTTGAGTCTTTGGTGGAATACAAGAAGAATGTTGAACCCCCTAAGCCAATGAAGGAGTACAAGGGTAAAGGTGGGAGAGACCAATAGAAGCGGTGGAACTGAGATGCCCATGATAAGGGGAAGTCTATGGAGTACACCAAGGAATTATCAAGGTAACACAAGCCCTGGGGATTCTACTTTTTCGATGGGATTCATTAATGGATGAGTGTCCCAAGTGGAGGGCACTCTTCTCCATGTTTGAAGAGAAGGAGTATGTTCCAAAAGAGCAGAAAATGGGGACTATAAGGCTCTTTAATGCGTTGGAGGTGAAGAACCCACCTAATGTTCTACCTAAGGATGGGATGATGTATGAAAAGGTGGATTTGAATGGGAATTCTATGATTATGATGCTTGAAATGGGATCCACACACAATTTTTTCATCGATGATGTGGTGAGGGGACTTGGTCTAGTTGTAGCCAAGACAACTAGTTGCATGAAATCCATGAATTCCACACCTTAGCCAGCAAGTGTAATTTTCTGTGGGTTGACCCTTTTCATCAGATAATGGAGGGGATATATTGATCTCATGGCAGTTCCCATGTATGAATTCAAGCTAGTGTTGGGTATGGAGTTCTTCAAGAAAGACAAGGCCTTAACAACACCTCACATTGATAAAATGGTGATCATGGAGGAGAAAATCCAATTCCAGGTGAAAAAAAGGTATGTGGAAATCATGACTTGACTTTACTTTCTACTATGAAAGTGAAGAAGTGTTTCAATAAGGTAGAGGGGACCTTCTTGGTTTCAAAGAAAGAAGATGTGTTGGTGGATGACAACCATGAGTTTCCAAAGGAGGTGAAGGGCATGCTAAGGGATTTTACAAATGTCATCCCACTATAGTTTCCCAAGATAATTTCACCTAAGAGGGAGGTGGATCATGTAATTGAGTTGGTACGTTGACTGAAGTCACCTTCTATGGAACCCTATCGCATGGCTCCACCCAAGTTGGTGGAGTTGAATAGGAAGTGAAGGAGATGTTGGATGCCGGACAAATCCAACCATCGAAGTCTCCATGTGTATTTCCTATGTTATTCCTAAATAGCCATAATAGATCCTTGAGGATGTTCATGGACAATAGGGAATTAAAAAAAATTTGATGGCGAACATGTAACAACCCAAACTTTTGAATAATATTTCTTTCATAGTTTTGTGTATTATTTTATACAAATAAAACTATATCCTATAGTTTATGAAGTGAGTACAATTAAAATAATACCACTCGGTTTTGACTATAATATGACTATTGGTCAACATGACTGTTGGAAACTAAAGGATCAACAGTATGATTTTTGTTTATAAATTCATGTGATCATAGTTAATTAATATAGAAAGATGAGTCGATGGCCTCATCCAGTAGACTCGGTCCATACGAAGCCCATCTGTCGGAGCTTGGGAAGTAAGTTGTGTCACTAAGATTTGCTTTGGACCAAGCCCAAGCTGATCTTCAACATGTGAAACATCAACAGAATCACATAAGGGTGGAGTTCAAGCTAATAGAAATCACCGCTTGGGCAATGTTGTCTGAGCTGCCACAAAATTCTATCACCACAGCACATATTACACTTAGGTCCTATGCAGGTGTTGTAAGGGGCTATGTAACGAGATGCTAGTTACTTTGTGTAATCCTTTTGTATAAATAAAATTGTTACTTCATCATTCCTATTTTTGGAATATCTTTTCTTAATAAATTATATGTTTAATTAAGATAAATTTGATGAATCTATTTTAGAAGAAAACATTTTACACTTCAATGATTTCTCATACAAAGAGAATTATTATGGTAAAATAAAGATCATTATTGAATTTCAAATGTCAAAATTAACCTAGGCTGAATTTTTAGAAACTTTTTAAGAAGATTCAATTTGATGAATAGTGCTTCATGAATAGTGTTTTTTATGAACAGTATTTGATGAATAGTGTTTTTTTATGAATAGTATAAAATATTTTTTTATTAAATAACTTTTTCTCTAAGATGATTTTCAAAAATCCGTCATACATGGTTGTAAACATGATATGAAATGTGGTTAAATAAGATCAAAATAATTTTTCTGTGAATAGTAACATACTCTTATGAATAGTATTGAATATTCAATCAGCCAAAAAATAGAAACTTTACCCATGAATGTATAAATTCAATTTAGACATCTTAAAAGTGAAAAAAACGATCATAGTATAAGTTTTGGATTTTTTATATGTCATAAATATTTAATTGAAAATTTTATAATTAATTTAATACTATAAATTGGAAATGTATTTTCATAAAATGGAATCATAAATTATTAATTTATTATCTTATGGTTATGTGATAATTTTATGTGACCGTTATTAATTTCTCAATGGGATATAAAACGAGTTATAGTGTTAAAGTTGTTGTTTAAATAAATTATGATTTTATTAAAAAATTAAATTAAAAATATTTAGAAATTATTTTCATAAAATGGAGTTCATTTTTGAATTTAGATCATCGATATTAGGTTAGGGTGAATTTATGAGATTTTTATAAAATGTTTTGTTTTTTTGTGAGTAGTTAAAATACAACTTTGAGTTTCAATGTGATTAATGACATCATTTATGATCTAATAATGATGTAATCATTCTGTTAGACTTTTGAATAGTATGATATATTATGAGATATCTGATGTTGCCAATACCATGGGAAAATAGCATGGTTAAGCCCATGGTTTTTCAAATACCACCGATGAGGCATCCCTTGGAAATTAATTAAATATTCCCTCACTTTTTCTATAAATACCAAGCATTTCCCTCATTCCTTTCATTCCAAAATACTCTTCAACGAATTTCTAGTCTTTTACCTCCCAATTATTCCTCCCATGGTTCCCTCAAGCGCACAAGGTCCCAAACTTCATGCTTTCGAGGTCACTCTTCAAGGTCAGGTAACATTTCACCCTCCTCGTTTACGTCATGACTTATTTTATGTTATGTCTTCTAGTTTCCATATTATTATTTAGGATTATGTTATTATATGTCATTATTACTATCCATTTCATGTCCATATGTTGTGAGACCCTTCCAACCCTCATAAATTTATTTTATGAATTTTTAAGTGACGCCGTTAGGCTACTGAATTTTTGTAAAAGAAATTGCATTTTCTCTTTTCTTTCATGTTTCATTTTCATGTTGTATGTCACTAAAATATCCATACTATGATCTTATTTCTTCTTTATTCTATACACATATTGTGTTATGATTCATTTATGAGTGGTTGACCCTTATCCCCTATCTTTTTAATGTTTTCTATAAACATGTTATGTAGCTATTATGCTACATAATTTTCATCTCAAAATCTATCACTTTTTCTCAATAAATTCTTTTGTTCTATTTATGTGAATACCTAGATCAATTTTCATTTCTAGGGGTATTCAACATGGCATAAAATTGATCTATTTTATTCTAGAATTGACATACATATAACCCTCACTCCCTTTCCATGCGTTATAAAAGGCAAAATGATATTATTTTTAAGCACGTTTAAAACGTCGTGATATTGAAATGAAACCCATTTTGTTTACTATCTTTGGGTTTTTTATGAAATGTATGACTATGATCTATTTGGATGACATGAATATAAATACATTTTAAGGGTTTACCCTAATAGCGCTTCAATTCATTGGGTAAAGAATTTAATCTCTAGAGATGAGAAATTTCACGATACCTTAGTTAATAACCTTGGTAAATTTTATGAACCCTTGGGGATGAACCTTGGTGAAATGTTCATGAATGTATAAATTAAATTTTTTATCCAAGTATTTAAGTTATGGTTCATGTTATTTTCATTATGATATGACTCTACTTCTATTTCTCATGCCTTTATTTTTTTCAACAAGTTCCTATTGATATCATAAGTAAATTGATTCCCTTGCTTTCCTTACTGGGCCTTCTTATGACCCTTTCCATTGATATATTTCTCTAGGTTATGAGATGCAGTAGTTGTACATATGATAAAATTTTAAAGAGTCTTTTCAAGGGGATTTAAAATATTTTTTTATGTTTTTATGTATTTTGTTCCTAATTTCCAAGACACTATACTTTAAAGATCCTCTGTTTGTAAAATGTAATGAAAAGTTATGTAATAAAAAGGAAGGATTCCATAATTTGTATCAAATGATAATTTAGTTATTTATGGAAATTAGTCTATGAAAAAATTATTAATAACCCTAGATAAATGTTTAAATATAGGAAAATATCCTGGTATTTTGGTGAAATATTAAGTAAGTGGTTTCAGAACAAATAAATACATGTCTGGATATGAACAAGTGGAGGTGGCTCTCGAACAGATGTACATATGAGTGAAAACTCTGACAAGGAGTTTTGGTATTTACCCAGGGTATCCTAGTACATGACAAAGAGCATTACTTAACTCCTATTTATACACTCTTTGGGAATATTTTGGTCAATCACAAGCTTTTTATGAATCATTATGAAGGATTCATAGTGAAATGTAATTGTTTAAAGTATAAAATTTTAAGACATAAAATACTTTGTAGTTAAAATAATTTAAATGAAATAATTTTCTCACTAAGGTTTTATTATTTTAGAAAATGGCGGAAAATAGGAGGAACCATGAAAATGGTGACCGCAATGGACATTGCGTTGATGGTCCTCCAATGGAATCTAAAATGGAAACATTCACGAGAATGATGAACCAACCGACTCAAGTTATGGGAAATAAATTGAATCAAGAAAAGAGACTGATCTCACCGCGAAGGGAACAAAATTATATTGAGTCCTTTATGTGGAAATGACCACCAAACTTTAGTGTATTGACTGACCCATTGATTTTTGAATAGTGGATCGGCACTATCGAGAAGATATTTTCTATGCTCCGCTGTTCGGAACTAGAGAAGGTCACCCAATCTTTTTACCGCTTAGAGGGAGAAGCTGATCAGTAATGGGAGCTAATAAAAAACATGAGGCCAAGAGTGTAGGTTGAAGATATGGAGTGGGAAAAGTTCATATGGATCTTCTTTCGTAATTATTTCCCTTATTCCATGAGAACAAGAAACGAGAAGGAGTTTCTCAAGATGAAGGAGAAGGAGAATGAATTTGTGGGAAGCTACGATATGAACTTCACAAGGATTTCACATTACACCTCTAGATTTTTCATGCATCCAAATGTTAAGGTTAATAGATTCATTGGTGGACTAAGACCTCATCTACGAAAGAATTTAGCCAAACGATACTATGATAGCTATGAGGAGATCGTGTGGAGTGCGATGAAAGTCAAACTGGAGTTTGCTGAGATGTAGTGGTCTCATAAATCCATTGAGAAGAACAGATCAATAGATCAAATTTTATGGAGGAATTTTGATCAGGGAATAGGAGGAAAGAAATGGAAATGTCCCACATGTATGAAATTACGGAAGAAGCATTCAGGGAACTTCTTTCTTCAGATTGGGAAGTGCTACAAGTTTGGAAAAGATGTCCATATCGCACAAAACTATCATAGTGAGGTGAAGACTAAACTCCCAAACACTAACAAAAAAATTGAATATGGTGCAGGCCCCACCTGATGTTCAATGCTATAAGTGAGGAAAACATGGGCACTTTTCCAATCACTATCCAAATCTTAGGGCAGTAGAGGGGAATCACTATCAGCCTCAGCATCAGCCAAGGGAACAAGGTCGTACTTTTTCAATCACTACGGCTAAAGTTGAAGCAACAAATGATGTGGTGTAAGGTACTCTTGTTGTTTTCTCAAATCCATCAAGTACTTTTTTTGATTTTGGTTCTAATAATTCCTTTATTTCCTCCATATTTTCAAAGAATTTTTAATCAACCACTGAATTTCTAGAAGTAGAGTTATCAGTAAAGAATCTGGGTCGGATTATCCAAAAATATTCAGTTTTTTGAAACTCTAGTATCTACTTTATTGAGAACAATCTTATTGAAAATCTAGTAGTAATTCCCATGATGGAATTTGACATTCTACTAGGGATGAAATATTTCTCAAAGTATAATTCGAAGATAAAATGAAGAAACGAGGAAATATCTGCAGTGTTGAATGGAAGACATGTAGTTATCTTCCAAGGAGAGATATCTCAACCTGATATTCCTCTAGTAGAACCTCCTATATCCTTCTTTATGGTGTTGATCTGTGAAGAAGAAGAGGAAAATGATAGTTTGAGGATAGATAATGTCTCCATCATCCAGGAATATGTTGGCATATTTCCGGAGGAGTTACCCAGACCTCCCCGAAAAAGAGATGTAGAGTTCTCCATTAAACACGTACCTGGATCTCATATGATATCAAAGACCCCAAATAGAATGGAAAATGTGGATCTAGAGGAATTAAAAAAGAAACTCCAAGATCATTTGGAGAAGGGTTTTATCTAACTGAGTGTGTCTCCTTTGGGAGCACATGTTCTCTTTGAGAACAATATGGATGGATCAATGCGGCTTTTCATTGATTATAGAGAACTAAATGGGATCACAGTGAAGAACAAATACTCTCTTCCAAGAATTGATGACTTATTTGAGCAACTTCATGGGGATCAATTCTTCACTAAGATTTATTATAACGTCCCAAACCCGAGTTCCATGCAATGGGTGCCCCGAGCCCGGTTCGCCACGTGACCTCAAGAGTATTTCCCCAAACGCCAGAGTCTGTCGACTAGCAGCGAGGTCCCAAGTCTGATAGTGGGGAAACTATGCCCTCATTTGTCAAAGTGTAGCGCAGCGGAATACCAAAATAAACATACAATGACAGCAGAAACAATAAACCATACGCAACTGAAATAAACTACAGTAGTGGATATAACCAACAGTATATAAGTGATGATTCTACATGTTTCAAGTTCTAATAAAACAGCCACAACATGTTATACATCAATACAGTGCAACAAAATAAAGAGTACAGAAAAACAAGAAAAAACAGCTGGCAGCGGCATCGCGAGCCTAGGCTCGGTCCCAAGCCCTCCTACTGCACAACATCAGTCAAGTACTTGTATAGGGACTCTTTCCCCTATCTACACCTGCAGAAACGTAAACTGTTTGGGCCGAAAAGCATGACCCAAACAGGGTGTGAGAAATATATCCTAGTAGGCACCCACCAAAGGCATGTGCTCAACTGCGTGTAAGCATGAAACAACAGTGTTCAATAGTAAAATGCAATAAAGTAAGCAGTACTAATAATTAACTAACTTAACAATTAAATTTCCATTTTATTATTCATTTAATTCATTATATACTAGAAATAACCACAGTGCATTTCTAAACAAACTGTCCCTGTCCTCAGACAAGAAAAACCTTACCCTCGGGTAAGCAGAATACAACCTGCAGGAATAGCCCTGAGGCGTAATATAAATTTCCCTCAGGCGTACGAAGTGTCGACCTCAGGCACAGAAGTCAAGCCCTCAGTCACAAAAGGTTTCCCTCAGGAGAAATACGACAACCCTCGGGCTAAACAGTTCAGTGCCCATAGGCTAATCCCAACAACTCCCTCAGGATAAATAGGTAACCGGGCCATTCCCAACAGGTAAAAAAGCAGTAACAAGCAATTCCTCTCAAGGAAATTCTACAATTACTACTTTGAAGGCATACCCTTGGGTATCTTGGCCAAACAGCTAAACAGAGGAACCGACCCCGGGGTGGTTCAGGATCCAATCAGTGATCCCTACCCACATTTTATTATCACAATTAAATACCTAATCAATTCTAGGCATTAAATATAGCAACGACCTCAGCCACACGACACCCCAACATGGGTTTGTGGCACAAAAACGCACAAAAACGCACAACAGTTGTAAAATAAACACAAATCCACCTACCTTATACGTCAACGAGCGTTATACACGAACGCCGACTCCAGAAACGCCCAATAACGGCGTAGATCTGACGAAGAACAAAACCCATTCAAACGTAAATAACATTCCCTCAGGAAAGAATTGGTAATAATGGTACCAGGAGAGGATAGGGATTACCTGTGTGGTTCCAACGAAATCGTCTGAAGCCGAAACGGATTCCAGACGAACGCCCGGTGGATCTTCAAAGATCTGGCCTCATCCTTTGGCTCCAAAACAGTTCAAGAGTCTCCTATGCCAAATGAGGAGGCTACTGCCTATTTTAAGCTGAAAAAACAAAGTACACGACGTGTACTTCTGAGTACACGGCGTGTACTTCTTTCATTTAACAGTTCATTTGGCAGCACCGCCACACTGTTCATCTGTCGACATGTGTACATGGCATGTATTCCCAAGTACATGGCGTGTACTGTCACCCAGCTGGCGGTGACTCCACCGCCTTACTATTTAAGCCTGCCGACTGACTACATGGCATGTAAGTACCACTACATGGCATGTAGTCAGTTCCAACACCCCTCGTCACCGGCATGGCTACATGCCCCATGTACTCATCCCAACACGGCCAAAATTACATGGCGTGTCGATAAAGTACACGGCGTGTAGTTTCAAAATTTAGGATTTTTCCCCATTTTCCATATTTTCTCAAAAACACTTAAGGAAAAAGAAAAAAGAAGAAGCCCGTACCTCTAAAATAAGAACCGGGTTCTTACAAACTTCCCCCCTTATAGCAATTCGTCCCCGAATTGCCCTTCTAAGGGTGGTAAAGATAAAGCTCAGAACAGCTCTGGCCACTGAGCACATACATCGGCCTCCCGCTCCCAGGTCTCGTCCTGCACTTGGCCATGCTGCCATAGCACCCGTACAAGAGGAACTGACCATCCTCGGAGAACCATCGTGCTCCTAACAACGATACGGATCGGATGCTCCTCAAATGACGCATCATGTTGAATCTCAACTTCCTCAGGCTGAAATGTGTGAGACGGGTCTGAATGGTAGCGACGCAACTGAGACACGTGGAAGACGTCGTGCATGGCTCGGTACCGTTGCGGTAACTGCAATCGATAGGCAACCATCCCGACTCTCTCCAGAATCTCGAATGGCCCCATATACCTCGGTGAAATCTTACCCTGTCTCCTGATCCGCTTGTGTCCTAGCCTCGGCGAAACACATAAGAAAACCTGATCCCCAACAATGAACTCCAATGGTCTTCTGCGGCGATCAGCATAAGACTTCTGACGAGACTGTGTGGTAGACATCTGCTTCTGAATCAACTGGACCTACTCAGATGTCTCCTGTACAAGCTATGGCCCTAGTAAAGTAGCCTCACCTGCCTCTAACCAGCACAAAGGTGATCCGCATGGCCTACAATATAAAGCCTCGTATGGTGCCATCTCAATAGTTTCCTGAAAACTAATTTTATCAGAAAACTCGACTAAGGGTATGTGCTTCTCCCAAGAGCCCCCAAAGTGTAGGATTCATGAGCGCAGCATGTCCTCTAGCACCTGTATCATCCGCTCTGACTAGCCATCTGTCTGAGGGTGGTATGTTGTGCTCCGAAGCACCTGTGTACACAGCGCCCTCTAAAAACTCTGCCAGAAACAAGACGTAAAGAGGGCTTCCCTATCTGAAATGATAGAATGAGGGACCCCATGAAGACATACGATCTATCAGATATACGGCCTTCTGAGCTCGTCCACACCGAAGGTCTCCTTGATCGGCAAGAATTGAGCTACCTTCGTGAGACTTTCCACAACAACCCACACGGCATCATTGCCTCGACGTGACCTCGGAAACCCTGTCACGAAATCCATCACGACATCTTCCCATTTCCAATCTGGAATGGGCAAATGCTGTAACAGCCCAGCTGGCCTCTGGTTCTCTTCCTTCACCTGCTGACAGGTGGAAAACCTCGTAACAAAACCAGCTATCTCTCTCTTCATACCCGGCCACCAGTACTGACGTCTCAAGTCTCGGTACATCTTGGTAACCCCGGGATGAACTGCCCAAGCTGAATCATAAATCTCTTGAATCATCTCCTCACGTATATCCCTTGGAACCCATACACGTCCATGGAAACGCAAAACCTCATCATCGCCTATCGTCCAACCGGGAGCAGGGTCCTCACTTTCCGCTGACTCCCGTAGAACTAGGCCTTCTGAAACCGATAGCTGCCTCGTCCTCACTCTGTCCAGGTGGGTAGAAGTCACAGCTATTGAGGAAAGATAAGTCTGCCCCTGACTATCATGCACCTCTAGATGCATCTCAGAGAAAAAATCCATAAGGTGCCACTCACCACCGGCCTCCTGCACTGCCTGTATCTGACTCTTCCTACTCAGTACATCAGCTACTGCATTACCTTTACCAGGTGTATAGGCAAGCTCAAAATCGAAGTATTATAGGTACTTAACCCACCTTATCTGTCTCAGATTCAGTTCACGCTGAGTAAATATATACTTGAGCCTTTTGTGGTCGGTGAAAACCACAAAATGCTCTCCCTATAAGGCCCCATCCTTAAACCTTACTTAATATTGAGTTATTACAAGATTACACATTGAGGATCTTTTCAGGTTTAGAGTTTTAGAGAATTAGATCAAGAAACTTTCTTTACATTCCACATTTAAACAAAGTGGTTACATAAAATACAGTATTCATTCTTCACATCAATGGAAATATATTTAAAATAAAACATGGATTCTTTCTTGACACATCCTTGACACTATCATCACATCATGTACCCTTACCTTGACCTGTGAAAAACATTTCAAAAACTTGGGATGAGCATAAAAATCTCAGTAAGGGATATAAAAATATGGAAAGGAAACATGAGTAAATGTATACATAAGAATGAAATCATACTTTACCCATAAAACATAAGAACATTAACATACCTCATAAAATCATGAATAAATCATAGAAATCATAAGACATAAAAGGTAACTTGGGGCATTCATAACATTCTTACGTAGGGATTAACCCTCTTGGTTACGTTTGGAATACCCACCACAGTAGATTCCCTAAATCTCTTCGGAGAAACCTTAACGTTTCACTCCTTCGCGTTACCCAATGCATCGGAGAGCTATATCGGGCTCACCTGCCCTTAGTTTATCACAGAACCACCCGTCTTCATAATAATGCCCAAGAACCTCAACATAATCGTATCACATAAAACATGCATAAAGGAAACATAACATTTCCACCTTTCAATCACAAGATATCAATACAACACATTGATATAAAAACATTATGAAAGCCATTTTCAATACCAAAATAAAAGAAAAGTAAAACATGGTATTTATTTTTCTTTTTAAAAAAATGTATGGCTTGTAGAGGAAGCCGAAACTCAAATAACGGTCACGGCGGCGGAGAAGTCGTTGTCACCGCATACGTATCAAAAAAACATTCCCTTTTGTCGTTTAGTAAAACGCTTCGTATAAAAAAGATTCCTTTTGGATAAACGTAAAAGTAAAAGGGGTTTATACACCGTATAAAATAAGGTTGTGTATAAAACAAAATATGCCTCAATGAAAGGAGATTGAGACGAAGTCCCATACAAAGACGATATCCTTTGTTTAAGGATAAATCAATTACATAATTATGTGTGACAAACGAATACACCAAATATAAGTGGATATTAAGTGTAAAATAATCAAAGGTCATTCACACATATTCAAAGGATCACATATTCAATAACTACATATTGAACCCAAAGAAATTGAAATTGGGTTAAGAAGTTCCCTTGACAGCCTAACGGCGTCACATAAAAAAAAGGGTATCTCATCACATGGACATAAAATTTACATCAATAAGGATATATGAGAACATATCCCAATATAACAATATGTAAATTAAAAGACCCAACAAAATAAGTCTTTTAAAAAGAGGAGGGTGAAAGGTTCCCTTACTGACATGGGTATCTTTCGAAACATACGCCCTGTGAATGAAGGACAATACAACATTGATGTAAATACTCATAAATGAAAGAATATTACACAATGAGTAAAATAATGGTCAGTAAATATACCACTCAAAGGAAATTGTGGAAAATGTAGCATAAATCTCACGGGAATAAAAGTGAGATGAAAAATCCCTTACGAAAACTCGGCAGCCTAACGGCGCCACTTAAAACATCAAAAATGGATTGATGAGAGGAAATAGGGTATCTCATCATATTACCATAAAATGTATAGCGAGAGGAATATAAAAGAACATCCCCCATCATAACAAATAGGAGCTTAAAAGAAGTGACATAAAGGAGAGTACTTAAAAAGAAAGAGAGAGGTTATATCTCTTACGAAAATTCTGCAGCCTAACGGCGCCACTCAAAACATCCAAAATGGATTGATGAGAGAGAATAGGGTATCTCGTCATTTGAACATAAAAATTACAGTAATATTAATATAAAAGAACATCACAATAACAAGAAATATGAGCTTTAAAAGGAATGACATAAAAGATTGTACTTAAAAAGAAAGAGAGGAGTATGATCCCTTACCTAAAGTCCAACTTGTCTTGTTCATTTATTTATATTCCTGAATAATAAACTTTGGTCAATTAATAATTTCCTAAGTACCTCCTTTAGAGATTACTATTCAGTTCATATCACATATTATAATGTTATAATAATTGTTTAATAATGTTAGTTCATATCAGACGTTTTTGCCGATGTTTCGCACATGGGTCAAAAATGAACTTGTTTGAAAAAAGATTGTCCATGTGGTTATAAGTAAATAATTTCCAGAATAGTATTAATGATTAAAATATCATATATATCAAGTAAATATTCATTTTATACTATTCCATATCATTTGGAGATAAATAAATGAAAAGCACCGTTCATGGAGACGGTAGGCCGTACGTACGCATGAACGCCACTTTCATTTTTTTCATATTAATGGCATTAAAACAAAATGAGAGAGAAATATATATGTTATAATTCCAGAATGATATCCATAATTTAGATTTAATATATTACATATATATCCATTATATATATGTACTTATAATATTACATAACATTTTGAGATATGAAATGAAATGTACCGTTCATGAAGACGGTAAGTCGTACGTACGCATGAACGCTACTTCCATTTCTTTTTCATATTTAATGGAATTAAAACATAATGATACATAATAGTATTTTAATTCCAGTATGGTATCATATATAATATCATTAATTATATCCTTTATACGTACAACATATGGTATTAACGAATCAAATCACTTTGAGGGGGCGGTAGTCTGCACTTCCTTAAATGAAGATATCGTGTTTACCCATAATGGAAACCATAAAGGTACACCATAAATGAATAATACAGAAGCTTAAGTAAAACATGAACATATTAGATATCATATATAAATATAGTGTCATCTTAATGGCCACCTTTTAAGGTGTTAGAAGAATGTTGAACAATCATCGTTTTGGGAGGCAGAAATTCACCATCCACGGAAACAGTATGTTCTTTAACCATTAGATGTAGGTGTGTGTAATTTTAGCTCGAATACTTCTTATAAAAACATCCTAGTATATTGAATATACTATATTTGTTACAAAATAAATGAATAAAAAGAGTTTAGGGGGTTGGAAAATCCAAATAAAACAAAAGGACACAAGTGAAGGCATTACCTTAAAATCGGGTAACTCCCTTTGGTTTGAGCTCAAAGGCTTCCTTGGGAAGACTTCTGCCCAAAGTGAGGCTTCAAGGAGTAATATAGGGAAGTGGAGAGACAAAATGGGCAGGGTTTGGCCGGGCCAAAGGCTTTGGGAGAGTGGGTAAGGAGGTAGAGGTGGGGGCCTTTGATAAGAGGAGAGGAGGGGCACTCTTGTAAAGTTACAAAATGTTACTTTATTTTCAATAGAGTTTCGAATTTTAAAGGTCCCACATTGATGTATTTCGAGGATAAGGTGATAAGGGTTCTAAATCCACTCATCCAATAGGTTTTGGACATTTGTAGGTCTTAGATATTACATTATCTTTCCATTTTATTTAAATCGTTAAATAATGAGGTCATCGCTGCATCATCATGATGTCATAAGTAATTTAATTTATTTAATGTATAAAAATTATAAAAAAAATAATGTGATGTAGGAAATATTTTTATATTTCCAATTACTATTTATAGTAAAAAATATGACTTGTATAACCCCATGTAAAAAGTTTTTTAGTAAAACATCTCATGTTTGTGTCGTTTTTACTTTAACATTAAATAAAAAGATATTTATGTCATTTCCCAACCAAAGTGGTTTCATGGGGTCCCCAAGTTGACCCATGGATTTTCTTGTTCGGCCATGACACATACAATGAGGTTATGACATGTGTCTAGTTCATTTCATTTTATTAAAATATTATTCTTACCATAAACTACACTAATTACCTCTAATCGCGATTAAAAACTTAATAAGTTACTATTCACCAAAAAATTATTTTTATCCCATTGAACCACATTTTACATCTTAATGAAAACCATGTATGTCTGATTTTTTAAATTCAAAACACAAAGATGGAAAAATTTCATTTAAACGGAAAAATCAGTTTTTATAAGTACCACTTAGTGGTTTCACTATTCATCAAAAATTGAAGTTTTTCAGAAAAATCCCAAAAATTCACCCTAAGCTATATTTGATATTCTGAATTCAAAAATGAAGTATATTTTACAAAATTCAAAACATATAAGTCACATTAATTAATTTAATAATTAATTCCCACTGTCATAACAAATAGCGTGTTTTTATGAAACAATAAGTATCAAAAGATTGACACTAGTTTAAGTCTGATTTCAAAGTGAAATTAATTCCAACGACCACTATTGGATTTAATGGTAAAAATATATTCTAATTTCACTTTAAAACCAATTCAAAATATAATATAATTATATAAATAAATTAGATTAAAAAGAGGTTTTGAATTAAAATATAACATTTTACATTATTCATTAAAAAATTAACTTTATCGGAAAGATACCAAAAATTTACACAAAGTAAATTTTGATGTCCCAATTCTTAAGAAGAGTTTTATTTGGTCCATTAGAATGTATAAGAGTTAACAAAACTATATTTAATTACGGTTCACCATCAAAAGGCGATAAGTGAACCTTTAGTGAAAACTAGGGCATATACGCCTAAAATTGAAATCTTTCCGTATTTTAAGCCTTTATATTTTATTGGATAAATGTAAAAACATTTAAAAACATATATAATCATATTTTAGTTATTTCTATCCATTCCCGCCAATAAAACGGCTACATGTTAACTACCATTTAAAATAATATTATTTTATTAATAGAGTGCAACTTAAGATTCCCAAGAAACTCGTTGTTCTGTGTTGGGTACGCCATCGAACATAGCGTCCCCTTTAAATTCATATTAATATTTTATTCACAAATATGGATAAATCTGAAAATTTCATATTCTTTATTTACCTGTCGTGTTACATCCTTCCCCCCTTTTGGGAATTTCGTCCTCGCAATTTTTAAAATTGAGCTTGGAAACATCCTTGAAAGTCCCACATCGGAACAAGAGTCGGTAAAACAATCACATTAAAATAAAGGATGATAAGTACAGAGGTCACCCGAGTTAACCCATACTAGGATTCCATGTAGAAAAACATGGACATGGAAGAAAAAGCAAAGGGCCATGTTCTTGAGGGATAGTGATAGTAAACATGTCTAGGAGAAAGTTAACCATAAGAAAATCACAAACTTGTGATGGGTTAAACGGTATTCGATTCCCCAGTAGGAAAAGTTAATAGACAATATTTTTGTTTTAAGTTACTTTTTATTGAGGAATTTATTCATAAGGAAACATAATCACTTATCATGTTGACTTTCAACTTTTACTAGATTCCTTAATCAAACTCATATTTTTTTCCAAAAGACAAGTATTTAGGGAGACTTGTTCACATTAAGAGTAATATAATCAACTTTTAGAGAGTTACCTAATCCACAAAAGAGAACTATATACTTCCCATGCCTTTATACTTTAACCAAAACCAAAACCAAAAAGGTTAGTACAATATCAAATAATCCAAAAAAGGATAAACCTTTTTAAAAAGAAAATCTATTCTTAATCTCCAAAATTTTCCAACAAAACCCAAAGTTCAATGAGGACCATTCTATAATAAATTTGTCCATAATATTATTCAAAGTAAACCAAACTAAGATTGAAACCCAAATATTTGAAGGATTTAGTCACATAGTCTTCCAAGTTAAATCGTAACATTTATCTCCAAACAACATCAGTTGCTCCTAAAGTCTCGTATTAAAAAGTAATTAACCTAATCACATATCCTCAATGATAGGTTAATCATTTTCATAAACAACCCCAAATAAACTTACTGTTATTCATAAAATCATATAACTAAAAAAAATCAGTCAAACTAACCAGGGACTTCATGTAGTCCAGTGGTAGGCGATAAATACCAGTCACACTTTGGTTGTGGGTTCGATTCCCGCAGCTTTGTCCGACGCGACGGGTAGTCACACGGTCTGCGTGTTGTCCTTTTTCCAAAACTATATAATTCTCAAATCATTCCCCAAAAAGGGGTAAAATCATCAAAAATAACCATAACATAATTTAACCTCAATTTTATATCATGCCTTTCACTTCAATCATAACATATAGTAACCCATAATTACCTCAAAAGTAAGGATCATATAAACCCAAATGGTTCTTTATAACTATGTCCACAAAAGAAAAGATAACTATTCCTTGAATAAAATTTTCATATATTAAACATCAGGGTTACACATAATATAAAAAGTCTTCTAATGTAACCCCATCATCCAAAGAGACTTAATACTCTTAAGAATTTCACCATAACTCTTGAAGCCCTTATATGTTGACATCTTACTCATTCAACATTCTTCATGATCCATTAACCATTCCTTTCCAACTTATTCCGAAATACCTATTTCCTACAAACAAAATCATGAATCATATCCTAAGATTCCAAAATAGGAAAATAATAGTCATGAAATAATACATACCTTTGATTGGTCATTGTCTATTTCTTCATCCTCAATCAGAATGGCATTAGGTTTTGGTAAATGAACATTTGTACACTCTTGGTGATCCCATTCACGAAACTTCTTCATAGGACATGTGTTTACATAATGACCATGCACACCACATTTAAAACATTCAATTGATCCCTCAGAAAGAACTTCTTTCCCTTTCCTCGAGTCAACTGGATGCTTCCTTTTTCCATGGCAGGTTCTTGCTTTATAACCTTCATTTCCACATCTATAGCATATTTCTGTCCCATTGAAACATTTTCCTAGGTGTTTCTTTCCACATCTTTGACACATAGGTTTTTTAACACACTTACCTTTATGATTATTACCTGTACTTCCGTAGGGATTTGTTTCTCCCATATATGATGCCTTAGAGAAATCACCAAGGTTGAGGTGGTCAATCATGACTCCAGATAGTTGGTTGAGGATAATCACAATAGTTCTCATTGCAGCTCCCATATCATTCAGTTGCTTGCTCAAAAAACTGTCACAGTTTCCTTCACATCCACTGTTACTTTGGTGCCTGCTAGATCCAGCCATTTAATAAAACCAAAAAGGTCAGTGTGAGTATATCAACAAAACCATCATGTACTAATGAGGAAGATAAACACTAAGATATACTTACTCATTCACTTTATCTAAAACTAGGACTCTTTCTGAAATCTTAACCATTATGGTAATGTCACTTATGCTTAAAGAATACCCTAACCTCTAAAGTTGTCTAAACCGACCTCTGATACCAACTATAAGGCCCCAGCCTTAAACCTTACTTAATCTTGAGTTATTAAAAGATTGCACATTGAGGATCTTTTCAGGATTAGAGTTTTAGACAATTAGATCATGAAACATGCATTACATTCCACATTTAAAAAAAGTGGTTACATAAAAGACAGTATTCATTCTTCCCATCAATGGAAACATATTTAAAATAAAACATGGATTCTTTATTTACACATCCTTGACGCTATCATCACATCATGTACCCTTCCCTTGACCAGTGACAAACATTTCAAAAACTTGGGATGAGCATAAAAAGCTCAGTAAGGGATATTAAAATATGGAAAGGAAACATGAGTACATGTATACATAAGAATGACATCATACATTACCCCTAAAACATAAGCACTTTAACATACCTCATAAAATCATGAATAAATCATAGAAATCATAAGACATAAAAGGTAACTTGAGGCATTCATAACATTCTTACGTAGGGAGTAACCCTCTTGGTTACGTTTGGAATACCCACCACAGTATATTCCCTAAATCTCTTTGGAGAAACCTTAACGTTTCACTCCTTCGCGTTACCCAATGCATTGGAGAGCTATATCGGGCTCACCCGCCCTTAGTTTATCACAGAACCACCCGTCTTCATAATAATGCCCAAGAACCTCAACATAATCGTATCACATAAAACATGCATAAAGGAAACATAACATTTCCACATTTCAATCACAAGATATCAATACAACACATTGATATAAAAACATTATTGAAACCATTTCCAATAACAAAATAAAAGAAAAGTAAAACATGGTATTTATTTTTCTTTTATAAAAAAGGTATGGCTTGTAGAGGAAGCTGAAACTCAAATAATGGTCACGGCGGCAGAGAAGCCATTGTCGCCGCATACGTACGACAAAAACATTCCCTTTTGTTGTATAGTAAAATGCTTCATATAAAAAAGATTCCTTTTGGATAAATGTAAAAGTCAAAGGGGTTTATACACCGTATAAAAGAAGGTTGTGTATAAAACAAAATATTCCTCAATGAAAGGAGATTGAGACGAAGTCCCATACAAAGACGGTATCCTTGGTTTAAGGATAAATCAATTACATAATTATGTGTGACAAACGAATACACCAAATATAAGTGGATATTAAGTTTAAAATAATAAATGTTCATTCACACATATTCAAAGGATGACATATTCAATAACTACATATTGAACCCAAAGAAATCGAAATTGGGTTAAGAAGTTCCCTTGACAGCCTAACAGTGTCACATCAAAAAAAAGGGTATCTCATCACTTGGAAATAAAATTTACATCAATAAGGATATATGATAACATATCCCTACATAACAATATGTAAATTAAAAGACCCAGCAAAAGAAGTCTTTTAAAAAGAGGAGGGTGAAAGGTTCCCTTACCGACATGGGTATCTTTCGAAACATACGCCCCGTGAAAGAAGCACAATACAAAATTGATGTAAATACTCATAAATGAAATAATATTACACAATGAGTAAAATAATGGTCAGTACATACACCACTCAAAGGAAATTGTGGCAAATGTAGCATAAATCTCACGGGAATAAATGTGAGATGAAAAATCACTTACGAAAACCCGGCAGCCTAACGGCGCCACTTAAAACTTCCAAAATGGATTGATGAGAGGAAATAGGGTATCTCATTATATTACCATAAAATGTATAGTGAGAGGAATATAAAAGAACATCCCCCATCATAACAAAGAGGATCTTAATAGAAGTGACATAAAGGAGAGTACTTAAAAAGAAAGAGAGATGTTATATCTCTTACGAAAATTCGGCAGCCTAACGGCGCCACTAAAAACTTCCAAAATGGATTGATGAGAGAGAATAGGGTCTATCTCCATTTGAACATAAAAATTACAGTAAGAGTAATATAAAAGAACAACCCAATAACAAGAAAGATGAGCTTTAAAAGGAATGACATAAAAGATTGTACTTAAAAAGAAAGAGAGGAGTAGGATCCCTTACCTCAAGTCCAACTTGTCTTGTTCGTTTCTTTATATTCCTGAATAATAAACATTGGTCAATTAATAATTGCCTATGTACCTCCTTTAGAGATTATTATTCAGTTAATATCACATATTATAATGTTATAATAATTGTTTAATAATGTTATTTCATATCAGACGTTTTTGCCGATGTTTGGTACATGAGTCAAAAATGAACTTGTTTGAAAAAAGATTGCCCATGTAGTTATAAGTAAATAATTTATAGAATAGTATTAATGATTAAAATATCATATATATACAGTAAATATTTATTTTATACTATTCCATATCATTTGGAGATAAAAAAATGAAAAGCACCGTTCATGGAGACGGTAGGCCGTACGTACGCATGAACGCTACTTTCATTTTTTTGTCATATTAATGGAATTAAAACAAAATGAGAGAGATATATATATATGTTATAATTCCAGAATTATATCCATAATTTAGATGTAATATATTACATATATATCCATTATATATATGTACTTATAATATTACATAACATTTTCAGAAAATAAATGAAATGTACCCTTCATGGAGACGGTAAGCCGTACGTACGCATGAACGCTACTTCCATTTCTATTTCATATTTAATGGAATTAAAACATAATGATACATAATAGTATTTTAATTCTAGTATGGTATCATATATAATATCATTAAATATATCCTTTATACATACCACATATGGTATTAATGAATCAAATCACTTTGAGGGGGCGGTAGTCTGCACTTCCTTAAATGAAGATATCGCGTTTACCCATAATGGAAACCATAAAGGTACACCATAAATGAAAAATATAGAAGATTAAATAAAACATAAACATATTATATATCATATATAAATATAGTGTCATCTTAATGGCCACCTTTGAAGGTGTTAGAAGAATGTTGAACAATCATCGTTTCGGGAGGCAAAAATTCGCCATCCACGGAAACAGTATGTTCTTTAACCATTAGTTGTAGGTGTGTGTAAGTGTAGCTCGAATCCTTATTATTAAATCATCCTAGTATATTTAAGATACTTTATTTGTTACAAAATAAATGAATAAAAATATTTTATGGGGTTGGAAAAGAAAAATAAAACAAAAGGACACAAGTGAAGACATTACCTTAAAATCGGGTAACTCCCTTTGGTTTGAGCTCAAAGGCTTCCTTGGGAAGACTTCTACCCAAAGTGATGCTTCAACGAGTAATAGAGGGAAGTGGAGAGATAAAATGGGCAGGGGTTGGCCGATCCAAAGGCTTTGGGAGTGTGGGTAAGGAGGTAGAGGTGGGGGCCTTTTATAAGAGGAGAGGAGGGGCACTCTTGTAAAGTTACAAAATGTTACTTTATTTTCAAAAGAGTTTCGGATTTTAAAGGTCCCAAATTGATGTATTTCGAGGATAAGGTTATAAGGGTTCGAAATCAACTCATCCAATAGGTTTTGAACATGTTTAGGTCTTAGATATTACATTATCTTTCCATATTATTTAAATCGTTAAATAATGAGGTCATCGCTGCATCATTATGATGTCATAAATAATTTAATTTATTTATTGTCTAAAAATTATAAAAAAAATACTGTGATGTAGGAAATATTATTATATTTCCAATGAAAATTTATAGTCAAAAATATGACTTTTATAACCCCATGTAAAAATTGATTTAGTAAAACATCACATGTTTGTGTCATTTTTTACTTTAACATTAAATAAAAAGATATTTATGTCATTTCCCAACCAAAGTGGCCCCATGGGGTCCCCAAGTTGACCCATGGATTTTCTTGGTCGGCCATGACACATCCAATGAGGGTAGGACATGTTTCTAGTTCATTTCATTTTATTAAAACATTATTCTTACCATAAACTACACTAATTACCTCTAATCGCGATTAAAAACTTAATAAGTTACTATTCACCAAAAAATTACTTTTATCCCATTAAACCAAATTTTACTTCTTAATGACAACCATGTATGTCGGATTTTTGAAATTCTAAACACAAAGATGGAAAATTTTCATTTAAACGGAAAAATCAGTTTTTATAAGTACCACTTAGTGGTTTCACTATTCATCAAAAATTGAAGTTTTTCAGAAAAATCCCAAAAATTCACCCTAAGCTATATTTGATATTCCGAATTCAAAAATGAAGTCTATTTTAAAAAATTCAAAACATATAATTCATATTAATTAATTTAATAATTAATTCCCGCTGTCAGAGCAAATAGCGTGTTTTTATGAAACAATAAGTATCAAAAGATTGACACTAGTTTAAGTCTGATTTCAAAGTGAAATTAATTCCAATGACCACTATTGGATTTAATGGAAAAAAAATATTCTAATTTCACTTTAAAACAAATTCAAAAGATAATCTAATTATATAAATAAATTATATTAAAAAGAGGTTTTGAATTAAAATACAACATTTTACACTATTCATTAAAAAATGAACTTTATCGGAAAGATACAAAAAATTTACACAAAGTAAATTTTGATGTCCCAATTCTTAAGAAGAGTTTTATTTGGTCCAATAGAATGTATAAGAGTGAAAAAAACTATATTTAATGACGATTCTCCATCAAAAGGCAATAAGTGAACCTTTAGTGAAAACTAGGGCATATGCGCCTAAAATTGAATTCTTTCCGTATTTTAAGCCTTTATCTTTTATAGGATAAATGTAAAAACATTTAAAAACATATATAATCATATTTTGGTTATTTCTATCCATTCCCGCCAATACAATGGCTACATGTTAACTACCATTTAAAATAATATTATTTTATTATTAGAGTGAAACGTAAGATTCCTAAGAAACTCGTTGTTGCGTGTTGGGTACGCCATCGAGCATTGCGTCCCCTTTAAAGTCATATTAAAATTTTATTCAAAAATATGGATAAATATGAAAATGTCATATTCTTTATTTACCTGGGGTGTTACACTCCCAACAGATAGTTTCTCCAATAGCGCAACACATGAACAACTATAGCCAACTCGAGATCATGCGTATGGTAATTCCTCGCTTGTGGCTTCAACTGCCGAGACCCGTACACAAAAACTCGGTCTCCCTACATAAAAATGGCTCCCAGCCCAATCCCTGATGCAACACAGTAAACTGTATAGCTCTTTCCCTGCTCCAGGATTATCAGGATCGGTGATGATGTCAACCTTCCCTTCAGGTCCGGAAAATCTGTCTCGCAAGCTTCTGACCAAACGAACTTCACACCCTTCTTAGTAAGACTTTTCAACGGTGCTTCTAAGCAGGAGAAGTCCTGTATGAAGCGTCTGTAGTAACCAACTGGCCCTAAGAAACTCTGTATATCAAACACATTCTTAGGTTGCTCCCAGGAAACTACTGCTCTCACCTTCTCTGGGTCTACTGCAACTCCTGCCTCTGAGATGATATGACCCAGGAAGTGAATCTGGTCCATCCAAAAGTGGCACTTCGAGAGCATAGCATATATCTGATGCTCTCTCAGTGTACTCAATACGATCTCAAGATGGGTGGCATGGTCGTGTCGAGTGTGAGAGTACACCAAGATGTCGTCCATGAATAGTACCACAAATGAATCAAGATACGGATGAAACACACGATTCATCAGAGCCATGAAAACTGCTGGCGCATTCGCCAGTCCGAACGGCATAACAGTATAATCATATAGACCATACCTACTTCTGAAAGCTATGAGAGGTATATCAGATGGTCTAATGAACAGCTGATGATATTCGAATCTCAATTCAATCTTTGAGAACACTTGTGCTCCACGAAGCTGATGAAACAGATCATCTATCCTCAGTAAGGGATATCGTTTCTTAACTGTCAACTGGTTCAGCTTCCGATAATCCATGCAAAGTCTGAGGGTACTATCTGCCTTCTTCACAAAAAGGACCGGAGAACCCCAAGGAGAAGTACCGGTTCGGATAAATCCTTTTGCCTGTAACTCCTCTAACTGCCTCTTGAGCTCCTGAAACTCAGGCATGGCCATCCTATAAGGAGGAATGGACACCGGTGCTGCTTCTGGCACACACTCAATAGAGAAATCCACCTCACGCACCGGAGGTAGACCTGAAAAGTCGTCCAAGAAGACATCCCTAAAACGATCAAACACTGGAGGGAAATCTGGCTGAAAATTCCCCTGATCATCCAGATACAAACTCGCAATCTGGGTTGTGACTCCACCTCGCCCATGATGCTCTGGTCCAGCTCAACTCGCCTAAACATCCCACTCATCCTTGTATAGAAACTCCCCGCCCTCTGGTGACGTGAAACGCACCCTGCGATGGTAGTAGTCTACGAAGGCTCGAAAGGGAACCAGCCAGTCCATCCAGAGAATGAAATCATAGCTCATCATCTCCAAGACATAGAGGTCCCAAAGGAAGTGACACCCACCAAACTCAAGGGGGAACTCCTTGCACTAATGCACACCAACCATACTAGTCCCCAACGGAATGTCTAGCATCAAGATATCGGAAGAAGTAGAAACACAGATCCCAAGGATCTCCACAATGGGTACAGATATGAAACTATGTGTAGCACTCGTATCAAAAAGTACTGAAGATAAAACAGAAGCTACTAGAATAGTACCTCTGACTGTAAAAGGTATGGGATCATGCTCCTGCTGGGTCTGTTGCACTGCATATGCCAGCCCAGTGCCTCAGCCCTGTGACACAGCCTGGCTACCCTGAGCTGTCCCACCCTATTGCCTCTGAGATCCTGGTTTCTGGCTACCATGGCCCAGACCACCATATCTACCTGCACGCCCTAACGTATTCCATGTCCCTGACTAGTAAGAAGCCATTTGTCCTGCTCCCGCATGCGGAGTCTGCACAGAACCCCTCTCACTAGCCACTGGTGGAAACACCCTACAAAAGTGATGTAGATGACCCATCTTGCCATAAGCTCGACACTCCACTGGGTCTCGTGGACACTGTGGTCTCTTGTTCCCCTCTCTCCCACACTGGTAGCACCTAACCGGACCACCTGAAGAAGCTGTCTGGCTCGTACAACCACCCTGAGAGAAGTCCATCTGTCTCTTCCTCTTGCCAGCAGAAATAATACCAGTAACTGGTGCTGAACTGCCCTGGCCCACACCACTAGATTCCCATAGGTTCCTCTCTGTAATCAGCGCCTCATTCACAATATCGTGTATAGTAGGAAACCTGAAAACATTCACCAGCGCTCGGATGTCATACTGAAGACCATCCTCAAAATTTCTGGCTCTCAATGTCTCATCACCCACTAGCACGGGTGCAAAACGCTGAAGCTCCGTAAAACGGGAATAATAGTCCATCACCGACATAGTGCCCTACTGCAGATTCATGAACTCTCGAGCTCTATCTGCCCTCAGCGTCTCGTGAAAGAAGAATTCATAGAAGACTGCCTGAAAAGTTTCCCACTCCATGTCCATGTGATGCTCTGGCTGGCTGGTAACATCCCACCACCTCTTGGCGGAATCACACAGCATGTAAGTCGCGAGCTTGACCCTATGCCCTGGAGGCAACTCCAAGTTATTGAAAATAGTCTACATCGATCCTAGCCAAGACTCTGCAGCCTGTGGTCCTCCATCCCCTAAAAACGTAAGCAGATGCTGCTGCTGAAAGATACGTATCAGCTCAGCCATAGATGTGGCAGCCGGTGGTGCTCCCTGAAAGGTCTGATTGAACCGCATAAATCCTACACAGAATTGCGCCTTCGTGCCTGTGTCTGGTATAACAGCTGGTGCCGCATCTGGCTCTGCTGGAGGATCAACTGGTAGCCCATGGCCCACCATCTCCAGAGTATAATCGTCACCGCTCTCCTGGAGAACAACTCACGGTCGTCTAGGCGTCATGACTCTACATGGTCAAAAGCATGCCTCATATTCAAGATTATTAAGATCGGAAAGCAAAGGAACCACAAAGGAAACAATAGGAAGAAAGAATTCAAAATTGGAAAAACAAGACTACACGACATGTACACAGACTACACGGTGTGTACTTGACTTCCCTTCCCCTGCCCAGGTCCTTCTACACTGCTAAGCCACACGGAATCCGTCGAACTAAACTACACGGCGTGTATAATATCTGCACGGCATGTGCGGTGTTATTTTCTAACTGCCCGTGTCGTTTGTGACACGACCGGCTACTCGGCTCGACACTACTCGGCGTGTCACACCCGCACACGGCGTGTACACCACCCAGTTTCCCAGCCACATGGCTAACTCCACATGGTCTGTCCTCGGACAAGATTACACGGCGTGTCCCACAGGTACATGGCGTGTTTCGGGAGAGGTGACACCGGCCCATGTTGTTAGTTACATGGCCGAGACCCCAGGTCACACTACACGACATGTCTATAATCGACACGGCGTGTTCTGTCAAAGAGTTCAACGACTCGTGTTGTTAGTTACACGTTCGGACTCCGGGTCACATGACACGGCGTGTCCATTTGGAACACGGCGTGTTTTACCCAAGCCTTTCCCTACCCCTTGTCACCGCCCACACGGTTTGTGACACGGGAAAAGTCTACACGGCGTGTAATTTGGGTACACAGAGTGTACTCAAAAAGTTCATTTTTCTTCCTGAACAGAAGAACATACACGGCGTGTATAAAAATACTACATGGCGTGTATACTAGGTTTCTAGATTTTATGCCTCAGAAACTTCCCCGGAACCCAGAAAATACTGAAACTAACACCTAAGTGTCAAATTCTGACCCGTGGGAGCCCATACTCCCCACGAATCAATGTTTGACATCTTATATGTGTTATAACCAACAAACAGTTAATGATCCACCAAATTCCGGTCGATGGGGGCCCATACTCCCCAAAAACCAAAGTTTGGTGTCCATTCTATGAACAAGATCAAACAAAAATACCACATCACTAGGCAGGTATTTATCAAGCAGCTATCACAACAACATGCTTTACTAGCACAACAACTATCACAACAACATGCAAATTCTAATACACCTACATGTCATGGAAACTATGTGTGGCATGTGATATCTAGCATGTGCCTATATGATGCATGAGATGGCATACCCTCATCTCATCGGGTTGTAACTAAATAGAACCCACAGATAAAATATAAACAGCACAATCCAAGTTCATCACCCAACGGTGAAAACATATCAACCGTAAAATTGCAAATCAAAAGAATGCAAAATATGAGGTAGACTAGCTTTTCCCTATACACGGGTTAGCTACGCTCGGGCACAACTTATTACCAACTACCATTCTGTCCCATCCCTGACTACGGCTCCAAATAGTAAGTCAAAGAAAAGAAACATGCCTCTGATACAACTTTGTAACATCCCGGACCCGGGTGCCACGCAATGGGTGCACCGAGCCCGGTTCGCCACGTGACCTCAAGCGCATTTCCCCAAACGCCAGAGGCTTCCGAATATCAGCGAGGGCCCAGGTCTGATAGTGGGGAAACTATGACCTCATTTGTCAAAGTGTAGCGCATCGGAATACCAAAATAAACATACAACGACAGTGGAAGCAGTAAACCATACGCAACTGAAATAAACTACAGTAGTGGATATAACCTACAGTATATAAGTGTTGATGCTACATGTTTCATGTTCTATGAAAACAACCAGAACATGTTATATATCAAGACAGTACAACAAAATACAGAGTACAACAAAACAAGCAAAACAGCTAGCGGCGGCATCGCGAGCCTAGGCTCGGGCCCATGCCCTCCTACTCCATAGCATCAGTCAAGTACCTGTATAGGGACTATTGGCCCTATCTACACCTATAGAAACGTAATCTTTTTGGTCCATAAAGCATGACCCAAATAGGGTGTGAGAAATATATCCTAGTAGGCACCCACCAAAGGCCCGTGCCCAACTGCGTGTAAGCATGCAACAACAGTGTGCAATAGTAAAATACAATAAAGTAAGCAGTACTAACAAGTAACTAACTTAATAATTAAATTTCCATTTTATTATTCATTTAATTCATTATATACTAGAAATCACCACAGTGCATTTCTAAACAAACAATCCCCGTCCTCAGACAAGAAAAACCTTACCCTCGGGTAAGCGAATCCGACCCGCAGGTATAGCCCTCAGGCGTAACAGAAATTGCCCTCAGGCGTACGAAGTGTCTCCCTCAGGGACAGAAGTCAAGCCCTTAGACATGAAAGGTTGCCCTCAGGCGAAATACGTCAGCCCTCAGGCAAAACAGTGCAGTTCCCACAGGCTAATCACAACAATGCCCTCAGGCTAAACAGGTAACCGGTCCATGCACAACAGTTAAACAAGAAGTAACAAGAAATTCCTATCAAGGAAATTCTACAATTACTACTTTGAAGACATACCCTCGGGTATCCTGTCCAAACGGCTAAACAGAGGAACCCACCCCCAGGGTGGTTCTGGATCCAAGCAACGATCCCAACCAGCATTTTATTATCACAATTAAATACCTAATCAATTCTAGGCATTAAATATATCAACAGCCTCAACCACACAACAACCCAACATGGGTTTATGGCACAAAAATGCACGACAGTTGTAAAATAAACACAAAGCCACCTACCTTATACGTCAACGAGCGTTATACACGAATGCCAACTCCAAAAACGCCCAAGAACGACATAGATCTGACGAAGAACAAAACCCATTAAAAGGTAAATAACTTTACCTCAGGAAAGAATTGGTAAGAACGGTACTAGGAGAGGATAGGGCTTACCTATGCAGTTCCAACGAAATCATCCAAAGATGAAATGGATTATAAATGAACTGCTGGTGGATCTTCAAAGATCTGGCCTCCTCCTTTGGCTCCAAAACGGTTCAAGAGTCTCCTCTGCCAAATGAGGAGGCTACTGCCTATTTTAAGCCGAAAAAACAAAGTACACGACATGTACTTATGAGTACACGGCGTGTACTTCTTTCATTTAACTATTCATTTGGCGGCACCGCCACACTGTTCATCAGTCGACATGAGTACACGGTATGTACTCCCAAGTACATGGCGTGTACTGTTGCCCAGCTGGTGGCGACTCCACCACCTTACTATTTAAGCCTGCTGACTGACTACATGGCATGTAAGTACCACTACATAGCATGTTGTCGGTTCCTTCACCCCTTGTCACTGGAATGGCTACACGCCCCATATACTCATCCCAACATGGCCAAAAGTACAGGGCGTGTGGATAAAGTACACGGCGTGTAGTTCCAAAATTTAGGATTTTTCCCCATTTTCCATATTTTCTCAAAAACACTTAAGGAAAAGGAAAAAAGAATAAGCACGTACTTCTAAAATAAGAACCGGGTTCTTACATTTATCTACATCCTGGTTATCATCAATTGAGTGTGAAGAATGAAGATATTCCAAAAACTGCCTTCCGATCAAGATATGAGCATTATGAGTTTGTTGTTATGCCCTTCGGACTTTACTAATGAGCCTGCTATTTTTGTGGATTTGACGAATAGAGTCTTTAAATACTACCTTGGTAACATTGTGGTTGTTTTTATTAACGATATTATGATATATTCCAAAATTCATGATGATCATGAAGATTATCTAAGGGTTGTGTTTCAAACTCTATAAAAGGAGAGGCTTTTTGGAATGTTCAGAAAATGTGAATTCTGGTTACAACATGTTGCTTTCTTAGGGCACATTGTTACAAATGAAGGAATCATAGTTTACCCTGCAAGTAAAAAAGTTGTAGAGGAGTGGCCTCAACCTACAAAAATAACTGGTATTCGTAGTTTTTTTGGATTAGCAGGATATTTTAGGAGGTATGTGAAAAAAAATTCAGGACTTTCTAATCCATTGACCAAGTTTACTCTAAAAGGGGTCAAGTTCATCTGGAAAAAGGAGTGTGAGGAATGTTTCCAAGAGCTGAAGAAGATATTGGTTACCACACCCGTGTTAACTCTACCCTCAAGTGGAGAAGGATTCGGTATTTTTAGTGATGCATCTCAGAAAGGGATTGGGTGTGTCCTCATGAAAAATGAAAAAGTCATTGCTTATGCATCGTGATAGTTTAAGACTCCTGAGAAGAACTATCATATGCATGATCTGGAGCTGTCTGCAGTTGTTTTTTCTCTGATGATATGGAGGAACTATCTTTATGTGGAGAAATGTGATATATACACATACCATAAAAGTTTGAAGTCTATTTTCACATAAAAGGAATTTAACATGAGATAAAAGAGATGGTTTGAACTTCTTAAAGACAATTATTGTTCAATTCATTATCATCCAGGAAGAGAAAATAAAGTTGCTGATGCATTAAGCAAGAAAGACCCAGTTGTTCTTTCCATGATGAGGATTCAAAGATATCCTTTGATAAATGACCTAGTAAAGCATGACATGGGAATTATAAGGGAAGGAAAATCATCAACCCTAACCCAAATGATTCATCAACCATCATTACAAGAGAATATCAAGAAATATCAGAAAGAAGATCCTTTGTTATAGAAGAAGTTTGAGGCTATGAAGGATGGGGAGTTTCCTGAGTTTAATATTGATTAAGAAGGTGTACTGAAATTTCATACAAGACTATGTGTTCAATCTATTCTGGAAATAAAGAAGGAGATGATAGATGATGCTCATAGCTCTACTTTCTCTATACATCCAGGAAGATCGAAAATTTATAGAGACCTTTGTGATCATTATTGGTGGGACAATATGAAAAGGGAGATTGATAACAACACTTCAAGGTTCCCAATATGTTAGAAAGTGAAGGAAGATTTATAACTTCTTAAAGGGGTATTGCAAACACTACCCATACCATCATGGAAGTGGGACAACATCACTATAGACTTCTTTGCTGGTCTCCCGAGAACTTCTAATGGAAATAATGTGATATGGGTTATTGTGGACCGTCTCACCAAGACTACCCATTTGATATTTATTTGGGAATATTTCTGTCTTGATAAACTTTCTAGAATTTACGTGAAGGAATTGTTAAGGCTTCCTAGTGTTCCACTTTATATCATATCTGATCATGACCCAAGGTTCATACAAAAATTTTGGAGAAGTCTTCAACATGATCTGAGCACTGAATTGAATTTTAGTATGACCTATCACCCCCAAACTGATGTCCAATTTGAAAGGACTATTCAAACACTCAAGGGAATGCTGATAACTTGCTCAATGGAATGTAAAGGTGGATGGGTTCAACATATTATTTTAGTTGAGTTCTCTTACAAAAACATCTTCCACTCGAGCATTCAAATGGAAACCTATGAAGATATATATGGGAAATTATGTAGAACTCCAGCTTGTTGGGATGATGTTAGTGAGTGGAATCTTCTTGGGCCTGATCTTGTGCAAGAGATGACAGAAAAATTACATGCCACACAACAACACATTAAGGCTTCTCAGAGTTGTAAAAAGAGCTATGTCAACAATCATCAAAGGGACATGGATTTTGATGTTGGTGACAAATTATTTCATTAAATCTTACCTTTGTAGAGATTCCCGAGGTTTGGTAAGAAAGGGAATATCATCCCTAAGTACATTTCCCCCTATGAAATCCTTGATCGCATAGGTGCAGTGGCATATCGGCTTTCACTTCCTCCAAATATGGAAAAAGTTCATGATGTCTTCCATGTATCCCTCTTGAGGAAGTGCATACATGACCCTTCAAATGTACTGAACCCATAGGTGGTACAACTGGAACATGACCTCTCTTATGAGGAGTAGCTGGTGGAGATCTTGGATCGTATAGACAGGGTTCTACACAACCATCCTACCCACCTTTTCATGGTGTTATGGAGAAACCACAAATGTGAAGAAGATTTGTGGGAACTAGAGGACTCTATGAGGAAGAAGTACCCAAATATTTTCTCTTCTGAGGGTACGAGATAAAATTTCAGGGACAAAGTTTCTTAAGGGGGGAAGAATGTAATGATCCAGACATTTAAATTAATATTTATTTCATAATTTTGTCTATTATTTTATACTCAACAAAACTATATCCTTTAATTAATGAAGTGAGTATAATTAAAATAATACCACTGGGTTTTGACTGTTATATGTCCATTGATCAATATGACCATTGGAAACTAAATTCATAACGTTGTGATTATTTTTTATTAATTCAATTGATCATTGTTTATTAATATAGAAAGAAGAGTTGATGGCCTTATCCAGTAGACTCGGGCCATTTGAAGCCCATCTATCGGAGCTTGGGAAGGAAGTTATGTCACTAGGATTTTCTCTAGATGAATTCCAAGATGATCTTCAACATGTGAAGATTAAACAGAATCACTTAATGGATATGGTCAAGATGACAGAAATCACCACTCAGGCAATGTTGTTCGAGCCTACCCAAGATTCTATCACCATAGCACACCTTACACTTAGGTCCTATGCAGGTGTTATAAGGGGATATGTAACGAGACCATAGTTACTTTGTGTAATCCTTTTGTATAAATAAAATTGGTATTTTATCATTCCAATTTTTTGAATAGATTTTAATAAAAAAGTATATGTTTAATTAAGATAAATTTTATAAGTTTATTTTAGATGTATAAATTGTACTCTTAAATGATTTCACATATATAGATAATTATTACTGTAAAACAAAGATAATTATTGAATTTGAAATTTCAGAATTAACCTAGGTGAATTCTTAGAAATTTTCTAAGAAGTTTCAATTTGATGAATAGTGTTTCATGAATACTGTTTTTTATGAATAGTATTTGATGAATAGTGTTTTTATGAATAGTATAAAATTATTTTATTATTAAATAACTTTTTCTCTAAAATGATTTTCAAAAAATCGTCATACATGGTTGTAATCCGGGTGAAAAATGTGGATAGATAAGATCAAAATAAATTTTTGGTGAATAGTAACATACCCTTATGAATAGTAATGAATAATAATGAATAGTAACTCTTCCAAAAAAATAGAAACGTCACCCATGAATGTATAAATACAATTTGGACATCTTAAAAGTGAAAAAACGATCACAGTATAAGTTTTGGTATATTTGTATGTCATTAATATTTTATTGACAACTTTATAATTAATTTAATAATATAAAATGGAAATTCATTTTCATAAAATTCAATAGTAAATTATTATTTATTATCTTATGGTCATAAGATTATTTTAGGTGAACATTATTAATTTTTCAAGGTGTTATAAAATGAGTTATAATTTTAAAATTTTTTTTTAAGAAATTATAATTTTATTTAAAAATTAAATAAAAAATATTTTGAAATTTTTTTCATAAAATGGGATTCATTTTTTAATTATAAGGTTCGATATTAGGTTAGGGTGAATTTGTGAGATTTTTATAAAATGTTGTGTTTTTTGGTGAATAGTAAAAATACAATTTTCCGTTTCGGTGAGGATAATTACATTATTAATGGTGTAATAATGATGTAATAATTCTGGTCGACTTTTTAATCATATGATATTTTATGAGTTGTTTCAAGTGTCCAATACCATTGGCAGATACAATGGGAAAACCCATGGTTTTTCAAACACCACAAATGAGGTGTCCCTTGGAAATTAATTAAATATTCCATCCCTTTTGCTATAAATACCAAGCCTTTCCCTAATTCATTTCTCACCAAAATCCTCTTAAACGAATATATAGTCATTTAACTCCCAAGGAGTCCTCCCAAGGTTCCCTCAATCCCCTAAGGTCCAAACCTTCAAGCTTTTGAAGTCACTCTTCAAGGTAAGTGAACCTTTCACCCTCCGCTTTAAAGTCATGACTTCTTTTAAGATATGTCTTCTAGTTTCCATATTATTATGTTGGGTTATGTTATTATATATCCTTATTATAGTATATTTCATGTCCAAATGATGAGAGACCCTTTCCACCCTCTTCAATTGATTTTCTGAATTTTTAAGTGATGTCCTTAGGCTGTCAAATATTCGTAAAAGAAATCGCATTTTCTCTTTTCTTTCATATTTACTTTTCATGTTTTATTTCATTAAAATATCCATAAAATGATCTTATTTCTTATATATTCTATACCCTTACTGTGTTATGATTCATTCGTGAGTTGTTGACCCTTGTCCCTTCTCTTTTTAATGTTTTCTAAAAACAAGTTTTATAGCCATTATGCTGTAGAATTTTAGCCTCAAAATCTCCCTCTTTTTCTCAAGAAATTATCTTGTTTTATAAATATAAATACCCAAATATATATTCATTTCTATGGTTATTTGTTTAGAAATAAAATTTATCTATTTGATTATGGAATTGACATACATATATCCCTCACTACCTTTCAATGGGTTATAAATGACATAATTATCTTATTTTTAAGCACATTAAAAACGTCATGATTTTGAAATGAAACCCAGTTCATTTACTCTATTTTGGTTTTTCTGAAATGTATGATTATGATCTATGTTTCTCACATGAATATAAATAAAATTAATTGTGTTCTCTAATATCTCTCCAATGCATTGGGTACAGAATTTAATCTCTAGTTTTAACAAGTTTCATGATACCTTTGTGAATAACATTGGTATGTTTTATGAAACCTTGGGGATGACCCTTTGTGATATGTTTATGAATGTATAAACTAAATTTTGTAGCCACATATTAATGTTATAGTTCATGTTATTTTCATCATGATATTCCTCTAATTCTATTTCTCATGTATTTATGTTTCTCATCAAGTTTCTATTAATATCTCAAGTAAATTGATTCCCATGATTTCATTACTGGGCCTTCTAATCACCCTTTCCTTTGATGTATGTCTCCAGGTAATTAGATGGAGCATTTGTATATAAGATGAACATTTCAAGAGGATTTTCAAGCTGATTTAAAAGGGTGTTTTATGTTTTCATGTATTTTGTTCCTGATTTCCAAGACACTAGACTTTAAAGATTCTATGTTTTTAAAATGTAATGAAAAGTTATGTAATAAAAAGGAAGGATTCCATAGAAAAAGTACCCTATCCCATTGATATCATATCTCTTTGATCATCAGGGCATGGAACTAGGGTTCACCAAGTTGGACCTAAGTTCAGGATACTATCAAGTGCTCATTTCCATGGAGGATGTGACGAAGTCCGCATGCATGACAGGGTATCGAAACTATGAGTTTCTTATTATGCCTTTTGGTTTGACCAACAACACCAATAACATTTTTTACAATGATGAAAAAAGTATTCCACCAATACTTGTATAGGTTTTCCATAGTCTACTTATAAAAAATTGTGGTCTTTAGTGAGACAATGGGATACCATGTGGAACATTTACAAACCGTGTTCAAGGTATTGAGGGAGAATGGGTGATATGTGGAGAAGGATAAGTTATCTATTGAGAGCGATGAAGTTCTCTTCTTGGGGAAAATTATCAAAGGGGGCGCGTTTATGATGGATCATGAGAAGTTCTTGGATATGAATGAATGGGATAGGCCAGCCAAGGTTCCCTAGTTGAGAACATTCCTTGGGTTGGTGAACTATTATCAATAGTTCATTTGTTACTATTAAAAGAAGGCGTCTCCACTCACCGACTTTCTAAAGAAGAACAAGGTGTGGGAGTTGGATGATAAATGTGATGAGGCATTTGAGGGATTAAAGAAGACAATCATGGATGAACTGGTCTTTAGCATGGAGGATCCAACCAATACATATTAGGTACACACTGATGCCTTAGACTTTGATATTTCTGGTGTTCTCATGCCAAAAAGTCATCCCATATATTTTGAAACCCAGAAGATGAATGAAAATTAGAGGAGGTACATGGTGAAAGAGAAGGAGATTGCAGTCACGGTACATTTTATTAGTTCATGAGACATTTTCTCTTGGGGTCAAAGTTTGTGGTGAAGATCGACAATATTTATATAAGCTACTTCCAAACTTAGATGAAGATGACACAAAATCAGGAAATATGGATAGAATTATTGGCCGAGTTTGGTTATACTTTGGAGTTCAAGCCTCATATAGCCAATCTGGTGGATGATGCACTCTGTAGAAATATGGTTTCCATCCACTTATCTTGTGTGTAAGATGGGATCTTGTCTAAAATCAAGGAAGGAATGGTGCACGATCCTATAGCCAATAACTTCTTGGATCTTATAGAAGAGGGAAAGACAATGAGATTTTGGGTGGAGGATAGAACCCTCCTTGAAATACGGAGGGGGATATATGCCCCAAAGTGGGGGAACCTATAGAGGGATCTCATCAATGAGTATCATGTCTCGAGATGGGTAGGACATCTCGGGTAGCACTGCACCAAGGCCTTGCTAGGGTTAGCATATTATTAGCTAATGTTGGAGGATTATGTTGAATTCTATTTGAAGAATTTTGTGTGTTTCAACATGAGAAGGTGGAAAATTAGTTTCTTGGAGAGTTACTACAACCATTTCCCATTATGGAGAGGCCTTGGGAGACAGTCACTATGGAATTCATCATGGTAATCCGATAGTCCGAAGGGTATGGGATCATCATCGTGGTGGTGTAAAAGATCCCAAAGTATGCCACATTCATCCACGCTCTAGAAGATGTGATATCAGATCTCACTGCAAGGATACTCTTCAAGAATGTGGTGAAATATTGGTGGATACCATGACACATCATCAGTGATCAGGATCTGTGCTTCATAGTTAGGTTGTGGACCGATCTTTTCAGATTATTGTGATCGAAGACCCACTACTCTACTACCTATCACCCCAAGACGGATGGGAAGATAGAGAAGGCCAATACTTTATTGGAGCTCTACATAAGGAACTTTTTGAGTGACAACCAGGAATATTGGGCTATGTTTCTTGATGTATTCTAATTATCATAAAAATGAAAAGGAGTGAGTCGACAGGGAAGAGTCCATTGGAGGTGGAGACCAGAAAACAACCCCTCACTCCTCACATAGTAGTACTTGCAGAGATGTACCAAGGAATAATCCCTACAACCGACACTATGGAAAAGGAGATAAATGAGAAGGATGACATGATAAGTACCAACTTTCATGAAGATTCCAATTGGATGAATTAGTGGGACGACAAAGGCTGAAGGGATGTGAGCTTCCAGTCTGGGGATAATGTAATGGTGAAACTCTTACATCCGCAGCACAAAACATTTAGTATGGTGCATAAGGGATTGATACAGCAATATGAGGGACTATATTAGGACGTGCACTGAGTTGGGGAGGTATCCTACCAGTTGGAGTTTCCACCAAAACGGATTATTCATCCACTCTTCCATGTTATTATACTACATCCATATCATGAAGGCATAGAGGACCCAAGTAGAGGGGTGTTAACAAGGCCACCTACCATGGTTTTTAAATCGTATGACAAGCATGTGGATCTCATAATAGATGATCAGATAGTTCATAGATGTGGTGTTCCACAAAGCATGGAGTACCTAATCAAGTGGATGTGCTTACCAGAGTGTGGGCTAACTTGGGAACCTAAAGACAACTTGTAGAAGTTCACGAGGTAAATGGAAGAGTATTATCAGGACGCGCTAAGTATGTCTCTAGAATAGGTGTGGAGGATGTCACACCATACCACATAGAGTGAAGATCTGTTGATGAGGTTATATAGAATATTCTAGATCTCACTATATCTCTACCAAGTTCCAGAATATTCTAGACTTCTCAAGAGTTTTTAGAACACCCATTGGGCCCTGAAGGATCTGGAACATTCTAGATCTCTATGGAAGGTTGTGGATCTCAACGGGTTATAGATTTCTCAATGTATATTCTAGTAGTCTAGGCATGAATACTCTGGAATATTGTGGATGTGTACATATTCTCGAATGTTTAAGACCTTTCCAAATCACCCTATATAAAGGTAGTGTCTCCTCATTTATAAAGACGCATTGAAGTTGATAGAAATTGAGAGCTTTCAATGAAATTGTCTCCTATGATCTTGTCAACCATTTCCTTTATGATCCTACTTCCCTTGTGATTGTGGAAAGGCTGATGTTTTCTAGGCTTTTATTGAGGCATCTATCCAAGTGCCACACATGATCTTGGGAGAAGGCCAAGTCTTATGAAATGTGGGTATGCGTGCATAACAACCTATAGGGTTACAACACCACTGCCACCATGTCATAAACCTAAACAAGCATCCCCCTTTAATGTGATACCATAACATGGACATGCCTTGTGGAATCACTGCAACATCCTCTAATTCCACACTCCTTCCCATCAACGATATTGAATGCCTCCACCCCTGGCCCTCTAGGTCAAGACCCATCATGGTCGGAAACTCCCAATGTATGTTCCCACCTATAGAAAGTTCCTTACATCACACTTTGTAATTCCACTGACCTTGATGCATGCCCTGCCGATGTAGGCCTCCCATTCTAGAAATAATAAGAACAAGATACCCTAATTTATTTAACCACCTCATCTATTGGGTTTTCCATGTATCTACATACAGTAATATCCCTATAGGTGCCAACTCCCACGTCAATCCACCACCATTCAATCCTCCCATGAAGCATCCAAATGATACCCCTCCCACCGGATACTCTCTACAAGGCATTTACTAATGAAATGCGTCCAAAATGGAGTCATCCCAAACTCAGCCAGTGCTGGGTCAGTCCCTATCGAACCTGCTCTCCCATTTTTGGTCTTGAAGAGGCCCGGTAACATTTTTAATTTATTTATCTAGGATGTTATATAGAAAGGGAATAAAAGTATTAAAAAAATTAATATTACATTTCAAATACTATGTCATAAATATTGGTATAAATTTTTTTAGGACTGAGCAGTAATTTTATTTTAATTATAATTCAATTTATAAAAATTAATTTTAATTTGTTTAATTCCCTCAACATAAATTTATCGCAAGTTTAATTTTTATTTCACCTTTTTCTACATGTCGTCTGATCTTGTGGATTAACTGTCCAATGTTTTTATGGATTGTATTTATTTATTTATTTATTTAAAATGTGTGTGATGCATGTAATAAATAATTTTATTCTTGTGGTTTGTGCATCGTTTATTTTCATATATTATGTATAAATTCCTTCATTTACATCATAATTATATTGTATGTTATTTGTGCATCTTGAGAACACCTCGTATGTGTATGAGCATTCATTTATTATGTCAAATATATTATAATATTCATACAATGTTGAGACAAGGATGAATTCCAGACCAGATGGTGATACATTTTACAGGGGTGCAATTTCTTATACGAGTCAGAGATGGCATTGGTATTTTACCCCAAGGGTAATGGATGGTCCACTAAGAATAAATGGAACAACCAATATCATATTTTCAACATCATTCACATCAATTATTTAATATATGAATTTTTATTATTTATTAATTGAGTTTGAAAGTGTACACGATAACATAAAATAATATGAAAAAAATGAGTATTTGAAATCCAATGAAAACATGAGGAAGGTTTTTTATATTTACTACATGGTCCAATTGTCAGTGTGATCACATTTTAAATGCATGTGAGATACAAAATGATTTCATTCATCATTAAATAGTAAAACTTCTCAAAGAAATATTATTTCATAACACCTTCTATTATTTAAATTTGAACACAATTGGGTGTACGGGGTGCTCGTCAACCCTATTTGAGTGTGTCTCCTTCTACTGGGGGTCATATGAGAGTGATGATTTGAGTTAACTACTGATGGTAGAAAATAGGATTTCACAACTAATTTGTTACATCATTAGTGGAAAATTCTTGATAAAATCAGGATAATGATTTATAAAATTAGAGAATTCACTAACCAATTCAAGAATCCATGAGTTAATGAGGGTATCTAGTCAAAAAAACTACTTATAAAGTCTTTAAGTAATGGAATATCCATAACATAGACTATGAGGAGAGTTTTCAAGGATCCATTCCAATAGAATACTCTAGTGACTAGGTATTCGTATTCCAGTAGTGAGTTCCCCTAGTGTTCAATAAAATAGTGGGACTCATTAATGATTTTATTAACTAGTATGGTTTCATCACTAATGAAGATAAAAAGTAATGATCTTATAGTGTTTAATTTTTATAATAATGGAATGTAATACTTCATATACACTATGATTAATTTATGAAAAGCTACATGTAAATATTTTCATGAGTTTACATGAGTGTTATAGGAAATTGTTTAATGTAATATGATGAATAGAAATTCTAAGTATTGGAGTTCCCACCACCCATTGAGCCACCTCGGGAAGAAAAGATACAAAATATTCTTACTAGAGACCCCCCCCCCCACACACACGCATGTATATATTTATTATTTTAGGATTACATAATAATGATATCATAAATTTATAATGTTTTTTGGATACATCATAAAGGCATAGATAGTTTCACATGTTGTCTCATCTCCAAGTTTCTAGCGAGGGAAAAGAGAATTGAGAAATAAAAGGGAGATGATTAAACTGAAAATGTGTAAATTGAAAGACGAGTCATGAAATTTCAATACATCTATTTATTATCTCAATTTCACCTACTTTATTTAGTTTTTTTAATTAAGAAATGAATAGTGTGGAGAGAAAAAATTTATTACCTATTGGGTAAGGTTCTTCAAGTAAATAATATGTCAAGGAAAGGTTAATACAGTGTTATTATTGTGATCAAGTTGAAATAAAATGAGACAATTAGAGTAGAAAGTGTGATGTAAAAGGAAAATTATCATGTTCATTTAATGGAAATAGGATACAAATTATACATTAGATTATTTTCTTCACGTGTCTTGAAATAAGTCTATGTTTGTATAAATGCAGTGAACTAAATTGAAAAAACAAGTAGTTGCTTCATCTTCCGGTATATTCATCAATGTATGTGATGTTTTTGTCATTATTCATGGGTATTAAATACAATATAAATATGATATATTTTCATTTAAATAAAATAACCATGTATGAATGGAAGATTTATAAGAGTAATTGTGAATTTTCTACATAGTTTAGAAAGGGTGACTCTTAAGTTAGCATAAAAAAATACACATCTTATAATTTCCATTATTGTTGAATCATGTATTTGTTTTATTTATTATAAAAAATATATTTCTCTCTTTTATCAATTGGAATATAGGAAACATAATTCCATTTTGTAATGAGTGTTTTTTTATGTATAATACTCAACAAATTATTTAGTGTTACTTGAATAATTGGTAATATCTGATGAATATGAAAATACAAGACTCAATTATACCTAGTTGTAGAAAGAAAATTATTGTTCTAGTAAAACTAAGCGTTTTTCAAGGAAATAACCAGTATAGTTATTAGACTCTTTAGAGATAAATACATTTGGTATTGTTTACACATTTACTTATTTAGTTTTGGACAAAAAAATATTTAGAAATATACAAAAGCCTAAAAGCATTTAGAATTAATTCAACTAGAGACTGTGAACTATTCTGAGGTAAATCTAGTGGTATATATAATTCATAAGATACATTTAATAGTTCTAGTGAAATTAAAATTGATTTACAGTATATGAATGGTAGGAAATTGAGTTGCTTCGAGACCATGTTCTGAAGTATATCTTGACCATACATTCATCCATTATGAAACGTAGAGTGGATTTATTCATAAACTAACATTTCCTAATACAAATAAATTGTATGATGTTAGTAATGTGGGTTTATGATGCATCATATATGAAAAAATTTATCATTAAAATATATATTGAACTATTTCCTAAATTCATAATTCCTCATACACATCAAATTTTTGATTTACATAAAAGGACAATAAATGTTATAATTTTTTATGCACTTCATATGCTTCCAATATTTTTTCGGGGCATGGTTCGAAAATTGTGGAATTATTATACATTATTATGAAAAATATTTTTAAAAATGGATCTCATCTGATTTTTAATATGGTATAAAAATAATATTTAATAATAAAAAGAGTCTTCATTCAATGTTCTTTTTAAGGATAAAAACAAAATTTCATCAAGAAAAACATAATGTACATCTACTATGTGTATCATAATGTTTTCTAAGGACAGTAAAATAATCCTTATCATCGAAAAATGTTAATTTAATGATATAAAATGTATTTCCATTAAAGGGTAAACATCTCAATTTGAGATTGTGGGATAATGATTTTCTAGGATCTATTCAATGTCATAGACGCACAAATAGTTGGCATTAGAACTAGTTCCATAGGATATTTTAAAAAATGAATCTTCCAAAGACACCTACTACATAGGAAGGATAAAACCATGGTAATGGTTTTAAATTAGTCATGGATAGTGATACAATATTCATGTGGATTAGTGAATCCTAAAATTAAGAAGTAGTTGTCAATTAGTTAAGTTTGAAATGTTCAATTATAATTCAATGATGGATTCCTTGTATAAAAGTAAAATTTCATATTATTTAGAACACAATAGTGGGTATTCAAGTGAGACATTAAATTGGTATTACATGCATGGTATAAATAAGTCTCGATTGATTATAATAATATTTTTATGCCTATATCCATTATAATTCTACTTTTTATTTCTACTGTCTTTGTTCATCAAATTGGGCATTGGATTTCATGACTACCAATAATGGATGGCATCTATACGACACAACTAGAAAGGTTTAGAGACACCCTAAAATTCTAATAGGTATTTCATATTACAAAAATCCATTTTTTGATTAATGTTACAAAATCATTGAATTTTTATTTGGAATGAATTGTTTTAATATTTATTTAAGAGGATTAGTAGGAATCCCTATTTTCCTTGTAAAATATATTGATAACATATGAAAAAGATATTATTCTTCAATTTAGTTATGACTAAAATGAAAATAACACTCTAAATATTGACATAATATACAAACCTAATTTCTGGGGGAATATATATACTGATGTATATCAAATGGTTTCCTAGATCCATAAAATTGTATACATATTTACAAGGTATTGATAAAATGAAAATTAGAACAATTTGAGAGAAAATTATTACCAATTTCATGTGGAATAAATATATCCATTAAGTTATATATTAGACTCATGAATAAATTAATGTGGTGAGTATAATTCCATGTACTTCTAGAATGGATCAATTAGATATTCTATGATATGTAAAAGATATGATATTTCAAAAAAATGATTTATGGTAAGAAAATATGTGTTATATCTAGGAGAAATGAACTGGAGGAAGTCAGAACTATCCAATTGAACTTCAGAGAGTACATAAGAAATGTTCTCTTATCCCAGATAATGATTGGATGTATTACTTAAGAGGTGGGTGAATTGAGTTCTTAAAAGTTTATTGAAAATTTATACCACCCACTATGAAGTATAGAAGTCCAATATTTTTTATTAATAGTATATATAGTATAAATACAAAACATGTAGAAAGAGATTTAAACACAAATATTTATAGTGGTTTAGGGAATAGAAATCCCCAAGTCCACTCCAACAACACATAACTCGTTGAGCTTGGTGATTTTCACTGAATAGATCTTTTTCTAGGGAATCCTAGCTGAGTACAAACAGATGACACATATTAAAAAGGTTTAAGAGCTTTAAACCAAGATCTCTCTTTACAATAACAATCCTTAGTCATAACCATACTCATACACATTGTGCAAACAGGATTGAAATAATATAAAAGGTTTGAGAAATGTTTGTGGCACAAAGTATCAATCATAAACTGGAAGTAGATGAAGATTTTTCTAGAGAAAACATAAACATCAAGTGTAGCTCAAGATGATATTACATGAAATAGATAGATATGATAAACTTCCCAAATATATAAACTGATTCTTGATATGTAAAAATATTTTGTATTCATCAAGGGAAACCTTATTTCATTTTTTCACTTTATTATTTTTCATATTCCACTTATTTTATTTTTTCCAACTGATCCTTATATATGTTGTTTAAACTTGATCACATGATGATTCTAATGGTAAAATAATACATACAGTGATTCTGATAAGTTAAGTAATAGAGAGTATGAAATGACACTTTCTAACTATGGAATTTATTTTGTAATCATAATGTTATAGATTTTCTTCATTATATAAAATTTTTCTATTCATTGTAAGTCTTGTATAGTCCAATCTTCACATAAATGGATACTTAACATTAGATATACCCAAAAGGTTTTAAATTACGTATAAGGAGATTATAAAAGTTATCATTATGATCTGCAATATCAAATCCTCGTAAGATATCAGGTGAGAATACTTTTTAACATGGAATGTATTCCATAAGATAATGAGACTTGTTGTTGTAATTTATTCAGTCTTCAATGAAGTTAAATAAGAATCTTCATTGTCTGATAAAGTCTTACTTTTATTCAAATTCTTCTATCAATGAATATTATTCTCAAAACAATAATGTCCTTTCACATTATCATTCTGACTAAAGGAAATTTCTTGACTAACTCAATCGAACATCATAAGATAATGTCTTATGAAATACATTCTAATTCTGAACAACTCGATATGTTCTTTGAATTTCATAATATAAAGTTCTTATATGTAATAATATAAACACTTGAGCCTATAGCATAAGATAATTTGAAAAACATAAAAAAAATTATTTTAATAAAAGTAGGCATTTTGTAAATCATCAAAACAAATAAAGTGGAGATATATTGAAACACTATCCATCCAATGTTAATTTTTATATTAAAGTGAACACTTTTATGGGGAAAGTGTGAACCCTCACAACTAAATAGTATCAATGCCAAAGGATGCAATAGATCGGTTAATTAAAAGAGTGAGTTGTTTAGAATCAATTTACATAATCAAAACCTAGGGAATAGCATCAACCTGAGTGTTGGGAAATCCTTCAAGATTCCCTCTTATAGAAGCTCCAAATTGTCCCAATATTTCTTATATCCCTCCTTGCTAATTTTTCCCATATTGAAGCCTCTAAGAAGAATGTGAGACTGGTTATTATCCCACTCACCTTGCTCCTTTGTAGTGTCCACATGAATCAGTCTAATGTTCTTCTATGAATTAACATCCAAAGTATCTTCAACCATTTGTTCATCTGAGTGCATGAGTATATCCATATGTTCCATCACTAAGGCCATCTGGCACTAGGAATCATCTTTAGAACCTGATTCTCATTGCTTCCCCTGACCAATCAACTATACACCACCTATGGGAAAATCTGGAGAAGCAGCCTCAAATCCTACCTTATCCAAGTCCTTTGAGATGTTGGCTGCCTCGAGTTGACTGGGGTATTAGGACCTATTCTAGGTTGAGCTGGAAACCATTGTAGTGGCCTTCAAGGAGAACATTCCCATACAAGAAGATCTTATAATAGGAGGGCTATATAGGTTTGAGTAATCCTTCATTCATTATGTCATCCTATTGTTCTAAATGAATCCATTTGAATCAATTATTTTTTTATTTCCCCTTTCGCATAGAGGATCTAAGTTAGTCATCAGCTATGGCCAGTTCATTGGACTCATCATGGTCTGAATCCTCATCCATTTCCTCTTGGGGTAATTCCACATCAATCAAGGTGCCATATACATTACCCACTCTTATAACTTCCTCACAGTTATGATTGTATTATTCTCTTATCACTTCAAACCGGTTTTGAGAGGTCACATTTGGCCCCCCATGCTTTAAGCTTCTCATCATCAGAGGAGGCCTACATGGACTACTTTGGCTTGTCCGAAGCTCCTATCTACTGAAGAACTTGAACAAAAAATTGGAAATTATTTGGTATGTCTTCCAATTCCAGGAACTGTAAATCATCACTGGTGTTATGCCCTTTAATTTCATCATTTACCAGTATATATTCATCTAGATTTGTTGGAATAACCTTCTGTGATGCATGTGGATTATCTGGTAGGACCTCCCTCACTTCATAACCCACCATTAGACTGGCATGATCCCCACACACCAGGAAACTAACTCACAAATTTTGAAAAAGATGAGTATCAATTGTTGTGTGGAAAAAAACATTTTCTAAGAGGTTTCTTGAATAAGGAAGGTTGGTTGTGAGGTAACAATGATGATGGAAGAGGAGAATAGGCTATTGTTCCATCAAAATCAGATAACATCAGTGCGGATTCTATAAGACTATCATGATCATTGATAGAAAACCTAAATGGTGTTTACTGAATGTTGTGAGTTGCTTGTTGTGGTCTCACCAAAGTATAGTTATCTACACAAGAAAATGGAACTATAAAAGGTGGTCCATGTAGGAAAAAAGCATTATGTTTATAAAACCATTGGTGATACTCCGATGGATTATAGGTTTCACATATATGTTGAGATATATGTAGTTAACAACCATATATTTTTCTTCTCAGTAGCCTTCTTCCACACATTTGAAAGAGTGCTTCTACAGGAGAATCAATCCTTTTTACCATTTCGTTCTTGATGTAATATTGTGAAACCATTCTAAATCATCTGAGAGAATTATAAAATGAAATTCTAGAGGACTTATTTTCTATAAAAACTGGTCATCAAAATCTATAAAACGTCAAACTGATTATTTAACATTCACATGAAAGAAGCAATTTTCTTTTCCTTAGAGGATTTGGGTCTTTCAAAAGATTATAAAAAATAATAAATCTCATCATCATCAGAAACATTCTATTAGAGACTATTCACTATTGGTTCATGAAGATCTTCAGCATTATTTTCTAAATACCCAATATTGTTTGACAGTTTAGCAAATAACATTTGTTTGAGAGTAGTAATGAAACTTACATATTTCTTGATTATTAGATAATGTTTCTGAGTTCTTGCAAGATTCTTGTCAAGTGTAGAACAAATATCTTTTATGGAACTATAAAAAATTCCTTCACCGCTACTATAAAACTTATTACTTCCTAAACAATGGTTTTCTGGACTTTTTAACATGCTTATAATGTCACAACATTACCACAATGAGAATAAATACCTAATTTTATTGATTCTACTAATTGAGATAATACTATTATCCTAAATAGAACATCCAAAATAATAAATATACATGTAAGTGATTGTCCTAAAAAATTTTATAACACAGACTGTACTAAAATTATTACCTCTTGATCAACAGATTTTGTTGCCATCTTATTTTTTAGTGACTCGACTTCAGATTCTAGTATAGAGAGGTTCTACAAAGACCTTTTATAAATATTCCTTTCATCTTCTAGTCTTTCTTAATTTTGAGTTTTTTTGGGGCAGGAGAAAGCATTACTTGTTGAATATTTGTACTCTTTTCTTGAACTATGATATTTTTAACATGATTTAGTAAATTTATATCATGAAATGATTATTGGGTAACGGTTCTTTGAAACCTTTCTTCAACCATTCTCTCTATTTCTTGAGAGTGTGTCTTAACTAGAAAATAATGTTATCTCAATATTATAGAGATTTTTTTCTTGGACAATTGAAAATATCAATGTAATGGTTGTCTGTATCCTTTCATTTGGGTCCTAAACTGGTGAAGAGGTGGGATATAGAAGGGTGATTTCCTAACACAGAGATTAAGGGATTAATGATAGAATAATTAAGATTATTTTTCTTAAATTGATAGTTTCTTCTTCTTTATCACTTCTTTTTGTTTTCTCAGAAAGATGAGACGATTCCACTACTATTATTGGTGTCTTATCTTAATTTAAATTATCTCCATGAATATGATCAGGGTATACAGGGGGCATCAAATAATAGGGAATTAACTTTTTCAAATAAAAGTCCCAATGCATTTTAATTTTTACTAAACCACTTGAATTCAACATTTTCAAACCATGTCATGGAGATTCATCTTTGATATCCAAAACAATTTTAGCACCATGAAATTATAAATTCAAAATTATTCTATAATTTTATAAATTTATTAACTTATTTTTCACATTACTCATATATCTCATGACATACCATTCTAATTTTACTAGTTTTTCTATAATATGAAATTAATTTAATGAAACATCCCAAAAATGGATTTTATCAAACTCACTGTTACTTTTAGAAATTAAGAACTAAATGAACTTGAAAAAAAATTTGTTCTAGCTCAAGGGTCTTCACTTATTTATTTTGAAAAAATCATTTCCAAAAATAAACTTCTTGATTTAGGTTGGACTGACACCTTCTATGGGAGATAATAAGCTGTAAAATAATGGATATCCTTCATGTGGAACATTAAACACTTTAGCAAGATTGAAGGCGGTCAGAGACAGATCTATTTGATTAATAGTTCTTGTAACAAGGTCTTCAATTTCACCAAAATGAAACAAAAAAATTCAGATAGCTCAAAAACTTGTTTCTTTACCACTTCTGAGGTTCATGACACATTATACACATATTCTCATCCCTGATTATTAACATCATTCTTTAACAGCATATTAGTTATTTATAGATATATAAAATCAGCTGGTCTTCCAGTAAAAACATTTATTAATATCCTTTGACATTTCCTTTTTCAGGATGAAGTACCATCGAAACCTTTAATATTTTTCATTTAAAGTGATACTGACAGATTGGAAGGTTGGAGGGATAGGGTTACAATGGTTTTAGTTGAGAGAAAGTGGTTTCAAAGGTGTTGTGATTCGGTTCGTGCATAGAGTTGAAACTCAATTTTTTTATTCTTAGTAATTGAGGTTTCACAGAGTAATTTTAGAGTAATTAAAGGAAAATACTGGTGATGCGGCCAATTAAATGTGATCATTACTCAAAATATATTAATAAAAAAATTAAAATAAAACATATTAAATGCTTAATTTAAATATGAGAAATGAGAAATAAAATATTAATTTTTAAATTTGAACATTCATAATTCTGATTTGACAAAATCAATTTTTTCAACAGATAAGGGTTCATTTAAAATATCTGAGAATTTTTTTTACAAACATATTCTAAATAAATATCAACTTCTTGTGCATGATTTCTTACTAAATGATGTCATAAATAAATGTTCTTTTTTCGTCAATGGTTTATTGTATTTTTTGACATGTTAATAGCATTAGTGTTATCACATATAATTGGAACACAATTAGAGTTAAATCCAAAATCTATTAAGGTTTATTTCATCCATAGTACCTATGCCCAACAACTTATAGCAGTAAGATATTCTCATTTTAAAGTTTATAGTGCTACATAATGTGGTTTTTTTCTTGAACAAGACACAAGAGATTTACAATGAAAATGATAGGCTCCTGAGGTGCTCTTCCTATCTAATATACATCCAGTAAAATCAGTATCCGAGTATGAAATCAAATTAAAATCATATTGGCTTGAAAAAATATGAGAAAGAGTTATGTTTTACTTTAAATATCTTTAAATTATTTAAAATATGATTCATTTGGATTATATTGAAATATTTCACAAATACATACTGAAAACATGAAGTACTGTCTACTTACAGTAAGGTATAAAAAAATTCAAATGATTTCTCTATACAAGTAGTTTTCAATTGGTTTCCCAGTTTCATCAAAATCAAATTTGATAATAGATTTAAAAGGATTTTAGTATGTTTTACTATTTTCAAGTCGAAACTTCTTAATTAAGTAAATTATATATTTTTTTAATTATTTATGAAACACTTTTTATAAATATGAAATCCAAGAAAATAATTTAGTTCTCTTATAATACTCATTTAAAACTCTTTTTTCATAAGTTTTTGAAAAATAATTGCACATTTTTTTATTTTTTAATCCAAAAATAATATCATTTACCTTTATTTTTAGTATTAAAATATCTGAAAAATAAGTTTTACCAAATAATGTATGATCTTAGTTTCCTACTATAAAATAATTTTATAGAACAAAGTAACAAAATATTTCATACCATGGCATTGGATATTATTTCAGTCCATATATAGGTTTTGAATGTTTAAAAATAGAATTTTGAAAATAAGGATCTTCAAAACCATGATATAGTTCAATGTAAACATCCTCCATTAAAAACTCATTTAAAAGTCATATTTTACATCAAAATGATGTAATTTAATATTCATATATGATGAATATGTTAGAATTATTCTAATAGATTCATATATATATATGGGGCAAAATGTTTCTTCATAATTTATTCCATAATCTTGATTATATTATTTTGCAACCAATATAGCTTTATTTATTATTATTACACTATTGTCATCTTTCTTTCTTCTAAAAATACTTTCAGTTCCAATTATAGGATAGTTCGAGGGTCACTCTACTAATTCCCACACTTTATTTCTTTTAAATTGATATATCTCTCATTTCATTGATAATTACCAACATTCATATGAAAAGGATTCTTCTACGAATTTAGGATCTAATTTGGATAGAAAGGCAGATAATTCTATGAAAATTCCTATATTTCTTCTAGATATTACTCCATCAACTACGATTCATATAACTATTTCTAAAGGATGGTCTCTAGGATTTATGGGTGTTCCAGGAAACATACTTAATCGTTCTCTTGTGTCTTTCCTTATTGAATTTGGTTAAAAGTAATCAAGTTCCAAATCACTATCATTGATGTCATGAATGAATGGTTTAGGTCTCATCTTTTTTACTGAATCATTTTTATAGTGGAACTCTATTTTCATACATTTTAATTACATAAAATTTGTGGAATAATTAAAACATTATACAAACAGATGCCTAAAGTATGTATTAGTCTAGTGTCCTTGGAAACATGGAAACATAAACACGGGTACATAGTTTATCTATATTAACTCCCACAAAGGTTCTCCTTGACTAGAACCCTTCATAGCCACATAAAACAAAATACATATCTTCATAACATGGGAAAGTAAAAATAAATAGGGATGATCTCAGATGCCAATTAAGGGAATGAAAGGGAGACATATAAGCATAATTATGAGCATAATGGTATGATAACATGATAAAGGAAATAAAAGATCATACCCTACATATTAAAGATCATAAACATGAATCATGGACGAAATATTGGAAGTTCACAAGACACGAATCATAAGAAAATTAAGAAAATAATCCATGAAATCCCAACATAAGAATAAAACATGGAATTATGGTAAACACATCAACATGTGATATTATTTCTATAGTATCTACGGATTTACTACAATGGCCATCTTGGTAGTATGGGTTTACTCCCCATACCATCTTGGTAGTCGTGGTTCACACCCTTGGCCATATTAGTAGCATGAGTTCAGTTCTCATACCATCTTGGTAGTCATGGTTCACTCCCAAGACTATATTAGTATTCAAGGTTCATTCCCAATACCATCTTAGTCTATATCATGAGATATAAATCATTACCTAATGAATTAGAGGGAGATATGGGTCCCACTAATCTCACAATAAAATCATACATACATTCCCCACATGATCATTAAAAATAATATCATAACCCATGAAATATCTTGGGTATAATAAACATGTAATCATATCATGACCTATGAAAAAAGGACAGGTTTCATAATCATTTCATCACAAACATAACCTTTGAAAAGAAATTGGTTTCAAAATCATATAACCCGTGAAAGAGAAATGGGTATCACAAACATCAGGCCATAAAAACATAACCCATTCAGTGAAAGAGTATGAATAGAAACATTGAATAATTTCCCTAGAAAGGAATTAGTGACTCTAATATATGTCATCATACATGATAAATAATTTTGATATATCTTTTAAAAACATTTCTTGAATAAAATTTTTTTTCTTCATTGAAAATTTCTTTTTAAAACATAAAACCTTTTTGAATAAAATTTTATTTAAAAATAGCTTAGAAAACATATAAAGGAAGTTTTGAAAACCATAAAACATTTATAAAATCCTTTTTATTTGAAAAAATATTTTTTCGTACATTTATTAAAACATAGTTTTATTAAATTAAATAGATTTTTGAATGAAGAGTTAAATACAGTCATATTTTTCATAAAAACATTTACATTAATAATATAAATTAAAAATTGTGGGAAAATGGTACTTATACAAGGAAATATCTTGAATAAATATACGATAATAAAACCCAATAAGTTTTTTTAAGATATGGATGATAATTTTTCATCAAAGGAAGCATAATCCTTAACAATACCGAAAAGTGATGACATTGATTTAATAAACTCTTACTACTTCGTTACCTGGGATCATACTCTCCATGTAAGAATATATAATTTCATGAAACATAAAAATATTATGAAAATAATTATATTCACGATATAAAATGTGAAATTGAAATATAAACATCTGAGAAAAGAATTTAGGTGCCTAACAAAGCATGATTCTCATTGAAGGAAAAATGAGACAAAACTATCTTAATTATTTGGTAAATTTTGAAACTTAAAACCCATGAAATTAATATCATGTAATGGATATGTAAATACCCATTAATTTAAGATTTATAATCATATAAGACATTCATGGGTAGTATATACAAAATTCAAAATAAAAATGTGGTTAACATGATATGTATCTCATATATATAAAAAGTGAGATAAAATTCTCTTACCTTGTGTCTTGAATCTATTCGTACTCATAAAAGATTCCTATATGTAAAATTTAACTTTATTATACATATTTTAAAGAATAATATTATTATATATAGTACCATATATGGTTTGATTATGACATTATATTACCCTCTTGTTAACAACTCTATGTTATGTTTTCACTTCAGGTAATATCCACTTTGTTCTTCCCATGTGTCTTAATTTGTTATATCTTGGCACCTTTTATCTATATCTTGATTTCAATAATCTAAAACATGATATTAATATCATTTATATTCATTATATGTGTGTTATAATAATCTATATAATATAAAATTATGAAATGGAATACATTGTTCATGGAGACGGTAAGTCGTACGTACGCATTAAGGATATTTCTGTTTTATAGTCGTATTGAGAGAAAACAAGAAAATGACATATATGTATATATATGTATATATATCATTATTTTTTCATTATAATTATTATATCATATATATCATATAATTTCACTAAACCCTTCCTTAATACATTCTAAGAAGTGTTTGAACGAATCACATCACATTAAGGGGTCGGTAGTCCACACTTCCTCAAAGGAAATTATAGTATTTAAATCAAATGGAAATTAAATGATATTATTTTTAAAATTAATTAATAAGATTAAATACATAAGAAATATAATATATTAAATATTCAAATATATTTTATATCATAATTTCATCCATGAGAGGCAGTAAAGGAAAAATGAACAATTATCTTTTAGTGAGGCGGTAGTTCGTCATACACATAAATAATATGTTTGTTACCCATTATATGGATGTGTGTGTAAGTGTATATCAAACCCTTATCATAAAAACATAATATTATATTTAATATAATTTTTTCTTTATAAAATCTTGTAATAAGAAGATTGGTGGTGTGTAGAAAGAAAATAAAATAAAGGAGCTTAAGAGAAGATGTTGCCTCTTAATCGGGTAACTCTTTTTGGTTTGAGCCAAAGTAATTAATTGGATTGATTTATTCCCAAGGGGAGTCTTCTAGGAACTAGGTAGGTATAGTGGGATATTATTTTAGTATATTTCTCTGAGATAATCAGTTTTAAAGGTGTGAGAAAGCGTGAGGAGGGGAGGCCTTTTATAGTGGAGGAGGAGTGACACTCTTGTAAATCTTTTGAAAAGGAATCCCACCCATGTCTTCCCCTTGTCAAGTGGCTCCCATAATGGAAATAATTAAATAAAAGTGAGTATAGGGTCGAAATATGGCCAAAAAATGAGTGTTTTATATGTTTTGATGTCGTTTTGGGTCTTAAATTTAAGGTTTATTACCTTGTTATCCTAATTTTTCTCTTAATCGTTATAATCATTATTAATCACTTTCACTAATATTTTTGTTCACAAATAAGTTTAACATTTTAGAAATTATAAATTTTTATGATTAAAATTATGAAATCCAATTTTCTAAATTTAAATCACAGAAGTGGAAAAAACTAATTTAAAATTAATCCCACTAACGGGATGACGCAGAGGTGTTTTAAAGTAAAAATGATCAAAATTTTTCTAAGTTTTTATATCTAATTTAAATGATAAATTTATTCCAACTAAATACATTGGATTAATTGATAAAAATATTATCGAATTAAACTTTTAATCAAATTTAATATATAATTTAACCCTATAAATATATTATATGAAAAAAAATGTTTTGGACTAAAATTCAGTAATTTCCAATATTCATCCAAAAATGATGTTTTTAAAAAAAATATCAATATTTCGTCCTAAGATAATTTTGATAATATAAATTCAAAAATGATGTTTATTTTATCAAATTAAATTTTTAAATGTGCCTAAAATTAATTTTATTATTTTTTATAAAATGAAATTAAAAGCAGTTCATTTGAGAAAATAATATTTTTAATCCTATAAGGACTTTACCAAAAATTATATATTTCATTATAAATATGTTTTATTTATATAAAACCATGATAAATAATATTTTAAAATTAGTAAATACTCTTCATATTACTATTTTTAATGACTTGGTTATAATTATATTGTTTAAATAATTATAACAATAAATTTATGTTTCATAGAAACATATGTGGTTATTGTAACGAAATAAATTTTGATGTTATGTGTATTATACAAAAAGACATTGTTTCATGTAACATATGCTATGTTGATTCTTTTTAAAAGGAATATTTGACTTAGTTGATTACGGGACATAAATTAAAAATAATTTATTCTAGAAAAGAAAAAAAAGGTCCATAAAAACCTATGGTGTTACAGTATACCCCCCTTAAAATTAAATTTGACCTCGAAATTTATCACTCCAGTAAAAAAAGAGGATAATTATTCTTAATCATATCCCTAAGTTCCTACATTTCATCCTATAACTAGTGATTTCTCCATATAACATTGGCCAAGTGAGTGGCATTGTTTTGTATAACATTCTCTGATCAGTCCAAGATTTCCCATAGTTGTTGTTCGTAAGAAAGTTCTTTCTCTCACAATATGACCTCTAAGTTATATACATGTGAAGGGTAAGGTATGTACTTCCTCGGGAGAGATACATGGAATACATCATGTACTTAATAGATATTTGGACGAATTTCTATGTGATAGGCCACCATCCCGATACAATAAAGAATCTCAAAGGGACCGATATACATAGGTATAAGTTTCCCTTTCATTCAAAACATCCTAACCTTCTTCCAGGGATAGATTCATAGATTCAACTTTTCAAAAACATCAAATTCAAGATCAGACCAATGGTTATTAGTGTAAATTTTCTACCTTATTTTAACTTCCTTGACATGCTGTTGAATGGTTCTAACTTTATCTTCCATTTCTTCATCAATCTCCCATACAAAAAGATTTTTTTCTCCAACTTCATCCCAAAATGTGGGAGCCCTATATTTCTTCCCATAGAAGGCTTAATAAGGTTCCATATGAATTCTTGAGTGAAATAATTTTTTTAAGAAAACTAAACTAGATAATGGTGTTTATCCAAACCACATTTGAAATCCATAGAACAAGATCACAACATAGCTTTTAGGGTTTGAATTGTTCTTTCAAACTAAACATCTGTCTGAGGATGATAAGAACTATCTATAATCAATTATGTATCATTTTATTGTTGAATTAATTTCCAGAACATTGAGGTGAAACTAAGATTCTGATTGATACTAATTAATGTGGTACTCCATCTATCCTTATGACTTCCTTAATGTATATCTTATAAAGCTAATATAAAGAGAATTATTTTCTGATAACAATGAATTTTGTTGACATAGAAAAGAGATCAACTACCACCCATATAGAATTAAACACTATAGAGGTTTTGAATAGTCTAATGATAAAATCCATAGTGATGTTCTCCCTTTTTTATTATGTTGTGTATAATGGAAGCAACATACCATTATACTTTTTTCTTTCAACCTTAAGATGCTGGAATACCAAGAACTATAATACAAGCTCTATGATATCTCTCTTCATGCCATCCCACCAAAATCATTATATCAAGACCCTATACATATTTATATTTCTAGGATGAATAGTGAATGAAAAACTATAATCTTCCTCTAATAGACCCTTCTTAAAATCTTGTATCGAAGGAACACATACACGATTCGTAAACCTTATCATTCCATCGTTATCTAGGTTAAACATAGGAACATTTATGAATTTCTTTTTTAGCTCAATGTCATCCTTTTATGAATCCTTAATATTCATATGGACAGAAGGTTGATCATTCATTTGGGAATGATAATATTTTTCTATTCCTTCATTATTTCTAGATCCATCCTTTAAAATCCAAAAATATTGCATCTTTTGTGATTCTCAACATAGATAAGCTAGCATGATCCTTTCAACTCAAATCATCGGCATCCTTGTTCACTTTCCCATGGTGGTAATGTATTAAGAAGTCACAATCCTTTATCAACTACAACCATATTTTATGAATCATGTTCAACTCCTTCTATGTGAAAATATATTTCATACATTTATTATTGGTATATGTATCACATCTTTCTCGATAAAGACAATGCATCAATATCTTTAATGAAAAAATCACTACTAGTAAATTTAAATCGTGAGATGGGTAAGTTTGTTCATTAATCATCAACTGTCATGAGGCATAAGTGACATCCATTTTATTCTTCGTAATAACACATAATAATCCCTTCTTGGATGCATCACTATAGATAAAAAACCATTCCCCACCATAGGGTAATATAAGAACATGTAATGTAACACCCCGAGATTTTATGAAAAATATACTTTTAATTTCATTAATGTATTCTGTTGTATGCTACACCAAGATTACCTTGCGCTATACGCAACACCGTATCAGCTTGCAGTATACGCAACACTATTCTGGGATCGTGTTACACACAATTTTGATAATAGTTATTCTACGCAACATTGAGAATGTATATATATTCAATGAATAAATGACATATGGTTGGATTCTGTTATACGAAACAACAAAGGATTCTTTCATAACACATAACCCTGACTTGGCTTGCATTACACGCAATCGCGACCTTCCTCGATATCGTGTGTTGTACGCAATACCGGGTTTTACTAAACAACGATATATTATTATAATATTATTATGAACTAGCCGTTATGAATAGTATTAACTAAATTTTGAATTTTATAACATTATTATTCATCTTACACATTTTCTAGAAATGTTATAAGAACAAAATAAATTTTTCGGGTAAAATAAGTATTTTTCAAAAAATGCAGTTTTGCCGCCTTTTGATGGCGCACCCACATTAAATATAGTTTTTGACATGTTTATAAGTTCCATTTGACAACATAAAATTATTCTTTGGAGTCAAGAATTAAAAATTTACTTTGGATAAATTTTTAATTTTATTCTGATGACTTTCATATTTTAATGAATAGTAAAAACACGCTATATTTTAATTAAAAACAACTTTTTCATCATAATATCTTATGTGGTTAAATTATAATATTGAAGTGTTTTAAAGTATAAATAGAATATATTTTTACCATTTAATATTATTTATGTCATTATCATTGATTTTACCTTGAATTCGTAGGTTAAATCAATTCAATCTTTTGCAATGTTTTAAAGAAAAAGCTGTTTTCTTTCGACAACGGGATTAATTTTAATTTAATTTCTGAAACTTTTGTGTATTGAATTTGGAAAAATGGATTCCATATTTGGAATCAGTGGGTCCAAATTATGTTAATAAGCTACTTTTTATTTTTGGGCATTGTGAATAGTAACTACGATAAGTTTTATTTACTATAGTTAAAGGAAAATCGGGTAATTAAGGGTAAATATAAGATTATAAAATTACCCTAACATTTTTAAAAATCCTATTGGATGACTAAAGTCGAACCATATCACCTAAGGGTCGGATTAGATTCATTTAATGTACTTTTTCCATGAAAATAATTTAATTATTATTAAAACCAAAGAAAGTGACAACATGTCACTCTCTTAAATACTATAAGTATAATAATTTTAAGTTAGTGATAAACTTCATGAAACTTTGAACATTAATAGTCTAAAGAAATCTAACAAAATTATATACATCATGAGAATTTATTTATAATTTTTTGGGATTAAATAATTGTCATTAATTGTGACACAATAGTGATGCAGAAATTATTTATCTAGTGAAAAATCAAGAATAAAGTTTTTATTAAACTAATAGTGACCATAAAAGCTAGAAAACCCTGACCAAAACTTATTGGTCATGTAAAGTTAAACTATAATCATCCAAGGGTCGAATATTTGACCATTTGGAGTCTTATACAAGCAATTATGACACTTATATTATTTTATTTTAAATGATGCCAAAGTTGTCACCTTCATAATTTAATAAATATAACAATTTAAATATTTTTATTTTAAGATTATATATTCGAGTAAAAGTATTATTGTGAAATTTAATAGATTTATCTTCATCATAGGATTTTATTTTAAATTTTTATGCAACAAATCAGTATATTTAATAATTATACAATAATGTTGTAGTAAGGATTTTATTAAGAGATAAACCAAATAAATGGTTTTAAAAATAATAAAATAAATATTATATGAACTATTTAATGTGATACACTAATTTTATAGATACCTATGACCTATTATGAATCTATTAAATCTTTTAGTTCGAACATACCTTCTGTATATATTTTATTTAAATTCAAATAAATGAATAGTGTCAAAATTGACACTATTGTTATTTTATAAAAATAACAAATTATAAAATTGTTTAAAAATCACAAAAATATTTAAAAATTATAAATTTAAATTTATATGGTCTATAATGTTATAAAGTAAACGATTATGGAAAATTCACAACAAATAAGTAATTATTTGTTATAATTTAAAATTTGGAATTTTATTACCACAAATAAACTTAAATAGATTAAATAAGGATAAATCAAAATGATAAGGTTTAAAATAAGATCCAAACATGTCTAAATTTGATTGGTTGATGAGATTACATCCCTATATCATCTAATATTTGAATATGAGTCATTTTTGGAGGTTTTTAAGTGGGGTTAGATTTATTATAAATAAATATTTTTAAGAATTCCAAAGGTGCCCCTCTCCTCCCTTATAAAAGGGCACCTCATCCCTCTCCTCCTCACACCAATTTGAGCCTTCAATCTCGACCAACCCCTGAACAATTATCTTCTCCACTTCCCTATAAACATCCTAGTGGTTCTGGTCTACTTTAAAGACCAATCTTAGTGCCCTAAGAGGAGGTTTCAAAGAGGCGTATCGAAGAAGATGTAATTTCTTCTCCCGATTCTTTCAAGCTTCTTTCTTCTTCAAATTATTCTTCTTTAGTTGTTTAATTATAAAGTAATAACATCATTATCACTAATATACTTATTTGTTATTATAAATATAAAAAAACCCCATTTCACTTTCTATCCATCCTATGGAAAACAAAATCACTGCGCGTGCGTACGTACGGAATACCGTCTCCACGCCGTGGTGTAATCTGTTTTTCCACCAACACCTTACATGGATGGGTATAATGGTGTAAAGAATAACTATACATAGTTATTATAAAATCATACTGATTCTGATATATTGTATCATCCACTCCAATTCAATTCAATAATTATGGAAACGATATCATCGCTCGTGCGTACGTACGGACTACCGTCTCCACGACGCGATGAGATTCATTCTCCATGTTAACCATTTAAGAATGATTATAAAGTATATATAAGCAATAATAATGAAATATATGACATTATAGAGCTACTGAATTTTTGTATATATGTATTTCATCTACTTAATTCCATTCAACTCAATAAGGAAACAAAAACAGCGTTCATGCATACGTACGACCTACCGTCTCCATGAACGGCGTATTTCTTTCCATTTATCGATCTATTATATATATGAATACTCTGAATATATATTATATATAAATAATTTTTTATATTCTATAATTATGTAAAAGTGATCTAAGTAATCATATGAATAATTACAAGTCAAAACACGGACGACAAATGAAACGATTTTACCCAAAACGCTCTTTAACATGGAATTTACAAAAGAACGGGTAATATAAAGTCATAAGTGAACCATATATGATATCATAACAATTAATATGATTCTTTAATAAGTCAGTAACATTATTTAAATCATTATACAGGAGGTTCGGATACGTATGAAGCATATCGGACATAAGGTAAGGGATAATTTTGCAAATCTCATTTTTATCCAAGATTGCTTATTCGTAAGTATTTACGGGGTTTATTTATATCATCCATGTCCATGTTTTATAAAAGTGTTTTCATGTATTTTTAAAGTCATTTTTACCCATTTATGACTTTTACTACATGGTATGTAATGAATCTTTCTTTTATTTACGTTACGAGGTACATTTTGACTTTTTCGGAAAAAGTATGAGAAGAATGTTTTTTTAACATATATGGCACGAACAAATTTTTACGGTTTCATAAAGCCTTATTTTCATGAAGCTTACTCCAAAATATTTCATGACTATTTTCAAAAAAAATCATTTTCTTTTAAAATTGCATGATGTTTTGTGAAAAGAAATTGATTTTGAAGAAGAAAGGATATTTTCCTCAATAATTAATTTCAAGTGTTTTATCAAAACCATTTTCTATCTAAGATGACATTATTTCATATGTGTATGTTTTAAGTATAATGTCTCTATGATTTACACGGTCTCAATTTTCTTATGATGAAATATTCATTTGTTTTATATGGATTATGTAATGATGGGATTATGTTTATGACACCCATTTTATTCTTTGGGTTATGATGAATGTTTTAAGTTTATTTTGTGGCACAAGTAAGAATGATTTCACTATGAGATGGGTGGGACCTATATCTCCCTCCAATGCATTGGGTAAAGATTTTATATCTCATGAGATAGACATGGCTGGAACGATAAGTTAAACCGGTTCAGTGTTACAGGACTGAAACGAGGAGTGAACTTGATTCAGAATGGGACCTTGTCCACTAAGATGGTCTTGGCAGCAATGCCATGGAAACTAAAGAAATCATTACATGTGCTTAATGGATTCCACAATTACATGTTTTATTCCCATGCTATTTTTTCATTATTAATGTTTCTTTATGATCTATGCCTTACGTACTTCAATGTTTTATGTCATTTCTCAAGCTTTTGATGTTTAAACATTATGTTCATGTTTTTAAGTTCAAATGTATATGGTATGTTTTATTTTATCCATGATTACCCTTACTGAGCATTTGAGCTCACCCTTTTTATGTTTTCTTTTCCCCAGGATATAAAGAAATGTTTTAGGTTATAAAAAAAAGGGAAAGATCTTTATGGGAGATGTTGAAGATCTTTCACCACGATTAGAAGATTACATTCCAAGTTTCCAAAGACACTAAACTATTACGGTCCTTATGTGTCTATTTTTGTATTCCGCTAAAGTAATGTAATGTCCATGTACGTCAAGCTTTGGGACTCTACAGTTGGTATCAGAGGAAAGGTTTAGTCAACCTTTGGAAACTAGGATGCGAAAACGTTAGTGAGATCCCTAGCAATATTTCTAAGGTATGTCTAGGGATGTACCTAAGGATAAGAATACGTATAGGATATAGTCCTAGAACTACGGTAACGATCTTAGAATTTAACCTAAGATGTTAGATATTGAGGGTGCTCCCCCTTTACTATGTTGTTTTCCCTAGCATGTTTTTTGGATCCCACACTATTCTTTTTGGGTTTTAGAAAATGGCTGGAAACAGGCAGATTCATGATAATGGAGGATATGACGGACAATGGAATGATTTTCATCATGAGAAACCAAATGAAACGGGATCTGGAAGTCCAAACATCGTTATCATGCCTAATCATCAATCTCATAATATGATCAATAATCTCGACTTTGGTAAGTTTCCCGACTCAGATAATAAGAGAAAGATGGAGTTTCATGATGATCATAGAGGAAAGAAAGTTCAATTTCCCTCATGTAAATCATGTGGGAAGAGGCATCCGGGAGATTGTTTCAAAGGAACTGGAAGATGCTTTGGGTGTGGAAAAGAAGGACACAAATCTAGTAACTGCACAGGAAATGGTTCAGTTAACACCATGGACAAGGATAATGGTATTGCTACGACATCAACAATGATTAGATGTTTTAAATGTGGAATGTACGGGCATTATGCAAACCAATGCCCTAATGGAAAATCTCATGAAGAGAATCATCATGGTCATATGGGTAGTATTTATGTGGATGATGATGAGGAGACTACAAATGATATATGAGCTGAAAGAATTGTTGAAGCTCAGTCGGTTGTTTTAGAAGGTAGTGGAATGATTGTATGTTTATCAAGAGTTATGTTGTATAGTTAATGGTACTATGGAATAAAGAATCATCTAAAGATTGTTACACTATTGTTTTTCCTAAAAGTATTTGAATGTATATGTTGAATGGTACCAGTAACCATGGAATGTTATTCAGATATTTTTGTAAAGTAGATGATATGCACATAATGAAGGAATAAGAAGATAATGAGATGTTTGATTGTATTCATGAGCTCATGATTGATATAAGGACTAAGTGATATCATGGTTTGAGTATATTTAATTTTGAGGATTTTGGTATGTGGAAGGTGTTAACTTTTAACTGCATTCATGTTTTCACTAAGGTTCAATGGGTATTCATCTTTCAAGATAATACATGATTAAGGCCTTCGAATGTTTGTAATGTGACCAACAAGACATATCTTATGATATATGGGGATCAACGATGGTATTAACATGCTTCTTATATGAAATATCTGGTAATCGTTTTCACTATAATATGACAATGGACTGCAATATTATGGATAAGCCTAAAGATTGGAATGGATTATGTTGGACATAAGTTAGTATTGTTTAAGGATAGAAACTTTTTTCGATATTATTGATGGGATGATATAGTAATGTAGTTTTAGAAAAAGGAAAACCTGCAGGACGGGTGACACCCATCACGTCGGACAAGGCTGTGGGAATCGAACCCACAATCGAAGTGTGACTGGCTTTTATCGCCTACCACTGGCCTACAGGAAGTCCCTGGTTAGTAGAAACTAGTTTTATTTTATTAAGTGGTATGATATATGAAGTATAAGTTCATTTTTGGAACCATATACGATTAATCTAACCGTAAGATGGACTTATAACATTTTCTAACCTTTAGTTTGAATGAGATGGAATGACCCATCATTCTATCACATGATCTGCTAACACATCACGAATAACAAATTCAACTTCATTTCTTTAAGGGATGAAGTGGAAATTGTTCAATTCATGAACAACAGTTAGATTGTACCAAAATCATGCAAGTATTTCTTTTAATTCATAAACTTTAGGGAAATAATCTTGAAAACCAAAAATGTTTTCCTAGTTCCCTTATATCCGATGAATCAGATGGTACCTTAGATTATCACAAATCAATAGCTTTGTGATTGTTGGCTTTTTCATAGCCATGTTCTCTACCACTCTCCATCAGAACTAGATGGTTAGATTTTTCTTCCATATCCATATTTTCACCTATGTCCTCCTACGTGGAATCCCAGTGATGAGTTAATTTGGGTAACCCTTACATTTCATATTTTAGTTTTTAAAGCCATGTTTTGGTATTCCTTTTTACGATGTGGGTTTCTATTAAACAAACTTTCTAGTAGTAAACCATTTATAACACCGACGAATTTCGAGGGAGAAATTCATTTTAAGGGGGGTAGAATGTAACACCCCGAGATTTTATGAAAAATATTCTTTTAATTTCATTAATTTCTTGTGTTGTATGCTACACCAAGATTACCTTGCGCTATACGCAACACCGTATTAGCTTTCAGTATACACAACACTATTCTTGGATCGTGTTACACACAATTTTGATAATAGTTATTCAACGAAACATTGAGTATATATATATATATTAAATGTATAAATAAAATATGTTTGGATTCTGTTATACCAAACAACGAATGATTCTTTCCCAACACGCAACCCTGACTTGGCTTGCATTACACGCAATCGTGACCTTCCTCGATAGCGTGTGTTGTACGCAATACTGGGTTTTAATAAACAACGATATATTTTTATAATATTATTATGAACTAGCCTTTATGAATAGTATTAACTAGATTTTGAATTTTATAACATTATTATTCATCTTACACATTTTCTAGAACAAGGTATAAGAACAAAATAAATTTTTGGGGTAAAATAAGTATTTTTCAAAAAATGTAGTTTTGCCGCCTTTTGATGGCACACCCACTTTAAATCTAGTTTTTGACATGTTTATAAGTTCCATTTGACAAAATACAATTATTCTTTGGAATCAAGAAATAAAAATTTACTTTGGATAAATTTTTCATTTTATTCTGATGACTTTCATATTTTAATGAATAGTAAAAACACGCTATATTTTAATTAAAAACAACTTTTTTCGTTGTAATATCTTATGTGGTTAAATTATAATATTTAATGGTTTTAAAGTATAAATACAATATATTTTTACCATTTAATATAGTGTATGTCATTAGCATTGACTTTACCTTGAATTCGTAAGTTAAATCAATTCAATCTTTTGCAATGTTTTAAAGAAAAACTCGTTTTCTTTCGACAACGGGATTAATTTTAATTTATTTTTTTCAACTTTTTTGTATTGAGTTTGGAAAAATGGATTCCATATTTTGAATCATTGGGTCCAAATTATGTTAATAAGATACTTTTTATTTTTGGGCATTGTGAATAATAACTATGGTAAATTTTATTTACTATAGTTAAAGGTAAATCGGGTAATTAAGGGTAAATATAAGATTATAAAATTACCCTAACACTTGTAAAAATCCTATTGGATGACTAAAAGTCTAACCATATCACCTAATGGTGGGATTAGATTCATTTAATTGACTTTTTTCCATGAAAATAATTTAATTATTATTAAAACCAAAGAAAGTGACAACATGTCACTCTCTCAAATACTATAAGTATAATAATTTTAAGTTAGTGATAAAATTCATGAAACTTTGAACATTAATAGTCTACAGAAATCTAACAAAATTATCTACATCATGAGAATTTATTTATAATTTTTTGGGATTAAATAATTATCATTAATTTTGACACAATAGTGATGCAGAAATTATTTATCTAGTGCAAAATCAAGAATATAGTTTTTATTAAACTAATAGTGACCATAAAAGCCACAAAACCTGACCAAAACTTATTGGTCATGTAAATTTAAACTATAATCATCCAATGGTCTAATATTTGACCATTTAGAGTCTTATACAAGCAATTATAACACTTATATTATTTTATTTTAAATGATGTCAAAGTTATCACGTTCATAATTTAATAAATATAACAATTTAAATATTGTGATTTTAAGATTATAAATTCGAGTAAAAGTTTTATTCTGAAAGGTAATAGATTTATCTTCATCATAAGATTTTATTTTAAATTTTTATGCAACAAATCAGTATATTAAATAATTATACAAAAATGTTGTAGTAATTATTTTATTAAGAGATAAACCAAATAAATGGTGTTAAAAATAATAAAATAAATATTATATGAACTATTTAATGTGATACACTAATTTTATAGATACATATTACCTTTTTTTAATCTATTAAAGCTTTTAGTTCGAACATATATTCTGTATATATTTTATTCAAATTCAAATAAATGAATAGTGTCAAAATTGAGACTATTGTTATTTTATAAAAATAACATATTATAAAATTGTTTAAAAATCACAAAAATATTTAAAAATTATAAATTTACATTTATATGGTATATAATGTTATAAATTAAAAAATTATGGAAAATTCACAACAAATAAGTAATTATGTTTTATAATTTAAAATTTGGAATTTTATTACCACAAATAAACTTAAATAGATTAAATAAGGATAAATCAAAATGATAAGGTTTAAAATAAGATCAAAACAAGTCTAAATTTGATTTTTTGATGATATTACAACCCTATCTCATATAATATTCGAATATGAGTCATTTTTTGAGGTTTTTAATTGGGGTTAGATGTATTATAAATTAATATTTTTAAGAATTCCGAAGGTGCCCCTCTCCTCCCTTATAAAAGGGAACCTCCTCCCTCTCCTCCTCACACATAATTTTAGCCTTCAAGATCGGCCAACCCCTGCCAAATTATCTTCTCCACTTCCCTAGAAACATCCTAGAGCTTCTGGTCTACTTTAAAGACCAATCTTAGTGCCCTAATAGGAGGTTTCAAAGAGGCGTATCGAAGAAGAGGTAATTTCTTCTCCCGATTCTTTCAAGCTTCTTTCTTCTTCAACTTCTTCTTCTTTAGTTGTATCATTATAAAGTAATAACATAAGTATCACTAATATACTGATTTGTTATTATAAATATAAAACAACCCCATTTCACCTTCTATCCATCCTACGGAAAACAAAATCACCGCACGTGCGTACGTACGGAATACTGTCACCACGCCGTGGTGTAATCTGTTTTTCCACCAACACCTTACATGGATGGATATAATGGTGTAAAGAATAACTATAAATAGTTATTATAACATCATACTGATTCTAATATATTTTACCATCCACTCCAATTCAATTCAGTAATTATGGAAACGATATCATCGCTCGTGCGTACGTACGGACTACAGTCTCCACGACGCGATGAGATTCATTCTCCATGATAACCATTTAAGAATGATTATAAAGTATATATAAGAAATAATAATGAAATATATGAAATTATAAAGCTAATGGATTTATGTATATATTTATTTCATCTACTTAATTCCATTCAACTCAATAAGGAAACGAAAACAGCGTTCATGCGTACGTACGGTCTACCGTCTCCATGAACGGTGTATTTCTTTCCATTTATCAATCTATTATATATATGTATATTCTGAATATATATTATATATAAATCATGTTTTATATTCTGGAATTATGTAATAGTGATATAATTAATCATATGAATAATTACAAGTCAAAACACGGACGACAAATGAAACGATTTTACCCAAAACGCTCTTTAAAATGGAATTTACAAAAGAAAGAGTAATATAAAGTCATAAGTGAACCATATATGATATCATAACAATTAATATGATTCTGTAATAAGTCAATAACATTATTTAAATCATTATACAGGAGTTTCGGATACGTACGAAGCATATCAGACATAAGGTAAGGGATAATTTTGCAAATCTCATATTTATCCGAGATTTCTTATTCGTAAGTATTTACGGGGGTTATTTATATCATCCATGTCCATGTTTTATAAAATTGTTTTAATGTATGTTTAAAGTCATTTTTTTCCCATTTTTGACTTTTACTACACGGTATGTAAGGAATTTTTCTTTTGTTTACGTTATGAGGTACTTTTTTACTTTTCCGGAAAAAGTACGAGAAGAATGTTTTTTAACATATACGGCACGAACATATTTTTACGATTTTATAAAGCCTTATTTTCATGAATCTTAATCCAAAAGATTTCATGACTATTTTCAAAAAAATCCTTTACTTTTAAAATTGCATGATTTTTTGTGAAAAGAAATTGATTTTGAAGAACAAAGGATATTTTCGTCAAGAATTCATTTCAAGTGTTTTATCAAAACCATTGTCTATCTAAGATGACATTATTTCATATGTGTATGTTTCAAGTATAATGTCTCTATGATTTACATGGTTTCAATTTTCTTATGATGAAATATTCATTTGTTTTATATGGATTATGTGATGACGGGATGATGTTTATGAAACCCATTTTATTCTTTGGGTTACGATGAATGTTTTAAGTTTATTTTGTGGCACAAGTAAGAATGATTTCACTATGAGATGGGTGGGACCTATATCTCCCTCCAATGCATTGGGTAAAGATTTTATATCTCATGAGATAGACATGGCTGGAACAGTACGTTAATCTGGTTCAATGTTACAGGACTGAAACGAGGAGTGAACTCAATTCAGAATGGGACTTTTTCCACTAAGATGGTCTTGGCAGAAATTCCTTGGCTACTATGGAAATCATTACATGTGCTTAATGGATTCCAAAGTTACATATTTTATTCCCATGATATTTTGTCATTCTTAATGTTTCTTTATGATCTATTCCTTACGTACTTACATGTTTTATGTCATTTCTCAAGCTTTTGATGTTTAATCATTATGTTCATGTTTTTAAGTTCAAATGTATATGGTATGTTTTATTTTATCCATGCTTACCCTTACTGAGCATTTGAGCTCACCCTTTTTATGTTTTATTTTCCCCATGATATAAAGAAAGGTTTTAGGTTAGAAAAAAAAGGGAAAGATCTTTATGGGAGATGTTGAAGATCTTTCACCGCGATTAGAAGATTATGTTCCAAGTTTCCAAAGACACTAAACTATTAAGGTCCTTGTGTGTCTGTTTTTGTATTCCTCTAAAGTAATGTAATGTCCATGTACGTCAAGCTTTGGGTCTCTACATGTTCTCTGGCCAAAATTCTCTTCAGTTCCTTGAAATTTTCCCATTCTTGGTCTAGGTCATCATTCAATCGCCTCATTCTTTGATAGATCTACAACTATACCATATATAGAGGTTATGTGACCCAAAAATGAAACTTTTTGAAGTAAAAATGCACACTTTGTAAATAATTAATATATTTTCTACTTCTTTAGGGTCTTTATTATAATTCTCAAGTGATCTCCATGCTCTTCCATGGCCTTTGAATAGATAATAATGTCATCTATAAAGACTAACTCAAAATAATAAAATTAATATCTAAATACTCTATTCATTAAATAAATGTATATTGATGGGGAATTAGTAAGACCAAAAAGGTGTCAATATATATTCATAGCATCCATACCTTGTATAGAATTCCATATTAGGTATATCATTATTCTTGACCCTCAATTCATGATATTGAGAATGAATTTCAATCCTAAATAAGTATTAACCTCTGTGAAGTTGATCAAACAAGTCATAAATATGGTGCTGAGGATTGTTTTCTTGATTGGGATATTTTTCAACTCCCGATAATCAATGAAAGTCACATTGATCCATATTTCATTTTCTCAAAAAGAACTGGTGAACTGTAAGGTGACACACTTGGATTAATGGATCTGTTACAAAAATCATGGAGTTTCTTCTTCAATTCATACAACTCAATTGGGGCCATTCTATAAGGGTTCATTGAAATTGGGGTGGGACCAGACCTGAGTTATATTGAGAACTCAACTTCTCATGTTAGTGGAATGATTGGAAACTCTTCCAGAAAGACATCCAAAAATTCTTGGACAATAGTCATTTCATTAATGTCAATTTTCTCCCCATCCATTTTAGATAAAAATCCATTTTGAATTGGAATTAATACCCATACATTGGATTCAATCTCCATAGTAAGTTCACAATTATCGTTACACTAATGGATTATCATCGGTGGGTTTAAAATATAAATCATAACTTTCGTTCCTAAATAATTAATGTGGCATATATAAAGATAAGGTAAATACATGCCTAATATTACTTTAAATTCAACCAGATGAAGAATGAAAAGATTTTCATAATGCACATTTCTAAAAACATCAACTGCAGATGAACCATAGACTTGGGATGCAATCATCATACCATCAGTGGTTTTCCCTACTAATTCCACATCCAATCGTTTTTTTAATCATAAGACCCTTATAAAATTGTGTAAATATAAAAGATAAGGTAGATCCATATTCAAATAATACATTAGATGTTCTAGACTGGATGGTAACTGTACCTTCCACCATTTTATTGACTCTCCCCTCGTCAGAGATAGAAATTTCATGTGATTTCCCATTATCCCTTGGATTAAGAGGTTGCTAACTTCGATAATCATCACTATCCCTTAGGTTTGGTCACTGGTTAGTATAATTATCATTCTCCCTACACTTTTATCACTAAATCATAAGAGTTACATTATTTTCCACATTATCTCCATTCACGCCATTAACTGGCTTCTTCTCATCACATTGACAATCAAATACCCAATGGTCGTCCATTCCACACATAAAACATTTATTAGACCACTTAACGAAATTAACTCCATCATTCTTCTAAAAATTAGATCATAAATGAAAGTTCATCATTTTCTCTTAATGATTTTTAGATTTTCCTTTAAAATATATCTTCCTTTTCATTACAAAACTGTGGGATTAATACGTGACTCTATCCTCAAATTCAACATTTATTTCAAAAAACACAATCTCTTAATAGATATTGAAGTGTCTTATGGCCAAAAACATTCTGATACTTGTCTTGTAACACCCTAAGATTTTGTGAATTATTATTTTTTTATTTTTTTATCCTTTTTGATATTTTTCATTTCATGCAACACTGATGATAATTTCTTTTATATTAATGAACTATGTTTGGATTTGTTTTATACGTAACACAAAGTTAATCATTCACTATATGTAATACTGACTTAGATTATGCTACATACAATACTTAATGTGTTTATTCTATATGAAATACCAACTTGTATTGTAATACATGGAACACCGACTTGACTTACGTTACACACAACACCGAGTTTTTACAAGGCATAATTTTATTATATTTTTAAATAATTAAAGTATAAAATAGTTGTTAAAATTAGTGATATAAATATTAATAACCACTTCTGACATATTGTTATAATATTTTTATAGAAATAAAACATATTTATAATGAATTATATAGTTTCTGGTAAAGTCCTTTTTTTGAAAAAAAATATCATTTTCTCGAATGAAATTCTATTAATAATAAAATTAATTTTAGAAAACAATTAGAATTAAAATTTGATAAAAGAAACCTAATTTTGGAATTTATAGCTTTTAAATTATCCCATTGTTAATTGTTTTGGATTTTTCTAAGAAACCTCATTTTTTGTTGAATAGTAAAGAATACAGTATTTTAGTTAAAAACTGACTTTTTGTTTAATTGTTTATTACTTTTTAATGATATTATAAAAATTTTGTGAGGTCACATTAGTTAAATATTACATAAATTAAAATAGTTTAATATATTATAAACAACTTCACTTTGAAATTGAAGAAAAAATCTTACAAAACATTTCAACATTTTTCTACTATAAAAACCTGTTATTTCATCCCATCTGTGGGATTAACATTAATCTTAATTTTTTATGCTTATAAGATTTGAATTTATAAATACTAACAAGAAACATTGTTTCATGTATAATATTTTTATTCTAATAAAACCAGGATAGTTTTTCACAAAAATTGTTAGAAATATTGATTAAAATTAATCATAGAGAGTAAGAGAAAATTAAACTTAATTAGGGAACAAACCATAAAATTAAGGGCCCAAATGATCTATACACTTTTACAAAACCAATTGGATATCCATATTTTTTCCTTAAACCTAACATTATCTAATTATTTGGTTTTTTATGACTTATTTTTGGTTATAACATGTGTACTCCTACTTTGTTTCCTAAAATTCCAAGTGAGTCATTTTCCTTCCCTATAAAAGGCCACCACCTCTACCCATCCATCACACCTCTCAAAACTATTAATTTCGGTGAATAAATTCCAAATAAACTTCCAAAAAATCCTACCTTATCCCTATAATTCTTCCCTTGGGAAGAATTCAATCCAAGGAAGCCTTTTGGCAGAATCCAAATGGAGTTACCCGATTAAGAGGTAACATCTCTTCTCAAATAATTTCATTTATTTTTCTTCTCCACCCCCTAAAAATATCTTTATTATATAATCATATAAAAAAATATTATCCTCAATATAATAGGATTTTATATGTAAATTTCTCTACCTACACTAACACACACCTCCATCTAATGGGTAACTAACATATTGTTTCTATGTATGGTGAACCATTGTCTCATGAAACAATGATTGTTCGTTTTTCCATTACCACCTATCATGGTGGAAATTATTATGGAAATATGTTTATATATTATATATATTATAATTATATTATTTTTATACTTATATAATTTTTATTTAGAACATACTTTTATGCTTTCCATCCTATGTAAGTACAATAATTTCATTTGAGGATGTGTGGACTACCGCGCCCTCAAAGCGATATGATTCATTCATACACTACATGGATTGAATTAAGGATGGTAATAGTGAATATATATAATTTATATAATATCATAAATAATTATTCATAATGATATAAACATATACATATGTGTCATTTTCTTTCCTTATTTCGATATGACAATAAAAATGGAAACAACATTCATGCATATGTACGACTTACGGTCTCCATGAACTGCGTATTTCATATCATAGTACTATACTTTATAAATTATTATAATACAAATATAATGGACATAAAAGATGTTTATATCATGTTATATATTTTTTAATCATTATATACGTATAAGGACCAACAAAATAACAAATTAATACATATGCGATGAACAAAACGAACATTACCCTAAGTGAGACCCTAACATCGGGTCGTTAAAAAGATGGAAATATAAGGTCATAATCAAACCATATATGATATTATATATAATAATATTATTATTTAAATTATTATAATAACATTAAATTTATAATACATTAATATTTTATTATTACAAAGATACTCAAGACACAATGTAAGGGGATTTTGTCTCACTTTTTATTTTAGTGAGATACATGCAATGTTCACCACCCATTCCTTTTGTGTGGTGTATATAATTAATATGATTGTATTATATTTATATTATTCTTAAATTTATTGGTATTAACATATCCATTTTATAATCTTTCATTCATGGGGATTATGTTTCAAAAATTACCAAATAGATAAAAATGTTTTGTCTCAATTTTCTTTCTTTGAGACTCATGTTTTGTTATGCACCAAAACTCTTTTTTTTAGGTGTATATAATTACATTATACAAGTTATATCATGAATATAATTATTTTCATGATATTTTAAGCTCCGTTTACTTTAATTTTCTTACATGGAGAGTATGATCCCATGTTACCATGTTATAAGAGTTTAGTATGACAATATCATCTCTTTTAGAGATTCATTACATTCCATTAATAAATTCATATGTTTCATCTATCAAGAAATTTGTGAATTTTATTCTCCTCTTGTAATTAGGTTATATTCATGTACTGGTACCATTTTATAATGTGGTATATAATATATTCAATAAAGTGTTTTTAAGAAATCTTGAGTTTACCCTCTCTTCTATCTGAATTCATTGTTCCTTCAAAACCATGTTTTATAAAAAGGGATTCTAAGAATATTCTACTAATATCTTATTCTAATTTAAAAAATCACCTGTTTTTTCTTTAACTAATTTTTTCAATGGAATATTCTTATCACTTTCTGAATGAGTAAATTTTATGTCCTTCTTACCATGCATAGGGAATATTCCTTTTACCTCATACTACATGTACATATTTCTCCACCATAAATACTTTGAAGATTTAACTTCATGTTTAAATATTATTTTCATCAAGAAATTTTTTTTAAAATTTATTTTCAAAGAAAATCATTTTCAAATTGTTTTCAATCTTATTTTATATGTTTTCAAGAAAAATTGTTTCCAAAAGGATTTAAATATTCTTTGTTATAGTTTCCATAAAAATGGTTTTGAAAACATTTTCAACAATATTTTATATGTTTTCAAGAAAAAGGATTTCCAAAACGTTTTCAATCATCCTTTATGACTTTTCAATAAAACTGATTTTCAAAACATTTTCAATATTTCTTTATAACTTTTCAACATGTTTTCAATGAAAAGGTTTTTAAAATGTTTGGAATATTCTTTTATAATTTTTCAAGGAAAATGGATTTAAAATTATTTCAAGTATTATTTATAATTTTTAAATGAATTTTATATGAAAATAACAATCAAATGGTTTTATGTATTAAAAATAAATTTTCAAAGAAGAAATGATATTTTCCTCAGTGAATGTTTTTGAAAGATATTTCAAAATTATTTTCCATCTAAGTTGATATCCGTTGATGTAACTCATTCCCTTCTAGGAAATTTTCCAAAGGTTCCATTCATATCCTTTCTCTTAATGGGTTATTATTAATGTCATGGTATTTATGAAACCCATTTCTCTTTCACATGTTATATGTTTCTGAAAATCTATTTCTTTTCTAAGGGTTATATGTTTATGAAAATCCATTTCTTTTCCGCAGGTTATATTCTTTAGAAACCCAATTCTTTTCATGGGTTATGTTTTGATGAAATGATAATGAAACCTATCTATTTTCTATAGGTTATTATGTGATAAAATGTTAATGATACTCATTTAATTTCATGGGTAATGATTTTATGTTTATATAATCCATGTCTTTTCATGGTTCATGATATGATGACTATTTTTTGGCACATGCATGTATGATTTTATTACATGATGGGTGGGACCTATGTCTCCCTCCAATGAATTTGGTAATGAAAATATGTATATTAGATAAAAGGGTACCTGATTTGTATCCTAATCCCAATAAACAAGAGGGTACATGTGTTGTATCCTAGTCCTAAAAGAATGAGGGTGCACATGTTATAGGCCAAGCTCAAGCAAAATAGGGTACATGGGTTGTATCCCATGCCTAAAAGAAAGATGGTACACAAGTTTTAGAACATTCTTGAAAACTATAAGGTACATGGGTTGTAATGAGTACCTAAAATAAAGAGGTTACAAGGGTTGTAACTCATGTTTGTAAACAAGAGGGTACATGGGTTGTAGCCCAAGACTAAAAAAAGAGGGTGCACAGGTTGTGTCCAAAACCAGAAAACAATAAGGTACATGGGTTATAGCCCATTACTAAATGAAATAGGGTACATGGGTTATATCCTTTGACTAAAATAATGAGGGTACATGGATTGTTTCCCAAGCCCGAAAACAAGAGGGTACATGGGTTGTAGCCCAGGAATAAAAGAAAGAGGGTACATGGGTTGTAGCCCAAGATCAAAAATAAGAATGTAGATTGCTTGTATCCCGATACTAAAAGAAAGAGTGTACATGGATTGTATCAAAACCCTATAAATAAGAGGGTACATGGGTTGTATCCTAGGCCTAAAATAAAGAGTGTACACGAGTTGTAGCCCATTCCCAAAAAGAATAAGGTACATGGGTTGTATCCCAGGACAAAAGGAAAGAGGGTATGTGGTTTATATCCCAATCCTGTAAATAGAAGGTACATGAGTTGTATCCTAAGAATAAAATAAAATAGGTAACCGAGTTGTAGCTCAATCCCAAAAACAAGACGGTACATGTGTTTTAGCCTAAGCCTAAAAGTAAGAGTTCACATGGGTTGTTATCCCAAGACTGTAGTAGGTACACAGGTCATAGCCCAGTTCTAAAATGTTATAAAGGTCTTGGTAGGTAGCCTTTACATAAAATTTTCTATTCTTATATGTTTTCCATAAACCCTATGTCTTATCCCTTCATTATGATTTTATAGATTGTGATATTTATTTTTTTATGATTCACGAACTGTCATTATTTTTTCCATGATTCATGTATATGATCATTGATATACAGGTTATGATCTTAATATGTTATTCTCAAGTTTCATTCCCTTTTGTTCATGTTGTGCTTAACCATTTCCTTTATTTACCATTACTGTGCATATGATCTCACCCCATTCTTATGTTTCTTTTCCATAGGTTATGAAGAATGGTTTTGGGTTGAAGTACTAAAGGTGGAGATAATTATGAGATATGTTGAATATATTCCTCCAAGATAGAAGATTTTGTTTCCATGTTTCCAAATACACAAAACTATTATGATCATCAGGCATGTATTTTTCTAATGTCTTGAACATTCATCTAAAACGATGTAATATCCATGTATATCAATATTGGGTTGTTATAGTTGGTATAAAAGTAAATGATTAGTCAACCTTTGGAAACTAGTATGAGAAAACTTTAGTGAGATCCTTAGGTATATTTCTAAAGATATTTCTAGGGATGTTTCTAAAGATGAGTATAAGGATAAGTCAATGTTTAGGAAAATGTCATGGAATTTTGGTAAATGATAGAGTGATTGGTTTCCATTTAATACATCCATGTATGTATAATACAAGTGGATGTGGCTCTGGATCAAATGTACATAGGGGAAAAACTCCAACAATATGTTCCAATCCTGACTCAGGGTAATATGGTACATGACAATGGGCCTTGCTTCGCACTTAGTTTGACACTCCAAGGGGATATTCTTTGGGAAGTCACAAAATCTTCACGAAATATCATTAAGGATTTAGATATATGTTGGTTATGAATAACCTAGGGTGTCATATATTAAGGAAGGTGTCATGATTTATACATCCCATAAGTAAATATTTTCTTAACTATATGGTTTTCTACAATGATAAGAAATGGTCACACTATGCTTCTCGGATTTAGTTCATGGATGATACTAGAAGTAACTGGGTTAACATTGAGTCTGATGGACAATATAGTTATTGTGAGAAAATAAATTGGATAATGATTGGAGAGAAAGATTTTTTTGATTATGTTGAATCACCTATTGCGATATATGATTAACAAAGTGAAATTTTGTGATATTCCAAACACATTTCATAAGAGGAAGATAAAATTTTACAAATATTAAAATTATATGGATCATATAGGAAATATTATTTGGATTCCTACATGTCCCTAAGAAGGTATGAATAACTTTTAGGAATAGCTCAAATGGAGGGGAAGTTCTTATCTTTGTGAGAAAAAGGGTCATAGAGTGACGAATTTTCATGGAGTTCAATGTCTCGTCTATGGAGAACACGGTCATTGTCCAACTCAATTACCACACATAATAATCATGTTATAAAACAAGGGAGGAATTATTCCATGACAACCATTAATGGGGGAGGATTGAAGTATTTATGTATTTGGATACATGAATTATAAATGGTGATTTATATAAGGATTTTTCAGTTTCTATTTTTTGCTATGGATTTTCAAGAATATGTTGAATAGTTATGATGGATAAGAAACGTTATTAAAATACTAGTTGATATTCATGGGAAGAAAAAAAATTAAGGTAAAGATAACCCTTAATGTGTTCTTAATGATACGAAACTGATTTTTAGATAAGTGAAATATTGGATATAAATAAGTTAATTGGACGGTACTGATTACCCTCGATCAGATTATTTATTGGTTGAAAAAGTGGTCTATGTCATCAAGGATTAAGTTTAAGACTTCTTGGATTTAAATAATATATCATGTAATCATCGGAATAAGTAAGCATGCACATTTTACAAAATTATTAATTGTAATTAAGGTTATTACCATGTCCTAAGGGAATATACAATAAGGGTATCCACATTCTTGGAATGTGAAAAACAAGTAGTAATGTTTGATATACGGGGTATCAATGTTAATATGATTTAATGACATTCTTTCTAAATATTTTTATTTCCATATTTTAGATGGTTTATGATGTTAATAATTTAGGGAATGTTTATGTTAAAATTCAGATGAATCCAACAAGAATAAACTGTTATGTCTTCATATGAGGATTTATGCATATTGGATAGCCTATCAAAAATACATTGTGTTGATGACAACTGATGAAAAATGGGATGGCATATCAGGTATCTAATGATCTGTTAGTACGTTAGGAATGAAAAGGTCACCTTCCATTTTAGAGAAACAGGAGAAGTGGATCATGGAACAAAAAAGGGTGAGGTTTTATTAAAATCATGAAAGTATATTATTTTATGAAAATTATTAAACTTTAAGAAAAAGGATATTTAATCCAAACAAATTGTCCTATTACCTTCGTTTTGTATGAATCATAAGGTCTCTTAGGTCATCAAAGATTTATGGATTTCTGATTGTAAAATTTCATATGACCTTATTCTCTATCACTCTCCATCAGACCACAATAGTTATATTTTTCATCCATTTCAATGCTATCAATTATAACCTATGTTTTCATATGAGGACACCAAGTTATATGTTACTTAAGGTAACCATTATGGTTCAAACATTCCCTTTTTAAGGGAATTTTTAGTTTTAATTTTTAAGATGTGGATTTATATGAATGAAACAATTGAGTATTAAACCATTGATAAGATAGATTAATTTCAAGGGTGAAATAATGTAACACCCTTATATTTTTTGAATTGTTATTTTTTGAATTAAATTATCCTTTTTTTATATTTTTCATTTCACAGAACATTGAAGATAGTTTATTTTATATTAATGCAATATTTTGCATTGATTTATATGAAACACTGAGTTAATAATGCAATACATTCAATACCAACTTGGATTACACTACTTTCAATACCAACTTTTCTTGCTCTATATGCAATACCGACTTGGATTCCACTACATGAAACACCGACTTGGCGTACGTTACACGCAACACTGAGTTTCTACAAAGGATAATTTTACAATACTTTTAAATAATTAAATTATAACCTATACATTAAAATATTTTATGTTAATATTAATAAATACTTTTTAAAAAAAATTATAATGGTTCTATAGAATGAGAACATATTTATAACGAAATATATCATTTTTTGTAAAGTGCTTTTTATGTTTAAAAATATTGTTTTCTCAAATAAACTTATATTAATAATAAAATTAATTTTATAAATTTTGAGAAATTTTATTTGATAAAATAAATATAATTTTTTAATTTGGATCATTGAAATTAGACTAGGGTGAATTTTTTTATTTTTTCTGAGAAATTTCATTTTTTTGATGAATAGTGAAAAATACCGATTTTTAGTTAAAAAATACCATTTTGCATAATTAATTATTAGTGATAAATGGTATTATAAATTAGTTTTAAGGTAATATTATTTAAATATTACATCTATTAAGACAATTTAATTCATTATAATCAATTTCACTTTGAAATTGAATACAAAATCTTAACAATCTATTGAACATTTTTCTACTATAAAATCCCGTTATTTCATCCCATTTGTGGGACTAGTATTAATATTAATTTTTCTTCATATGTGATTTCAATTTCGAAAAATAGGAATTCACCATTTTTTTGAGTATAATATTTATTGTCTAATAATACCATGTCAGTTTTTGACCAAAATGATTGGTAAAAGTGATTAAAATTATTCACAGTAGTTGATGCCAAATTATGCTTAATTAGAGACTAAACCTTCAAATTAAGGACCTAAATGATCAATAAACTTGTCCAAACCCATTATATGTCCATATTTAGAACATAAGCCTTCAAATAGTTATATTTTTAGTTTGTTATGTCTTTTTTTAGGTAATAGATTGTAAAATTCCAAGTGAGTCATTTTCATTCCCTATAAAAGCCCACCACTTCTACCCGCTCCTCAAACCTCTCAAAACTAGTAAGTTCGAACAATAAATAGACAATACACCTCTAAAAAGTCCAAAATTCCACCTATAATCCTTACCTTGTGCATAAGTTAATCCAAATAATCCTTTTTGGCAGAAACCCAAAGAAGTTACCTGATTAAGAGGTAGCGTCTCTTCCCAAAACCTTTATTTTATTTTCCTTATCCACTCCCTAAAGCACTACTTATTCTATGATTATATAAAAAATTATCCTAAATATAATAGGATTTTTTTTATGTAAATGGTTCAACCAATAATTATATACACCTCCATACAATGGGTAACGAATATATGGTTTCTTTGTAGGACGAACTACTACCTCACGAAACGAAGATTGTTCACATTTTCATTACCACCTATCATAGTGGCCATTTTGATGTAAAATTAGTTTATATATGATATATATTATATTTATAATATATCTATACTTTATTTATTTTTATTTATAACATACTTTTATTCTTTCCATCATATTTAAATATGGTAATTTCAATTGAGGAAGTGTGAACTACCTCCCCTCAAAGTGATATGATTCATTCATACACTACATGGATTTCATTAAGGATATTTTTAGTTAATATATATAATATATATGATATAATAAATCTACTATAATAATGATATATACATATAAATATATGATATTTTCTTTCATTCTATCAATATTATAATAAAACAGAAACAACATTCATGCGTACGTACAACATATTGTACCCATGAAGGATGTATTTCATTTTTTACTCCTATATTCATTATATTATTATAATATAGATATACTAGATATATCAGATATATACATCATTTTAAACATTATAGAATCATTATATAAGTATAAAGACCAATGATATAACAAATTAATACACACGCGAAGAAAATAGAGAATATTACCCAAAGTTAGACCTTAACATATGATCGTCAAGAAGCGGGTAATATAAGGTTATAATCAAACCATATATGTTATTATATATAAGAATAATATTATTTAAAATATTAATAATAAACTTATATTTATTATATAGGAATATTGTAAGAGTATGAGGAGACTGAAGACACAACATAAGGGGATTTCATCTCACTTTTTATTTTCATGATATACATGCTATATTCGACCCTCTTTCATTTTCTGTGGTGCGTGTACTTCCCATGATTTTATTATATATATATTAAAATTAAATTTAGGGTTATTCACGAATACAATTTATAATCTTTCATTCATGGGGTATATGTTTCAAAAATTACCAAATGGGTAAAAATGTATTTTATCAATTTGGCTTCTTTGAGACTCATGTTTTGTTATGCACCTAAAATATTTCTTGAGGTGTATATACATAAATATTACATGTTATATCATTAATATAATTATTTTCATTATATTTTAATATTAATTTAATTTTTTTTCTTTTATGTAGATTATGATAAAATGTTACAAAGTTATAAGAGTTTATTGAGACAATCTCATCACATTTTGAGATTGTTTACGTTTATGCTTCCCTTTATGAATTATTATGTTTCATCTCTCAATGAATTCAAGAATTTTATTCTCTTATAGTTATTCATGATATATTATTCTAGTGGTAAAATTCTATACTATTTGGTAAATAAGATAGTTAAGAAAGTGTTTTTAAGAATTCTTGAATTTACCCTCTCTTCAGATGGAAATATATATTCCCTCGAAACCATGTTATCTAAAACTGTTTCCAAGAATTTTCTATAAATCTACTATGATATTTAAAAAAATTACCCTTTTTTGTATTTTACCAATGTTTTGAAAGGAATATTATTTTCACTTTCCAAACGAGTCAATTTTCTATCATTTTTACCATGAAATAGGAAAGTTCTTTTTACCTCACAAGATATGTTTTGATTTACCCGCTGTCAATCCTTTGAATATTTATTTTCATGTTTAATGGTTTTTTTAACAATTTTGTTTAAATATATTTTCAATAAAAATGGTTTTCAAAATGTTTTCAAGCTTATTTTAAAATTTATTAAGAAAAATGGTTTCCAAAAAAATTTAAAGTGTCATTATTGCTTTTTCAGGAAAAATGGTTTCTAAAACTTTTTGAAGATTCTTTTATATGTTTTAAATAAAATGGATTTTCAAAACATTTTCAGGATATCTTCATAATTTTACAAAGTTTTTTTGAAGGAAAAGGGTTTTTAAATTATTTGAAGCTTATTTTATATTTTTTCAAGGAAAAGGGTTTTCAAATGATTTCGAGTATTATTTATAATTTTTTAGGGTATTTTCTATTAAAATAATTTTAAAAGGTTTTTATGTCTTAAAATTCATTTTTAAAAGAATAAAAGATATTTTCTTCAAGGAATGTTTTTGAAAGATATTTAAAAATTATTTTCTATCTAAAATGGCATACATTTATGTTACTCACTCCCTTCTAGGAAATGATCTAAAGCATACATTCATGTCCATTTTAATAATGGGTCATTCTTAATGTCATTATATTTATGAAACATGTTTCTCTTCTATGTGTTATTTGTTTATGAAAATATATTTCTTTTCCATGGTTTATATGTATATGAATATCTATTTATTTTCCATGGGTTATATGCTTTTGAAACCCTCTTCTTTTCACAGGTTATAATTTGATGAAATTATTGTGAAACATATATATTTTCTATAGGTTATGATGTGATAAAATGTGAACGACACCCATTTCATTTCGTGGGTTATGATTTGATGTGTATAGAACCCCTCTCTTTCAATGGTTTATGATATGATGGATGTTTTTTGGCACATGCATGTATGATTTCATTATGTGATGGGTGGGACTTATATATCCCTCCAATGCATTGGGTAATGAATGTTTTATATGATCTCAAAGGGTACACAGGTTGTAGACCAAGATCGAAAATAAGATGTTAAATGGTTTTTATCCCAAGACTAGAAGAAATAGGGTATGCAGTTTTATCCGAAGCTCGAAAACAAGAAGGTACAGGGAGTTTAGCCCATTCCCAAAAGAAAGAGGGCACACTGGTTATTTCTAAATCTTGAAAACAATAAATTATTTGGGTTATAGACTAGGCCTAATAGAAAGATTGTATATGGGTTGTATCCCAATCCTGTAAACATGATGGTACATGGGTTGTAGCCCAATCCAAAAAGAAAAATGGTACATGGGATGTACCCCAAGACAAAAAACAAGAAGGTACATGGGTTTTAGTACATTCTAAAAAGAAATAGGTTAAATCAGTTGTAGTCGAGTCCTGAAATAAGAGGTTATATGATTTGTATTCCATGCTCGAAAACAAGAGGGAACATGGGTTGTATTTTAAGCCTAAAATAAACAGGATACACAGGTTTTATCCCATGCCCGAAGACAAGAAGGTTCATGGGTTGTATCCCAGTCCCAAAAGAAAGAGGGTGCATGGTTTATAGCCAAAGCCTATAAACAATAGGGTACATGGGATGTATCCTAGGACTAAATGAAATACGGTACATGGGTTCTAGCACAAGACTTAAACAAAGGTACATGGGATGTTTCCCATGACTAGAAGAAAGAGGGTACATTGGTTTTTTCCCAGGCGTATAAAAAATAGGGTACATGGGTTTTATACATATTGTAACACCCCAGGAAAATAAAGAATATGACATTTTCATATTTATCCATATTTGTGAATAAAATATTAATATGACTTTAAAGGGGACGCTATGCTCGATGGCGTACCCAACATGCAACAACGAGTTTCTTGGGAATCTTACATTGCACTCTAATAATAAAATAATATTATTTTAAATGGTAGTTAACATGTAGCCGTTGTATTGGCGGGAATGGATAGAAATAACTAAAATATGATTATATATGTTTTTAATTGTTTTTACATTTATCCAATAAAAGATAAAGGCCTAAAATACGGAAAGAATTCAATTTTAGGCGTATATGCCCTAGTTTTCACTAAAGGTTCACTTATCGCCTTTTGATGGAGAACTGTCATTAAATATATTTTTTTCACTCTTATACATTCTATTGGACTAAATAAAACTCTTCTTAAGAATTGGGACATCAAAATTTACATTGTGTAAATTTTTCGTATCTTTCTGATAAAGTTCATTTTTTAATGAATAGTGTAAAATGTTGTATTTTAATTCAAAACCTCTTTTTAATCTAATTTATTTATATAAATAGATTATCTTTTGAATTGGTTTTAAAGTGAAATTAGAAAATATTTTTACCATTAAATCCAATAGTGGTCATTGGAATTAATTTCACTTTGAAATCAGACTTAAACTAGTGTCAATCTTTTGATTATTATTGTTTCACAAAAACACGCTATTTGCTCGGACAGCGGGAATTAATTATTAAATTAATTAATGTGACTTATATGTTTTGAATTTTTTAAAATAGACTCCATTTTTCAATTCTGAATATCAAATATATCTTCGGGTGAATATTTGGGATTTTTCTGAAAAACTTCAATTTTTGATGAATAGTGAAACCACTTAGTGGTACTTATAAAAACTGATTTTTCGTTTAAATGAAATTTTGCCATCTTTGTGTTTTGAATTTCAAAAATCCAACATACATGGTTGTCATTAAGAATTTAAATGTGGTTCAATGGGATAAAAATAATTTTTTGGTGAATAGTAACTTATTAAGTTTTTAATCGCGATTAGAGGTAATTAGTGTAGTTTATGGTAAGAATAATGTTTTAATAAAATTAAATGACCTATACACATGTCCAACCCTCATTGGATGTGTCAGGCCGACCAAGACAATCCATGGGTCAACATGGGGACCCCATTTAGCCACTTTGTTTGGGAAACAACATAAATATCTTTTTATTTAATGTTAAAGTAAAAATGACACAAACTTGAGATGTTTTACTAAAACAATTTTTACATGGGGTTATACAAGTCATATTTTTGACTATAAATAGTCATTGGAAATCTAAAAATATTTCCTATATCACTGTACTTTTTTATAATTTTTATACATTAAATAAATTAAATTATTTATGACATCATGATGATGTAGTGATGACCTCATTATTTAACGATTTAAATAAAATGGAAAGATAATGTAATATCTAAGACCTAAACATGTCCAAAACCTATTGGATGAGTGTATTTCTAACCCTTATCACCTTATCCTTGAAATACATCAATGTGGGACCTTTAAAATCCTAAACTCTTTTGAAAATAAAGTAACATTTTGTAACTTTACAAGAGTGCCCCTCCTCTCGCCTTATAAAAGGCCCCCACCTCTACCTCCTTACCCACACTCCCAAAGCCTTTGGGTCGGCCAACCCCTGCCCATTTTGTCTCTCCATTTCCCTCTATTACTCTGTGAAGCCTCACTTTGGGTATAATTATTCCCAAGGAAGCCTTTGAGCTCAAACCAAAGGGAGTTACCCGATTTTAAGGTAATGTCTTCACTTGTGTCCTTTTGTTTTATTTTGCTTCTACAACCCCCTAAATTCTTTTTATTAATTTATTTTGTAACAAATACAGTATCTTCAATATACTTGTATGTTTTTATAAGAAGGATTCTAACTACACTTACACACACCTACATCTAATGGTTAAAGAACATACAGTTTTGGTGGATGGTGAATTTCTGCCTCCTGAAACGATAATTGTTCAACATTCTTCTAACACTTAAAAGGTGGACATTAAGATGACACTATATTTATATATGATATCTAATATGTTTATGTTTTACTTAAGCTTCTGTATTTTTCATTTATGATGTACCTTTATGGTTTCCATTATGGGTAAACGCGATATCTTCATTTAAGGAAGTGCGGACTACCGCCCCCTCAAAGTGATTTGATTCGTTAATACCATATGTGGTACGTATAAAGGATATATTTAATGATATTATATAGGATACCATACTGGAATTAAAATACTATTATGTATCATTATGTTTTAATTCCATTAAATATGAAATAGAAATGGAAGTAGTGTTCATGCGTACGTATGACTTACTGTCTCTATGAATGGTACATTTCATTTCTTATCTCAAAATGTTATGTAATATTATAAGTACATATATATAATGGATATATATGTAATATATTACATCTAAATTATGGATATCACTCTGGAATTATAACATATATATATCTCCTTCATTTTGTTTTAATGCCATTAATATGACAAAAAAATTAAAGTAGCATTCATGCGTACGTACGGCCTACCGTCTCTATGAACGGTGCTTTTCGTTTTTTTATGTCAAAATGATATGGAATAGTATAAAATGAATATTTACTGGATATATATGATATTTTAATCATTAATACTATTCTGTAAATTATTTACTTATAACTACATGGGCAATATTTTTTCAAACAAGTTCATTTTTGACTCATGTACCAAACATCAGCAAAAACGTCTGATATGAACTAACAGTATTAAAAAATTATTATAACATTATAATATGTGATATTAACTGAATAATAATCTCTAAAGGAGGTACTTAGGCAATTATTAATTGACCAAAGTTTATTATTCAGGAATATAAAGAAACGAACAAGACAAGTTGGACTTGAGGTAAGGGGTCATACTCCTCTCTTTCTTTTTAAGTACAATCTTTTATGTCATTCCTTTTAAAGCTCATCATTATTGTTATTGGGATGTTATTTTATATTACTCTTACTGTAATTTTTATGTTCAAATGATGAGATACCCTATTCTCTCTCATCAATCCATTTTGGATGTTTTGAGTGGCGCTGTTAGGCTGCCAAATTTTCGTAAGAGATATAACCTCTCTCTTTCTATTTAAGTACTCTCCTTTATGTCACTTCTTTTAAGATCCTATTTGTTATGATAGGGGATGTTGTTTTATATTCCTATATCTGTAAATTTTATGGTAATATGATGAGATACCCTATTTCCTCTCATCAATCCATTTTGGAAGTTTTAAGTGGCGCTGTTAGGCTGCCGAGTTTTCGTAAGGGATTTTTCATCTCACTTTTATTCCTGTGAGATTTATGCTACATTTGCCACAATTTCCATTGAGTGGTGTGTTTATTGACCAATATTTTACTCATTGTGTAATATTATTTCATTTATGAGTATTTACATAAATTTTTTATTGTCCTTCTTTCACTGGTCGTATGTTTCGAAAGATACCCATGTCGGTAAGGGAACCTTTCACCATCCTCTTTTTAAAAGACTTCTTTTGTTGGGTCTTTTAATTTACATATTGTTATGTTGGGATATGTTCTCATATATCCTTATTGATGTAAATTTTATGTCCAAGTGATGAGATATTTTTTTTATGTGACGTCGTTAGGCTGTCAAGGGAACTTCTTAACCCAATTTTGATTTCTTTGGGTTTAACATGTAGTTATTGAATATGTCATCCTTTGAATATGTGTGAATGACGTTTGATTATTTTACACTTAATATCCACTTATATTTGGTGTATTCTTTTGTCGCACATAATTATGTAATTGATTTATCCTTAAACCAAGGATATCGTCTTTGTATTGGACTTCGTCTCAATCTCCTTTCATTGAGGCATATTTTGTTTTATACACAACCTTCTTTTCTACGGTGTATAAACCCCTTTGACTTTTACGTTTATCCAAAAGGAATATTTTGTATACGAAGCATTTTACTAAATGAAAAAAGGGAATGTTTTTGTCATACGTATGCGGCGACAAAGACTTCTCCGCCGCCGTGACCATTATTTGAGTTCCGGATTCCTCTACAAGCCATAACTATTTTTTAAAATAAAAATAAATACCATTTTTTCTTTTAATTTATTTTGGTATTGAAAATGGTTTTCATAATGTTTTTATATCAATGTTTTGTATTGATATCTTGTGATTGAAAGGTGTAAATGTTATGTTTCCTTTATGCATGTTTTATGTGATACGATTATGTTGAGGTTCATGTGAATTATTATGAAGATGGGTGGTTCCGTGATAAACTAAGGGCGGGTGAGCCCGATATAGCTCTCCAATGCATTGGGTAACACGAAGGAGTGAAACGTTAAGGTTTCTTCGAAGAGATTTAGGGAATATACTGTGGTGGGTATTCCAAACGTAACCAAGAGGGTTACTCCATACGTAAGAATGTTATTAATGCCTCATATAATGACACATACTTTACATACATTGTTAATACTTCAAAATTGAAGCATACTTATTACAACATATAACAAAACCATGAAAGGACCGTATAGGTATAGTGTCTTTAGAAACTGGGAAACATAAACAACTGGTTCATAAAGCGTCTACACTTTCTCCCATTTATTTCATCATATCTATAGTCCCTTTTGTAATATCTTACTTAATAACCTTCTTCCTAACCTGGGGAAAGAAAACATACAAAAGGGTGAGCTCAATTACTCAGTAAGGGTAATCAAAAGAAATATCAATCACATCATATACATAACTTTTGGAAATCTTAATCTTCAAAAGAGATCATAATTTCATAACATGGGATAAATCATGGAAGTGAAATGTAATCACAATAATCATAACTTAAAACATGAGACTTTTTGGCATACACACATAATCATAGAGAATCATTTATTGTTAGTCAAGACTCATTGCCAAGACTATCTTAGTGTACAAAGTCCCTTTCTGAACCGAGTCACCCTCGTTTCAGTCCTGTTTCACTGAACCAGTATATCCTACCGTTCCAGCCATATCTATCTCATGAGATATAAAATCTTTACCCAATGCATTGGAGGGAGATATAGGTCACACCCATCTCATAATGAAACCATTCTTATGTGTGCCACAAAAATAATAAATCATACATCATTGCATAACCCATGAAATAAAAATGGGAATCTTAAACATCGTGACATCATCAAAAAAATAATATAAGATAAAGGAATTCATAAAAATAATTCCATCACAACATAATCAAATCAATGTAATAATAGGGATAGAAACAGAACCATATATTATCTTATATGGAAAATAATTTTGATAAAACACTTGAACTCCATTCTTGAGGAAAATATCCTTTCTACTTCAAAAACACTTTTCATTTCTTAACATGTCATACAATTATAAACTAAGAGAAGTTGATTAAAAATAAACTTGAAAACTTGTAAAGGAATATTCTTGGAAATATTGTTTTAAAAATCCATTCATGCCATATAAGATAAAAAAACATTCTTTGTGCTTTTGTCGGAAAAGTCAAAAAGTACCTCGTATGAAAAATGACAAAAGATTCCTTTCATATCCTTTACTAAAAACTCACCAAAGAGTAAAATTGGATTTAAACAATTATAGTTGGATGGAAATAATATTAAATATTGAGGAAACATGTATGTGGATGATAAAATACAGCCCAGTAAACACCAAAGTATAAACAATCTCGGATAAAAATGAGATTGTGATATTTCCCTTACCTTAGGTCCGATATGCTTTGTACGTGTCCGAACCTCCTGTATAATGATTTAAATAATGTTATTGACTTATTCCAGAATCATACTTATTTTTATGATATCATATATGGTCATATTCTTAGCTTCTTAGTAGTAATATTTCATTGCTACTTGTTATTCGGGTGTTTATAACTTTTTGTTCTTATGCGTGTTTTGTCGAATAAATTCTTATTATTTTCTTTAGGTTATAGATACCTCATTTCCAGAATGGTATTAGTGTAATATATATCATATTAATTCATTCAATTCATTTATATAATCATTATGAAATGAAGATCATGTAGAATGAGTCGCATCACATCGTGGAGACGGTATTCCGTACGTACGCACGAGTGATGATATCGTTCCTATGATCGTGGAATTGTATTGGAGTATATGTATACTATTTCAGAATCAATATCACTTTATAATATTCATATATAGTCATTATTTGCACCATTATACCCATCCAAGTAAGGTGGTGGTGGAAAATAGATTACACCACGGCGTGGAGACGGTATTCCGTACGTACGCACGCGCGGTGATTTCTTTTTCCATAGGATGGATAGATGGTGAAATAGGGTTGTTTAATACATATACTAACATATAAGTATATGAGTGATACAGATGTTATTACTTCATAATGAAACAACTAAAGAAGAATAAGTGGAAGAAGAAAGAAAGATGAAAGAATCGGTAACGGACATTACCTCTTCTTTGCAGTGCTTCTTTGAGACCTTCTTTTAGGCCACTAAAATTGGTCTTTGAAGAAGACCAGGACCTCTAGGATGTCTCTATGAAAGTGAAGAGGAGAAATTGGCAGGGGTTGGCCGAGCTTGAAGGCTCCAAGTGGTGTGAGGAAGAGGGGGAGGATGTGTCCTTTTATAAGGGAGGAGAGGGGCACCTTTGGAATAACTAAACAATATTATTTTATTATAAAGTCAAGTTCGGTTTTAAATAGCTCCAAATTGATATAGTTCTAAGCTAAGGTGGGGATGGGTCTAAATCCTCTCATCCAATATAATTTAGACAAGTTTAGGTTCCTATTTTAACCTTATCATTTAGATTTAACATTAAGTTAAATAAGTTTACTTTTACCGTGTCTTCTTGTGTTCTTAGACTATAAGGTTAATAAACTTACTATAAGCAGCCAAACGAACCCCAAGTTGTTTATTATTAATATATATAACCTTATCTAAGTCATTTGGCCGAACCTTATATTTTTAGGAATAAAATAACAATTACTAATATAATATTTGTTTTTAAAAACTATTTTATGTCAATTTTGACACTATTTAGTAATTGATTTTTGTGAAAATCATAACAGAATGATTAGTTAGAAAAAATTTAATTAAATCAATACTAACATGTCATATTAACCTATAAAATTAGTGTAATTCATAAACATGTCTCAAATTACATTTATTTTGGTGTTTATAACATTAATTATGTCAATATTTCATTAATAAGATAATTATTGCATCATATTTGTGTCATAAATAAATTAAATTATTTAATTTCTAAAAATTAAAAATAAAATACCATTATGTAGGAAATATTTTTAGCTTTCTAATTAATATTTATAGTCGAATTTATATTATGTATAACCCCATATTAAAAAGTTTTTACTTATTAAACTTTGATTTTAACTATTTTAACCCTTCTTAATAATAAATGTCCTAATCTAATCCAAGTGGGCCTAAATGGTCATATTTTATTCCAAAGTTTGTTTTTGGTCGAATTACACTTGTCCAATAGAATTAGGACATGTTTTAGGGTAATAATAATATCATCTTTACCCTTAATTACCCTATTTATTTTTAACCGTGGTAAAAAAAGTAAAAAGTTACTATTCACCAAAAATTATTTTCATCTCATTGAACCACATTTTACTTACTGACATCAACCGTGTCTCTCGGATTTTTTAAATTCCACTCACACAAGCGGTAAAATTAAGTTTTATGAAAAATTCAGTTTTTTTTAACTACCAGTTAGTGGTTTCACTATTCATCAAAAATGAAAAGTTTTCAGAAAAATACCAAAATTTCACCCTAGGCTAATTTGGATATTCCGAATCCAAAAATGAAGTCCATTTTGAAAAATAAAATTTATAAAATTTCAAAAATTGGTTATTACTATTCATAACGGCTAGTTTTAATAATATTTTAATAGCATATCGTTGTTTAGTGAAACTCGGTATTGCGTACGACGCAAGCTATCGAGGAAAGTCATGATTTCGTGTAAAGCAAGCCAAGAAAGTGTTGTGTAGAAAAAAGATTCCTTTGATGATTTATATAACATAAAAGTCTCGGGTGTTACACCTCAAGTGACCTTTTATGTCTTATGATTTCTATGATTTATTCATGATTTTATGAGGTATATTAAAGTGCTTATGTTTTATGGGTAAAGTATGATTTCATTCTTATGTATACATGTACTCATGTTTCCTTTCCATGTTTTTATATCCCTTACTGAGCTTTTTATGCTCATCCCATGTTTTTAAAATGTTTTTCACAGGTCAAGGGAAGGGTACATGATGTGATGATAGTGTCAAGGATGTGTCAAGAAAGAATCCATGTTTTATTTTAAATATGTTTCTGTTGATGGGAAGAATGAATACTGTCTTTTATGTAACCACTTTGTTTAAATGTGGAATGTAATGTAAGTTTCATCATCTAATTCTCTAAAACTCTAAACCTGAAAAGATCCTCAATGTGTAATCTTGTAATAACTCAAGATTAAGTAAGGTTTAAGGTTGGGGCCTTATAGTTGGTATCAGAGGTCGGTTTAGATAACTTTAGAGGTTAGGGTATTCATTATGCATATGTGACATTACCATAATGGTTAAGATTTCAGAAAGAGTCCTAGTTTTAGATAAAGTGAATGAGTATGTATATCTTAGTGTTTATCTTCCTCATTAGTACATTATGGTTTTGTTGATATACTCACACTGACCTTTTTGGTTTTAGTAAATGGCTGGATCTAGCAGGCACCAAAGTAATAGTGGATGTGAAGGAAACTGTGACAGTTTTTTGAGCAAGAAACTGAATGATATGGGAGTTGCAATGAGAACTCTTGTGATTATACTCAACCAACTATCTGGAGTCATGATTGACCACCTAAACCTTGGTGATTTCTCTAAGGCATCATATATGTGAGAAACAAAACCCTACGGAAGTACAGGTAATAATCATAAAGGTAAGTGTGTTCAAAAAACTATGTGTCAAAGATGTGGAAAGAAACACCTAGGAAAATGTTTCAAAGGGACAGAAATATGCTATAGATGTGGAAATGAAGGTCATAAAGCAAGAAACTTCTATGGAAAAAGGAACCATCCAGTTGACTCGAGGAAAGGGAAAGAAGTTCTTTCTGAGGGATCAATTGATTGTTTTAAATGTGGTGTGCATGGTCATTATACAAACACATGTCCTATGAAGAAGTTTCATGAATGGGATCACCAAGAGCGTACAAATGTTCGTTTACCAATACCTAATGCCATTCCGATTGAGGATGAAGAAACTGACAATGACCAATCAAAGGTATGTATTATTTCAGGACTATTGTTTTCCTATTTTGGAATCTTAGGATATGATTCATGATTTTGTTTGTAGGAAAGAGGTATTTCGGAATAAGTTGGAAAGGAATGGTTAATGGATCATGAAGAATGTTGAATGAGTAAGATGTCAACATATAAGGGCTTCAAGAGTTATGGTGAAATTCTTAAGAGTATTAAGTATCCTTTGATGATGGGGTTACATTAGAAGACTTTTTATATTATGTGTAACCCTGATGTTTAATATATGAAAATTTTATTCACGGAATAGTTATCTTTTCTTTTGTGGAAATAGTTATAAAGAACCATTTGGGTTTATATGAGCCTTACTTTTGAGGTAATTATGGGTTACTATATGTTATGATTGAAGTGAAAGGCATGAGATAAAATTGAGGTTAAATTATGTTATGGTTATTTTTGATGATTTTATCCCTTTTTGGGGAATGATTTCAGAATTATATAGTTTTGGAAAAAGGAAAACACGTAGACCATGTGACTACCCATCGCGTCGGACAAAGCTATGGGAATTGAACCCACAACCAAAGTGCGACTGGTATTTATCACCTACCACTGGACTACATGAAGTCCCTGGTTAGTTTGACTGATTCTTTTTAGTTATATGATTTTATGAATTAATAGTAAGTTGATTTGGGTTTATTTATGAAAATGATTAACCGATCATGGAGGATATGTGATTAGGTTAATTACTTTTCAATACGAGACTTTAGGAGAAACTGATGTTGTTTGGAGATAAATGTTAAGATTTAACTTGGAAGACTATGTGACTAAATCCTTCAAATATTTGGGTTTCAATCTTATATTGGTTTACTTTGAAGAATTTTATGGACAAATTGATTATAGGATGGTCCTCGTTGAACTTTGGGTTTTGTTGGACAAATTTTGGAGATTAAGAATAGATTTTCTTTTTATAAAGGGTTATCCTTTTCTGGATTATCTGATCTTGTACTAACCTTTTTGGTTTTGGTTTTGGTTAAAGTCTAAAGACATGGGAATTATATAGTTCTCTTTTTTGGATTAGGTGACTCTCTAGAAGTTGATTATAGTACTCTTAATGCGAACAAGTCTCCCTAAATACTCGTCTTTTGGAAAAAAAATATGAGTTTGATTAAGGAATCTAGTAAAAGTTGAAAGTCAACATGATAAGTGATTATGTTTCCTTATGAATAAATTCCTCAATAAAAAGTAACTTAAAACAAAAATGTTGTCTATTAACTTTTCCTACTGGGGAATCGAATACCGTTTAACCCATCACATGTTTGTGAATTTCTTATGGTTAACTTTCTCCTAGACATGTTTACTATCACTCTCCCTCAAGAACATGACCCTTTTCTTTTTCTTCCATGTCCATGTTTTTCTACATGGAATCCTAGTATGGGTTAACTCGGGTGACCTCTGTACTTATCTTCCTTTATTTTAAAGTGATTGTTTTACCGACTCTTGTTCTGATGTGGGACTTTCGAGGATGTTTCCAAGCTCAATTTTAAAAATTGCGAGGACACAATTCCCAAAAGGGGGAAAGAATGTAACGCCCCAGGTAAATAAAGAATATGACATCTTCATATTTATCCATATTTTTTAATAAAATATTAATATGACTTTAAAGGGGACGCTATGCTCGATGGCGTACCCAGCACACAACAACGAGTTTCTTGGGAATCTTACGTTGCACTCTAATAATAAAATAATATTATTTTAAATGGTAGTTAACATGTAGTCGTTATATTGGCGGGAATGGATAATAATAACTAAAATATGATTATATATGTTTTTAAATGTTTTTATATTTATCCAATAAAAGATAAAGGCTTAAAATACGGAAAGAATTCAATTTTAGGCGTATATGCCCTAGTTTTCACTAAAGGTTCACTTATCGCCTTTTGACGGAGAACCGTAATTAAATATAGTTTTGTTCACTCTTATACATTCTATTGGACCAAATAAAACTCTTCTTATGAATTGGGACATCAAAATTTACTTTGAGTAAATTTTTGGTATCTTTCTGATAAAGTTCATTTTTTAATGAATAGTGTAAAATGTTGTATTTTAATTCAAAACCTCTTTTTAATTTGATTTATTTATATAATTAGATTATCTTTTTAATTGGTTTTAAAGTGAAATTAGAATATATTTTTTCCATTAAATCCAATAGTGGTTGTTGGAATTAATTTCACTTTGAAATCAGACTTAAACTAGTGTTAATATTTTGATACTTATTGTTTCATAAAAACACGCTATTTTCTCTGACAGCGGTAATTAATTATTAAATTAATTAATTTGACTTATATGTTTTGAATTTTGTAAAATAGACTTCATTTTTGAATTCGGAATATCAAATATATCTTAGGGTGAATTTTTGGGATTTTTCTGAAAAACTTCAATTTTTGATGAATAGTGAAACCACTAAGTGGTACTTATAAAAATTGATTTTTCCATTTAAATGAAATTTTGCCACCTTTGTGTTTTGAATTTCAAAAATTTGACATACATGGTTGTCATTAAGAAGTAAAATGTGGTTCAATGGGATAAAAATAATTTTTTGGTGAATAGTAACTTATTATGTTTTTAATCACGATTAGAGGTAATTAGTGTAGTTTATGGTAAGAATAAAGTTTTAATAAAATGAAATGACCTAGAAACAAGTCCTAACCTCCTTGGATGTGTCATGGCCGACCAATAAAATCCCTGGGTCAACTTGGGGACCCCATGGAGCCACTTTGGTTGGGAAATGACATAAATATCTTTTTATTTAATGTTAAAGTAAAAATGACACAAACATGAGATGTTTTACTAAAACAATTTTTACATGGGGTTATACAAGTCATATTTTTGACTATAAATAGTCATTGGAAATCTAAAAATATTTCCTACATCACAGTATTTTTTTTTTTATAATTTTTAGACATTAAATAAATTAATTTATTTATGACATCATGATGATGTTGTGATGGCCTCATTATTTAACGATTTAAATAAAATGGAAAGATAATGTAATATCTAAGACCTACACATGTACAAAACCTATTGTATGAGTGGATTTAGAACCCTTATCACCTTATCCTTGAAATACATCAATTTGGGACCTTTAAAATCTGAAACGCTTTTGAAAATAAAGTAACATTTTGTAACTTTACAAGAGTGCCCCTCCTCTCCTCTTATAAAAGGCCACCACCTATACCTCCTTACTCACACTCCCAAAGCCTTTGGCTCGGCCAACCCCTGCCCATTTTGTCTCTCTACTTTCCACTCTTACTCCTTGAAGCCTCACTTTGGGAAGAATTCTTCTCAAGGAAGCCTTTGAGCACAAACCAAAGGGAGTTACTCGATTTTAAGGTAATGTCTTCACTTGTGTCCTTTTGTTTTATTTTGCTTCTCTAACCCCCTAAAATATTTTTATTCGTTTATTTTGTAAAAAATACAGTATCTTAAATTTACTAGGATTTTTTTATAATAAGGATTCGAGCTACACTTACACACACCTACATCTAATGATTAAAGAACATACTGTTTCCGTGGATGGCAAATTTTTGCCTCCCGAAACGATGATTGTTCAACATTCTTCTAACACCTTCAAAGGTGGCCATTAAGATGACACTATATTTATATATGATATCTAATATGTTTATGTTTTACTTAAGCTTCTGTATTTTTCATTTATGGCATACCTTTATGGTTTCCATTATGGGTAAACGCGATATCTTCATTTAAGGAAGTGCGGACTACCGCCCCCTCAAAGTGATTTGATTCGTTAATACCATATGTGGTACGTATAAAGGATATATTTAATGATATTATATATGATACCATACTGGAATTAAAATACTATTATGTATAATTATGTTTTAATTCCATTAAATATGAAATAGAAATGGAAGTAGCGTTCATGCGTACATACGGCTTACCGTCTCCATGAATGGTACATTTCATTTCTTATCTCAAAATGTTATGTAATATTATAAGTACATATATATAATGGATATATATGTAATATATTACATCTAAATTATGGATATCATTCTGGAATTATAACATATATATATCTCTCTCATTTTGTTTTAATGCCATTAATATGACAAAAAAAATGAAAGTAGCATTCATGTGTACGTACGGCCTACCATCTCCATGAACGGTGCTTTTCGTTTTTTTATCTCCAAATGATATGGAATAGTATAAAATGAATATTTACTAGATATATATGATATTTTAATCATTAATACTATTCTGGAAATTATTTACTTATAACTACATGGGAAATCTTTTTTCAAAGAAGTTCATTTTTGACTCATGTACCAAACATCGGCAAAAACGTATGATATGAACTAACATTATTAAACAATTATTATAACATTATAATATGTGATATGAACAGAATAATAATCTCTAAAGTAGGTACTTAGGCAATTATTAATTGACCAAAGTTTATTATTTAGGAATATAAAGAAACGAAAAAGACAAGTTGGACTTGAGGTAAGGGATCCTACTCCTTTCTTTCTTTTTAAGTACAATCTTTTCTGTCATTCCTTTTAAAGCTCATCTTTCTTTTTATTGGGATGTTCTTTAATATTACTCTTACTGTAATATTTATGTTCAAATGATGAGAGACCCTATTCTCTCTCATCAATCCATTTTGTATGTTTTGAGTGGCGTCGTTAGGCTGCCGAATTTTCGTAAGAGATATAACCTCTCTCTTTCTTTTTAAGTACTCTCCTTTATGTCACTTATTTTAAGATCCTATTTGTTATGATGGGGGGTGTTCTTTTATATTCCTCTCACTATACATTTTATGGTAATATGATGAGATTCCCTATTTCCTCTCATCAATCCATTTTGGAAGTTTTAACTGGCGCTGTTAGGCTGCCGAGTTTTCGTAAGGGATTTTTCATCTCACTTTTATTCCCGTGAGATTTATGCTACATTTTCCACAATTTCCTTTGAGTGGTGTATGAACTGACCATTATTTTACTCCTTGTGTAATATTATTTCATTTATGAGTATTTACATCAATGTTTTATTGTCCTTCTTTCACTGGGAGTATGTTTCGAAAGATACCCATGTCGGTAAGGGAACCTTTCACCCTCCTCTTTTTAAAAGAATTCTTTTGTTGGTTATTTTAATTTACATACTGTTATGTTGGGATATGTTATCATATATCCTTATTGATGTAAATTTTATGTCCAAGTGATGAGATACCCTTTTTTTATGTGACGTCGTTAGGCTGTTAAGGGAACTTCTTAACCCAATTTTGATTTCTTTGGGTTCAACATATAGTTATTGAATATGTCATCCTTTGAATATGTGTGAATGAACTTTGATTATTTTACACTTAATATCCACTTATATTTGGTGTATTTGTTTGTCACACATAATTATGTAATTGATTTATCCTTAAACCAAGGATACCGTCTTTGTATGGGACTTCGTCTGAATCTCCTTTCATTGAGGCATATTTTGTTTTATACACAACCTTCTTTTATACGGTGTATAAACCCCTTTGACTTTTACTTTTATCCAAAAGGAATATTTTTTATATGAAGCGTTTTACTAAATGACAAAAGGGAATGTTTTTGTCGTACGTATGCGGCGACAACGAATTCTCCGCCGTCGTGACCATTATTTGAGTTTCAGCTTCCTCAATAAGCCATACCTTTTTTTAAAAGAAAAATAAATACCATGTTTTACTTTTCTTTTATTTTGGTATTGAAAATGGTTTTCATAATGTTTTTATATCAATGTGTTGTATTGATATCTTGTGATTGAAAGGTGTAAATGTTATGTTTCCTTTATGCATGTTTTATGTGATACGATTATGTTGAGGTTCTTGGGAATTATTATGAAGACGGGTGGTTCCGTGATAAACTAAGGGCAGGTGAGCCTGATATAGCTCTCCAATGCATTGGGTAATGCGAAGGAGTGAAACGTTGAGGTTTCTCCGCAGAGATTTAGGGAATATATTGTGGTGGTTATTCCAAACATAACCAATAGGGTTACTCCCTACGTAAGAATGTTATGAATGCCTCAAGTTACCTTTTATGTCTTATGATTTCTATGATTTATTCATGATTTTATGAGGTATGTTAAAGTGATTATGTTTTATGGGTAAAGTATGATTTCATTCTTATGTGTACATGTACTCATGTTTCCTTTCCATATTTTTATATCCCTTACTGATCTTTTTATTCTCATCCCAAGTTTTTGAAATGTTTTTCACAGGTCAAGGGAAGGTACATGATGTGATGATAGTGTCAAGGATGTGTCAAGAAATAATCCATGTTTTATTTTAAATATGTTTCCATTGATGGGAAGAATGAATACTGTCTTTTATGTAACCACTTTGTTTAAATGTGGAATGTAATGCAAGTTTCATGATCTAATTCTCTAAAACTCTAAACTTGAAAATATCCTCAATGTGTAATCTTGTAATAACTCAAGATTAAGTAAGGTTTAAGGTTGGGGACTTATGCATATCCTAAAAGAAATAGGGTACACATGTTGTAGCACAAGCTCCAAAACAAGAAGGTATATGGGTTGTATCCCTAGACTAAATGTAAGAGGGTACATGGGTTGTTAGTCCAAGTCTGCAATAGGTAAAAATGTCATAGCCCAAGCCTAACATGTTATAAATGTGTTGGTAGGTGTCCTTGAAATAAAATTTTCTATTTTTATATGTATACCAAAAATCCTATGTCTTATCCCTTTATTATGATTTCAAGTCTTATGATATTTATTTCCTTATGATTACTGAAATTCCATGCTTTATGCCATGATTCATGTATATGATATTTGATATGTTGGGTATGATCCTCAAATGTAATGCTCAAGTTCCATACCCTTTTGTTCATGTTATTCTTACACATTTCCTTTATTTTTCCTAATTGAGTTTCTGAGATCACCCATTTCTTATGTTTCCAATTCACTGGTTATGAATAATGGTTTTAGGTGGAAGTAATAAAGGTAGAGATATTTATGGGTGATGTTTGTGATCTTTCATCGTGATAAAATTTTTCTTTCTATGTCTCCATTGATATTAATCCGTTACTATCCTCAAGAATTTATTTTTTTAATGTGTTGAATATTCATCTAAAATGATATAATATCCATGTATTTCAAGCCTGGGTAACTATATATATTTAATCCACTAAATAACCTATCAGCATTACTTTTGGGTCACATAATAATTCCTAAAGTGTGCCTTGAAAGTCTCATGAAATTATCCTCATAGGTACCAACAGATTAATCACCCCTTTTCTTCAACTCAAGGAACTATTTCTCTATCTTGGTATGAATAATATGAGGAATGTAATTATTTAAAAATAAGTTCATGAACTCTCCCCATTCCATGGATTCAATTTCATCTTGATTCATCGTATTATTGATTAGAGAACACCACTATTCCACTTCACCGTCTAGATGATACACATCCAGAATAACGTTCTAATGCTCTGAACACTGGAGAATAGAGAAAATATTTTTAGTAGTACTTATCCTTTTCAAAGAAATATTTGAATCAGAAGACCCTCTAAAAGAAGGTGGATGTTGCCTCGTGAAAGACTCGAAAAAATGGTGTACCATCTTTATCTCATTTTTAAGTCCACCGTGATTCATATCTTGAGAGATTTTTGTGAGCATAACAATGAGATTTTGCGTTCCCACTCCCAAGGAAATTGGTTCATCATGAGGAAAATCATTGTATTTTCCTTCGTAATCACCATTAATGTGGTTCCTTTGGGTTCCATCTACTGACTAAATCCAAAATCATAGGGTATGAAATAGTTAATTTAATTAGAAACCACATAATAATGAAAAGATGCATTCAATATGTATAAATTATGACACCTTATGTAATCTATGACACATTAGGATTATCTTATGATATTCATATCCAACATATATTTAAATCCTTCATGATGGTTGATGAAGAGTTTGTGCATTCCCAAATCATTTCCCTTGGGAGTGTCAATACAGGTGTGCAGCAAGGCCCATTATCATGTAACATATTACCCCGAGTTAGGCTCACAACAACTTCTTAGAGTTTTTACCGATAGTTATATCTATGCCAGATCGAAATCAATTTATAGTATCAAGAAATGTATGTATTTCTACAAAACCACTCAGCCTATCCTGCCCTAAAATTCCAGGACAATTTCCTATACTTTTCATTATCCTTAGACTTATCCTTAGACATTTCCTTAGGGTTCTCATTAAATTTTTATCATTCTAACTTCCAAAGGTTAACTAAACCTTTTCTCTGATACTAACTATAGAGAACCTCACTTTTCATACATTAACATTACATAACTTTTACAGAATACTTAAAACATTATATAGAAATATGCCCAAAGATTTTATTAGTCTAGTGCCTTTAGAAACATGTAAATATAAACAATGGTAAATATGTGAGATATATTATCTACCACTAGGTTATACTTGACTAGTTACTTTATTATACACATAAAACATAACACATATCTTCATAACATGGGAATGGAAATATTAAAAGGGGTGAGATCATATGCTCAGTAAGGGTAATGAAGGGAGACATGTAAACAAAATCATGAGAATAATGGTATGAGAACGTGATCATGAAAATAGAAGATCATACGCTTTATATAAAAGTTAATAAACATGAATCTTGGCATAAATATTTGCAGTTTATAAGTCATGAATCATAAGTGAATAAAAAACATAAGCTACAAAAGAAAAACAAGGGAATAAAACATAAAATTGTGGTAAACACATTAGAATATAATTTTTTTTTCATAGTATCCAAGGAATAACAAACAATACCATCTTGGTAGTATGGTTTCACTCCCCATACCATCTTGGTTTTCATTGTTCACTCCCATGTCCATCTTAGTAGCATGAGTTCACTCTTCATATCAACTTGGTAGTCATGGTTCAATCCCTTGGCCATCTTAGTAGTCAAGGTTAATTCCCAAGACTATCTTAGTACATATCATTAGATATAAATCTTTACACAATGTATTTGAGGGATATGTAAGTCCCTCCCATATCATAATGAAATCATACAAACATGTGCCATATATAAGACCCCAAAAAATTTATGTTATGTTTCTCTTAAAATCTTTTCATACATTAGATAGCCTATATTGCATGAAACACTGCGTCCTTATGAAACAAAACCTGGTTATTTATAAGAGATAGTCATAACCTATCCATTAAACATACAATTTCCACTTCTGTGTATTGAATTTCAAAAAATAGACATACACGGTTGCAATCAATGTATATTTGGAGTCTGGTAGAATCAACATAATTTTCAGTGAAAAGTAACATACCCATATGAATAGTAACTGGCCCTTATGAATAGTAACATACACTTATGAATAGTAATATGACTATTATGATTGGTAACTTTACCCAAGAATGTGTAAATAAAATTTAGCCACCTTAAAAACGAAAATGAATATTTTAAGTGTTGGAATTTTTCGATTAAATGATGATTTTAATGAAAAAATAAATTTATCATATTTAGAAAATTATTTTTGAAAAATGGATTCCATTTTTGGATTCTACATGGTATATAATAGTGTGGGTGAATTTTTGGGATTTTTATGAAATACTTTAATTTTTTATAAATAGTAAAATATGAAAAATTATGAAAAATTTCAAATACATTATTTATTGAGTCATAGATGATGTCCTACTAATTTAAGCACACTTGGTTCAAACTCACATTAACTTATTAAATTTTATTCCCTAGAATCATCACTGTTTCTTGTCTTAGGGAAAAATAATAACTAATGATTAAAATATTTAGAAAACCTTCCTCCCCTCCACTATATAAACCAACCCTCACCCCCCTCTTCCTCTCACACAACTCAAGCTTTGAGAATTTCTTACGTTCTGAAAAATACACTTCCCAATCCCTCCCACCATGTACAAGACCTTATGGTCTCAGAAAAAGGCCAAAAAATTCCTTAAGGAGATTCTTAAGTAGGAGTACTCAAGAGGTGATCCTCTCTTCCCTTTTCATTCAACTTATTTTACAAGTTCAATTCTTTTGTTTCTCTCTTCTAAACTCACCTCATCCAAATTATATGATAATTATAGTAACTTAAATAAATTATGATTTTTTTATGATAATGGATTATTTCATCAATAATCTCTCTTTTCCTCTCCTCTTATACAAAAAATGAAAACACTGTCTGAGAAGTGTTAATTTATCACATTTAAGGATGACGGGTTTTCAACTTCTATTTCCATCTTCAAGACTATTTTTGAAACCTTTATAATGGTTAAAACAGATAATAATATATTTATTTTATCTTATTCAGTGATCTTGAATCCTTACACACCCATAATATAAAATAATAATACAAAACAAGTTTATTATGCACAAAACCGCCTTGTTAATCCAAGCGTTTATCATTAAATTTTATCTAATGAGTCATCCTCATGGTATATAACCAAAATCATTATAAGAAAATTTATATGTATTTAATTTCACTAATAATATATATTAAAAATTCTATATTTTTAATCACATTTTATATGAACTTCCATTCATGAGTACATGTAAACCGATCATGAAATCAAAGGAAGAAAATGCCTCCCAAAAAATAAATTGAAACTCGTAAACCCATAAAAAGTACATGAATGAACCTAATAAGGTTAAAATAATTAAATTAAATGTTTAATTGATTCTATAAATATTAATTAATAAATCTAAATTTGAATATTCTTGTCATTAAGATCAATCGATGAACACATTCGGGAACAAGGTAATGGTTTCTCATCTCACTTTGAATTCTATGAGATTTCCATTGTTCGCCACTTATTTATTGTTTGTGGTGTATGTGTACTGCCATTTGATATATAATATTATTATTATCTTTATATTCATGGTATTATTTTATTAATTTGGTGATTATTAATTTTTTTTCATACGATTCGATTGATCCAATTTCCTATTTCATTGAAACTTACTTGGTTTTGAGCACATAATATTTATTATGTTGTGTATCTACTAGCCATTTTAGATCATTTTTCATTTGAAATTATAATTATTTTAAATATCCTATTTCTTTTATCATGGATATTCTTATTTTCATAACCTGTATACTATTTCACATACGATGTTTATTTTGAGTTCTACTTTAACTATAGAAATACCGATGAATCCGAATCATCTACTCAATACATATATATAAAAGGTATATTGTTATTGTATTAAATATTTTTATAAAGAATTATTTTTTCTATCAGTGATGGGTGGCACCCGCTATATCCCCTCGATGTATCGATATGTGTCATGAGGAAAACCAATTAGCGACAAACCATTCGAGTTTATTTCCAAAAATCAGATAGGTTTCTACCCATATATTTAACAGTCTTGAAATTATAATAGTTCATGTTCCATATACATGACATACATATAATAATAATTCTTTTTATTCATTATTTGGTTATTTTAATCCATGAGTTTTTCACTATGAAAAAATCTATTGAGGCGTTTTTATTCTCAACTTATTATTGGGAAGTGTTTTCATTTAGTCATCATGCCTAATCAGTTATGTATAATTGATTATGATTCAAATATTATTGATTCATGATTACATTATATGCAACCCTTACTTATCATTTGATCTCACCCATATTATGTTTCATTACCCTAGGTTATGAAGAAGATAACCTTGAATAACATTTCAAGGAGGAAATTTATTTTAGTTTATTATGTATCATGTTGTGTTTTCTATATTTCCAAATATACTTTAGGTATCATGTATATAATATGGTCATCAAAAACTACTAAACTAATTGGTCCTTATGGATTTTATGTCTTATAATCATGCCAATATAGTAAATTAATGACATGGATCCAGGTTTCTATGGTCGGGGCATTACAGTTGGTATCAGAGGAGGTTTAGAAGAAACCTTGGAAACTAGATTTAGGAATCATAGCTTAGAGGACATAACCCTAAGATAGACATTGAGTATAAGAATAGAGAAACATTCTATAATTTTGTTAAGGTAGATACTTTGTGGGTATTCCTAGAAAATACATCCATTTTTGGATACTATAAGTGGATGTGGTTCTAGAATAGATTTACATATGAGTAACAACTCCAACAAAGAGTTTCAAGCTTGACCCGGGGTATCCTAGTATACGACAACATGCCTTACTGCACCCCTGGTTTGATACTCATGGGGGATATGCTCAGGATAAATCACATTTTTTACAAACCATTATGAAGGATTTAAAAGTAAATAGAAACTATGTTTATGATTATTATATTAGTTGTTCATAAATTTTCCAATTGAGTTAAGTGTTTCTAGTTAGAAATTATTAATTATGGATTAATTTCATGTATGAAATTTTTTAGTTATGGAACCTAATTGAAGAAGGGCAATCAATACCCACAAAAAATGTATGGATTTCCCCACTGATCAAGTCCACATAGTCAATATTGGAGAATATCATATCGTGACTTTATTGGGACAACTTACTCAAGTTGTGATTAAAAACCCTTCTACACCACCATTGGATTGTTTCATGAAAACAAATCACTGATCTTTTAGTTGGACTACAAATATAGTTATAACTGATTAGTGAATTGAGTCCCTTGAAAAGATATTTATGGCATTTAGATCCAATGAAAATGAAAAGGTAGAAATAGTAGTATATTTCCTCAGGTGTGATACTTATCAATGGTTTTCCTTGATCCAGAATACCACGGAGTAACAAGAAATAAATGATATGAAATAGAGAACATTTATGGAAATATTCTTCGACAAATATTTCCCTTGTGAACAACGAACTGAAATTAATATGAAATTCCTTTCCCTAAAGAAAATGGAAGAAGAGAGTGTTGTTGAATATGAGGATACCTTTAAAAGATTATCTTGGTATGTTTTAGATTGCGTACGTGTTTTAGGAGACAAGATTGATCATTTATTTGAAGGTCTTAATCTATGTCATCGAAGTGTATTGGATTCTCAAACATTTTCATCATATTATGAAATTGTATTAAGTTCCATAAAAACTAAGAAGGAATTTTCTAGATAAAATATGTTCAAGGGAATCCAATATAAGAAGTTGTACTCTGATAACCATATAAAATTTTAGGCTCCAAAGAAGAAGAAGGTAATGAAGAAATTCCCATTATGTGAAAAATATGGAAATAATCATCTTTGAAATGCTTGAAAGGCATTGGGAAATGCTATCAGTTTGGTGAAAAGGGTCATCAATCTAATGAATTTAATGGGAATAGACAAGTTAGTGACGTTCAATGATACAATTTTAGAGAAATTGGATAATATGAAAATGAGTGTCCAAAGCGAAAAGGAATCTTTCCTCAAAGAAGCCCACGAGGGAAAGGGAAACCTTATGAGATTACAACTGCAGAGGTTGAAGTTCCTAATGATGTGGTGGAAGGTAATTTAATTATTTCATCAAACATTGAAAATTACTTATTTGATTATGTATCATCCAATTCCATTATATCTTCACATTTTTCTATGAAAATTAGACATTTATGATTTTATTTCATAAAGGATTTTTCAGTAAAAACTCATGAGGGAAGTATCATTACAAAAAAGATGTGTTAGTCAGTCCCCTTTGTGACAGACAAATATACCTTAGTTTCTGACCTTATCATCACACCTATTATTTACATTGACATAATTCTTTCTATGAATTTTATTTCAAATTATGATTCAAAAATATATTGCAAGAAGAAGGAACTCGCAATATTTGAGAATGATGTAGAATCCCTTATCTATAGAGCAAAAACATCAAAATCTGGATCTTATCCAGATCCACCTTCAATAGATTTTATAAATGAAATTCTTGGGGGGGGGGGATAAAACATCATCTATGGATATTGAAATTGATGATTTACCTATTGTGAAACAATACATTGATGTTTTTTCAAGGGATTTACCTGGACATCCCCCAGATAAGGAAGTTGAGTTCCCTATTGATTTAATTCTTAGTGAAAGACCTATATCAAGGACTCTTTATATAATACCCTCTGTTGAATTAGTATAACTCAAGAAACATATAGAACAATTTAGTTATAAAGGATTTATCCACCCTAGTATTTATCCATGGGGAGGCCATGTTCTTTTTTATGAATAAAGATGGATCTATGAGGTTGTGTATTGACTATAGGGAGATCAATGCTATTATGATTAAGAAAAAGTATCATCTTCATCAAATTTATGATTTATTTGATCAACATCATAGAGCCCAATATTATTTTAATATTGACCTTCGATCTGGATATCATCCTTTGTGTGTGAGGAAGGAAGATATTCCAAATATAGTATTCCGAACGAGGTATGGGCATTATGAATTTATAGTAATTTCTTTTTTTTCTACCTAATTCACCCTTGATTTTTATGGATATAATGACTTTTGTTTTCAAGGATATATTGATGAATTCATTATGGTATTTATCCATGATATTCTGGTACACTCCAAAAGCTACGAAGATCATGAGAATAACTTTCTAATCATTATGAAATATCTTAGAAGAATTGAATTATAATAGGAGTTTAGAATGTGTGAATTTTTTCTTTAATAAGTATCTTTTATTGGCCATATTGTCTTTAATTATGGAATCTTATATGATCCTATAAATAAAATGGTATTCCAAGAATCTATCATGCCAAAAAACATAACCGAGGTGTGTAGTTTATTGTCTTAGTTGGTTATTATCCGCATATTAATCAGAATTTTGCCTAACTGGCTAACCCGCAAACCAATCTCTCACGTAAATGGGTTATGTTTATATGGAAGAAGTAATTTATATAGTGATTTGATGAATTTAAAAGAACATTAGTCAATTATCCCATTTTTAGTCTTCCATATAGAAATTATGGATTTTTGATATTCAGTGATGTTTCAAAGAATGGGATGGGTTTTTTCCTTAATAAATTTTATTTCATGTGTATCAAGGAAGTTGAAGAATCATAAGAATAAATATCCAACTCAAGATCATGAGCTAACATCCATAATATTTACTTGGAAAAAATAGATACATTATCTCTACGGTGAATGTTGTAAGATATATACGGATCAAAAGAGTTTGGAATTTTTTTTACACATAAAGAACTCAACATGAGGAAATGGAGATAGATCAAGTTACCCAAATATTATTATTTTCCAATACACTACCACCCATAAGATGAAAATATGGTGAAAGATGCATTAAGTAGGAATGATCATATACTTCTGACCCAAATGAGGATGGAGAGAGATCCTATATTCATGGATCTGATAAAGATGTATATGGGAATTATTAAGGAAGGGAAAACATCTTTTCTATTTTAAATTATTTTTAAACCATAATTACTAGAGAATATAAAAATCTCTCAATATGATGATTATAATCTACAAAAATAGATTAAATCTGTTAAGGATGTAATATTGGCATACTTCATGTATGAGGATGGAGTTCTGAAATTTGGGAAGAGGTTACCTGTTCCATTAGTACCTGAGCTAAAATGGGAACTACTAAATGATGCTCATACCTAAAATTTCTCTATAAACCATGTTATCACCAATATTTATAGACATATGGAATAACATTTTTGGTGGGATAACAAGAAGTGATAAATTTATGACTATATGTCAAGGTGTCTTGTTTTTTCAATAAGTTAATTTCAAGAGACAACAGACTAAAGGGGTCATGAAACCTCTACATATTCCTATTTGGAAGTGGGATGACATTATGATGGAATTTTTCACAAGACTACTATGGAAACCTAGAAGTAATGATTCAATATGGGTAATTTTTGATAGTCTTCCAAAATCTGCACATTTCCATTCTATAAGAGAGGATTTACCACTTAAACACCTGGAAAAAAATCTATATTAATGAAGTTGTAAGAATTCATGGTGAACATCTATTGATTGTTTCTGATTGAGATCCTTAGTTTACATAAATATTCTGGAAAAGTCTTCTAAATGACTTGGATATTGAGCTTCATATGATTACTGCTTATCACCCTCAAACTGACGGACAGTCTAAAAGGACAATTCGAACATAGGAAGACGTGTTGGGATCATGTTTGCATGAATTTAAAGGTATGTGGGACCAATAAATTACTTTGGTTGAATTTTCATACCATAATAGTTTCCATTCTAGCATTAAAATGGTGCCATATGAAGCAATATACGTTAAGAGGTGTCGAACTCCAACTTATTGGGAAGAAGTTGCCGAGAGGAAGCTTATAAGCCCTGAACTTATCGAAGAGACAAATGTGAAGTTAATGAAAATTCAAGCCCATGTTAACATAGCCCAAAGTAGGAAAATAGTTTTGTTGACAACCAGAGAAAGGATTTAAAATTTCATCTAGGGGATCATGACTTTCTAAAAGTATCTATGTCGAAGGGTGTCTTAAGGTTTGGTAAGAAAGGGAAACTGAGCCCCATGTACATCGAAATGTTTGAAATTATAGAAAGAATAGGATCTATAAACTACCATCTACAAATGTCACCAAGTCTCCCCAACATTTGTAATGTATTCCACATGTTGTTGTTAAAGAAATACAAGCCATACCCAATGCATGTACTCACCTATGAAGAAATAAATCTAGAACTGGATTTGTTCTACTGTGAAGTGTAACGACCCAAGTATTTATAGAATAATACATTTTCATATCTATTAATATTTATGAATAATATATTATTTTTATTTTAAAGAGGAAACTTTTTCTAATAGCGTACCCGACATAAAACAATGGGTTTCTCCAAAATCTTATGTTGCAATCAAGGCTGAGTCACACTAAAATAATAATATTATTATTATATTATAATTTTTAAATGGTAGTTAATGCCTAATTATTGTTTTGGCGGTAATAAAAATAACTATACATATTATGATTAAATGTGTTTTTTAAATGTTTTTACATTTTTCCAATAAAATCTAGAGGCCTAAAATAATAATGAATCCAAGTTTAAGCATAAAAACTCTAATATTTTTTAAATGTAGTTTTACCACCTTTTGATAGAAAACCATTTTTAAATTTAGTTTTTCTCACTTTTATATATTCCATTTGAAAAAATAAAATTATTCTTTATAATTGGGACAACAATATTTTCTTTGGATGAAATATTGGTATTTTTCCGATAAAGTTCCATTTTTAATGAATAGTGAAAAATACTTCATTTCAATTCAAAACATCCATTTCATCTAATTTATTTATATAGTTTGATTGTCCATTAAATTTTTTCAAAAGTATAAATGGATTATATTTTTATCATTTAATCCAATTATGGTCATTGTAAGTAATTTCACATTTTAATTGGACATAAACACATGTTAATCATTTGATAGTTATTACATCGTCAAAACCCGTTTTTTTGGTTTTTTCAATGGGAATTAATATTAAATTAATAACTACAAATTCTGTGCTATGAATTTAGAAAAATGGATTCCATATTTGGAATCAGAATGTTCAAAAAAAATTAATAGGTAACTTATTTTTTGACATTATGAATAGTAACTTCAGTAATTATTTTATTTACCACGGTTAAATGTAAATCTAGTAAATAAGGGTAAAAATTATATTATAAAAATATTAAATTACCCTAACACATGTCCTAATAATATTATATGAGATATTTATGACTATTAGAATCCTTGGGTCTATTTTGGGACCCCATGGTGCAACTTTGATGTGAAAATGATATTTTATAAGAATTAATTTAATGTAAAAAAAATGTAACATAAACATGTATCTTTTAGTAAAACAATTTTTATATGGGATAAAATAAGTGATCATTTCTACTATAAATAGTCATTATAAATCTAAAAATATTTCATACATTATGGTATTTTATTTATAATTTTTAAACATCGAATAAAAAAATTTATTTATGACACAATGATGATGTAGTAATTACCTTATTAATGAATGTGTTAAATAAATGAGATTATAAGTATTAAAATAAATTTATTTTAAAACATTTTATTCTATCCGCGAATTTTTGGGATGAGTATGAATTTTTATCAATTAATTAATGAAGATTTTTTTAATAATTCAAGTTATTGTAAAATTTTAAAATGTCATGACATGAATTGAAGAAAAATTGACATAAATGAGTATTTAAAACAAATACTATTTAGTTAAATGATATAATAGTCCTAAAAATATAATATTCACCGAAATGACTTAGATAATGTTGAAAATGTCATTAAATAACCACTTGAGGTTCGATTGGAATTTTATAGTAACAATATTAACTATATAGTATGAATATACAAGAAGACATGGTAAGAGTTAAATTAGTTAACTAAGGGCTAAAACTAAAGGATAAGGTTGAATTTGTGTCCTAGACATGTATAAAATCTATTGGTTGAGATTTTTTTGACCCAAAATCATATTATATTTGAAATGAATTACTTTTTTACCATTTGAAATTGAAAATAATTTTATAATAAAAAATATTCAAATGCTTTCCTAAAGTGCCCCGCATCCCTCTTATAAAAGTGCATCACCTCTAACTATTCAATCACACTTATCAATCCCCATGGATCATAAAACGTCTTCCCAAATATGCTCCCAACACCCCAAACGTCATCTTATAAGCCTTAACTTAGGAATAATGAAATTCAAAAAATCTTTTCGGCTAAAATCCAAGCGGCGTTACATGTTTTAGAGGTGGTATCTTCTCTAAATTTCCTTTCCATTATTTTACTTCTTCACTCTATATTATATTCTTATTCGTTGATTACATAAAAAATAATTATCCTTAATATACTAGGATGTTTTTATGAGAAGTATCATAACTACACTTACACACACCACCATCTAATGAATATGAACATATTGTTTCTGTGTACTGTGAATTGTTGCCTCACAATACGATGATTGTTCGATTTTCCCCTACAACCTCTTATAATGACCATTATGATGGAAAATATTTATATATTATTTATATTATATTAATATTGTCTCTATGATACTGTAATTTTTATTTACAAACATACCTTTATTCTTTTCATGAGGTGTAAATACAATAATTTCATTTGCGGATGTCCGGACTACCGCCTCCTCAAAGTGATATGACTCATTCATGCCATACATGGAATGTACAAAGGATGGAATTAAATAACTAATGTAACATATATTCCATATTATATTATTCTTTAATTATAATATACCTATATATCATTATGTTTTCATTCCATTAAAAATGAAATATAAATTAAAGTATCGTCTATGCGTACGTACGGCTTACCACCTCCATGAACGGTGCATTTCATTTATTATATAAAAATTTTATAGACTATTATAAATAAATATATACTGGATATATATGATATATATGATAAAAAAAATAATTAATAATATTCTTGTTGACAATGGGCTTTTGACCACATGGACAATTTGAAATTATAACAAGTTCATTTTCGACTCAAGTACCAAATATTGAAAAAATGACCCATATTAACTTAAATAATTATGAAATTTTTATAACATGGTAATAAGTGGTATAAAAGGAATAATAAACATGAAAATTTTTCTTAATAAAGTATAAATTAACTTAAGTTTATTATTTAGGAATAACAAGTAGTATATGTGACGAATCGAACTCAAGGTAAGGGAACCTTTCACCCTCCTCTTTTAGTCAATGACTTCTTTTATGTAATGTATTTAAATTTATATTTTAATATATTGGGATATGTTATTATATATCCTTATTTATGTAAATTTTATGTCCATGTTATGAGATACCATTTTCTCTCCCATCAACTCGTTTTCTTAATTTTAAAGTGATGTGGTTATGCTGCTGAATTTTAGTTAGGGAATTCGTCTCAATCTCCTTTCATTGAGGCATATTTTAATATAAACCTATTTGTTTTATAAGGTGTATAATAAACCCATTTGAATTTTAATTTAATTAAAAGGGAATATTTTTTCTACGAAGCATTTTACTAAATCATAAAAGGAATGTTTTTAATGTATACATCGACAATGACCTCTTTACTGTCGTGAGAATTGTTTGATATTTGGATTCCTTAAAAACCGTGAAGCCTTTTAAAAGGAAAATAAATACCACATACCCATTTTATGTATTTTTATATTGTAAATGGTTTTTTAAATGTATTAAGTATTTCAATATCTTTAAATTATTTCTTTTAATTTCAAATGAAATGTCATTAGTGAAATTTTGATATTTTCAATATTCTATATGATGGGATTATATAATGGTACATAGACATTTGACAGGTGGTTATGTGATAAACCAATGAAGGGTGGTTACATGATAAACCAAATGAAAGGTGGTTCTATGAAAAACCAAGGATGGTTTGTTACATTATAATCTTTAATGAATTGGGTATGTATGTCGGTTGTATGGTTATTCCATTTAGTAATATGCGTTGAAGTCAACCGTACGGTTATTCAATTTAAGTATGTTTATATACCAAGTACACTTTATATGATATTTATTGAATTATATGGGATTTATGGTAATTTTTTGGTTAAAAAGGGTACGAAATGAGGTTATATTCAGTGAAGTGTTTTTTCTACTTCATAATGGTGAAAAGTATTACATTATGGTAATGTATTCATGGTTTACATGTTGTTTTGGAAAAATAATAGTTTTCCTTGTTTATGTATCCCTTAATGAGATTTTTATTCTCAGAATATTTTTTTGAAATGTTTTTCATAGGTTTAAAAGATGAATAGAGTCAAGAATGGGATGAGGGAAAAGTTGTGATGTTTAAGAATGAAACAAAACTATGTTTTTTCATTTCTGTTTTATGAAAAAAAAATGGATAGTGTGTAGAAGTTTCAACATTGTAATAATAAAGTTATTATGCATGGGTTATGACCTAATTATCTAAATCATTAAAACTAAAAATATACTCAATGTGAATTATTAACTTAATTAAATATTATTTAATGTTTAAGGTCGGGGACTTACAGTTGGCATTAGAGGTCGGTTTAGATAACATTATAGGTTAGGGTGTTATTTAAGAATAAGTGACCTAACCATAAGGGTTAGCATATTAGAAACATCCATAGTTATTTTAGTCAAATTGAATGAGTTTAAGATAACATGAATATGTATATCTTAGTGTTTACCCTCCTTATAAGATAGTATATGATAATTTTATTTATATAATCACACTGACCTTTTTGGTTTTAGTAAATGGCTGGGTCTAGCAGACACCAAATTAATAATGGATGTGAAGGAAACGTGTAACGATTTTCTAAATGAGCTACCGAATGAAATGGGAACTGCAATTAGAACTCTTATGGTTATTCTTAACCAACTATCTAGAGTCGTGATTGACCACTTAAACCATGATGTTTTTTTGAAGGCATCATATATGCGAGAAACGAATCCCTGTGGAAGCTCAGGTAATAATCATAAAGGTATGTATATCCAAAACCATATGTGTCAAGGATGTGGAGAGAAACACCTTGGAAAATGCTTCAATGGGATGGGAATATGTTATAGATGTGGTAATGAAGGTCATAAATAAATAACCTTCCATAAAAAAAGGAAGTATCCAGTTGACTCTAGCAAAGGGAAACAAGTTCTTTTTTAGAGATCAATTGAATGTTTTAAATGTGGTGTACATGGTAATTATGAAAATAGATGTCATACAAAGAAGTTTTGGGAATGGGATCAGTAGGACCGTAAAAATATATGTTTACCAATACCTAATTTCATTCCAATTGAAAATGAGGAAGCTAAAAATGACCTTTGAAAGGTATGGATTATTTCTTAGTTAATGTTCTACAATTATTGAAATCTTAAAACATTAGGCATGATTTTGTTTGTAGGAAATAAGTATAAAAGAATAAAGTGGAAAAACATGGACAAAGGATCATGAATAATTTTTTTTGATTAATATTTCTACTAATTATTAAATGAAGAGTTATATTGGATCTATAGATGATGATATGTTTAAGTGTATTAATTTTGGGAATACATTTGAATACTTATATCCTTTGTAACCCTTAAATTGTTTATATAAAAATGTTAATTTGGGAAGAATTATCTTTCCTTTTGTGGATATAGTTATAATTAAACATTACGGTTTATATGATCTCAGAATTTTGGGCAATTATGGGTTATTAGTTTTTAGGATGAAAAATGTGAGGTATGAAATTACCTTTTAGATTAAAACATGTTATGGATATTTTTAATGATTTTATCTAATTTCTTTAATGTTATTATAATTATAAAATTTTTAAAAAAGGAAAACACTCAAGTAGTGTGACAACCCATCGCATCGGACAAAGCTATGGGAATTGAACCCACAACCAAATTGAGACTGAGATTTATCACCTACCACTTCACTAAGTGAAGTCCCTTGTTAGTAAAACTTATTATTTGTAGTTATATGATATTATGGATCAAGAAAAAGTTTATTTAGGGAACTTATGTATTATCAAATTGATATCCTTTGTATAGGAAAATTATTTGGTGATTAAGTTATAAATGTTATTTTTGAAGACATTCGTTATTTCGGTAACACTATATGCCTAATGAGAATAAAATACTATGAGATTTTATTTGAGTAGTAATGGTTGAATTTTATTTTGGAATAATATATGTTTTTATTATAAACATATGTCAATTTGGGTTATTTATGGAAAAGATTAACCTATCATAGAGAATATGTGATTAGGTTAATTAATTTTCAGTATGATACTTTAAGAGTGGTCGATTTTATTTGGAGATAAATGTTAAGATTTATCATGGAAGACTATGTGATCAAATCCTTCAAAAAAATTTATTTCAATATTAGTTGGATTATTTTGAAGAATTTTGAGGACAATTTTTTATTGAATGGTCTATGTTGATCATTGGGTATTGTTTGTTCAATATTGGATATAAAAATCAGTATTTATTTTTATAAAGGATTATCCTTTTTTGGGACAATTTGATCCCGTACAAACCATTTTGTTGTTGGTTAATATCTAAAGATATGGGAAATGTATATTTGATCTTTTGTGGATTATTTGATTCTATAGAAGTTTATTCTATCACTTCAAGTGTGACCAAGTCATCTTTAATACCCATAATTTTGAGAAAATATGAGTTTTTGGTTGAAATTTATTAAAGGATGAAACTCTACTGGAAAAGTAAGTATATTTCCTTATGTTCATAGTCAATCTCATAACTAAATTCTAAAGCATTATGAAAATGAAATTAAAAAAAAACATTGTCCATTTAATTTTACTACTGGGGAATCAATGATCATTTAACATATCACAAGTTTCTGATTTTCTGGTGGTTAACTTTCTCCAGATAATGTTTTCTTTCACTATCCATCAGAACATGATGGTTTTTTTCTCTTTTATATCCATGTTTTCCAACATGAAATCCTATTATGAGTTATCTCGAGTGACCTTTTTACTTCACTTTATTTATTTTAATGTGATAGATTTATTTACTCTTTTTACGATGTGGTACTTTCAATGTTGTTTATGAGCCCAATTTTAAAATTACGCGGATACAATTTACAAAAGCGGGTAAGGATGTAACGACCCAAGTATTTGTAGAATAATAAATTCTCATATATATTAATATTTATGAATAATATATTAATTTTATGTTAAAGAGGATACTTTCTCTAATAGCATACCCGACACGCAAAAATGGGTTTCTCCAAAATCTTATGTTGCACACAAGGCTGAGTCATACTGAAAAAATAATAATAAAAAAATATTATAATTTTTAAATGTTAGTTATTACCTAGTTGTTGTATTCGATGGAATAAATAGAACTATCTATATTATTATTAAATGTGTTTGTTAAATGTTTTTACATTTTTTCAATAAAATTTAGAGGGTTAAAATGAGAATTAATACAATTTTAATCATAAATACTATACAAATTTTAAAATGTAGTTTTACCGCATTTTGATGGGGAACCATTTTTAAATCTAGTTTTTTCACTTTTATATTTTCCATTTGAAAAAATAAAAATATTTCTTACAAGTGATGCATCAATATTTTCTTTGGATGAAATTTTGGTATTTTCCTGATAAAGTACTTTTTTAATGAATAGTTAAAAATACTGAATTTTAATTCAAAACTACCTTTTAATATAATTTATTTATATAGTTAAGATTGTATGTAAAATTGGTTTTAAAGTATAATTATATTATATTTTTAACATATAATTAGATTATGGTCATTGGAAGTAATTTCACACATTAATTGGATATAAACACATGTCAATCTTTTGATAGTTATTACTTCTTAAAAAACCCTCTTTTTCGTTTTGACAATGGTAATTAATTTTAATTTAATTACTGCAACTTCTGTGTTTTGAATTTAAAAAAATTGATTTCATATTTGGAATCAGATGGTTAAAAATGTGTCAATAGGTACCATTTAGTTTTAGACATTATGAATAGTAACTTCTCAAATTATTTTATGTACTATGGTTAAAGGTTAAATCTTGTAAATAAGGGTACAAATAATATAAAATTAATATTAAATTACCCTAACATGTGTCCTAAAACTATGAGATGAGATATTTCCGAGCATGTTCATCCTTGGGTCGATTTTGGGACCCCATGGAGAAACTTTGACGTGAAAATGACATTTTATAAGAATTAATTTAATTTAAAGAAAAATGTTACACAAACATGTATCTTTTAGTAAAAAAAATTATATAGGGTTATATAGGTAATCATTTATACTAAAAATAGTCATTATAAAGATAAAAATATTTCCTACATCATGGTATTTTATTTATAATTTTTAGACATCAAATAAATAAATTTATTTATGACACAAGGATGATGTAGTGCTTACCTTATTAATGAATGGTTTAAATTAATGAGACTATAAATATTAAAATAAATATATTTTAAAACATTTTATTACATAAAATAATTTTAGGAATTATTATGACTTTTTATCATTTAATTAATGATGTTTTATCAAATTAATCAAGTATTTAGGGATTTTTAAGAAGTCGTGATATGAATAGTATAAAAATTGACATAAATGAGTTTTTAAAACAAATAATATATTATTAAATTATATAATAGTCCTAAAAATATAATATTTGAAAAAATGACTTATATAATGTTGAAAATTTCATTAATTATCTACCTGAGGTTCTATTGGAATTTTATAGTAACTATATTAACTATATGGTATGAATATACCAGAAGACATGGTAAGAGTTAAATTGGTTAACTAAGGGTTAAAGCTAAAAGACAAGGTTAAATTTGTGACCAAGCCTTGTCTAAAACCAATTGTTTGAGAGTTTTTCGAGCCAAATCATCTTAAATTTGAAAAAAATTACTTTGGGACCATTTGAAACCAAAAATAATTTTATAATAAAATAATATTTCAATACCATCCTAATGTGCCCCTCCTCCCTCTTATAAAAGAGCATCACCTCTACCCATTTAATCACACTTCTCAAGACCCTTAGATCATCCAAATTATTCCCAAATAATCTCCCAACACCCCTATATTCCTCCTAGAATCCTTAACATTGGAAGAAGCAAATTTAAAAAGGCATTTTGGCTCAAATCAACGGGGAGTTACACGTTTTAGAGGTAGCATCTTCCCTAAAGTTTCTTTCCATTATTTTACATCTAGACTCTATATTCTATTATTATTATTTGATTACCTAAAAAACTTATCTTAAATATACTATGATGTTTTTATTAGAATTATTATAACTACACTTACACACACCTGTATCTAATGGATATGAACATATTGTTTCTGTGTACGGTGAATGTTGCCTCAGGAAACGATGATTGTTCGATTTTCCCCTACCACCTCTCATGGTGGCCATTATGATGGAAATGTATTTATATATGATATATTTTATATTTATATTGTCTATATTATAATTCAATTTTTATTTAAAAACATACCTTTATGCTTTTCATGATGTTTAAATATGATAATTTCATTTGAGGAAGTGCGGACTACCACCCCTCAAAGTGATGTGACACGTTCATGCCTTATATAAAATATATAAAAGATAGAGTTAATGAAATTATGTAACATATATATCATATTATATTATAATTCAATTATAATATGCACATGTATCATTATGTTTACATTCCATTAAATTTGAAATCGAAATGAAAGTAGCATTCTTGTGTACGTACGGCTTACTGTCTCCATGAACAGTGTTATCACGACCCGACCCTACCCGGGCTCGAGTCACAACTACCCCAAGCCCGCCTCCATAGGCCAGGGGCTGGAAACTAGTGCCGAAGGCACAATAACTCGGGGAGGCCTTTGCCTAAGTACCTGTACACACACGTAGCAAACTCAATGCAACAGTGCAGAGTAAAAGTAAAGAAAAGCAAAGAAAATGGAAACTGCTATATATAAACCACAGTGTGCATCGACCTATAACATTACAAAGTACAGTGCTGAAAAGGAAAAAGGGGAAAAACACGCGCCCAACCAGAAAAGGTGCCACAACCTGGCAATAGGTAAACAAAAACAAACAGCTGACGGGTCTCCCACCCGGAACCCGGCTACGACCACCGCACGCGGTCCAAGCTCCCCAAGCTCCTACGCTCCACTGAAGTCACGCTCCATCTGTTCGTCGTCTGTAAGGGAACACCAAGGGAGGGCAAAGCCCAAGCAGGGGTGAGTATAAAAATCTCAGTAGGATACCCCGAAGGCTCGAGGGAGCAACAAAAGGAGGTACCGAAGGGTGAGCAGTAGAGAAAACAGGGTAAAGTAAAGAGAGTACAACAGAGAGTGAAGTAAAGAGTCCAGCTCAACCCAACAAGTGAAAGGAAGTAGACTCATCCAGACACAAGGAGTTGGAAACGGTGAGAATATGAACTTCCCGTCTAGTCTTCACTACCTATAGTAGGAGTGTAGACTCGTCCAACCATGAGAAGCTAGACACGGAAAGCACGTAGCATACTCTGCGCGTCTTCGCCTCTCCTGGAAGGAGAGTAGCCAAACCCAAGATGTGGGTGCCGGAAACAAGGTATATACATATCTTTATGCTCAGCAAGAAGCCCGAAAAAACTCTTAAGGGGATCTCTGTCCCGTAGCTTAGCCTAAGTAAATAGTAGCCAATAGTTCTAGAGGTAACACCATCGATTCCGAGCACCCGCACCTCTGGCCCGAACTGCAAGCCAAGGGTCTCAATCACCAAACCTCGACACTATCCTCTTTGGGCGACACTGACTCGCCCGCACAGTTTTAGGTCGCGTCACAAGGACGTGTCTCAGTGGGGGAAAGTGCTCCTCATACTTGAGAGTTCTGGGGGAACGTCAACCACAACTCGTCACTGCCTCGTAGTCGAGAAATCTGCTCAAAGTCGACAGGCGACCCCCTGCCCAGCCCCGCTGGAGGATCCCTGGAAGTCAACGGGTTCCCACTACAGGGAGACCCGGAAAGACGACGGGTTCCACACTGCCTAGTCCCGTAACAGGGTAATCCACTGGAGGGAGACCCGGCTAAAGTCGGCGACGAGACCACTGCCCAGCCCAGCTGGAGGTAACCCGGCATCGGGGACCACTTCCCAGCCCAGCTGGAGGTAAGCCCGGCATCGGGGAACACTGCCCAGCCCCGCTGGAGGTAATCCCGGCATCAGGGACCACTACCCAGCCCAACTGGAGGTAAGCCCGGCATCGGGGACCACTGCCCAGCCTAGTTGGAGGTAAGCCCGACATCGGGGACCACTACCCAGCCCCGCTGGAGGTAAGCCCGGAACTGCTCTGGCCATCCCTGCTGGATGGTAACCCACTGGCGAGCCCTGCTCGAACCAACCTTAGCCCTGCTGGAACAACCTCAGCCCTACTGGAACAACCTCAGTACTGCTGGAACAACCTCAGCCCTACTGGAAACAACCTCAGCCCTGCTGGAACAACCTCCTGGGTATAGGATCGGTGCCCACGTAAAGTGTTGGTCACGCCGAAACCACAAGCTCTACCCGGGAACATGGAGCAATGGGAGAAACTCCCCGGGCCTCACAAGGCGATCCCGCTCCAATCTGCTGAGTCACTATCGAAGCGGAACGAGACACCTCATCCCAGAAAGTGGGGAAAACACCCACACTGCACGAACACCCGTAGTCGCAGACGGTGTCATAGTCCGGTGAAAGGGAACAGTACTGAAACCCCTCACAGCCAAAGAAGCAGAGGAACCAAACCATCTCTGCCGGCCAAACCATCGAGAACAAGACCAGGGGGAGACCACTCAACCCTCCTGGTCAGACAAAAGAGCACCAGGCTAGGGGAAACTCCACCCTGCTGGTCAAACAAACGAGCGCAGAGGGACCCTCTACGTCGCGAGAGGTGAAAGTACGTAAAATAGATCACGGCACTCATGTGGGGTCCACACTATGTGTGGACCCAAGTCAACCCCAACTGAGCGCACAAACATCCTCAGGTACAAACAACCACACGTACCTCCAAGCGCTCCTGTATACTCCTGGAGTATACCTCATTCCAGCCCAAAGGCTATCGTGCACACGGCACCCAGCGTCAACGCGAAGGCATGACGTAACAACTCCACTCAAAGGCCCAGGCACGGCCAGCCACATCTTGGGAACCATTTGTATCACTCTCCCAAGAGTGCGGGATCACACGCCAAGGGTCTGCTACAAACAAGGTAGGAAGAACCGCCACCGGAGCACCTCTCATGATCCACATTCAACAAGATCATGCAAGAGTCTCTGCACCACCAAAAAGATTGCACTTTTGTAATCCTCGCAGAAAAACACGCGATATCGACTACTTACTCGCCTCCAATGAATATCCGACTAAAAAGTCACCAACACCGCCTCACGCACGAACGGCGTCCCGTGATCCCGAGCCTCGGCCCCGAAAACAGTTGGGCGCATCGCACCATTAAGATCCCCTGGGTAAAACACGTCAAAAGCACTACTCACTTGAGTGTAATAGATATCCGGAGAAAAAGATACATTCCGGCTCCCCGCGCACGAGCAGTACCACGCGGGACCCACACCCCGATCCCGAAGCGCTGCCAACGGATCGCACCGTTGCGATCCTCTCGCAAAAGCACACAATGTGGACTACTCACTTGTCCAAAACGGTCGTCCGGTGATAGAGATATAAAATCACCGTCAACGCCCAAACGGCCCTCGTGGGCCCCGCACCATCGTTAGGAATTACAGCGGGAAGACTGAGCCAATGCGATGCCCTCGGAAAAACACCCGACATCGACTGCTCGCACGCCCCGAACGGACGTCTGAGGAAAAAGTCACTACTATCTGCACACAGCTCAAAAGACGGGCCGTGGGGCCCGCACCTCAACTCCAGTCTCAACGCCTAAAACCACCCTAGAAACCTCTGTCTCGATTACAAGGTCCCAACGCCACTGACGGCGCTCAAAACGTACGTCGCACGCGTCCGCGCCGTCCAAAACAATAATCCCAATAAAAAACGCTCGTCCACTTAAAGACATGTCGCGCCTCCTCTTCCCCTCGTTTCGGGAATTAAAAATTCCCAAAACCATCTCAAAAAGTCTGCCTCGTCGATACAGTTCCACCGCCACAGACGGTACTCAAAACGGACACCCGTTGCGTAAAATACGGGTGTCCGAACACCGAGGGGGCAAGGCCCCTGGGGCTGGACCGGCCCACGGCTTTGCCTCGCGGGCCGGCCGCGGACACGCGGGCCTGCCGCGGACACGTGGTCCGGCCGCGGACACGCGGGCCTTCCGCGGACACGCGGGCCGGCCGCGGACACGCGGGCCTGCCACGGACACATGGGCCGGCCGCGGACACGCGGTCTCCGCGCAGACCGGCCACGAGGGCCGGTCGCGGCCGCCGCGTGAAGACCCGCACGCCGCGGGTCTTTGTCGCCGCACAGGGGTCGCGCGACGTGACCCCGCGGTCGCCGCTCCCTGGCGACCGCCGCCTCGCCTGGTGCTCCACCAGACTCCCCCGCCGACGCCCAAGCACCCCGCTGCCGAGGCCCAGCGCCTCCACCGGACACCCGCTGCCGCGCCCAGTGCCTCCACCGGACACCCGCGGACACCCCGCTGCCGCGCCGTCCGCCCTCGCCGAGCCGCCGCTCGAACCCGCCGGAAAACGAAAACCCGTCAACTTCGGTGGATGATTGAGAACGCCTCCGAACTCCGATTTCAAATCCGAAACAAGCGTCGAAAATAGAAAATTTTATACTATGCGTTCATGGGTTTCGTTCGAAAATCCGACAGAGTTTCAATACAATTATTCGAGTTCGAAGTAGGTGCGGTGAATGAAAAATGCAAAGGACAAATCCTACCTCGTGGGCGTTGCCCGAAGCTTCACGGGCGATCCGCCGGAACCGCACCTTGCCGGAGAGGAGGAGGTGATGGAGGGGAGATTCCTCCTTCGCTGTGGGGAGCTTCTGGCGCCAGGGGAGAAGAGGGGAGGAAGGGGATGAGTTAAGCGTTTAAATAGAAAACGCTTAACCACCCGCCCGTCGGTCCGAACTCGAACCCTCAGCAGGGTCGAGGTTAAGCCCCCCCTAGGGTAAACAACACCTCCTGAGCACAACTGCGGTCTCGGGATTTTAATCCAAAACCCCGTTCAAAAGTTATTAAACTTAGCACCCGAGGCCGCCAAATTACGAAAACACCCCTGGGTCCATTTTTCACAGACGCCCAGCGCCCGCGAATCTTATACCCCTCCTAGGGTAAACCACATGCTCCGAACTCAACGGTGCCCTCGGTTTTCCAATCTGAGCCATCGTTTATGAGATACCCGAGTTTAACCATTAAACGAATTAATTAATTTATTTAATCTGTTTAACGTTCCAGAAGCGGGCGAGGGGTCCAAACATCCCGCGCCGACATGTTTTATGTCGTTCCTAGGGTAAAAACCCCATTCCGGACTCATCCGTACACTCAGATCCATGATCCGGAACTCCGTTTAGGATTTATCTCATTTATTTATCATTTCCAATGTGAACGCACTGAAAATTTAATTTCGGCCGCTCCGGGGCACGGAATCACATGCCGTCTGAAGGCACTGCTCTGGAATATTATCAAGAATATTCCAAAGTCTTTTTCAGAAAAAACTGGGTTCTTACATCATTCCCTCCTTCAGGATTTTCGTCCCCAAAAAGCAAAACTAGGGAGCAACACAGGGTACTAAGTCCACACCTGGCTTTCTCATACCCAGAAGAACCCACGCACAGCTCTGCGTCACCGCACACAGACCAAAGGATTGATCCGTTCATGCGAGGTCGGCCCATGCCGACGTCGTGCACCCACCCCAGACTTTGGGGTTATGGCAAGGTGGTAGGGTACCTCGTCATCCCTTTGCACGGTCTCAAACTGCCCGAAGGCCCTCGGGGGTATCTCATCTCCCCGGTCAAACCTCTATGTCGCACGCCGCGACTGGAATCACCGCCCGCACCTGAAACAAGGCCCGGTGATTCCCTTCTTCAGAATATCCATATGGTGAAACACCCAAGGATATCTGGTCACGCAAGGTTCCACAGTCGATGCTCTCTTACATGCTCAAAAGGCGAAGGAGCCAACACCATCGACTAAAGGAAAAGGTCTCAAACCTTTTTCCTCACAAACACAGGGTTACACCCGACGCCCTGCGTCACCCTGGTAACACCTCAAGCAAGGAGCAGAGAGAAAAGCCGTTCACACGCAAATCCCAAATATTCTACTGTAAGAAGTAGAAGAGTCGCAAGGGGTACCTCTCACCATCACATGCTCTGTAGGATCGTAGACATCCAAAGCTCACGGCTACCCGCGGTCCCAACCGTCAGCTCCCGGAGCCTAACATGGACCACCTAGTGGTGATGGGGGGATCTCGTAAAGTCGTCCCCCACTACCATCTCCTCCCACTCCTCTGCTAGCACCACCTCTCTGGGCGCTACTCCGATCACGGTGCTGCTTCTGCCATGGTGGTGCGCCTGCTGCCTTCCCAAAGCTCCCAGCAACTCGGGTCGGGCAGTCTCGTGCCAAGTGACCTCGCCCATCACAAGCATAGCACTGGAACTCTCTGGGCTTCCCTGGTGCCCTCTGGTGCCACTGTGGCGTACGACCACGGCCCGGGATCCACTCACGGTAGGGAATCCTCAGATGAGGCCCTGCGCCTTCTCGCCACAGTGGTATATGACCATGTCTCCGAAACCGGCAGTGGGAAGGCCACCTGCATTGAGGTCCTGTCCTCCGGCGCCTGCTAGCTACGGCAGACATCCCGGCTCTGTCGCGCCCACTGCCACTACCAACCGCAAAACATGACATGAAGCCCCCTGTCACCAGCGCCTGCTCTAGCACCCCAACATGCGTGGAAATTCCCAAGTGTACTCTGACAGCACGAATCTCTCGGCGGAGACCCTGCTCAAACGTCCGCGCTCCGAAGTTGTCTTTTTGGACCATGTCCGGGTAAAAGCATGCACGGTCTGCAAAACTAGACGCGTACTCGGCCACCGTCATCCCTCCCTGCTAAAACTGCAGGAGCTCCTGAATCTGAATGGAGCGCAAGAAGGAGGGGAAAAACTCCTCACGGAGCAATAACTGAAAGTCTCTCCATGAAAGCGACGACTCCTTAGGAAACCGGGTCACCAAACTCCACCAACGCCAACCCGATCCACGGAAAAGGATGACTGCCAAAGCCACTCTCTGATCTATCGGCGTCTGCACAAGCCTGCTAAGGAATACCACTACCTCTGGCCAAACCTCTGCTGCCTGAGAGTCTTGCTCATCACTGAACCTCAGCGGTCCTTGCCGCTGGAACTCACGGAGCACGCTCAACCTGCGCTCAAACTAAGCCTGCTCTGCTGAAACTACCTGCTGCTCAAAAGGTGGGGGTGCTACAACATGCCCACCCGGAGAAAGGGGATCGCATGATGGGTCCTGGACTGTGGCCTCATAGCTCATAGGGTCTTCGTCATGAACAAAAGCTGGTATCCTGGCTGGCTGTCTTCGCGGAGACATCCTGAATATTATCAAGGAGTTCTGCGGTCATATGAGCATATATGTATATACCACAACAACAACTATGGGGAGTTGACTCAAGAAAGGAAGTCAAAGACTCAATACTATGTGATGCACAAACAAATTTTCCCTGCAACAAGTGTCTCAGCATGCCGAGTCGACAAGCGGGTTACCAAGGTCCTGGTGAATGGATACGTCGGCCGCCGCACCATCACTGGACTCCCTGGCCTGAGAGCCACTCTCGAGACACATTAACATTGTTGCCCTATATCCCAACCAATTCTTCTTTTAGGGACATCCGCACAACGTCCCAAGGAACGAACCACCTCTGATACCACTTTGTCACGACCCGACCCTACCCGGGCTCGAGTCGCAACTACCACAAGCCCGCCTCCATAGGCCAGGGGCTAGCGACCAGCGCCGAAGGAACAATAACTCGGGGAGGCCTTTGCCTAAGTACTTGTACACACACACGCAGCATACTCAATGAAACAGTACAGAGTAAAAGTAAAGACAAGCAAAGAAAAGGGAAACTGCTATATATAAACTATAGTGTGCATCGACCTCTAACTGTACAAAGTACAGTGCTGAAAATGAAAAAGGGGAAAAACACGCGTCCAACCAGAAAAGGTGCCACAACCCGGCAACAGTTAAACAAAAACAAACAGCTGATGGGTCTCCCACCTGGAACCCGGCTACGACCACCGCACGTGGTCCAAGCTCCCCAGGCTCCTACGCTCCACTAAAGTCATGCTCCACCTATCCGTCATCTGCAAGGGCACACCAAGTGTGGGAAAAGCCCAAGCAGGGGCGAGTATAAAATTACTCAGTAGGATACCCCGAAGGCTCGAGGGAGAAACAAAAGGAGGTACCGAAGGGTGAGAAGTAGAGAAAATAGGGGAAAGAAAAGGGAGTACAACAGAGAGTGCAGTGAAGTGTCCAGCTCAACCCAACAAGAGAAAGGAAGTAGACTCATCCAGACACAAAGAGCTGGAAACGGTGAGAAGATGAACTTCCCGTCGAGTCTTCTCTACCTATAGTAGGAGATTAGACTCGTCCAACCATGAGAAGTTAGACACAGAAAGCACGTGGCATACCCCGCGCGTCTTCGCCTCTCCTGGAAGGAGAGTAGCCAAACCCAAGAGGTGGGTGCCAGAAACAAGGTATATACATATCTTTATTCTTAGCAAGAAGCCTGAACAAACTTGTAAGGGGATATCTGTCCCGTAGCTCATCCCAAGGAAAGAGTAGCCAACAGTCCCAGAGGTAACACCATCGATGCCCAGCATCCCACACGTCTGCCCCGAACCGCAAGCCAAGGGTCTCAATCACCACACCTCGACACTATCCGCTTTGGGCGGCACTGACTCGCCCGCACGGTTTTAGGTCACGTCACAAAGACGCGTCTCAGTGGGGGAAAGCGCTCCTCGTACTTGAGAGTTCTGGGGCAACGTCAACCACAACTCGTCACTGCCCCGCAGTCGAGAAATCTGCTCAAAGTCGACAGGCGACCCCCTGCCCAGCCTCGCTGGAGGATCCCTGGAAGTCAACGGGTTCCCACTACAGGGAGACCCGGAAATTCGACGGGTGCCACACTGCCCAGTCCCGTAAAAGGGTAATCCACTGGAGGGCGACCCGGCTAAATTCGGCGAAGGGACCACTGCCCAGCCCAGCTGGAGGTAACCCGACATCGGGGACCACTGCCCAGCCCAGCTGGAGGTAAGCACGACATCAGGGACCACTGCCCAGCCCCGCTGGAGGTAATCCCGACATCGGGGACCACTTCCCAGCCCAGATGGAGGTAAGCCCAGCATCGGGGACCACTTCCCAGCCCAGCTGGAGATAAGCCCGGCATTGGGGACCACTGCCCAGCCCCGCTGGAGGTAAGCCTGGAACTGCTCTATCCATCCCTGCTGGATGGTACTGCTCGGTAAACACTGCCATACTGGCCATCCCTGCTGGATGGTAACCCACTGGCGAGCCCTGCTCGAACCAACCTCAGCCCTGCTGGAACAACCTCAGCTCTGCTGGAACAACCTCAGCCCTGCTAGAACAACCTCAGCCCTGCTGGAAACAACCTCAGTCCTGCTGGAACAACCTCCTGGGTAGAGGATCGGTGCCCGCGTAAAGTGTTGGTCACACCGAAACCACAAGCTCTAACAGGGAACACAGAGCAATGGGAGAAACTCCTCAGGCCTCACAAGGTGATCCCGCTCCAATCCGCTGAGTCACTGTCGAAGCGGACCGAGACACCTCATCCCAGAAAGTGGGGAAAACGCCCACGCTGCACGAACACCCGTAGTCACATACGGTGTCGTAGTCCGGTGAAAGGGCATAGTACTAAGACCCCTCACAGCCAAAGAAGCAGAGGAACCAAACCATCTCTTCCAGCCAAACCATCGAGAACAAGACCAGGGGGAGACCACTCAACCCTACTGGTCAGACAAAAGAGCACCAGGCAAGGGGAAACTCCGCCCTGCTGGTCAAACAAACGAGCGCAGAGGGACCCTCTACGTCGCGAGAGGTCAAAGTATGTAAAACAGATCACGACACGCACGTGGGGCCCACACGACGTGTGTCCCCCAGTCAACCCCAACTGAGGGCACAAACATCCTCAGGTACAAACAACCACACGTACCTTCAAGCGCTCCTGTATACTCCCGGTGTATACCTCATTCCAGCCCAAAGGCTATCGTGCACACAGCACCCAGCGTCAACGCGAAGGCGTGACGTAACAACTCCACTCAAAGGCCCAGGCATGGCCAGCCAAATCTTGTGAACCATTTGTATCACTCTCCAAAGAGTGCACGATCACACGCCAAGGGTCTGCTATAAACAAGGTAGGACGAACCGCCACCGGAGCACCTCTCATGCTCCACATTCAACAAGATCGTGCAAGAGGCTCTGCACCACCAAATGGATCGCACCGTTGTAATCCTCACAGAAAAACACGTGAGATCGACTACTTTCTTGCCTCCAACGGATATCCGACGAAAAAGTCACCAACACCGCCTCACGCACGAACGACGTCCCGTGATCCCGAGCCTCGGCCCCGAAAATAGACGGGCGCATCGCACCATTGTGATCCCCTCGGGAAAACACGTCAAAATCACTACTCACTTGAGTGCAATGGATATCTGGAGAAAAAGATACGTTCCGGCTCCCCGCGCATGAGCGGTACCACGCGGGACCCGCACCCCGGTCCCGAAGCGCTGCCAACGGATCGCACCGTTGCGATCCTCTCGCAAAAGCACACAAGGTGGACTACTCACTTGTCCAAAATAGTCGTCCAGTGATAGAGATAGAAAATCATCATCGACGCCCAAACGGCCCTCATGGGCCCCGCACCATCATGCGGAATTACACTGGGCAGACTGAGCCAACGCAATGCCCTCGGAAAAACACCCGACATCGACTGCTCGCACGCCCCGAACGGAAGTCCGAGGAAAAAGTCACTACTAGCTGCACGCAGCTCAAAAGACGGGTCGTGGGGCCCGCGCCTCAACTCCAGTCTCAAAGCCTTAAACCACCCTAGAAAGCACCGTCTCGATGCCAGGGTCCCAATGCCACTGACGGCGCTCAAAACGGACGTCGGACGCGCCCGCGCTGTCCTAAACAAGAATCCCAGAAAAAAACGCTCGTCCACTTAAAGACACGCCGGGCCACCGCGGCCCCTCGTTTCAGGAATTAAAAATTCCCAAAACCATCTCAAAAATTCCGTCTCATTGATACAGTTCCACCACCGCAGACGGTACTCAAAACGGACACCCGTACCGGAAAATATGGGTGTCCGAACAAGGAGGGGGCAAGGCCCCTGGGGCTGGACCAGCCTGGACCGGCCTGTCCGCCCGGCCTGGGCCGGCCCGCGGCTTAGCTGCGCGGGCCGGCCGCAGACACGCGGTCCGCGCACAGACCGGCCACGAGGGCCGGTCGCGGCCGCCGCGTGAAGACCCACGTGGCGCGGGTCTTTGTCGCCGCACAGGGGTCGCGCGACGCGACCCCGCGGTCGCCGCTCCCGGGCGACCGCCGCCTCGCCGGGCGCTCCGCCAGACGCCCCCGCTGACGCCCGAGAACCCCGCTGCCAACGCCTAGCGCCTCCACCAGACACCCGCTGCCGCGCCCAGCGCCTCCACCGGACACCCGCGGACACCCCGTTGTCGCGCCATCCGCCCTCGCCGAGCCGCCGCTCAAACCCGCCGGAAACCGAAAACCCGTCAACTTCGGCAGACGATTGTGAATGCCTCCGAACTCCGATTTCAAATCCGAAACGAGCTTCGGAAAGAGAAAATTGTATGCTACGCATTCATTGGCTTCGTTCAAAAATACGACAGAATTTCAAAACAATTATTCGAGTTTAAAGTAGGTGCGGTGAATGAAAAACGCAAACGACAAATCCTACCTCGTGGGCGTTGCCCGAAGCTTCACGGGCGATCCACCGGAGCCGCGCCATGCCGGAGAGGAGGAGGTGATGGAGGGGAGATTCCTCCTTCTCTGTGGGGAGCTGCTGGCACCAGGGGAGAAGAGTGTGGGAAGGGGATGAGTTAAGCTTTTAAATAGAAAACGCTTAACCACCAGCCCGTCGGTCCGAACCTAAACCCTCAGCAGGGTCGAGGTTAAGCCACCCCTAGGGTAAACACCACCTCCCGAGCACAACGGTGGTCTCAGAATTTTAATTCGAGACCCCGTTCAAAAGTTATTTAACTTAGCGCCCGAGGCTTCCAAATTACGAAAACGCCCCTGGGGCCATTTTTCACAGACGGCCCGCGCCCGCGAATCTTATACCCCTCCTAGGGTAAACGGAACGCTCTGAACTCAAAGGTGCACTCAATTTTCCAATCTGAGCCACCTTTTAAGAGATACCCTAGTTTCACCAATAAACGAATTAATTAATTTATTTAATCCATTTAACGTTCCAGAAGCGGGCGAGGGGTCCAAACATCCCGCGCTGACATGTTTTATGTCGTTCCAAGGGTAAAAACCCCATTCCGGACCCATCCGTACACTCGGATCCCTGATCCGGAACGCCGTTTAGGAGTTATCTCATTTATTTATCATTTCTTGTGTGAACGCACTGAAAATTTAATTCCGGCCGCTCCGGGGCTCGGAATAGCATGCCATCTGAAGGCACTGCTCTAGAATATTATCAAGAATATTCCAAAGTCTTTCTCAGCAAAAACCGGGTTTTTACAAGTGCATTTCATTTCTTATGTAAAAATGTTATGGACTATTATAAATACATATATACTAGATATATATTATATATATGATATCTATATCATGAATAATATTCTAGAGATAATTTAATTTTGACCACATGGACAATTTGAAATTATAACCAGGTCATTTTCGACTCAAGTACCGAATATCGACAAAACGACTGATATTAACATAAAAAATTATGTAATTTTTATATCATGGTAATAAGTGATATAAATGGAATAATAAACTTTTAAAATTATCTTAATGAACTATATATTATCTTAAGTTTATTATTCAGTAAGAACAAAGAACATACGTGATGAATCAGACTCAAGGTAAATGAACCTTTCACCCACCTATTTTAGTCAAATACTTCTTTTATGTTATGAATTTTAATTTCCTTTTTATTATGTTGGGATATGTTCTTCTATATCCTTATTTCTGTAAATTTTATTTCCATGTGATGAGAGACTCATTTCTCTCCCATCAACTCATTTTCTGAATTTTAATGTGACGTCGTTATACTATCGAATTTTTGTAAGGGACTTCATCTCAATCTCCTTTAATTGAGGCATATTTTAATATACACCTCTTAATTTTATACAGTGTATAATAAACACCTATTAATTTTACTTTCATTCAAATGGAATATTTTTTCAATGAATCATTTAATTAAACTATAAAAGGAATGTTTTTAACATATGTGGTGACAATGACCTCTCCATCGTCGCAACCATTATTTGATATTTTGATTCTTTAACAAGTCATAATGTATTTAAAAATGAAAATAAATACCATATACCCTTTTAATGTATTTTGGTATTGAAAATAGTTTTTTAAATTGATTGATTATTCCAATATCTTGAAATGATTTCTTGTGATTTAAAATGAAATGTTATTAGTGAAATGTTGATATTTGCAATATTCAATGTGTTGTGATTATATAATGGTACTTTGACATTAGAAGGGTGGTTACATGATAAACCAATGATGGGTTGTTATGTGATAAACCAAATTATGGGTGGTTCCATGATAAACCAAGGATGGGTGGTTATGTTATATCCTCCAACGCATTTGGTCTGGAAGTCATCTGTATGGTTATTCTATTTAGTGATATTTGGGGAAGTCGACCGTATTCTTATTCTATTTAAGTATTTTTATGTCCCATGTTACTTTTATATGCTATAAGTTTCTTTATATGGGATTTATGGTAATCATTTGGTTACAAAAAGGGTATGAAATGAGGTCATATTCAGTGAAGTGTTTTTTCTACTTCTCCAAGGTGAAAATTATTACATTATGGTAAAGTATTCCAGCTTTACATGTTGTTTTGAAAAAATAATAGTTTTATTTCTTTGTGTATCCCTTACTAAAACTTTTTATGCTCATCCCATGTTTTTGAAATTTTGTTAATAGGTTTTAAAGAATAATATAGTCAAGAATGGTATCAAGGAAATGTGGTGATGTTTAAGCATGAAACAAAACCATCTTTTTTTTTACTTTTTTGTTTTATGAAAAAAATTGGATAGTGTATAGAATTGTCAGCTTCTTAATAAAAAATATGTTATGTATAAGTTATGGCCTAATTCTATAAATATATAAACATAAAAATATCATCAATGGGAATTATTTACTTAATTCAAGATTATGTAAAGTTTAAGTTTGGGGCCTTACATGAAGAGTCTATCGAGATTCTTCACACTAGAGAGAAAGTATTGTGAAATTCGACAACCCGTCTGGTAATGGTTCTTCAGAGAATCTATAAAATGGAAGTATAAAAATTGGAATCTGAGGATTTTATGAATATTAACCACCCACTTAATTTTAGAGGGCATTATACATGAAAAATTTCTATGATGAAATTTCCAAAGGTGGGAAGAATATAACTCCCAACACATTTTATTGTATGTTTCTCTTAAATACTTTAAATTAATTATATTGCCTATATTTCATGAAGTATCGAGTCTCTATAAATCAACACTTGGTTATTTATAAAATATAGTCATAACCAATCCATTAAATATAAAATTTCCACTTATGTGTTTTGAATTTCAAAAAACAGACATACATGGTTGCGATCAGGGTGATATTTGGAGTCTAGTACAATCAATTTAATTTTCAATGAATAGTAACTTCCCCGTATGAATATTAACTTACCTTTATGAATAGTAATATGACTCTTATTAATGGTATCCTTACCTATGAAAGGTTAAATAAAATTTACGCACCTTAATATGAAGATGAATATTTTAAGTGTTTGTATTTTTCGATTAAATAATGATTTTAATTAGAAATTAAATTTCCCATATTTAGAAAATAATTTTTGAAAATTGGAGTCCATTTTTCGATTCTACATGTTAAAAAATTGTTATGGTGATTTTTATTATTTTTATTAAATACATGAATTTTTGTTGAATAGTAAAATACGATATATTATGATAAATACTAAATACTTGATTTATTGAGTCATGGATGATCCACTGCTGATGTAAACACACTTGGTTTGACCTCACATTAACTAATTAATATTTTTCATGGAATCATTTCTATTTATTTTATTATGGAAAACTTATAAACCAATGATTAGAATATTAAGAAAACCCTCCTCTTATCCAGTATATAAACCACCCCTCACCCCTATATTCCTGTCACAACACTCAATCATTGATACTTTCCTAAGTTCTAACAAAAAATCTTCCCAAGAACCCCACCCCCACATTCAAGACCTATTCGTATCAAAAAAAGTCTATAACCAAAGTCCTTATTAAGATTATCAAGGACGATTACTAAAGGGGTGAACCTCTCTTCCATTTTCTTTCAACATCTTTTACTAGTTACATTCTTGTGTTTCTCTCTCATTACCTCGCCTCATCCAAATGATATGATAATTATAGTACCTAACATGAAATGTAATTCTATTATGCTAATGGAATAGTTCATCATCATCCCTCTTTCCCCCTCTTCTTATAAAAATGAAAACACCTTCTGAGATATATTAATTTTTCACATTCAAGGACGATGGGTTTTCAATTTATATTACCATCTTCAAGACTAGTCATGAAACATTAATAATGGTTGAACCAGATCAGAATTTATTTATTTTACCTTATGTAATGTTATTTAATCCTTACACATTCATAATATAAAATAGTAATACAATACAAGTTCATTATAAACAAAACCGCCAAGTTAATCCAAGAGTTTATCATTATATTTTATCTAATGGGTCATACTCATGTTATATAACCACAATCATTATAATATCATTTATATATCATTAATATAAATAATAATATATATTAAAAATTATGGATGTTTCACCACATTTCAAATGAACTTCCATTCATGTATAAAATTTAACTAATCACGAAAACCAAGGAAGAAAATGCCTCCAAAAGAATAAAATTAAACCTCATAATCTGATCAAAAAGGCCATGAATGAACCTAAAAGTTTTAATCCAAATAATTTAAATGTAGAGGATGTGTGGTAATTATTACTTAATGAAGCTAAATTATATTATTCAGGTCATTAATATCAATCTAAGTACAGATTCGGGCATAAGGTATGGGTTTTTTCATCTCACCTTTAATTTCGTAAGATTTTCATTATTCACCACTTATTTCTTCTATGTGGTGTATGTGTACTAAAATTTTATATATAATATAATTTTTCTCTTTATATTCATGGTATTTTGTGATTCATTTGGTCATTATTAATTTTTTGTCTTACAGTTTGATTGATTACAATGTGCTAAGGGACTTTGTCTCAAATTACATTTTCATTGAGGCTTACTTGGTATTGTGAAATTATGAATTATTATGTTGTGTATTTAATACGTATTTGAAATCATTTTTCATTTGAAATTATACTTCTGTTAAATATCCATTTTCTTATATCATGGATATGGTAATTTCTTTAAGTCGTATACCATTTCGCATACGGTGTTTATTTTGAATGCTACTTTGTCTATGGAAATATTGATGAATCATTATACTCTACTCAATACAGATATTTAAAAGGTATATTATTATTATATTAAATAATTTTATAATGAATTATATTGACTAGACGTGATTTTTGGGGCCCTCTATAGCCACTTGATGCATCGACGGGTCTCATAAGGAAAACAAGTTGGCGAAAAACCATTCGAGTTTGTTACCAAAAATCAGATATGTTTCTACCCACAGACATAAACCATCTCAATATTATAATGTTTCATGTTCTAGATAAATGATTTCCATATAATAAGCCTTCTATTTATTCATTATTCAATTATTATTATACATGATTTTTTCACTATGAAAAAATCAATGGATTTATTTTTTTTCTCAGCTTATTATGGGAATGTGTTTACATTTTTTCATCAGTCCATATCAGTTATGTATAATTTACTCTGATTCACTTATTATTTATTCATTATTCCACTATATTTAACCCTTACTATGAATTTTATATCACCCATATTATATTTCATTTACCCATGTAATTAAGAATAGAACCTTGAATAAGATTTCAAGGAGGTAATTTATTTCAGTTTATTATATATCATGTTGTATATTCTATCATTAAAAATGTCGATTCGGTATCATGTATGTAATTTAGTATTGAAAAACTACTAAACTAATCGGTACTTATTGATTTTATTTCTTATAATCATTCTAATGTAGTAATGTAATGAACTCTCTCTGGGTTTCCGGGGTTGGGGCGTAACACCCTGTGATCATTAAAAATCATATTATAAAACATGAAATTAAATGGGTGTCATAAACATGTAATCATATCATATCATGTGGAAAAAACTGGTTTCAAAATCATTTCATCATAAACATAACCCATGAAAAGAAGCGAGGTTAAAAACCATATAACATGTGAAAGGGAAGCGTGTATAAAAACAATTATGCCATTAGAACATAATCCATTCTAAGAGAGAGTATTAATGGAAGAATTTAATTATTTCCACAAAAATTCATGATTAAAATCAATGGATGTCATCTTATATGGAAAATATCTTTTATATAACTTTTAATAACATTTCTTGAGGAAAATTTCCTTTCTTATTTAAAAAATGATTTTTAAAATATTAAACCTTTTGAAAACTATTTTAGTCAAAAATATATTTGAAAAATCATAATGGATGCTTTAAAAACCAAAAAACATTTTTAAAATATTTTTTCCTTGAAATTTTTTTTTGGAAAACATGGTTGGGAAAATGGTTTTTGAAAAAAAATAGATTTTCAACCGAAGAGATAAATATGGTTAATTTTTTCTTAAAAACATTTTTATTAATCATATTAAGTATTAAAGAGTGTAAAATTTTATTTATACATGGAAATATCTTAAATAAACCGAGGATAATAAAACTCATGATGGTTCTTAAGATATGGATCATAATATTTCATCAAATGAATCATAATCATTAACAATCTCGAAAAGTGATGGAACTATTTCAATAAACTCTAACCACATGGTTACTTGGGATTATACTATCCATGCAATAAAATGGAATTAAATTAAGCATAAAAGTATCATGAAAATAATTATATTACTTATATAACATGTAAAATGGATTTATATACACCTCAAAAAAATAGGTGTATAAAAAATTATGAGTCTCAATGAAGGAAAATTGGGACATAACAATCCTACCAATTTGGTAACTTTTGAAACATAAAACCCATGAAATAAATATCTTAGAGAAGATATGTAAATACCCAAAAATTTAATATCATGAATCATATAAAAAAATTTGGTATTATATACACCATTCAAAATAAAAGAGTGGTGAAGATGGAAAGTATCTCATAAATATATAAATTGAGATGGAATTCCCTTACATTATGTCTTGACACTCTTCATACTCATAAACGCTTTGTTTATAATAAATTTAAGTTTATTATAAATATTTTACATATCGAAATTCTTATATCTAATAAAGTATATGTTATTATTATGAACATATCTTACCCGCTCATTAAAAATTATATTTTATGGTTTCACTTCAGGTAATATCATCTTTGTTCATCACATGTGTCTTAATTTGTTATATATTTGGTCCTTATAATTATATCATGATTTATAGAATTTAAACCATGATATTAATATCATTTATATTAAATATATTTTTATTATAATATTCTTTATAATATATAATTATGAAATGGAATACACTATTCATGGAGATAGCGAGTCGTACGTACACATGAACGTTGTTTCCGTTTTTTTCAAATTGAAAAAAAGAAATTACATGAAATATATGTATATATATATATGTTTATATATAACATTATTAAAGTAGAAATATTATATCATATATATTATTTTATTTCACTAAACCCATCCTTAATACATTCTATGTAGTGTGTGAATGAATCACATCGCTTTTAGGGGGCGGAAATCCAAACTTCCACAAATGAAATTATTATATTTACACTAAATAGAAAGTAAAATTATATGTGTATTAAAAGGGATAAATAATATTCAAGACATAATAAATATAATATATGAAATATATAAATATATTTTCATCACAATTTCCACCATGAGATGTGGTAATGGAAAAATGAACAATCATCATTTAGTGAGATGGTAGTTCGCCTTACAGATGAACAGTTTTTTCATTACCCATTAGATGGAGGTTTGTAAGTGTAGGTATAAACCTTAACACAAATAATACTTTTATATTTAAGATAATATGTTTTTTATAAAATAAGGGAATAAATATAATAGATGTTTTGGAGAAAGGAAATAAAAGAAAGGATGTTAAGATAATATGTTACCTCTTAATCAGGTAACTCTTCTTGGTTTGTGACAAATTGCTTCCTTAGATTTATTTCTTCCCATGGGGAGGATTTTAGAAGGAAGGGAGTGAATTTGGGAGATTATTTTATCATATTTTATTGATAAAAGGGTCTTGATATATGTGATGAAGTGGGAGGATATGATACCTTTTATACAGGAGGAAGACTGTCACTCATATAAATCATTGGAAAAGGAATTCCACCCACGTTTTCCCCATGAAAATTCTCTCAGATAATGGAAAAAGGTAGATAAAAGGAAGTATATGGTATAAATAATTCCAAAAAATTTGTGTTATAATAGTTTACATGACGTTTATGGCCTTAAATTTATGGATTAGTACTTTGTTAACATAATTTTTCTCTTAATCATTATAATTAATTTTAATGACCTTCACTTATATTTTTGGTTAAAAACTAGGTTGAACATATTATAAATTATAAATTATAATAATTATAAATATTGAATCCATTTTTCAAAATTAAAATCACATAATTGACAGAAATTAACTAAAAATCAATTCCGCCGACGGGATGACACAAAAGGTTTTTAATGTATAAATGATCAAAAATTTGCTAATTTTTTATGTCCAGTTTCAATGTGAAATTGGTTCCAATGACCTAAATTTGATTAATTGATAAAAATATTATCTAACTAAACTTTGAAACAAACTTTAAATATAATTTTTCATGATAAATAAATTATATGAAAAGGTAGTTTCGAATTAAAATGTAGTATTTTTCACTATTCATCCAAAAATGATGTTTCTCAGAAAAATCCAAAAAATTCACCCTAAGATAATTTTAAAATTTTGATTTCAAAAATGGAGTTTATTTTTCAAATTAAATTTCAAAATATGTCTAACATTAATATTATTACTTCTCACATATGGACATTAAAAGTAGTTCATTTGAGAAAATAGTATTTTTAAACATATAAGGACATTACCAAAAATTATATATTTAGTTATATATATGTTTTATTAATATAAAACCATTATAAAAAATATTTAAAAATTTGTTATTACTATTCATATTACAAATATTAACGGATAGGATATAATTAACTCGTTTAAATAGTTATAATAATAAAATGATGTTTCATAGAAACATTGGTGTTGCATGTAACATACACAAAGTAGGTTTTGTATGTTGTGTACACAAACTCGATGTTGCATGTAACATACAAAAATTAGGTTCCATTAGAAAGAGAATTTGAATTAGTGAATTTCAAGATATAAATTAAATGTAATTTACTCAAGAAATGAAAAAAATGTCCATAAAAAATCGGTGTGTTACAATTTTGATCATTAATTTGAATCATTTTGTGACTAAAAAGATCACTTTCATAAAATATCACATGATACGATTCTTCAAAAGTCCTTGAACAATTTTTTTTTGAAAACTCTATAAGATTTGGAAGTAGTAGAGTATCCTAGGAATATAAATTCATTATCCTTGGGATTAAACATTCCAAGACTATCCTTTGTGTTCAAGATATAAACCTTACATCAAATATATTGAAGTATCCTACCTTGGGTTTTATATTACTCTATAACTCATAGGGTGTTTTATTTAAATTAGGTATTATTAATACTATTTTGATGATATAACATGTTTTTTTAATATCTTCATCCTAGAAATGATTTTTCATGTTATATTCTCATAACATTGTCCTAGAAATTTCTTGGAGGGTCCTATTTCTTATTTCGATAACACTATTCTGTTTCGGTTTCCTGGGGGAAGAAAATTTTTCTCAATTCCTTTCTTAGAGAAATAATTATTAAAAACATGATTTTCAAACTCGACTCCAAGGTCACTTCTTAAAGACACAATTTTGACATCCTTTTTTGTTTTTCACAAGTTTTCAAAATTAATAAAAATTGTAAAGGATCCAATTTTATGTCTTAAAAAGTAAACCCATGTAAATATTGAAAAAACAACAACTAACACATAAAAATAAACTTAATAGTAACACTTTCAGTTCTAGACAGGCTGAAAAAAACTATATAGATAATCTCAAGTGAACTATAAGTGGAGAATTATTAAATTGGTTTGAAATATGAACTATGTTTCTTTCCCATTTTTCATGCATCACACAGTTTCATTTTGTCCAATTTATTATTAGAAAAGTTGGAAATAAAATTATTTATATAAAATTTTCTTAAATAAAGAACGTTGTAATTTCCAAAAAAAAATCCAAATCCATGATTCATAAACATCATAATTTAAGATATTTATATTTTCCCTACACAACAAGTTAAGATAAAATGTGAAATCAATGTCTATTCTCGGTGCTTTAAACTTGATACATTAATCGTAAAAAACTAAGAAGGAATAATTTGAAAAATCAAAACTATAACCATCATTAAAATGTTGATAGATACCTATCAGGTTCTTCATTAAGCCTTCAACGTAAATAACATTTTTGATAAGAATAGACTGTGGATTTTCAATTGATCCAGTTACAACAATCATTAATTTTGTATTATCTCCAAATGTGACATATCCTCCATCTAATTTTTATTGAGAGTGAAAGTTGGAGTAGTCACCAATCATATTCTTTAAATAGAAACTATCAATGAACCATTTTTCACTTCTATTTATATGGTCAATTTCTTACAAAGACAAATCAAACAAAATATTTTTTTTGTACCCAAATTCTTTTGGGTCCGGATATGTTATTTATAAAATATTTTTGAATACATACCTGCTTCTTTTTTCTATCAAACATTGCAGTTTATTTTCAAAAATAATTTGAAAGAAATTTATTTTTATTTCCATAAATTTTAGGGTTTTTCAAATCAAACATATTTTCAAAATTTACTATTTCACTGTAATGAAAATACATAACATTAGAAAGATATTAATTTTTTGAGCAAGGAATAAAATAATTTTATGTGATGATTAGATCTTTCACCTGGTTTACAATTAAAAAAATTTCTTTTATAGGTTGATTACGGCCAATAATTTTGTTTAAATACTTTTTAACTATTATAAAAATACTTTCATCGTTTAAAAAAAATTTGAAATTCATTTTAAAGATTTTGAATAGTTTTGATTTGTTAATCATTCGAGATAGTATAGTTCTTCAACTAATTTTTCAGGTCTATAATCTTGTTGTCTACATAGTCTTCATCCCAAAAAATTCATTATAATAATCTCGAATAGATTTATTTTAATTCTTTAAACATTCATATTTAATTTTCAAAATTGTAGACTATTCAGTTTTCTATTTATATGAGAAATTTTCATTTTTTGATGAACATTCATGCTCAGAATATTAAGGGTGTACCTCATCTATTTTTTTTAATAAATCAAGTGTTGGCCTTTTTATTTATAGATTAAGATTTTAATTTGGATGACATACAATCAATAGAATCTTAATAATCATTCCATGTAGCCTTCATTGTTTCATTAACTTGTTATATACATTATTTTCAAGATACTTCCTTTATGTATTATTGTCCTCTTTGATTTTCATATAGTCATACTTGATATGTCCTATCTATATACATTCATAGAATTTCAACTCTTTAGAGTTTTCACCATGCTTTCTATTCTTGCGAAAGGATCTTCCAAATCCAAATCTCTTGTTACAGAATTTCACGAAATATCAAGAAAAGTGAGAAATCTATTCATTTGATTCAGCATTTATTGAGGGGCATTTTCCTTGAGATTCTTCATAAACATATTTACTTATACCCTTTCTATCATATTTATAAGTATACATTTTCAAGGAAACATTTTCTTTTTTGATCATGTTGAGATTCTTATAAGTAGTTTCCATTTCAGCTTCATACATCATGAGATTTATAAAAAGATGTTTTATTTTGGTGTTATTAACTGCTATATATTGTCTAATAGCTGTTAATATTACCCTCCATTTAGGTTGTAATACTCTATGAACTTTCAATAATTGTTTATGCTTAGTGAAAGGAATTCTTAGATCTGTAATATTTTTCACAATCTTAGTGATTCTTTCATTTATTTGAGTAATACTCTCTCCTTCATACATTCTAAAATTATCGAACTTAATATTGGTTGTATCATGTCTAAGAGATATCACATTGTCACTGCCTTCATATTATACCTCTATTGTAGTCCACATTTCATTTGTTTTCTTACATTGAGATATTCTGTTGAATTAATATGGCCCTAACCAGCAATGATAGAATTCACAGATCTATAGTTTAAAACATAATTTGATTCATTTTTAGCATCCAATGTTTCATGTTATAACTTAGGAATTTCATAGGTATTAACTTATTTGGCATATAATTTCAGACCAAGATTCTATATATAAATAATCCTGAAAGATTTCCAGCAACCATAGTCCTCACCATTGAAGTACGGAGCTCTAACCATTTACATTCCTTCTATATTATTATCCATAAAATTCATTTAAAGAGAAATCATTGGACTTAATTTTTTTATAGTTGAGAAATTTAGAGTAACTTTCTCTAATAACAATTATTTTCCCAAATAATGATAAGAAGGATTACTCAATTGAGGGTGAACTGAGTTCTTTAGTGTTTATATAAATTTTATACCACCCACTTTGAAGTATGCATGTCCAATATTCTTTCTGAAGATTATATGTAGCAGAAATTTAAAACATGCATAAATAAAATTGAACATAGAGATTTATAGTGTCCCTGGTAATATAAATCCACTAGTACACTCCACCAATTCTATACTCCTTGATATTGGTGATTTTCACTAAACAACCCTTTTACCATGGGCTCCCAGCTGAGTGTAACTAGTTGTCACTTAGTAAAAAGGTCCAAGAGACTTAAACAAAACTCTCCCTTTACCAGACATATTCTTGGTCTTAAACACACTTATACACCATGTTAAGTGAAGTTTTAAATATGATACATGGGTTGAAAATGTTATTTTTCACATAGTTGCAATCGAAAACTGAATATTGATGAAAAATCATACTCAGAAAAGAAGAACATCAAGTGTAGCTGAGGATGATCTTTTTTGTAATACATAGATTTTATAATCATTAAACATAGATAAAATGATTCTCGATTTTTATATGTCATTAGTATTAGACAAGGGAAACCTCATTTTATTCTCTAAACATTCATTGTTTTTCATTTTCCTATTATTATGTTGTTTCTAACAGATCCTTATATTTTTTGTTTGAACATGAGAACAATATGATTCTAATGGTCGAATAATCCATATAATGATTATGATAATATAGGTAATAGGGATTATGCAATCATGCTTTCCTAGTATGGATTTTTTTTGTAATCTTAATTTCATATATTTTATTAGTTTCCTAAAATTTTCATATTCATGGCAATTCTTCTACAGTGCGATCATTCCGTAAAAAGAATAATCATCTTCTAATATAACCAAAATGTATAATATGAATTGTCAAGAAATTATAACTTTAATCAGGTGACATTAAATATAAAATATTCATAGGATATTGGTTGGGCATAATGTTTACCATATAATGTCTTCTGTAAGATAATGAGACTTTTCTTCGTAAGTTTTTCAGTATTTAATTAAGCGAAAGAGCATTCTTCAGAGTAAGATAAAGTTGTACATTTCTTCAACAACTTACATCAAAGAATATTCTTATTATAATAATAAATTCCTTTCATATTCTCATTATGACTAAAATGTCTTTCAAGATTAACTCAATATAACATCATATGATAAAGACTTATGTAATGCTTTATGATTACGAAAATCTGAATATAATCTTGGAATCTCTTAAGATAATGTACTTGTATATAATGAGATAAATACATTAGAATATAGTATAAGATAATATTAAGCACTTAAAAAACATGTTATAATAAAAGTGTGTACTATTTGAATTATCAAAACAAATAAAGTGGAGATACATTGAAACACTATACTCTTTAAAAAATGTTCATGGTACTGTGATATGAAGGAACAATAGTTATATTGGAAAAAACTAGTATTATATTGGATAAATATAATCTTATATCATAGTTAGGATAAGGTAATTAGAAATAGAATCTCATTCAAGATAGTGGTATCCACATATAAAAATAGAGAGTGTGTTGTGACTTTTAATGCAGCTAAAGAAGCAGTTTAAAATACTAAATGATTTTTCTAGTTTGTGGAATCACACATAGCCACTAATGATTTTTTATAATATAATATATTATAATCCTAGTACTATTACAAGAAAATATTTCATGTTTCGATAGTGTAAAAAATTACTATAATCGGGGATATCATCTATTGAGGAGTTTTTCTCAAGCAGGTGAAGATGCAGATAATAGAGTTCCCACCCAGTAGATACATGGTAGAGAAAATGACTAAATCCATAACTCAATAAAAGAATGTTCTTACATTTTCATATCTGACAAGGATAGTTACCATGTTTTTCCTCGTAAAGTTGGGAGTGATGTAATATTGGGTCCCCAAGACCCAATGTGAATAGTACTTTTTGATTACCTTATCATTTATATAGTGAGTTATACATGATTTACACTTACCATAATAGCATTGATATTTATGTATCCTCTATTTATATGGTAATTCTAATAGATTATTGGACATATCAAAAGGTTGTAGAAGTTTCTAAGATGTAATGATAACCTCAATAAACTATGAAATTATTCTAAAACATACGTTTTATGGTCTAGGTGCATCATACTGATTAGATAAAGATAAATCCTGACCATCATGTGATGGGGGATCATATGTATTAACATTTCTTATAATGATGTTCACACAGGGTGATATCAAGTGTATGAGATCATGAGGACTGGCCAACCAAAAGGAACACCACATGATTATTGTGTCATTGATAGTTCCAATCATTGAACATGTGTAATGGTATCCCTAAATGAGATTATTATCTATGTATACTATTTGATTATATAAATCAATGAAGGATAAAATATATATCATTTATTTCATTTTTAGGTAGATTTCATTGGGTACATCAGTGGTGGTATGGAATTTATTAAATAATCAAGATAGAAATTGCCTCTTCTGAACAAAAGTTATATTTCAAGCCCATATAATTAGAATCATATTACCTTCATTAAATACATGTCAATTTTAGTTGAAGTAATGTATATCTAGTAAGGTAAATGAATAATAAAAAAAGAAACAATGATGAAAAAAACTGTGCGTCATGATTTATTAGATATCAAGAGGCAAAGACATTATATTATAAAGAGAGTGTTTATAAGAAGTCTTTTCATTTATATGATTATAAATTATCTCTCTAGGGTCCCTACTGGGTTCCTGGACTCTTCTCCTAGTCTGTGAATAATATTCATTTTGATTGGGAAAAGGGAATAGAGGGTCACACACTAAGAATATTCAAAATCATATCCTATTTAAATTAATTGGAGTTTCAAACTTTGATGGACCTAACATGGTGTCATGGATATGTCTGATAATATATGATGGACACATATTAAATGAAATATCATTATTCAAGATTAGAATAATTAGTGTTTATTTTATTTAATTAAATTTATTTACAATTATTAAAGTTAACACATGGAAAAATACAATATGAACAGATATTATTTTAATATTCAAGGTCTATTTAATTTTTTTAGGAATGAAAATTTGAGTTAATGGATCATTTTATGATGTAATATATTTTATTATATTAAAATTTAGTGAGACATATATAAATTATATTAATTAATTTTCTATATATTCATGAGAAGTCATTTATAGTTTATCTACTGAGTAATAATTATTCAGGGGATGAAAATCCAATTCTGGTTATATTGTTAACTCACTATATCGAAGGAGGAGGATCACACATCGATAACATTCACTCCGAAATGGTAGAGATTATCCTCTCCCATTCCACTTAATATTAATAGAATTAGATGATTCTAACATCCAATTAATGTTATTCTTCGTAGATCTATGGACCATCATTGTAGTGATCAATGATATGTTGATGGCTTCATAATATTTCTATTCTAGATCCCTTAATTTGATGATCATTGTTCATATTTCCATTCAATACACATTTGGATGATATAGATGGATCCAAATTCAGTTTCTTGTAGGAATGGTTTCCAGTGATGAACACGCATTCAAATCCATCAGGATGTCAATTGATTTATTTTGTGCTTAAAATTATTCACACGAGATCCTTGGAAGATGCATTGAACTTTACTTCACTGATGATGAGGGAATTACATCGATCATCGATGAATATTTATAAATCCATAACCCATATTCTTTTTATTCACAACAAGTTACATTTAAATACACTCATTGTGTGTCTAATTTTCCAAGAAAAATAATTCATCACCGTATTTTCATAGATACAAATTACTTTAGTTACATGTGATGTGTACTTTACTTTTCTTTAAACTCAATTGCTGATCTTCAAGCTACTAATTTTCGTTTTCACAAAGGTTTCCTCTATTTTTGAAATATTTATTATGGTATTAATATCCTACTCAATCATCTTTATCCATAAAAATTTTTCTGTTAGTTTACCCTCTAAATTCAAAACATGAAATTTCTTTTCAAAGTATGATGTCTTCCATTTCCTTCATATTGTTCCATGAGGACATTCATGGATACCTCATATTGTTTCTAAATTTCTAGACAAGATTTAAATTCATGATTTGGTACTTCAAGAACATAACTTTTATATTCATCAACATATTCTTATTTTCTTTTTCCTAGTCTGTTTTGAGACTAAAATAATTCCCACCTTTAGTCATTTAGAGCTACACTTCATTTTTGAAAAAATGAATGTCCTTGTATTGTCACAATAACAATATCCAAATTTATTATATGAATAATTGGATTCATTTTCAATATGATAAGTTGATATAAAATCAGTATCTTCATATTTATATGGACCATCTTTATTGGAGATAAAATCATACATATGTGTTGAATAAAATTTATTTATCTAGATTGGAGTACAAATTTTTTTGAAAACCATGTTCATGATCTTCTTCCTTTGGATTTTAAATAAATGAAAATATTATTTTACTAAATACACATGTATATAATCAAATCATTTATTCACATAGCATAAAACAAATTTATTTTATTTATTAATCACATATGTGTTTTCACACATCTCTTTAAATAACTTAAATATTACCAAAGGTAATTTTAAATCAAATTTGTTTTTAAATATACCTTCCATAAGAGTTTTATTAAGACCTATTTCATAGGAGCATAAATTTACAACATCCTCTAGTCTAATTAATTCCCAAATCTAATTCTATACAACAATAAAAATACATATGAAAAACATAATAAGGTATTCCAATAATATTTTTCAAATATGATATGAATTTTTTTCCATTCATAAATGAAACTTCCAAAGGAAGTGGGATCATTCATTTCTAAAGCTATATCTATCACTATCTTCGAAAATCCAATAAATACTAAACAAGTAAGGATAAAGAAACTTAAAACATAGAACTGACTCTACTTTTTGGAACCTGTGGCACCTTGATAAGGGGTTAATCATGGTGGTTCTAGTTTAATCTTTTAATTACTTATCATTTATCCTTCTTCACATTATGATTATATTACTATGTTAGAAATAAAAGTTATTTATTATATTATTTTTCAATAATTCCAAACACAAACATCATGAACATGTGACAATGGTGTTGGAACATCATTATTTTACATGTTTCACCTAAATGGGCTAATCTAGGGGACAAAAGCCAACGATGTATTAGTGTGAAGGGATATAATATTACTCACTATTTCATTACAAGGATTGGGAAAAATTCAGTTCCTATCAAGAGTCACTCCATCTTCTCCACTCCACCCACTACTTCTTTATAAGAAAATTTTTGTTTATAGACATGAGGGTCTCTTAATGATCTTCATTATAGGATTTTAAATTTTCATCACTAAAACTAAATGAATTCTCCCTAATTATCAAATATTATTTAAACTTTTTTTCAAATTATATTGTCTCAACTCTTCTTATATGAGGGTTTGGGTTGTATCTATCCACAAAATGTAGTTAACTTTTTCTACAGAACATGAATATAAAAAATCATCTAGAAACCTCCATCTCTCATTACTTCTTCTGGTAGCGATCTGTATGTGTACAACTTCATTCATCATTATTTTGTATACAAAATATCTAGAAGAATAGATATATGTAGTATCCTCACTTTCTTTCTCAATGAATCTAGATACTTATTATACCCCCATGAAATCTCTTCTTTATTTAATAAAGAAATTCAAAAGAAAACACTCTCTCATTGTTGTATGCATACATATATATACTCTTTGATGTACTATTTCCCATTATATATGGATTCAATGATAATACTTTTTTTATTCACCATAGACTAAGTTTTTCCTGTAATTCCACTTCATGGAATATAAAAACCACCAAATATTCAAAACCCAATAACACTATGATATTTGTAATTGAACACCAACTATCATAATTTTGAAATGTCAAAAAAAAGCTTTCAAATATTTTATCCACTGCCTATCAAAATCATCTGGGATAAAACCTTTTGAATATCTATATTTTAATGTACCAATATTTTAACAGTATCCCTCATAATTTTTAGTTGTGAAAGGTCAGTTAAATCTTGTCATTTGAATAAGAATAAATGATAATACATGAGTTAATGGTTATTTAACATATATCATTCTATATTTGTTTCGTGGATAACATAATCCTATGGAATGGTTGTTCTCCACATCATATACACCCATCAAATAGAAGTCCATATAAAGTATCTCGGCTAACCCCAGCAATGTGTGAAATAACCTACTGCATAAAAAATATTTTCAATGATTTATAGGAAATAAAACTCATTTGTTACTAAATAATGGAATATATAGATAAAGAATAGAGTACTCCTTTTTACCTTTACATGGTAATCATATATTTTTATGCTTTTTATGGTACTCACGTATGAAACATAGTAATTATTAGTTTTTTAAAATTAGCAAGCACTAAAATTTTATCTGTTATAAAGTATTTACTATGGAACTTGCAGAACATAAATCAATTCATGAGAATTTCATCTTCATTTTATATTGAATACAATTTATATTAATCTACATATCCAAATGGCCTTTGAAAATAGTGTTTCCAGATTTGGATTGACAATAATGTGGTCTCACTCATGGTGGAAAAAATATTCATAACTTGAATTTGTTTCATTAACATGAAATGTATATATAATTATTATTCATAAAACCCACATAAAATCTGTTTCAATACATAAAAAAATTCATACATATCGTTAAAATTATCCCAATAAAATATCTAATTATTATTAACTAGGTAATAATTATTTTTTTTATTGCAAACTAACTTAATTCCATTTTAAAAATTAAACCATGAAAAATATTTAATAAATTAATATCTTCTTTCATGGATCCAAGTAATAAAGTACACACCCTTGATTTTCTCTTCATAATATATTTTCAATAAGAACATTCCTCACCAAAATATAGTCAAAAAATCAAAATAATGGAACCTTGGTTATAAAACAGTGTATTCATACATATCAAAAAATAATCAAACGATTATTTTCATTTTATATCATAACAATAAAAGGATTTTTTATTTGGTTTAGAACATTAAAACCTGTTTTTTAATTACAAAAAATAAAAATAATCATTTTTTTATTTTGAGGTAACCACGAGTTGAATAGAAATTTGTTATATTCCTACCTATTAGAAGTTACATTGTGAGTTAGACTCGTGTGTGGTCTATTTATACATATTCTTAATTAGATAATGGTCATTTTCCCATTATTTTAGGATTTTTTTAGGTTTTTCTCTATGGGGTGACTCTTTTAATCATGATTTTAGAATTTAAAATCTATAGAAACACACTTTTGATCATTTTGAGGAAACAATTTGTTGAATTGATATGTGGTATATTCCAATTTCTCAAATTGAATAGTTCTTGTTGTTATACAATGTCATAAATATTTGAGTTTGATAGATATGTTTTGACTGTAAAACATTTTTAAATATATTGTACTATGAAATTTCTTCATCGATCATTTTGACATACAGACTATTAAAAAATGTCACAAATTAAATGGTTGTCACTATCATTTGATTTCCAGAAAATATAAAGTCTTTTTCTATATAATGAAACATTAAAACATGTTTTTTAAGTAAATTTAAAATATTTTAAAATTAATCATCTGTTGTTTTAAGATTATTGTATAATGGATTGATGAGGATTTTTTATTATAAGAAAAATTGAGTTCATTTTCTATGTTTTTACCCATTGGAACACATGTTTTTGCTTTAAAATACATAAAAACATACTCTATTTCATTCTAGGAAAACATCATTTTGAATTTATGTGTCCTCCATTCCCTTATATCAACCATTAAATATATGTTTTTCTTATGTGAAGTCAGGATGTTATGACGTCGATTTCAATGTTTTAAAAAATTAATGCAGATTTTTTAAAATTATTTTAAATATATTTAAATTGATTTTATAATCATTATAACCAAAAAAATATTATATTTACATGATCTATTTTTATATATATCTAAAATAAATCAATGATAATTTTCCAATGGTTTATTGAAAATTAGGGATCATTTTTTTATTTGACCATTTGAACGTAAATCTATAAAAACACTCTTTTTTTCATTATGAGAAAACTACATGTAGACTGATGAAAAATCTATTCATATATATCAAAAATTAAATAGAGGTCGTTTTCTTATGATTTCACTTCAATACAAGATCATTATATAATTTGTAAATATTGAATAATGTTTCTTAATATTTCTAAATCTATTAAAACTAGTTTTTTAGCCATTATGACCACTCTACATGATGGATTACTGTAAGATATATTTATATATTTCTTAAATAAAATAATTATCTTCTTTAAATAATTTCATGAGAATATAATATCATTATTTTTTGACCATCTGATGCACATATTTTTGACTTTTTAATACATTAAAACTCACTTTTGGTAATTATAAGAAAACTATATGCTTCATTAACATATTGTTAACTCGTACATGTTACTAATAAAACAATTATTTTATTTCGATGATTTTAAAATAATTAAGCTTTGTTAAATTATGATTAAATAACATGTTTTTTATTTTTTCTATAAAACCATTTTTTGACCATTCTGACTAAATAGTAAATTAGAATGACACATGGACTTCTCCTATATGTAAAAAGTTAAATAGTGTTTGTTTTTATGCAATTTCATGACAATCGAATTACATTTTCAATCCTTTAAGTTTTTAATCTCGTTTTAAAGAAAAAAATTAACAAAAAAACATAAAAGGGTTAAAAATTTTAAAAAAAGTTTGTATTATCAAGAAATCATAGGATATCTACTTTCATTTAATTTGTGACATGTAAGAATTGACCGCATGCTAATATGACATGCAGTTTCTTAGATGAAAAAAATGTGTGCTTTTATTGATTTCAAATTCAAAAATCATGTACCAAAAGGATAAAACCATGAAAAAAACCATTTATTTTCCTGAAATATTAGGATAACTATTATCAATTATTTGCTGAATTTTATGGATAAGATTAATGTCAAAATAATGTGTGATCTATTCATAATGACTAGGAAAAATGTTTATATTATTTTTAAAAGTTTTTAAAACTAGCATCAGTGGGTGAAACTAACAAATGGCCTCGAATTTTTATGAAACCATTGTAAAAAAATGTTTAATTTATTTCTAACTTGTATGAATATATTTCACGTATATCTCAGGTGTGGTGTAGTCAGAATAAATGAAAATATTTCTTTTAGATTAAAAACAAATTAGAAAATTGCATCGAAGGGTCATAAACTAACAGAAGAACTCAGATATTCATTAAATATTAGCAAAAAAACATTCTTTTAATTTATGACATGTATTAAGAGACCACATGTCAATTAGACAAAAGTTTTTCCCTAAATGGATAAAACTGTAGATTTAATGATTTCAGAGTAAAAACAATCATTAAAGTGAAAAAATAGAAAATGACATATAACTATCATTAAATAATAATAAAACTACTATTGTTTAATTTTTTTACATAAATCAATCGACCAAAGGTGAATCTGAATCTTTTTTTGTTTGAAATGACAAAAATTTCCATTTATTTATTTAAAAGTAAACAATGTGTGTTAAAAAGAGTCATAAATTCACAAAACGCTACAAATTGTAATTAAATTAATATAAAAACTATCATTTAATTTTTGACATGTTGTAATGCACCCCACATAAATCTGAAATTTTCTTTTACATAAATGAACAAAATATTGTATGTATTGATTTATAAGTACAAAAATTCATGTCATAGGATTAAAACATAGAAAAATTCTATATTTTTTGTAAAATCACAATACATCTATCACTGATTAATTTTTGATTTGTATGAGTATAAATTTTGTCAATAAATCATTTAATATAGTTTTAATTAATGAAATAAAGTTTTATTATTCATAAAAGTCTTTCAAAACATGAATCAAACTGTCAAAATCTAATAAATAGACTCATATTATGATCTTACAACACATCAAATTGATGGACTGTCTATTCCTACATGTAAAAAATTATTAAACAATTCCTATCCAATGATTTTGGATTAATAAAATATTGTGTGATAATTTTATAATAATTTTCATCTACTTTTATTTCTAGGTACAACTTATGACTTCTATATTTTCTTCTTTTTCTTCATCTTATTCCATTTGATAACATGTTCATGGTTATGGATTATGTTTTCATTTTTTTTCAACTTCTAAATTTTCTCCTATGTATTCAATTAATTTGCACCAAACATACAATTAAACTTCTTTCGTAACATTAGAATCAATATTTTATTTCAGATTCAATTATTTCCATTAGATTTATTCCTTCTTTAGATTCAACTATAACTTTTTTATTTTTACCTTTTCTTCTTCTAGATTTTTTTTTTTTTTAATTTTTGTTTATTTTTTATTCATTTCCAATTTTATATCTTATTATTTCTATGTTTTTTATTCTATTATATTTTTTTAAATTTTTTATCATACTTATTCATATACATCCATTACTAAATTATAACTTTGATCTTCTAGTATTTTATTTTTATTTTTATTATTTTTATTTTTATATGTTTATAGATAAGATTATAGTATTACTTATTTTTTGAAATTTAACTATTTTTTATCCTATTACATTTATTTATATTTATTTTTAATTCTTATCTTCACATTGACATCTACTTTTTGGTTCTTCTTCACTACTAGTTATTCATTAGTTTAAATTTTTATATGATTCTTATTTAATCTACCATTGATTTTTTTCATTAATTTTTCTCTTAAAGTTTTTCTTTTCATTTGTCCCTTATTCATATGATTCAAGATTTTTGATTTTGATGTGTAATGTTTTATTTAACATATATGTTTTATTCATTTTTACATCATATTTATTTTATAGTTATATTTTATTTATTGGATTCGTTTTTGTTTCATTATCCACTTTTTCTTTTAGTTTTTATATACTATTTTTGAGTCTTCCTAATTATTCACTTAATTATACATCTTATTCTTATTACATTTCCTATATTCTATATTTTATATTATTCTTCCATATCTATTTTATGTTCTTCGTTCCCCTTATAATTCTTCTACCAAACATATTTAACTTATCCTTGATTTTTTAATTACCTTTTACTAAATTTTCTTATGTATCGTATTTTTATTATCATATCCTATTAATATATTTGTTATTCTACTTCAATACTATTTCAAGCTTCTCTTTTGTAATTAAGGATTATATGTTTTATTTAACCATATATTTATACTTTTGGATCTATAGTCACAATTGGTTTTGTCTTATTTTATATTCTACTTATAGATTATATCTTTTTGATTTAAAAATTAAATTATTCTCTCAATATACATGTACAATAAATCCTTCTTCTAAACTTATTTTGGTTTATACTTAAAATTTTTATTCTTCTTTTAATAATGTATTACAACTTATACATTTAATTTTACTTCTAATTTTTTACATTTTTTTCTTTTATTTGTAATCTTGTTAAGGCCTTTCAATAACCTCGTTATTATTTATATATTTTGGAATATAGTTTTTTTACCACTTATTCGTCCTATTTAACATTCAATCATCACATTCAAATATTACATTTTATACCCCTATCTATTTTGTGATTTAACTTCTTATTTAGGATATCTAGGTTTTCAATTTTACTTTTCATTCATGTATTTCTATTTTTTCTTATTCCTATAATTTTAAATATATTTTATTCTTTCATTTTCTCTTATTATATAACATCATAATTTTATAATTTCTTTATCCCTATTTAAACTTCCCCTTCCCCTTTCACTTACTTCAATCATTTTATACTTCTTCTTCTCTTACTGCTACTCTTATATTAGAAAAATCCTTTCCATCCATTTCATCTGATGCTTCTACATTTGTATAATATTTTTAAATTTTTATTTATAATTCTTCCTCATTTTGTCTAATATTTTTCTTTTAACTCTTATCATTTTCCTCATCTAATTAATTTTTGATGAAATCTATCAAATTTTCCATTTCCATTTTCATGCCTTGTTTTTTTTCTTTTTTTCTTTTTTTAAATTTTTTAATTATATATTATTTTCATTTTTTAACTATTGTCCTAATATATAAATGATCGTCTAATAATTAGATTGCTACTGGGGGATTATTTTTTATTTAAAACATAGTTATGAATTTATTTTAATAATTAATATTATAATGACTAATTAAAAGTTGAAAGAAAATTTAAAATATCATTCAAATGAGATATAATATTTTAAAATCACCATTGTATTACTTCCCCGAGAAATATGTTTTTTATGGAATGAAATTTCAAAAAATTAGTTTTCAAAACATAGCATATCTTTTCCAGGGGTGGTGGTTCCTAGAGCATTATTTATTTTAACTATAATTACACATGTTCAAGGTTTAATGTTAAAGTTATCCAAATAAAAAAATATGTATTATTATTTGGAAAGAGGTAATAAAGTATCATTAAAAGAGAAAATATATGTGTTACAAATGGATAACATATGAAAATTTCTTATTTTTTTAGTAACTATGAAAATTAATGTTCATGTAATGTAAATAAAAAGAAAAATCAGGGAATTTTTTATTTATAGTTTTTTCTAGACATTCTTTTCCAAGGATATTAATAATTACAAAGAGATATTTTGATACATGAGTATATAATCAAATTATGGTTAACAAGGTAAAATTATAGAGTATTAAAAATTGTTTTTTAAAAGGTGGATAATATATAATAATAATAAGAGTAATCAAAAAAATATAATGACCTAAATAGGTTGATGTATTCTATGTTAACCAGAATTATGATAAAAAAAGATGCGAAAATCATGGGGCTACATGGTCAACAAATGTAGGATAGGTTTTGGGACATGATGGACAAAAATACTCAACCAATTAGATAAGATGAGTGTGACCTATTATAATGAGAAACAAACTAATTAATAAACTAGTTAACTGATTTACCTAATAATTCTCTTGGGATAAGTCATGAATTGAGGGATTTATTATCTTGTATAACTAATCTAAATTATTATTTGGAATCGAGAATACACAAGAAAAATGAAGAGAGAAATATAATCCTCACAGTGGATAGAACGAACATGAAGAGGTTCCTTACTAAAAATATGAATTTCATACAATTTTCATTACAATGAATAGTTGTATCAAAATATTTATAATATCTAATCATAAAATGTCATAAATTTAGACATACATTTCAATTTGGTTTTAAAAAAATGTCTATTAATGATTTTCTGAAAAAATATCACATGGATTACGAATTTATGGATGTTTAGGACATTATAATTAATGGGTAGGTCTTCATATTGATTCCACATCCTACTAGATTTGAAATTTTTTTCCCAAGTATGAATTAGTGTATTTTTCATCATGATTGGAAAATTAAATTACTAAATGATAAGTATTGGGATTTATGCATCATAATAGGGTTAAAATAAGGGCGGTGGAAGGATTATTTTCTCTATACATCCAAGGATATATTCTTTGGGACTTTCATGTAGTGAGATAAGATTCTATTGTTACTTGTACTCTCTATAATCCTCCACATATCATCAAGTCTTAGGCCTCAACCTCCCATTTTAAAATTTGATTATTACCCTTGATCTGAATCTCATAAAGTGGTGTTGAGTTCTATTAATGAATCAGCACCTCTATGCTAACCATTTTAATATAAATGAGTATGTGTGGGAGTTACATTTTTATTTTTTCCATGATGATTATATTTATGGAACTATCATATGGACATATTAGAGAACATAATGATTATGATTAATTTCTACTTTGAAGGAGTAAAAAAATATTTTTCATAAAATATTATAATGAATAATGTGTCAGTCTTCTTTTCCCATTAAATATTTTTAACATTGATTTCTCCCTACATTATCCTTCTTATATTTTGATAAATTTGTTTATTAAAGACATTTTGGGTCACAAATTCAAAATGTGTGGCCTTAGTGAGTGACTAAACTCCCATATGGCATATTTTTAAATTAAAAATAATAATAACATTGATTTTTAATTATTTTATATGCCTCCTACCTTACAAAATTAATGAATGAACAAAATAAATTTTTATATACACTTAATTTAACTAAATTTATATGATCTAGAACCATTAATATTTATATGTAATTTGTGGCATCCGTATTGAGAACATGTTTAAATATTAAAATTACCATTAATGATTGTTTTCATAATAACCCAAGATTAACATGATTTGATATTACATCATTTTATATGAATATTCATCTCATTACAAAAATACACACCCAATGACCATAATAGTACTGTCTTTGGAAACATAGAAACATAATCTTCAAACCTGGTGAAATATCTTCAACATATCCCCTAAAGATTATCCGTTATTAGTAGTCTTACTTAATACATTTCCTCAAAACCTGGGGAAAGGAAACATAAGAAAAAGGTGATCTTAGATTCTTAGTAAGGATAAACAAGGGAGATATCTAATAATAACATGATAATAAGGGTATGAGAACATGATTATAACAATATCAGTTCATACCCTTCATATCAAATATCATAATAAATAGTTTTGGAATAAATAATAGATGTTTATAAAATATAAATCATAATGAAATCAAGAGCATAATCCCTGAGATCGTAACAAAGGAATAAAACATGGACTTTTTTCATACACATAATATTATAAAATCATATATCAAGGATACCTACAAAAACCTTCATAACATCTTAGTCTTTAGATAATCACTTATGTACCTTCTTCAGTATTACAGTTCCCTCATATTAACCCTCTTGTTTTGAGCATGGGATGCCCTCCCATATACACTCTTGTTTCAGTCTTGTGATTCCCTCCCATGTACCCTCTTTTTTTGGGGTTGGGATGCACTCTCACGCACCCTATTATTTTGGGATAGGATTCCCTCTAATGTACCCTTTTGTTTCAGTCTTAGGTTTACCTACTGTGTATCCTCTTATTTTGGTCTTTAGATTCCCTCCCATGTACCCTCTTGTTTTGGTCTTGGGATATCCTCCTTTGTACCCTTTTTTGTATACTTGGGATGACCTCTTGTGTACCTTATTGTTTCAGGATTGGGATTTAACCCATGTACCCTCTGAGATCATATAACATTTATCACTACCCAATACATTTGAGGGAGATATATGTCCCACCCAACACATTATTAAATAATACATTAATGTTCCACAATATAAAAAAATATTCATCATATCATGACCCATAAAAATATATGGGTTAGATAAAAAACATATCATATCTCAGAAAATGAAATGGGTACCAGAAACTTTTCATCATATCATAAACTATGGAATAGAGATAGGTTTAAAAATCATTTCATCCTAAAATAACCCATGAAGGGAAGTGTGTTTCATAAGAATTTATCATTGTATAACCAATATAAAAGATATGTTTTCATGTAAATATCATTATAACATGATTTACTCACAGAAAAAAAAGGTTTAATAAAAATCGTACCATAAAATCATAAACCAATCCTAGAAATAATAATAATGGTATCCTTTGATCATATCCTTATTAAATCATAGCTATGTAAAAGGATGTCTTCTTAGACGGATAAAGATTTTGAAAGATCATTGATATTATTTCTTAAGAAAAATAACATTTCTTAGGAAATAATACAACATTTTCAAAACCATTTTCTTCAAAAACAGTATTTAAATCATATTAATTATGCTTTATAAATAACTGAAAACATTTCTTTAGAAATATACACTTTCCATTTTCCAAAAATCTATTTAAAAATTAAAGATTTTGAAAACATTTTTTTGAAAATAACCTTAAATACTTATAAATAATTATTTGATGAAAAAAAACATTAAAAAATTATTTAAAATCGTTTTCTTTGAAAATTATATTAATAATCCTTTTGAAAAAAATTGAAAACATTGTTCTAAATCATGGTTTGTAAATAAATATATTTTTGATCGAATAGAGAACTAATGTTTTTTTTCTTAAAAACATTTTCCTAATCATATTAAGTAAGAATAGTGGGAAAATGATACCATTATATGACGATATAATTAATAAAAATAGGAGAATAAAATTAATGTGATTTTTTGAGATATGTATTATAATATTTCATCAATGGAATCATAATCATAAAAAACCCTCATAAATGATGAGATTGTAATAATAAACGGTTACCACATTGGTAACATTGAATCATAATCCCCATAAAAGAAAAAAATTTAATGAAGATTAAAATATCATTAAAATAATTATATTCATGAAATAACATTTCAAAAGGTAGCATATACACTCTATAGAAAAATATAGGTTCATAACATGACATGTATCTTAAAGAAGTCAAATTGAGACAAAGATTACATTACCGATTTGGTAACTTTTGAACCATAACCCACATGAAAGAAAGATCATAAAATGGATATATAAATACCCATAACATTATTTATAATAATTATATAATACATTCGTGGGAAGTATATACACCACACAAAATAAATGATTGGTGAATAAGGCATAAGTCTCAAATAAATAAAAGTGATATGAGAAAACCCTTACCTTAATTTTTGAACTTATTTGTACCCATTTGAACCTCATGTATAATAAATATAAGTTTATTATAAATCAAAAAAATAAAAATATTGTTATATATCATACCATATATGATTTTATTATAACTTTATATTACCCTTTTATTAATTATTCCATGTTATAGTTGCATTTTGGGTAATAATTTCTTTTTATTTCATATATGTTTTGACATGTTATTCTTGATCATATAACCTATAATATGATTCAGATATTTAGATAATATAAATCATGATATAAATATCATATATATTAATTATATAAGTATTTATAATATTCTATAAATTATCTAAATATGAAATTTAATACACCATTCAGGAATACGGTAGGTAGTAATATGCAAGAATGTTTTTTTAATTTTATTACCGTATTGAAAAAAATAATATAATTAACATATATGTATGTATATAAATATATTATAACTACAATATATTTTTAATTTCATATATATCGTATAAATTTACAAAACCTATCCTTGATACATTATATGTAAAGTGTGAACGAATCACAACGCTTTTAGGAGGTGGTAGTCCACACGTCCACAAATGAAGTTACCATATTAAAAAATGTAAACCATGAAAGTATGTTTTATATAATTATCAAATAAGCCTATAAAATAATAAAAATAATATATATCATATAAAAATAGTATTTAAATTATAATTCCCAACCATGATTGCTGGTAATGGAAAACTAAACGTCTTCGTTTCATGTGGAGGTAGTCTACCGTACACATGAACGGTATGTTAGTTACCTATTTGATGGAAGTGTGTGTGTAGGTGTACGTCAAACCATTGAAATAAAATTATCTTTTCATATTTATGATAATTATATTATAATAAAATCTTGTAATAATAACTATTGAGGTGGTGTAAAATAAAAATAAAACAAAAGAGCTTGTGAAATGATGTTACCTCTTCTTTGGGTAACTCCTTTTGGTTTACACCAAAGGGAATACTTGGTTAGATTTATTCCAAAATGGAAAATTATAGGATGAATGGTGGCATATTAAAATTTGATTTGGGAAGATTTTTTACGATCCAAAACGTATTGGGAGGTGTATGAGAGGAGGAGGAGAGGAGGCCTTTAATAAGTGGGGAAAAGTACACATTGGGAATTCTAGAAAATATTTGTGTGCTTCCCACATTTTAATTGTTCCCAACATGTTAAAAATAGACCATTATTTATCCTTATACGTTTCATGGTATAAATATGGCTATAATATATTTTTTATACAATTTTAGGGTCATTATGACAAGGTATATTATAATTTTAATCATTAAGTAAGAATGTTTTTACCTAAATCGCTATAATTGATTTTAATTACATCAACTAATATTTTTGGTAAAAAACTAATTTGAACATAATATATAATATAATTTTTTTGATTCGAGATATGGAATTTATTTTTCCAAATTCCAATAATATAATTGGTCGAAATTAATTTAAAATTAATCACACATATGGGACAAGGAAATGAGTTTTAAAGAGAAAATATTCTAAAGATTAAAATGTTTTTATATCCAATTTCAATGTAAAATTGGTTCTAATGACCTAAATTTTATTAATTGATTTATAATTTATATAATTATACTTTGTAACATATTCAAAATATGATTAAACTATACAAATAAATTAAATGAAAATACAATTTCCCAATAAAATTCAGTGTTTTTCACTATTCATCAAAAAATGAAACTTCTTAGACAAATACCAAAAAATTACTCAATAAAAAATTTGATATTATAATTTAAAAAATGAAGTTTCTTTTTTAAAATAAAAATTATAAATGTATCATAAACTATATTTAAAATATGGTCTATACAAAAAGGTGACAAAATTACCTTTAAGAATAATTCATCTTTTTATTCATAAAATTGGATTTATTGTTATATCTTATCTAGAAAACACATAAGATTAACATTAATTAGTTTAATGAACAATATATGTATCACTAAAATAATTAATCAAAATTATGTAATTTATTTATTTATGTAAAACCTGTTTGATTTCAGAAATATAGTTTTCCAGCAAAATATTTCATATGTTTTTCAAAAGAGTTTTATTTTTTATTTCTAGTTAATTTGTAATAAAATAATTCTTATTAAATACATGTGTAAACCATATTTTCATGATTTATTTAATCTTATTAATAAACATCATTCTAAAGGCTATGTGACAATTATAATAATTTAATAATATTATTATTAATAGTATGTTATAGTTTGGTAAAACCAGGTATTTTGGGTAACACAAGCTATCAAAGGAACTAATAATTTTATGCAACACAAACTAAAAATACTATGGTGTCTACCACATGTTAATCTATGTATTTTTTATTGAAATATTAACTTTTTGGTTGACTGAAATGAAATCCAAAATTATTTATTTCATATAACACAAGCTATATTCAGTGATGCATAAAATTAAAAACATTAAATTAATTTGAAAAAATATATTTTAAAAAATCTAAAGGTGTTACATTATAACCCCTTAAAATGAATTTCATCCAAAAAAACCATTTCAGTTAACACAAGTTTAATACATGAAAGATCATTTGATAGAAACCCATATTTTATAAATGAATACTAAAACATCCTTTAAAAAGGGAGAGTTGGAAACATAATGGTCACCCAAAGTAACTCATAAATAGGTTTACACAAAAGATAACATAGGTGGGAAGTGAAAATATGGACATAAAATAGAAAACTACCGATCATGATCATATGGAGAGAGAGATAGAGAAAATTATTAGAAGAATGTTAACAATCACAGATCCATAACCCAAAGTGGATTGAAAAAGGTCATTCATATCATAAAAAATAGTGATAAAATAACCACATTTTATTTCAGGTCCCTTTTCCTAATGATGAATAATTTTCATGAGAATATAAACATACTTGATTTAAAAAACAATCTCACCCTTTGTTGTGTATTGATCAATTTACACATCATATCTTATTCCAAGAAATGAAGATGAATTTTTCACTACTAAATCATTTGAAGATCATGAAATCCACAAATAGAATGATAATTCATTACATAAATATTTATCACAACAAAATGGTTATCACATGTTATCAAATATGTATAAATCCTCATATAGTGAGATAATAGTTTAATATCTAAAACTTATTCCAAATTTTATCTTATATAATTCCATTAATGTTCAACCTTATATCCATTCTAAAACATGAAAATACAAAACCTTAAAAATAATGTCACTACAATAGTTTAACATTGATCCCTCATATATCATAAGTTATCACTTTCTCTTCACATTGAAAACATATGAATACCTTTATCAAGTATTCTATTGAAACAGGGTAATAACCTGAATTACTATAAAACCTTATTGAAAACATGCATTCTTTATACTTCTATAGATCATTGGATATATTCATTTAATAACATAATCTCCATCAATGATAGAACAAAACAATTTTTCATCAAATAATCTATCAGTTATAAGTTCATAAATTTTATCTAATTTACATTATCCATGTCATCATCTCTTTATCAACACAAAATATCATTTTATCATCCAAAGTAACACGTTAAGGTTTACCTTACCTTAATAAAAATATAATGTTTTAATTAAATCAACTTTCTAATTCATCAGCACCATTTAACATATCCTTTTCAAACCTTAAATAAAAAAACATATACAAAAAATACTTATACATTTTATGATTTGTATAACATAGTCTTTGAATGCTAAAACATATACATATCAGTTGTCCAACTTTATTCTTAAAACATTACTCATGATTCAACATCTTATTACTTAGAAAACATTTCCTAGAATATTAAATATGAATCATGTCTTAAGGTTCCTCAACCTCAATATACTAATTCTTCTTATGTTTAGTGGAATCAATAATGTTAGATCATCTCATAAACATCACTTTTCATTCCCAGTCTCTTTATTTTTAGTTGTATAACCAAAACTTGTGTTATATTCCATATTCTCTTTATGATATTTCCACTTAAGACATATATTTTTATAATTACTTTCTTTTACACATATGAAACACTCAATGTTAACCTAGTTCCTTGTGGTTCCCTCTATTGACTAAAACTAGAAAACTTAGTGAGAGAAACACATATCATAGTGGAAAACCATAGAGTCATGATAAATATCTTATAGGATTTTAAATTATGACCCCTTCCTATGATACCATAGGCTTATCTTTATAGAAATCTCTATACATGTCGTTAGAAATATACCATAGGAACTTACTAAGGTTTTATCATTCTAGTTTTCAAATGTTGAAAAAACCTTTCCATTAATACCAAATATAGCAACCCAGGCTTTACATACAAAGATCTTACATAAGTGTAGGTTAATATTAAGAAAATTACAAAATTACATGCCTGAGGACATAATAGTTTATTATATTTGGAAACATAGAAAAAAATATTCTATGTTGGTGAAAAATGCTTAACATGTCCCTTAAATATCATCCCATATTATTACTCATACATAAATACTTTCTTCATAACATGGGTAAAGGAAACATAACAAATGGGTGTGCTAATATGCTCAATAAGGTTAAACAAGCGATATATATATATAATCATAACATGAGTATAAGGGTATGAGAACATGATCTGAACATTATAAGATCATAACATCCATATCCAATATCACAATCAAGAGTCATGTAATAAATAAAGGAAGTTCATAAGATATTAATCACAATGGAATCAAGAGAATAATCTATGAGAGCATAAAATAGGAATAAGACAAGGAATTATTTCATACACGTATACATAAAAAATACTATGTCAAGGATACAACTAACAGAAATATGAAAATATAAGTTATTGGTTAGGAAAATTATTTTTTTTTTGATATTTAATGAATGTTTGAAAATATTTTCAAAATAGGGAATTATTAAATATTCTATGTTTAGCGATAACATTACCTCTTATTTTTATGTTTTATTATGATATATTATATGATATTTTGTGATAGATAATTACTATTGAAGTGGGATAATAACAAATTTATTTTTAATTCCATTTTATTTTCCATATTAATGATATATTATATTTATCAACTATAACACAATGTTGATTCATTTAGGTTTTTCAATAAATAAATAAAACTCAGATGTTATTGGTTTACAAAAAATATGATAATCCAAAAGTATCCAAACCTATGCGAACATAATTTTTAAATTTATATGATTTATAAAAATATAAGTGCCATCCTTGTAAAGAATATTATTTTTCATTATCAACTCTTTGGATATTTTTTTAGAAACAAACAACTGATATTGAAATATAAATTTTAAAATAAATTTTGTGTGTGAATAACAAGGGATCAAAGATTCTCCAATGATGTTAGGTGATGATAAGTTCATTCCAATATTTAATGGGATAAGATTCATAGAAACCCTTGTCACTACTCGCTAATGTTGTTTGTCTCCATTAGAGAGATCTGTTTTTTGATTTCATTGTTGAGGGAGATACTTTTTAATATTTCCCATCCTTTAGAATGTCCAATGACACCCTTTCCGTCATCACCCTTGAATTAAATGAAATAAACATATCATATTTATGTAGTTTGTTTATTTCCTAGAAAAATATGATCCTAACCACATGTTCCACACAAATAAATCATAAAGGGTAGAATATATGTGTAAATATTGAACTCAATTAATAAATTCATTAGGACAGTGTTGGGGTGAATGATAGAACAAATCGCACAATTTAAATTTAAATGTGTATATTATTGAATAATATATTATATTTTAACCTAAATTATTATATATATATATATATAATATCTGATTAATAATTATTTACATTCTATAAAAAATTTATGTAATAAAAATCTATAATTTTTTTAAAATTTTACATATATATATTGTTTTATTAACAAAATATAGAAATAATATTTCAACTGATTATATACATGATAACCTATTAAATAAAAGGGTTATGTTATGATTTGGTATTCCATCATGAATTTGTAAAGTTTTGACTAGAAATAACATGAATTTCCACCCTTATGGAAGAAATATGTATTATAAACCATAAAAAATAGAAACATGTAGTGTGGTTGGTGTCAAATAACCTATTCATTATTCAAAAAATTAATTATTTAGGTGTCTGATCTCTTATCTAAAAAATATTTTTCAATTTCTTCAATAGAAATCATATTTAATATACACAGCATGATGTAATCATTGTAAAATATTCTTGATCATAATTTATCAATCATAATTGTTTAAATATGATATGGAAATTCAAAATAGGAGATAGTTCATGATATTCTAATACATAATACATGATACCAAATTTATCCCAATCATTCATAGTAGAAATCCTAAAATTTGGGAATAATCAATTGTATTCAAATTAATTGACATTGAAAAAGAAAACTTATTTCATGCACATTCAACATCACTAATCACCTTGTTTTGAATGATAAAAAACCTAACTATATAATTTTAATGTGGTTTTTCCCTTGTTTGGTGAACATCATTATATTTTTATATTAAATATATTTACAAGTATAAAATTAATCCATGGAGGTAATATTATCTAATAATGAGAATCTATATTTGAGATATAAAATTGAATTTGGTCATGGATACCCCAAAAATATAAAAGTTAAATCCATATATTCAAACTACATATAACCATATATCTACTATTTCCTTCCAATCAAAACATTCTAAAATAAATTATAACTTTTATTCATATTAAAAACCAAACTAGTGATAATTCTAAAATCACCCAATGTACTTCTCAATTAATGAGAGCCTAAAAATAACTATAACCCCATAACATGTTACTTATTATAGTTATACATTTTCTATGAATTTCTATGTAACAATTATATTTATGAGAGTATAATTATTTTTTCATTTGATTTTTAAAATAGAGGGTGATAAGATCTGATAAGTGAATCTTAATAAGACTATTGGATGCATGAATGAGGTGTTCAGAATGGGGATCATGTTTTATAGAAATTTAGCTTCATGATTGAATTTGGGAGTGGTTCTTAAAAAGGATGCAGGTTTGGTTTCATGTTCCTATGGATTTCGCAACTAGAACACACATAATGGTTTCAGAGATATCAAAATTTCACTGTCACTAGCATGGATTCAGAGCTCATACATTCTAATCCTACATAGTAGTTTTAGAGGTAGTAGGTTTTTCATAACCTTATATACTATATATATTAATCATGTATTATATGTTTTGATCCATAGGGAAAAACATGGTCTACTTCATGGTTATAAAGACCATGAAATCATTCTATTCAATAAATTTTAGATCAATTTATTTAACATTAAACTACCCAAAACACATCTAAATAAACTCTTTATTATCTAAAAACAAATTAGATGTTTCATTTAGATTTGGGAGTGATTTTTGAGGTCTTTATACATTTATATGAGGTATATTTAGTTAATATTGAATATTTTTAATCTTTTCTATGATTATTTGAGATTTAATTTCATTATATTCAAATATTTTTTATTTTCTATCAAATCCTAACATGAAAATGTAAGACCTAAGAATATATGAGATTTAATTTTTATTTATTTCTCATCATGGTTGGTATTTGATATTATCACAATGTTCTGAGATCATAGACATTATATATTGTAAAATTATTATATGAAAGGATTTGGTATTAAATATTGATACCTTATTTGAGATTAGTTAATCTAGTTATTCTTTTAGATTGATTATGAATTTTGTTGTGAATATCTTGATTTTTGATTAAATCGTGCTTTTATGTACAAAATATAATATTGATATAAAAATAGGTTCTAAAATTTTTGGTATTTTTTGTTCGATGTTTTTTTAATTTAAATTAAAAAAAATTCAATATAATTTTTTTTAATATTGAATTAGTGATGCCTAATTTTAATTTTCATGTGGTGATTTTGAAGAAAAAATGAATTATATAGGAAAATAAGAATTTTTTTAAAAATATTTTTTGAGATGGTTTTATTTTTGATAAATGGTTTTATGTGGTATAGATTGATATTATTTTTACCCATTGAGTGATTAAGTGGAAAATTAATTTTCATGAGACCTATTTTGTAACATAGAATATTTATCTGTGGTAAAATGAATCAAAGAGAGCATGAATCAAGATGAAAAATGACTGAGTTCTAAAACCAAAGGCTATGAGTTGAATTTATTGAAAATTAATATTGGATATATATATTGAAGTATATTTATTTTGAGAGATTTTATATTCACATATGAAGTTAATCGTGGTGGTAATTGGAATAAAATCAAAAGGGGGTGAGAAGTGGAAACCCAATAGTGATTACATAGAAAAGGATACTATTAGAACCATGGAAATATTATCATTAACTTATATGTAAATTGTGTATGGTGATAATTAAGAATTTAATTTGGAGATCAGGTTTGGATGAATTTGAGTAATTTCAGTGACTATGAAATAATTTGGAATTGAATGTTATTAGTGACTTATCACAGAATACTATGAAAAATGATTAAATAATTGATGATAAAAACATTAGGAATCCTGAATCTATCATGGAATTATTTTATTAGAGGAAATCATTATTATTATGGATATTTAAAACATTGAAATAAGTGAGAGCTTCCCTGGAATAATGTGTGGATTTCTTGAAGATATTTTGTGAAGGAAAAACATACCACATTGGAATGAGGATATAAGAACACCTTTGGTCCAATGAAAATGGTAATGGAGGTGTTGTTTGTTTCCATACTCAAGGTTTCTAGAAGGATTTATATAATTATATATTCGCTATAAGATAGTGATATTTATCAAAGATATGGTCGTGGTGAAAAGGAAAAAAAATTTGTATCTTAGAAACTAAATTTATTTTTGATTACGGTTTGATTGACTGAGCTGAAATGGGATGTACGAATTTTACCACACTATAGATGTGGTTATGGTTTTGGAAATCACTTATTTAAAAATAAAATTGGTATTTATCCATTTTAAGAGATATCTTTGATTGTTTTACTCACATATAAAAGGAAGAATAAGATGTTGGGTATCACTAATTCATTTTGAATGCCAGGTTTTATTGTAAGATCTATGTAGGCCATATTGTGGCTGAAAATATGTGTTGTGTTAGTCATTGTGGTGTTTTATGTATGAGGAAGAAATTTGGATGTATGAGTTATCCATTATATAGGGGATGTGATAGTAACTATCACGTTTTTTTATTATGTTAAAAAATGGATAGGCTTGTTATGTTACTCATCATGGTGTTTGTCATTTCACCTGGAGATGTGTTATGTCATAAAGTGGAAATATTTATGTTGTTTTGGTCCAATATATATAATTTTTAAATAAAAAATAGGTTAATTGATCATGATTTAGAGATGAGGAATCCATGGTTCATGACATCAATGAATGATCTGGATATATATACATTTTGGTGAAGGGATGACCACATCATGGTGTATTAATATAGGAAAAATAAAATAATTCATTGGAATTTAAAATTTGGAGGACATAGAATGGGAAATGTAGTTTTGACTCAATAATTATGGATAACATTTACAACATTAAATCATATATTACACATGTATTGATTTTATATAATTTCCAGAGTGTGAATTGATCTAAACAATTGAGTGATATATATGAAGATTTGAAGATTATAAAAAATTCCATGGAATTTATAGTGAAAAAATGAAAGAGAAGAACACATTGAAAAATATAGTTTATAGAGGAGGATATCTAACAATAATGGGATTCCATTGATAGATTTGGTTTTTTGGGGGAAGTGGGTCATAGAGGATGAGTGTCAGGACCCCCCCCCCCCCACTAGTACAACTCCTATTCTTGTAGTGAAAAATAGGGAGGACCCCCTATGTTTTACTCAAATAGGGAACACGTTGGATACTAGAACCATTATATGACTTCCTCACCCTCTATCATAAATTTTTCCTATTCCATGGTAAATCACAACAAGATCCTCTACCACTCTCCATGAATCACCAGACTGATGCACAACATCATTGTATGACTTCATACTTAAATAATCATCCAGACTATTAAATTTCCCTAATGTATAATAAATATCAAATTCATAGACCTATATGAAATCCATCCACCATAATGTTTCAATATTAAAGTCATGTTGTGTGAAGATATACCTTAATTGTTTTTGATATGTAAAGATTAAAAAGTGTAATCTAATGAGGAAAATCCACCACAACATCATAGGGTACGAAATTGCGAGAAACTCAAGAAAATGGGTAGTTTATTTATATTCATAAGGAAATATCTAAATATATCTATAGGACATAACCACTCCCCACTTCATTATAACACAACTACCATGATGTGAAGTGTCCCAATAATCCTCGATCTCAACACCTTATTTTCGAAAATAAGGAATAATATCATTAACCATATTCTACTTCAAATACTGAAAATAATCATAATACTCATCATCACACTCAAAATATTAATCCATTCTAGTCGAATTTTTTATATTTTATGTAATTCGAGAGAAATCTAGTATGGTCCTCCAATAATTTCTAGCAAGACCAAGGATATGTAACACCTCCATAACATTTTTAGTGGCTACCTGATAAGAAAATACAAAAATATTTAAAGGATACACATATCCTCCATGTGAAGACACAACATTCTCCAATAAATGGAACTCACGTTCCCATAACATACACTTTTATAGATTCCCTAACAGTTTGATGATTTTAAAGCACTCTTAAAATAGCTTGTTGATGCTCTACACAATCCTCCATAGACACTGAAATAAAAATGATTTCCTCAATAATAACCAAAAAAACTGATACATAAATTTATGAGAAAATTATTTCATTAGTCCCATGAACATATATAGATAATCCAAAACAATAATTGAATTCTCAATTAACTTATAATTTACATAATGACATTTCAAGGTAGTGTTTCGGATAACCCTTCCTTCACCCGTATCAGATGATATTCGAACCAAAAATCAATATTTGAGAACCAGTTATCTCTATCATCTGATCAAATAAATCGTCAATCTATAGTAGGGTATAATGGTTAATCACTACCACAAGTTTCAATTGACAATAAAAGATACAAAAGTGAAAACTCCTATATTCCATCTTCACAAATAGAACTAGAGAACCACAATGTGACACACTTGGCTGAATAAAAAATCACTACATAAGAGCGTCAATATCGATATGAATCTCTTGTAAATTAGAATATGTTACCCTATATAAGAACATAGATATAATAGAAACAATTCGATACAACTCTATTCAAAATAAAATCTCTTTTTGGGGGGTAAAGTTATAACCTCTTCAGGAAAGACATCTGGAAACTCTTTTACAGCCCTTAGATTCTCCACCAACTATGAAGGAACACGTGGATTTATAGAATCATGAAAAATATTTATTTTTTAATTTTGGTTTTAGTTTCATCTTAAAATAACTTAACCCAAAATATTAATCACCCATATTTTTCCTATATAATGTAAAATTAAATTTAACCATGAAAAATAAAATCAAAAAACCCCATAAGTGGTCCTTTTTTGAGACATCAATATGATTTTTTTCATTATATTAATTTCATATATTTAATGCTTTAAGAGATGCATCCCTTAGATCGTCCACATGTGCACCAAATATCCTTGATGATTGTATAATAATTAATGCGTGCTTATATAAGAAATCAACATTCTTTACAAAACCCCTTCGATCCCAAGATAAATGCACAATTCATTCGAATATGATGGATTAATATAATATTATTGTTATCTCAAAATATCTCAATAAAAATTGAGAGGGATCTTGAGAAGAGGTATAATTTTATAAAGCTAATATACTGTTCATTTTTTTTTCCAAAAAATGGTTTTTATAAACTGGTTGAACTTTAAGAAAATTACATTCATGCCCTTAAAAATCATAACCCTGAAAATCCATCCCATAAAACCACTAATGACATATTTAACATGTCATAAGCGACATAAATATTTTATCACCATCTATTGAAATTTAAAATAAGTCAAATTATTAATGGAAACCCATTTTGTTGGCTTCAAATATCCCCAAACAATTTAACAAACCTTGAACATGATATGTTCATTCTAAAAATTATATTTTTCTTGTATAAACTTTATACATGTAGAACTTATGAGTCACATGAAGATTAAATTAAATAATTTTTATTCTAAACATAATTAATATAATTGAATTATTAAAAATTGTGATCATTCACACTTGGATGTTCACATACCCCCGCTTGTGGGGCCCGCTACAGCTTAAAATCATATTCATCTAAATAAGTTGAACTTTTGGATACACTTACTCTGTGCCTGTGATGGAACTTATGTAAATAGATGTGAGTCATAATGACAAACCAAGAGTGGTATATTACAAAATATCATGTCCCCTAAGGAGATAAAGAGTTTCATAGTTATGACAACCACCTACGAGTACTCTTTGTGTAATATAATCTATTTATCTCATAATGCCTCATAAATTAGGAATAAAAATATATTTATTCATCATTTATTGATTTATTTATTTATTGAACTTATTAGAAGAATATACCGTAAATCACCAGAGAGATGGATTAAATAACGGTAATACCATCATAATCAATTGGTCCCGAGATAACTTTTAATGAACCATGATTTACTAATGATTTTATTCATGAATAAATGTTGACCTATTATTTTAAATAATGTTATACACATAGAACACATAAAAATGAACAAAACATTATTTAATTAAAGAAAATCATTAAATTAGTCTGTAACTAAACCTATTAAAATTAAAAATATTAAAATGGTAATGGAAATATAATATAGAAATTGTAAAATTAGAAAATTTGGATCCTTCCGATATGCTAGAATTATCTCCGCCCATGAATAAAAATTTAGAAAAGAATCATAATATTAGTATACCTATCAATATTTTTAAAATGAATATATATATAAACTTTAGAGAAAAAAAATTGAACTATTAATTAATTAAATGTATTGTATTTATTGTAATTTGGAACCCATATGACTATTAAAAATATTATAGTTGGAATAGTAATTTGATTCCAAGAATAGTAACATGATCATTGTAATATTAATCCTATCACTATGAATAGTAAATTGAATGATATAATTTTATACTAATATATGTAAGTGTAATATAATATTTAAATATCATATAAAATAAAAATATGTTATATTTATATCATTTTACAAGAAAATAAATGTGTCATAAATAATAAATTTACTTTTTTAATTTTTTTTTCAACATAAATGTATTAGTTTCACTTTATAATAAATATAATGATTTAATTTTATGATACGATAAGTAATTGTTCATTGGGTCTGAAAATTGTTGATAATAATTAAATATGTACTTTTCAAATGAATTATAATATGTAATTAAAACTAATGTTTATACTATTAAAAAAATTAAAATGTTTTCATATTTGAAATCTATATTTTGAAAAAAATTCAGGGTTATTTTATGGTATTTTTCTATTATAGCTGAATATCTAGTGAATAGTAAAATATGGTGAATTGTGATATTTAACATTAAAAGGTAAATCCAATAATTTTTTAGGCATGAAATATGTAATAACCCATTAAATCAAACTCAAATGCTTCAATTTATGAATATAGTCACAATAATCAATACTATTTATATTTGTGATCGAAAATAATAATCAAATAAAATAATATTCAAAAACACACCTATATTCCCCATATAAATTCTACACCTCACCACCCCTTATCCTCCCAATAAAATAAGACTTTTAACATTAAAAAATCAGCATAATTCCTTTCCCAAACCACTCCCCTGTTAAATTATGCTAATTGACTCACCAAAAGAAAAATTCCATGTTCCCTAATTATTTTGTTGAAGAGAAGAAATTCAAGAGGCATCACTTTCAGAGTACAACTCTTAAAATATTTTTTTATTACCTTCTCCTCCCCTCCCTCGTCAAAAATGGTATGAAATATGAAATATAATATATATATATATATAATATAATTTTATTGTGTTTATGTAATATCTCAAATCAATTATCTTCCTTTCTCTACTTATTCTAAATATAAAAATTCCATCTTTAATATGTTTGTTCACTGCCTCTGGGGGAAATAAGTTTTTATTTCCCATTATCACCTTCATGGAAGATTTAAATTAAAATATAATAGTTTAAAATTCCATAAATGTTTATATTATATGTTTTTCCATATTATTGAAATAATATATAGTCAAAATATTAATTAAAAAAATAGTTTGTGATGGCAGATAAAACTGATTAAATAAATTAACCAAACAATGTTAAAAGTTTTACTAAATGAGTCTCAGTAATGTAGAAACAATGAATATTTGGTAATGTTAAAATTTATGTAAGTAAATGAATGTTATTTCATTTCACTTTTTTAGTTTTATTCGCATTTTCAAATAATATATATAATTATACACATGTGATCTGTCCATGGAAATATAAAATGAACACACAGAGAATAGTGAAATTAATATGTGTACCTCAATGAAGAGGTTTTAAAAAACCATAACAAAATTATATTAAAAAAATATTGATTAAAATGTTATTTATTAACTAATTAAATACTTGTATTTGATTACACATTACATTATGTGCAAGAGTAGAATGATTCTAGAACATAATGCAAGGGCTCTCCCCAAAACACCCTTTTCATTAGGTTATGAAATTTATGTATCTAAATAACTATATCCCTATAATTAATTTTATTAATTATTATAATATTATTAACATTTATCCCTTCCATATATACCTATCTTATTCCCCCTTTCTTTTATAGGGTTGTACAATCTTGAATTTTTATCTTAATGAGGAAAGATTATGCAACCAATTTATTGCAATAGAAATTTATAATTATTATTCATTATGTTTGATTTAATTTTGTGGAAAACATAATCTTGTACATGTAATTATGGGTGAGACTAAATATTATCCTACTAATTGGGTAATTTTTTTGTTTTATTAGATGATAAGTAAGTGATTATAGACTGAACCTGATCCATGATGGGGACTTTCTACCATATGATGTTGTCTTGGTGGATAGCCTTGACAAATGCTTAGGTTATGTTTTATATTTTGAAAAAAATTCTATTTTCTAATTATATCATCATTCCATGATATTTATATTATGCCTCCAGATGATTATTAATGATCCATTCAATTTATGTTATCACGTTGTGCCTTATCACTAAAATTGTTTTCTTCATTTCATTGTTTAATCACTTTCTGGGATTTATAGATCACCCATTATATATATATATTCCCTAGGTTATCATTTAAAGTTTTTGGAGATAAATGGGATTTAATTTCTCATTATATAGAATAAAATAAAGTTCTTGTGTTTTAGTTACATATTGTTTTATTATTTAACTATTAATCCTAAAACACTAGGTTCTTCGATCCATTATATGTATTTAATGGATATATGGGTAAACATTCAATAAAAGAATGTGTAAATGTCTTGGGTATCTATAGTTGGTATAAAATTAAGGACTAGTTGCTTTTGGATATTAGTACTATAACACATTAGTGATAACCCTAGGCATAATCCTAATAATGAGTTCAAGTATAATGAAATACCTTATGATTTAAATGATGTATATAGTGAGTTTTTTCTAAGAAAATACATTATTTTAAGGATATTACAAGTGTATATATATTTTTCACGCTTCTAAGTAGAGTTAACAACACTATAAATAGTGATTTAGGATTTAACTCTATTTTTACTTAGTGCATTCCAAAGTGGTCTTAATGGACACCTAGTCTGACACTCTTAGGGGATAAGCTTTGGAAAATTAATAAAATTATTACAATAAATTATTAAGTAATATTATAGATTATTAGGTTATGAATATTAACTAGAAAATTAATATATATATATATAGAAAAAATTAAACCCTAGAGCCTTAGAATAAAGGATTTACATGTCATTTATATGTTTTTCTTTCTAAGATAATAATATCCCTTTTTTATTTTATGTTCTAAACATAATTTTTTTCTTATAATATATTTTGTTAATGGAATGAAATAGAGTAACCCATTCCAACAACCAATGAGATGGTAAATGTGATGATTCCCCTAATGACAGGCCTAATAATATGGGTTCCTAAGTAAAGAATCTTATGATTCTAAAAAACTAGTTATCGTAAATTGAAATTATTAACTAGAATATATATTAGATTCCAAACACATGAAATAATATAAGTTTGGTTTCTCATAAAATTTTATGAGATAAATATGATAATGAAAAGAGGATTTGATACCCTACAAACCAATAATGATTGAAGAGGAACCAAGGGAAATGCATTAAGGTAAATAGAAGATGCTTTATGTGTAGAAAAAGAGGGCATGGAAAATTCTGTTTCTGATGAAAAATAATGAGTCTAAATAAGAAAGCGTATTTAAATAATGGTCAACCTAAGTAAACACTAATATTTTAATGTCATTGATGTGGGGAACTTGGTCATTATCTAAGTCAATTACCTAATGAAAGGGATAAAAATTAAAATAAACACCATCAATCTCTAAGATAATGGAATTAGTATGGGGTCTCTAATATAATGATTATTGATATAGATTGTGATAATAAAGGTATGGTTATCCTCCAATTCAATGTTTTTCACATCTTATTGTATTCATGTTAGTGTAGTGTATCTAATATTATTTCTAAGATCATTGTGTCACCACCATAACTAATTTTATTTCATTAGGTAAAAACTATATGATTATTTTATCATAAGATGATATTTATAGAAACATAATTCTTTCCAAATATAATATTATTCTATTAAGGACTAAAGATTCTATATTAGTAATGGATTTGTTGTCCTTATATAAATATAACATCAACTATCAGGAGAGGAATATCACTCTTCCCTTTCTGAGTCATCCTCCAATTTAGTATAAGTGTATAGAAGAGGATGGACCTTATTTGGATACTTTATCTTATGTGTGGATATTAATTCATTATGACAAAACATATCATTCTCAAGAAACTGAGACTATGGATATAATCATTCTTAATTAAATACCCATTATGAGTGACTAAAATGATGTATTATCTCATAAATTACATAATATTCCTCCTCATTAAGAGGTTGATTTATGAATAGAACTTATACATGGATGACTACATATATCAAAAACAGCTTAAATAATTGAAATTATTGACTATGAGTAACTGAAAAAGATTTTACAAGAGAATATAGAAATGGTTTTTATATTCATTAGTGTTTTACCATGGACTGTTCCAATCCTCTACAACCAAAATAAGTATGGGTTAATGATCCTCACCACTAATTGTCTTGAGAAAAAAAAATCATGATATGGAAAAATTATCCCTTGTCATAGATAGATCACTTGTTTCATTAATTAAGTTGGGCTTATCATTTCACTTTTGTTGGAATTCAGTTGGGATGTCACCATTTTGAGGTGGAAAATATTGATATTCTAATTGCTACCTTTTAGAATATATATAGACACTATGAGTTTAATGTGTGTCCCTTAAGATTCATTAATTCTCTAGTAATATTCATTGACTTAATGATTAAATTCATTAGATATTACTTAAAAAGAATTATTGTTAGTCATTACTGATGATATTATGATATACTTCAAAAGTAAGGAGGAATATGAGGATAATTTATATATTTTTCAAAATAATTTTATAAAGGAAATGTTGTAGAAAATATAAAGTAAGTGTGAGTTCTGAAAATAGAAAGTATCATTCTATTATAGTGCTATCAAATGAAATGAGATATATGTGGACACTTATAAGACAATAGAAATTGAGGAGTGTCGTAACCCAACATCTATAATGGAGATATGTAATTTTTTTAGACTAAATGGGTATTATCATTTTTTTTGATAAACTTCTCACAATTTACAAACTAAATAACCAATATAACCCATAATGGGGTAATGTTTTTTTAGAACAATGAGTGTGCTGAGAGCTTCAAATATTTTAAATAGAGGATTATAACTACACCAATACATACACTACCCACAAGTGGGGAACTATTCATTATATAAAATGATCTTTGAATAAGGGATTTGTTTGTGTTCAAATATAGAATGAAATTTTTATAGCCTATGCCTCAAGGAAGATGAAAAATAATGAACATAATTACCCAACACATGATCTGTAGTTGATAGTGGCGAGCTTCATGTTGAAAATCTAGAAGAATTATATCTATGGTGATAAGTGTAAAATATATATGTATTATAAAATACTTAAGTTCATATTCACCCATAATGATCTTAATATGCACTATAGTACATGGTTATAGATGATCTAGGACTATGACTAACCACTACACTAGCATCCTATGAGAGAAAATAAAGTGGTAGATACGCTATATATAAAGGATCAATAAATATTATATCTAATCATAATTGAGAGGTATCTAATATTATTATACTTATAGTGGGTGGACATGGTAATCATAATGTAATGAATATCATGATTCATTTATCTAATTATTTCTCAACCATATATTCTGAAGAACATTATGGATTCTCAAAGAGATGATGTGGAAATTCAGAAGAAGGACGAAGCTTCAAGAAAGGTGAAATAATTTGAGTTAAAAAATTATGAATAATAAGTTGAAAAATTTTAGTCACACATATGTGTACCATTAAATAATGAAATAAACGAGTTTTATAATTATTTAGATAGGTCAACCATCACCATTCACTAATGGTGAATGCGGATTTTATCAAGATCTCTCATAGAATAATTGTTGGAACAATATAAAGCATGATATTATAAGATAGAAATAAATAATCCTGGTATGTTAGAATGTTAATGAAAAATGGAAAAACTCTAAGGGGATGATGCATCCATTACACATAACAACATTGAAATGGTAAAACATCAACATGGTCTTTGTCACTGGTGTTATGAATTCATCATGAAGATATAATATTATATGGTTTAGGTTAGATCTTCATACAATGACTAATCACTTTATTGAAATTACATAGGGATTCTCACTAAATCATAATGAATGTATATATCTCACAATAGTTTTGAGGCTGCATTGAACACCATTATCAATTGTATCTGATCGAGATATGATATTTACATCAATGTTCTATAAGATTCTCCAATATTCTCTAAACATTGATTTGAACTTTATTATGAAATTTCACTCCAATACAGATGGAAAATATGGTTGGACTATCTAGACATTGGAAAATATGTTGAGAGTATACTCGAGGAACATCAAAGGAGGATGAGACCAATATATTAATCTTCTAGAGTTCTCATAAAATTATATTTTTCACTCAAGAATCCAAATGGATCAATATGAATCCATTTATGTGAAGAGGTGTATAACCCCTATATGTTGGGATAAAGATGGTGAACACAAACTATTAGGACCTAAAATGGTAGATAAAATGGTATAAATGTATGAGACCATTCAACATCACATCAGAGTTCCTCAATGTAAATAGAAGATGTGGGCTAAAAATAATCTACAAGACCTAGATTGTGATGTTTGAGATAAGGTATTCCATTGCATATCTATAGGAAACAGAGTCATAATATTTGAGAATAAGGTAAATCTATGTATTAGGTTTATCTACACCTTTGAGATTTTTTTATCAGGTTAGAGCTATGGATTTTCAACCAGTACTCCCACTAACTCTATCACAATAAGATGACATATTCCATATCCCCCTTAAGAAGAAGTACATACCATATCTATTACACATACTGAATTTAGAGGTGGTACAACTATAAAAAGATATCCCTTATGAGGAGCATCCAAGGAAGATCTTATACCATAGAGATAAATTTATAGTAAATAACACTACTACCATAGTCATGGAACTCTGTAGAAAAAATATATAAGAGGAGGTGACATGGGAATATAAAGAAGTCATAAAGAATAAGTACCCTTACTTTTTTTCACTTCGGAATCTAAAATGAAATTTCGAGTGTGATATTTAAAAAGGGGGAAAATTAATGACATATGAAATACATAGGGTATTTATTCTCAAATAAATGTGTGAATATTATTTTATATACTGGTTTGGACATAAAAGAAATATAAAAGGTGAAAAACAATTATTTCATTAATGAAAATTATTAAATTATTACATAACTATACCAATGAAAATTAAAAAAATTAATATAAAATATTATATAATAAATAAACTGTTGAATGGTAAAATTTAGATATTTCCAATATCCTAGAACCATCACCCCCACAAGAAAAACTATATAAAAGAAACAAAATGTTAGTAAAAGAATTGAAATTTTAGAAAATAAAAATATATACAACATTAATAGAAAATATAATTCAATGAAGAATTAAATAAATATATGGGATTTAAAATAAGCAGGGGACTTATATAACCGTTACAAATCTAAAAATTGGAATATTAATATGACCATTGGAATACTAACCTGGCCGATGAAAATTTAATCTTATTATTAAGAATATTATCCTAATAGATAGAATAATATCCTCACCTATAGAAGTGTAAAATAATATTTAGGTGTAATATAACATGAATATATGCATATATATATATATCATGATAGAAGTAAATATATGTGTTAAAAATAAGAAATTAATTGTTTTAATTTTTGAAAAAAAACATAAATGATTGTATTTCACATATATAATAAATATAATTATTTAAAATAAGTTTTATTTTTTAAAAATGAAATGATAAATTAATATCAACTTTAATTATAATGATAATATATTTTTATGATACCATATGTAATATTTTAAAGGGTCATAAAATCAATCAAAATATTAAAATTAGTATTTTTCAAAAAAATGTGGATTTAATATAAAAATTAAATTTTCTATAATTAGAAAAAATATTAATAAAATATATTTCACTACTGAAATATACATGAAAAAATGGACTGGGAATATTTTTCAATTTTTCATGAATAATTGAATTTCTAGTGATTAATGAAATATGGTAAATTATATTAATTAACATTATAAAATAAATACCTGAATTTTTTAGTAATTATGGATATAAGAACCCATTTTTTAAAATAAAATGTGTTATTTACTTTATATATTCACAATAATCAATATTATTGATTTCATTGAGCCAAAATAATTAACTAATGAATATAATATTCAAAAAATTACTACTCCTCTCCTTATAAATACAACCCCTTACCAAACCTTCTCTTCACAAATTTTATGCCTCGGATCATGAAAAAAATCTACCCATTTACATTCCCAAACGTATACCTCATGAACTAGTTCTATTGGTCTCACCAGAAGACCAATTTCATGTTCCTTAAGGACTTCTTCAAAGAGGGGAAAATTATCAAGTAACACATTGAAATTGATTATTTGAAATGTTTTTCCTTTATTACGTTCACCTCAACTCCCTCATCCAATATGAAATAATAAATATAATATCATATATATACATTAATTTATTGTTTTAAATGATTATCTACCATATATTCTCATATCATCTCCACTTATTATAAAACCAAAAACATCATCTATATTATGTCAGTTCACCACCCTATGGATGATGAGTATTTGATTCCCCTTACCACATTCGTGAAAGGATTAAATTTCCTTAAAAAATTTTAAATGAACTAAACATTTATATTATATATTTTTTAACATTTTGAAGGAATATATCAGAATAATATTAATGAAAATGAATTTAGTTCATGGTGTTCAGTTAAACTGTCAATTAAACCTTACTAAACCTCAAATATTTTCTAATTTAAAAACCCCTATGGAGGAACGCAAATGAATATCTTGGGAAAATTTCTATTCTAGGATTTAAAAGTATATTATTTCATTCTACAACTATATTTTTATTCCCACTTTACAAGAAAATAAATAATTATACACACTTGATAAGACATTCGAACCATGAAATGGAAGGAACTGTAATAGCGAAATTAAGCATTATATCTCGATTAAAATGTTGTAAATAAACAAAAAAAAAGTATAATAAAAAAATATATATTAAATTTAATGAATTATTTAATTAATGAACATAATTTTCTTTTCTAAGAAATTATTTTAATGTGAATAATGATTTTGGAACATATGTTAAGGGATCTCTCTAAACCACTCTTTTCATGGGTTATGACATTTCTCCCTCTATCACACTTTCTATAACTATTTAATGGAATATGTTCATTGAAAATTCAATAATATGTCTATTATAAATAAATCTAAGTTATCCGCCCTTCCAATAATGGGAAAATACAGGCTTTAATGTTTTCTTTAATGAGGCAAGATTGCACAACCCTTTTCCTTCAGTGGGTAATCCTATGTTTAGTCCTTATGAAAAACTTCCTTTTGTGGCATGAAAAAAATGTGTGTTATAATGGTTGTACCTAGATAGATCTCTAATATGTTTATTAATGTTTTAGTCTCATTAGGTGATATGTATAGGATTTGGGAGTGGGCCCAATCAACAATGGGACACTTTCCACTATCTAATGTGGTCTTGGTGGTTAGCCTTAACTTATGTTTATGTCATGTTTTATGTTTCTTCCAAATTCATCTATTTTAATGATGTCATGATTCCAATGTATTTATGTTATAAACACTTATTATTATTCCTGAGACATTCCATTTATGTGATCATGTTATGCCTCGTCACATAAGTTATATGATTCATTTCCTTGTTTGTTCCCTTAATATGCTTTATATCTCACCCATTTTTTATGCATTCCCTAAGTAATTTTATGAAATTTAAAACCTCAATGAGATTTAGGATCTCATTATGGATAATAAAATAAATATATTTTTCTTTTTTTTATAATTGTTTCCTTATGTACATACTCTTCCAAAGACACTTGGATATATAATCCATTTGTTTTATTTAATTGATATTTATGTCAAAGATCATGTAATAGTATATATAAAAGACTTATGTCATTATATATCTTTTTATTTTGGAAGTTAATAATCCTTTATTGATCATTGAACCAACTTAATTAAACCAAAGAAATACCAAACACTAGATACCTCCCCAAAACCTCAATGTTGTGGTTTTTGTTTTTCAGAAAAGTATATGATCAAATGACCATCAATGATAATAATATCATGTCAATATATAAATTCTCATGCTCATTGATTGGAACAACCAATGAAACCCAAAACATGTTGTGTTCCTATTAGTGGGTTAGTCTCTATGATACCCTCCACTCAATATCGCCATGTATGAATATCTTGAGAAGAATTTTCAATTCTAATGACCCCAAACACATGAATTATATTTTTTATTCTTTTTCTTCGCTTATTTCTTCTACTAATATGCTCATTTTAATGGAATATTCTTCTTCTTTTTTACTCAAATTCTATGTTTACCTTTTCTTCTACCATCAATTATTTCGCAACATTGAACTTCTCTTATTTTCTGACTCCAGATTCTAGCTTCCACTTCTACATCAAATTAAACTATAACATATAGGTTCATACCTACTTCATATTAAACTAATACTTTTGGATTCATACGCTTTTTCTTATAGATATTGGATTTTTATTTTTTTATTTTTTATTTTTTTAACATTATTTTTAATGGAATTTATTATTATTCTTAGGATTTTTATACAGCATATTGTTTTTTATATTTTTTCTCTTAATTATGTATCTACTTATATTTTTATATTATGACTTCTATCTTTGGGATTTTATTAATTTTTTGTCTATTTATTGATCATCCATTTATACTTGAGAAAATTTTATTTTATAACTTTTTTTCTTTGATATTTTAATTCATATATTAATTATATTCTTATTTATAATGAATTATTCTTATATATTGTGCCTCTACTCATTGGATCAGATTTCAATTTTAGATACTATTTTTTTAATGCTTTTTTCATATGATGATTGTTTCTTCTACCATTGATTTTTTTTCTATTTCAATATCTCTTCTACTTTTTATTTTTAATTCTTGTTTCTTTATTTACATCTCAATATTCAATTTTGAATCCTATACTTTTCTTTTACTTCTATTTTTTTTATTTTTTATTAAATTTTTTTCTATATTATCTTTTTTACTGATATTGTATTTTTTATTTATTTTACATTCTGATTTTTTTATTTTTTTATTTACTAAAGAGTCTTACAGAATATTCAATTACTCTTACTTATAATTTTTTATTTAATTTTTTTTCTTCTCTCTTCAAGATTAACTCCTATTGTTTTTTCTTCCTTTTAATTAAAACATTATTTTACCTATTATCATCATATTTTCCTTGTTCATATAATTTTATTTAATTTTATTTTTGTATATAATTGATTTTTATTTTTATATCAAACAATAAAAATTATTTCCAATATTCTTTTTTATCTTATCCATGTGGATTTTGGATTTTGGATTCTACATCACCATATATTTTAACTTTTAAAGATACTTTCACAATTATATTAAAATTATTCCTTATATTTTAGATTCTAGATTACGGTTTTTTATTTAATCTTTGATTAATTTAATCCTATAATTTTACTTCAAATAATTATTCTACTTTTATTATTGTATCTAATTTAAATCATTCATAAAATTTTGATCATGTATTGTAATGTATACATTTATGAATCCTGATTTTTAATTTATATTCTACCTTCTAAATTTCATTTCTATATTTCGTTTTTTCTTTTCTACATTTTCTAAAAACTCTATTTCCTTCTAGAACCACATTGTTTTTTATATATTTTATATTATTCTACTTCTTCCACTTCCATTTTTCCTCCTACATTCGCATTTTATTATCCTTATCAGATCTCTCAATTTATATTAACCAATTATTAGTTCTTTGAGATTTGATTTATGATATATATGTTTTGATTTTAAAATTTTCATCAACTTTTTCTTATGTTAAACATTTTCATAATATGTGTTCCTTTTTATATGATTATGCCAGTTATTTTTTATTATGTTCTTACATAATATTTTTTTTCATATTTCAATTTCTATTTTTATTTCCCATTATATATAAACTTATTTAAAAATTACATACTACTGCTTCTCTTACTCAAAATCGAACGTTTCAAATAGAATTAAATTCTTGTTCACCTTATTCTTATATATATATATTTTATTTTATTTTTTATATGTTATTGATTATAATTTTTCTAATGCTTCAATGTCTACATCGACTTCACTATAAAATTTATCATTTTCTTTAAAACACTTCTTACTACATCTCCTCCTCTTCCAGATATATCTTCTAAAATTTCATTTCGATGTATTTCATCATATTTTTCTACATATGTGTATGGTTTTTAAATTTTTATTCCAATATATTATTTATTTATTGTACTTTTTTCTTTTAACCCTTTTCATTTAAAATAACTACTACATTTTTTGATAAGTCCAATACTATGTCCATTTTATATTTTTATGCCTTGTGTTTTCAATTGATTTTATTTTTTACTTTATTTTTTTTCTTTTACATTTTTTATTGTGAACACTAATGTCGAGATACATAACTGATCACCCTAAGAGAAGAGTTTTTTAGGTGATTGTGGGTTTTTATTTTAGTCATGGTTTTTTAAAATAAAAAAATTAAATTTTTATTGTTATTATAATTAAAATAAACAATGTATTTTGAATAAGGAGGAAAATTATTATTTTTATTTTATCTTAAACCCCTTTTAAGGATGAAGAGGAAACTAACATGACTTCAAGGACATAACACATCAAATTGTGTCCCAAAAGATCAAAATCTATAAAACCAAATCAAAACAACAAGGGAAGCCCCTCCAATGCATAAAACAATCAGTCCAGCTTCCACCTTCTCATCGCTACTCAGCTAGCTGTCCTGTGCAATGATGCACGGGCCTCATACCGATGGAAAAAGCCATACCCTGTCAAACGTCTGATTTCAAATAGCCATTATTTTATGAAAACTCAAGCTCTAAACCTCATCTAAAACAACCCATGAAGTAGAAATAGAAGCATAGACCCTTGTACCTCTGACCGCATAGTATAAAACACCACCCAACAGATTCAATCACAATCAAGAAGATTCGCACAGCAGATTAAACGCAAGAGCACGAATCACAGTAATAAGAAGATCCAAGAACATGAAACATCAAAAACCCATCACCAACCATCATAATAATACCAATCTCAACACCATCCAAGCAGAAACCAACTTTCAATGCCTTTTAAAAAAATCACCAAACAAGAAACCAAATCTTGAACCTCCAAATCCAGGACCCTCAATCAGAAATAACCAACGAAAAACATAGAACTAGCAGCAACTCATATTAAAAACAATCGAAGGAAAAAATTCAGAAGAATAAACCCATCACCAGAATGTTAGCAACCCGAGCACCAAAATCTTCGGAACATAACCCCACCAGAAACGAGAACCGATGTCCCGTCACCGCCATCCATAAATCCTTCAAAGACCAGTACATACCACCCAACGAACCCATGGAAGACGATGTTGAAATCCTCAGACACAAAAACTGGATCTCGTTCGTAGAACCATCTTCACGCTTCCAGAAGAAGCCATGTCCATTTGAGATATGATTACAAAACCTCTTAATTTTTATTCTTCTCTTACATATTAATATTTGATATGAGATCTTTACATGAATTTTAATTATTATTTTAATTTTAACTTAACATAATTTAAATTAATTGATATTAAATTTAATAAATTTGAAGGAGGATGGATTAATGAATATTTACACAACACCATCCCAGCTACAATGAAATGGTAGATTCTTAAATATTATTATTATTATGGTAAGATAATCACCAAGAACATTAGAGGTGGGTTAATATTAATTTTCCAAAATGATATATTCATGTTACCTATTTTTATTATTCAAAATACAATATATAATTTATTTATTCTAACATGAAATGTGTTTTTATATTAACTTACCAATATAATTGAGCTTAGTTAATAAGTTTTTCTGATGAATTTATAAGAAAATGAGTTTGAGTTTTGGGGGTAAATACCATTATTCCTATTTTAGGTAGGGGTGGTGGGCCTAATAATCAAGATAGGATGCACACAATTGAAGTCATCTTGGATTATTTATACTACCTAGGCCTAGGCATTAGGGAAATTACCATGCTAGAAAAATAGTGGTTAGAGTGTTGAAATCCATTAATCCTCATCATGAAATATATAACTAAGTATATGAAAAAACATATAATCTAAAATTTACTTTTAAACTCTATTGTATTCATTATTATTCATAAGATTTATTAATATTTATATTTAATAGTTTTTATAATGGATAAAAAAATTAATTCCCAGACATGTAACATCACAGGTGAGTCTTTAATCTCTTACTCCATCTAGAAGAATCCTTAAACAAAACATTACATAGCTGAATCTGATTGTAGTAGTTGGGATTTATTAAACCCAATTGTTTGGGAAATAGTTTTCAATGGAAACTTTTATGGAGTTTTATTTCACCATGTCTAGTTATAGGATCTTCTGCACCACACAACAGCTAAGCCATGGTTTATTTATGATGTCACACTATGGTGTGTGTAATATTATGCTATGACACTGTGTGGTGTGTCACCCACCATAGAAATATACTTATTTTTTTAAATCAGTGTAACACCCCTTCCTCCCTGAATCTACATAGATTGTGACACTAATTTTCTCACATGATAGCAACAACCTAACCTTACTAGTTCAATCACCACAACACATCTATTATTCATCAAGAAAAATAACACAACCAAGCTAGCCCTTCCTAGAAAGGTATTTCCTTATCTTATGCTAGTGACCAATCCATCCTATTTTACCTTTATATTCTTCATGTGACCAAGAGAAACAAACCCATTGAAAAAAATACATGTTTAAACTTATAGTTGGGTTTATTCATTATTATAAGTCTTTTTACACTATTTAATTGTCATTATTTTGACTTTAAAATTTTAATTGAATATTTTTTTTATATTTTATTCTTTCATAATTTTAATATTTCCTTTACATATATTAATTTTTCTTCTATTTTCACTATAGAAATAACAAACTTGTATATTTTAACTGATAAAAATTTGGAATCCATACAAGTTCTGTTAAAATAAATATTTTTAGCAATATATTGATACAATATAATCATTTAATATCAAAAAATAAATACACCAACATTACCATTTAATTTAAAAAATAATGAAGGATGATTTTTTAAAACATTACCCACTGATTTTGACATTAAGGATGTTTTACATAGGAATCCAAATGAATAAGTGTTTACATTGGTTTCATAACCCACCATATTTGAAATTATTATTCCCAAGGTTATCATAGTGTATTATTCATAATTATTGGACTTTTAAATTCATGAAAACATGAGGATTTTAATTTATAAATGACATTACTTCTTGAATAAGCGTGACGGTAGGTAAAATTTATTCATCTGTGCAAGGTAATATGCAAGGGGCCTTTAATGTATCAAGATGGGGAATTCATATACATGTATCATTTTTAATATATCTCAGGTTATTAGGACTTGGTCATCCAACACCTCATATGAAATTGGGTTGGTACCTTTAAAATGACACTCATAAAAAGGTTTTGGTTTGTAATAATGAATTAGCAACTCCATGATCACCCTTCATCCATAATTGAGTAAGTGTGGTGGTTACATTTGTATTTTTTTCTAAAATGATTCTATGTATAAAACTAGAAAGTGTACATAGGATATAAAAAAAATAATATTAATAAACATCTCTTTTAAGGAGTAGAAAAACATCTATTTTCATACAAATTTATAGGGGATAATGTGTCAGCCCCCATTTTATTTTAATATTTTTTACGGGCATTTCACCCACTATATTGTTTCTAATACATTGTTAAATTTCATTATTAATTAAATTTTGGTTTCCAAATTCTTTATTCACGAGTTTAGTGTGGGATAAAACAATGATTTTACATTTTTTAAACAAAAATAGAATAAAAATAATATTATTTTTACTTGTCTCTGATTCTGAGTTGGTATAATTAATTAATGAACATAACAAATATTTTTCTTCATAATTTATAAGCTGTCATAAAATCTATAACCATGAAGCTAGATTTTTAAATGTGTGGATTTGGTATTGAATAATTTTATAAATAATCAAATTATCCACTAATGATTGGTTTTGTCTCAATGATTTTATATGTTCATGTTATATATCTTCATTGAGGGTTTTTATGTTTCCCTAATATTTACTACCAATTCAGACATACTTTTAGTGAATGTGATGGTTATCTTTTAAGAGAAATATGAAAATTTAAATGAATGGGTAGATAAATTTTGACATAATCTATTTAAATTATGTTTGAAAAAAATTTCCAAATAGGGAAATGTTAAATGTTTCTTATTTATGGATGAAATTTCCCCTCCTTTTTTATGTTTTCTACCCATCTATTCCCTTATGTGGTGTGGTAAATAATTACAATTCAAGTGGGAGGCTCATAAATTTATTTATAATTCAATTATATTTTTTATATTAAGGATATGATGTATTTATCTATTATAACACAGTATTTATTCTTCTACATTTGTCAAGATAGACATAAAACACCAATGTGATCACATGAAACATAACATGAAAGTCCAAAACTAACCAACCCTATGAAAACATGAATTTTGAATTTATATGATTTATAAAATTATAATAGTAAAAATTATCATTAATATTAATTTGTTTTAAGAACTCTATAGTTATTCTATTAGAAAAAACACCGAGTAAGAAAATATTCCTTTTAAAAGAACTTTTGTGTATGAATAAAGGGGGATTTAGTCTCCTTCTTTGATGTTAGTTGATGAGATTTTCATAACAATATTTGATGGGTTTATATTCATGAAGAAATTTCTAAATGATCACAGATGATGGATGACCATGATAGAAATTATAACGACCCTATCTTTTCATACTTTAATGTTACATAATTTTTTCGTAATACTTAAAACAATATAAAAATAGATTCCCAAAGAACATATTAGTTTAGTACCTTTGAGAACATGGAAACATGAACACTGTTATATAAGTGATCTCCATTATCTCCCACTAAGTTTTTGATGAATATAACCCTTATTAAAAAAAATCTTACTTAATACATATCATCATAACTGGGGAAGGAAACATACAAAGGGGTGAGCTCATATGCTCAGTAAGGGTAAATATGGGAGACATGTAAGCATACACATTAGAATAGGGGTATTATAATTGGATTAAAACATTAGAAGATCATACCCTACATATCAAATATCATAAACATAAATCATGTCAAAAAATATTTTTAGTTAATAAGACATCAATCATGTGGAAATTAATAACACAATCCATGAATAAATAACATTAAAATAAAATATGAAATTTTGGAATATATATAAGAATATAATATGTTTTCCATAGTAGACATATAATAACTTCCCAGGCCATATTAGTATTAGGGGTTCACTCCCCATACAATCTTTGTAGTCATGGTTCACCCCCTTGTCCATCTTAGTATCATGATATCACTACTCATACCATCTTGGTAGTCATGGTTCACTCCCATGGCCATCTTAGTAGTCAAGGTTTACTCCCAAAACCATCTTATTCTATATCTTGAGATATAAATCTTTACCTAATGCATTAGAGGTAGATATAGGTCCCAACCATCTCATAATAAAATAATACACACATATACCAAAAATTCATAAACAATAATATCATAACCCATGAAATGAAATAAGTTTCATAAACATGAAATCATATCTTAACCTTTAGAAAAATATAAGTTTTATGATCATTTCATCATTGAATAACCTGTGAAAGGAAGCAGGATTCAAAAGAATGTAACCCATGGGATAGAAATAGGTGTCATAAGAATAATTCCATAAAAACATAAACCATTCAATAAATAATATGAATGGAACCTTTGGATCATTTATTATAAGTGCATGGGTAACATCAAAAGATGTCATATTAGATATTAAATAACATGGAAAGATATTCTGAAAACATTTCTTCATGAAAATATCCTTTATTTTTTGAAAAAAAAAATTTAATACATAAAACAATTTGAGAATAATTTTCGTAGAAAATACCTTCAAAACTTATAAATAATACTTGAAATTATTTCTAAAACATTTTTCCATGAAAACCTATAAATGAATCTTGAAACATTTTTAAAACCATTTTTCTTGAAAACATTTAAAATAAAATTCAAAACATATTGAAAACCTTTTTTGTTTGAAATGATATAAAATTAACTTCAAAACATTTGAAAAAACATTTTATTTGAAAACATTTTAAAAAAACACAGCGAAAGAGTGAAAATATTTTGAACCCCACTTCATTGAAAAGAAATTTTAAAACTTATAATGAAATATATAAAGAACTTTGTAAACCTTTTTACTTGAAAACTTATTAAAGAAGATTGAAAATGTTTTGAATCCCATTTATTTGAAAATAACTTCAAAAAATTATGAATAAATCTTGAAAATGTTTTTAAAATCATTTTAATTGAAAACTTATGAAGGAAGCATGAAATTTTTTTGAAAAACATTTCTTTGAAAGAACTATGAAAACTTATAAATAATTATTGAAAACATTTTGAAAACCATTTAACATGAAAATTTATAAAAGAAGCTTGTAATTTTTTTGAAACTGATTTATTTGAAAATAATTTTAAAAACACTTTCATAAAAAATAACCTTTTAAACATTTAAAGGAAGATTCAGAGAAATTATGGTAGGTAAATCCATACATGTTTAATGAGGAAAAATTAACATTCCTTTTTCACAGCAAAAAGAGTAGAAAAATTCCTTTTTAAGAAAGCGACAGGAATATTCCTTTGAAAAAATTAGTAAAATAAAAAAGATAGAAATGTATTTTATTTATTATAGTATAATAATATAATATTATTGGAAACACATTTTTAGAAAACATGGTTTTGAGGGCACACATATTTACGATCAATGATAGGGTAATGTTGGGCTTTCTTAAAAAAACACTTTTCTTAAAAATCTTATGTACCAAAGATTAGAATAATGGAACCAATAAATGAATAAATTCTGAATAACAAGAAGATTGTAAATTTCTTGAATTTAATTGAGATATGGATAGTAATATTTCATCAAAGGATGTATAAAAATAAACAATCTTGATAAGCGATGAGATTATTTCAATAAACTCTTACTTCTGGGTAACTTTGAACCATACTCACCATGTAGGTAATTAAGATTACATGAAGATTAAAATATCATTAAAATATATAGATTCATAATATAACATTTGAAATTCATTATATACACCTCATTAAAAAATAAATGTGCATTACATGGAACGTGTCTCAATGAAGCCAAATTGTGAAAAAATTATATTACCGATTTGGTAAATTTTTTAACATAAGTCCCATGATAGAAAGATCCTAAAATTGATAGGTAAATATACATATTTTAAATTATAATAATCATATAATACATCCTTGGTAAGTATAAAAATCATATAAACTGAATGAGTGGTGAATAAATCATGCATCTCACAGAAATAAAAAGTGAAATGAAATTCACTTTCCTGGTGTCTTGACTCTCATCACACTCATACAATAATCTTGTATAATAAATATAAATTTAGAATAAATATATCATAAAACCATATTATTATGTATAATAAAATATATGGGTTTATTATGACTTTATGTTACCTACTTTTTTATAATTTCAGGTTAATGTTATGATTTGAGTAATATTCGCTTTTTTCCCATGTGTATTAATTTTTTATATCTTTGGTCCTTATACATATATCATGATTTCAAGAATATAAAACACTAAATAAATATCATCTATATTGAGTATATTTTTATTATAATATTCTATAAAATATATAAGTTTGAAATGTAATACACCGTTAGTGGAGACAGTAAGCCTTACGTACACATCAATATTGTTTTCGTCTTTTAATGTCATTTTGAAAGAAAGAAATACATGAAATATATTTATGTATATTTATATATATCATTATTCCAATATCATAATTATATAATATATATAAAATAATTTCACTAAACTCATATTTAATACATTTCATGTAGTGTGTGAATGAATCACATTGCTTTGAGGGGGTATAACCCACACTTCCTCAAACAAAATTATCATATTTACAAAAAATGTAATGTAAAAAAGATATGTGTTGTAAAAAGAATAAATAAGATTAAATACCTAATAATTATAATTTATTACATATATAAATACAGTTTCCATCATAATTTCTACCATGAGCAGTGTTAAAGGAAAAAAATGAACAATCATCATTTAGTGAGGTGGTTGTTCACCATATACATAAATAATATTTTTGATACCCATTAGATGGAGGTGAGTGTAAGTGTAGTTCGAACACTTACCATAAAAAATACTAGTGCATTTAATATACTATTTTTGTTATTAATTCATGTAATAAATATATTATAGGGGGTGTAGAATGAAAATAAAATAAGTGCTTGAGGGAAGATGTTACCTCTTAATCGGGTAACTCCTTTTGGTTTTTGAAAAAAGGATTCCTTGGATTTATCTATGACCAATGGGAATAATATAGAATAAATGGGGGATGTTGAGAGATTATTTTATCTGATGTTTTTCAAGACAATGGTATTTATAGGATTTAAGAAGTGGAAGTATAGGAGGAATATTTATAGTGGAGGAGGAGTGACACTCTTGTAAATATTTGGAAAAGAAATTTCGCCCACATTTTTCCCATGGAAAGTGGAACATATAATAAACCAAATTTTATAAAATGGAGTATATATTCTATATATTTAAATAAATATGTTTTTGAAAAGTTTATTTTTCTTTTTGGGTCTTAAATTTAAGATTTAGGCCTTAGTTATGCATAATTTTATGTTAATCAATTTAATTAATTTTAATGACATTCACTAATATTTTTAGAAAAAAACTAAGTTTAACATATTATAAATTATAAATTATTATTATTAAAAATATGGAATACATTTTTCCAACTTCATATCACATAAGTGGATGAATTTAATTCTAAAAAAAATCTCCTTGATGGGAGGACACTGTGGGTTTTAATAGTAAAAATGATCAAATGTTTTGAAAGTTTTTATATCAAATATCGATGCATATTTTTTTCAATAATATAAATTGGATTAATTGACACAAATATTATCTAAAAAACTTTTAAAAAAAATTTAATTTTTAATTTTTCCTTATAAATAAATTATATGAAAAGATATTTTTGAACAAAAAATCAGTATTTTTTACAATTCATTAAAAAATGAAACTCTATAGAAAAATACCAAATATTTACCACAACCTAATTATTATGTTCCATATTAAAAAATGATGTTTATTTTTAAATATTAAATCTAAAAAATTACCAAAAATGGATTTATAATGAGTTCTCCATTAAAAGGGGGTAAAAATACCTTAATAAAAATGTATATTTTTAAGCATACAATTGGGTTTGTTCTTATAATATGTATATAAAATATATTGTATGAATATAAAAAAATATTTTATTGGATATATAACATCTATATTAAGTTAATATCACTAACTAATGGTAATTAATTTTATTTAATAGGTTAAAACAACATTGTGACCATAAAAATATCGTTGTTTTCCTTTATATTTAATAAATTTTCATATTCATTTAAAATAAATTGATAACAAATGAATTAATGTTATATTTTTGTAAACCATATATTTTAATAAATTAGCTAATTATATTCATAAAATATAATTTAATGTATATTTTATATATTATTATATTTTTTAATAATATATTATTGTTTGGTAATACTCAGTTTTTGTGTCTAATTCAATCCATCGAGGAAAGTGGTAGAAATATAACTATCATGTTCTGATAGAGAGTGATAGAGAATAAAGTCAGAAGAAAGTTAACAATCAAAAATCCATAAATCTACAATTATCTAAGGGTCCATTTGATTCTTTAAAAACAAAGGTACTAGGATAAAATTTTTGGTTTCAGGGTCCTTTTTCATAAAGTTGAAGACTTTTCATTAAAATATGTACTTACATGATTTTAGTAAAAACTTACCCTTTCTTGTTCGTAGATCCCCATTACCATTTCTCTAAAAAGGAAGGTGACGTTTTCACACATGAAGAACTAACAGATAATGAGATCCATGATATACCATCCCATTTTTCATACGGTATCATCAATATGTTATCCAATATGTATAGATCCTCATGTGGTGAGATAATACTTTATTCTCACAAACTTCATCCAAAGTTTAACTTAATCTTTCAATAAATGGTTAACCTTATAACCCTTAAAGATGAAAATCCAAAACATTATAAAGAAGATAGAAAATATACTTAACATTGATGCCCTAAATATCATTAATTATCTCTTGGTTGTAACATTCCAAACATGTGAATACCCTCATTATATACTCACTTAAAACATGATAATAACATGAATTTCCGTAAATAATTTTAGAAAACATACATGATTTCATTATTCCAAATTTTATTGGATATATTCCTTAAATCCAAGAAGTTTTAAATGAAATCCATGATGAAAAAGACTACTTTTTAAAAAAATTAATAATTAGATCTAGGGTAATTAGTTATATCCAGTTTACATTATCCAAATCAATCATCTCTTTATCCAAGAGAAACAAAATTTTCTCAACATATTAATCATATTACGGGTTACCTTCTCTTAATCAAAATAACACTTCTATAAGTCTAAATAACCATTAAACATATCCTTTTCAATCATTAATGAAAACTTACAGTAAAAATACTTATATATTTCATGATTCATATAACATAATATCTGAATTCCAAAACATAAATAATTCATTCATCCAAAATTATTGTTAAATCATTACATATTCTACCTCAACAAATTCCTTAATACCTCTTTCCTAGAATATAGAATATGAATATTATCTTAAGGTTCTTCAACCTAAATCTAATAATTCTTCTAATGACTAATATAAAAAATAAGGGAAGCACATCACATAACTTTCACATGTCATTTCCAGTCGCTTTATCTTCATAAGTATAAACAATACTCATACGACCTTCCTAATTCTCTCTATGTTATTTACACTTGGGATGTATATATCTATAACGTACATACTTTCCATATCTAAAACATTCGATGTTAAAGATGTTCTTTTTAGTTCTATCTGATGAATAAAACCGGAAAGAACGAGGTGCGAAACACATATCATAGAAGAAAACAACCTAATCCTGAAAAATAACTAATATGATGTAAAAATCATAAAACCTACCATTTAATCAAAGACACATTAGGTTTATCCTAATTTATTCATAGTCATATTTTATTAAAATCATTTATAATAGTTTGTGAAGAGTTTGTGAATTTATAAATCATATCCCTACGGAGTGTCAAACCAGAAGTTTAAAAAGGCCCATTTTCATGTACTAGATAACCACAAGTCAGGCCTAGAAAATCTTGTTAGAGTTGTTACCACTATATACATCTATTCCAGATCCATATAAACTTGTAGTATCTAGACATGGATGTATTTCTAGGAAACTTCTCACTTTATCCTTCACCAAAATTCTAGGACATTTTCCTAAACATTGACCATCCTTATACTTATCCTAGGATACATCCCTATACATATCCATAGAAATATACCTATGGATCTCACTCTATTATTCTCATCTTAGTCACTAAATATTAACTAAACATTTTCTATGATACCGACTATATATACCCTCATTTTTCATAAATTAAAATTACATAACCTTTTTGGGCAACTTAAAATATTATACAAGAAGACGCCCAAAGACTGTATTTGTATAGTGACTTTGGAAACATGGAAACATAAACATTGATATATCATAAATCTATACTATCTCACACCAGGATCTTCATGGATAAAACCCTTCTTATACACATCATACTAAACACATATCATTATAACAAGAGAAATGAAACATATAAAGGGGTGAGATCAGATGGTTAGTAAGGCTAAACAACGGAGACATGTAAGCCTAAGCATGATAATAGGGGTATGATAACGTGATTAAAACATGAAAAGATCATACAATGCATGTCAAATATCATAAACATGAATTATGGAAAAAATCATGGTAGTTTATAAGAACTAAATCATAATGAAATAAAGAAAATAATCCATGAAATAATAACACAATAATAAAACATGAAATTATATAAATCACATAAGAATATAATATTATTTTCATAGTATCCAAGGAATCACAGCCAATACCATCTTAGTAGTATGGTTTTACTCCATATACCATCTTGCTATTCATGGATCACACCCATGGCCATTTTAGTAGCATGATTTCACTCCTCATACCATCTTGGTAGTCATAGTTCACTCCCATGGCCATCTAATAATCAAGGTTTACTCCCAAGAAAATCTTAGTCTCTCACATGATATATAAATCTTTACCTAATGTATTGGAGGGAGATATAGGTACCACGCATATCAAAATTAAATCATACATACATATGACAGAAATTCATAAACAATCATATCATAATACATAAAATTAAATGGGTGTTATTAACATGTAATTATATTTTAACATATGGAAAATGATATGTTTCATAATCATTTCATCAATGTATAACCCATGAAAATAAGTGGGTTTCATAATCAATTAACCCATGGAAGATAGTGGGGTGTCTTAAGAATCATTCCATCAAAACATAAACCATTCAATAAAGAATATGAATAGAACCTTTAGAACATTTCTTAGAAGGGTATGAGTAACATCAAAATAGGTCATCTCAGATACAAAATAACATATAAAGATATTTCGAAATAATTTCTTGAGGAAAATATCCTTTATTATTTAAAAAAATTATTTTTAATCCATAAAAAAATTTGAATATAATTTTCTTACAAGATAACATGAAAATTTATCAATAATACATGAAATTATTTTGAAAAAAAATTCCAATAAAAATTATAAAACAAGAATTCAAACATTTTTAGAACCATTTTCCTTGAAAACATATAAAATTAGATTCAAAAAATTTTAATATCCTTTTTCTTCGAAAACATATAAAATAAGATTCAAATAATTTTTTAAAAAAAATCTTTGAAATCACTTTTAAAACATATATGTAAATATTTAAAATGTTTTTAAAACTATTTAATTGAAAATAACATTGAAAACCTGTAATGAAATCAGTAAAGTGTTTTGAAAAACATTTTACTTGAAATCATTTGAAACAAGCTTGAAAATTTTATGAAAATAATTTATTTGAAAATAAATTCGAAAACATATAAAGAAAGCATGAAACTATTTTGAAAACCTTTTTAATTTAAAACTCATGAAATAAAATTCAATTTTTTTTTAATAACATTCCTTTGAAAGTGATTTTAAAACATATAAATAAGGCTTGAAAACATTTTGAAAACCATTTTCCTTCAAAACATAAAAAATAAGTTTGAAAAAGTTTTTAAAATCATTTCATTGAAAATAATTTTACAAAAATCATAAAAAGTGACCTTTTAAACATGTAAAGGAAGATTAATAGAAATTATGGTGGGTCAATTCTTACATGTCGTACGAGGTAAAAGAAATATTCCTTTTCCATGGTAAAAAGGGTAGAAAACTGCCTTATTCAAAAATAGAGAAGAATATTACTTTGAAAACATTGGTAAAAATGGGGTAAATTTATTTTAATTATTATAGGATAATAGTATATTATTCTTGTAAACCATTTTTATAAAACATGGTTCTAGAAGAATATATATTTCTAACTGAAGATAGGGTATAGTCGGGATTTATCAAAAAAACACTTTCATAACTATCCTATGTACCAAATAATAGAAAAATGGTACCAATACATGAATAAACCATGAGTAAACGTAGGAGAAGAAAATTCATTACGGTTCTTGAGATATGGATCATAATATTTCATCAAAGGAAGCGTGAACATAAACAATCTCGATAAGTGATGAGATTATTTCAATAAACTCTTACCACTTAGTAACATTGAACCGTACTACCCATGTAGGAAACATATACTACATGAAGGTTAAAATATCATTAAAATACCTAGATTCATGATATAAAATTTCAAATTCAGTATATACACCTCAAGGAAAAATATAAGTGCATAACATGACATGTGTCTCAAAGAACGAAAATTAAGACAAAATTACTTTATAGAAATGGAAAATTCTGGAACATAATTACCAAGAAGTAAATATCACAAAATGGATATGAAAATACCCATAATTTTAATTATAATAATCATAGAATACATACATTTATAGTATACACACTATAAAAAGTAATGGGTGGTTAATAAATCTTGTATCTCACAGAAATAAAAAGTGAGATGAAATTCTCTTACCTTGTGTCCTGAATCTTGTCGTACTCATAAAAACCTCCAATATCGTAAATATAAAATTATTATACATATATCATAGAACAATATTATTATATAAAATACCATATATTGTTTTATTATGAATTTATATTATCTTCTATGTAATAATTCCATGTTAATTTTATGCTTGAGGTAATATTCTCTTTGTTTTCTGCATGTGTCTTAATTTGTTATATCTTTGGTCCTTATAATTATATCATGATTTAAATAATATAAAACATGATATTAATATAATTTATTTTATGTATATAAGTATTATAATAATATATATAACATATAATTATGAAATGTAATACACCATTCATGGAGACGGTAAGCCATACGTACGCATGAATTTTGTTTCTGTTTTTTATTATCGAATTGAAAGAAAGAAAATACATGAAATATATATATATATATATATATAGTTATTATAGTATCATAATTATTTCATATATATAATATAAGTTTACAAAAACCATCCTTAATACATTTCATGTAGTGTGTGAACGAATCACATCACTTTAAGGGGGAGGTAGTCCACACATCCTCAAACGAAATTATCATATTTACACCTAATGGAAATTAAAAAAGATATGTGTTGTAAAAAGAATAAATAATATTAAATACAAGGTTAATATAATATATTGAATATATAAATAGAGTTTCCATCATAAATTTCACCATGAGAGGTGGTAAAAGAAAAATGAAAAATCATCATTTAGTGAGAAGGTAGTTCGTCGTGGACATAAACAATATATTTTTTACCCATTATATAGAGGTGTGTGTAAGTGAATATTGAACCCATAGAATAAAAAAATACTAGTATATTTAAGATACTAGTTTTTTTATAAAATCATTTAATAAATAGAGTGTATGGGGTGGATAAATAAAATAAAATAAAGGAACTTGAGAGAAGACGTTACCTCTTAATTGGGTAACTCTTTTTGGTTTATGCCAAAAGGCATCCATGGATTTATTTATACCCAATTGGAGGGTTCTATGAGTAATTTAGGGATTTTAGGAACTTATTTTATCAAATTTTAGGCTATCCAAGGGGATTGAAATGTGTGAAGAATTAGGGGGAGGCTTTTTGTAGTGGAGGAGGAGTGACACTCTTGTAAATTTTTGGAAACAGAATTACACCCACGTTTTCTCATGGAAATTGTCTTTCATAATGGACCAAATTATATAAAATGGAGTATATTCTCTATGTATTTCCTTAAAATGGGTTTTGGAAAAGTTTATAGGTCGTTTTGGGTCTTAAATTTATGGTTTAAGCTTTAGTTAATCTACATTTTACATCAATCAATGTAATTAATTTTAATTACATTCACAACTATTTTTCGTCAAAAACTAATATGAACTTATTAGAAATTATAAATTAATTTAATTACTAATATGAAATCCATTTTTCCTAAATCCAATCACAAAAATGGAAAATTTTAATTTAAAAATAATCTTGTTGATGGGACGACACTGCTAGTTTCTTAAGTAAAAATGATCAAACGTTTTCTAAGATTTTATATTCAATTTCAAACTAAAAATGATTAAAATACACTAAATTATATTAATTTATAAAAAAAATTCTAATTAAACTTTTAAACCAATTAAAAATTTAATTTAACCTTATAAATAAATTAGTTTAAAGATTAATTTTGAACTAAAATTCAGTATTTGGACTATTCATTAAAAATGAAACTTCAAAGAAAAATTCCAAATAAAATCATAACTTAATTATTTTTCTTTTATTTGAAATTTTTAGTTAATTTTGACAAATTATATCTATAAAACTACCAAAAATTTTATTTAAATTGGGTTCACCATTTTATGGTGGTAAAAATACCTTAATAAAATTATATGTTTTGAGCATAAAATTGGGGTTTCTATTATCTTATGTCTATAAATTATATTTTATGAATATAAAAAATATTTTATTGGATATATAAAATATATATTACATTAATATCACACACTAGGGGTGATTAATTTAATTTAATATGTTAAAAAACATTGTAACTATAAAAAAATTAATATCTTTCTTTATATTCAATCAATTTTCATATTAATTTCTAATAAACTAGTAACCTATGAATTAATATTATATTTTTTTAAACCATATATTTTAATAAATTAGTTAACTATATTCATAAAATCTACTTTAATGGATATGTTATATATTATTATATATGTTTTTAAATATTTTTGTTCGGTAACACTCAGTCTAGCATGTTACGCAAGCCATCAGGGAAAGTAATTGTTGTGTGTAACACAAGAAAACCTTGTTGTTCTGTGTAGAGAAATATAAAATTTATGTTACGTGTAGTGCCTTAATATCTTGGATTTTCATATAACCTAAGAAAAACATGGTGAATTAATATAAAATAAACTATTTTTAGTGTTACAGGAAATGTAAATTCTAAAAAGACTATATTAATTAAATAATAATAATTCACAAAATCTCACGGTTTTAGAGAAATAGTTATTTTTTCCCTTCATCCATTGATGGAGATTTTATGTAATGTTTTACAACACTCTTAAATAGGAATGAAACACTTTCCATCATCAATATTGAATTCAATGAAAAAGACAGATCGTATTAATGAATTTTCTTTCATTGAATATAACATTTGAAAAAAATCACCCATGCCTGATAAATAGATCATATAGGGTGAAATATATGTTTCAATTTATAATCCTATTAATAAATGGTTCATGATAGGGTTAGCGGATAATGATATGACAACTCACATTATTTAAATTTATATATATATATATTTATGAATGAAATATTTTATTTTTAATGAAATTAACACACAGATATATATAGTTATATAATTTTATAAATAATTATTGAAATTATATGAATAGTTTAATATAATATAAATATACAAGGTTTTTTAAATTAAATAAATATATATTTATATTTAATAATTAAAAAAAATATTCAAATAATATATAACCTGATTTTTTACACGACAACCTGTTAAATAAATTTATTGGTTTAGGGTTTACAATTTCATCCTAAATATTAAATGGGTGAAGTCCACATAAAATGAAATTACAACCTTATAAAATAAAAAATTAATATACACCAAATAAATAAGGTTATTATGGTTGGTGTCGAATAACATAGGCATTAATCACATGATCACATTTAGTGGCCGGATCACTCAGTTTCAAAATATTTTTCATTATCTCCATACAAAAAAAATTAATCCACACTCATTTACATGAACATTGTGAACTCTCCATACTCTTAATAAATCTATATTAAGTGTTTAAATCTCATAAGTATATTTAAAATAATATATCTTTTCAATAGATACCAATTCATAATTCCTGATAACCAACCCACCACAAGCATTCAGATTAGAAATAATAAAGCAAGGATATGATCCTTTGTATTCCAATAAAATAAGATTCAGAAATGGAAAATCCTTGAATAAACCTCCCAATTCTCAAATCCACTTTTTTGAATAATAAAAAATTGAAACTATAGAAGAATCCAATGCTTGTATCCATTATTTTGATCACATTCCACATATTTCCTTATGAAATAAAGTTACAGGTATAAAATTACATCGTGGAGGTAATATGCTTCAATAATAAAAATATATCATTAAGAGAAAAAATTAATTGTTGTTAGGGTACCCCCAAAATATCTTAAAGTAAATTATATATATTTAATAGATTTATAATGAAGGATCTACCATTTCCCACCTGTAGAAATACTCTAAATGAAAACCTACCTTTTACTAAGATAACATATAAATATGAGATACCTCTAAAATCCTACAAATTTATACAGAAAATACTAAAAGTCTAAAAAACCAGTAACTCCATAAATTTGGGTTGTATTACACTTTTACTTTTTTTTTGTAATTGGATATAACCTTAATGTTTGCGGTTGTATTAGGATTTTTCGACATAAAATTCGTTAAATTGAGAATTAAATTATCTCAAAAGTAAATTTAGATTAAACTATTGGATCTAGAATGATGTTTTTTCATAGATTTCATGTTTCAAGGGAATTTGTATTAAATAGATAAGTATGGAGTGGTTTTTACCAATTATTATTGGATAGTTTCACATTACCATAGATGGTAAATAAAGAATATGCATCACAGTCTTAGAGATAATAGGAAATGAATGGTCACTTGTATGGTTTTAGAGCCCATACATTCTAACTGTGCATAGTGGTTTTGGAGGTTGTTGGTTTTCACAACCTTTGAGACCATGCATATTGCTCATATATTATATGTTTTGAGATAAAGGAAAATATATATTCTATAACACGGTTCCTGATATTCTTCAACCATACTATGCATTCAACATTATGTTTCACGAACAACCCAAAACTCCTAAAAATTTACACATCACTCTCTTAAAATTTCATAGATTTTTATTTTGGGTTATTGGGTGATTTGGGAGGCCTCTTGCTATCTATATGAGGGACATTCATCTCAAATTGAATATTTTACAACTGATATCAAGTAATATCTAGATCTGATTAATATCACTTAAAATCCATAATTTTCTCTCTCCTATATAGACATAAGGATACCAAATAAATGGATATATGGGATTGTTTTGTGGTACATAGTTAACAATAATGGTTATTTGAGAGTATCATCCTATTATGAGATACTATACATTGGAAAGTGATTAATTCTAACATGAAAGAAAATGGTATATAACATCCAAAACTTCTATGATATTGGTTAATGTAGTTATTTTTTTGATTGATTATGACTGAATCTTGATTTTAATTTCATGACATGCATGTAAATAATTATTCGATGAAAAATTGTAATATTACTATAAAAATGGTGTTTCTATTTTCATATTTTTTCAAGTATAAAGATGTTTAAAAAAGTAAATGGAATTTTTTTTTATTTTTTAATGATGGATTATTGATTCTTATTTCCTTACGATTTTTTTCAAAAAAAATTATTTTTATTAGAAAAATTGAATTTTAGGGAAAATACCATGGTTATAGTTACATTTTTTACAAATAGATTGTTGTAATATGGTTTTAAATTCATTTTCCTAGTGATTTTGTTACTAGAAAATTAATTTTCTTGAAACATTATTTTGAAATCTATATGATTCATCTATGTTAAATGGGAACATAGAGAGACTTTCTCAATATGAAAAAAGACGGACTACCACAACCAAAAGCGAGGCATCAAATTTATTATAAATTAATGTTTGATTTTACAATTTAAGGATGAATATCTAGAGGTTTAATATGGACATATGAATATAATATTAATGGTAATTTAAATATAATCTCAAGTGAAAGAAATGTAGAAAACCAATGGTTTCACATTAAAAAATGATACTATTGTAACCATGAATTATTTATCATTGATATATATGGAATTGGTGTCTATAGATAAGAATGAAATTAAATTTTAAATCAAGATAGGAAGTATTTATAGTGACCCATCCATAACGTACATGGATATTACATCATTTTATATTAATATTAAATATATTACAATAATGAATACCTGAGGATTGTAATATTTTAATGTCTTTGGAAACATGGAAACAACTGTAACATCCCAGGTAAATAAAGAATAAATAATTTTCATATTTATTAATATTTACGAATTAAATATTAATTTTAATTAAAAGGGGTTTCAACGTTCGATAGCGTACTCGATAGGAAACGATGAGTTTCTTTGAAAACTTACGTTGCACACTAGTGAAAAAATAATATTATTTTAAATGTTAGTTAACACGTAGCCGTTGTACTGGCGGGAATGGATAGAAATAACTAAAATATGATTATATATGTTTGTTAAATGGTTTTACATTTATCTAATAAAGGATAAAGGCTTAAAATACGAAAAGAATTCAATTTTAGGCTTATATACTGTAATTTTCACGAAAGGTCCACTTATCACCTTTTGACGGAGAAACGTCATTAAATACAGTTTTGATAGATCTTATAAATTCTATTGGACCAAATATAACTCTTCTTTAGAATCGGGACATCAAAATTTACTTTGTGTAAATTTTTGGTATCTTTACGATAAAGTTCATTTTTTTAATGAATAGTGTAAAATGGTGTATTTTATTTCAAAACCTTTTTCATATAATTTTTTTAAGATGATTAGATTATCTTTTTAATTGGTTTTAAATTGAAATTAGAAAATATTTTTACCATTAAATCCAATACTGGTCATTGGAATTAATTTCACTTTGAAATCGGACTTAAACTAGTGTCAATCTTTTGATACTTATTGTTTCATAAAAACACGCTATTTGCTCTGACAGCAGGAATTAATTATTAAATTAATTAATGAAACTTATATGTTGTGAATTTTGTAAAATGGACTTCATTTTTGAATTCGGAATATCAAATATATCTTAGGGTGAATTTTTGGTATTTTTTTGAAAAACTTCAATTTTTGATGAATAGTGAAACCACTAAGCGGTACTTAGAAAAACTGATTTTTCGTTTAAATGAAATTTTACCACTTCTGTATTTTGAATTTCAAAAATCCGACATACATGGTTTTCATTAAGAATTAAAATGGGTTTCAATGAGATTAAAATAATTTTTTGGTGAATAGTAACTTATTAATTTTTTAATCGCGATTAGAGGTAATTAGTGTAGTTTAAGGTAAAAATAATGTTTTAATAATATGAGATGAGCTTGACACAAGTCCTAACCTTATTGTATGTGTCATGGCAAACCAATAAAATCCATGGGTCAACTTGGGGACCCCATGGAGCCACGTTGGTTGGGAAATGACATAAATAACGTTTTATTTAATGTTAAAGTAAAAATGACACACACATGAGATGTTTTACTAAAACAATTTTTACATGGCGTTATACAAGTCAGATGTTTGACTATAAATAGTAATTGGAAAGCTAAAAAGATTTCCTAAATCATAGTATTTTTTATAATTTTTAGACATTAAATATATTAAATTATTTATGACATCATGATGATGCAGCGATGACCTCATTATTTAATGATTTAAATAAAATGGAAAGATAATGTAATATCTAAGAACTAAACATGTCCAAAACCTATTGGATGAGTGGATTTAGAACCCCTATCACCTTATCCTAGAAATACATCAATTTGGGACCTCTTAAATCCGAATACCATTTTAAAATAAAGTGACTTTTCTTTACCATCCAAGAGTGCCCCTCCTCTCCTCTTATAAAAGGCCCCCACCTCGACCTCTTTACCCACACTCCCAAAGCCTTTGGCTCGGCCAACACTTTCCCATTTTGGCTCCCCACATCCCTCTCTTACTCCTTGAAGCCTCACGTTGGTTAGAAGGCTTCCCAAGGAAGCCTTTGAGCTCAAACCAAGGAGAGTTACCTGATTTTAAGGTAATGTCTTCTTTTGAGTCCTTTTGTTTTATTTTGCTTCTCCAACCCCCTAAACTCTTTTTATTCTTTTCTTTTGTAAAAAATCCAGTATCATAAATATACTAGGATATTGTTATAAGAAGTATTCGAGCTACACTTACACACACCTACATATAATGGTTAAAGAACATACTGTTTCCGTGGATGGCGAATTTATGCCTCCCGAAACGATGATTGTTCAACATTCTTTTAAAACCTTCAAAGGTGGCCATTAAGATGACACTATATTTATATATGATATATAATATGTTTATTTTTTCATTAAGATTCTGTATTTTTCATTTTGGGCATACCTTTATGGTTTCCATTCTGGGTAAACACGATATCTTTATTTAAGGAAGTGCGGACAAACGCCCCCTCAAAGTGATGTGATTCGTTAATGCCATATGTGGGACGTGTAAATGATGGATTTAAAGTTATTATATATGATTTTATACTGGAATTATAATATACCTCTATATAATTATTATTTCTTTCCATTAAAGTATGAGATAGAAATGAAAGTAGCGTTCATGCGTACGTACGGCTTACCGTCTCCATGAACGGTGCATTTCATTTCTTATCCCCAAATGTAATGTACTATTAAAAGTACATGTATATAATGGATATATATAATGAATGATATATCTAAATGATGAATATAATTCTGGAATTAAAATATACATACCTCTAATTTAGTTTTAATTCCATTAATATGACAAAGAAATGAAAGTAGCGTTCATGTGTACGTACGGCTTACCGTCTCCATGAAAGGTGAATTTCATTTCTTACCTCTAAATGATTATGTAATATTATAAATACATGTATATGCTGTATATATATGATATATATGATATCCAAATCAGGAATGTCATTCTGGATATAATGAACCTTTGACCACACGAACAACATGTAATTGTAAGAAGTCCACTTTCGACTTAAGAACCAAATATCGACAAAACAAACATTATTAACTTAAATGGTTACATAATGTTTATAACATGGCAATAAGTGATATAAAAGGAATAATTAACTTTAAAAAGGTTTTTAATCAAGTAGAAATTAACTCAAGTTTATTATTCAGGGCGTTAAAGAACGATCGAGTCAAGTCGGACCCGAGGTAAGGGACTTCGTCTCAATCTCCTTTCATTGAGGCATATTTCGTTTTATACACAACTTTCTTTTATACGGTGTATAAACCCCTTTGAATTTTACTTTTATACAAAAGGAATATTTTTCTACGAAGCATTTTACTAAACGACAAAAAGGAATGTTTTTTTAACGTACGCGGTGACAACGACCTTTTCCGCCGCCGCGAGTATTATTTGGTCTTTGGCTTCCTCGACAAGCCGTAATGTTTTTAAAATAAAATAAATACCATATACTCTTTTATGCATTTTGGTATTGAAAATGGTTTTGATAAAGGATTCTATTATGATATTTTGTGATTGAAATGTGGAAATGTTATCATTCCATTATATTGGTTTTATGTTTTATGATTTTATATTGGTACTTGGACATTTGACGGGTGGTTACATGATAAACCATATGACGGGTGGGGCCGTGAATACCAGGATGGGTGGTTACGTTATAACCTCCAATGCATTGGGTATGGAAGTCGGCCGTATGGCTATTCCATTAAGTATGTATGGAAATTGGTCGTATGGCTATTCCATTAAGTGATATGTGTGGAAGTCGACTGTATGGTTATTCCACTTAAGTATGTTTATGTCCAAAGTTACCTTTATATAAGTTATGTGTTCTTTATATGGGTTTTATGGTAATCCTTTGGTTACAAAAAGTTATGTAATGATACTTTATTCAGTGAAGATTTTTTACTACTTCATGAAGGTGAAGGTATTACTTTGATAGAGTATTCATGGTTTACTTGATGTTTGAAAAACTAACAGTTTTCATTCTTTGTGTATCCCTTACTGAGCTTTTTATGCTCACCCCAAGTTTTTTTGAAATTTTTTTCACAGGACTTAATGTGGAATAAGGTCAAGGATGGGATCAAGGGAATGTCATGCTATATAAAACATGGAACTAGACATGTTTCTTTTTAAGAGTTTTTTTTATTATGGAAACTTAGTAGAAGTGTCTACTTTGTAATCTTTTGAGATGTAATAGTTATGTTCTAATTCTCTAAAACTCTAACCCCGAAAAGATCCTCAATGTGAATTATTCATTTAATTCAATATTAAGTAAGGTTTAAGGTCAAGGCCTTATAGTTGGTATCAGAGGTCGGTTTAGACAACTTTAGGAGTTAGAAAAGTGTTAAATTATAGTATGATTGAAATGATATAGCATTTACAGATTACCATGTTGCTTCGCCTAATATATTTCTGTGTTCAGAATGGTTTTCCGTAGAGGAAACAAAGCAGCTATGTTGGGACGACATCAGGAGGGAGACAACCTTCCAAATCAGCAACCTGAGATGGTCGGAATTGGAACTGAACAGTTTGTTGCAGTGATGGCACAGTTGACTCAGGCTATAAATGGTGGTGGTATCCATGCACGAGATCAGCCAGATCAACCGCAGCAGAACATGTCAGTGGTGGAACATTTCATGAGGAAACATCCCCCATCATTCAGAGGATCATCTGACCCTGTGCAATCTGAAGGGTGGATTAAAGCACTGGAGAAGATTTTTGATGTCATGGGGTGTTCAGAACATCAAAAGGTTAGTCTTTCTGTTTACCATTTTGAAGGTGAAGCTGATAAGTGGTGGTTGATGGTGAAAAATATCAGGTATAGTGATGATATTGAGGATATTCACTAGGACGAATTCAAAGGTATGTTTCTTGAGAAATATTTTCCTAAGGTGGTTCGTCTTAGGATGGAAAACAGTTCTTAGAATTGAGGCAGGAGGATGATTCAGTGGCTTCTTATGAAGCAAAGTTCGCTCGATTGGTAAGGTATGCTCCAAACTTCATACGAGATCTTGATAGTAAAATAAACCGTTTTTACTCAGGGTTAAAGACAAAGTATCTAAGGGCTTTAGCTTCTCGTGAGTTCAAAAGTTATTAAAAACTTGTTCGATGTGCGGAGAAGGTGAAAATGGAGTTTGCCGATGATCAGGTGTTCTATGACAAACAACAGAATAAGAGGTCTAGTTGGCAGGCAAAGGGGAAGAATTCATCAAAGAAGCAAGGAGGTAAGAAAACCAAATATCCATCCTGTGAGAAGTGTGGTAAAATGCATCCTAGAGAATTTTTATCCAAGTTTGGTAAGTGCTTTCGGTGTGGTAAGTTTGGTCATATTGCTCATAACTGTAAGGAAGATGATCAGGCAGGCAATGAAAAGCCAGCAGTAAGATGTTTTAAGTGTAATGAAATGGGTCATTATGAAAACGACTGTCCAACGAAGAACTCAACTGGGGGAATGCAGCCAGACTACAAGAAGAAAGGGGTGGTGAAATCCTTTGCAACAACTTCAGAAGATGTTGGGCCATCGAATGAAGTGGTATCAGGTACACTGTTTGTTTGTTCAGATTATGCCAATGTATTGTCTGATTCAGGGTCTACACACTCTTTCATTTCTGAGAAGTTTTTTAGTAAATTGGAAATCCCATCTCAAGATATGAACCCTGAACTTATGGTAAAAACACCCAGATGGAACTTTGAGACAAAAAGGAATTATAGGAACCTTCCTATCCTTGTGTGTGGAAAGAATCTACCAGCAAACCTTATTGTTTTGCCTCTAGTATAGTTTGATGTTATTTTGGGCATGGATTGGCTTTCTGTTTATCATGCTAAGATTGACTGCAAAGCTAAAATGGTTTCTTTTCAGAAATATTTTCAGTTTGTGTACATGAATGAACCCTTGATTTTGATAACATATCAGGAAGTTGAGAAACTGGTAAAAGATGGAAATGAATGTTACCTTGCACATATTGTTTAAAATAAAGGAACTGTTCAGATTAATGATGTGCCAGTGGTAAATGAGTATCTTGATGTTTTTCTTGATGAGTTTCCTGGTATTATTCATGATCGGGAAGTTGAATTTACTGTTGACTTAGTTCCTGATTCTAAGACAATTTCAAAACCCCCTTATCGAATGGCTCAAGTTGAACTTTTAAAGTTAAAGAATCAATTGCAGGAGTTATTAGATAAAGGTTTCATTCGACCTAGCACATCACCATGGGGTGCTCCTGTCTTGTTTGTTAAAAATAAAGATGGATCAATGAGACTTTGCATTGATTATAGAGCCTTGAATAATATTATTGTTAGGAACAAGTATTCTTTTCCTCATATCGATGATTTGTTTGATCAGCTCTAGGGAGCTCAGTATTTTTCGAAGATTGACTTGAGGTCGGGGTACCATCAGTTGAAAGTAAAAGAAGCAGACGTTCTGAAGACTGTGTTCCGTACTAGATATGGCCATTATGAATTTGTAGTTATGCCTTTTGGGTTAACCAATGCACCGGTTGTCTTCATGGACCTTATGAATAGAATTTTCCATGAGTTCTTGGTTAAGTTTGTGGTTGTTTTCATCGATGATATTTTGGTGTTTTCTAAAAGTAAAGAGGAGCATGAAAGTCATTTAAGGGTTATCTTTCAAACCTTAAAAGAAAAGAAACTATATGTAAAATTCACCAAGTGTGAGCTTTGGTTACAAAAATTTCTTTCCTGGGTCACATTGTTTCAAAAGATGGCATAACTGTTGATCCTACTAAAACAAAAGTTGTTGAAGAATGGCCAAGACCCACAAATGTAACCGAGATCCGTAGTTTTCTTGGTTTGGCAGGTTACTACATAAGGTTTGTTGAAAAATTTTCACGGTTATCTAGTCCAATGACTAAGCTAACTCGTAAGGGTGTTAAGTTCATCTGGACAAAAGAATGTGATGAGTGTTTTCAGGAGTTGAAAAGAAGATTGGTGAATGCTCCAGTTTTGGCACTTCCTTCCAGGAATGGTGAGTTTGTTATGTACAGTGATGCTTCATTGAAGGGACGTGACTGTGTCCTTATGCAGAATGATCAGATAATTTCTTATTCTTCACGTCAGTTGAAAACTCATGAGGTAAATTACCCTACACATGATTTGGAATTAGCTGTTGTTGTCTTTGCTTTAAAAATTTGAAGGCATCATTTGTATGGAGTAAAGTGTGAAATATATACTGATCAAAAAAGTTTAAAGTATATATTCACTCATAATGAATTGAACATGAGACAAAGGAGATGGCTGGAATTAATCAAGGATTATGATTGTACAATTTACTACCATCTGGGAAAAGCAAATAAAGTGGCTGATGCTTTGAGTCGAAAAAGTAATGCTTCAGTAGCAATGTTGCGTTTGGAACGAGATCCTTTGGTTTTTTATTTGATGAACTTTGGCATAGAAGTTGTTGGTGCAGGAAGTCCTTCTTTTTTGTTTCAGGTATCAGTGAAATCTTCTCTATCAGACAGAATCAAGCAAGCATAGAAGCAAGACAGTGAGTTGCAGAAAAACATAGAGCTGGTTCAGAAAGGTAAGTTTCCTGAATTCAACATTTATAATGATTGTGTTTTGAGGTTCGGGAAGAGATTATGTGTGCCTTGTGATTCACAGTTGAAGAATGAGTTGTTATGTGAGGCTCATAATTCCCCGTTTTCAGTTCATCCTGGCAGTACTAAGATGTACAGAGATCTGCGGAAGTATTACTGGTGGGATGGAATGAAAAGAGATATTGCTGATTTTACTGTGAAGTGTTTGACTTGTCAGCAGGTTAAAGCAGTGTGGAAGTTACCTAAAGGGATGCTTCAGCCTTTACCAGTGCCAGAGTGGAAATGGGAAAACATATCCATGGACTTTGTTGTGGGATTACCGAGGACATCTCGAGGTAATAATGCAATCTGGGTTATTGTTGATCGCTTGACTAAATCTGCTCATTTCCTTGCTATACGAGATAATTTTTCCCTAGATAAACTTTCCCATTTGTATCTTAAAGAGATAGTCAGGTTACATGGAGTTCCTCTCTCCATTGTATCTGACCGTGATCCCAGGTTTACTTCTAACTTTTGGAAAGGCCTTCAGAAGTCGTTGGGTACTGAATTAAATTTTAGTACAACTTTTCATCCTCAATCAAATGGGCAGTCAGAACGAAAAATTCAGATCTTGGAGGATATGCTACGAGCTTGTTCGATGGATTATCAGGGAAGTTGGGACCAACATCTTTCTTTGGTTGAGTTTTCTTATAATAACAGTTTTCATTCCAGTATACAGATGGCACCATTTGAGGCATTATATGGGAAGCGGTGTCGAACTCCAGATTTCTGGGATGAAGTGGGTGAAAGGAAGTTGATGGGACCAGAATTGGTAGAAGAGTTGGCAGAAAAAGTTCATCTGATATAGAAACACATGAGAACAACTCAGAGTAGGCAGAAGAGTTATGCGGACAACAGGAGGAAGGATCTCTCTTTTTAGGTAGGTGATCATGTTTTTTCTCAAAGTATCACCATGGAAATGTGTGATGTAATTTGGTAAGAAAGGAAAGTTGAGTCCAAGGTTCATTGGACCCTATGAAATTCTGGAGAAAGTTGGATCAGTTGCTTACCGAGTGGCTTTACCTCTGATTTTATCTCAGGTACACAATGTTTTTCATGTTTTGATGTTGAGGAAGTATATGCCAGATCCATCTCATGTTTTGAGTCCAGAGGTAGTTCAGCTGGAGGAGAACCTATCTTATGAAGAACAACCAGTCTAGATTCTTGACCACAGGGAGAAGGTGTTAAGGAATAAGGTGATTCATCAGGTACATGTTTTGTGGAAAAACCATGTGATTGAAGTGGCAACGTGGGAATCTGAAAATGCTATGAGAGATAAATACCCCCACTTATTTTGATAAGTGAATAAAATTGCGAGGACGCAATTCCCAAAAGGGGGGAAGGATGTAACATCCCAGGTAAATAAAGAATAAATAATTTTCATATTTATTAATATTTACGAATTAAATATTAATTTTAATTAAAAGGGGTTTCTACGTTCGATAGCGTACTCGATACGCAATGATGAGTTTCTTTGAAAACTTACGTTTCACACTAGTAATAAAATAATATTATTTTAAATGTTAGTCAACATGTAGCCATTGTACTGGCGGGAATGGATAGAAATAACTAAAATATGATTATATATGTTTGTTAAATGTTTTTACATTTATCTAATAAAGGATAACGGCTTAAAATACGAAAATAATTCAATTTTAGGCTTATATACTCTAATTTTCACGAAAGGTCCACTTATCACCTTTTGACGGTGAACCGTCATTAAATATAGTTTTGATCAATCTTATAAATTCTATTCGAACAAATATAACTCTTCTTTAGAATCGGAACATCAAAATTTACTTTGTGTAAATTTTTGGTATATTTACGATAAAGTTCATTTTTTTAATGAATAGTGTAAAATGTTGTATTTTAATTCAAAACCTCCTTTTCATAAAATTTTTTTAAGATGATTAGATTATCTTTTGAATTGGTTTTAAAGTGAAATTAGAAAATATTTTTACCATTAAATCCAATAGTGGTCGTTGGAATTAATTTCACTTTGAAATCAGACTTAAAGTAGTGTCAATCTTTTGATACTTATTGTTTCATAAAAACACGCTATTTGCTCTGACAGTGGGAATTAATTATTAAATTAATTAATGCAACTTATATGTTGTGAATTTTGTAAAATGGACTTCATTTTTGAATTCGGAATATCAAATATAGCTTACGGTGAATTTTTGGTATTTTTTTGAAAAACTTCAATTTTTGATGAATAGTGAAACCACTAAGTGGTACTTATAAAAACTGATTTTCTGTTTAAATGAAATTTTACCACTTCTGTTTTTTGAATTTCAAAAATCTGTCAATCCATGGGTCAACTTGGGGACCCCATGGAGCCACTTTGGTTGGGAAATGACGTAAATAACTTTTTATTTAATGTTAAAGTAAAACTGACACACACATGAGATGTTTTACTAAAACAATTTTTACATGGGGTTATACAAGTCACATTTTTTACTATAAATAGTAATTGGAAAGCTAAAACTATTTCCTACATCATAGTATTTTTTATAATTTTTAGACATTAAATAAATTAAATTATTTATGACATCATGATGATGCAGCGATGACCTCATTATTTAACGATTTAAATAAAATGGAAAGATAATGTAATATATAAGACCTACACATGTCCAAAACCTATTGTATGAGTGGATTGAGAACCCTTATCACCTTATCCTCAAAATACATCAATGTGGAATCTCTTAAATCCGAATACCATTTTAAAATAAAGTGACTTTTCTTTACCATCCAAGAGTGCCCCTCCTCTCCTCTTATAAAAGGCCCCCACCTCTACCCCCTTACCCACACTCCCAAAGCCTTTGGCTCAGACAACCCCTGCCCATTTTGGCTCCCCACCTCCCTATCTTACTCCTTGAATCCTCACTTTGGGAATAAGTCTTCCCAAGTAAGCCTTTTAGCTCAAACCAAGGGGAGTTACCCGATTTTAAGGTAATGTCTTCTTTTGAGTCCTTTTGTTTTATTTTGCTTCTCCAACCCCCTAAACTCTTTTTATTCTTTTCTTTTGTAACAAATCCAGTATCCTAAATATACTAGGATGTTTTTATAAGAATTATTCGAGCTACAATTACATACACCTACATCTAATGGTTAAAGAACATACTGTTTCCGTGGATGGCGAATTTCTGCCTCCCGAAACGATGATTGTTCAACATTCTTTTAACACCTTCAAAGGTGGCCATTAAGATGAAACTATATTTATATATGATATATAATATGTTTATGTTTTCCTTAATCTTCTGTATTTTTCATTTTGGGCATACCTTTATGGTTTCCATTATGGATAAACACGATATCTTCATTTAAGGAAGTGTGGACTACCGCCCCCTCAAAGTGATGTGATTCGTTAATGCAATATGTTGGACGTGTAAAGGATGGATTTAAAGTTATTATATATAATTTTATACTGGAATTATAATATAACTCTATATAATTATTATTTCTTTCCATTAAATTATGAGATTGAAATGAAAGTAGCGTTCATGCGTACGTACGGCTTACCGTCTCCATGAACGGTGCATTTCATTTCTTATCCCCAAATGTAATGTACTATTAAAAGTACATGTATATAATGGATATATATAATGAATGATATATCTAAATGATTAATATAATTCTGGAATTAAAATATACATACCTCTCATTTATTTTTAATTCCATTAATATGACAAAGAAATGAAAGTAGCGTTCATGCGTACGTACGGCTTACCATCTCCATGAACGGTGCATTTAATTTCTTACCTCTAAATGATTATGTAATATTATAAATACATGTATATGCTGGATATATATGATATATATGATATCCAAATCAGGAATGTCATTCTGGATATAAAGAACCTTTGACCACACGAACAACATGTAATTGTAAGAAGTCCACTTTCGACTTAAGAACCAAATATCGACAAAACAAACATTATTAACTTAAATGGTTAAATAATGTTTATAACATGGAAATAAGTGATATAAAAGGAATAATGAACTTTAAAAATGTTCTTAATCAAGTATAAATTAACTCAAGTTTATTATTTAAGATGTTAAAGAACGATCGAGTCAAGTCGGACCTGAGGTAAGGGACTTCGTCTCAATCTCCTTTAATTGAGGCATATTTCGTTTTATACACAACTTTCTTTTATACGGTGTATAAACCCCTTTGAATTTTACTTTTATACAAAAGGAATGTTTTTCTACGAATCGTTTTACTAAACGACAAAAAGGAATGTTTTTTTAACGTACGCGGTGACAACGACCTTTTCCGCCACCGCGAGTATTATTTAGTCTTTGGCTTCCTCGACAAGCCGTAATGCTTTTAAAATAAAATAAATACCATATACTCTTTTATGTATTTTGGTATTGAAAATGGTTTTGATAAAGGATTATCTTATGATATATTGTTATTTAAATGAGGAAATGTTATCATTCCTTTATATTGGTTTTATGTTTTATGATTTTATATTGGTACTTGGACATTTGACGGGTTGTTACGTGATAAACCATATGACGGGTGGTGCAGTGAATACCAGGACGGGTGGTTACGTTATAACCTCCAATGCATTGGGTATGGAAGTCGGCCGTATGGATATTCCATTAAGTATGTATGGAAATTGGCCGTATGGCTATTCCATTAAGTGATATGTGTGGAAGTCGACTGTATGGTTATTCCACTTAAGTATGTGTATGTCCCAAGTTACCTTTATATGTGTTATGTGTTCTTTATATGGGTTTTATGGTAATCCTTTGGTTACAAAAAGGTAAGTAATGATACTTTATTCATTGAAGAGTTTTTACTACTTCATGAAGGTGAAGGTATTACTTTGATAGAGTATACATGGTTTACTTGATGTTTGAAAAACTAACAGTTTTCATTCTTTGTGTATCCCTTACTAAGCTTTTTATGCTCACCCCAAGTTTTTTTTAAATGTTTTTCACAAGAATTCATGTGGAATAAGGTCAAGGATGGGATCAAGGGAATGTCATGCTATATAAAACATGGAACTATACATCTTTCTTTTTAAGAGTTTTTTTTATTATGGAAACTTAGTAGAAGTGTCTACTTTGTAATCTTTTGAGATGTAATAGTTTTGTTCTAATTCTCTAAAACTCTAAACCTGAAAAGATCTTGAATGTGAATTATTCATTTAATTAAATATTAAGTAAGGTTTAAGGTCGGGGCCTTATAACAACAATCTTCTATCCTCGTGAATGAACTTCAACATCTCCCATAAATATCTCCACCTTTATTACTTCTACCTAAAACCTTTCTTCATAACCTAGGGAAAGGAAACATTAGAAAGGGTGATCTCAGATTATCAGTAAGAGTAAACAAGGGTGATATGTAAACATAAACATGAGCATAAAGGGTATGATAATGTGATCATAACATTATAATATCATATTCATATATCAAAGGTAAACTTGAATCATAAGAAAATCAAAGAATATAATCCATAAGATCATAAAACTGACATAAGGCATAAAATTTTGGCATACACATCAACTTGTATATTTTGGAACATGTATAAATACTAATGGGTTCACTCATTAAGGACATGAAATTATGCCCTTACATAAACATATGGACATGGAACCCAGGTCAACTCATAAAAATATGAATATGAAAACCAGGTCCACACATAGAATTATGGACATGAAAACCAGGTCTACGCATGGACTTGTGAACCTAAAATTAGGTTCACGCATAACATATAAACCTCAGGATTTTTTCATATTTACCCAATGCATCAGAGAGAGATATAAGTCCCAACCATCTCATAATGAAATAATAAATACATGTTCCCCAAGATCATAAACAATTTTATCATAACCAATGTAATGTAATGGGCGTCATATACATGTAATCATATAATAACCAATGAAAACGATATAGGATTTGTAATAATTTCATTAAAAGAATAACCCATGAAAATAAGGGATTTTTTTAAACATAATTCCATAAATACATAAATAATTCAAAGAAATAATATGAATGGTATTATTGAAACAATAACAAAGTATGTCATTATAGGTGGGGAGTGATTTGGAAAGATCACATGTAACATGAATTTTCCATGGAAATATATTTTAAAGCATAAAAAAATTTCAAAACCCATTCCTTTGAAACCAATTTGAAAACATATAAAGGAATCATGAAAATCATTTAAAATAGTTCTTGATGAAAATAAATTTTCATTGTTGAAATAGTTTTCTTTTTATAAAATGAGACACAATTTTAAAATAAAAAATTATATTTGAAAATAACCATGTAAGATTGTAGGGGAAACTTCAAGTTAATAAGGTGTCATAAAAGCATAAAAATCCCTTCGTGCCTTATAGGTTAAAAACAACATTCTTCCCTTAATTTTTCCGAAAATGTCAAAAAGTACATCGTTTGAAAAATGAAATAATGTTTCATTTTAAACCATGTAGTAAAAAGTAAAAAAATGGAAAAAATGACTTCAAAAATACATAAGAGAATACTAAAACATTTAATGAAAACCATTTTACAAAACATGGACATGGATAATAAATTATAAGGACCCTATAATAAACATTACATAATATTGAATTAAATGAATAATTCACATTGAGGATCTTTTCAGGTTTAGAGTTTTAGATAATTAGGCTATAACTTATACATGACAACTTGAATATTATATAAAGACATATATACTCAGTTTCAATTTTTTTCACAAAATAAAAACTCTTGAAAAAAAGAGCCATGTCTAGTTTGAAGTTTTAGACATCATGACATTTCTTTGATCCCATCCTTGACCCTATTCCACTTTATGTCCTATGAAAAACATTTCAAAACATGGGATGATCATAAAAATCTCAGTAAGGTTTATAAAACAAAGAAAGAAAACAATAGTTCATCAACACATACATATCATAGGATCTTTAATATGCCTCATGAAATCATAAGATTTATATAGTAAACACAAATCATAAAGGTAACTTGTGGCATCTATAACATAATTACTTTGTATCTATCACAGCTACAATGGGAGTTACTTTGGAATACCCGTCACAGTATATTCCCTAAATCTCTTAGGAGAAGTATTCACGTTTTCCTCCATCATGTTACCTGATGCATTGGAGAGCTACCTCAGGCTCACCCACCCTAGGTTTATCACGGAACCACATGTATACGTAAACAATCCCCAAGAACCATAACATATTCATAACACAAAACACAAGCATAAAGGTAAGATAACGTTTTCATATTTCAAGCACAATATATCATTTAAATATATTGACATAAAAAATCCATTATCAAAACCATTTTCAATACCAAAATATGTAAAAAGATTATATGGTTTTCATTTCCTTTTAAAAACATTACGGCTTGTTAAGGAATCCCAAGATCAAATAATAGTTATGGCGGCGGAAACGGTCATTGTCACCGCTTACGTTAAAAAAATATTCCTTTTGTTGTTTAGTAAAATGCATCGTAGAGAAAATATTCCTTGTGAATGAAAGTAAAAGTCAAAGTGGTTTATACACCATATAAAAGAAAGTTGTTTATAACACAAAATATGCTTCAATGAAAGGATATTGAGACGAATTCCCTTACCTCGTGCCTGACTTGACCCGTTCGTTCTTTAACGTCTTTTAATTTTTGTGACTTCCTTTGGTCTGAACCAAAAGGACTTTTTGAAGTGCCTTCTACCTAATGTAAGAATTTTAGGAGGAGAAGAGGGATGTAGGTAGTATAATTAGGAAGAGTTTGGATGGGACAAAAAAATTTAGATGTGTGAGCTGTTGGATAGAAGTGGTCTCCTTTTATAAGGGAGGGGAGGGGCTCTTTAGGAAAGTGGTAAAACTTTATTTTATTATAAACTAATCTTCAGTTTCAAAAGGTCCAAAACACAATAAAATTGAAGATAAGATGACTCATATTCAAAATAAAATCCTCCAATATGAATTTGACAGATTTTGGATATTAATTTAATATTTATAATCTTATTTATTTAAATCATTTATTAATGAGGTAAACACTACATTATTATTGTGTCATAAATAATTTTATTTAATTGATGTTTAAAAATTATGAAAAAATTACCATGACGTAGGAAATATATTTATATTACCAATTAATATTTATTTTCAAAATGATAACTTATATAACCCTATTTAAAAATTGATTTACTAAAAGATATTTGTTTATGTCATTTTTTCCTTTACATTAAGTTAATTAATCTAAAGTGTCATTATCAACCCCAAGTGGATCCATGGGGTCCACAAATTGACCCAAAGATGCCCATTGTCGTAAATGACTCATCCAATAATGTTAGAAAAAGTGTTAAGGTAATTTTTTATTATTATAATATTCTTTTTACCTTGAATTACCCTTATTTATCTTTAACCGTGGTAAATAAAAGTCCAAAGTTACTAGTCATGAAAAATTATTTTCATCTCATTGATGCAAATTTTAATTAATAATAACAACCATGTATGTCTGATTTTTTAAATTCAATTCAAAGAAGCAGTAAAATTTCATTTAAATGAAAAAAGTCATTTTTTTACTACTACATAGTGGTTTCACTATTCATCAAAAATTGATGTTTTTCTTAAAAATAGCAAAAATTAAGCCTAATCTATATTTGATATTCCAAATTAAAAAATTATGTAAATTTTTTCAAATTCAAAACATTGAAGTTTCATTAATTAATTTAAAATTAATACTCGTTGTTAAAACAAATAGCATGTTTTTAAGAAACAATAATTATCAAAAGATTGGCACTTATTTATGTCAATTTCAAAGTGAAATTCAATCCAATGACCACCATTGGATTAAATGGTAAAAATATATTCCAATTAAAATTTAAAAAAAATTAATAATATAATATAAACATATAAATAAATTATATTAAAATGCAGTTTTGAATTAAAATACCATATTTTTCAATATTCATTAAAAAAATCACTTTATTGGAAAAATTCAAAAAAATTACAAAAAGTAAATTTTGATGTACCCATTCTAAAGAAGGATTTTATTTGGTCAAATAGAGCATATATAGGTTACCAAAACTAGATTTAAATATGGTTCTTCATTCAAAGGCGATAAATCGACATTTCAAAGAATATTAGAGTATTTATGCTTAAAACTAGATTCATTCACATTTTAAGCCTCTACCATTTATTGGATAAATGTAAAAACATTTAGAAAACAATTATAATCATATTTTAGTTAGTTCTTTCCATTACCACCTATAAAAAATCTTTTCATTAACTACCATATAAAATAATAATATTATATTATTAGTGTGCAACATAAGATTTCAAAGAAACCTATTGTTGCATATTGGGTACGCTATCGAACATAGCAACCCCTTTAAATTAAAATTAATATTTAATTCAAAAATATTAATAAATATGAAAAATGTCATATTCCGACCACTGGTGGATACATGCATTTTTTCAATAGTGTATCTTCGTTTTCTCAAGCCTTGATTGGTGCCTTCTCTCTGTCTGTCAGGGACAACCTCTTCCATTGGATTACTAAATATGCCTCCATGGATTAGTGCTTGTGGATTGGTAAAGAGATCCTAACAAAAAGCTTGATGTTCTTCACTTCTTGGGTAAAAAAGCGGTGGTCAAGTGGCCTCAGCAAGCCGGATTTCACTGCAGTGTTTACCCTCTCATGTTTTGGACATTATTTTAATATTTATAATCATATTTATTTAAATCATTTATTAATGAGGTAAACACTGCATCATTATTGTGTCATAAATAATTTTATTTACTTGATGTATAAAAATTATAAAAAAAATACCATGATTTAGGAAATCCTTTTATCTTTTAAATAAATATTTATAGTCAAAAGGATAACTTATATAACCTTGTGTAAAAATTGATTTACTAAAAGATATTTGTTTATGTCATTTTTTCCTTTACATTATGTTAATTAATCTAAAGTGTCATTATCACACCCATGTGGCTCCATGGGGTCCAAAAATAGACCCAAAGATGCCCATGGTCATAAATGACTCATCCAATAAGGTTAGGACAAGTGTTGAGGTAATTTTTATTATTATAATATTCTTTTTATCTTGAATTTCCCTTATTTATCTTTAACCGCGGTAAATAAAAGTCAAAATTTACTATTGAACAAAAATTATTTTCATCTCATTGAACCACATTTCACTTACTAATAACAACCATGTATGTTGTATTTTTGAAATTCAATTCACAGAAGCGGTAAAATTGCTTTTAAATGAAAAAGTCAGCTTTTTAACTACCACTTAGTGGTATCACTATTCATCAAAAATTGATGTTTTTCATAAAAATACCAAAAAATCCACCTAAGCTATATTTGATATTCCAAATTAAAAAATGATTTACCTTTTTCCAAATTCAAATAATAGAAGCTTCATTAATTAATTTAAAATTAATTCTCGTTGTTAAAACAAATAGCATGTTTTTAAGAAACAATAACTAACAAAAGATTGACACTTGTTTATGGCCAATTTCAAAGTGAAATTCAATACAACGACCACCATTGGATTAAATAGTAAAAATATATTCCAATTACACTTTAAAACCAATTAAAAAGATAATGTATCCATATAAATAAATTAGATTAAAACGTAGTTTAGAATTAAAATAAAATATTTTTTACTATTCATTAAAAAATGAACTTTATTGGAAATATTCCAAAAATTTACACAAAGTAAATTTTGATGTCCACATTATAAATAAGGATTTTATTTGGTCAAATATAACATATAAAAGTGGAAAAAAAAATATTTAATGATAATTCTCCATTAAAAGGTGGTAAATTGACCTTTTAAAGAATATTAGAGTATTTATACTTAAAATTAGATTCATTCACATTTAAGCCACTAACATTTATTGGTTAAATTTAAAAACATTTAGAAAACATTTATATTCATATTTTAGTAAGTTTTTTTCCATTCCCACTTATACAATGGCTAGTCGTTAACTACCATTTAAAATAATAATATTATATTTTTAGTGTGGAATGTAAGATTTCAAAGAAACTTGTTGTTGCGTATCGGGTATGCTATCGAACGTAGAAACACCATTCAAGTAAAATTAATATTTAATTAAAAAATATTAATAAATATGAAAAATGGTATATTCTTTATTTACCTGTTATGTTACATAAATATTACCCAATAGATACTTAAAAAGAAACAATCTCAAATATGTAAGAGATTGTGAAATCAACACTCATCACTTTATAGTCAATAGAATTGTATGCCCAATGTAAAAAATAAAATTATAATAATATTTAAATATCATAATATTATAGATAAGACCCGTATAAAAAATTCATGGGATGTATATACACCACTTAGAAGAAACAAGTAGTGTATAAGACATGTGTCTCACAAAAATAAAGGTGATACATAAATCCCCTTGCCTTGTGTCTTGAATCACTTCGTACTTGAAAAAGAATCCTATATAATTAATATAAGTTTATTATACATATTTTAAAAAATAATATTATTATATCTAATACCACATATGGTTTTATTATGACCATACATTACCTGTTTGTTAATGATCCTATGTTAAGGTTTCTCTTTGGGTAATATTCTCTTTGTTCTTCACATGTGTCTTACTTTGTTATATCGTTGGTCCTTATAATTATATCATGATTCAAGAATGTAAATAATTATATAAATATAATTTATATCCAATATATTTATATTTTAATAATATATATCATAAATAAGAATAAAATGGAATACACTGTTCATGGAGACGGTTAGCCATTTATACTCATGAACACTTTTTCCGTTTTAATTGTTGTAATTAAATAAAGTATGTAAATGACATATGTATATAAATGTATGTATATATATAATTATTAAATTAGAGTTATTATATCATATATATATAATATAAATTCACTAATCCCATCCTTAATACATTCCATGTGGTGTGTGAAAGAATCACATTTCTTTGAGGGGACGGTAGTCAACACTTCTTCAAATGAGATTATCCTATTAATAGCAAATGGAAAGTAAAAAATGTATGTGTTGTAAAATTAAATAAAAAATATTAATGTCATAATAAATATTTTATATAACATATATATATATATATATATTCTCTACCATAATGGCCACCGTGATTGGTGGTAAAAGAAAAATGGACAATCATCGTTTTGTGAGGAAACAGTTTACCGTACACAGAAACAATATGTTTGATATACATTAGATGGAGTTGTGTGTGAGTGTAGGTCAAAAACTTATCATAGAAAATCATATTATATTGGGGATAATTTTTTCATAAAATAATTCAATAAAGATAATGTATAGGGTGGAGAAGGAAAATTAAGAAAGGCCTTGAGGGAAGACATTACCTCTCAATTGAGAAACTCCTTTTGGGTTTTGCCAAAAGGATTCCTAGTGTTGCATTATGCCTAAGGGAAAGATTCATTGAGGAAGGTAGGGAAGTTGGGTTGAGAAATGGATAGGGTTTTTCTGATCCAAAAGGCTTTAGTGATGTGAATAAAAGATAAAGAGAGGTTTTCTTTTTATAAGAGGGAGGTGGGGAACTTTAGGAAACTCCAAAACTATTAATTTATTATAAATTAATTTTCAATTTCAAATAGATCCAAAGTGAGTTATTTGGAATTTTATATGAGTATTGGTCAAAATATTCTCAACCAATGAATTTTATACATGTTTAGGTCATTAAATTAACCTTATCTTTTGGCCTTAACCCTTAGTTAAACAATGTAAGTTTTACCGTGATTACTTGTCCTTTTATTATATAGGGTCAATATAGTTACTATTAAATGCCAAAATAACCCCAATTAGATAATTTTTGAAATATGTAACACTATAAAAGTTCTTTTTCCTAATTCTATATTTTTATGAATTTCATAACATTTTAAAAAATATTATTTATTTTAAAGTATCATTAATGTCAATTTTGATAATATTCAATATTTTCATTTTTAAAAATAATAAAACAAAATGATAATTTTATCCATTACATCCAATATGTCAATAAAATGAATAATTTATCTATAAAATTTGTTTATTTCATTAATTAAGTAAAATTATATTTATTTCAATATTTTTAATATCATTTATTTGATATCACAATTAATTAAACAATTAATGCATCATTATTATACAAGACTTTAATTAAGTTTTTTATTAAATATAAATCAAAAATAAATTATCATAATGAATATATATTTTTGATATTTAAAATTAATAATTATATTCTAATTTATATTATGTATATACCTATATTAAAAATGATTTTCTTATTAAATCTTGAGTATAAAACTTTTAACTCTTCTTTAAATAAAATATAATAAATGTCCTAATCAAACACTAGTGGATTAAAAAGGATCATATTTTTTACCTAATGATTATTTGGGTCAAAAAACACTTATCTAATGATATTTGGACAAGTTTTCATAGAATTTTATGTTATTATAATATTATTTTTATATTTAATTACCCTATTTACCTTTAACAGTGGAAAATAAAATTAAAAAGTTACTATTCGCAAGAAATTATTTTGATCATATTAGACCAAATTTTTAATTATAATTACAACCATGTTTATATATTTTTTAAAATTCAACTCACATAAGCAATAAAATTACATTTAATGTTAATCTCGTAACTGTGGCTAGAAGGCGGGTAAAAGAGACGTTCAAAACATTACTAATTTTTTATATCTAATTATATTATAAAAATGATTTCAATGACCGAAATTACATTAAAATATATTATTTATCTATTGTTACTTTAAAATCAATTTATAGTAATATAATTATTTAAATGAAAAGGTTGGTTTTTTAACTACAATGTATTGTTTTTCACTATTCATCAAAAATTGAAACTTTTCATAAAAATAAAAATTATTCACCCTAATCTAACTTTGATAATATGAATTAAAAAATAATTTTTATTTTATAAAAATCAATTTCTAAGAGTTTTTGAAATAAATTTTATTATTTTTCATTGAAGGACATGAAAAAGGAGTTCATTTGAGGAAATAATATTTTTAAACATAAAAAAACTTTACCAAACATTATATTTTTCAAACATTATAACTAATATTTAAAAATTAGTTATTACTATTCATATTACAAGTTTAACATCAAAGTTATAACTATCTTATTTAAATAATTATAATAGTAATGTTTTATTTCGCAGAGAATCTGTGTTGCATGTAACGCTAGCTGAGTCGATGTTGCGTATAGTGAAAGCTTCCCTTGGTGTTGTGTATATTATAATCCGAAATATAGTGCTATTATATATTAAACAATATACATATTTAGTTTCACGTGAAGTCAAAATATCAAAATTTTAAATTAATTTGTAAAAAATAAATTCACAAAATCTCAGGGGGTTATATTCTACCCCCATTCAAAGGAATTTCTCCCTCAAAATTCATCTAGGTTATATAAGGTTTAATACATGAATGTTTATTTCATAGAAACCCGCATCATAAAAATGAATTCTAAATCTTCCTTTAAAAAAGGAAAATTTGAAAAATAACAGTTACCCAATATAAATCATAACTAATTCTATATGTAGGAGAACATAGGTGTAGATTTGGTCATGGGGTAAGGCATAAATAGATATTGATAAATATCACTGATCATAAGAAAGTTGGTGATCTAGATAATTTTATCAATAAAAAATCATAAACTAATGAAATGTAAAATAGGACATAGATATCATGAAAATTATTATAACAAGACTAACTTTTACATCATGATCCCTTTTCTTAATGTTGAAATTTCTTAAAAGAAGATATACTATATTTATTTCATCATAACATCAGCCTTTGTTGTTCCATGATCCATTTCAACTTCATATCTTATTAGAATAAATTAATTTTAATTAGTCATTCCTTCAGCGTTAGAAAATATTGAGAAGAATGATAAGTCATTCTATCAATCTTTAACAAAATGGTTAGAACTTATTATAAAATATGTAAAAAAATACTTATGGTGAGATAATACTTTAATCTCACAAACTTATCTAAAGTTTAACTTAAACTTTTGATAAATGTATAACCATAAAATCCTTCTAAGAGATAAAAATCTAAAACTTTAGAAAGATGATTACTAAATAATCTTAACAATTATCTCCCATATATAAAAAAGGAATTTCTTGGTTGTCACATTCCAATAATGTGGAGACATTAATCATGTATTCTCTTGAGTCATGGTAAGAACATGAATTACCATATATCCTTATTTAAAATATGTATGTTTCATTCTTCCAAATCTTGATTGATATATTCCTCAATTACCAAAAAGTTGTATTCATTATCCATGATAACATAACCCTCATGATAATAAATCCATAATTAGTTCCAAAGAAACTAGTATCATTCATTCTTCCTATTAATATCCAGCATATCTTTATCCAAATATCATTATCTCAACATCAGGCATTAATTAATGGTTACCTTATCTTAATAAAATTATCACCTTTTAATGAAATCATTTTTCTATGTCCTCATCACCATTAAACATGTCCTTTTCAATCCATAAGGAAAAAATATATTGAAAATACTCATATAATTCATTATCTTTAAATTATAAAATTTAAATACTTTCTTCATCCAAATTTATTCTTAAAACATTACTTAGTCTTAATAAACTTATTACTTAATACCTCTTTATAATAATATGAAACACGAATCATGTATTAACATTTTTATAACTCAATTTAATCAAGATTATCAACAATACTACTAAAAGATCCCATACCATTCATATTTAGTTTTTGGTTTGTTCATCATTAGTATAAACCCCATAACTTATACCACATTGATGGTTTATTCATGATCCTTCCACATAGGAAATTTATTTTCATAATTCATATACCTTCCACATTTAAATCAATCATCACTTGATAATACTATAGGAAGGCCAATAGTACCATCCATTGTGTTAACTGAACTCTTAATTTTTCCTTTGAAAATAATTTCTTTGTGTTCTTATTTTTCATAGTCAAAACACATTATTATTCCTCTAAGACATTCACTTCAGTGATTCTTTCCAAATTCTTGACACAAAATAAACCACATCTTATTTTCTCCATGGTCACCGTTACTTGAACTTTCAGTGATATCCTTATTTATATTACTTGGTGAGTCTAGGAGTTGGTTAAGGTACAAATTATTAATCATGTTCCCTGAATACTATTTAGTAATGATCACAACATATTTCACTCTAGTGACCATCCCATTTGACTTATCATCAAAATATTGTCCATCTTACTCAACGTTAATCCAGTTTCTTCTGGTTCCCTCCATTTTCTAAAACCAAGAATAATTGAGTAAGAAACTATTATCATAGGGAGAAATCACATGATCATGAAAACAACTTATATGATATCTCAATTATGAAATATTTCCTAAAATATAACTCCTGGGGTTTATCCTAGGTTGTTCTTAACCAACTTCTATTTAAATATTTCATGATTGTTGGTGAAGAGTTTCTAGATTACCAAATCATATCCTGTGGGACTGTCAAACTAGGTGTGTAGTGAGGCCCATTGTCATCTTCCAGATTACCCCAAGTCAGGCCTGGAATATCTTGTCAGAGTTTTTACACCTAGGTACATATGTTCCATATCTAAATCTACTTGAAGTATCCAGACATGGATGTATTTCTAGGAAACAACTCACTCTATATTTTACCAAAAATTCAAAGACCATTTCTTAAATGTTGACTGATCCTTATACAAAGCCTTAGAGACATGCCTAGACATATCCGTAGAAATATTCCTAGGGATCTTTGTAATTTTTTCTCATTCTAGTTTCCAAATGTTGACGAAACCATTCCTTTGATACCAACTATAGGGACCCAGGGTTAACATACATGGATATTACATCATTTTAGAGGAATAATCAGTATATTATAATAATACATGCCCAATGACTATAATAGTCTAGTGTCATTGGAAACATGAAATAAAATATTCTATCCTGGTGAAATATCTACACTATCTTCCATAAAGATCTCCAACTTTAGTACTTATACCTAAAACCTTTAATTGTAATATGGGGAAAGGAATCATAAGAAAGGGTGAGCTCAGATTCACAGTAAGAGTAAACAAGGGTGATAAGTAAACATAAACAAGATCTTAAAGGGTATTAGAATGCGATAATAACAATAAAATATCATACCATTCATATCAAAGGTAAACTTTTTTCCTAAGTAAATCAAATAACATAATCTATAAGATCATAAAATTGACATATGGCACGAAATTATGGAATACATGCCAACTTGTAACTTTGTGCACATGTATAAATAGTAACAGGTTCACTTATTAAGGAAAATAAATTTATCCCTTGAATAAACATATGGACACAGAAACTAGGTCCACTCATAAAATTATAGACATGAAAACCAGGTCCATGAATAGAATTATGGACATGATAACCAAGTCCACACACAGAATTGTGAAAATGAAATCAATTTCACGCATAACATATATACCTCATGAGTTTTTCAAATTAACCCAATGTATTAGATCGACATATGGGTCCCCCCAATCTCACAATGAAATATACATACATGTTCCACAAGATCATAAACAATCATATCATCACCAATGAAATGGAATGGGTGCCATAAACATGTAATCATATAATAACCTGTGAAAAAGAGATAGGATTTATAATCATTTCATTAAAATAATAAAATATGAAAAGAAAGGGGTTTTAAACATCATTCCATCAAAACATAAACTATTCAGGGAAATAATATTAATGGTATTCTTGAAACAAAAACAAAGTATGTCATGATATACGGGGAAAGATTTTGAAAGATCACTTGGAACATGAATATTTTGTAGAAATCACTTTTTAAAACATAAAATATTTTCAAAACACTTTTCTTTGAAACCACTTTGAAAACATATAAATGATTCATGAAAATAATTTAAATTAGTTCTTAAGGAAAATAAGCTATCTTTATTGAAATAGTTTTATTTTTATAAATTTCCTCACAAATTTAAAAGAAAAAAATTTATTTGAAAATAACCATGTAATATTATATGGAAAACATCAAGGTAATAAGGTGTCATGAAATTGTAAAAATCTATTCATTCCATATTTGTTAAAAAAATTCATCTCATACTTTTTCTGGGAAAGTCAAAAAGTACGTCATTTGAAAAATGAAAGAAATATTACTTTTAAACCATGTAGTACAAAGTAAAAAAAGGTTAAAAATGAATTTAAACATCCATATAAGAATAATAAAACATTTTATGAAATAATTTTATAAAACATGGACATGGATGAAAAATATTACCCAACTAAGACAGAAAACAAAATAATCTCAAATATGGAAGAGATTATGTAATCAACACTCATCACTTTATAATCAATAGAATTGTATTCCCCATGTAAAAAAAATTATAAGAATATGAAAATATCATAATATTATGAATAATACCCATAGAATAAATTTATTGGAATTATATATACCACTTATAAGAAACAATTAGTTTATAAGATATGTTTCTCACAAAAATAATGGGTAGACATAAACCCCCTTACCTTGTGTCTTGACTCTCTTCGTACTCATACAAGATTCCTATATAATAAATATAAGTTTATTATAAATATTTTACAGAATAATATTATTATATATAATACCACATATTTTTTTATTATGACCTCATATTAACCTTCTGTTAATGATCCTATGTTAAGGTTTCACTTCGGGTAATATTCGCTTTCCTCTTCCCACGTGACTTAATTTGTTATATCATTGGTCCTTATACTTATATCATGATTCCACAATGTAAATAATGATATAAATATCATTTATATCCATTTTTTTATATTATAATAATATATGTCATAAATAAGTATGAAATATAATACACCATTTATGGAGACGGTATGTTGTACGTACGCATAAACATTGTTTTCGTTTTAATTGTCGTATTGAAATAAAGTATGTAAATTACATATGTATATATATATATATCATTATTATAGTATCATTATTATATCATATATATCATATTAGTTCCCTAAACTCATCCTTAATACATTCCATGTGGTGTGTGAACGAATCGCATCACTTTGAGGGGGTGGTATTCAACACTTTCTCAAACAGAATTATCGTATTAACACCAAATGGAAACTAAAAAGATATGTGTTATAAAAAGTAATAAAAAGTCTTAAATACATATTTAATATTATATAATATATATATATATATATTACACTATAATGACTGCCATTATTGGTGGTAAAGAAAAAATGAACTATCATCGTTTCGTGAGTTAGTAGTTTGTCATGCACAGAAATCGTATGTTCGATATTCATTTGATGGAGGTGTCTGTAAGTTTAGGTAGTAACCCTATCATAAAAATCCTATTTTGTTTATTATATTGGTGTTTTCATAAAATAATGGAATAAATATAGTGTAAATGGTGGAGAATTAAAATTAAAAAAGGATCTTGGGAGAATACATTACCTCTCATTCGGGTAACTCCTTTTGGTTTGTACCAAAATGATTCCTTGAGTTCAATTCTTCCCAATAGAAGGATTATAGGAGTAAGGGAGTTGATTTTATATGATAAATAGACAGGTTTTTTCCAATAAAAATGGATTTAGGGGTGTGAATAAAAGATATGGAGAGGTTCCCTTTTAAAAGAGGGAGGAGGGGCACTTTAGGAAAATCAAAACTATGAATTTATTATAATTTTATTTTCAATTTAAAATTTCACCAAAGTAAGATATTTTGAATTTTATATGAGTATTATTTAAATAATCTCAACTAATTAATTTTATACATGTTTAGGTCATTGAAATAACCTTATCATAGGGATTTAATCCTTAATTAAACAATTTAACTTTTATCGTGACAACTTGTCTTTTTATTGTACAGGGTTAATATAGTTACTATATGTTGCAAAACGAACCCCAATTTGATAATTTATGGAATATTTAACTTTATCAATTTAATTTGTTTAAATTATGGTTTTTTATTAATTTTATAACATTTAATAAAATTTTATTTATTTTAAAGTATCATTTATGTCAATTTTGATACTATTCAATATTTTCATTTTAAAAAATATCAAAACAACATGATAACTTATAACCAATACCTAAAATGTGTAACTAACATTGATAAATTATCAATAAATTTTTATAAGTTATTAATTATGTCAAATTATATTTATTTTATTATTTTTTATATCATTTATTTGATATCTCAATTAATTAAACAATTACTGCATCATTATTATATTTTATTTTAATTAATTTATTCATTCTCTAAAAATAAAAAATAAATTATAACTATTAATAAAATTTTATTATATTTCAAATGAATAATTATAGTTGAATTTATATTATGTATAAACCTATATTAAAAATTATTTAGATATTAAAATATGAATACGACACTTTTAACTCTCCTTTAATCAAACTATAATAAAAATCCTAATCAAACAGAAGTGGGTTAAAAAGGAAAATATTTTCGACCTCAGGTTTATTTTTGTTGAAAAACATTAATCCAAGGAAATTAGAACAAGTGTTATGGTAATTTTATATTATTATACTATTATTTTTACCTTTAATTACCTTATCTACCTTTAATCGTGGTAAATAAAATTCAAAAGTCACTATTTAATAAAATTATTTTGATCATATTAGACCAAATTTTTCATAATAATTACAAACATTTATATCAATTTTTTAAAATTTAATTCACAGAAGCGGTAAAATTACATTTAATGCTAATCCTGTAAATGTGTCTAGAAGGCGGGTAAAAGAGACGTTCAAAAGTTCACTAATTTTTTATATCTAATTCTATTATAAAAATTATTTAAATGACTTAAATTGGATTATTGTATGTATTATTTATCTATTTTTACATTAAAATCAATTTAAAGTAAAATAATTATTTAAATGAAAATTCGGTTTTTTAACTATAGTGGATAATTTTCACTATTCATCAAAAATTGAAACTTTTCATAAAAAAACCAAAAAATCGCCCTAAGATAATTTTGATTATCCAAATTAAAAAATATTTATTATTTTTAAAAAATAAATTTCTATGAGTCTATAAAATTAATTTTATTATTTTTCATTGAAGCCCATGAAAAGCAGTTCATTTGGGAAAATAGTTGTTTTAAACATATAAAGACTTTTCCAAAAATTATATTTTTTATTATCAAAAACATTATAACTAATATTTAAAATATTAATTATTACTATTCATATTAAAAGTTTTACATCTAAGTTATAACTATATTTTTTAAATAATTATAATAATAATGTGTTGTTTTGTAGAAACTCGTTGTTGCATGTAGTGCAAGCTTCCCTTAGTGTTGTGCATATTTTAATCCAAAACAAACTGCTATTATATATTTAAAAAATATATATTCAGTGTCCCGTGAAGTGAAAATATCAAAATATTATACTGATTTGAAAAAAATTAAAGTCACAAAATCTTGGGGCATTACAGTATTAGAGTAAATATAGTGACAATGGTTTATTTTCAGAAGTCGTGATATTAGTGGATGATCATGAAATTATAAGAAAAAGAATCAAATATGTGATTATTAGAAGCACAATGATTATGAATCTTTATTATTATGTTTTTAGATGGTGAAATGATGTTTATTAAGGATTTTTATGACATTTGGATAAGAAAGTGATTTCATGGAAGAATTTGGGGATGGATGTAATATATATAATGAAAGGAGAACATTCTGCAATGTAATAAGGATACAACCACATCACGATATAATGAAAAATTTAAAGGTGGTGTTGGTAGTTTTCATACTCATGGTTTGATGATTGATTTGAATATATCTTTTTTATTCTTAGGGTGGTAATTTGTGTCATAATTTTGGTCATGGAGAGAAGGTAAAACGGGATAAAACTAATTTGCTGAAGTGTTTTTGGATCATGGTTGGATCTATTGAGATGAAATTGTATATACTAAATGAAGCAAACAATAGTGGTTGTTATTGTCATGACAATCGTTCAATTTAATGTAAATTGGGATGATCACATATGAAAGGAAAAAAATAGTTGTTGGGTATCTCCATGTCATGGTGAAATCCATGGGGCATTTTAAAATCCATTAAGTTCATGGGGAGGCTAAAAATTGGAATTTTGGTGGTTTTGTGATATTATATGTTGGATGGACTAATTTGGAGGTAGTTATTTTTCACATTGTACAGGATGTGGTACTAACTATAATGTTTTCTAGAATAAGATAGAAATGGGTATTATTATCATGGTTTTCATCATTGTGTAATATGTTTTAACTAGAGATGAATTATGTCATGAACTAGAAACATTTATGTCATGGATACTCAAGATATAAACATTTTTGAAATTCAAAATTGATGAATTGGTCAAGATATGAGGATGAGGAATCCATTGATCATTAAGTCAATGTATGAGATGGGTCTGTACATATTGCGATGAAGGGGTGAAAAAATCATGGTGTATTAATATGTGTTAAAATAAAACGATTTTCTAGAATTTCAAATATTGAGTATATTTTTTGAGATCTAGAGGTTTGAATCTATATTTATGGATTAAATTATCCACATTAAATTGCATTGTACACATGGAATGGATTCATAGAATGGAGATATTGTGAATAAATCTAAAGCATTGATTAATATACATAGATATTTGAATTTTATAAAAATTTATAGGGATGTTTAGGAGAAAAAGGATAGAGAATAACTTTGAAAAAAATATATTTTATAGATAATGAGATCTAATAATAATGGGATTTCACTGATAGTTCTGGTTTTGTTAAGAGTTAATGATCATGGAGGTGGAGTTTCAAGACCCCACCCCCCTCCATAGGTACCCTTCACAGGCATTTGTTGATGATATGGATGGCTCTCAATATCCTCCTATAATAGGGAATGGGTTATTGACTAACATTTTTATCTACTAGATAAATACCCTACAATAAAATTCTATCATTTCTAGTTGTATCATGATGAGCTCCCCCATCAACATCCAATCACCACAAGACTCACACACAATATAACTACCTGAATTTTTTTATAATGAATCAGCCACATCATTCCTTTTCCCTGATGTATAAGAAGTCTCACATTAAAATTATCATAAGAAGTACACCCACGATCACTGCTATAATACGAAATCATGATGTGAGAATATATACATTAATCTTTAATAATAATTGAAGACTATAAATCACTCACAAATTAGGTAATTCCACAAAAACTTTAGGTTAAACACATTCATGACGAACTCAAGGTAATTGGTAGGGTATATACATTCATAAGGAAATAAATACTAAGACCCCTAGAAGATAACTACTCTATGATTCTTTATAAAACAACCCAATACAAGTTGTGAATTATCAAAATAATCCTCAAATACATCACCATCTTTTATAAAGTAGTGAATGAGAGCATTGCCCAAATTTTCTTAAAAATACTCAAAAGAAACATAATACTAGTTATTCCATACAAAATTATAATCCGTTGAAGTCAATGCTATTATATTTTTAATAATCCATGAGAATTTGGGTACGAACATCATGTAATAACCTATGAAATCAAAGTAAATTCTCAGTTATACAACATTCCTCGGATCTACCTAAGAAATGACCACTTAAATCTTCAAAGAATCAGCATCTAATCCACATTGTGAAAAAACATATACCATGAAATTGACCTCATGATCCCATAACATACTATTTGAAATATTCCCATATAGCTGACGATGTTGAGTAATTCCTAAAATAGATCTCAGATGCATTGTGTCATCCTCTTCGAACACTATAAGCACCCGAATGTCATCGATTAACACAACAAAATATTCATGTTGAAATTCACGGAACAAATAGTTCACAATTCTCGTGAACATGGATAGATAATTCTTAACACTAAATGGCATCAAAATAATCTCATAATTCGCATAACGATATTTGACTGAAGTCTTTGGGATATCCTCACCATTCACCCTCATCTGTTGATATTCAAATAATAAATAGGTCTTTGTGAACTTGATATATCCCTTCAGCAAATCTAATAAATCATAAATCTGTAGTATAACATAGTTTTTTTCCATTTTCACTTGTTTCGTGTGATTTTAATCATCAGATGTATTCAAACAAATATATTACTTTCTCAAAAATAGATCTAGAGAACCACAATGTGACACAGATGGTCGAACAAAACATATCTTTAGAAGATCATGAATATGGATCTTCATATCCTATAACTCAAAAGGTGATATCCTAAATGGGGACATTGATATTAGGGGAAAATAATTTGAAACTCTATTCTCTCTGAAATCTCTCATAAAGGGGGTATATTTAAAACCTCATTATGAAAGAATTCAAAATACCCTTCTACAACACTAAGAAACACCATTGACTATGAAATAACCAATGGCTTTGTAGAAGCTTGAAAAATAAATATTTTAAAATTATGGATTCATAGTCATTTTTAAAAACATAAAATATCCAATATACCTTACCTATATGTTTCATCTATTATGAAAAATTAAATTTAATCATGATGAATAAAAATACACAAAATAGTAAAAAATACCTTGCCCATTTGAAAATACCAATATGATTTTTATACAATATGTTCATTGTTGATCGAAGGCACCAAGAGATATGTTCTCTAGATCATCTATATATATTCCAAATATCTAGGATAATCATTAATCAATTTATGGATACTTTTATAGTAAATCATTGTTGTTTACAATGAACGTAGACTCAGTTTGGATGATGCCGGAAAAATAAAATTCTTTTCTTACCTAATTGTCTCTTTATAGAACTTTATAGGGAAATTGGTAAGAGACAAAATTTGATCAAGGCTATATCATGCTAAATTTTTAAGATTAATTTTTTCTATATCCATGTTAAAGTTATAAAAAATTAATTCAATCCTTTAAAAATTTAATCCTTACAAAACATCCCATAACACCAATAAATACATCGTTAACATGTCATAAGTGGAAAAATATTTAATCACCATCACGTGAAATTAATAACGTATCACATGATAAAAGGAAAACTATTTTCATGGCACATAATCGCCCCTAATAATTTAATGAACCCTGAACATTCTACGTTTACTCAAAAATTTATATTTTTCATAAATTTACATTTATATTTAATTTAGTAATTAATTACATGATACAAAATTTCATTAATTATTATTCTAAACTTGAATAATATAATTTAATTAGTTTTACATGTGATCAATCAAACTCATATGATCACCATCCCCCCCCCCCCATGTGGGGATCACCATGTCCAAAGCCCTTATTCATTGAAATAAGAGAAACTTGAAAATTCACATATTTTTTGGACCTCAAGGAACATACCTCGATAGTAGTGAGTCATACAAAAATATTTAGAGTTTTATCAATAAACACACCATGGACCCTGAAGAGATAAAAAATTTCATTGCTATGAGAACCTCCAATATAAACACATTGTGTAATATTGTAACACCATGATATTTTATGGGAAGTATATTTTTTATGACTTATGTTATACGCAACACCAAAGGAATCTTTCACTACACACAACACTATATCGGCTTGCATTATACGCAAGAGCAACCTTCCTCGATAGCATGTGTTGTACGCAATATTGATTTTCACTAAACAAGGATATGTTATTAAAATATTATATAAAGTAGCCGTTATAAATAGTATTATCAAAATTATTAATTTTATATAATATTATAATTCATTTTACATATGATACGACAAAAAAATCAATTTTTCGAATAAAAGAATTTTTTTTCAAAAATGCAGTTTTCCGCCTTTTGATGGCACACCCATTTTAAATGTAATTTTTGACAAGTTTATAAGTTAAATTTTACAAAATAAAATTCTTCTTTTGAATCAGGATATAAAAATTTACATTGGATAAATTTTTGATACTTTTCTGATAAATTTCATATTTTGATGAATAGTAAAAATACGCTAATTTTTAATTGAAAATAACTTTTTTCATAAAATTAATTTATATGGTTAAAATATATTATTGAATAGTTTTAAAGTATAAATAGAATATATTATTACCATTTAATACAATTTATGTTATTATCATTAATTTTAGATTCAATTCATAGGTAAAAACATTTCAATCTTTGGTAATGTTTTAACTTTTAAAACATGTTTTCTTAACAACGGTATTAATTTTAAATTAATTACTAAAAATTCTGTGTTTTGAATTTTTAAAATTGGATTCAATATTTGGATTCATTGGGTCCAAATTCTGTTAAAAGTTTACTTTTATTTTTTTTATTATGAATAGTAACTACGGTAATTTTTATTTACTACAGTTAAAGGTAAATCGGGTAATCAAGGGTAAAAATAAGATTTTAAAATTACCCTAGCACTTTTAAAAATTCTATTGGATGAATAAAAGTCGACCCATATCACCTAAGGGTCGTAATAAACTCATTTCATGAACCTTTGACCAGGAAAATGATATAGTTATTATTAAAACCAAAGAAAGTGACAATATGTCACTCTTTTATATCTTATAAGTGTAATAATTTTAATTTAGTGATAAACTTCATAAAAATTCGAACATTAATAGTCTCAAGAAATATAATAATATTATATACATTATTTTATTTTATTTTTAATTTTTAGGGATTAAATAATTATCATTAATGATGACACAATTGTGATGTTGGAATCATTTTATTAATTGAAATATCAAATAAATGGTTTTAAAAATATTAAAATAAATATTATATGAAATAATTAATGTTCTCCAAGAATTTTATAGTTACATATGACATGTTATAAATCTATTAAATATTTTATTTCAAACATATCTTTGGTGTATATTTTATTTAAATTCAAAAAAAATGAATAGTGTCAAAATTGACACTATTGTTATTTTATAAAAATAACATATTATAAAATTGTATAAAAATCACAAAAATATTTAAAAAATTATAAATTAAAATTTATATGATCTAAAATGTGATAAAGTAACCAATTATGGACAATTAACAACACATAAGTAATTATTTATAATGATTCAAAATTTAGAATATTATTACCACAAATAAAATTAAATAGATTAAATAAGGATAAATCATGTTGATAATGTATAAAATAATTTCTAAACATGTTTAAATATTGTTTTATTATGAGATTACAACCCTATATCATCTAATATTCTGATTTGAGTCATTTTTGGAGGCTTTTAATTGGGGTTTGAATTTATTATAAATTAATATTTCATATGTTTCTAAAGGTCCCCCTCTCCTCCCTTATAAAGGGGAATCTCCTCCCTCTCCTCTTCACACAATTTTGAGCCTTCAATCTCAGCCAAAACATACCCATTTCCCTTCTCAACATCCCTATAAACATACTACAGGTCATGATCTTCTTCAAAAACCAATTTTAGTGCCCTAAGAGGAGGTTTCAAAGAGGCGTGTCGAAGAAGAGGTAATATCTGTTACCGATTCTTTCAAATTTCATTCTTCTTCTACTTTCTCTTATTTATTTGTTTCATTATAATTTAATAACATCAGTATCACTCATATACAGATATGTGATTATAAATATGAAACAACCCTATTTCACCTTCTATCCATCCTACAGAAAAAAAAAATCATTGCGTGTGCGTACGTACGGAATACCATCTCCACGCCATGGTGTAATCTGTTTTCCACCACCACCTTACATGGATGGGTATAATGGTGTAATGAATAACTATATATTATTATTATAACATCATACTAACTCTTATATATTCTATTATCCACTCAAATACCATTCAATAGTTATGAGAACGATATCGTAGCTCGTGCATATGTATGGCCTACCGTCTCCACGGTGCGATGTGATTCGTTCTACATGATCATCATTAAACCATGATTATATAAAAGAATTTAATGAATGAATATGATATATATTATATTAATACCATTCTGTAAATGATATATATAACTTAAATAGATGAATAAGAATTTATTCGACAAAACATGCATAAGAACATAAAGAAATAAACACCCAAATAACAAGTAGCAATGAAATATTACTAATAAGAAGATAATAATATGACCATATATGATATAATAATAATCAATATTATTCTCGAATAAGTCAATGAAATTTTTTAAATCATTATACAGGAGTTTCAGATACGTACAAAGCATATCAGACCTAAGGTAAGGGAAAATCTCACAAATCTCAATTTTTATCCGAGATTGTTTATACTTCGGTATTTACTGGGGTATATTTATCATCCACATACATGTTCTGTCAATATGTAATGTTATTTCTTTCCTCCTACAATTTATTAAATCCAATTTTACCAATTGGTTAATGTTTAGTAAAATATATGATAGGAATCTTTTGTCGTTTTTAGTACGAGGTACTTTTTGACTTTTCCGGCCAAAGTATGAGAAGAATGTTTATTTTTAACTTATACGACGTGAATGGATTTTTATGATTTCATAGAACTTTATTTACATGAATATTCCTTTACAAGTTTTCAAGTTTATTTTCAATTAACTTATTTTAGTTTAAAAATTGTATGACATGTTGATAAAGGAAAAAATGTTTTTGAACAAGAAATGATATTTTCCTCAGGAATGGATTTAAAGTGTTTTATCAAAATTATTTTCCATCTAAGATGATATAGGGTTCTATTTATATCCCTATTATTACATTTATTTGATTATATTATGATATAATTATATTTATGAAGTCCTTTTATCTTATATTGATTATGTTATGAGGGTATGATGTTTAAGGATCACATTCTATTACATGGGATATGCTATGATGTATGATTTATGATTTTGTGGCACACATAAGAATGGTTTCATTATGAGATGGGTGGGACCTATATCTCCCTCCAATTCATTGGGTAAATATTTGTATCTCATGAGATATACATGGCTAGAACGGTAGGTTAATCTGGTTCAGTGATACAGGACTGGAATGTGGAGTGAACACGATTCAGTAATGGACATTGTCCACTATGATAGTCTTGGAAATGAGTCTTGACCAATATGAAGTGATTTTCTATGATTATGTGTCTATTCCAAAAAGATTCATGATTTATGTTATGATTATTGGGATTACATTTCACTACTAAGATTTATCCCATGTTATTATATTATGATCTCTTTTTCTGGTTAGGATTTTCAAAATGTTATGTTCTTATGAATATGATATGATTGATATTTCTTATGTTTACCCTTACTGAGCATTTGAGCTAACCCATTTGTATGTTTTCTTTTCCCCAGTTCAGGAATAAGGGTACTAAGTAGGATATGCCAAAAAGGGACTCTAGATGTGATGAAATAAATGGGAGACAATGTAGATGATTTATGAACCAGTTGTTTATGTTTCCCAGTTTCTAAAGAAACAATACCTATACAGTCCTATCATGGTTTTGTTTTATATTGTAATAAGTATTCTTCAATTCGGAAGTAATAAACATGTATGTAAAGTATGGGTCATTATATTTGGTATCAGAGGAAAGGTATAGTCAACCTTTGGAAACTAGGATGTGAAAGCCTTAGTAAGAACCCTAAGGATATGTCTAAGCATGGAACATAATCTTAGTGTTTTAGAAATGTCCATGAATAACTATGATAAGACCTAAAGTGTGAAATTTTATTACTGATTATGTGGTTTTCCAATTGTAATTAGTGTTTCTCACACTATGCTTCTTTTTTTTAGTCAATGGCTGGATCCCGAAGGAACCATGTTAATGCTGAATGTGACAGACAATGCAATGATTTTCCCCCTAAGCAACCAATCGTTACGGGAGCTGGAATGCAAAATCTTGTAGCCATGCTCACACAACTTTCTCAAGATATAAATCATGAAGGACCTCCAAACGAGCAAAGTAAGGAGAAATATTCTATTGAATCCTTCATGAGGCAGCATCCACCTTCATTCAGTGGGTCTTCTAATCCATTAGTGGCTGAACAATGGATCAGTACCACTGAAAGGATATTTTCAATCCTTCAATGTTCTGAACATGACAAAGTCATCTTAGTAGTGTATTATTTGGAAGGTGAAGATGATCAATGGTGGAATCTTATCAATAATACAAGGCAAAGGGATGAAATTGAGTCCATGGAATGCGACGAGTTCAAAAACATATTTTTTAATAAGTACTTCTCTCGTAATCTTCGAAGAAAGATGGAGAAAGAGTTTCTTGAACTGAAGCAAAAGGATGATGAATCTGTTGGTACCTATGAAGTAAATTTTACAAGACTTGCAAGGAACGCTTCCGGAATTAGTATCCAACCTGAGAGTAAGATCAATCTATTATTTAGTGTCTTAAAACCAAGTCTTCAAAGGGAGTTAGCCGTAAGAGACTTCAATATCTACGAGGAAATTGTTCGATGTGCTCTAAAGGTTGAGATGGAGATTGGAGTAACCCATCAATCATATGGGTTTGATAAGAAGAGGAAAATGGAATTCAAAGGAAAATCTAAAGACCACACTGAAAAGAAGATGATTTTTTCCTTATGTTCAAAGTGTGGAAAGAAACATGGAGGGAATTGTCTTAAAGGTACAATTAAATGTTTTAATTGTGGAAAAGAAGGTCATCGGGCAATTGAATGTTGAAATAATTGGAAGAAGATGTCTAATGATACGAACAAAGAAAGGGATACACAGAATGCACCTCCTACACTTCAATGTTTCAAGTAAAAGGTATTGGGAAATTATGCCAATCAATACCCTAATCCAAGGGTTGATGATGATGATCGACGTCAACAAACTCTTAAGGCCAATGACAAAGGAATGTCACATGCAATTTCTATCGGTGATGTGGAGTATGATAACGAAGTGGTGAAAGGTACACTTATCATCCACTCTAAAGTAGAAAATGTTTTATATGATTCTAGATCCACACACTATTTTATTTCTAAAGAATTTTCTAAGGGTATCACCGTATTTCCTCAATAATTAGATGTTGAGTTAGCTGTGACAACCCTTAATGGCACAACAGTCGCATCAAAAGTTTACAATTCTTCTCCAATTGAAGTTTGTGGTAAAGTGCTTCCTGCAAATCTTATGATCCTTCATATAGTGGAATTTTATGTGATTCTTGGCATGGATTGGCTTTCTTTATATGGAGCTCATATCAATTACCAAAGAAGGGAAGTCATATTTAATATTCCCGATCAATCTACGATCATCTATTGATGCAAGGATGAATATAACCTTCCAGTGGAAATTTCATCCATCTCAATGGTCTTGATTCCAATAAATGAATGTTAGTTATCTCAAATGGTTGGATAGAAACTCACGATTGAGTATATTCCCATTGTATGTGGGTTTGATGATGTATTTTTGGAGGAATTTCTTTGTCTTCCACCAAATCGTGAAGTTGAGTTTTCAATAGAACTCATACCGGGTGCTATGCCTATTTCAAAGACACCATATAGAATGTCTCCAATTGAGTTGCAGGAATTGAAGATGCAACCCCAAGACAATCTTGATAAAGGATTCATATTCCCTAGTGCAACACCTTGGGGAGCACCTCTTCTCTTTGTTAAGAATAAAGATGGATCAATGATACTTTTCATTGATTATCGAGAACTTAACAAGATCACTATCAAGAACAAATATCATCTCCCACGCATTGATGAATTATTTGACCAACTACATGGATCTCAATACTTTTCCAAGATTGATCTTCATTCAGGGTATCATCAATTAAGGGTCAAAAAGGAGGATATAAAAAAGACGGCTTTCCATACAAGGTATGGACACTATGAATTTATAGTGATGCCATTTTGTCTTACTAATTCCCCTGCTATCTTCATGGATCTAATGAATAGAGTCTTTAGAGACTATTTTGATTAGTTTTTTGTAGTCTTTATAGACGATATTCTTGTCTATTAAAAGAGTAAGGAAGAACATGAAGATCACTTGAGAATTGTATTAAAGACCCTATGAAAGGATAATATTTATTCCAAATTTACCAAGTGTGAATTTTGGCTTCAAAAAGTTTCATTTTTGGGTCACATAATCTCAAAATAGGGGATATCTGTGGATCCATTAAAAATAGAGGTAATCGAAAGATGTTCGAGACCAACAACAGTAACTGAGATCCAAATTTTTCTTGGTCTGGCTAGATATTATCGATGTTTTGTGAAATATTTTTCGAGGTTATCAAATCCACTCACTAGGTTGACTCGAAAAAAAGTTAAGTTCGTTTGGATGGAGGAGTGTGAAGAGAATTTCAAGGAGTTAAAATGAAGGTTATCCAGTGCACCTGTGCTCACACTTCCTTGTAGTGGAGAAAGGTTTGTGATCAACAGTGATGCATCCAAGATAGGATTGGGGTGTGTTCTCATATAAAATGATATGGTGGTAGCTTATGCCTCATGATAGTTGAAAATCCATGAGCAAAATTACCCAACTTATTATTTGGAGTTAGATGCGGTAATCTTTTCATTAAAAATATGGAGGCATTATCTTTATGGTGAAAGGTGTGATATTTATACTAACCATAAAAGTTTAATGTATATTTTCAAACAAAAGGATCTGAATATGCGTAAAAGAGTATGGTTGTATTTGATTAAGGATTACGACTTCCCAATTCATTATCACCCTGGGAAAGAAAACAAGGTGGAAGATTCATTAAGTTGACAAGACCATGCTAGCTTATCCATGATGAGGATCAAAAAAGATCCAATATTTATGGATTTACAAAGGATGGATCATGGAATTATAATAGAAGGGTAAAAATCTTATCTTTCTCAAATGAATGTTCAACCAACTATACATGTTAAGATTAAAGAGGCACAAAATAAAGATGTAGAGTTACAAAAGAAGGTGAGAAATGTTCCTGAATTAAACCTTGATTTTGATGGGATAATAAGGTTCAGGAATCGGGTTTGTGTTCCTCCAATCCCAGAATTAAACAAGGAGCTGCTGGATGAGGCTAATAGTTCTTCATTCTCTATTCATCCTAGAAGAACGAAGATATATAAGGACCTTAAAGAGTACTTCTGGTGGGATGGGATGAAAAGATATGTTGCTGAATATGTCTCTCGATGCTTGGTTTGTCAGCAAGTTAATGGTGAGAAACAGAAGTCTAAGGGGATGTTACAACCATTACCCATACCCAAATGGAAATGGGAAAACATCACTATGGACTTTGTCACCGGACTTCCTAAAACATCCAAAGGCAATAATGTTATCCGGTTCGTAGTTGATCATCTTACAAAGTCGGCACACTTCATTTCTATTGGAGAATATTTCTCTCTAGATCAGCTTTCCAGGATATATGTAAAGGAAGTGGTAAGATTTCATGGAGTACCACTTTCCATTATATTTGATCGAGATCTGAGGATTATGTCAAAGTTCTAGCGAAGTCTTTAGCATGCTCTAGATACCGAGTTGAGTTTCAGAACTACTTACCATCCTCAGACAGACGGTCAGTCTAAGAGGACAATTCAAACTCTAGAAGACATGTTTAGAGCTTGATCTATGGATTTCAAAGGTGGTTGGGATCAAAACCTACCATTGGTGGAATTTTATTATAATAATATCTTTCACTCCAGTATTCAAATGGATCCTTATAAAGCTCTCTATGGAAAGAAATGCAGAACTCCAACTTGCTGGGATGCAGTTGGGGAAACAAAGATATTAGGACATGATCTTGTTGATGAGATGGAAGAAAAGGTCAAATATATTAAACAACACATAATATCAGCTCAAAGTCAACAAAAAAGTTATGTCGACAACCGAAGAAAAGACCTAGAGTTTGAAGTGGGTGATAAAGTGTTCTTACGAATGTCTCCTTGGAAGAGAGTAATGAGATTTGGAAATAAGTTCAAGCTGAGCCCTAGGTATATCGGTCCTTTTGAAATATTAGATCATGTTGGGAAATTATCTTACCGATTGGCGCTTCCACCGAATCTCTCAAGTTCACGATGTGTTTCATGTATCTCTCCTGAGAAAGTACATACCAAATCCTTCACATGTACTAAGCTCAAAAGTTGTACTGCTCGAGAAAGATCTTTCTTATGAAGAACAGCCGATATAGATTCTGGATTGTAGCGAAAAATTTCTATGAAACAAGACCACTCACTTGGTGAAGTTTTTATGGAGGAACAACCAATTAGAAGAAGCTACATGGGAGCTTGAGGATATGGTGAGGGAGAGGTATCCTCATCTGTTTGTTACGAAGTGACGAATTTCGAGGGAGAAATTCATTTTAAGGGGGGTAGAATGTAACACCCTGATATTTTATGAGAAGTATATTTTTTTATTTCTTATTTTATATGAAACATCACAGGAATATTTCACTATACACAACACTATCTTGGCTTGCGTTATATGCAAGAGCAACCTTCTTTGATAGCGTGTGTTGTACGCAATATCAAGTTTCACTAAACAATGACATGTTATTTAAATATTATATAAAGTATCCGTTATGAATAGTATTAATGACATTTTTAATTTTATATAACATTAGAATTCATTTTACATATGATACGAGAAAAAAACCAATTTTTCAGATAAAAGAATTATTGTTGTTCAAAAATGCAGTTTTCCGCCTTTTGATGGCGCACCCATTTTAAATATAATTTTTGACAAGTTTATAACTTCAATATTACAAAATAAAATTTTTATTTTTAATCAGGATATAAAAATTTTCATTGGATAAATTTTTGATACTTTTCTGATAACTTTCATATTTTGATTAATAGTAAAAATACGCTAATTTTTAATTGAAAACAAATTTTTTAATCAAAGTCATTTATATGGTTAAAATATATTATTGAATGGTTTTAAAGTATAAATAGAATATATTTTTACTATTTAATATAATTTATGTTATTATCATTAATTTGACATTGAATTCATAGGTAAAAACATTTCAATCATTGGCAATGTTTTAACTTTTAACACTCGTTTGCTTAACTACGGAATTAATTTGAAATTAATTACTGAAATTTTATTGTTTTGAATTTTGAAAAATGGATTCCATATTTGGATTCAGTGGGTCCAAATTATGTTAATATGTTACTTTTATTTTTTTATATTATGAATAGTAACTACGGTAATTTTTATTTACTATAGTTAATGGTAAATCGGGAAATTAAGGGTAAACAAAAGATTGTAAAATTACCCTAACACTTGCCAAAATTCTATTGGATGAATAAAAGTCGACCCATATCACCTAGGGGTCTGAATAAAATCATTTCATGGACCTTTGACCATGAAAATGATATAATTATTATTAAAACCAATGAAAGTGACAATATGTCACCCCCTTATATCTTATAAGTGTAGTGATAAACTTCATAAAACTTCAAACATGAATAGTATCCAGAAATCTAATAAAAGTTTCTAGATAATTTAATTTAATTTATAATTTTTAGGGATTATATTATTATCATTAATGATGACACGATTGTGATGTTGAAATCATTTTATTAATTGGAATATCAAATAAATGGTTTTAAAAATATTAAAATAAATATTATATGAACTAATTAATGTTCTAAAAGAGTTTTATAGATACATAGGAGATGTTATGAATCTATTAAATATTTTAGTTCAAACATATCTTCTGTGTATATTTTATTTAAATTCAAATAAATTAATAGTGTCAAAATTGACACTATAGTTATTTTATAAAAATAAAATATTATAAAATTGTAAAAAAATCACAAAAATATTTAAAAAATTATAAATTGATATTGATATGATCAGAAATGTAATAAAGTAACCAATTATGGATAATTAACAACACATAAGTAATTATTTATAATGATTTAAAATTTAGAATATTATTACCACAAATAAAATAAAATAGATTAAATAAGTGTAAATCAAGTTGATAATGTTTAAAATAATTTCTAAATATGTCTAAATATTTTTTTCGGATGAAATTAAAACCCTATATCATTTAATATTCTAATTTGAGTCATTTTTTAGGGTTTTTAAGTGGGGTTTGAATTTATTATAAATTAATATTTCTTATGTTTCCAAAGGTGCCACTCTCCTCCCTTATAAAAGGGCATCTCCTCCCTCTCCTATTCACAAAATTTGAGCCTTCAATCTCGGCCAAACCCTACCCATTTCCTTTCTCAACTTCCCTATAAATAAAATATAGGTCCTTGTATTCTTCAAAAACAAATTTTAGTGCCCTAAGAGGAGGTTTCAAAGATGCGTGTCGAAGAAGAGGTAATATCCATTACTGATTCTTTCAAATTTCTTTCTTCTTCTACATCATATTATTTATTTGTTTCATTATAAAGTAATACCATAACTATCACTAATATATTGATATATTGTTATAAATATGAAACAACCCTATTTCCCCTTCTATCCATCCTACAGAAAAATAAATCACCACGCGTGTGTACGTACGGAATACCATCTTCACGTCGTGGTGTAATCTATTTTCCACCACCACCTTACTTTGATTGGTATAATGGTATAAAGAATAACTATATATGATTATTATAAAATTATACTAACTCTGAGATATTCTATTATCTACTCCAATACCATTCAGTTATGGGAACGATATCGTCGCTCGTGCATACGTACGGCTTACCATCTCCACGGTGTGATGTGATTCATTCATCATGATCTTCATTACCATGATTATATAAATGAATTGATTGAATAAATATGATATATAATATAATAATACCATTCTGTAAATGATATATCTATAACCTAAAAATAGGAATAAGAATTTATTCTACAAAACATGCATAAGAACATAAAGCAATAAACACTTGAATAACAAGTAGCGTTGAAATATTACTGATAAGAAGATAAGAATATGACCATATGTGATATCATGAAAATGAATATTATTCTGTAATAAGTCAATGAAATTGTTTAAATCATTATACAAGAGGTTCAGATATGTACAAATCATATCGGTCCTAAGGTAAGGGAAAATCTCGCAAATCTCAATTTTTATCCGAGATTGTTTATATTTCCATATTTACTGGGGTATATTTATCATCCACGTCCATGTTCTGACAATATTCAATATTATTTCTATCCTAATACAATTGATTAAATCCAAATTTACATATTGGTGAATTTTTAGTAAAATATATGAATGGAATCTTTTTTTGTTTTCAGTACGAGGTACTTTTTGACTTTTCCGACCAAAGTATGAGAAGAATGTTTATTTTTAACTTATACGGCATGAATGGATTTTTATGATTTCATAGAACATTATTTACATGAATATTCCTTTAAAATTTTTCATGTTTATTTTTAATTAACTTCTTTTGGTTTAAAAATTGTATGACATGTTGAGAAAGGAAAAAAATTGAAGAAGAAAGGATATTTTCCTCAAGAATGGAGTTCAGGTGTTTTATCAAAATTAATTTCCAAATAAGATGATATAGGGTTATTTTTCTATCCCTATTATTACATTGATTTGATTATGTTATAATGGAATTATTTTTATGAAGTCCTTTTATCTTATATGGATTATGTTATGAGGGTATGATGTTTAAGAATCCCATTCTATTACATGGGTTGTGCTATGATGTATGATTTATGATTTCGTGGCACACATAAGAATAGTTTAATTATGAGATGGGTGTGACCTATATCTCCCTCCAATTCATTTGGTAAATATTTATATCTCATGAGATATACATGGCTGGAACGGCAAGTTAATCTAGTTCAGTGATACAGGACTGGAACGAGGAGTGAACTCAGTTCAGTAATGGACTTTGTCCACTATGATAGTGTTGGAAATGAGTCTTGACTAATATGAAATGATTTTATATGATTATGTGTGTATTCCACAAAGATTCATGTTTTAAGTTATGATTATTGGGATTACATTTCACTACTATGATTTATCCCATGTTATAATATTATGATCTTTTTTTCATGTAAATATTTTCAAAATGTTATGTTATTATGAATATGATATGATTGATATTTCTTTTGTTTACCCTTACTGAGAATTTGAGCTCACCCTTTTGTATGTTTTCTTTTCCCCGGGTTAGTATGATGGGTATTAAGTAGGATATGCCAAAAAGGGACTCTAGATATGATTAAATAAATAGAAGAGAAAATAGATGATTTATGAACCAGCTGTTTATGTTTCCCAGTTTCTGAAGACACTATAACTATACGGTCCTATCATGGTTTTGTTATATGTTGTAATACGTATGCTTAAATTCTGAGGGAATATCCATGTATGTAAAGTATGGGTGGTTATAAATATAATATCTTTGTCAAATGATATCTCTAAAATATGGATGCATACTCTATGTCATCATCCTTTGTTTATTAATTTATTTGATGACATTAATAGAAGGATTTACCATCAATAATTATTATCTAGGACATAATAAAGGTTTTATTATCATGATCAAATAGGATTGATATATCTCTCTTACTTTGATAAGTGAAAAATCCTGTGATGATAATTCATCCAATGTCATAACACCAACGCAACACCCGACACAAGATTCCTCAAGAAAAATTCAATACCCTAGTTTTCATATTGTATAAATGAATTTGAACAAATGGTATACAATTAAATTAATATCAAGCCAAGAGACCAGTATAAATTCTCATAGATCGGAAAAACTAATGACACTAGATACATGTGGGTTTCCTATTGTTGCTTCGGTTATCATGATCTCCTCCACTAGAGACCACCAAGTGCAATCTTAATGAAAATAAATTTCAATTCTTATAGTAAATTCAAATATAAATTCTATTTCTACTTCTGTTTTATTATATTATTACTTTTAATAATATACTTTGGTTTATTTATTATGTTTCTGCTTTTGGATTATAATTTTATATTTTATTCTACATCTACCCTTATATCTTCCTAAACATAAACTTTCACATGTTTTAGGACTCTAGTTCATAGCTTCTACATCTAATTCAGATTTAACTACTACTTATGTCTTTTTTCCAACATCATATTCAACTACTAAATTTGAATTGATAAATTTTAATCTTTTGGATTTGGTATTTTGACTTTCAATTTATTTTTTATTTATCTTCCATTTATTTTTTCATTTATTTATGATTATTCTTATATTTTTAATTCCATATATTTTTTCAACTATGTCTTCTCTTATTTATGGATGTAGTTATATACCAAGTCTATAACTTTGAGATTATGGAATTTTTAATTTTATTTTACTTCTTGGATTTATTATCTATTTATACTTTAGTTTATGTTATTAATTATGGTTTTTGCTTCTAAATTTTCATTCTCCTATTACATAGATTTATTTTTTATATGAATTCTTCTCCAATATTTTTCCTCTACTCATTGGTTTATCTTTCCCTTTTAGTTATTCTTCCATTTTTTGTTATTTATTCTTATTCCTTTAACTTATACCTATGAATTTTTCTTTTTCATTCATTTTCAATTCTAATTTTATTTTATACTTATTTTTTATTCACATTTTTTCCAATTTTGGGTTTTTAATTATATCATTTGAATATAATTCTATTTTCTTTTTTCATCAATTTATTTCACAAATTTTAGTCTTATTCTGTTTTATATTGAAATATTTTTTTTTCTCCATCTATGTTTTTCTATATTATGTTTCTTTTTTCACATTCGATTATTATAAATTTTTCATTGAATATTTATTATAATTTTTATTACGTATTTTTCTTCTATATTCTTGATTACCATCTATCATTGGTTATTCCCTGTGAATCCAACATTATTCTACCTAATATTTTAAACTTTTCATTTTTCCTATATATTAATTTTCATTTATTTGTGAATGTTCTTGATTTTAATTATTATATAAAATTAATGAATTTATTTCTATTTAAAATATGTTTTTTTATCTTCTCATGTAATATGGATTTTGGTTTCTACTTCACCTTGAATTTCCACTTAATTCACTATATTCACATTTTTTGATATATTTTATTTCCTTTATATTATGGATTATGGTGTTTTGATTTGGAAATTAATTTTATTTATCCTTTAATTTTACATCGAATATATCCAAGACATTAGGTTTTTTATGTAAAATTCTACTTATACTTTTAATCATATATTTTGACTTATGAATTTATGCCACTTATATTTTATTTTTTATTCTACCTCCTTTTTTTTACATTTGTTTTTTGTTTTTTTATGTTTTATCAATCACCCTACTACCTTATAGAACCTTGTTTTTGTTTATATATTTTATATTTTTCTTCAACTTACACTTTCACCTTTTCCTGATCATCCTTTTAAAATTTCACATTTTAGGTAAATGTCTGGATAGTTGTTTGACATTTGATTTATTATTTCTATGTTTTGAATAGTACATTTTTCTTTAACTTTTACTAATTTTATTGTTTTCTATTATACCTATACCATTGAATATTCATGTGTATATCATTTATACATATATTCCTATATTATTTTTTTCAAATATTCCTCTTTATTCTTTTCATCGCCCATAAAATTCCCCTTATTTAGAACATTTCATGCTTTTTCCCCTATCTCTTATAATATCATTAGAAATTAAATTTAAATATTATTCATATTATGTCTCTATATGTGTATAGTTTTTTATTTTTTTTTTCTTATGTTATTGATTTATATTTTTATAATGTTTTTGTTTCTAGTTCAATATCCTCCTATACATCAACTTCTTCTTTAAATCTTTTCTTACCGATTTTTTTCCTAGTCACATTGTATATTTGGTAATAAAATTTTCAAATAGTTAATCCTATTCTTCTATATCTGTATATGTTTTTTTAATTTTTTTTATTCTGAATCATTATTATTTCTTTTACTTTTTCCCTTATAACCCTTATAATTTTCCATATATACTTCATTTAATAATAAGTAAACCTCTAGTTCAATTTTATATTTTCATGCCTGGTGTTTTTTATTTCCTTTATTTTATTTTATTTTATTTTTTTCTTATGTATTTGATTATTTTGAGAACTAATGTAATAATATATAAATGTTCACCATAAGGTAATAATGATTTAAAGTGATTGTGTTTCCTTATTTGAATCTAGGTTATTTAAATTAATAAAATTTATTTATTTTAATCATAAACATAATAATGAACAATGGATTCTAAACGAAAAATGAAAATATCTATCAAATGAGATATGATATTTGAAAATAATATATGTCATATTTTTATGTAAAGATATTTATTAAAATCATTCTTTAGACCATTATATAACCCAAGAATGGGGAGTTTGTTCCTAGAGAACTATAGAGAGAAGTGACGAATCAATAGATATATTATTACTAAACCTCTATTTTTTATTTTACACATGTATTTTAAAATTTCATTGAAATAATAATATAATGTTTTATTATGTATAATTATGTTTTAATTTTAATATTAATTTAGTTTATCTTAATTAAAAATAATTTTTTTAATGATTAAGGAGGATGGATTGATAAAGGTTTGCACTACCTCATCTCTACTATACTGACATGATATATACATTGTTACACTAATGATGGCTGGAGAACCACCTCTACATTTAGTGGATGGTTATTATTAATTTTATAAATGATATATTTAATATAAATATTATGATGAATCAACAAAAAAATTATATTTTAATTAAGTTAACTTGATGTGTGTTTTTCAGTTTTCATTAAAATAACCTTGAGGTTAGTTATTGGTGGTTAAAGATGTGTTCCTAATGAACTGAGGTTCGAGTTCTTAGATAAAGATAACACTTCATATTTTTGGGAGGTCTAGTTGTCCTACGAATACTGATAGGACCCATGTAGATGAAGCTACTATCAGTGATTTGTACTGTTTGGGATATCAGGAGGCGTTATGGAAATGACTGGATTAGAGGTATCTTGGTCCGAGGGGTGAAATTAGTTGATCATATCCAAGTAATCTAAAAGAAATTATATCTTGAATACTATATTCTGATATGGACAATTTTATTTTTTTGGAATAACATTTATTATTAATTATTAATGAAATATCGATTTCATAGGATATAGAATTTATAGAATAACTACATCTTGAATTTTTCACCTCACTAGTAAATCATTAAATTCTTGGTTCATCAAGAAGCATCATTCTATAAATATTTCAAAAATTAAAGATGATTGTAGTGGTTAGAAGGTATTATAACCAATTATTGTTGACATAATTTTTAATAGTGCACACCATGGATATTTTTAAAGCAATTGAACGTGCTAGGAACTGCAACACCATGAAATTAATGTGCCATGGAATATTAGGTATGGCATGTTATGGCATGAGAAAAATTGTGAAATGGCGGCGTGTCATGTGGTACGAGCTATAAAACCATAATTTTTTCATAAGTGGCACACCACCATCCACGATGACACTACACAGACAGTGAACCTAATTTTTTGCAATGATCACTACAACCCAACAATAATGCATGGATCATAGTGACTCATCCCAACTTCATCAACAGTAGTGACCCAACTAAACAGGATTTTCTAGGGTAGGTGGGGCTTGATCTTCTCCTAGCCAGCCATCCACTAACCTTGACATCTACCATCTTCATGTGACCAAGTGCATCAGACCCATTAAACACCAGCCACACAATAGCTTCCAGCCATGGGTCTGTGTTACTATGTGTAATTTTCCGTTATGAGTTTATTTTAATTCATATTTTATTTTGTTTTATTATTTCCTTAACTATTTTTTCCTTCTATTTTCATATATTCTATTTTTCAGTATTAGTATTTCTAGATTTTCAATTCTATTTACATTTTATTTTTTTATTTTTCTTATTTTTTATTTCATTCTATATTTTTTATTCGGTTATCTACTATTTTTTGAATACATTATGAGTGAAGAGGTTGATTTATTTATTCTTAGTCTATAGAGTAAAAAATATAGACATAATCCTTGATATATATGCATATGTTATATAATTCATTGTTTTTATTATTTTTATATGCCTCTATGGAATGTTTTCCCCGTAAGCAGAAATATACATTCATTGTTCTATGTATAATGTAATTTTTCTGTCAGGTGACCTCATTACCATTATGTTACATGTACCATAAATATCAATGTTTACAGGTGCCGCACAGAATCACTGATTATTGAATGATATTTATTCAAATTTCAATTCATTCTAATAAAATTCAAGTTATTTATTCAAATTAAAATGTGTATATACCAATTTTGTAATGTTATTCATATAACATTGAAAAACTACTAGAAAATTGGGGAAATAATATCAAAGTATCACAAAACATAGAAAATTTATACTAAATTCCTCTATGATATGTACTAAACAACCACATATCAATATGACACCCAAATTTTTTGGTATGATCGATGGCTACATTTAAACATCAAATTATTGTTATAGGGGGTTAAAATTGAGCCAAGAAGTTTATATTTCTATGTAATTTTATTATATTTTTGAACATACCATATGTCAATTTTGTATGTGGTGTGGTAATATTGACAAAACATAGATCATTATTTGATTTAGAAGTCATTAAAAATGAAAGATAGATGGTAATAATCTAGAAATAAAACTCATATTGTTGTCAAATCAATGAAAAATTTCCATTGTTGAATTTTTTTACTTGAATTAATAAACCATAAATAAATATTATATGTAGGTTTGTTAAAAATTACCAAATCTACACTTTTATTAATTTAAAAATCAAAAAACATGTGTCGACTAGTGAAAAAATTGTAAAATATACTTGATTATTATTAAATCAATAGAAAATGATTTCCCTTTAATTTTTGAAATGTTTCATTATACCCCACATCAATCAGATAGAGGGTTTTTTCTGAAATGAATGAACTTGTATTATTATTGATTTAAAAGTCCAAAAATGTGAATAAAAGGGGAAACAAAAAGAAAATGACATGAAATTTTCATGAAATCACATTACATCGTTTTTTTCATTATTTTTTTTACATTTATAAATATATTTCATGTAAATCAATCATTTAGTGGAATCATAATGACCGAAAAATGTGTTTTATTAGAACAAAGTCATAAAAAATGCATCAAATACTCTATACTTAACAAATATCAATGTATTATGGGTTCACTGTATATAATATTGATTGTTCTTTTATTCTTACAAGTAAAAAATTATTCAATTATTTTTTTGCAATGATTTCATGATAATCAAATTTATTTTTATAGGTTTTTAAAAATTTTCAATTTAGTTTATTTATATGTATTACGTTTGAATTATATTTTTTCATATTTTTATTCAACTTATTACATATGTCAATAGGCCCATGTTTATATATTATATTTCTCATTCGAACTTCCACGTCCATATTTTCTTCAATATCTACAATTACCCCTTCCCTGACATCAACTTTCACTTCTTTTATAACTACGGATTTTTTCATATACTTACACTTTAGATTCAAATACTACTTTTTTATTATTTCCTACTTCATATTATACTTTATTTTTTAGCTTCTTACATTTTTTTCTTTTGAAATATGGATTTTTTATTATATTTTTTATTATACCTTTAATTATGCATTTATTTTATAGTATTATTATAATTTTTATTTATTTATTGTTGTATCAACTATTTATTCTCTTATTAATCTACATTAATTTATAATTTTTTATTTCGATATTCAATATTTGTTATTTTTATTTTAATTATTTTGGTTTTTTCATTTTTAATGTTGATTTTAATTTATTATATATTTTTTATTCTTCTTGATTTTCTTTCTCATATTACTTCTATTTTTATTTCTTATTAATTCTTGTCCAAACTCATACCCCTCTTCATCAGTTCATATTTCACATTTTGTTGTTGATATGTTTAATTATTTTCCTTATCATTCTCTTATATTCCACCTTTGAAATTTTTATTCTCCATTCATTTTATTTCCATCTTGTTATTTTGACTTCTTGTATCTTCTTTTTCTACTCTATGTTGGATTTTTTTACTTCTGTCATTTACTTTTACATATAATTTTGAGTTATTTTTTCTATTTTTACTTCTATTTTTTTCTTTTACATTCATGTTTTCATTATTTTCATTTTCACATTCAAATTTTTTTTCGGTCCTCTCTCTTCTGAAATAACCTCTAACTCTAGTTATTTATTCTACCATAAGAATTATTCTACATAATGTATTTAAATTTTCCATATTCTTGTACTTCAATTTTAATACTTTTTTTATGTCATTTATTTTTTTTATATCCTTATAATAAATTTTTTAATTATACTTCCAATCCTATTTTTGTTCTTATCCTAGAAACTTTTGGAATTTGGATTCCTTATCACATTCTATTTCAACTGTTTGTGAAACATTCAATAATGGTTTGACATGTTACTTCAACTTCTTATTTTAGATTATGGTTTTTTAATTACGAATTTGATACTATTTGTCCTTTTAATTTTATATAAATCCATTCTTCAACTTTTTTTTATTTCTACTTTATATTTTTTTCTACTTTTGAACATATATCATGACATATGAATTTATGCATTCTTTTGATTTTTATTTTATATTCTATACTTTAAAAGTTTTTTCTTTTATAATCAATCTCACTAATACCTTCTAGAACATCTTTAATTATTTATTTTGTATTCATATTCATCTTTTACATAAACATTTTCTCCCAATTTAAGATTCGATCATCATTTTTTTATTTCACATTTTAACTTTATCTCTTTTTGGTTATTTGGATTTTTTTTCTGATACCCATATTTTCATTTTCATGTTATCGTCACCTTTTTTATGGTTATTTTTTCTTTATACTCTACTTTCTAATATTATTATATCTTTTATTTTTTCTCATATTATTGCTTCATCTTTTTCTAATGTTTCCACATCATCTTCAACTTCTTCTTTAACTTCAAATTTATTCAAAAATTTCTTACTACTTTTACTCTAGATCATACTATATCTTTGGATACTCCATTTGAATTTATTTCATCTTAAACATCTATATTTGTATATGTTTTTTAAATTTTTGTTTCCTGTTGTAATTTATTTATTCTACTTTTTTTTCAAACTCTTATCTTTTACATCAACTAATTTATTTACATTCAAAACTTTCTCTATATTAACTTCCATTATAGTGAATTTTTTTTTCTCTTGTTTTATTTTTTTCTATTTATTTTTTTTATTTACTTTTTGATGGGACTAATGTGATGAAATATAAATGATCACCCTAAAACTTTAGAATTCATATGTGTTATTGGTTTTTTATTCAAATAATAGTTATATTAATTAATAAAATAAATTTATTTTAACAATGAACATAATAATAAAAATGGATTTTTAAAGGAAAAATTTGTGTTGCATTGGAGATATCAGATTTCAAAATCATAATTTTTGAAGTTCAGAGGGAAATGTGATTTTTATGGAAATAAGGTTAAATTGTTTTAGTTTCAGAACCAAAGAAGACCCTTACATTTTGTGGTGGTTCCCAGAAAACTTTAGGGAGAAAAGATGGATCATATGAGAATAAAATACCAAACCTCTTAATATATATCTTTATCATGTATTATAATATTGGATTTGAGATCATAAAATTATTTTTAATTATTTTTAATTTTAATTTTAAGATAATTTATCTTAATTAAAATTATATTTAATAAGTTTGAAGGATGATTAATTTTCTAAGAATTATATTTCATTCTCTTGACTATGATTGCATGCTTGTTTTATAGTTACCAAGTTCATGATAATACAACCATCACCACCATTGGTGGGTGATTTCTATTCATTTTTTTAAAAAAAAAGAAATTTTCTAGAATGTTTCCTTGATAAATCCTAATAAACTATATATTATAGATAAGTTAGATTGATTTGTGTTTTTAAGTTAACATTCAAAAATCTAATAAGTCAGTTGTATGGTGTTCCATATACATTTCTATAGACATCGGGTTAGAGTACCAGGGGAAACACAATTATTATGATTATGGGGAGGGATTATATTCCTGATTATCCCAGTATGATAATTGCAGATGGAGCTACATTAACTGATTTATGCTCGATATTCCACCTAAATGAATTATCCAAATTACTGGGTAAGAGGAATCATAAGGGAGGGTGTAAATCTGTTGATCCTCACAATACAATGTTTAATTATGTATGCACAAAATCCTAACTTCTGACAAGGAAATTTATATTCTTATCGATCTGAGTTTTTGCTTAAGTGTTATCCATATGTCTCTTTCATATGTTTTAGAAAGGATAGTAAAATTACTTCTAGAAATTTTTATATCCTATGAGATACTATAGATTATTTATATAATAAAAATCATCATTTTTCAAAACACTCCACTATTGAGGAATATTATAATAATTTGAAGTTATTATGTCCAGTTATTGTGGATGTGGTGTACATTCACTGATTTTTGAATGAGATTCACAAATATTATGATTCATTGTGATAACATCAGTTCCTTTTCATTGATAATAAATGTGCATGTACTGTTATTTTAATGTTATTATTCTTTCATTGAAAATACCTGTAAAAGTGGATCAAAACTGAGAAAATGATCTCGGGTTATCATTAAAACATTGTAAAATGATATTCGATTCATTTTGGATCAATAAGAACCAAACAAATGTCAATATGACATCATAATTTCTCATTATGATCTAAAGTCCCATTTTGAATTTCCATTTTTATTATAAGGGGTCAAAAACAAATAAATTTGTTTAAATTTACATTAAAATTTATGAAATATATGAAAATATCGCATGTTAATCTGATGTTTGGTGTGGTCATAATGACTGAACAAATAAATTTACATGATTTAAAGGCCCATAGAAAACTATATATGGGGGATATGGCATGTAAAAAAACTTCATATTGTTGTTAAATCAATCAAAAATATCCTTCATTTATATTTTGAGGTGCAAAAATAGCCTTCCCATCAATTTGACTTGTTCTTTGTTTAAAAAGGCCAGATTTTTATTTTTAATATTTTAAAGGTCAAAAAACATTCCTTAAACTGTGATCACCTAGTATAAGGCCCTAGATTGTAGATAAATAATATAAAAATTAATTAACCTTAATGTTTTACATATTTCAACTATAACATCCTGCCTTTTTATCACATAAACTTTCATTACATTATACAAAACTGAGGATCTTTAAGGTTTAGTGTCTTGGAAACCAGGAACATAATACATGAAAACATAAAACATTTTTCTTAAACACTTTAAATGATTCTTAATTTGTTCATACTAAGTTCATAACAGCATCTCAAAACCTAGGGACACACATCAAAATAAAGGTTGAGCAGAAGGCCTAGTAAGGGAAACAAGGGAAATATTTTACATGTGAACTTGAGATACATCAAAATTCATTAAAAATAACTTTAAAGCATGAGAAAGAGATCATGAGGCATATCATAATAAGAAAAACGTGTTCCATAACTTGAAGATGTGGCTAAAACATTTAACTTAGACAATCATGAACATATCACCAAGATAAACCCCATGGTGTCATTAAAATTTACCAAGGTAAACCCCAAGGTATCGTTAAAATTGAAATCGTTAGAGATTACATCATTAACCAATGCATTGGAGTGCTATCAGAGCGCACCCTTAAATTTTCCTTTATTATCATGTGATCCACATATATCATCATCAAAAATTTCATAAATAACCTATATGGAATAAAAGAAATGGGTTTAATTTCATAATCATAATGTTTTAAAAACTACTTTAAAGACATGATCTTTATCTCACTTTAAACCCATGGAAAAGGAAAGAGAGTCTCATGTATGTGAATCCCAGAATTTAAAATAGAAAATTTTGATATATATGTGATTACCCTTATATAATAAAGTTCTTTGAGTATTCACTAAATAAAACAAAAGAATTTGAGAAAAGAGAGAGACATTTTGAGGCGGAAATTCGGCAGCATAACAGCTATGTTGTAGGGTTTTAGAAAACATTTAAAAGAGAGGGGACATGGGTCACCCCCTCATAAATGACCCATAAAATATTATAGGGACAGAATATAAAGGATATATTAACATGGTAATGAAATTTTAAGGACATACCATTTGAAATGAAAAACATGGAAGGAAGACAAAAATAAGAGATCTCTTATGAAAATTCGGCAGCCTAACGACGTCACTTAAAACTTCAAAAAAATTGAATTAAAGAGGTAAAATAGGGTCTCTCATCATATAAACATAAAATATCAGTATGATAGATATAGAGATCATACCCCAAAATAATAAAAAGGAACTTGAAAGACTTGACCAGAAAATATAACTTGAAAATGAGAAGGGTGAAAGAATCCATTACAAAACTTTCGACAGCCTAACGGTGCCACTTAAACATTCATAAAACCAAATTATGAGAGTAAGATGGGATCTATCATCATATGAACATGAAAAGGGAAGTAAGAGGAATATAAAATAACACCCTCCAACATAAGAACATGGAGCATAAAATAAAAATACTTAAAACAGAGTATTTGAAGAAAAAAAAAGAGAGGTTGGATCCCTTACCTTAAAACGTAACTCTTGAAACTCGAAGGTTGGGACCTTGAGGGCTTGGGGGAACCTTGGGAGGACTCTTTGGGAGGTAATGAGACCATATCTTCGTTGGGGGTGAGTTGTTAGTGAAAAATAATGGAGGAAAGGGTGGGTATTTGTAGGGAAAGGGAGGTGATACTTTAATAATTTCAAGGGACACCTCACTAGTGGTTTTGGAAAAACCATGGGCTTGCCCATGGTTTTGGAAACATGGTACCCCTCATACAATACTTCATCCCCTTTAGTCAACCATCCCTTAAAATATCTCATGAAATCATCATGATGCAGTCATGATGACATTAAACATACCGAAACCCTAAAACTGTATTTTTACTATTCACTGCAAATTCAACTTTTTCCAAAAACTCCCAAAACATTATCTTAACATAATATCAATTCTTTGAATTCAAAAATAAACTCCATTTTATAAAAGTAATTTTCTAAAAAAATTAAATTAATTTTTTAAATAAAAACACTATTCACTAAAAATTCGTTTTTTCAGAAAAAACCCCAAAAATTACCTTAACATAATATCAATTCTATAAGTTTAAAAATAAAATCCATTTTATAAAAATATTTTTATAAATATTTTTAATTTATTTATTAATTAAAAAACAATATTTACCTGAAAAAACTAATACTTGACTAATAATTAATGAAACAGTTATTTACCTATTTTATTGAATCACACTACCTAATCAAGGTGCCTAAATTATATTAATACTTTCTTGAAGTGAGATTACTAATCCATTTGGTCACATTACTAATCCTAAGAATAAAATCGATATTCATAATTTATTATTCATCAAAAATTATGTTGATCTTATAAGACTCTAAATTTCTTACTGAACACATTTGCAGAAGACCATTTTTTGAAAATCATTACACATCATTAATTATTTAAGGTTTGCATAAATATTTTAAAATATCCTTTTTTCAAAATAAATCAATAAAATACATCCTATATTTATTCAAACATTTAAAAACTCACAAACTTCACCATAATAAGAAAACACAATTTTATTTATAACAAAGGATTATGGTCTCCTTACATAGCCCCTTATAACCCCTGCATAGGACCTAAGTGTAAAGTGTGCTAAGGTGAGAGAATATGAGGGTGGCTCGGATAACATCGCACGAGTAGTAATTTCTATCAGTTTGAACATCTCGCAAAGGCGATTCCGTTCTATCTTCATACGATGATGTTCGTCTTGGGTTTGGTCCAGAGTAAATCCCAGTGGTGCTACCTCCTTCCTGAGTTCTGTTATATGGGCTTTGATCAGTCCAAGACTACTAAAGGAGGCCATCGAATCTTCTTTCTATATTAATTAACCATGGTCACTTGTATTTAGAGACAATTGTCACAACATTAAGCTTCCAACGACCATATAGGCTAACGGTCATATAATAGTCAAAACCCAACAATATCATTTTAATTATACTCATGTTATCAAATGAAACAGTTTTGTTGAGTATAAAAAATAAAATAACACAAAAAATTTGGAAACAAGATTTATTCAAAATTTCGGGTCAGTACATTCTTCCCCCCTTAAGAAATTGCGTCCTCGAAATTTTTAAAATAGGTCTTGGAAATTTCAATGAAAGTCCCACATCGGAAAAAGAGTCAGTAACACTATTACTTTAAAAGAATGAAAAGGAAGTACAAAGGCCACCCAAGTTAACCCATACTAGGATTCCACGTAGGAAAACATGGACATGGAAGATAAAACAAAGGGTCACGTTCTGATGGAGAGTAATAGAAAACATGATTAGGAGAATGTTAACAACAAGAGAATCATAAACTTATAATGGGTTAAATGGTATTTTATTTCCCAGTAGGAAACGTTAACAGACAATGTTTTTGTTTTAGGTTTCTTTTCATAGTTTTGAGGAATTCATTTATTACATAGAATAAAAACACAGGGAAATATATTTACCTTCAAGTAGAGTTTCATCCCTTAATAAGTTTCTACCAAAACTAATCTTTTCTCCAAACGAGGAGCATTGAAAAAACACTCGGTCTCATCAAAATCACAAGAATCATCTTCTAGAGAATCACATAATCCACCAAATATTAACTATCTATTTCTTCTATCTTTAAACATTATCCCAAAAATAGAAAGGGTATGATAAAACAATTCTTCCAAAATAAAGAACCCCGTAGGAAGGGAAACTACTTTTAAATCTTTAAAATTCCACGGTACTACCCAAAGTTCATCATAGACCATTCCATAAATAACTATCCTTAAAATTCCTCAAAATAAACCAAAATAAGATTAAAACCCAAATACAAGAAGGATTTGATAACATAGTCTTCCAAAATAAACTTCACCATTCATCTCCAAACAACATCAACCACTCCTAACATCTTATAAAAAAAGTAGCTAACCTAAACATATTTTCCCCAAGATAGGTTAATCATTTCCATAAGTAACCTATATTACCATAAGCTCACCTTAAATTCGTCGATTCTTCAAAATGTAAGTCAACCTTTATTCCTCAAAGAAAATACCGTAGTAATCTATTCACCTCGATCATATAGGGTTCCCAAAATAGTGAACGTCTTCCAAAATAATAATCATCTTTTAATCCCCTAATCATCCCCTTTTTTCTCAAGAAGAAAATCTTCACAACATCAACATGTGGTACATAAGAATAGATGTTTTCCTTAATCATATAAAACCATCTAAAGTAGTGACTCGATGTTCTTAGAAAACATTAAGGATATGGTTATAGAGCATAACCTAAAATACAACATGACATAGACAATTATTGCGAAGAAGTTACATGTACATTAGTCATGATGATCCATATCGGTATAGGACTTGCATTGTTCCCTTTTCCTTGAAGATTGTTGATGCTCATCATGCTTCTCATCCCTTCCAAGAGAGCATTGTCTTGGATAATTTCCAACTTCTCCACATTTATAACATTGAAAAGTATAAGGTACCTTAGATCAAACCTTATCTCTATTCATCACATTTTCCATTTTTTTAAAGCAATTAGTTACTTTATGCCCTATCACCCCACACTTAAAACATCTCCTCGTTCCTTTGTGAAATTCCCCTTGGAGCCACTTTCCATACTTTTTGCACAAAGGAAATTGGGTCTTCTTTCCCTTATCAACTTAATAATATGAACGTCCTTGACACTTCGTCTTCTTCTCCCTTGATGAATTTGGGCATTCAACTGGGAACCAATTATTAATTGTGATTTTTGATAGCTGGTTTGGCATAATCAAAATATTTTTATCTTGATCTCTCATCATCTCTGTCACATTAACCGAGCAATCTTCACATTTCCTATCACATTTATTGTTGGGACATGTTCTTCTATTTCCCTCCATTAACTAAGAAAAGAAATTATAATTAGGGGGCTTAAATACTTAGACTATAATCATGAAAAGGAAACCTAAAGCATAGAAGGATAAACTGGTAGAAGAAAAGTATACCCTAACTTGTCATCCCCTAGGTTCCAATCTAGGTTATCCATGATCATATATTCTTATGTGAATCTTTATTTTATTTTATCTTTGTTCCTTTAATAATGGTTCATACTAAGCTTATTAATTTACCAAAGCATATCCAATGGGAGTGTCGTAACCAAGAGTGAAGCAAGTCCCGTTGTCGTGTACCAGTTCTCGTTCGACTCAATCTCAAAGTGGTGTTTTTTGGTTTTACCCCAGTGTATATATGTGCCAAATCCACCTCTACCTACTCGTATCTAGACAGGGATGTATTTTCTTGATAAACCACTGACTCAATACTCACCTAAATACTAGGAAGATTTCCTATATTTAATATTTTCTATAGGATTCTTCCTAAAGTTTTCATATCCTAATTTCCACAAATAAATAAACTATCCTTTGATACCAACTATAACATCCCGCCTTTTTATCACATAAACTTTCATTACATTATACAAAACTGAGGATCTTTAAGGTTTAGTGTCTTGGAAACCCGGAACTTAATACATGAAAACATAAATCATTATTCTTAAACACTTTAAAGGATTATTATTTTGTTCATACTAAGTTCATTACATCATCTCATAATTTGGGGACATACATCAAAAGAAAGGGTGGGCAGAAGGCCCAGTAAGGGAAACAAGGGAAACATTTTACATGTGCACTTGAGATACATCAAAAGTCATGAAAAATAACTTTAAGGTATGAGAAAGAGATAATGAGGAATATCATAATAAAAAAAACATGTTCAATAACTTGAATATGTGGATACAAAACTTAACTTAGACAATCATGAACATATCACCAAGTTAAACCCCAAGGATTCATTAAAAATTACCATGGTAAACCCCAAGGTATCGTTAAAATTGTAATCATTAGAGATTACATCCTTACCCAATGCATTGGAGCGCTATGAGGGCGTACCCTTAAATTTTCCTTTATTATCATGTGAGACACATATATAATTATTAAAAATTTCATAAATAACCCATATGGAATAAAAGAAATGGGTTTAATTTTATAATCATAATGTTTTAAAAACTGCTTTAAAGACATGATCTTTATGTCATTTTAAACCCACGGAAAAGTAAAAAGAGTATCATGTATGTAAATCCCAGAATTTAAAATAGAACATTTTGATATATATTTTAATACCATTATATAATAAAGAGCTTTTAGTATTAACTAAATAAAACAAATGAATTTTAGAAAAGATAAAGACATTTTGAGACGGAAATTCGGCAGCATAACGGCTATGTTGTAGGGTTTTAGAAAACATTGAAAAGAGAGGGGACATGGGTCACCCACTCATAAATGACCCATAAAATAGTATAGGGACAGAATATAAAGGATATATGAACATGGTAATTAAATTTTAAGGAAATACCATTTGAAATGAAAAACATGGAAGGAAGACAAAAATAAGATTTCTCTTATGAAAATTCAGCAGCCTAACGGAGTCACTTAAAACTTCAAAAAAAATGAATTGACAAGAAAAAATAGGGTATCTCATCATATGAACATAAAACATCAGTATGATAGATATAGAGATCATGCACCAAAATAATAAAAAGGAACTTTAAAGACTGTACATGAAAATAGAACTTGAAAATGAGAAGGGTGAAAGAATCTGTTACAAAAATTTCGATAGCCTAACGGTGCCACTTAAACATTCATAAAATGAAATGATGAGAGTAATAGGGGATATCTCATCATATGAACATGAAAATGGAAGTAGGAGTAATATAAAAGAACATACTCCAACATAATAACATGGATCATAAAATAAATGACTTAAAACAGAGTATTTGAAAAGAAAGAGAGAGGTTGGATCCCTTACCATAAAATGCAACTCTTAAAACTCAAAGGTTGGGACCTTGAGGGCTTGGGGGCACCTTGGGAGGACTCTTTGGGAGGTAATGAGACCATATCTTCATTGGGGGATAGTTGGGAGTGAAAACTAAAGGAGTAAAGGGTGGGTATTTATAGGGAAAGTGAGGTGAAACTTTAATAATTTCAAGGGACACCTCACTAGTGGTTTTGGCAAAACCATGGGCTTGCCCATGGTATTTTCCCATGGTTTTGGCCGCATGGGACCCCTCATACAATAATTCATCCTCTTTAGTCGACCATCCCTTAAAATATCTCATGACATCATCATGATGCATTCATGATGTCATTAAACATACCGAAACCCTAAAACTGTATTTTTACTATTCACTAAAAATTCAACTTTTTCCAAAAACTCCCAAAAATTTATCTTAACATAATATCAATGCTCTTAATTCAAAAATAAACTCCATTTTATAAAAATATTTTTCTAAATATTTTTAATTTAATTTTTAAATAAAAACACTATTCACCGAAAATTCATTTTTTTCAGAAAAAACCCCAAAAAATACCTTTACATAATATCGATGCTATAAGTTCAAAAATAAAGTTCATTTTATAAAAATAATTTTCTAAATATTTTTAATTTAATTTTTAATTAAAAACACTATTCACCAAAAAAACTAATACTTGACTAATAATTAATGAAACAGTTATTTACCTATTTTATTGAATCATACTACTTAATCAAGGTGCCTAAATTATATTAATACTTTTTTTAGGTGAGATTACTTATCCATTTGGTCACATTACTAATCCTAAGAATAAAATCACTATTCATAATTTACTATTAATCAAAAATTAAGTTGATCTTATTAGACCCTAAATTTATTACTGAACACATTTGCAGAAGACCATTTTTTGAAAATCATTACACATCATTAATTATTAATGGTTTACATAAAATTTTAAAATATCCTTTTTTTCAAAATACATCAATAAAATACATCCTATATTAATTCGAATATTTTAAAACTCACAAACATCACCATAAGAAGAAAACCAAATGTTATTTTTAATAAAGCATTATGGTTTCCTTACATAGCCCCTTATAACCCGAGCATAGGACCTTAGTGTAAGGTGTGCTAAGGTGAGACAATCTGAGGGTGGATCGGCCAACATCACACGAGTTGTAATTTCTATTAGTTTGAACTTATCGCAAAGGATATTCCGTACTAGCTTCATACGATGACGTTAGGCTTGGGTTTGGTCCAGAGCAAAGCCCAGTGGTGCTACCTCCTTCCCGAGTTCTGTTAAATGGGCTTCGATCAGTCCAAGACTACTGTATGGGGCCATCGAATCTTCTTTCTATATTAATTAACCAAGATCACTTGTATTTAGAGACAATGTCACAACATTCAGTTTCCAATAGTCATACTGACTAATAGTCATATAATAGTCAAAACCCAATAGTCTCATTTTAATTATACTCATGTTATCAAATGAAACAGTTTTCTTGAGTATAAAAAATAAAATAACACACAAAATTATGAAAATAGATTTATTCAAAACTTCGGGTCGCTACATTCTTCCCCCCTTAAGAAATTGCGTCCTCACAATTTTTAAAATTGGGCTTAGAAATTTCATTGAAAGTCCCACAACGGAAAAAGAGACAGTAAAGCTATTACTTTAAAAGAAATAAAAGGAAGTACAAAGGCCACCCGAGTTAACCCATACTAGGATTCCATGTATGAAAACATGGACATAGAAGAGAAAACAAAGGGTCACGTTCTGAGGGAGAGTGATAGAAAACATGATTAGGAGAAAGTTAACAACAAGAAAATCACAAACTTATGATGGGTTAAACGGTATTTGATTTCCCAGTAGGAAACATTAACAGACAACGTTTTTGTTTTATGATCCTTTTTATAGTTTTGAGGAATTCATTTAATACATAGAATAAAAACACAAGGAAATATATTTACCTTCAAGTAGAGTTTCATCCCTTAATAAGTTTCTACCAAAACTAATCTTTTCTCCAAATGATGAGCATTAAAAAAACACTTGGTCTCATCAAAAGCACAAGAATCATCTTCTAGAGAATCACATAGTCCACCAAAGGTTAACTATCTATTTCTTCTATCTTTAAACAGTATCCCAAAAATAGAAAGGGTATGATAAAACAATTCTTCCAAAATAAAGAACCCCATATGAAGGGAAACTAATTTTAAATCTTCAAAATTCCACGGTAATACCCAAATTTCATCATAGACTATTCCATAAATAAATGTCCTTAAAATTCCTCAAAATAAACAAAACTAAGATTGAAACCCAAATACAAGAAGGATTTGATAACATAGTCTTCCAAAATAAACTTCATCATTCATCTCCAAACAACATCAACCACTCCTAACATCTTATAAAAAAAGTAACTAACCTAAACATAATTTCCCCAAGATAGGTTAATTATTTCCATAAGTAACCTATATTACCATAATTTCACCTTAAATTCGTCGATTCTTCAAAATATAAGTCAACCTTTATTCCTAAAAGAAAATACCATAGTAATCTATTGACCTTGATCATATAGGGTTCCCAAAATAGTGAACGTCTTCCAAAATAATAATCATCTTTTAATCCCCAAATCATCCCCTTTTTTTCTCAAGGAGAATATCTTCACAACATAAACATGTGGTACATAACAATATATGTTTTCCTTAATAATATAAAACCATCATAGGTAGTGACTCGATGTTCTTATAAAACATTAAGGATATTCATATAGAGCACAAACTAAAATACATCATGACATAGACAATTATTGCAAAGAAGTTACATGTACTTTGGTCATCATGATCCATCTCAGCATAGGACTTGCATTATTCCCTTGTCCTTGATGATTGTTGATGCTCATAATGCTTCTCATCCCTTCCAAGAGAGCATTCCCTTGGATAATGTCCAACTTCTCCACATTTAAGACATTGAAAAGTATAAGGTACATTAGATTGAACCTTATCTCTATTCATCACATTTTCCATTTTTTTAAAAAAAATTAACTACTTTTTGCCCTATCACCCCACACTTAAAACATCTCCCGGTTCCTTTGTGACATTCCCCTTGGTGCCTCTTTCCACACTTTTTTCACAAAGGAAATTAGGTCTTCTTTCCCTTATCAACTTTATCAGATGAACATCCTTGAGACTTCGTCTTCTTCTTCCTCGATGAATTTGGGAATTCAACTAGGAACCAATTATTAATTGTGATTTTTGATAGATGGTTTGGCATAATCAAAATATGTTCAAATTTATCTCTCATCATCTCTGTCACATTAATAGAGCAATCTTTACATTTCCTATCACATTGATTGTTGCGACATGTTCTTCTATTTCCCGCCATTAACTAAGAAAAGAAATTATAATTAGGGGGCTTAAATACTTATCCAATAATAATGAAAAGGAAACTTAAAGCATAAAAGGATAAACTTGTAGAAGAAAATTATACCCTAACATGTGATCCCCTAGGATCCAATCTAGGTTATCCATGATCATATATTCTTATGTGAATATTTATTTTATTTTATTATTGTTTCTTTAATAATGGTTCATACTAAGCTTATGAATTTACCAAAGCATATCCCCCGGGAGTGTCGTAACCAAGAGTGTAGCAAGGCCCGTTGTCGTGTACTAGTTCCCATTAGACTCTATCTCAAAGCGGTGTTTTCGGGTTTTACCCCTATGTACATTTGTTCCATAGCCACCTCTACCCACTCGTATGCAGACAAGGATGTATTTTCTTGATAAACCACTAACTCAATACTCACCAAAATACTAGGAAGATTTACTATAATTAAATTTTTCTATAGGATTCTTCCTAAAGTTTTCATATCCTAATTTCTACAAATAACTAAACCATCATTTGATACCAACACTAACATCCTGCCTTTTACCACATAAACATTCATTACATTATACAAAACCGAGGATCTTTAAGGTTTAGTGTCTTGGAAACCTGGAACTTAATACATGAAAACATAAAACATTCTTCTTAAACACTTTAAACGATTCTTCATTTTTTCATCCTAAGTTCATTACAGCATCTCATAACCTGGGGACATGCATCAAAAGAAAGGCTGAGTAGAAGGCCCAGTTAGGGAAACAAGGGAAACATTTTACATGTGAACTTGAGATACATCAAAAGTCATGAAAAATAACTTTAAGGCATGAGAATGAGATCATGAGGCATATCATAATAAAATCAACATGTTCCATAACTTGAAGATGTGGCTACAACATTTAACTTATACAATCATGAACATATCACCAAGGTAAACCCCAAGGTATCATTAAAAATTACCATGGTAAACCCCAAGGTATCGTTAAAATTGTAACCGTTAGAGATTACATCATTACCCAATGCATTGGAGCGCTACCCGGGAACACCCTTAAATTTTCCTTTATTACCATGTGATCCACATATATCATCATCAAAAATTTTATAAATAACCCATAATGCATAAAAGAAATTGGTTTAATCTCATAATCATAACGTTTTAAAAACTGCTTTAAAGACCTGATCTTTACGTCACTTTAAACCCATGGAAAAGGAAAGTGAGTCTCATGTATGTAAATCCCATAATTTAAAATATAAAAATTTGATATATATGTGAATACCCTTATAGAAGAAATATCTTTTAGTATTCACTAAATAAAACAAAATAATTTGAGAAAAGAGAGAGACATTTTGAGACGGAAATTCGGCAGTATAACGGCTATGTTGTAGGGTTTTAGAAAACATTAAAAAGAGAGGGGACATGGGTCACCAACTCATAAATGACCCATAAAATATTATAGAGACAGAATATAAAGGATATATGAACATGGTAATTAAATTTGAAAAACATACCATTTGAAATGAAAAATATGGAAAGAAGACAAAAATAAGATTTCTCTTATGAAAATTCGGCAGCCTAACAACATCAATTAAAAATTCAAAAAAAATGAATTGACGAGGGAAAATAGGGTCTATAATCATATGAATATAAAACATCAGTATGATATATATAGAGATCATACCCCAAAATAATAACAAGGAAATTGAAAGACTTGACATGAAAATAGAACTTGAAAATGAGAAGGGTGAAAGAATCTATTACAAAAATTTCGGCAGCATAACGGCGCCACTTAAACATTCATAAAACGAAATGATGAGAGTAAGAGGGGATCTCTCATCATATAAACATTAAAAGGTCAGTAAAATGAATATAAAATAACATCATCCAACATAAGAACATGGAGCATAAAATAAATGACTTAAAAGAGAGTATTTGAAATGAAAGAGAGAGGTTGGATCCCTTACCTTAAAACGTAACTCTTAAAACTCAAAGGTTGGGACCTTGAGGGCTTAGGGTGCACCTTGGGAGGACTATTTGGGAGGTAATGAGACTAGAGCTTCGTTGGGGGAGATTTGGGAGTGAAAACGAAAGGATTAAAGGGTGGGTATTTATAGGGAAAGGGAGGTGATACTTTAATAATTTCAAGGGACACCTCACTAGTGGTTTTGGCAAAACCATGGGCTTGCCCATGGTATTTGCCCATGGTTTTGGCCACATGGGACCCCTCATACAATAATTCATTTCCTTTATTCATACATACCTTAAAATATCTCATGAAATCATAATGATTCATTCATGATGTCATTAAAGATACTGAAACCCTAAAACTGTATTTTTATTATTCACTGAAAATTCAAATTTTTCCGAAAACTCCGAAAAATTTATCTTAACATAATGTCAATGCTCTGAATTCAAAAATAAACTCAATTTTTTAAAAATATTTTTCTAAATATTTTTAATTTAATTTTTGAATAAAAACACTATTCACTGAAAATTCATTTTTTTCAGAAAAATCCTCAAATATTACCTTAACATAATATCGATGCTATAAGTTCAAAAATAAATTCCATTTTATAAAAATAATTTTCTAAATTTTTTTAATTTAATTTTTAATTAAAAACACTATTCACCTGAAAAAACAAATACTTGACTAATAATTAATGAAACAGTTATTTACCTATTTTATTGAATCACGCTACTTAATCAAGGTGCCTAAATTATATTAATACTTTCTTTAAGTGATATTACTAATCCATTTGGTCACACTACTAATCCTAAGCACAAAATCACTATTCATAATTTACTATTCATCAAAAATTAAGTTGGTCTTATTAGACTCTAAATTTCTTACTAAACACATTTGTAGAAGACCATTTTTTGAAAATCATTACACATCATTAATTATTTTAGGTTTACATAAATATTTTAAAATATCCTTTTTTCAAAATGAATCAATAAAATACATCCTATATTCATTCGAACATTTGAAAACTCACAAACTTCACCATAAGAAGAAAACACAATTTTATTTATAACAAAGGATTATGGTCTCCTTACATAGCCCCTTATAACCACAGCATAGGACCAAAGTGTAAGGTGTGTTAAGGTGAGAAAATCTAAGGGCAGCTCGGCCAACATCGCACGAGTAGTAATTTCTATCAGTTTGAACTTCTCGGGAAGGAGATTCCATTATAGCTTCATACGATGAAGTTCGGCTTGGGTTTGGACCAGAGCAAAGCCCAGTGGTGCTACCTCCTTCCCGAGTTCTGTTAGATGGGATTAGATTGATCCAAGACTACTGGATGAGGCCATCGAATCTTCTTTCTATATTAATTAACCAATATAACTTGTATTTAGAGACAATTGTTGCAACATTTAGCTTCCAACTGTCATACTAACTAAAGGTCATATAATAGTCAAAACCCAATAGTCTCATTTTAATTATACTCATGTTATCAAATGAAACAGTTTTGGTGAGTAGAAAAAATAAAATAACACACAAAATTATGAAACAAGATTTATTCAAAATTTCGGGTCGTTAAATTCTTCCCCCCTTAAGAAATTGTGTCCTGGAAATTTTTAAAATCGGGCTTGGAAATTTCATTGAAAGTCCCACATCGGAAAAAGAGTCAGTAACACTATTACTTTAAAATAAATAAAATGAAGTACGAAGGCCACCCAGGTTAACCCATACTAGGATTCCATGTAGGAAAACATGGACATGGAAGAGAAAAAAAGGGTCACGTTCTGAGGGAGAGTGATAGAAAACAAGATTTGGATAAAGTTAACAACAATAAAATCACAAACTTATGATGGGTTAAACGGTATTTGATTTCCCAGTAGGAAATGTTAACAGACAATGTTTTTGTTTTACGTTCCTTTTCATAGTTTTGAGTAATTCATTTACTACATAGAATAAAAAAACAAGGAAATATATTTACCTTCGTGTAGAGTTTCATCCCTTAATAAGTTTCTACCAAAACTAATATTTTCTACAAATGATGAGCATTAAAAAAACAATTGGTCTCATCAAAACCACAAGAATCATCTTCTAGAGAATCACATAATCCACCAAAGATTAACTATCTATTTCTTATATCTTTAAAAATTATCCCAAAAACAGAAAGGGTATGATAAAACAATTCTTCCAAAATAAAGAACCCCATAGGAAGGGAAACTAATTTTAAATCTTCAAAATTCCACAGTACTACCCAAAGTTCATCATAGACCATTCCATAAATAACTATCCTTACGATCCTCAAAATAAACCAAAGTAAGATTGAAACCCAAATACAAGAAGGATTTGATAACATAGTCTTCCAAAATAAACATCATCATTCATCTCCAAACAACATAAACCACTCCTAACATCTTATAACAAAAGTAGCAAACCTAAAAATATTTTCCCCAAGATAGGTTAATCATTTCCATAAGTAACCTATATTACCATAATTTTACCTTAAATTCGTCAATTATTCAAAATATAATTCAACCTTTATTCATCAAATAAAATACCATAGTAATCTATTTACCTCGATCATATAGGGTTCCCAAAATAGTGAATGTCTTTCAAAATAATAATAATCTTTTAATCTCCAAATCATCCCCTTTTTTCTCAAGAAGAACAGCTTCACAACATCAATATGTGGTACATAACAATAGATGTTTTTTTAATGATATAAAACCATTTTAGGTAGTGACTCGATGTTCTTAGAAAAAATTAAGGATATTCTTATAGATCACAAACTAAAATACAACATGACGCAGACAATTATTGAGAAGAAGTTACATGTACTTTAGTCATCATGATCCATCTCAGCATAGGACTTGCATTGTTCCCTTGTCCATGAAGATTGTTGATGCTCATCATGCTTCTCATCCCTTCCAAGAGGGCATTGCCTTGGATAATGTCCAACATCTCCACATTTACGACATTGAAAAGTATAGAGTACATTAGATCGAACCTTATCTCTATTCATCACATTTTCCACTTTTTAAAAGTAATTAGCTACTTTATGCACTATCACCCCACACTTAAAACATCACCCGGTTCCTTTGTGACATTCCCCTTGGTGCCTCTTTCCACACTTTTTTCACAAAGGAAATTGGGCCTTCATTCCCTTATCAACTTTATCAAATGAACATCCTTGAGACTTCGTCTTCTTCTTCCTTGATGAATTTGGGCATTCAACTAGAAACCAATTATTAATTGTGATTTTTGATAGCTATTTTGGAATAATCAAAATATGTTCTACTTGATCTCCCATCATCTCTGTCACATTAACAGAGCAATCTTCACATTTCTTATCACATTGATTTTTGGGACATTTTCTTTTATTTCCTTCCATTAACTAAGAAAAGAAAGTATAATTATGGGGCTTAAATACTTAGCCAATAAAATATGAAAAGGAAACTTAAAGCATATAAGGATAAACATGTAGAAGAAAAGTATACCCTAAATTTTGATCCCCTAGGTTCCAATCTAGGTTATTATAACGACCCATACGTTACATACATTGTTAATACTTCAAAATTGAAGCATACTTATTACAACATATAACAAAACCACGAAAGGACCGTATAGGTATAGTGTCTTTAGAAACTGGGAAACATAAACAACTGGTTCATAAAGCATCTACACTGTCTCCCATTTATTTCATCATATCTATAGTCCCTTTTGGCATATCTTACTTAATAACCTTCTTCCTGACCTGGGGAAAGAAAACATACAAAAGGGTGAGCTCAAATACTCAGTAAGGGTAATCAAAAGAAATATCAATCACATCATATACATAACTTTTGGAAATCTTAACCTGCAAAAGAGATCATAATTTCATAACATGGGATAAATCATGGCAGTGAAATGTAATCACAATAATCATAACTTAAAACATGAGACTTTGTGGCATACACACATAATCATAGAGAATCATTTCTTGTTAGTCAAGACTCATTGCCAAGACTATCTTAGTGGACAAAGTCCCTTTCTGAACCGAGTCACCCTCGTTTCAGTCCTGTTTCACTGAACTAGTATAACCTACCATTCCAGCCATGTCTATCTCATGAGATATAAAATCTTTACCCAATGCATTGGAGGGAGATATAGGTCCCACCCATCTCATAATGAAACCATTCTTATGTGTGCCACAAAAATCATAAATCATACATCATTGCATAACCCATGAAATAAAAATGGGAATCTTAAACATAGGGACATCATCAAAAGATTCATATAAGATAAAGTAATTCATAAAAATAATTCCACCACAACATAATCAAATCAATGTAATAATAGGGATAGAAACAAAACCCTATATTATCTTATATGGAGAATAATTTTGATAAAACACTTGAACTCCATTCTTGAGGAAAATGTCCTTTCTACTTCAAAAACACTTTTCATTTCTTAACATGTCATAAAATTATAAACTGAGAGAAGTTGATTAAAAATAAACTTGAAAACTTGTAAAGGAAGATTCTTGGAAATATTGTCATAAAAATCCATTCATGCCGTATAAGTTCAAAAAACATTCTTCGTACTTTTGTCGGAAAAGTCAAAAAGTACCTCGTACGAAAAACGACAAAAGATTCCTTTCATATACTTTACTAAAAACTCATAGAAGGGTAAAATTGGATTTAAACAATTGTAGTTGGATGGAAATAATATTACATATTGAGGAAACATGTATGTGGATGATAAAATACAGCCCAGTAAACACCAAAGTATAAACAATCTCGGATAAAAATAGGATTGTGATATTTCCCTTACCTTAGGTCCGATATGCTTTGTACATGTCCGAACCTCCTGTATAATGATTTAAATAATGTTATTTACTTATTCCAGAATCATACTTATTTTTATGATATCATATATGGTCATATTCTTAGCTTCTTAGTAGTAATATTTCATTGCTACTTGTTATTCAGGTGTTTATAACTTTTTGTTCTTATGCGTGTTTTGTCGAATAAATTCTTATTCTTTTCTTTAGGTTATAGATACCTCATTTACAGAATGGTATTAGTGTAATATATATCATATTCATTCATTCAATTCATTTATATAATCATTATGAAATGAAGATCATGTAGAATGAGTCGCATCACATCGTGGAGACGGTATTCCGTACGTACGCACGAGTGATGATATCGTTCCTATGATCGTGGAATTGTATTGGAGTATATGTATACTATTTCGGAATCAATATCACTTTATAATAGTCATATATAGTCGTTATTTACACTATTATACCCATCCAAGTAAGGTGGTGGTGGAAAATAAATTACACCACGGCGTGGAGACGGTATTCCGTACGTACGCACGCGCGGTGATTTCATTTTCTGTAGGATGGATAGATGGTGAAATAGGGTTGTTTCATACTTATAATAACATATCATTATATGAGTGATACTGATTTTATTACTTCATAATGAAACAACTAAATAATAAGAAGTGGAAGAAGAAATAAAGATGAAAGAATCGGTAACGGACATTACCTCTTCTTTGAAGTGCTTCTTTGAGACCTTCTTTTAGGGCCCTAAAATTGGTCTTTGAAGAATACCAGGACCTCTAGGATGTCTCTAGGGAAGTGGAGAGGAGAAATTGGCAGGGGTTGTCCGAGCTTTAAGTCTCTAAGTGGTGTGAGGAAGAGGGGGAGGAGGTGTCCTTTTATAAGGGTGGAGAGGGGCACCATTGGAATAACTAAAAAATATTATTTTATTATAAAGTCAAGTTCGGTTTTAAATAGCTCCAAATTGATATATTTAGAAGCTAAGGTGGGGATGGGTCTAAATCCTCTCATCCAGTAGAATTTAGACAAGTTTAGGTTCCTATTTTAACCTTATCATTTAGATTTAACATTAAGTTAAATAAGTTTACTTTTACCGTGTCTTCTTGTGTTCTTATACTATAAGGTTAATAAACTTCCTATAAGCAGCCAAACGAACCCCAAGTTGATTATTATTAATATATATAACCTTATCTAAGTCATTTGGCCGAACCATAGATTTTTAGGAATAAAATAACAATTACTAATATAATATTTGTTTTAAAAACTATTTTATGTCAATTTTGACACTATTTAGTAATTGATTTTTGTGAAAATCATAACAGAATGATTAGTTCAAAAAAAGTTAATTAAATAAATACTAACATGTCATAGTAACCTATAAAATTAGTGGAATTCATAAAAAGTCTCAAATTACATTTATTTTGGTGTTTATAACATTAATTATGTCAATATTTCATTAATAAAATAATTACTGCATCATCATTGTGTCATAAATAAATTAAATTATTTAATGTCTAAAAATTAAAAATAAAATACCATTATGTAAGAAAGCTTTTTATCTTTCTAACTAATATTTATAGTCGAATTTATCTTATGTATAACCTCATATTAAAAATTGTTTACTTATTAAACTTTGATTTTAACTATTTTAACCCTTCTTAATAATAAATGTCCTAATCTAATCCAAGTGGTCCTAAATGGTCATATTGTATTCCTAAGTTTGTTTTTGGTCGAATATCACTTGTCCAATAGAATTAGGACATGTGTTAGGGTAATAATAATATCATCTTTACCCTTAATTACCCTATTTACTTTTAACCGTGGTAAAAAAAAGTAAAAAGTTACTATTCACCAAAAATTATTTTCATCTCATTGAACCACATTTTACTTACTGACATCAACTGTGTCTCTCGGATTTTTGAAATTCCACTCACAGAAGCAATAAAATTAAGTTTTATGAAAAATTCAGTTTTTTAACTACCACTTAGTGGTTTCACTATTCATCAAAAATTAAAAGTTTTCAGAAAAATACCAAAATTTCACCCTAGGCTAATTTCGATATTCCGAATCCAAAAATGAAGTCCATTTTGAAAAATAAAATTTATAAAATTTCAAAAAGTGGTTATTACTATTCATAACGGCTAGTTTTAATAATATTTTAATAGCATATCGTTGTTTAGTGAAACTCGGTATTGCGTACGACGCAAGCTATCGAGGAAGGTAGCAATTTCGTGTAAAGCAAGCCAAGAAAGTGTTGTGTAGAAAAAGATTCCTTTGATGATTTATATAACATAAAAGTCTCTGGTGTTACATTCTACCCCCCTTAAAATGAATTTCGCCCTCAAAATTCATCACTTTGTAACAAACAGATGAGGATGCCTCTCCCTCATCATATCCTCAAGCTCCCATGTAGATTCTTCTAATTGGTGGTTCCTCCATAAAACTTTCACCAATCAAGTGGTCTTGTTTCGTAGGACTTTTTCGCTACAATCCAGAATCTCTATCGGTTGTTCTTCATAAGAAAGATCTTGCTCCAGCGGTACAACTTCTGAGCTGAGTACATGTGAAGGATCAGGTATTTACTTTCTCAGGAGAGATACATGGAACATATCGTGAACTTGAGAGAGATTCGGTGGAAGCGCCAATCGGTAAGCTACCTTCCCAACACAATCCAGTATTTCGAAAGGACCGATATATCTAGGGCTCAACTTGCCCTTCTTTCCAAATCTCATGACCCTCTTCCAGGGAGATATTCATAAGAACACTTTATCACCCACTTCAAACTCTAGGTCTTTTCTTCGATTGTCGGCATAACTTTTCTGTCGACTCTGAGCTGCTCTTATGTGTTGTTGAATAGATCTGACCTTTTCTGCCATTTCATCAACGAGATCAGGTCCTAATAGCTTTCTTTCCCCAACTTCATCCCAGCAAGTTGGAGTCCTACATTTCTTTCCATAGAGAGCTTCATATGGAGCCATCTGAATACTGGAGTGAAAGCTATTATTATAAGAAAATTCCACCAAAGGTAGGTGTTGATCCCAACCTCCTTTGAAATCCATAGAGCAAGCTCTCTGCATATCTTCTAGGGTTTGAATTGTTCTCTCAGACTGACCGTCTGTGTGAGGATGATAAGCAGTGCTGAAACTCAACTCTGTATCCAGAGTATGCTGAAGACTTTGCCAGAAATTCGAGGTAAATCTCGGATCCCAATCAGATATAATAGAAAGTGGTACTCCATGCAATCTTACCACTTCCTTTACATATATCCTGGCAAGCTGATCCAGAGAAAAATCCTCTCTAATAGCAATGAAGTGTGCAGACTTTGTAAGGCGATCAACTATGACCCAGATAACATTATTGCCTTTGGATGTTTTAGGAAGTCCTGTGACAAAGTCCATAGTAATGTTTTCCCATTTCCATTCGGGTATGGGTAATGGTTGTAACATCCCCTTAGACTTCTGTCTCTCAGCTTTAACTTGTTGACAAACCAAGCATCGAGAGACATATTCAGCAACATATCTTTTCATGCCATCCCACCATAAGTACTCTTTCAGGTCCCTATACATCTTCGTGCTTCCAGGATGAATAGAGAATTAAGAACTATGAGCCTCATCTAGCATCTCCTTCTTTAATTCGGGGATGGGAGGAACACAAACCCGATTCCTAAACTTTATTATCCCATCACAATCAAGGTTGAATTCAGGAACATTTCTCACCTTCTTTTGTAACTCGACATCTTCTTTCTGTGCCTCTTTAATATTCACATGTATAGATGGTTGAACATTCATTTGAGAAAGATAATATTTTTCCCCTTCCATTATAATTCCAAGATCTATCCTTTGAAAATCCATAAATATTGGATCTTTTGTGATTCTCATCATGGATAAACTAGCATGGTCTTGTCTACTTAATGCATCTTCCACCTTTTTTGCTTTCCCAGGGTGGTAATGGATTGAGAATTCGTAATCCTTAATCAGCTCCAACCATCTTCTTTGACACATATTCATCTCCTTTTGTGTGAAAATATACTTTAAAATTTTATGATCAGTATAAATATCACACCTTTCACCATAAAGGTAATGCCTCCAAATCTTTAATGCAAAGATTACCGCAGCTAACTCCAAATCATGTGTTGGGTAATTTTTCTCATGGATTTTCAACTGTCGTGAGGCAAAAACTATCACCATATCATTTTTCATAAGAACACACCCCAATCCCTTCTTGGATGCATCACTATAGATCACAAACCTTTCTCCACTACAAGGGAGTGTGAGCATAGGTGCACTGGATAGCCTTCTTTTCAACTCCTTGAAATTTTCTTCACATTCCTCCATCCAGACAAACTTAACTCCTTTCCGAGTTTACTTGGTGAGTGGATTAGATAATCGTGAAAAATCTTTCACAAAACGTCGATAATATCCAGCCAAACCAAGAAAACTTCGGATCTCAGTTACTGTTGTTAGTCTCGACCATCTTTCGATAACCTCTGTTTTTGCTGGATCCACAGATATCCCCTCTTTTGAGATTATGTGACCCAAAAATGAAACTTTTTGAATCCAAAATTCACACTTGGTAAATTTGGCATAAAGCTTCTCCTTTCTCAGGGTCTTCAATATAATTCTCAAGTGATCTTCATGTTCTTCCTTTCTCTTTGAATAGACAAGAATATCGTCTATAAAGACTACCACAAATTGATCAACATAGTCTCTAAAGACTCTATTCATCAGATCCATGAAGATAATAGGGGTATTAGTAAGACCAAATGGAATCACTATAAATTCATAGTGTCCATACCTTGTACGGAAAGTCGTCTTTGGTATATCCTCCCTTTTGAACCTAAATTGATGATACCCTGAATGAAGATCTATCTTGGAAAAGTATTGAGCTCCGCGTAGTTGGTCAAATAGGTCATCAATGCACGGGAGAGGATATTTTTTCTTGATAGTGATCTTGTTAAGTTCTCGATAATCAATGCACAATCTCATTGATCTATCTTTCTTCTTAACAAATAGAATAGGTGCTCCCAAAGGTGACGCACTAGGGCGTATGAATCCCTTATCAAGATTCTCTTGGAGTTGCTTCTTCAATTCCTGCAACTCAATTGGGGCCATTCTATAAGGTGTCTTTGAAATAGGTAAAGCACCCGGTACGAGTTCTATTGAGAACTCAACTTCACGATTTGGTGGAAGTCCCAGTAATTCCTCTGGAAAGACATCATCAAACTCCCGTACAATGGGCATATTCTTAATCATGAGTTTCTCACCAACCATTTGAGATAAATAGCCTTCATTTAGTGGAATCAATACCCATAAAATGGAAGAAATTTCCACTAGAAGGTTTTGTTCATCCTTGCATTGATAGACGATCATAGATTGATCTGGAATATGAAATGTGACTTCCCTTCTTTGGCAATTGATATGATCTCTATATAAAGAAAGCCAATCCATGCCAAGAATCACATCAAATTCCACTATAGGAAGGATCACAAGATTTGCAGGAAGCACTTTCCCACAAACTTCGATCGGAGAAGAATTATAAACTTCTGATGCGACTGGTGTGCCATTAGGTGTTGTCACAGCTAACTCAACATCTAATTGTTGAGGTAATACGGTGATACCCTTAGAAAAGTTTTCAGAAATAAAGGAGTGGGTGGATCCATAATCAAATAAAACATTTGCTACTTTAGAGTGGATGGTAAGTGTACCTTTCACTACATCGTTATCGTACTCCACATCGCTGATAGAAATTGCATGTGACTTTCCTTTGTCTTTAGCCTTAAGAGTTTGTTGACGTCGACCATCATCATCAACCCTTGGATTAGGGAATTTATTGTCATAATGCCCCATCTCCTTGCACTTGAAACATTGAAGTGTAGTAGGTTCATTCTGTGTATCCCTTCCTTTGTTTGCATCATTAGACATCTTCTTCCCATCATCGCGGCATTAAAATGCCCGATGACCTTCCTTTCCGCATTTGAAACATTTACTTCTCCCTTTAAGAAAACTCCCTCCATGTTTCTTTCCAAACTTTGATCATAAGGGAAAGCTCATCTTCTTTTCAGTGTGCTCTTTAGATTTTCCTTTGAATTCCATTTTCCTCTTCTTATCAAACCCATATGACTGATGGGTTACTCCAATCTCCATCTCGACTTTGAGAGCACATCGAACGATTTCCTCGTATCTGTTGAAGTCCCTTATGGATAACGCCCTTCGAAGACTTGGTTTTAAGCCACTAAAGAATCAATCGATCTTACTCTCAGGTTGGATAATAATACCAGAAGCGTACCTTGCAAGTCTTGTAAAATTTGCTTCATAGGTACCAACAGATTCATCATCCTTTTGCTTCAGTTCAAGAAACTCTTTCTCCATCTTTATTCGGAGAATATGAGGGAAGTACTTATTGAAAAAATAAGTTCTTGAACTCATCCCATTCCACGGACTCAATTTCATCCCTTTGCCTCATATTCTTAATAAGATTCCACCATTGATCAGCATCTCCTTCCAAACGATACACTGCTAGGATGACTTTATCATGTTCAGAACATTGAAGAACTGAAAATATCTTTTCAGTAGTAATAATCCATTGTTCAGCAACTAATGGATCAGTAGACCCGCTGAAATAAGGTGGACGCTGCCTCATGAAGGATTCAACAGAATGTTGCTCCTTTTTTTGCTCGTTCGGAAGTCCTACATGATTCATAGCTTGAGAAAGTTGTGTGAGCATGGCTACAAGATTTTTCATTCCATCTCCCATAACGTTTGGTTGCTCAGGGGGACAATCATTGCATTTCCCGTCACATTCCGCATTAACACGGTTCCTTCGGGTTCCAGCCATTGACTAAAACCAAGAAGAATAGTGTAAGCAACACTAATTATAATAGGAAAACCACATAATAAAGAATAAAATTTCACACTTAAGGTCTTATCCTAGGTTATTCATGGCCATTTCTAAAACACTAATATTGTGTTCTATGCTTAGACTTATCCTTAGGGTTCTTACTAAGGCTTTCACATCCTAGTTTCTAAAGGATGACTATACCTTTCCTCTGATACCAACTATAATGACCCATACTTTACATACATTGTTAATACTTCAAAATTGAAGCATACTTATTACAACATATAACAAAACCACGAAAGGACCGTATAGGTATAGTTTGTTTAGAAACTGGGAAACATAAACAACTGGTTCATAAAGCATCTACACTATCTCCCATTTATTTCATCATATCTATAACCCCTTTTGGAATATCTTACTTAATAACCTTCTTCCTGACCTGGGGAAAGAAAACATACAAAAGGGTGAGCTCAAATACTCAGTAAGGGTAATCAAAAGAAATATCAATCACATCATATACATAACTTTTGGAAATCTTAACCTGCAAAAGAGATCATAATTTCATAACATGGGATAAATCATGGCAGTGAAATGTAATCACAATAATCATAACTTAAAACATGAGACTTTGTGGAATACACACATAATCATAGAGAATCATTTCTTGTTAGTCAAGACTCATTTCCAAGACTATCTTAGTGGACAAAGTCCCTTTCTGAACCGAGTCACCCTCGTTTCAGTCCTGTTTCACTGAACCAGTATAACCTACCGTTCCAGCCATGTCTATCTCATGAGATATAAAATCTTTACCCAATGCATTGGATGGAGATATAGTTCCCACCCATCTCATAATGAAACCATTCTTATGTGTGCCACAAAAATCATAAATCATACATCATTGCATAACCCATGAAATAAAAATGGGAATCTTAAACATCGTGACATCATCAAAAAATTCATATAAGATAAAGGAATTCATAAAAATAATTCCATCACAACATAATCAAATCAATGTAATAATAGGGATAGAAACAGAACCCTATATTATCTTATATGGAAAATAATTTTGATAAAACACTTGAACTCCATTCTTGAGGAAAATATCCTTTCTACTTCAAAAACACTTTTCATTTCTTAACATGTCATACAATTATAAACTAAGAGAAGTTGATTAAAAATAAACTTGAAAACTTGTAAAGGAAGATTCTTGGAAATATTGTTTTAAAAATCCATTCATGCCGTATAAGTTCAAAAAACATTCTTCGTACATTTGTAGGAAAAGTCAATAAGTACCTCGTACGAAAAACGACAAAAGATTCCTTTAATATCCTTTACTAAAAACTCACCGAAGGGTAAAATTGGATTTAAAAAATTGTAGTTGGATGGAAATAATATTACATATTGAGGAAACATGTATGTGGATGATAAAATACAGCCCAGTAAACACGAAAGTATAAAAAATCTCGGATAAAAATGAGATTGTGATATTTCCCTTATCTTAGGTCCGATATTCTTTGTACGTGTCCGAACCTCCTATATAATGATTTAAATAATGTTATTGACTTATTCCAGAATCATACTTATTTTTATGATATCATATATGGTCATATTCTTAGCTTCTTAGTAGTAATATTTCATTGCTACTTGTTATTCGGGTGTTTATAACTTTTTGTTCTTATGCGTGTTTTGTCGAATAAATTATTATTCTTTTCTTTAGGTTATAGATACCTCATTTCCAGAATGGTATTAGTGTAATATATATCATATTCATTCATTCAATTCATTTATATAATCATTATGAAATGAAGATCATGTAGAATGAGTCGCATCACATCGTGGAGACGGTATTCCGTACGTACGCACGAGTGATGATATCGTTCCTATGATCGTGGAATTGTATTGGAGTATATGTATACTATTTCAGAATCAATATCACTTTATAATAGTCATATATAGTCATTATTTACACTATTATACCCATCCAAGTAAGGTGGTGGTGGAAAATAGATTACACCACGGCGTGGAGACGGTATTCCGTACGTACGCACGCGCGGTGATTTCTTTTTCCATAGGATGGATAGATGGTGAAATAGGGTTGTTTCATACTAATAATAACATATCATTATATTAGTGATACTGATGTTATTACTTCATAATGAAACAACTAAAGAAGAAGAAGTGTAATAATAAATAAAGATGAAAGAATCGGTAATGGACATTACCTCTTCTTTGAAGTGCTTCTTTGAGACCTTCTTTTAGGGCACTAAAATTGGTCTTTGAAGAAGACCAGGACCTCTAGGATGTCTCTATGGAAGTGTAGAGGTGAAAGTGGCATGGGTTGGCCGAGCTTGAAGGCTCCAAGTGGTGTGAGGAAGAGGGGGAGGAGGTGTCCTTTTATAAGGGAGGAGAGGGGCACCTTTGGAATAACTAAAAAATATTATTTTATTATAAAGTCAAGTTCGGTTTTAAATAGCTCCAAATTGATATATTTCGAAGCTAAGGTGGGGATGGGTCGAAATAATCTCATCCAATAGAATTTAGACAAGTTTAGGTTCCTATTTTAACCTTATCATTTAGATTTAACATTAAGTTAAATAAGTTTACTTTTACCGTGTCTTCTTGTGTTCTTATACTATAAGGTTAATAAACTTACTATAAGAAGACAAACGAACCCCAAGTTGTTTATTATTAATATATATAACCTTATCTAAGTCATTTTTCCGAAAATTATATTTTTAGGAATAAAATAACAATTACTAATATAATATTTGTTTTAAAAACTATTTTATGTCAATTTTGACTCTATTTAGTAATTGTTTTTTGTGAAAATCATAACAGAATGATTAGTTCGGAAAACATTAATTAAATCAATACTAACATGTCATATTAACCTATAAAATTAGTGGAATTCATAAAAAGTCTCAAATTATATTTATTTTGGTGTTTATAACATTAATTATGTCAATATTTCATTAATAAGATAATTACTGCATCATCTTTGTGTCATAAATAAATTAAATTATTTAATGTCTAAAAATTAAAAATAAAATACCATTATGTAGGAAATATTTTTATCTTTCTAAGTAATATTTATAGTCGAATATATCTTATGTATAACCCCATATTGAAAATTGTTTACTTATTAAACTTTGATTTTAACTATTTTAACCCTTCTTAATAATAAATGTCCTAATCTAATCCAAGTGGGCCTAAATGGTCATATTTTATTCCTAAGTTTGTTTTTGGTCGAATTAAACTTGTCCAATAGAATTAGGACATATGTTAGGGTAATAATAATATCATCTTTACCCTTAATTACCCTATTTACTTTTAACCGTGGTAAAAAAAAGTAAAAAGTTAATATTCACCAAAAATTATTTTCATCTCATTGAACCACATTTTACTTACTGACATCAACCGTGTCTCTCGGATTTTTGAAATTCCACTCATAGAAGCGGTAAAATTATGTTTTATGAAAAATTCAGTTTTTTAACTACCACTTAGTGGTTTCACTATTCATCAAAAATTAAAAGTTTTCAGAAAAATACCAAAATTTCACCCTAGGCTAATTTCGATATTCCGAATCCAAAAATGAAGTCCATTTTGAAAAATAAAATTTATAAAATTTCAAAAAGTGGTTATTACTATTCATAACGGCTAGTTTTAATAATATTTTAATAGCATATCATTGTTTAGTGAAACTCGGTATTGCGTACAACGCAGGCTATCAAGGAAGGTCGTGATTTCGTGTAAAGCAAGCCAAGCAAGTGTTGTGTAGAAAAAGAATCCTTTGATGATTTATATAACATAAAAGTCTCGGGTGTTACAGTTATCCATAATCATATATTCTTATGTTAATATTTATTTTATTTTATCTTTTTTCCTTTAATAATGGTTCATACTATGCTTAGGAATTTACAAAAGCATATCCCCCGGGAGTGTCGTAACCAAGAGTGCAGCAAGGCCCGTTGTCAGGTACCATTTCTCATTTGACTCTATCTCAAAGCGGTGTTTTTTCATTTTACCCCTATGTACATCTGTTCCAAAGCCACCTCTACCTACTCGTATCTAGACAAGGATGTATTTTCTTGACAAACCACTTACTCAATACTCACCAAAATACTATGAAGATTTTCTATATTTAAACTTTTCTATAGGCTTCTTCCTAAAGTTTTCATATCCTAATTTCCACAAATAACTAAACCATCCTTTGATACCAACTATAACATCCCGCATTTTTATCACATAAACTTCCATTACATTATACAAAACCAAGCATCACTAAGGTTTAGTGCCTTGGAAACCGGGATCTTAATAAATGAAAACATAAAACATTAATCTTTAACACTTTAAAGGATTCTTCATTTTTTCATCCTATGTTCATTACATCATCTCATAACTTGGGTACATACATCAAAAGAAAGGGTGAGCAGAAGGCGCAGTAAGGGAAACAAGGGAAACATTTTACATGTGAACTTGAGATACATCAAAAGTCATGAAAAAAAACTTTAAGGCATGGGAATGAGATCATGAGGCATATCATAATTAAAACAACGTGTTCCATAACTTGAATATGTGGCTACAACATTTAACTTAGACAATCATGAACATATCACCAAGGTAAAACCCAAGGTGTCATTAAAAATTACCAAGGTAAACCCCAAGGTATCATTAAAATTGTAATCGTTAGAGATTACATCATTACCCAATGCATTGGAGCTCTATCAGGCTGCACCCTTAAATTTTCTTTTATTATCATGTGAGCCACATATATCGTCATCAAAAATTTCATAAATAACCCATATGGAATAAAAGAAATGGGTTTAATCTCATAATCATAACATTTTAAAAACAGTTTTAAAGACATGATCTTTATGTCACTTTAAACCCACAGAAAAGTAAAGCGAGTCTCATGTATGTAAATCACAGAATTTAAAATAGAACATTTTTATATATATGTTAATACCCTTATAGAATAAAGATCTTTGATTATTCACTCAATAAATCAAAATAATTTGAGAAAAGAGAGAGACATTTTGAGATGGAAATTCGGCAGCATAACGGCTATGTTGTAGTGTTTTAGACATTGAAAAAAGAGGGGACATGGGTCACCCACTCATAAATGACCCATAAAATAGTATAGGGACAGAATATAAAGGATATATGAACATGGTAATTAAATTTGAAGGGAATACCATTTTAAATGAAAAACATGGAAGGAATACAAAAATAATATTTCTCTTATGAAATTCTACAGCCTAACGGTGTCACTTAAAACTTCAAAAATAAATGAATTGACGAGGTCGAATAGGTTCTCTCATCATATGAACATAAAATATAATTATGATAGATATAGATATCATACCCCAAAATAATAAAAAGGAACTTGAAATACTGGACATGAAAATAGAACTTGAAAATTTGAGGGGTGAAAGAATCCATTACAAAAAAATTGGCAGCCTACCGGCGCCACTTAAACATTCATAAAACGAAATGATGAGAGTAAGAGGGGATCTCTCATCATATGAACATGAAAAGGAAAGTAATATGAATATAAAATAACATCCTCCAACATAAGAACATAGAGCATAAAATAAATGACTTAAAAGAGAGTATTTGAAAAGAAAGAGAGAGGTTGGATCCCTTACCTTAAAACATGACTCTTAAAACTTGAAGGTTGGGACCTTGAGGGCTTGGGGGAACCTTGGGAAGACTCTTTGGGAGGTAATGAGACCATAGCTTTGTTAGGGTAGAGTTGGGAGTGAAAACTGAAGGAGGAAAGGGTGGGTATTTATAGGAAAAGGGAGGTGATACTTTAATAATTTCAAGGGACACCTCACAAGTGGTTTTGGCAAAACCATGGGCTTGCCCGTGGTATTTGCCCATGGTTTTGGCCACATGGGACCCATAATAAAATAATTCATCCCCTTTAGTCGACCATCCCTTAAAATATCTCATGACATCATCAAGATGCAGTAATGATGTCATTAAACATACTGAAACCCTAAAATTGTATTTTTACTATTGACTGAAAATTCAACTTTTTCTGAAAACTCCCAAAAATTTATCTTAACATAATATCAATGCTCTGAATTCAAAAATAAACTCCATTTTATAAAAATAATTTTCTAAATATTTTAAATTTAATTTTTAAATAAAAACACTATTCCCTGAAAATTCATTTTTTCAGAAAAACCCCAAATATTACCTTAACATAATATCGATGATATAAGTTCAAAAATAAAGTCCATTTTATAAAATTAATTTTCTAAATATTTTTAATTTAATTTTTAATTAAAAAACACAATTCTCCCGAAAAAACTAATACTTGACTAATAATTAATGAAGTAGTTATTTACCAATTTTATTGAATCACACTACTTAATCAAGGTGCCTAAATTATATTAATACTTTCTTTAAGTGATATTACTAATCCATTTGGTCACATTACCAATCCTAATCATAAAATCACTATTCATAATTTACTATTCATCAAAAATTAATTTGATCTTATTAGACTCTAAATTTCTTACTGAACACGTTTGCAGAAGACCATTTTTTGAAAATCATTACACATCATTAATTATTTTATGTTTACATAAATATTTTAAAATATCCTTTTTTCAAAATACATCAATAAAATACATCCTATATTCATTCAAACATTTGAAAACTCATAAAAATCACCATAATAAGAAAACACAATTTTATTTATAACAAAGGATTACGGTCTCCTTACATAGCCCCTTAAAACCCCAGCATAGGACCTAAGTGTAAGGTATGCTAATGTGAGAGAATCAGAGGGCTACTCGGACAACATCGCACGAGTAGTAATTTCTATCATTTTGAACTTCTCGTGAAGGTGATTCTATTATAGCTTCATAAGATGATGTTCGGATTGGGTTTGGTCCAGATCAAAGCACAGTGGTGCTAACTCTTTCCCGAGTTCTATTAGATGGGCTTCGATCGGTCCAAGATTACTGGATGAGGCCATCGAATCTTCTTTCTATATTAATTAACCAAGATCACTTGTATTTAGAGACAATAGTCGCAACATTCAGTTTCCAATGATCATACTGACTAACGGTCATATAATAGTCAAAACCCAATAGTCTCATTTTAATTATACTCGTGTTATAAAATGAAACAGTTTTTTTGAGTATAAAAAATAAAATAACACACAAAATTAGGAAACAAGATTTATGAAAAATTTTGGGTCATTAAAGCAACATACCACACATCAATCTAAATGATGGTTTTCCAAAACTGAATAAAAGGTCATTTTTAATGATTTAAAATTCCAAAAACACACATCCCAGGGTCAACACAAAAAAATATACCTCAAATTTTCATGAAATCATAAGAAATAAATTTTTGATTAATTTTTGAGTTGTATGGATAGTCCTCACAATAATACAATATGAAATGTGGCCAGAATGACCAAAAAACATTTTTATTAGAAGTCATATTCTTTAAATACATGTATCAAATGGTCAAGACCTAACAACGACAATTGATTATGATCTCACCACACATCATATTGATAGTCCATCTATTCTTACATCTAAAAAAATCACACAATCATTTTCCAATGATTTAATGATAATGTAATATATTTTTATATGTTTTTACCCTTTATCATTTGCATCAATTTATACGTAGTCATTCTGACTACTACTTTTAGTTATTTTTATTCATCTTTTTTCCTTTTAATAATATGATCATGTTTATTACCTATGCCTGTACTTTTGGTATCAAATTATATCTTTTTTTGCCTCTACCATTTCTTAATCCCCATAATATACATTCATGTATTTTACGAATCTATATTCTAGAGTCTACAATTACATCATATTAATATAATATTTTATGATTGGTTCATAATTCATAATCTAATACTAATTTTTTCTTCTTACCTTTTCTTATATTTTATTTAGGATTAATTTTTTTTAAATTATTTATGATTCCATTATTTATACTTTTATTTCTGAATATTCATATGTTTTTATTCCACTTGTATTTCCCAATTTCTTCTCTAATATATTAATGTACCTCAATTTATATATTCTGGATTTGAGATTCATATTTTTTTTGTTTTACTTGTTTTAATCTTGCTTATTTTTTTTTACTTGAGTTTATGTTATTACTTATGTTTTTTCTTCTATCATTTCTTTTTACTATTAGTTTTATTTATATATTTCTTTATTCCTCTCTAAGTATGAACCTATTCTAATTGGTTAATCTTTCACTTCAAGTTATGCTTGCATTTAATTTTTTTCATCTGATTCTCCTAATATTAAACATTCACCTTTTCATTTTCATTCATTTTTAATTCTTATTTTTATTTTTTACATATTTATTCTTCTCCTTCTATTTCCTAATTTTGGGTTTTGAATTCTAGTATTTAATTTCATATATTTATTTGTATTAGTTTTTCTTAAAATTATTTTTCTATTTTGTTATATTTAATTCTTTTTTTCTTCTACTTTTCATTTATTTTTTGTCTTTTTTTTCATTTTATGTCTTCTCAAAATTATATTTCCCCCCTATTTTTTATTATTCTTCTACCATTTATCTTCTATCTTCTAGTTTATCATCTAACTCTCATTATCCCTTTCCCCTATAACATTATTCTACATAATTTTTATATATTATCTTTTTTCATGTAAATATTTTTTCTTTCGTTTAATTAGGTATTCTTTTTTTATTGTTATATTTGATAAATACATTTTTCCCTCTACTTCTAATCCTATTTATATATTCTCCATCCAAAATTTGGATTTTGTATTTTTCTTCACCAATTATTTTATTTTTTTTATATTGGATTTCTTTTTTCTATTTCTTCTAATTTTCTTTATTGTTTTGGTTTTTTCTTTTTCATTAAAGTATATTATATTTTTCATTTACACCAACTTCTAATTGCACATTTGTCTTATCTCTTCCATATTCTAGATTATATTTTAACTTTGGTTCTTCTTTTTGTATCTAGCATTATTCTACCACATTTATTTATCTTTTCCTTGTTTATGTACTTCTATTTTCATTATTTTTCATTATAATTTATTTATATTGTTATATTAAAAAATATATGTTTCTTTTATTGAAAATCCAATTTTTAGATTCTTATTATAAATTTTGGTATTTGGATTTCGGTTTACATTCAATTCCCACTTTTGGAACTACATTCATATTTGTTTATTACTAATTCCTTATTCTTCTTCTTTTGGACTATGGTTTTTAAATCAAAATATGATTCAAGTACCCCAGTTACATTAAACTAAAATCCTTATTATTTTTTTGTTTTTATGTAAAATTACTCTTCTTCTTTTGATCATGGATTATTAATTATACATTTATGACAACTTATTATTTTTCTTTTGTATTTGACCATATGATTTTGTTTTTAAATTTTTTTTCTTTTATTTTCACTCTCTCTACTGCATTTGAGTACCTCATTATTTTTTATATTATAGATTTTGTTTTATCTTATACGAACTCTTTTTCCCCATAATTTATTTTCAATCATCATTTTAATATTTGAAATTTTATCTTCATATTTAGATGGTTCATTGAATTTTGATTTATGTTATATATGTTTTTTTCATGACATTCTTCAATATTTTATAGTGTTATTGTTTTTTATTCTGCCTTTACTTTTTATTAATCTTGGGGATTTAATTTTTTCTTATGCACTTTCCCCATATTTTGATAATTCTTTTGTGTCTACATAAACATCTCCTTCCACTTCTACTTCTTTTTTGAAACATTGATTTCGATTTCTGATCTTTCTTTTCCTCTAGCTTGGTTAAATCCATCTTCATCTTTTTCATCTTTTTCTTCTAAATATACATATACATTTTATTTTTTGTTTCAAGAACATAATTATATATTTTAATTTTTATGATATAACCCTTATATTTTCCTTATCCACTTCTTTTTAACTAACTCTATCTATTTTTCCAATTACATTTTTGTGTCTTCTATTTTTTATAGTTTTTAATTTTCCTTTTATTTTTTATGATGTTTTTTATCTTATTTTCATTAGTTTCCTTATATAAAAATGATTTCACTGAGAGAGGGGTGGTTTTAAATGATTGAGTTTTTTATTTAAATCACTTTTATTTAAATTAATAGAATTATTTTATTTCAGTAATTATCATTATAATTAAATTTATTTTGAAAAATAATTAAAAAATAGTGAAAATACTGTGTCATATATGAAAATCACGAGTATAGAATTTATCGATATGATCGAAAGAATTTTATGGAATTCATATACATATTAAAGTGAAAATTCTCTTAAATATGGTCATAAATAAGAAAATTAGTTTGGATTGAAATAAAATCATCACAGAATGATCCTCAAATCATTTGGTATTTCTCTTCATCAACCATGCATCAATACGATTATCCATATTGCTATGTAATACCCAAATTATCATTTCATCATGTTATTTTTAATAAAATGTCATATCACCCATCATGGGATCAAACTAAGAAGAAAACATCATAATGTTATGGAAACATTGTACAATGATCCTCTAGTCATTTTTAGATCTATAGAAATTATTCATGCATTAATCTAATTCTTATATTCCTTAGTATGATGGTAACTAGGATTTAATATTGTTAATTCATATTAATAAATGAAAAATAACCAATATAGTTGTCAAAACTAGTGAAACAAGCTTAGATTGGCACAAAAACATAGGAAAATGACATTTGATTCATTTAGGATATACAAAAACCTCCCATGTGTCAATATGACTCACGAATTACATGGAATGATAAAAAGTGTCCTTTGGACTTCACACTATTTTTTAAAAAAAGGTCACCTAAACAGGGTCAAAACTGACCTAACAAGTTCATATTACCTTGAAAACATATGATAAACATAACAAATATTTGATATTTTTAAGAATCATTTACACATTAATACTCTGAATGGATTTCTCAGTATGATACAAAGATTATTTTCTATATAATACTTTTATAAAAATGAAATATTTCCCATAAAGGGGACCAAACTAAGAATATGCCTTTATATTGATATGGAAACTTAGGAGAATGATCCCCAAGAAATTTATGATCCATAAGAAACATCTACAAATCAATCCAATGATTTCTTAAAAATATGAGATGATATTTTTTGTTTTGATAATTTTTCATTTTCTACTATTTCTATGAACTTCTTTTAGTTCTATTTTTACTTTATTTCATCATCTTATGAATTTTCCAAATATTTTTAGTTTTATATATTATGTTTCTGATTTTGGCTTCAAATTTATATTTTCTTTTTCATTTACAGTTAATTATTCCATATCATCAACATTTACTTGTTTTACAAATATAGTTTCTAGATTGTATTTCAATATCAAATTCACCTACAAGTTATAGCCTATTTACCTATTCATAATCATATACTACATTTGGATTCTTGGTTTTTCTTATTTTGGTTGTATTATATTATTTTTTATATCTTATTTCATTATTTCTATATTTATTTCATATTCTTCTTTTGTTTTTTATTCCACATATTTTTTCCAACTATTACCACTCTTACTCATGCTTATACTTGCATTTTAATAATTAAACATCGATATTTTTTATTTTTTATTTATATTAATTTATCTTATGTTAATATTTGAGTTTATGGTATTATTTATGTTTTTTTATTCTTACAATTCATTTTCCAACTACTTAATTTTCAATTTCATATGAATTATTCTCCTCAATTATGACTATTATCATTGGTATTACATTAAAAAATAGTTATACTTCTATGTAATGTTTTTTCATATAATGATTATAGATTCTACCATATATTTTCTTCATTCATTTTCACTTATTAATTTTATTTTTACTTCTTCCTTCATCTTCCACTTTTCAATTTTTTATTTTTACTTATAGACTTTTCTTTTCTTCTAGTTTTGTGTTATTTTTCCCTCAAACTATTTTTTCTACATTTTCATTTATTTTTATATTGGATTCATTTTTAGTTTAATATTCTTCTTTTTCAAATAGTTTTTTTTAATTTACTTTAGTGTCTTATATATTTCTCATTTACTCTTCCTTTTAATTTTAATTTTTTCCTTCCATCTTCTCTCTTCAAGATTAACTTCTATCATAAATTCTTCTCATTTCTTCTAACATTAAACTACCCAATGTCTTCATATTTTCATTGTTCATATACTTTTGTTTTATTATTTTTTCATATACAATTGTTTTTAATTATTATATCTAACTAATACATTTTGCATTTAACTTTTATTCCCCTTTCGAACTTCTCATTCCAGTTTTTGGGTTTTTTATTCTACATCACCTTATATTTCCACTTTTATAACTTCATGAAAAATTAGTTTGTAATTATTCCTTCTATATTGGCTTCTATATTATAGTTTTTAATTTTCAATATATCTTATAGTTATCATTTTTAATTTACATAAAATCCATATTCTACTATTTTTTTGTTTCTAATTCAAATTAATCTTATCCTTTTGATTTTTTTTATGACTTATAAATTTATCCCTCCTTGTTTTTCTTTTATATTATACCAAAGAAAATTTCATTTTTTTTATTTTTTTTTAAATATATCTACTCCCTTCTAGAACCTCTTTCTTTTTTAGATATTTTGGATTCTGAATCATCTTACATTTCCACTTTTCCCCGACTGTCGCATTTAATAATAATTTTTAGATTTCATATTTTAGTTTCTTCTCTTTTTTGAGATTTAACTTTTGATTTATGATATATCAATTTTGAGTTTAAAATTTACTTTAAAATTTTCTTATGTTATTTTTTTCTTGTAACTATAAAATTAAATATTCTTGTGTTATTTATTTTTTTGGTTTGTTCTAGATTCATATTTTTCTAATGTTTCTTTTTATACTTTGGAATCCCTTCTCGATTACCCTTATTTCAATCATTTCAAACTACTTATTATCTTGATTATACTCTAGATTTGGAAACAATATTTTCATCTTGTTATTACTACGCTTTTTCATATATATATAAGATTTTTAATCTTTTGTTTCCATGTATTATATATGTATTATAATTATTTACTTCTAAATAATATCATCTTCAGATATATTATATTTTCCACTATCTCTATATCTATTTCTATTAAAATTTATATGAATCAATCTGATTCATTGATTACTTAGATTATCCAAAGTATCTTTTTCCTGTGAATTTTTTTTATTGAAATGATATATTAAATATCATGGGGTCAAAACAATTAAGAAACTTCACATTGACATGCAAACTTAGGAAGATGATTCCTAAGGCATTTTTTATTTGTAAGAATATTACACATATCAATAATATTCTTATATTTCTCAGTATGATGCAAACTATTATTTTATATTATTAATGTTTATTAAAAAATGAGATATCCCTCATATAGAGGTCAAACCAAAGAAAATGATCTCAAATTGTCAGGAAAATATAAGAAAACAATGTTCAATTCCTTTCAAAATTGTATGAACCAACAAAATGTTGATCTGACACATTAATTTTTTGGTTTGATGAAATATTATATTTAAGATTCAATTTCAATGTGAAACCCATGAAAACAAGTTCAAATTTCCCTGAAAACATAGGATAATGATTCCCACTTCATTTTTTATATATGGTGATCAACAACTCTTAAATATCATGAAAGTGTTTCTTAGTATAATATAAAGAGTCTTTTAACCATGATATTTTTATTGAAATGGAAAATAATTCATTAAGAACTCCAAAATAAGAATGAGACATTAAAATGACATAGAAATACTTTGAAAAACTAACCATTAGTCATTTTTGTTATGTAGTAATCAATCATGCATCCATATTATGAACTGCTTTCTTGATATGATGGGAACTATGATTTCGTATTGTTAACACTTACTGATAATGTGAAAATCACCTGAATAGGGATGGAAACTAAGAAAATGAATCCCAATATTCCTGAAAACCTAGAACTGTTATCTTCATGTCATTTATAATATATTTTAATTAACTATGTGTCAATATGAAACCTGAATTTAATGGTATTACCTAGAAAATGAGTTCATATATCCATAGACAATGTGGTGAAACTTGTGATCCAGCTCATAGGAATGTAAAATCCGATGATAATATAATCCTACTCCTTGCTGCCTCACGCAGAGTATTATTTCCTTATAGGATATTAGAGTTATACATGATGACCTGTTGAAATCATGTATTCACCAAGTTATCCTAACTAGTTATGAAAGGTGAGATTAAGTTAGTTTTTGTTTTGTTTTTAAATCAGACTGTTAAAATGGTAAAAAATTCAATCATCCCCTTCCTTTTTATGCCAATATCTACTCATGCTTATTTGAGTTCAATAAATCTCTAGAAGAAAGATTGTTTCTCCCACTGATTATAACACCTACTGTTATTTAAAAATTAATTGGTCATCGAAATGGTATACTTCTTTTTGTTTCATTGCCTCTCGAATCCAATTCTTCACTAAGTTTAATCAAATTAGAGGAAGATGACAAGTTTTCCCACCAATATTAAGCCCCCCTGGCGTAACCCGTGACCATTAGTTTTTTTCATTCAAATCATTTCTTAGTTTTCTATATTTATCTTTGTTTTTTATTGGTTTATTTTTTAAAATTATTTTCCAATTTTTTATTTTTTTAGTTTTTATCGATGTTTAAACTTGAGTTGTTTTTTTATAATGGTTTTTTCATGTTTATACTTTGGTTTTTTCATTTATATTTAGTCATTATTTTTTATATTTTGGTTTTATATATCCCTTTTTGGGTATTGTGTGCCTTGTTTGATTTTTTATTTAGGAAAAGTATTTAATTATGTAATAAAATTACTGTGTTTTGTAGTTTTCACATTATAATTAGATCAATAAAATATATGTACTGATAAAAAGTTGAATATTATGATCCTCATATGATTTAATAATCTGTAATCCCCCTTGTTAGAAGCCTAATGAAAAAATTTTGATTCTGACAAACCTACCTATGAAAACATAGTAGAAGGTTACTCAAATTATTTATGATCTGTAAGAATCAACCGTATATTAATTTGATATGAAGATTTCTCAATATAGGACATTGTATTATTTTACCTTTATATTTTTACTAAAATTAAATATCACCTGTAATGTGGTCAAAACCTAGAAGATGAGGTCGTTTGATGATTTTTTTTAAATAAAAATAAAATCATTAAAAATGAACTTTTAATTATTCTGAGCTAAATAAACATTATATCGATGATACTTCTATTATAATAAGTCAAAAATTATTTGAAAATACTTTATCAATGATCACAAGATATCTCAAGTCCCATTTATTGGGTAGATCCTTTTGATGCATGATTTTTTATTTTTAAATCTGTAAAACACTTTTGGTCATTCACAGAAAACCACAAGTCAAATTTATATGAAATAATTTCTACATATCAAACATTAAATAGAGGTATTTTATATGATATTTCATTGTATTTTATGTTTGTTGTGGGGATTTTACACTTTGAAACCAATTTTAAAGATTATAAAATGTATTAAAACTTTAATTTCTATCATTAGAATGAAATCATAAGTCATATTGACATTTAATATATTCATACATGTTAAATATTAATCAATAATTGATTTCATATGAATTCTCGATAATTAATTCTCATTTTCAATTTTTTGACACTTTTATGTTAAATAAATTAAAACACAATTTTGGTCATTCTGAAAAAATTTCAATTTAGACTAATGTGATATCTATTATTATATATCACAAATTAATCAAAGGTCATTTTCATATGATTTCACAACAATTTGATATAATTTTTTTGAATTAATATATTTGACACACATTTTTAATGACTTCTACGAGTAAATAAAAAATATTTTTTCATTCATCCCAACAACAATGTAAGACTGATTAAAATGTGGTCAATAAATTTATGTCACAAATAAATTAATGATCATTTTCCTCATATTTCATGACAATATGGGGTATATGTGAAATATGTTGATCCTTACAATGAAATTAAATTAAAGTATAGAAAAAAATACAATATTATGATTTTTATGGGAATTTTAATATGTGGGGAACAACTGTGTCCACATGCTAGAAATGAGAGAGGTGGATTTGTTTTAGTGGGGAGTGGGGAGACTGTAAGTGGGGGTAGGAATTATTTGTGAGATTCGAAAACATGTCTTAGTAAGGAGATTCCTGAGGTATTTATTAAGACTTCTTCATTCCTATTCATTGAGTTTTTCATTATAATTTTTTAACTCGCACTATAATATACACAAAGAAGTATATCGTAGTAGAATGGGTGTGTTCAGGACCTTATCATCTTCTCATACCTACCTCTTATGCATGAAACACCAATGTTTGGTCTATGACGGAACACACCACTCTCTTTGTCTCATCACACCTATTTATGGATGAATTTGAGTATTTAAATGGAAGTGTTTGTTGTTGCATCATAATTTGACAGTGGGGAATTCATATTATTTTCTTTCATGGTCAATGCACAACCAGTTTATCCCTGACACATGAAAATAATATTTCTCACCATAGTGGTCTATATGACTACATTATGTCAACATCACTATAAGAAACATGTTTCACATATTAAAACTTCACTAAAAACACCTTCATTAAAATTTTACTTCAATAGTAATCTTAAATATATAATTTTCATCCAAGAATACTCCTAGAAGATCGATCATTCACCAGCCACATCCTTGAGTTCTATTTAAGTAGTTGTGCTCTATTTGAAGGATCATTATGTTGTTCTTCTTCTATAGTTTTTATATCCAATATTGCCGAACACTTTTTTTACATCCACTCCCACAAAATTAGGATATAATTTTGTTCCATGGAAGCTAATCACCCAGCTAAAATAGGTAACCTATAGAAACATGTCATCTAAAACAATAGAATTTTGAATGAGTTGGTTTCTAAACTACATCACATAAGTCAAGATCTATAGCACTGGGAGAAGGATTTTACTGATTATGTTCAAATATTCCAATTTTTTATTCTATATTTTTTAAATAAACTACTTCATGATGACCCTAAATTGTTAAAGATAACAAAAACCTTGAGACTACAGTACTATGAACTGACCAACTTGTTACCCTCCGTGTGTGTTGTTTATGATACCCATGTCCTCGCATCAGATGATGAATTTTATGTCCCATGTGAAGAGCTCCCTTTTTTTACTAGCACTGATTCCTAAGGATGGATTATCTTTGTCAAGATATAGTTTCATAATCATCAAACACTTGATCCTTTGAAACTCTCCCTCTCTCATGTTAGCATGGAAGGCACCACTATCTACTGATTAATAGTTTTGGGAGAGGTCCTTCAAAAAGTCACCTAATTATTTTTCATAGAGGATTTTATGAATCAAATCAATGTTAAAAATAATGAAAATACATATGAAGAAATATTATCCTTCAATCAAACAGATTTTGTTTTAGACTATATTAAACAAATTGAGTATTTAGTATACATGGTTCTTCATATTCCTGAGAAATAATATATGGGTTACTTTTTATGTAAATTTTTGGAATACAATCATATTTGGATGAAATTTCAAAAAAAAATTATATTTTAACATATGAAATGTATTCCACTCACATAGATGAGATCATTTTCATGAGAGATACCTATAATTAGTTATGCTACAGTGACCTGTATAATTTTAACATGGTTCATGAAGTTGATCCATGTTATCCACTTGACCATACAAAGACACACTATCTAACTAGGACCTTTCCTCCACCCATTATATGGATGGAGCCTTCTGAAAATAGAGATCAATGATATATTTTCAGTCACACAACCTCGAGTAGGAGAGGCCCTCAATACTTCATGACATAGGATTTGGAGGGTAGATGATGTAAGGGTTTTTCTTTTCGATGAAGGCTCTATTATAAACCCATGCATAAGTGTACCACTCCAAACTCGAGGGTGTAGTTACTAGGAGAGGGGTATAATGGTTATTTGGATAGTTTTATGGAATTTACCATAAAATATGATAAACGCATTGAGTAACTAACACCATTCATTTAATCTTGTGTAAAAGAATGGATTTATATTGTAGCGAGTGTTAAAAACCATGTTAAGGCTTGGGAATAATAATGGTAAAACTATCTATATAGGGGAATTTTTTTAAGATTAGAATAGATGGGTCCACATGTTAGACAAAATAGGGGTGTAGTTTTTTTTTATTTTGTGATTTGTGAGAGTTTAAGAGGAATGTATTAATTTTTTTTTGTGATAATACGACACTTATATTATGCGGGATATTTCAAAACAATTTCTTGAGGTCTGTTTATTCTTCTTATTCTCTCTCTCCAATATAATCTTAGTTCACATATAGAAATACATATAAAGAATCATATTCTTGGTATCCTTAGTGAATCCAAGACCTTATCATTATATTTTTTATGTTGTAGATTGTATAGGAATCTTACTTCCTAATCCTATCATAGATAGTACCAATGATAAATATTATAGATATTAAAAGTTATTATGCATAATTTTTTTATATATTGCACAGTTAATAATTTTTAATTTAGTTTCTCACTTATGTTGATTATTTTTTATAACACCTATTTTATATTTATAACATTAAAATGGATTATTATAAATTTATAATGATATTTTTTTAAAAAGTAAAAAACTCTGGGTAAAAGATATTCATAACCTTATATGATTCAAAATAGTGTAATCAAGCTCTGAATAGATTGAAAACATATGAAAACAATATTCAAGTCATTTTTTATATGTACTTACCAACCACATGTCAATATTACAGCCAAATTTCTTAGTAGGATCAAAAGTGTCATTCATCTTTCACATACTTATTAATGTGAAAATTCAACTAAAACAGGTCAAAACTAAGAAAATTTGTTTTTATTACAATGAAAACAAAAGATAATGGTCCTAAAATAATTTTGGATCTTTTTTAATCATCTGAAAGTCAACACGACTACTATATTTATCAATATTAACCATATTATCCTTTCACATTGATATTTTAATGAAAATCACATATTACCCATGAATGGGGAAAACTAAGTTAAAATCTTCATATTGACCAAGAAACTTAAGAAAATTACCCCCAAGACATTTTTGATCTATAAGAATAGCCAAAAAATTAATTTGATACATGGATTAATAGGTATGATAGAAGCTATGATTTCGTACTATTAACTCTTATTAATGAAAGTATAATAACAAGTGAATGTGTTAAAACGATGGAAATAAGCCAGGATTGGCATGAAAACATAAGAAAAACATTTACAAGACATTTATAATAGGGATGAACCAACCACACGTCCAACTAACTCTCAAATTTAGTGATATTATTGAATGTTTTTTTTTACCTTCACATTTTTATTAAATTTAAAATTCCCCTAAAATGGCTCAAAATTTAGATAACATGTTCATATATCAATGAAATCATCATATAAAGATTTTTAGTGATTTGATATTTATAGGAATCAACTGCGTATCAATCTGAATCCATGATTGCTCGGTAAGATCCAATGTAACCTTTTTCCTTATTGTTTTTATTAAAATAAAATATTAACTGCCAAGGGTTCAAAATCATGTAGATGACATCTAATTAATATTGTAACCTAGAAGAATGATCCCTAACACATTTTTTATCTATATGAATTATCCAAAGTTCAATCTAATGATTTTTTGTAAATTTGATATCATATTCTAGGTCTTTACCCTTTTTCATTTTATTCTATTTAAATGTATCTCTTATGAACTCAATTTTTAATTCATTTTCTTCAAGATATTCCTTCTCTAAATATGTTATGGTTTATGGATTATTATTATTCTATTGGATCCATCTTCTACATTTTCTCATGTGTCTAACATTTCTGCATCCTCAACATTAACCATTACCTCTTTTATGACTATAGTTTCTAGCATAAACATCTAAGATATAATAAATAAATTCTTTTAGGTTCTTACCTACTTTAGATTGAACTACTACTTTTGGATTTTTATCTTATCATTTTTTTGGATTTAGGGTATTTGTTTGTCCTTTATTTTTTATTTCTTTTTTCCTTTATTTATTATTTTATTTCTAATTCATCTCATTTTCGTAATTAATTTATTTTATTTCAATCATTTTTTCTATAATAGATGCATATACTTTCAATTCTAGATCCTAACATCAACCATCTATATATATATTTTTTTATAATTCTTTTGACTAGTATTATGTTTATAATTAAGATTATTTTATTATTTATTTTTTTCTTCTTAATTTTCTTCCTCCAATTACCTATATTTCTATTTATTATGGAATATTCTCTTAGATTTCTCTTATTCTCATTGGTCTTTCTTTAACTTTATGTTATGCTCCTATTTAATTTTTTTATCTCATTTTTTTATCTTCTACAATTGATATTTTATTTATCATTTATTTTCTTATCTAAACTTTTTAATCTAATTTCTTATTCTTATGATTATAAAGTTTGGACTTCTAAATTCTTGACTTGGATTTAACTTATAGATTTGTGTTATTATTTGTTAAAATTATCTCTATGCATTTAATTTTATTTTTAAAGTATATTGTTTTTTAGTTTATTCTTCTATTTTTTCATCTAGTTTTTGAATTTTCATTTAAATTGGATTCTTCTATATTTATCATATACTCTTATATCTATTTTTTCTTATTTATCTTATCTTCTATTTTATATATTAACATTTAAAAGTAGTTCATTATTTTCCTTATAGAATTCTTCTACATAATATATTCTACTTTTCCTTGTTCATAAAATTCTAAATTATACCTTTTTATGTAAGACCATTTTTTATATCCAACTACTAAATTTTTTATTCTACTTACAATCCATGTTTTTGAGATTTTTGTTTAAGGATTTTGGATTTTGGATACAAATTCACCTCCTATTTACACTTTTGGAATTACTTTGAAAATTTGTTTTCACTTAGTCCTTCTCCCTTTCCTTATGCATTATGGATTTTTTATTTGATCATTAGTTATAGTTATCCTTTTACTTTTACATTGAATAATCCTTCTGATAATTCTTTTGTTTCTACTTAAAATTCATCTCAAGCTTTTGATCATGTATTATTACTTAATCATTCCTACTTCCGATTTTTTATTTTTTATTTTACCATTTTATATTGTTTTTACATTTAATTTATTTTTCTTCTTCTTTATTAAATATCATTACTACCTTCTAACACCACCTTATTTTTTTATAGGCTTTAGATTCTTATTTATCTTTCACTTCCACTTTTTTCACCACATTATCATTTGTTCATCATTTTCTGATTTCATATTTTTACATTCTCTCTTGTTTTTTATTATTCATTTTATTTTTGATATATATATATTTTGGGTTTATATTTTTCTTTAACATTTTCTAATGTTATTATTTTTCCAACTACCTCTAAAGTTAAATATGATTATGTATTTCCTTTTAATTATATTAATGCTTCAAAATTTTCTAATTATTCTATGTCAAATTTTTGTCCCCCTTCAACTTCTCCCTTTCCAAATTTTTTGACAGTCTCTTCCCTTGCATATGTTATAGATTTGGAAAGTACATTTTCATATAATTCATTATATTTTTTTATATGTATATATTTTTTCATTTTTATTTTTCAAATCCTCTTTATTTTCTATACTTGTTTCATTCCAAATCTTATCAATTGATTCATATATTATGATTTCTACCAACTCTATCTCTATGTCCATTTCCATTTTCATGTTTCAATAAAATTCATAGATTTCTCTATATAATCCAAATTATATTTTCTACATTATATATTAATTAAAATGACTTATTACCCCTCTACGGTTCACAATAATGACTGGAGAATTGTGTTGATATCCAATCATATTACATTGATCCTTACAACATTTGTGATCGACTAGAATCACTCATGCGTCAATCAGTTGCATGAATAGAAAAATATGAATGAAACTATGATTTAAATTTTTTAAAATTTATTATTAAATTACTTTTAACCAATTTAGCGTTCAAAAACCAAAAAAAATAAGCTCATTTTTTATGAAAACATAATAAAATGATCTTTGAGTCATATTTGAATTGTATAAACCAACCAATTTTCAATCTAACTCCTGAATTTATTAGTATAATAGAAACTTCTATTTGAAATTAACATTAATAAGTCTCAACGAAATGGGATTACAACAGATAAATAAGGTCTGGGTTGTCATTAATACATAAGATAATGATTTTCAAATTACTGGAGATCTGTAGGAATCATGAGTTCATCAATATGGGTCCATGATTCCTCAACATGATTAAATATATCTTTTCACCATGATAATTTTATTAAAATCACATATCATCAATCAAGGGGTAAAAAATAAGGATGCAACAATTGATTGAAAATAACTATTTTTAAAACTCTCCCTGAGTCATTTGTGATATATAGGAATCATTTGTGTAATAATATAATTTCAAAATAGATCAATATTATGAGAACCATGATTTCATATTATTAAAAATTATTAATAAATTAATAAAACACCTCTACATGTGTCAGAACTGAGAAAACAATCTTATAATGGTGTAAAAACTTTGGAAAATTTTCTTTATGTCTTTTTTGAACACTATGAACCGACTACACATCAATTTGACACCCGAATTGATAGGTATGATTGATTAAATTGAATAAGGAAGTAAAACTCATGATCCAACCCATAGGTTCATATGATCCAATGATCATAATTTCCTCCTCCATGTTTCATCATGCGCAATATATATTCATTGAAGGATCATTGAGTTGAATGTTCAAAATCATTAAAATCATGGGATCATCAAGTTGTTCGTTGTATATATGGGGAGTCATATCTAGTTGGGATTAGTTTCTTGAAAAAACATTTCCTTCACATGGGGAACATCAAAATGTGTTGATTCCTATCAACACCAACAGAAAAAGATTCTTATTTAGTAAAATCCAATTCTGGGTGGAATAGTAGTTCACCAACCTATTCCACCACCCACTTTTTCAAAAAACACATGATCATTGAATTATTAAACAAATTACTATGACACAACCTCCTTACACCATTTCTTCACTGAGTTAGATTGAATATTAGAATAAAGAGAGGTTCTTCTACTAATGATGATCCCATGACCAATCCCTCAACCATTATTCTATTTTTTTTGTTTAAAAATATTTATATATCTCTTTTTTCATTTTATTTAATTATTTATAGTTTTTTTGAATAATTTTTTATTTCTTGGGATTTGTTTCTGTGGATGATTCTGTTTTATGTTATTTTTTATAAATTAATATTTTTTTGTAAGTTTTTTGTTGTTCAGTTATTATTTTTTATTTTGGTGTTTTATATCCTTTTTTTAATTTCTTTGAATTTTTTCATTTTTAATTGAATACTGGTATTTAATTATGAAATAATATTAGTATGCTTTATTGTTTTCATATTAGAGATGAATGTATAAAATATATTTTGTGATCTAAATTTGAGTCGTATTATCTTGATTTAATCCAATGTGTTATGATCTCCCCAGATTAGATATTAGCGTGGGATCTCTAATCCGACAACCATTATCATGAAACTTTTCTTGAAGGATAAATAAATCATCTAAAATCTATAAAAAACAATCATGATTTAATTCGATAACCAGATTACTCATTTTGATTCATTATATTATTTAACCTTTTTATTTTTAATAAAATGAAATATCACCCATCATGTTTTCAAAATGGGGCAGATGAGAGTGTTTTATGTGTGTTTTTAAGATTTTTAAAATCATTTAAAACACAATTTTCATTTTTTTCAATCTCACTACACATTTTATTTATGATACCCCTATTTAAATTAGTCAATAATTATTTTAGAAACGTTTTCCTATGATTCAAATATAATTTGAGGGTCTTTACGAGGTTTTATCCTTTTGGTGTATGTTTTTTTAAATTAAAATACCTAAAAACACACTTTTAGTCATTAAAAGAATACTTTGTTTCAAATTGATGTGTGTTCATTACTATATATAAAATATTTAATAGAGGTTATTAATTTATGATTTAATGATAATCCTATTTCTTTATCTAGGTTTTGAACCTTTGATGCAAGGTTATTAAAGGTTTATAAATTTATTAAAAATTATTTTTCAACCATTACATCAATAATGTACATCAATTCACTTAATATCCATTCATATATCTCAAAAATTATTCAATGAAAATTGCTCTATGAATTTATGAAAATTTGATCTCATTTGAAAGTTTTTGACACATTTCTTTTAAATAATAAAAATAAACCTTTGGAAATTCTATGAAATCTCCACTTTTATATGGTTTATTTATATGTAAAAAATTAAATAGTATTTTTATGATTAAATGATAATATGAGGTTTTTTCTATGTTTTGATCATATAACCAATTTTTAATCAATAATTTCTTTATAATTTCATATTTTATCATTATGAACATATAATACATCATAATAGCATGCAGTCTATTCCTAAATATCACAAATTAAATATTATCCATTATCATGTGATTTCATGATAGTTAGAGGTTGTTTGATGGGTTTGGACACTTTCAGGCTTTCTTTCAAGATACATTTATTTTCTAAAAAAGTGATTTTTTATTATTCTGAGGTCACAAAAAAATTTATTGATGTGATATTTTTTATTATATAGTAATTTAATGTCATATCTTAGGTCTCAACCCTATGATGCATGTTTTTTACTATTAAATCCAACAAAACTAACTTTTCATTTCAAGAAAACTACATCTTTAATTGATGTTTTCTCCATTCCAACATATCAAACATAAAATGTGGTCATAATTTGTGTGACCTATAGGAAACTACCAAATATCTATAAATCAACATAGACCCCAACCTAACTCTTAAGGAAAATTTATTCACTTCATATCCACACCCAATCTATGAAAAGTTCAAAACAAGGGTTTTCATCAATCATCTCTTCATCTCTCATAAGTATTCTTCACATTGATATGTCTACTCGAGCCTCACTCCCTTCATTATTTTTCCTTTCAAAGGAACTACCAAATACTATAAGTCTTATATTAATTATTTTTAGTTCTCAAAAATCCTAAAGAATCTATTTATATTAATCACATTTTTGGAATACATCTATTCAATCATGGATACTACCTTCACAGATTACATTGGAATTTCAACCTCAAAAATCATATGTTTGGGAAATAACACCTCTAGAATCCAAATGTTTTGCATTGAGAGTTTTTCATAGTTTTGATGAACTCAAATTGTTCTCAATACAATACAATCTTCCTTGCCTGAATTTTTTGTGGTTTGAATGTTTATAAGGATATTTATAAAAGACACCACAACAATGGTTTTGATATATATATATGGATGATCTTTTTCAATAGATATATGAACACTTCTAGTGAATTTCTCAGTCCTAAATTAATGATATGGTACTTATATAGTCAGTACTATCGAGCACTATCTTGGTAATTTCCTCCTCTTTCACACGAAGATAGTGGTAACTAAACCTAAGTCAATATTAGATAACTGCAAAGATACTCATAATGGGTAAAACAAGTAATTGATACTCATTAATGGGTATCAATTCGTCATGATTACTTAGTTCAACATCATGTATTCTGCACACAATAGATTACTACAATCCACCTTCCTTGTGAATTACACAAGAGCACCCAAGGGAGATGTCATCATCCTGAAAAAAAAAATTTTCTCCAAATCATTGAGATGTATCTTGGTCACTAAAACTATATTAGAATTATATGATTTGGGGGAATCTATATAGTTTTCACACTATTCATGAGTTCAATCTGAAATTCAATTCCCCTCTTTGGAGGGAGACTCAAAATGTCATTATGAAGTACATAATAATATAGGTCTACCACTAGAGGAAAAGAAGAGTCTATTATTAGAATGAATTCAATATGTAAGTATACCACATGGATTTTAATAGAACTAATATGGATCAGGTATCATCCAAATCTATTTTATATGACTTCACATCTATTAAAAAACAAATTTATACCCCTTGGGTGTAGAAAATGATACATGTATCCTAAAATAATCAATGTTAACCTGATAGTTGTTAGTCAATCCATGCCAAAGATCACATAAAATAAATTCATTTCAATGATTATTATTTCTTGATATTTTCTATGTCAAAAAAATATATAAGACATCTTGGGAGTATCTCATGATGATCCACTTTGTTCTCAATGTGTTTACTAAGAGAAAATAACTCCGAAAAAAACCTAACTGATATATCAGGACCAACAATAATCTGTTTAGATATAAATTAATGGGAAGCACCAATATAAAAATGAGTGGTAAAAAGTGTAGAGGTGATCATGATAATAACCCAAATAGTTGATGATCCCTCATAACATCTATTCAGAACCTATTATAACATATACCCTCATCTTTCCTCAGCTCCAGGAACATATCCTTGAAATAAGTGACTCATCTGAGTAATTATCATCTGAGTGGTTTTAACATACTACTAATTACCCCATACAGTCCCATTTCTCAATGCCTATGTGTTAAACATATACCTAGGAGACCTCATCTATTAATCATTAGAGAATAAATGTTATGGGTTCATTGAATTATCTTACTTTTGATACATTATCTAACACATTGGTGGAAATTTGTGATAATGCCGAATATATATAAAGTTAATACATTAAGGACCTAATTCTCTCATAGAATGTTCTGAATAACACCTACTATACTCTAGCAGTCTACTCCTAATCTTGTAAATTTCATCTATATTTCTATTCATGCCATCAGATGTATCATTGAGAATTCCACTGAATACTAAAGGAACAAATTAAGGCTCTTTTATCCTCCAGACCCTTCTTCACCATCAGGGTTTCACGATGCACTTCAACGTATGTATTCAAGTTGAAAATTTTGACATGGCTTCCCAGATCAGAACAAAGGACAATATAAAATATCCAAGAATTATGTAATTCATTTCCATATAAAATAATTCAAAAGTGAAGCAACCCCAATAAGCATGTTTAGTAAGTAGACACCATAATCAAGCCTTGTTGAAGCTCCAAAACTCCTGAGCATGGTCTGATATTTGAATACCTATAATTAACTCCTAAAATAAACGGTACTTGATGGTATTTAATGTCATACCTTCATGTCTATCAGCCTAAATTATAATTTACCAAAACCGTCCAATATTTACCTAAATCATAAAGGTCACAATATTTAACTTTATCTCATCCATAATCATCACCAGAGAAAAGATACGCTTTTTGATTTATGTCTATTACTCTGAATATTGAGGGTCTCTAATTCCCTAGAATGATAAATGATGCTTGGAAAAGAATTTCTTGAGAATAGTTTCCATATACTTGGAAACACCTACACATTAAATAGGCTCAATAAAGAATACTTCAGGATGATTCATACCATCTTCTTGAACCATGGGTGTGGGTGCAGGAGAAATGTCCTTAAGATGGTGGTTAAACCAAGAAATACTCCCTTACTAGATAATCATGTCCTGCTTCTCTATGTTGTACTAAAATACATTGTCCAGGTGGAATTATTTGACATGAAAACATTTTATTAAAAACCCTAAAATACCTTTCAAAGCTAACAACATATGTTTTTCATAGGTATACATAATGGATTATGGAAAATATATCCTTGGAGGTTATCTTTAATAAGAAAAAAAACATAGAACTCTTAGTACTAATCAAGTATCAAGACTTTTTTTATTCATGCATGTTAGTTTCAACCACATATATATACACAACATCAAATAAATTTCATGTTCAACTAATAAATTCCAAATAGATATATCAAAATAATTGAGATCATAAATATATCACTCAATATAAAAAATAGGTCTACCTCAAATTGATAGTACAAATAAAGGGATTTTATTAAATAGTTACTATTTATCACAAAACTCGTATACATATTTGACATACGATGCTCTATGAATAGTCAAGATGAATTAACACTCGCAAATCCCATAAAAATAGTAACATCAGAATTTTCTCTGGATTAAAATTAAATCATAAATCTATACATATAATAGTAGTATCAACCACGTTAACTCAATGTTTTGTTAAACCAGTGATATCTAGGAACACATGAAACACCCCTACCTAGGTCCCACACATCCTAACCCCTTTATACTATTCCACAAAATATTGTCCTGAAGAATGGAAGTGGTAAAACCTCTTCTAATACCAATTTATAATTCATTGGTCTAAATACCAATGTTTGATCCTGGGTACAACATAGCCTCATGCGTGCCTCCCCATACAAAAGACGTTTCCAACATGAAACAGGACTTTGAGTATTGTTAGTGGGGAGAATATACCATCAGTATCAACCAATAAAGGATTAAGAAATAGAAAACTGAATAAATACAAATGTAAATCCTACGCCATGGATTGTGTCACAAGTCATACAGAAAATAAGCCAAGGACCCCCAAATTTTAAGGTCAGCAAAAGTGTTAGCAATAACATGAATGTGAATAAACACTACAACATAAATAAGTAGTTTTTTAGAGTACCGCCTCTAATCACCATGTATTATCTCCTAGCTCCTTATCACTAGGGCCTTCCCATTTCTTGTATCCTTGATTATTAATTATACATGTTCATCGAGAGTTTGATGTTGTATATGTGTAGTAAAAAATAATAGGAATCAAAAAATACATCCCTAACATGAGTGTACATGCATAAGAGTATATATCATTATAATAGATAAATAGTAAAGCAGTAAATATAGAATCATATATCAAGAAATCATGAGATAATAAAACCTCCACAAACCCTCTCTCATGATCACTTCAGCAATGTGTCTGAAATGTAGTCATAATGGATGTCATGAACTAGATTCAACAACAAGATCGCAACATATCTCCCACAACCACCAAAATTTTATCGAGTCTATCCTCTAGGTCATCTTATCTGAAACTACTTTCAGTTAGGCCATATGGCTATTATATCCTAACATTGTTTTCATGTCATGTCACTGAACACCATAATTCTCCACTATATCAATCTAATATAGATCTTCTAAGTCTATAATCTTACCAAATTGAGACATAAGGCCATCATAGGCCATATTTTAACTCGGTAATATCAGCATGTGACATGAAATTTCTTAACACACACCCCATCTAGTGATAATATTCCTTGATGGGTATACTTGGCTCTTTCAATCCATGATATGAAAAAATAGAGCATATAGAAAAATATCACAATGAAAAATTGTAAACACCTATAGAGGTGAAACATACCATAATAAGAGTAAGATAAAATAGCCAAAAACACACACATGTGATCAAACTGAATCATGGTTATCATGGGATACACATGCACATATATGTGATCAAAATCAAGCATGGGTATTATGGGATATGAAAACATACACACACATGTTATACAACTCAATAATTGTTTAATTATTGAAATAAAAAAATATATTAATCCAATGATAATATACATGGCCTTTTGTGGAAAATAGCATTATACCCCTATATTATTGACGTCAATGTTAATATTTTTCAACAGCATCGTCACTCTAAGAAAATTCTCACACAAACTGAAATAAGATTGTCTTCCATGAACTCTTAGAACCAATTTCAATCAAAAGTGATATGGTTATAGAATGATACTCAAGAAGGAATCAATCCATGGTAATAATTTCACATCAAATTACTATAAATCAACCACTACCATCAATGGTAGGTCTAATTCTGGTCAAAGGGAGATAAATGTATCACTCAAGGAACAAAAAAAACATGGAATAGATAAAGGTTCCTATTTGGTTGAATCAATGAGAATAAACTTCACATTATATGAATTGATTCACCATTATGCTTTATAAATATGGTTACATTGGTCAAGGATCTATAAAGAATCAACTAAACATAAAGAGGGATTCCCAGTTTCATCTAAGGAGTATATGTTATTCCTCTAGATTGAGAGAACCACAAAGGGGATGTGTTTCAATCGATTAATAGAGGTAATAATTGAAATAAAACTACATTAAGTGCATATTATTGAATTCAAAGGTGTTTACCCTTTGAATCGGATCAAATATGAGGATAATTCCACATATTTTTTTGTTTTAATTCCCATGATAATTACACATGCCCTTCACCACAACCTCACCACGGCCATAGTGTCCTTCGACTTCACAGATCAAATCAACATGCACCTTCACCATGTTTAGATAGCCCTGTCCATTTTTCCTAACTACAATCTCTAAAAATGAAGTGTTGAGGTATCCTGATTTAGGGCCCACCAAATAACTTACAATATTCCATGTCATGGCCATTCCTGGGACCCCCTTTCATAATTTAACCTAAAATGCACTAATGCCACCATGATCCTAAAATTTACCAATTTGTGTAAAATAACATAAAAACCCATTTTTAAACCTCTAAAATATACCTAAATCCCACCAAGAAATACATGATAATTTCTCAATATGGATACTAATAAGGAATGAATAGTGAACATTTTTTAATAGACAAGGAAAAAAATATGAGGATTTATGATAATAATTATCGATTAATTTATAACATGAATGGATAGACCACATGTCAATCAGATGTATAGTGAGGCCATAATGAGTGATAAATTAATATTATTATATTTAAAAATACTTTAAAAGAGTTTTTAAAAGGATCAAACACTTCTAATTATCCCTTTATTTTTATTAAATTACAATGCAATGATTTTTTTTATTTTTTAAATGTTTTAACAGACTTCATATCAATATGAATTTCAATTTTAATGGAATGACCAATGGTGAATATTAATTGTTCTATAACTAAAATAACATGCATTAAGGGGTAAAATCCTTGTAAATTATCAAATATTATCATGAAATAATTGGAAAATTATTTTTTATTAATTTCCTACATGTAGAAATAGTATTCACATCAATATGATGTGTCATGTTATGGAAATGATTGAGAAAGTCATTTTTTAGATTTAATTGTTGGTAACAAAAAAATTAAATATTAAAACATTATCAAACAACTTTTTATTGAAATACAATCACATGATAAAGATCTTGATTTAAGTTTGGATGTGTATGAATTAACTTCATTTCAATATGCCTTTTTGTTTGGTCGAAATTATACAAAATTATTTTTATAAATTGAAAAGGTAAAAAAACATGTGTCAATAAGTTAATATATAAAAATGACCTCATGTTGTAATGAAATAAGAGGAAAATTGTCTTGGACTAAATAAAAATGGTTTTAATTTATTTAAAATTCAGACACCCTCTATTTAACGAAATCAGACCCTTAAAGAACAACCACAAAACCAACATGATGATCCTATGAAAAATTCAACCGTAAGTTTATAGATAGTCATGTTTATTTAATTTAAAATATTATTTTTGAAAAATATAAATTCTCCATTGGATTGACTCACAATTTAAAATTAAAAAATATCTATATTTAATATTATAACTAATTGTAAAATTTGGTTGGTTTCATATTAAAGTTATTAATCAAACAAAGCATAAGTTGAATAAAAATATACTCAAATAATTTAAAATTTTAAAAACCACTACCACTCATGAATACATATAAGTAAAATTTTTGTATGGATTCAATATAAATATGAATAAAATAGATATACTAACTAAAATGTGGTCCAACACAACATAATGCACATCACTTTGGTAAAAACTCCACTGGTCCAACCATTTAATCTATAATCAAAAGCCTCTAAATATAGTATATTATATAAATCTCACCATTTTAAAATTAATTTTTTATATATATGATCTCTATCATGGTGGATAATCCTTCTTAATAGGGTGTAGGTATTTTCATGTAAAATGTCCCTCACTATGATTTGCACCATGGATTATCATTTGCGTTAGAATATCTTTAGAGAACCTAATAAAATCAATGGATTATGGAATTTATAACATATTCTCCCCATTTTGGTTATTCTTATATAAAGACTAACATGTATCTCCTAACACCAGTTTATCCTCCCTATTTCTTAAAAGAATTTATGTATGAGACCATTATCTGTATAATTCTTATTTTGAGTCTCCAAATCCTTCTTTCATTCACCCTTAACCTCCATGATGTTCTCTATGGTAAAGTTAAATAAATTATTCAAAATATGATTCCACATATTGATATTTTAAATTGTTGAGAAACTTCATAAGTATAACATGTTAAATTGGAAATAATATTCATCATGTATGATGTGAAGTAAATAGTTAAATCAATAACTAAATTAAATATACATTGAAATAGAAACAAAAAATATATTTTTTGATAAGATATTAGAGAATAAAAAATATATCATATATTATTTAAATGATTTAATAAAACTATTATGTGAGCATTAATAAATTAATTAACATAATATTTATAAAATTTATTAATTTTAAGCGTGATTTATCTATAACAATCCAAAAAAATGGTATTTTAATTTCCATGATCACTGATAATTTAGTTAATATAATTAGAAGAGGGTCAAAACCTATAAATAAACCTCAATTTCTTTTTTGAAATCCTAGTAAAATGATCTTCCATTATTCGGTGATATGTATGGACATACAACACATTAATACATTGTGTGTTGTGGTAAGAATAATTGAAAAAATTAGTTTTATTATATTTATGTTATTTAAAACATATGTTAAATGGGTAAATCTCAACCAAAAAACCTCATACTATAATGAAATCATAGTATTATCATGAAATGAAAGGATAATAATCATTTATTTATTTGTACCTTTCAAAAAGAGACCACACATCAATTAGTTGTGTGGTGTGATTAGAATAACCAAGAATATAGTTTCACAAGATTTAAAAATATTTAAACTTTTGTTTCAAATTTTCAACATGGGAAAAGTCTTTTATTTACATGAAATCATAGTACAAGACCTTTTTTTACATTTAGGAATAGTCTTCATATTAATCAGACTCGTGGTTTTCTCAGAATGACCAATAGTGCATTATTTTGATTTTTTACTAAAAACATTCTTTAAAATTAAAAAACAAATTAAACTATATATGATTATCATGATATAATAGGATAATAATTTTTGATTGATTTTTTATATTTCAATATAGACCACACATCAATTTAAAGGCATTCCATGAAGGTAGACAATTTTATTCCTGAAGAGTGTTTCCACAGCCTTTGTTTTAAAGAGATTCCTTAAATGTAGGAAATGTGTATATTTAGAGAGGTGATTTACAATAATAATAGTAACATCATAAGTTTGATACATATTTTTTACAAAAATTAAATCAATAATTATTTTATCCCATATCAAATCTAGAATCTAGAGGGGCTTTAATAAACAAGTTGGATATAAAGTATCATATTTATGGAATTGAAAAATGTCACAATTTCAAAAAAAAATCTTAACCATATGAATAATTCCCCTCTAGTAAAACTATACTATCAACCATCTGTATGTTTCCAAAAAAACCTATTCCACCTATTAGAGTGGCATTGAAATAATGGAGTACGTATGGATTGAAGACGGAGTTCTGGGAAAATACCAACCACCCATGAATGAAAATTATATCTTTATGCATGGTATATCTAGAAAAGTATCTAAATGATTTTTTAAAGATGTTATAAGGATACTCAAGTTTGGATCAAAGTGAACCTTAGGATTTACTTGCTACATTTCAACCCATTTTTTTAAACTACTAGATTAAACTCATTATCACCCCTACTCGATAAAGAAAATCAACACGTATATTACTACTTCTAGCATTGTTGAGTATCTAAAAATCATAGCCTAAAATATTTTCTTAGAATCATTTTTGTTCCATGGATGTGAAATATTTACTAAAAATTCTTAAGACACTTGTGATGAAATTGACAATGAAAATGTGTCACTAAAAATTATTATCTCTACCGGTTAATGGCACTAACAAAATCTATTAGTCCATATTTGTAAAAAGATCTAACCAGATTCATATCCCATAAATATTTTTTGAAATAGGATATCATTCAACCTCCTAGAATGATAACTAACCCAATTCCACCATCATAGGAATCACATTCATCAATAATGGGTAATAAAAATCAATAAGAACTTGTATGTGATTTGAGATCAAGAACTATTTAAAAAACATCTTATTGAGGAACAGGTCCCCTGTCAATTTTATAATTTTTTTTGAAATTAGTAAGCAGGTGAGATTTCATACGACAGTTCATTGTTGAAATGTAAAAAAATAAGAATAAATCAAATTCCAATAATTTATTTAATATTCTTAAAAACAGGTCACCACTGGACACTTTATAACTTTTGTGGATCTATATAGACTGCTCAAAAATAAATCTAACTCCCTAAATACTCCAAAATAGTGTGATAAAGGAATTATTTTTTTATATTAATATGTAATATATTTGTTTTAAATATTGTTAAATCCTTGTGTAAATGTTCAAAATGATCTCTAAAACTCCTTCGGTAGATTATAATTTAATCAGGAAAGACAGTGAAACTTTTTGATATAGTGATTGAAATATGAGGTTTTTTGTAGTTGAATTGTTGGTGGATAATTAATAATTCAAAATGTAATTACTATGTATTGATAATGACCGTGATGAGAAAAAAAATTTATTAAATATCTTCATCTCATACATGAACCTATTGGAAATCCAATTTGAGATCAAATTTTGTAAAATATAGAGTTCTGAAAATCTCATATAAAAGTTCCTCTATGAATTGAATTCATAATCAAATTGAAAACATAAGATTTTTTAAGGAATGATAATAAACACACATCTTAGACCCACCATATTTATTTATAACAAAAATTATCGGGTTGGAATTGTGAAAGTTTCTACTGTAAATCACACCATTCTGTAATAGATCATCTATCTAGTGCTCAAATTTATTATTTAACCTTTGGGGAACATGATAAGGTATAAAATTTATTGGATTAATATATTCATTCAAATTAATTTTATGAACTATATTATACCAAATAGGAATACCCCAAGGTTCTTACAATGTATAATGGAATTCATTTGAAAATCCCGGTTCCTCTATATCAATATGCCTATCTTGAACTATTCCAATGTCAAAATTTGCGATGCCAGTACATATGTGGACTCCCTAAGTGAAAAAAATCATGCCAACTAGAAATGATTGTAGAGAAATTAGTATATATTTTTTGTGATGTATCCCCTGAAATGCATATTGGATTCCTTTAAATTTAATATTCATAGTCATTTTATTCCAATGAGAGGTTAAGTATCCAAGTGTTTCAAGCCACACAACACCCAAAATTATATTTGTTAATGTGGAGGTATATAATTATTTATATACTCCAAATCAAACCTCACTTATTGGAACATGTAAATCCTTACACATTCTGTTATACAAAACACAAAATCTATCTCTAAAACAAACCTTGAATGTATTAAGGTGTGTAATAGGTAGAGGAATATTAATAATTCTATTAAAACAAAATTGTGACTAAGTACACAATATATAATAACCAAAATCATCAACACAAAAACAATGGAATTAATTTTTATAGATATAGAACCTTATCCACCATATCCCTTTAATTCTCCATGAAAAGTCACCTAACATTCTATCTCTCATTGCATATCTTCCATGATATGAATAGTTTGGTTTGATTTTGGATATTTATCCATAACTTCATTTATAGGTTCCAAATATTCACAAACCATCAACCATATTCCTTTATTTAGAAATAATTATGTTATAAAATTTTGGAGAAACAATAAAAATAAATCCCATTGGTCCTTGGTTCTATATTTTACATCTAGTAATGATTCTATACTCCCTTCAGCATCGATACAACCTCTTTTCTATCTACACTAGAACCATTAGAAACTCAAATAATTATAATAAAAAATTTATTTAACATATTATTTAAATTATAACCCTTCCTTAAACACATCATGTATATATATCACCCCCTCTACAATAAGCTCATACTGAACATTTCTTGACAAATAAATGATTATAGATTTGATTTGTGTCCTACCTGTAGAAATGGAACATTTTATTCCCAATGGAAAAACACCTATAAAAACTAATATTCTAAAATTAATATAAAAATTTTATACATAAATAATATTTTTTCAAATTCATCGATATAATCTCCCATAAAAACAAGTATGCTTAATTCCTTTAAAACCTTTTAAAGGATCACTTTCTTACACATTTCTAAACCATCCATGTAGTTTAGTGGTAAATTCATCTCACAAGAGGTTAGGACATTTCAATAACAATGAAACCATCCAATGTTGTACTATTCCATCCCTATAAATATATGATATTAAAAAATTTAAGTTATATTGTATTTTATGGATCATGAAGTATGTCTCGACTCCTACAATCTACAAAACATGATATTCACTAATAAATCATGGAAACTCTATAATCATGTACAAGAACTCATTTCTATATTAATATCTTCTTCTATGTTCATTTCATAATCCAAATATTTCTTCATATCTAATCTCTCACTTACTATTCATCTACTGATTGTACTAGATCTTGGTCCATCTCTTGTATCATCAGAACAATCCAGATTTGACTTGACCTTTCCCATTCCAACATCCTCTTGATCAAAACATGTTATAGATAAATATTTCTTCATGAAATTTTCCTATATCTTTCTATCCAACTCAATTTTATGAAAAATAAGATCAAATACCTTCCATGTCAATGTAATTAATGACGACTATATATCCTCTATTTCATATTATTGATTATGTTGCTACTCTTATGAACCAATCACTTTTTTTATCATCATATCCATATATTCCCATTCTTGAAACTGTTGTCCCAACACTAGCTCAAGTTATTATACTTCTGACTCCATATTAGGAATCATACATTGGATTCAAACTCCATGAATATATAACTTAAAATCTCAATGAAAGAACAAAAAAATAGAATTTTTTTATTTTATAATATATTTATTTATAAAAATGATCCAATCAATCTTATGGAGTCATACAAAAAATATGAAACAATGAAATCAATACAAGAATAGAAATAAGATAACTCTCCTAGTTGTAGCTCCTTGATATATGGATGTAATCATAAGTAACCTCACTAAGATACTTCCAAAAACATCTGATGTCTGAATCATCAAAAAAATCTATTATATTCAATAATACAAAAAAAAATTTAAAAAACTACTCCTATACAACCTTATATAATTATTTATACAATAATATGTTTCATGTACCCTAGAATCCTTATGTAGTATTTTTATAATTTGGATGAATAAAATAAATCCCTTTCACCTTTTAAATAATATTTGTAACAAAATATTCTCATATATGGTTTTGGGTTAATTTTAGGTCAGTTAGTTTTTAATCAAAATAAATGTCCATTCCAGTAAAAACATAAATTAAAGACTATGATTTAATGTAGCATTGCAGATGGATTTTTTAAATAAATTCTAATTTTGTTATATCCTATGATTTATTATTTATATTTTAGTAATTATTGATAAAATAACAACACAATCATAATTTATATAAATTAATAATATCGAGGAATCAATAAGTTCCTAATTAAATCTATATTGTTACATTTATTTCACTAATCATTGAATTAAAAAAATAAATTATATACCATCATATATAGAACTCTATTAATTGAATATTATATCTAGAATATGAATCATGAAAATATATAAAATGAAAAATAAATTAAAATTAAGGAATAAATAAAATCTCTAAAATTCTATATTAGAAATTTTTGGGAATTATAATGCATCATTGGTTTAATGAAGAAAGTCAGTCAAATGATTCTAATGTTGTTGTAATAATAGATAAATGTATTAGTTTTAATGAAAAATCCACAAGTGTATAAAATTAATAGAAAAATAAGTTGCATTTGTTTTAAAAGTCATTAAAAACGTGAATCAAAGTGAAAAAACTAGAAAATTATTTGGGATTACCATTGAATCATAAAACAATAATCGTTGTTTAATTTAAGAAGCATATGAACTGAAAAAAAATCCATTTGACATGTGGTTTAATAAAAATGACTAATTGTTCATTTTTATTGATTCAAAATTCATAAAATGTTTGTAAAAGGAGATAAAACCTAGAAAAAGAATTAATATTTTATTAAAATCATAGGTAAATGATATTATATTAATTTATGATTTTTATGAACAGACATTTTTTCAATATGATGTGTGGTATGGCCAGAATGACTAAAAAACTATTTTATTATATTTAATTTTTTTGAAAAATATTGAAAAAGGATGATTAACTAAAAAGGGACCTGTAATTATTTTTAAATAAAGTAACATAAAAATCATTTAATTTGTGAAGTTTTAGAATGGACCATAATATAATTTTACTAATAGTTTTCTCAAAATGATTAAAAGTGTGTTTTTAATGATTTAAATGTCACAAAATATACGTTAAACACTCAATACCTATAAAATGTCCAAATATTATATTTTAAACATAGGAAAATATGCATCAACTAATTTGTGAAATATATTAATTTTCCACATGTCAATCTGATATGCGGTGTATTCATAATGACTATATATACATTTTTATTAGATTTATGTTGTTAAAAAAATGAATCATAGATTCATAACCTATAAATAGAAGATGTATTATTGTTAAATCATATGAAAACAAATGTTGCTTTATTTTTTACCAAAAATAATATACAGTACATCAATCATACCTATGGTTAGTTAAAAATGACCTAAATTACTTTTTTATTAATTTAAAAGTTATAAAATGTGCATGAAATGTTCAAAATCTAAAAAAAAGTCATCATAATTTTGTTAAATCATCAGAAATAACCATTATTTAGTTTTTTACTTATTTTAGTAGTCCCCACAATAATCTGACAAGTGGTTCCCCTAAAATAGACTAAACCATAGTTTTATTGATTTAGATGTCAAAAAATGAGATTTAAAGTTTTAAAATGTTGATAAAAACCTCAAATTTTCATAAATTACCATGACATCGATCATTGATTAACTTTTTACATGCATGAATATACGTCACATTGATCTAACATAATGTTTGACATAAATGGTGTAAAAATCATTTTATACATAAAATTCTATAAAAACATGCATCAGAGAGTTATAATTTAACAATTGACCTCAAATCATGAGCTCACCACACATCTGATTAACATCCTCTCTATTATAACTTATCAAAAACTCTACAATCACTATCCAATTATTTCATGAAAATCATGGATTTTTTCATCAGTTTTTTGCTTTTGTAATTTTCTTTTATTTCTAGGTAATTAGTTTGAATACTAATTTAACTTCTTTTGCTTCCTATTATGAATTCTAATAATAAGAGTTAGTTTATTTCATATATTTTAGATTTTGGAATCAAATTATATATTTCCTTTTATATATTTCATTATTTATTCCCAAGTATCATCATTCATTTTTATTATGACTCTTTTTTCTAGTGTATAGGTAAACTTATAATTTAACTATTACCCATGGATTCTTTATTACTTCAGATTAAACTAACAATTTTTTCTTTTTAACTTTTGTTATTTTGGATTTTTTATTTTTTCTTTCCACTTTTTTATTTTTTTTCTGATTTTATTTATGATTATTCTTTTTTTATTCAACTTATTTTGTTTCAAAAATTTATTATATTACTTGTGCATGTACATTTATAATAACCCTTCTTATTATTTCACATTAATACTTGTTTTATTACATAAAATTACACTTAATACAACCTAAAATATCTCAAATCGTAGAGTCTTTTGTAATTAGTAACATTACATAACAACTTAACACATGAAATATATCATCTTTACAAAAAACCGCCTTAACATGTTCATAATATTCCCTCGTACTAAAAAATACATGGGATAATATAGGGATAAATATAAGAAAGGGGTGAGCTATAAATCCCATTAATGAAATAAACTTGTAATAACATGAAGATAATGATAAATGTTCACAATAGGCATGTCATTGGGTCTTATAAAGATTAGGAATCATGAACATGAACAATGAGAGAAGATATAACATGATAATCATAACATAGAAAAAGTGGAAACAACTTAAAACACAGAATCATAAACATAGGTCAAGGATAAACTACCATGACCTCATTGTGGATAAAGTACCATAAAGGAATCAGGTTCAATCCATATCCCGACATGATGTATCATGATACTAAACTTTACCCAATTCATTGGAGCGTTATCTGGGTGCACCCATCATATTCATTTCATTCTCATTCTTATGTGTGCCACATAGATCATAAAACATGGATTAATTCTTCATCATAATTTATTCCATGGTTAATTAGTGTGGAATAAATATGTGTATGTCCCCAATAAAAAGGTTTATTTTCATAAATTTGAACACCCTGATAGTTAATGGGTATGATATTCACTACACATTAGTTTTGGCATGGAAATCATGGTCAAATTTTAGCAGCATAATGATGTCACATAAAGATTCATGAAAATGGTTTGATGAGATATAAAGGGGTCTCTAATCACATAGGCCTAAAATAGTAATAAATATAGACATGTAAAACATATCCCAATATTAAAAATTTGGAAATTGAATTCATAAGGTAATTAAGAAACTTGAATAAAGAAAAGAATCCTAACTATAATTTGTCGTGGTAACAGGTGTACAAAATGGATCGTGGGAGGATTGATGAGAGTTAAATGGGATATCATAATTTATATATAAAATTTAAAATAATTTAAATATGTAACAACATATCCAAACATTATCAAACTAAAATTAATAATCATAACATAAAAATGGGTTCTTGAAAAAAAAGGAGAGAAATGCCTTAAGGTTTTTTAGAATAGTAGCGACTTAAATAATGGTAAAAATGGGAGAGGATAAATGATATATAATTAAAATAACATAAATTGAACTATAATTAAATTATTATAAATTAATTAAAATATAAAAATTTTAAATTAAGTAAACTAATTTAAAATAATGTGCTATAATTAAAATGAGTAGAGAAAGGTAAGGATTCCTTTACTTGAGTGTGTGACTCCAAATTCTTGGGAGAGGATTCATGAGAGATTTGGGGTGAGTTGGGATGATTCTAGGTAGTGTAGAGAAGAGTAGGGACATTATATAATGATTTTTAGTGAATATAAATGGTATCTTGGGTGGGTTTATATAGGAAAAGAGGGGGATTTATTTATTTTTTTGGTTTCAGTCTCTACATAATAAAATATTTAAAAAACCATCCCATGTTTTTTCCCCATGGTTTCCTTAAAAATGGATTTTTCTACATTATTTTATGTGATAAAGGTCCAAACATAATAAAATAAAGTCCTTTCTTATGTGTAGGTGAGTCGTACTCTTAAATAAAGGATTCAAAAACCTTAAAATATAGTATAAGTTTTAGAGGATTCGTAATGAATTTACATAATAATTAAAATAAACTAAAAAACAAATTATATTAAAGTTAAAACATATATTTTTTCTTTTATACCATTTATATTAATTGTTACATCACTTTTGGGTCATTATGATATCATAATACACAAAGTATATTTATACGGTATTTAATTTTTACCAAAACATCAAACAGTCTCAGAAAATTATGAAAAATACACTGTTGGATAATTTCAACATTCAAATTCCAAAAATAATATTTATTATATCCAAATAATTTTCTAAATATGTGAATTTTTACATTTAAAATGAGAACTGACATTTATTGAAAATGATGGGTTTTTGAAAATAATTATTTTCAAACCCTTATAAAATTACATATGAATTCAAAAAAATAATTTGATCATTTATATTTGATAAAAAATATTTAATATTAATATTTTATTTAAATATTATTTTAAAAAAAAATACATTAAATCATCAAAATAATTTCCTTAATTGAATTTGAATATTACACAAAATTGTTATCCATGTTTTATAGTATAAAAGTCATTTATAAAGTAACAATAATGGGATGAAAATATAATAATAATTCTATAAAAAAATAATGTAAATAATCATAATTATAGGTTAATGATACAAATCCCTTTATTACACCCATAAACTCCATATGATTAAGATGCGCTATGTTAGGAATTTCATGGGGTGGTTTGGCGAACATGGTTTCGATCGTGATCTTGATGAGATTGAACTTCTCCCATAAATGGTTTCACTCATGCTTAAGTATTTGGATCTCTACTTTGGATTGTCCAAGTGAAAATTACATATATTATATAACCCTAGGAAGCTATAATAAATGTGATTCATAGGGTACGATCCTACTGTTTGAGTCCATCACTTCCTTTGTATGTGACAGACGGTTTTTTCAAAACCCTATATCTATACTAATCATGTGATCAATGTTCAAAGCCTATATTATTAGTGATAATGATTATAAATTATCTTTTAAGTCCAATAGGATATAGTAAAACAAAATATGTGCATGTTTTTTCTATATCCATATTTCATAATAATACATTTAAATAATTCAAAAGGGGGAATTTTATTTAAAACTATTTGGGTCGTTACAATCTTCTTCCCCTTAGAAATTTCACCCTATAAATTTTATTTTCCCACACTTAAAAAGATGAGGGTAAAACTTTTCATCATCTCCCCAAGTTCCCATGTTTCTTCTTTAAACATTTGTTTTCTCTATAAAACTTTTACAGGGTGTATTGTCTTATTTCATATAACTTTTTCTCTATGATCTAAGATCTTCACCATATCCTCTTCTTAGGATGGATCATTCTCCAATGGTAACTCCAATGAATTTAGTACATGTGAGGGGTATGGTATGTACTTCCTCAAGAGGGATACATGGAAAACATCATTTAATTCAGATATGTTCAGTGGGAGTTCTAGTCGATAGGCCACCTCTTCTATGTGATCAAGGATCTAAAAAGGGCTGATGTAACTTGGACTAAGATTTCACTTCTTCCAAAATATCATCACTCTATTCAAAGGAGATATGTAGAGTAATACCATGTCTCTAATATCAAACTCTAGTTCTCATTGATAATTGTCATCATAACATTTCTGTCAACTATGAGCAGCTCTGATGTACTGTTTAATGGTCTTAATCTTCTCCACTATTTCCTCAACCATTTCAGGACATATAAGTTTTTTCCCCCAACTTCGTCCCAGTATGTAGGTGTTATACACCTCTTCCAATAAATGGATTTATATAGATCAATTTAGATTCTCAATAGTAAACTATTTTTTTAATATAACTCAATATAAGGAATTTGTTAGTCCCATACTCCCTTGATGTCCATAGAACATGCTCCCAATATTTCTTCCAATGTATGAATATTATGGTCATATTTTCCATCATTTTTAGGATGATTGGTTGTACTAATGTTCATCTCAGTTTTTATAGAATGTTGGATACTTTTCCAGAACTTGGAGGTGAATCTCAGATATTTATCTGATACAATCAATAGTGGTACTACATGAAACCTTACCACTTATTTAATGTATATCTATGATAGTGAAACCAATGATAATTCCTATTGAATTACAATAATGTGAACATTCATTTTTGGATGATTCACAACAACCCTTATAGAATTTTTTCCCTTGCATTTCTTCGAAAGTCCTATGAAAACGTTCATGGTGATGTTCTTCCATTTCCATGTTTGTATGGGTAATGTTTGAATCATCCCCTTAGACTTTTATTTTTTATCCTTTAAATGATGGAATACTAGGAAAATTGATCTATACTCAGCAATATCATTTATACTCTCCCACAAATAGTTCTCACAGATGTCTTGATACATCTTCGTGCTTCTTGGGTGAATGAAGAAAGTACTATGTGAATCATCCAATAGTTCCTTCTTTAACTTAGGATTTGATGAAACACAAATTCTTAACTGAAATCTCATAATGCCTTCTTCATTAACATAGAACTGTGAGGATTTTACTTTCTTTATTGTTTCAACTTTATTTTGTATTTCTATATCATTTCATTGAGAATCCTTTAACCTTTCAAAATGGTATGGTGGAGAAATAATTTTTGAAAGGATTTATGGTGTTCTTTAATTTATGATTCACATGTCCATCCTATTTAAATACAAGAAGATCATATCCTTCTCAATTCGCATAAATGATAGAATTTTAGGGTCCTTTCTACTTAGAGCATTCACCACATTATTTTATTTACTAGGATTGTATTGGATTGATCAGTCATAATCCTTTATGATATCTAACCATCTTCACTAGTACATATTAATATATTTTTGTGTGAATATATATTTTAGGCTCTTTTAATCAGTATATATATCACATTTATCCCCATAGAGATAATTCCTCCATATTTTAAAAGTAAATATCATAGATTATAACTGTAAATCATGTGTGGGATAGTTTTTCTCATGAATTTTAAGCTATTTTTACGCGTAAACTATTAGTTTATAATTTTTCATCAGTACATATCATAATCCCTTCTTCAATGCATCGATGAATATTATGAAAAGTTATCCACTTATGGGTAGTGTGAGCATATGGGTAGTGATAATTCTCATTTTTCAACTCATTTAATATCTCTTCACATTTATAATTCTAAGAAAACTTTACTCCCTTCAAAGTTATCTTGGTAAGAGGGTTTGAAATTCATGATAAATTCCTCACATTTTAGCGATATTACTCTTCCAACCCAAGGAAACCATAGATATCTGTCATAGATGTTGGACATGACCATCCTTGAATTAAATTTTTTGATGAAGGATCCACATATATCCCTTTTCTTTTGATGATATTCTCCAATAATAAGTCATACTTCAACCATAACTCATAATTTTTGTACTTTTCTCAAATACTCTCCCTGTGCAAGTTATTTTGTATAGTGTTCGGATGCTCCTCATGCTCCTCCTTAGTTTCCAAATATATTAGAATATCATCTATAAAGACTACGATAAATTTTTTGAGTTAATATCAAAAACTCTATTCATCATGTCCATGAATATTTTGAGAGTATTATTGAGTCCAAAAGGCATTACTATGAACTCATAGTGTCTGTACCTTGTACAATAATTAGTCTTGGGGATATCCTCCTCCTTCACCCTAATTTGGTAATATCCAGACCACTAATCCACCTTGGAGAAGTATTATGCTCCACATATCTGATCGAATAATTCATAAATCTTAGGAAAGGATACATTTTCTTTATCATGATCTTGTTGAGATCACAATAATCAATGCGAAGACACATTGACCCATCCTTATTCTTAACGAACATGACTGGTTCACCCCATGGTGAAGCACTTGGGTGTATGAACACTTTATCTAGATTATCCTGTCATTGTTTATTCATCCCCTCATGTTCCACAGCAGCCATCCTATATGGTGCCTTGGATATTGGAAACACCCTAGGTATGTGATCGAATGAAAATTCAACCTATTGGATAGGAAATTCTTTTGGATACACATCTACATATTCCATCACAATAGGAATGTCTTTGAGGATGATCCTTTCCTTATACTTAATCATTTGATCTGGATACACTTTCTCATAGGTAAATAATATCCATACTTTAGATGATGGTGCTAAAGAGGATTCATCCTCCTCTGAGAACTTGTACAAAATCAGGGGTCGATTCCCTATATAGATAGTGATTTTCTTCTCGTGGAAATTTATGTTGGATATATATAAAGAAATTCAATCCATGACCATAATTACATAAAATTCAACTAAATGTATAATGAAAAGTATCGCTGAGAAGTTCATACCACGAGTTATGATAGGGGAGTATTTATATACTTAGGATGTAATAATTTCCTTATCTTCCATTTTCACATATAGCTCTACTTCCAAGATTTGTGGTGGTGTTTTAATAGTTCTACTAAAATTTCATGGTAAGAAGGAATGCATATAACTTGAATCAAAAAATTACATTTGCTATTCTTGAATAAATAACTATCATACTTATCACCACTTCATTTTTGGGATCAACCTTAATAGTTGTGATGTAAAAAGATCACCCTTTCTATCTTATTGGTTGTTGTTTGTCTTTGAATACTCTTGGCTTAGTGAATTGATTTGAAGATTTCCCTGGTTCCTTACAGTTGATTAAATTTAAAATGCACTAAGGATTAACATATGAATTCTTTTCCACCTTTATATTAGCGTGTTTCTTCTATAAGAAGATGTTATCTAGTATTAAATCCTTCCCACACCTAAATCATTTCATCACTCCATTTAGGAAATTTTTGGGTTGCTACTTTCTTCACCTTTTACAAATGGGATGTTGGAATCTCTTTCTACGATTAGAGTTCTCCATTGGACCATTAGAATTATACTCCACTTTATACTTTTCATCTATGTGATACCCGTTAGATTCACCGGTATCCATCTCAACTTTGAGGGAACATCGGAAAATTTCATCATAACTGTCAAAGTTACTGATCACTAAGGATTTTTGTAGACTTGGATTTAGCCTACCAAATAAGAGGGTAACCATGAATTCAAGGGTAATGATAAAACTGAAGGCATATCATGCAATTATTGTGAAGTTTTACTCATACTCCCTAATAGATTTGTCACCTTCTTTCTTGAGGGAAATAAATCACTTTCCATTTTATGACAGAGAGTGTGAGGAAAATATTTATCAAAAAAAGTTTCTCAAATTCCTTCCACTTCATTACCTCAATCTCTTCAGCAGGCTTTATATTCTTGATTAATTACCACCACTGACCAGCTTCTCCCTCCATATGATAAACATATAAAAGAACCTTCTCTTATTCATAACATTAAAATATTGGGAAGATCTTATCAATAGATTTGATCCATTGTTTCATGATTAAGGGATTAGATGGTCCATTGAAAGTCGGAGGCCTCTATAGAATAAAGATCTTAATTGCATCTTGTTACCTCTTAGTGGGATTGGAAAATATTCATGAACCCGATTTCGATTTAAAATCCCAATTCAGTTGAGAGATTAATGTCATGAAGTTCATTATTCCTACTCCCATCGGGTTTTGCATCTCATTGGGGCAGTCATCCCATTTTCTGTCAAATTGATTTTTTACCAAACTCATCAAATTTCTAGTGATTGTATAGATTAAAAGGAAAACTAGGGATAAGTATCTTTAAAATAATAAACACATAAAAGGTAATCCAATGACAATAAAGGGATAACATATAAATTACATTTATTTACATACATATGAATTTATATGCTTCTATCAATGTTATCTATGATCTATTTCCTAACATGTATTCTTGTGGGAATTTTTTATCCCTTAATAATGGTTCATAATGATATTATTAATTTACCAAAGAATATCCCCTATGGGTTTCAAACTTGGGGCACAGTAAGTCCTATTTTCGTGTACTAGGTTACCCTGAGTTAGGCCTAGAACTCCTTGTAGAATTTGTTACTCTTAGGTACATCTTTTCCAGAACCACGTCCACATGTAGTATCCATACAGAGATGTTTTTCTTTGATAAACCACTTAGTCAATACTTACCAAATTTTGGGGATGTTTTCTTATACTTAGTCTTATCCCTAAATATTTTTCAATAGATTACTAATCCTAAACCAAAGAATAAATAAACCTTTTCTCAGATACCAACTATTAAAAACCTAATCAGTATTTCACATTAACAATTGTTTAATTACATAATCATACACTAAATAAAACCCTAAAGATCGAGAATTATAGTGTATCTGGGAATTATGTACATTATATAAAATATTAAAACATGAAATACATCATCTTTATTGGAATCCTCTTTAACATGTTCATAATATTCCCTCATACTTAAAACAGCATTGGATAACCTGAGGATAAACATAAGAAATGGGTGATCTATAAAGCCCATTAAGGGAATAAACATTGAATAACATGAAGAGAATAATACATGTTCACAATAGGCATGTAAATGGGGGTATAGAAAGAGTAGTAGTCATAAATATGAATAATGATACATGATATAGCATTATAATCATAACATCAAAAAAGTTACAATAACCTAAAACACTGAATCATAGACATAGGTCAAGGATAAACCACCAATACCTCATGGTGGAAAAAGTACCATAACGTAATTTGGTTCAATCTTTATCCCAAGATGAAGTATCATGGTACTAAAAATTATCCAATTAATTGGAGTTTTATGTGGGTATACCCATCATACTCATTTCATTAGCATGATTAATTGTTCCACATAGATCATAAAACATAGATTCATTAATCATAATAATTTATTCCATAATTATGGAGTGTGTAATAAATATGTGTATGTACCCAATCAAAATGTATATGTTCATAAATGTGAACACCCTTAATAGGAAATGAGTATGGTTTTCACCACACAACTTTTTTAGAATGGAAATCATGGTGAAATTTTGGCAGCATAGCTGTAAGAACCCGGATCTTCGTTTCAGGTATGTATTTCCTTTCTGTAGTTTTTGAGAATTTTTGGAGTTTCTGAAATTTTTGAATTACATGCCATGTACTCTTTTCCCGCTCGAAGCCGTGTGTCGGCCATTTCCGGGCCACACACACAGTGTCTAGGGGTGACGTGGAGGCCGATTTTAGCGGAGTACGGAAAAACCCACTACACACCGTGTACTTTAAAAATACATGTCGTGTACTTTTCTTTTTTTCACTAAACGGACTGGGGTCGCGCCTCATCGTCATATTTGTCTTCTTCTAGGTCTGGTTCATCTGAGAGTGACCCATATGGCCGGATCTTCCCCAAGCTCTCGCCTCTTCGTCCGTTCTCCGATTCGAGCACGGTCAATTGCGTTGGAAGTGCAGCGGTGAGTTCTTCCTTCTTCTTGAGCCTTGTTTTACAATTCTTCCTCTTTCTCAAGTTATATAAGGTTGAATGTTTTGTGTGTTTTCTCAGATCTACAACATTCTATGGGGAATTATCCATCTTGGTTCAAGTATATCGATCTCCTAGGATCGAGGTAGGTGGTTTGTGCCTTCGCGTTCAATGTCTCTGAGTTTTATGTGCAAATTCCACCAATACCCGTGAACGGGGTATTGCGTGTTTACCTTTTTTCCCTTGTTGTTTTCCTTCCTTGCATGTATGCTTGTGTAGAGGTAATTTGACCATGTTAGAGGATAATTTGTTGTTCTTGGATGAATTTTACCCTTGATTGTTTCTATTTACGACCTTTGGGTCTCATTTGCCTTTCGCTGCTACACCTGTTTTCATGCCTTGTGGTTATTGGTCGATGTGAAACTCATGACATGCTTGGTTCCTTGTAGACTTTTTATCTAAGTAGTTCTATAGGTGTACTTTGGTTAGACAAGTATCTCTATAGGTGTACTTTGGCCTTACAGCATTATTATGCACAGACTAGCATGGGGCCGAGAGAACCTAGTGTTGTAGACTATAAGGGATAGACCGAGTGAGCTTCCGAGAGAGTCTTAGATATTACAGACTACAGAGGGGATGGACCGAGTGAGCTCCTAGAGAGTATTGGATTTTATAGACTATAGGATGGTAGACCAAATGAGCTTCCTCAAAGAGTCTTAACTTGTTTTAATCTTTTTAAGAACCTTCCCAGGCTAGAAGGGGAATTGACAGAGTGAGCTTCCTCTGAGAGTCTGTGGTATACCTGAGGCTATAAAAGGAATTGACTGAGAAATCTTCCTCAGAGAGTCTCTAGACATTGGCGCTAAGAGGGTTAGACAGCATGATCTTCCTCAAGAGAGTCCCTGACTAACCTTGACTATAAAGGGAATTGACCGAGTGAGCTTCCCCAGAGAGTCTCATAAATTCATATGACCAAGCCAGAGGGGTTAGGCTGAGTGTACTGCCTAGAGGGTTGTGGTACTTCTTGGATAGGACCAGAGGGGATGGTTGTGAGTAATTCCCAGAGGGTTTCCGGATCATTTCTATTTGTTTCACTACTGTTGATTGGTTATGGATTGATTGCTGCTATGTATCATCATGTTTTACTGCTTACTATTTACTGCCTTCTTCTTGCTGTTGATGTTTACTGCTTATTGTACTTTTACCTGCCATATACTCACTGACTGTTAGGCACAGATCTTCGGGTGAATGCCTACTGGGATTTTTATCTCACACCCTATTTGGGCCCTGATTTTGGTTCCAATCAGACTATGTTGTTGCAGGTATAGACAAGGGAAAGCGCCCTTCGACTTCTGGAACTTGATTTCTTGGAGCAGGAGAGCATGGGACTGAGTTTTGGATTGCGATGATGAGGAGCTGTTTACTTTTATTTTGTACTTTTTTTGGTACTGTAGTGTTTTCCAGCATTGTGACTTTTTTGGATATTTTCCTAGTTATGTATCATGCATCATTTCATATAGACATATGTGCTCCATTTTATTGATTTAGTCTTCCGCTGTTATATTGTTGGTTATTACTGCTTCCGCTATTGTATGTTTATTATTCTTCCACTGTGTAATCTACTAATGAGGGCACAGTTTCCCCACTATCACACCCAAGGCCCTCTCTTCTAGTCGGCAGCCTCTGGCAGTTGGGGAAATGCGCTAGAGGCCATGTGACCAACTGGGTACGGGGTGCCTCTGGGTGGCTTCCGAAACCGGGACTTTACAAAGTTGTATCAGAGGAATTCATTTCTCTTGCTTTACTATTTAGAGACTTTAGCCAGGGATAGGATAGATTTGGTACTTGGTAATAAGTTATGACTAGGAGTAGCTAACCCGTTTATAGGGAAAAGCCATACTACCTCGTTTATTGCAGTTTTCTGGTTTTGAGATTTTGCGGTTGATACGATTTCACCTAGAGTGATTCACATGATTTGTACTGTTATTGTTTTGATATTACAGTTCTATTTCTGTCGCAACCCGATTAGATGAGGGTATTCTGTCTCATGCATCATATAGGAACTTGTAGAAATCACATTCCATGCATTCTTTCCATGCCATTTAGGGTGAATTAGCGATTGCATGCTGTTTTGATAGACGTTGTGTAGATTATGCATGCTGTTGTGATAGATGCTTGATAGAATCTCTGGTGCTTGTTAGAGAATTTTTTGTGTTGTACTTTGTTTAAATGAACACCAAATTTTGATTATTGAGGTGTTATGGGCCTTCTTGAATTGGAAATTGGTGGATCATGATCCTGTTTTATCTTGTACATGACTATAGGGGATTCTAAACATTGATTCGCGGGGAGTACGGGCCCTCACAGATCGGAATTTGGCACCTCTTTGCCTTGTTTTCAGTGTTTCTGGGTTTCTGTGCAGTTTCTGAGCAACTGCCCAGAAAAACCCAGAATACACGGTGTGTACTTTTTGGTTACACGTCATGTAGTTTTAAGGCCATGTTACTGACTGTGTGTGTAGTAACACGGTGTTGTGAAAATAACGTCAGGAGCACACCGTGTATGGTATGTACATGTCGTGTAGTGTCGAGCCATGTACCCGGCCATGTCACTAACAACATGGGTCGGGGAAGCTCAAGTAGAACATGCTGTGTGGGTGAAGAACACGTCGTGTAGTTCTGTCCAGACACCCGACCATCTCATGAACAACACGGGTTGGCGTGACCTTCTCTAAGACATGTCGTGTTGCTTTTGGAACTCAACGTGTAGTCTTGCCCAGGTACCCAGCCATGTCATGAGCAACACGGGATGGTGTCACCTTCTCCTATACACGTCGTGTTTGTTCGGAAAATACCATGTAAGGGCCATCCATGCAGATGGTTGTGTAACTAACAACACGGGTCATTGAGTCAGTGTCTAATACACACCGTGTCCCTAGGGAACATGTCGTGTAGTCTGAGGTTAGTTTGAACCATGTGAGTTAGCCGTGTAAAGAGACTAGGGAAGGGGAATTTTTTTCAAGTACACGTCGTGTGTTGGGTCAACACACCGTGTAGTTTGAGGTGTTATGCGACCTGTAGAGTAGGGGTACACGCCCATGTCAATGGCTTAAGAAGAAACGTCATGTAGTTTTTATACACGTCATGTAGTTGTGTTTTGTAAACTTGTGTGTTATTCTTCCCCTGTTCCTATTTTGTACTCTTGTGTTCTCTGTCCTTGTTTTTCTGATCTAAGCTATACTTTTGATCTTTCAGAGTTTTGCCTCCAAGACGTCCTTCGGTTGTACGTCTGTCGTCAGGCAGTGATCAGACCCTAGATAAGGCTGATCAGGGACTTCCTGCTGATCCTCCAGTCGAGCCAGCCTTGGCACTGGCTGTCATACCCATTGTAGGCGTCGAGGCACAGTTCAGGGAGGACTTCTTGAGGATGATGCAGAACTTCTAGGGAGCGCTGCCTCCTACCCCATTGATGGCTAAGTTTACGCGGGTTTTCCAGTAGTAGCATCTTCCTACTTTTTTAGGGGATAGAGGACCTTAGGCTGCAGAGTCATGGATAGAGGCCACACTGATCATCTTTGAGCACCTAGAGATCCCTTCGAAGAAAAGGGTAAAGCTGGCTACTTATATGCTCTGAGACACCGCCAAGAGGTGGTGGGAGGTGATCTCATGGTCAGGGCGTTAGCAGAACATGTCTTGGTATGAGTTTCGACGCACCTTCTATGACTACTTCTATCTGGAGACCCTGAGGGCCGATCGATCCCGGGAGTTTATGAGTCTGTAGTAGGGTACTCTCTCTGTTATGGAGTACTCTTCTCGCTTCACTGAGCTGCAGCGTTTCACACTGATCCTAGCAGGTGATGATATGTTCCTTGCTAGGAAGTTCGAGGACAGTCTCAGGCAGGAGATCCGTTCCCAGGTGAATATCTTCCAGTTTACTTCGATATCCTCCATCGTCAACCAGGAACTGATCACTGAGCACAATCTGAGGGATTCTGGAGCAGTGAGCCAGGTAGGTTCGTCATCCAGAGCTGGTGTTCCTTTTACGGACAATAGGAAGCATCGCAGAGAGTCTTATCGAGGAGATAGAGGTACGCGGGATGCATTTTCTAGCAGTCAGGTTGTATGCTATCAGTGCGGTAGGAGTTGGCATACTAGGCCTCAGTGCGAGAGGGATCCGATGGAGTGTCGGTCTTGCGGAAATATGGGCCATCTTCAGTGTTTCTATCACATCTTCTCACCTTCAGTTGATGGTAGGGGTTCCTCTATGACCCCGCATTCTAGAGATGCTTCACCAGTTTCCCATCAATCAGGGAACTAGAGTTCTTCCAGCCATTTAGGCCTAGGTGGAGGTCGTGGCTGTGGTGGTCAGTCACCAGGTCATCAACGACAGCAAAGTGGATCAGCTCAGAGTGGTCAGCCAGGAGCATAGGGCTGCGGTGCAGGCCAGTATTTCGTCGTGGAGCAGACCTATCAAGAGTAGGATCTCGGCCCTTCTACAGTTCGAGGTACGATCCTAGTAGCCTCAGTTTTATCTTCATCTCTATTCGATACTGGTGCTTCCCATAGCTTTATCTCTGTCATGGTTGTGGAGAGCATTGGGCTCTGTATCTTTTTGTCTGCCGACTTGTTGACTCTTGACACACCGTTGGGAATGAGGACATCTAGTGTACGTTAGTGCAGAGATTTCCCTCTTAAGGTTGTGGGGTGTCATTTCTTATGTGACCTCTATGTCCTAGAGATTACAGGCTATGACGTCATTCTAGGTATGGACTGGTTAGTTCCCTTCCAAGTAGTCATTTATTTCTATCATCGTAGGGTGAGTTTCATATCACTAAAGGGAGGATCTTTCCTTCATAGAGGCGAGTGGGATGTCCAGGCGGGTAGTGCGGGACCAGAGCATCATGGGATAGGGGAAGTTACAGCCCAGATTTCCAGTCTTTATCTGGATGACTAGGAGAATTCACAGTTATACTTTCCTACAGTTGTGAATCATTTTAGGGATGTCTTTCCAAAAGAATTTTCAGGTTTACCTCTGGAGCGTGAGGTAGACTTCCCGATTGAGCTCATGCCAGGAGCGGCACCGGTGTCCATTACTCCTTATAGGATGGCTACACCTGAGTTGCAGGAGCTCAAGAAGTAGTTGGAGGAGTTGCAGGCAAAGTGTTTCATCCGACCCAGTACATATCCTTGCGGTTCTCCTGTCCTGTTTGTGAAGAAGGTAGACGGTACCCTTCGGCTTTGTGTGGATTATCAGAAGCTAAACCAGTTGACGGTCAAGAACCTATATCCCTGGACGATAATCGATGACCTCTTTGATCAGCTTCGAGGAGACCAGGTGTTCTCGAAGATCGGCTTGAGGTCCGGTTATCATCATTTGCGTGTTAGACCATCAGATATACCTCTGACAGCTTTCATGATCAGGTATGGTCTTTTCGAGTGTACAGTCATGCCATTCGGTCTTACGAACGGGCCTACAGTCTTCATGGCACTGATGAACCAAGTGTTCCATCCGTACTTGGACTCTTTTGTCATGATCTTCATGGATGATATCTTGGTGTACTCTCACACTCGACACGACCATGCCACACATCTTGAGATCATTCTGAGTACACTGAGATAGCATCGGATTTATGCTAAACTCTCTAAGTGCCACTTTTGGATGGATCAGATTCACTTCCTGGGTCATGTAATCATGGAGACAGGAGTGTCAGTGGACCTAGAGAAAGTGAGAGTTGTAGTTTCCTAGGAGCAGTCGAAGAACATCTTTGAGGTGAGGAGTTTCCTAGGGCTGGCTGGATAATACATATGCTTCATTCCGAACTTCTCACGCCTAGCAGCACTGTTGACTGGTCTGACTAAGAAGGGGTGAAGTTCTTATGGTCAGATTCTTGTGAGTCCACCTTTCAGTAGCTGAAAGGGAGGTTGACGTCAGCACCGATACTAGTATTTCCAGAGCCGGGCAAGGGCTACACTGTTTACTGTGATGCTTCAGGTATCGGGCTGGGAGCTGTGCTTATGCAGGGAGATGGAGTCGTTGCATACGGGTCTCAGCAGTTGAGGAAACACGAGAGGAATTACCCAACGCACGATCTGGAGTTGGCTGTAGTTGTTCATGCCTTACTCTGTTGGAGACAATATCTTCTAGGAGAGCACTTTGTAGTTTTTACCGACCACAAGTGTCTCAAGTATATCTTCACTCAGTGTGATCTGAATCTGAGACAGCGCATGTGGGTCGAGTATCTTCAGTCCTTTGACTTCGAGCTCGCTTATTCTCTGGGAAAGGGAAATGCAGTGGCAGATGCGTTGAGCAGACGAACTCAGATTCAGGCAGTTCAGGAGGCCAGCAGTGTGTGGTAGCTTATGGATCTGTTCTCTGAGATGCATATGGAGGTGCACGACTAGCAGGAACAGACCTTTCTTTCATCTGTGGTTGTTACCTCTACCCTTCTTGATCGGGTACGAATGAGGTAGCTATCAGACTCAGAGGCCTTGGTCATGTGGGAGAATGTGTCAGGAGGGGACCCTCTTCCTGGATGGGCAGTGGGCGAGGATGAGATCGTGCGTTTCTAGGGACGCGTATGGGTGCCAGCAAACATACGCGAGGAGATGATGCGGGATTTCCATTCCTTAGTGTGGGAAGTTAATCCTGGCGTCACCAAGATGTATCGGGATCTTCATCGCCAGTAATGGTGGCTAGGTATGAAGAAGGATGTTGCTGTTTTTGTCATGAAATCTTCTACTTGTCAGTAGTTGAAAGCAGAGAACCAGCGACCAGCAGGTCTTTTACAGCAATTACCCATTCCGAAGTGGAAGTGGAATGATGTCGCGATGGACTTCGTGACCGGTTTACCGAGGTCACCTCAGGGGAGTGATGTTGTTTGGGTTATTGTTGACAGGATTACGATGGTTGCACACTTCTTTCCAATCAAGAAGACCTTCAGTTTTGATGATCCGGGACGACTGTACATATGAGAGATTGTAAGTCTACATGGAGTTCCACACTCCATTTTTTTAGAAAAGGATGCACACTTTACCTCTCAGTTCTGGCAGGGACTTTAGAAGGCTTTGGTTACCCAGGTACTTCTGAGTACGGCATACCATCCCCAGACTGATGGCCAGTCCGAGTGCACGATCCAGGTGCTTGAGGATATGCTCCGAGCTTGCATCCTAGACTTTGGTGGTTCCTGGGAGAATCATATTCCTCTGGTGGATTTCACCTACAATAATAGTTTCCAGGCGACCATTCAGATGGAACCATACGAGGCTTTGTACGGTAGTCCATGCCGATCACCCTTATGCTAGCTGGAGGTAGGAGAGGCAACTTTTCTAGGACCTCATCTTGTTCAGGAGACCTCAAAGTAGATAGAGTTGATTCGGAAGAGGATGGATACAGAACAGTCTCGACAGAAGTATTATGATGATCAGCGGAGACAACCTTTGGAGTTCGAGGTTGGAGATCCGGTTTTCCTACGTGTCGCACCGAGGTTGGGACACAAGTGGATTCGGAGACAGGGTAAGCTTTCACCGCGGTACGTCGGTCCGTTTGAGGTTTTGGAGAGAGTTGGGTCGGTTTCCTATCGGTTGCAGCTACCTCAGAGGTACCAGGCCATGCACAACGTCTTCCACATCTCTCAACTCCGATGTTACTTTTTAGACCCGTCTTATGTCTTTCATCTCGAGGAGGTTGAGCTCGAAGCGGATGCGTCGTTTGAAGAGCACCCTATCTGGATTTTCGATCGTAGTACGAAGGTTCTCTGAGGCTGGTCTGTCCCTCTGGTACAAGTGCTATGGAATCACAGGCGAGTACAGGACGAGACTTGGGAGAGGGAGGTCGAGGTTCGATCGCAGTAGCCGGAACTGTTCGATGATCCTTCTTCTATGCCCATCTAGGAAAATTCAGGGCGAATTTCTTTAAGGGGGGGGTTTGTAAGAACCTGGATCTTCGTTTCAGGTATGTATTTCCTTTCTGGAGTTTTTGAGAATTTTTTGAGTTTCTGGAAATTTTTGAAGTACACGCCGTGTACTTTTTGAGTACACGCCGTGTACTCTTTCCCACTCAAATCCATGTGCTGGCCGTGTCCGGGCCACACACATGATGTGTAGGGGTGATGTGGAGACCAATTTTAGTGGAGTGCGGAAAAACCCACTGCACGTCGTGTACTTTAAAAATACATGTCGCGTACTTTTCTTTTTTTCACTAAATGGGCCGGGGTCGCGCCTCATCACCGTATTTGTCTTCTTCTAGGTCTGGTTCGTCCGAGAGTGACCCGTACGGCCGGATCATCCCCAAGATCCCGCCTCTCTATCCATTCTCCGATTCGAGCACGGTCGATTGAGTTGGAAGCGCAGCGGTGAGTTCTTCATTCTGTTTGAGCCCTGTTTTCCAATTCTTCATCTTTCTCAAGTTATCTAAGGTTGAACATTCTATGCATTTTCTCAGATCTACGATGTTCTAGGGGGAATTAGCTGTCATGGTTCAAGTATATTGATCTCCTAGGATCGAGGTAGGTGGTTTGTGTCTTACCATTCAAATTCTCTGAGTTTTATGTGAAAATTCCACCAATACCCGTGAACGGGGTATTGCGTGTTTACCTTTTTTCCCTTGTTGTTTTCCTGCCTTGCCTGTATGCTTGTGTAGAGGCAATTTGACCATATTAGATGATAATTTGTTGTTCTTGGATGTATTTTTCCCTTGATTTGTTCTGTTTATGACCTTTGAGTCTCATTTTCCTTTGGCTGCTACACCTGTTTTCATGCCTTGCGGTTATAGGTTGACGTGAAACTCATGACGTGCTTGTTGCCTTGTAGACTGTTTAGCTAAGTAGATCTATAGGTGTACTTCGGTTAGCCAAGTATCTCTATAGGTGTACTTTGGCATTATATCATTATTATTCACAGACTGGCACGGGGCCGAGAGAACCTGGTGATGTAGACTATAAGGGATAGACCGAGTGAGCTTCCCAGAGAGTCTTAGATATTACAGACTACATAGGGGATGGATCGAGTGTGCTCCTAGAGAGTCTTGGATTTTATAGACTACAGGAGGGTAGACCGAGTGAGCTTCCTCAGAGAGTCTTACCCTGTTTTAATCTTTTTAATAACCTTCCCAGGCTAGAGGGGGAATTGACCGAGTGAGCATCCTTAGAGAGTATGTGGTATACGTGAGGTTATAGGATGAATTGACCGAGATAGCTTCCTCATAGAGTCTCTAGACATTGGGGCTAAGAGGGTTAGAATGTGTGATCTTCCTCAAGAGATTCCCTGACTACCCTAGACTATAAGGGGAATTTACAGAGTGATCTTCCCCAGAGAGTCTCGTAAATTCGTATGACCAAGCTAGAGGGGTTAGGCTGAGTGCACTGCCCAGAGGGTTGTGGTACTTCTTGGATAGGACCAGAGGGGATGGCTTCAAGTACTTCCCAGAGGGTTTCCGGCTCATTTTTGTTTTTTTCACTACTTTTGATTGGTTTTGTATTGATTGCTACTATGTATCATCCTATTTTACTGCTTACTGTTTACTGCCTTCTACTTCCTGTTGTTGTTTACTGCTTATTGTACTTTTACCTGCCATATACTCACTGACTGTTAGGCATACATCTTTGGGTGAATTCCTACTGGTATTTTTATCTCACACCCTGTTTGGGCCATGCTTTTGGGCCCAATCAGACTATGTTGTTGCAGGTATAGACAAGGTCATGTGCCCTTCGAATTCTAGAATTTGATTGTTTGGAGCAGGAGAGCATGGGACCGAGTTTTGGCTCACGATGATGAGGAGCTGTTTACTTTTATTTTGTACTTGTTTTGGTACTGTAGTGTTTTCCAGCATTTTGACTTGTTTGGATGTTTTCCTAGTTATGTATCATGCATCATTTCATATATACATATGTGCTCTAGTTTGTTGATTTAGTTTTCTACTGTTATGTTGTTGGTTATTACTAATTCCGCTACTGTATGTTTATTCTTCTTCCACTATGTACTCTGCCAGTGAGGGCATTGTTTCCCCACTATCACACCCAAGGCCCTCGCTGCTAGTCAGCAGCCTCTGGCATTTGGGGAAATGCACTTGAGGCCATGTGACCAACCGTGTACGGGGTGCCTCTGGGTGGCTTCCGGAACCGGGACGTTACAATAACAGTGTCACATAATAATTCATAAAAATGGGTTGATGAGAGAGAAACGGTTATCTAATAACATAGACACAAAATGGGTAGAAAAGTCACATGAAACAACATATCCCAACATTAGAAATTTTCAAATAGAAGACATAAGGTAATGTATAATTTTGAATATTGAAAATAATCCTAACTATAATTTGGCATGGTAACGGGTGTACAAAAAGGATCTTGGGAGAATTAATGCGAGTGAAAGGGGGATCTCATAATTTATAAATAAAATTTACAATTAGTGGAATATAGATGAATATATCCTGACATTTTCAAATGGAAATTAAGAATCATAACATAAAATAGGGTGCTTGAAAAAAAAGGGAGAGAAATCCATTACAAAATTTCGGCATTGTAACGACTTAGATAAAGGTTAAAATGAGAGGGGATAAATGATATATCCTTCAAATAACATAAATTTTATAGTCATTGAATTATTAAAAATGAATTACAACATAAATAAAATTGAAATTAAGAAGACTGATTTCAAAGAATGTTCTTGAATTGAAAAGAGGAGATAAAGGTAAGGATTCACTAACATGAGTGTGTGACTCCAAAGACTTGGGAGGAGATTTTTAAGAGCTTTCAGGTGCCTTGTTAGGACTCTATATAGTGGAGGGTAGAGTTTGGATTTTATATAATGAGTTTTAGAAAAGATAAATGGGATCTTGGGTGGGTTTATATAGGAAAAGAGGGGGATTGCTTTATTATTTTTCTTTTGGACTCTACATAATAAAATATTCAAAACCACAAATTGTGCCAAGTTATTTTATCATGGTTTCCTAAAAAAGAATTTTTTATAAATTATTTTATGAGGGTATGGTCATAAATTAATAAAATAATCCCCTTTATTATGTGTAGGGGGGTCATATTCTTAAAGAAAGGATTTTAAAACCATAAAATATTATATATCTTTTGGAGGATCCATAATGGATTTAAAAAATAATTCAAATAAACTTAAAAATTGCATTATTTTAAATTTAAAACATATATTTGGTATTATATCCCATTTATTTTAACTATTACAACACTCTTTGGTCATTGTGATGTTATAATATAAAAAGTATATTTATATAGTATTTAATTTTTGCCTGAAAATTTGAAAGTCTTAGAAAGTCATGATAAATTCAATGTTGGATAATTTTGATGTTATGATTCCAAAAATAATATTCATTTTACCTAAATAATTTTCTAAATATTTTAATTTTCACTTTTAAAATGATAACCAACATTTACTGAAAATGATGGGTTTTTGACAATAATATTTTTCGAACCCTGGTAAAAATTACATTTGACTTCATAAAAATTATATGATCATTTAAATTTGATAAAAATTATTTAATTATAATAATTTACTAAAATATTATTTTTTAAAAAATATACATTATTTCATATAAATAAATTCCTTATTTTGAATTTGAATATTACACAACATTACTATTTGTGTTTTATAATTCAAAATTCATTTAAAATGTAACAATAATAGGATGAAAATATATCCATAATTATATAAAAAATAATTTAGATACTCATAATGTAAGGGTATTTATACATATCTCTTTATTACATCGACAAACACCCTAAGTGTAAGGTGTTCAATGGTAGTACTTTCATGGGGCGGTTCAGCGAACATGGTTTGGGTTGTGATCTCGATGAACATAAACTTCTCCCATAAATAGTTTCTCTCATGTTTAAGTTGTTGGATATATTCTTGGGATTGTAAAATTTAAAGTTTAAAAGAGTCTATCTATCTTAGAAGCTTCAATAAATGGGTTTCATAGGGTACGATCCTATTCATTGAAGCTACCACTTCTGTTTTCTGTGAAAATTAGATTTCTCAAAACCCTATTCTTATACTAACCATGTGATCATTGTTCAACGACTATATTATCAATGATAATGATTATTAAATTTCATTTATGTCCAATTGGATATTGTAAAGAAAAATAATTGCATGTATTTTCTATATCCATATTTTATAATAAGACATTAAAATAAATAAAAAAGTGTGATTTTATTTATAACAGTTCAGGTCATTAAATGATCCATTTGTATACTTTGATTTCGAGATAGTATTTTTTAATATTTTATATCTTCTGATTTCTTTTGTGTTTATATTTGAGATTATGTTATTATTTATCTTTTTTCTTATAACATTTATTTCTACTACTACATATATTCATATTTTTTATGAATTCTTCTTATAGGCTTTCACCTCTTCTCATTCGTTTAGCTTTCACTTTTAATTATGATTTAGTTTAATCTTTGTCATCAACTGATTTTCTCTTCAACCTTTGAATTTTTTTACATTAAATTAATTTTAGATCCTTGTTTTTATTTTCAATTATTTTTGCTTATTTTGTTTCTCAATTTTTGATTTTATCCTTTTCTTTTACTGTTGTTTTGTTTTATTTTTTCATAAAGTTATTTTCCTACTTATATTTTTATATTTTTATATTGTATTTGTTGATTATTAATCTAATTTTTTTCTATATTTTTTATTCACTTATGAGTCTTCTAGATTTTTAGTTTACTCCAACATCTTATTCTACATATTTATTTTATCTTCTATCTTATCTCTTTTAGATAAAATTATCGCTCCAGTTCTTCCTTTTTTCCTTTTACATTCTCCTATATAATGTATTTAAATTTTATTTGTTCTTTTATTTATATTATATTTATTTTTCAAAAAAAATTATTATTATTTGTAAAAAATAAAAATTTTTTCTTTTCTATTATCCTATTTTTTGAGCTTTATCTTCTAAATTTTGGATTTTGGAACCAACTTCTCTTTCTGGTTAAACTTTTGGAATTATGTTCACAATTGTTTTGGACTTATTCCATATCCTTATACATCTAGGTTTTTGTTTTTTATTTAAACCTTTTTTATAGATCTCCTTATAATTTTACATAACATAATTTTCCACTTTTCTTCTCTAATTAAAATTCTTCTTATATTTTTAACCATGTATTATGACTTATCCATTTATTTATACTTATTATTTTAAATAATATTAATCTATTTGATTATGGATTTACATTTTATTTTTTTATTTTAAATATATGAAAAAATTTATAGAACGTAATTCTTATTTATATATTTTGGATTCTACTTCATCTTCTACTTTAAATTTTACCCCTACTTTCTCATTCAATCATCAGTTTCAAATTTCACATTTTAGATTCATCTATTATTACTCGTTTGACTTTTAATTTATAATATCTATGTTATGTTATTAAATTTTTATTAATCCTTTCCTACTATTATTATTTTTATTATAACTCTATATTTGTATATGTTTTGTCTTCCATATCTTTCCTTTGTCTTAATTCATATTTCTCTAATGTTTTTGTGACTAACTTGAAGCCCCATTCTACTCGCTCTTCTTATTTTCAACATTACTAATTGATTATTTTAATTCCAATAACACCATTGGATGTTATTAAATATATATATATATATATGTATATATTTTTATTTATTTATTTATTTATTTATTTGAAAATAAATTTTTTTTCTTGGGAGCATTCATTTAACGTACCACCGAGTTTTAATGAAATATGATATAATTTTTTCAAATATTATTTTTTATTAATGTATAGTCATGTAAATGGAAGTTATCAATAAGATTAACTAAATTATGAACATTTATAAATATTTATACAAAGAATTCAATTGTTAGAAATTATTTTTAAATATAAATAAAAATGAGTTGAAAATAAATAAAATATTCCTAGAAAAACTGTTTTTTTAATGGTTTCATCACATTTTGGGAAATTATTTGAAAATATATTTTTCAATTTTAAAAAATAAATATGATAAAATAAAAAAAATTAATAAAAATGTATAAATTATCTTAGATTTAATTTTTGAAAATTTAACGAGAATATAATTTTTTTAGTGAATAGTGAAAATACTGGTTTTTATTAAGAATTTTCATTTCTTTAAAAGCATTTAAAAACATAAAAATTATTTTAATACAGTTTTAAAAGTAACAATAGTTCAAAAATATTTTATATTTATCCTAATTATGTGATAATAATAAATTTCATATTTAATTTTTAGGTCAAAACTTTTTAACTTTATAAAAATTGGAACTTTGGAAAACTGCCTTTTCATTGAATTAGTGAGTTGAATTTTAAATCAATTTTTTTAAATTTTTTGAATAGAATTTGGAAATTTTATTCCATATTTAGAATTAAAATAATTAATATTATATAATAATTTCAAAATAATGTTTTACCATATTTATTAGTGAAAATATTAAAAATTAATTACTATTAAAAAGGATAAAACGGGTTAAGCGGGGTTTAAACAAAAATGATAAGGGTAAAACTGTCATTAAAGCATATATGAAACCTATTTTATAAACATATTTAGACATTTTAATATCTCAAGATCGAATATATAGTCATTTGGAAAATGTTATATTGGGAATGACTCTATCAATTCATAACCTTTGGAGAAATTTCCAAGTTGTTTCCAAGTGGGTTTCTTTCCACAGTTTTAAAAAGACCTCTCCCCTTCTCTCCTCTTCACACTCCAAGAACATTTTGGATCAGAGAATCCTGGACCAAAACCCTTCCTAATATACCTTATAATTTCATTATTGGATTTTTATATTATTAAACCTTTTTAAGAAGGATTCTAGAGTAATCCTAAAGAGGCTCTCCAGGGAAGAGATAATGCTCTAAACAACACATTACCAATCTATTTGCTATTACACCTCATTAAAGAAATTTTAAACCATGATAATAAAATATCCCTAGTAGATTACATATACTGATAATTTTTTATATTAATTTCTTAACCTATATTCATCTCCACTTCTATAAAATAGGGAATGAAAGCATTTATCAAGTGTCTGGAAGACTACTGCCTCACGAGTTAAAGTAATTCTATTTCTATTATCAAATATGACTGTTGGGTATAATGATTGATTTAATATATTTATATGATATTTTAAATATAATACCACTTCTATAAATTTAATATCTTGTAAAAAATCACTTACCATTCTGTGAGGGATACACGAATGCCGCTTTTGTTTAATACAGACTACTGCCTCGTGAAGAGAATTTATTCATTATCACTAACTCTTTACATAGAATTTAATAAGAACTATGTTAATAGGAAGAATTGATATATATAAAATAATAATTAATCATTAATATTTATCTATTATTCACTTTTCTTCGTTCTATTTATTCAAAAATGAAAATATCATTCTTGCATACGTACGGCCTATTGTCTCCATGAATGGTGTGTTTCATTTTTCTGTATATAATATTAATAGATGAATATAAATATATATAAAATTAATATATATAGAATTTATCATATTATTAAAATTATTTATATAATTTAATAATGATCAACGTACAAAGACCAAAACTACCAAACCAAAACTCCCAAGAAGAACGAAATAATTAAGAACCAGGAATGACAATATTATAGAAGAATTATTAATAAAATAGTCTTGAAACATTATAAAGAGATCATATAGGATATTATAAGTATTTTAATTATTATTTAATGTATTTATATTAAATTTATATTTACTATACATTATGCTTGGGTTATTTCAAGGATAGAGAAACTCGATTTAAGGTATTTGTATCTTACTTTTTATATCTGTGAGATACATGCCATATTCACAAGTTATTCCTTTTTTCTAGTGTATATTTTTTCCATTAATGTATTTTATAATAATTCTCAAGGAAATTATTGGGATTGACATATCATTTTTAGGATCTCTCTTTCATAGGGTTTACAGTTCAAAAGATACCAAAGCGGTAAGAGATATATATTATCATCTCATTATTTATCGTATTTTCCATGATTGTGTTTCAAATGATGAAATATCATGTTATGAATATCACTAAATATGATGAATTTTCTTCTTATCTAGTTATGTCATGAAAATACATGTTTTTCATTAATTTTCCTCTCTTTATGTACTCATGGGATCAAAATTCTGTTTTTAAGGAAAAATTGACATTATTTATCTCTTCTATCAAAAATTAATTTTATCCCACTTAAATGTTTTCTAAAATTGTTTTAAATAAATGTTTCAAATAGTCATTAAAGATTATTTATATTTTTCCAAGGTTATTTTGAATGAAAATTAATTTAATAATGATTTATGTTTGGAAAAAAAATTAAAGTTTTAAGGCTATTTTCCTCATAAATTATTTTAAATGATCATTAAAGATTAATTTTTATGTTTCCAATGTCATTTTCAAAGAAAATATTTTTAAACATCTTCTGTGTTTTAAAAAGATTTTTTCAAAGCTAAAAGGTTGTTTTTTTTTATAAATGTTCCAATATATATTTCAAAATCATTTTCTATCTAAGATTAAATTATTTGATGGTACTTATGACTTACACAGGATATAATCCAAGTATACCATTATTATTCTTCATCTAAATTTTTTATGATTATGATGAAATGATGTTCATGAAACCTTTTCATTTTCCATTGATTATGATATGATGAAATGATTAAATATTTATTAAGCCCATTTCTTTCTATGGGTTATGATATGATGAATGTTTTATGAACTTATGGCACATATATGTATTATTTTCATTATGTTATGTGTGGGACTTATATCCCCCTAAAATTCATTTGGTAATTATTATTGTTACATGGTCTCAAAGGGTAAATGAGAGGTTATCCCAAGCCTTAAAAAGAGGGTGCACATGAGGGGATCCCAATCCTGAAAATTATGGTACACTAGAAGATATACCAAGCTCAAAACGGGTATACATGTGGTTATCCCAATCCTCACATGATGTTAATATCTTGGTATGTATCCTTGACATATGATTTTATATTCTTATGTGTATGCCACAATTACATGTCTTATGCCTATGTTATGATATCATGTTCTATGTTATTTGATTCCTTTTTGATTCATTCCTTATGAACTGAACATAATTATTCCATGACTATAGATAATGATTTTTGATATCTAGGTATGAATTTATAATTTAATATACATGTTCTCATACCATTGTGATCATTTCAGTTTTTGGTATCTCACTTGTTAACTCTTATTGTGCATCTGAGATCATTTTTTTATGTTTTCTTTCCCTATGGTATTGTTAAGGGTATTATGTATGATATATAATGTAATGGTGCTAATAAAGAAGAACCTAGTGGATGATAATTTAGTTCACTTATGAACCATTTATTTTTGATTCCATGTTTCTAATAACATGAAATTTTTACAATCTACTGACATGTTTTTATGAAAGGTATATAAAAATCTATGATATTTATGTATGAAAATCATTAGTCATTAGACTTGGCATCAGAAGAGAAGATTAGTTATCCTTTGTAAAATAGGATGGTAAAATATAGTGATAACCCTTAGGGAAAGTCTATGTATATGATAAATCATAAATTTTGGTAAGAAAGGGATTATGTGGTCTCGTTAGAAAAACATCTCTAACTAGATACTATAAATGAATGTGGTTCTGGCACAAATGTACCTAGAGGTAAAAACTTCAAAATGACACATTGGAATTAACTCGAGTGTTACCTGGTACACAACAAGAAACCTTACTGTGCACCTAGTTTGACACTTTGGGGGTATATTATTATAATTAATTTTTTTATGATTATGAGGCATTCCAATATGATTAATGTAGCTAACACTCTTCTGTTTTCTTATAGTCAATTTTTGGAACTTGTAGGAATCATGTTAACAATTAATGTGATGGAAAATGTTGTGAGAAGGAGAAAAAAGTTATGATGACTATAGTGAAGGATAATTTGATTATTCTTAATAGGTTATCATAATAGATGATTAATAACCTATATCATTACCAACACTCAGACTCAATGAAAAAGAGAAAGATAGAGTTCCCTGAGAACTTGTGTGGTATAGACCATGTAGGAAAGAAGGCCTGATTTCTATCCGGTGAGAAATTTGAAAATATACACTTAATAGAATTTCTCAAAGGAATAGGAAAATGTATTATTCATTGAAAATAAGGGTTAAAGAAAATAATTTCATAATAATATTTAAGACTAATATGGAATGGAATAAATTTCATGATAGGGATCCATTTATAGTTCATTACATTAAATAAAGGTATCCTAGTCATTACTCGAGTCTATTCCCTCTTCAAATTTCTAACTCATTTACTGAGGAATAAAATACATCATGATGACGTTTGTATGAATTTTAATTATAAAAATATTATAAATTTTAAATTTGATGTCATTTTGAGTATGTATTGGATTTCTCTATATAAATACCACATCAATATACAAGGAAGGGAAGTCACATTTGGTTTTACAAACAAATATGTTATAATTTATTAGTTAAATGATAAATATGATTTTCAAATTGAAATCACATCCATTGTATGGGTCTTGATTTATAATCAAAATAAATGTTTATCCCATATAGTTGCAGATAAAATCAACACCAATTATATGACTATCGTGTGGGATTTTGTTGAGGTCTTTTCGGAAGAATAGCCTCATCTCTAATAGAATCATGAATTTGAGTTATTAATAAAACTCATACCTAGTACCTCAAATACATCATACTATCCTTATTGAGTGACTCAAATTGAGTTTCAATGATTGAAGAAGAAAATCTAGGAGAATCATGATAAGGTATTCATTTGTCCAAGAATTTCACCTTATGGTGCACCAATTCTTTTTTAAAAGAAGAAAATTGGATCAATGAGACTCTGCATTGATTATCAGAAACAAAAAAAAATATTATTATCAATAACGGGTATCCTCTACCCCGTATTGATGACTTGTTTGATCAAATTCATGCAGATCAATAATGTTATAAAATTTATCATTATTATGGATATCATCAATTGAGTGTTAAGAAGGAGGATATACCCAATACAACATTTTGAAAACTTTATAATAACTATGAGTATATATTGATACCATTTTTTCTTACTAATTCCTCCACTATATTAGTGGATTTAATGAATAGATTCTTTAATGATTACCACAATTAGTTTTTGGTAGTATTTATATATGATATTTGTATATATTAAAATAAAAATAAGAGCATTAAGATAACAAGAGGAATATACTGATGACCCTGAGAAAATATGTGTTTTTTGAAGAATTTTGAAAGTGTGAATTTGTTTCTAAAAATGATTCAATTTTAGTTCATAATCTCATGAGAGGGTATCTCTATGGATCTATCAAAGTCAGAGGATGTAGAACATTTTCCCATACTAATAATGGTTACTGAGATCCATAGTTTTATTGTTTTGGTTGGACAGTATAGATTATTTAAGGAAACTTTATCACATATGTCCAATCCACTAACCATGTTAACTCAGAAGGGAACCAAGTTCCTCTAGATAGATGAATGTAAGGAAACATTCCTACAACTCAAGAGATGTTTAGTTAGCGCACATGTTCTAACGATACCATGGGTTAGAGAAGGAGTTATAATCTATGGTGAAATATCTAATAAAGGATTGGTTTGTGTTCTGAAGAAAAATGATATTTTTATAGCTTATTCCTCATATAAAATGAAGTTTCATGATAAAAAATACCCAACTCAATATTTGGAGTTAGTTGCGATAATTTATTAATTAATGATATAGAGGAAATACCATTATAGAGAATGGTGTGAGATATATACTAACCATTAAAGTTTTAATTATATATTCAATCTAAAATAATTGAATATTACCCAGAGAATATGGTTGTAACTAATCAAATATTATGACTTCTCAATAAATTACCACCCCAAGAATGTGAACAAGGTGGCCAGTTCTGAGACTCAAAGGGATCATTCTATATTATCTATGACGAAGATCAAAAAAGATCCAATATTTTTGTATTTTAAAAATATTTAAATATATATTTATGGAAGAGGAAAATATTACCTTTCTGAAATTAGTGATCAACCATATATCTGTGTTAATATTAAAGAGGTATAGAAGTCAGCTGATGAGCTAAAGAAAAATGTGTTAAATTTTCTTGAGTTAAACCTTTATTTTGATGGAATAATAAGTTTCAGGAACCACATACATGTTCCATATATACCAAATTTATAGAATTGGTTGTTTTAAAAGGTTTATAGTTCTTTATTTTCATTTCAACCAAGAAATATGAAGACTTATAGATATTTTAAAGAGTATTTTTTGTTGGAGGGCTTGAAGAGTTGTATTACTGAATTTGTATATTGGTTCTTGGTATTTTTACAAGTTAAGGATGAAAAAAAATAAGTGGATGTTATAAACATTTCTTATATCTAAAGGAAATGTGTGAACATTTCCATCGATTTGGTCAAAGGGCTCCCTATAATTTCAAAATAGATTAATTATATACATGTTTTTTTTGATCGCCAAACAAATTCATCCCACCTCTTTCATATTGGAGAATATTTATCTATAAATCATATTTCCATAATATATATTAAGGAATTTGTAAGACTGCATGTAGTACCACATTGAATTGTATCTTATCAATATCTGAGGATTAACTAAATTTTTTAGTGAATTATTTAGCAAGACCTTAATAAAGATTCAATATTCATTAGTGTGCACCATTTGTAGATATATAGTCACTCTAATAGAAAAATTTAATCTACAAAGGATATGATAAGATCTTTTCTATAAATTTAAATGGTGTCTTTGATCAAAACCTTCCATTAGTTGAGTTTATATTCAATAATAGATTTCACTAGATCATTAAGATGACTCCTATAGAGGCTCTATATAGAAAGAAATATATAGATCAAAATGATAGAATGATATTGTAGAAATAATTTTATTGGGACCTGCGTAAGTTAATTAAATGGAAGATAAGGTTAGAGCCTTTCTATAGCACATAAGTGCGGCATAATGTCAAAGAAAATTATATATAAAATTATCAGTGTGATTTAGAATTCAATGTTGCTTACATGTTGTTTCTATAAATTTATCCATGGAAAAGATTATGTGATATGGATATAATGTAACGCTATGACCAAGTAATATTTTCCCTTTTGAGATTTTTCATCAATTTGGGATGGTGTCTTATCACTTGAATCTTTGACCAAACCCCTCTCAAGTTCATGATGGGTTCCATATATATCTCCTGAGTAAGTACATACATGATCCATCACATCTGCAGAGCACATCATTCATACCATAGGATCAAGATTATTCTTATGAGAAGAAACCATTGGATGTTATAGATCTTATAGATAAGGTGTCTTTAAAAAATACCACCCTACTAGTTAATGTTTTGATGTAAAACTACCAATTTTTGGATGCTATATTGGAACTTTAGGATATTATGAGGCATAAGTATTCACATTTTTTGAATTAATGTTATTAGTTTCATGTGATAATTAATTTTAAGTGGGTTAGAATGTAACACCCTGAGATTTTGTGAATTATTATTTTTAAATAAATTTATTTTTCTTTATATCTTGTGTTACACACAACACCGAGTTTAGCTTTCCTTACATGCATCACATAGTTTAATCGAACCATAATATATTTTATTAAAATAATATATTTTTATTTCATATCCATTATAATGGAGGGTAATAATAGTATTAACAAAACTATTAAAATTAGTTCACATTTATGAAATTAATTATTATGTTATCAGTTAAATATAAATGAAAAAAAAATCAATCTTAAATAAGGGAAAGTATTTCAAAAAAATAGTATTTTTAAAAAAATGGATTCTTTTTATTTTGGGAAATAATTTCAAAAAAAATGTTTTTAAATTTTAATATGATAAATAAACTTTTTATTAATTTATAATTTTGAAATAATCTTAGAATGAATATTTGATAATTTCATGGAAAGATAAATTTGTCAGTTAATAATGAAAAAACTGGTTTTTATATAGAATTTTCTATCCTTTTAAAGATTTAAAAAACATTTAGATTATTTTAATATTGATTTAAAAGTAAAATTATTTCATATATATATATATTTTAATACAAATTTTTTCATTATAATAAATATTAAATTAAATTATGATGTTAAAACTTATAAATTTTAGAAAATTTTATCTTTGGACAACCATTGTTTCCTCGAATTTGTAGGTTTAATTTTGAAATTAAATTTTGAAAATTTTGTTAATAGAATTTAGAAAATTTGATTCTATATTTTGAATAAGAATAATTATGATATTTATTAATTTGAACTAGTTTTTTTACCATAATGAATAATTAAAATGGTAAAAAACCATTACCACGGTTAAGGTTAAAATGGGTTTACCGGGGGTAAAACTAAAATGATCATGAAAGATTATCATTAAAACATGTCTAAATCATATATATTTTCCATATTTAGAACTTATCCTCTCTAAAATGTTAATTTATTTTCATTTTTATCCTTTTTCCTTTTTAATGACTTTATCATTTTGGAGTTTTTGGAGAAATTTCTATGTAGATTCCATGTGGGTTCCTTTCCCCAGTTATAAAAGGAGATCTCTCCTACTCTCCTCTCCACAATCCAAGATCATTTTGGTTCGGCCAAGAAATAACTAAAACCCTTCCTCAATTTCCATCCCACATAATAGAGGCATTATTTTGGTTAGGGAACCCATATAAGAAGGATTTAGGTGTAAACATAAAGAGGCTCTCTGAATAAGTGGTAATTAAATTAACCATATATTATCATTTTACTTATCATTTAACCTCCTTCAATTACTATTAAAACACTCTCATATAATACCCTTTTTATATTAAATATATATATATATATATATGATTTTATACAATATTAAATACCAATATATATCCACTTCCATCAAATGTTGAACAATATCGTTGATCGTGTGTATAGAGGATTACTGCCACACGAACCGACGTAATTCTTTTTCCACCACCTATAATCATGGTTAGGTAAAAAAAATATACTCAATATATGTATATGATATTTTTAAAATAATTTAACTTCTATAAATATAATATCACACATACCATTTAAAATTGAATTCAGTATGGGATATGCTAACATTGCTCGTGTTTATAGTAGACAACTTCCTTGTGAAGTGATTTGAATCATTATCACTAATTTTTTACAAATAATGTAATATTTAATATGATAATAAATATATGTGAAAAATGTTACATAAAAATTTTTTAGTGATTATTTAGTAAAGTGAATAAATATTTACTTTTCTTTAGTTCCATCTGTCAATAAATGAATATATTCTTCATGCGTATGTATGACCTACCATCTCCATGCATTGTATTTAATTTTTCTATATCTAATTTTAATGGATAAATATAAATATGTATATAATGAATATATATGATATTTATAACATGATTCTAATTATGGATATTATTTAACTATGATCAATTTAAATGGATCAAAACTACCTAACCCAAACTATTATGAATAACAAAATCGTTAATACTTATAAGTGATTGTATTACATATTAATTATTTAGAAAAGGGTGTTAAAACATTATAATGGGATAATATATGATATTATAAGCATGTTTATGATTTTATAATAGATATATAACAAATTTATATTTATTATACTGGATGACTCATCACTTTCAAGGCTAGAGGAACTCGTGGTATGGTATTTTCATCTCACTTTTTATATCTATGAGACACATGTCATATTACCCACTTATTCCTTTTATGTGGTATATATACCACACATGAATTTATTTTATTATTCCTATATTGAAAATTATCAAGATTTACATATCCATGTGAATATATATCTTCCATAGGGTTTGTGATTCACATGATACCAAATTGGTAAGGGATATATATATTTCAATCTCCTTATTTTTCAAGATTTCCTAGATTATGATTATAATGGTGAAATTACATGATATACCTCTTGTGAATTATCAAAAAATCTCCTCTTCTATAGTTATATCTTTATAATACATATTTTTCATTAATTTTACTCTCTTTATCTACTTAAGAGATCAATAATATGTTTTAAGTAAAATTCAGTATTAATTATCTCTTCAATCAGAAAAAAAAATTATTCCTTGTACATGTTTTTTAAAAATGTGTAAAATAAATGTTTTAAATGATATTTAAATCTATATTTTTATGTTTCCAATATTATTTTAGAATAAAATTATTTTTGAAAATATTTTATGTTACGAAAATTGTTTTTCATAGTGGAAAGAATATTTTCCATTGGAAGTGTATTAAATTATCTTTAAAACATCATCTACATGAATCCAAGGATATTTTCAAAAAAAGGAGTTTGAAAATGGTTTATGTTTTAAAAATTTATTTTCAAACTGAAATGTCTATTTTTCTCAATAAATTTTCCAAGTGATATTTCAAAATAATCTTTCATCTATGTTAAAATTAATTTATGTTACTTATTCTTTACTGGGGATATGATCCAAGTATTAAATAATTATTCTTTATCTGAATGGTTTATGTTTATAATAACAATATTTTCATGAAACCTATTCCTTTGATATAGGTTATGCTGTGGTGAAATGATGAAAGGTTTATAACACCCAATTCTTTTCATCACTTATGATATGATGGATATTTTATGATCTTCTGGAAAAAAATATATATATATTTTTCATTATGTGATCGGTGATACCTATTTATCCATCCAATGAATTAGGTAAAAATTAATGTTATATGATAATAAAGGGTATATGATAGGTTATTCTTAGTCTAGAAATTATGCTACCCTGGAGGTTATCCCAACACTAAAAAAGAGGATACATGGGAGGTTATCTTAAGACCGAAGTAGGTATATAGGTGGTTACACCATGCCTAACATGATATGAATTCTTTTCTATGTTTCCTTGAAATACAATTTTTTATGATTTTATGTATTCCAAAATTCCTTGTCTTAGGCCTATGTTATGCTCTCGTGGCCAATTTTATTATTCATTTTTGACTGTTGTCTTATGAACTACAAATATTTATTCCATGACTCAAGATTATTATTTTATATGTAGGGTATGGTTTTTAAATTTTATTCCAATTATCTCATACCCTAATGCTAATGTTATAGTTACATATATCCTTTGTTTACTCTTTCTAATCATCTAATGTAACACTTTTTTATTTTTTATTCCTTAGGTTTTGATGGAAGGTATTATGTATGATATGTCTAAGAAGAGTTAAAATTATATAAAACATAGTGGGATATTATGTAGTTCACTTATGAACCATTTTTGTACATGTCCACTTTTTTTAATATAGTAAACATTTATAATTTTCAAGAATTTTATTATGTATTATATTGAATATTCATCTAAAAAATATATAATATTTATGTATGAAAATCCTAGGTTTCTATATTTATCCTACTATATCTCTAGGAAATAATTTTTCATCATTTCCATGTTATTGTTATTAATATGTGTATTCCTATTCTATTTTTTCTTTCAAATATTATTTAATTAATCAAATATTTTCATTATAAGTCTCATCATTTTATTCATATAAAATATTTTCTATTGAATGTAAATCTATGCCCATTTCCATTTTCCTTCCTTTTTTTCTTTTTCTAATTTATTTAATTTAATTTTTCAGTAAATATTTTATTTTTATTAGCACTAATGTGCAGATATATAAATCATTACCTTGAGTGAAGAGTGATTTTAAGTGATTGTGGTTTTTTATTCAAATAACGGCTATTTAAATTATTAAAAATAATTTAATTTAACAACTAACATTATAATGAATAGTGTATTTTGAATGAAGAATGAAAATATTTTTAAAATCAGATCCTATATATTAAAATAATAAATGTAGTATTTCATAGAAAAGTTCATTTTTTATTGAATAAAATTTATAAATTTTTATTTTTGAACCCTTAAGAGATCCCCTCATTGATTGGTGTTTCCCAGAGCACAATAATGGGAAATTAAAAATCATTTTATATATGATTACTAAACCTCACAATTTATATTTTACTCATGAATTGTGATATTTCATTTGAGATCCTCATATAATGATTAATTGTGTTTTAAATTTAAATTAAATTAAATTTATATTAATTGAAATTAAATTTATTAAAGTCTAAGTAGGATAGATTATCGAATCATTAAACTGCCTCCACGCAGCTATAAAGACATGATTGATTCTTGGTTATACTGATGAAAGTAGGGAAACCATTAACTCCATCGTAGGTCGGTTCCTATTCATTTAAAAAATGGTATATTTTATATCTTTATTTTGATGAATCACAATATAATTTATATTTTACTTAATTTAACTCATAGTGTGTTTTAAGGTTATCTGTCCAATATCTAGTAGGTTTTATAGTGGGGGATAAAGATGTGTTCCCAATAAACTGGGGTTCAATTGATGGTAGTAACATATTTCTACCTATCATGAAGAGAACCGGTGGCCCTACTAATCCTGATAGGACCCGAATAGTTAAATCCATTTTCATATATTTGTACTAGTTGGGAGATCATAAGCGTTATATGAACTACATTGTAGGATACATCTTGAGAAGAATGGTGAAACCTGTTGATCCTTGAAATTAAATGGAAAATTATTTCTATGTTGAATCCTATCAACTGACTTAGACTTTTATATTCTTCTGGATCTAAGTTCATTCATAATATTCATTAAGATATAGATATCATAGGTTGGTAAAAGGATAAGAATTTCAAATCTATATCATGTCACATCATAGCCTAATCATTAATTTCTTGGTCGAACATGAATCATCATTCAGTAAATCATTCCAATGTTGAATCATATTGTACAAGTAGAAAGTTATTATGAACAATTTGTATGGATTCAACACACACTCGCTAATTTTTTAATTAGTTTCACTCAAACTCAGATTATTTATCATAACACACATTCCATTTATTAAAATTTAAATTTGAATATTCCCATTTTTATAATTTAATTATTTATATGTTAAAAATATCCATGAAAAATGGTAAAAGACCAATAAAATTAGTTTATACTGGTCTGAAAACATATAAATATAATATTATATTCATTTATGATAAGTAAAATCCAACCAAATTTCAGTCTAACACCTGTACTTTTTTATGATCTAAATTTCCATTTTAACATCATATTCTTATTAATGGGAGTCAAAATCAAGAAAATAAGTTTTGATTTCCAATAAAATTAATGAAAAACATGAATAGACTATATGCTAATATGGAATTTTTTTCATAATGAAAAAACATATGGTATTATTAGATTTAATGGTCACTAAAAACATTCTTCTAAGTGTAATTACATTGAAAATGATATTTTATTTTTTAAAATAAAATAAAAATTTCCTCTATTTAATTTTTTACAAGTATGAAAGGGTCTCGGGTTCATATGACTAGTGGTTTGTTAGAAATAACCAAAAGTTCATTATTGTTTAATTAAAAGAAAAAAATTGTGTCAAAGGATTAAAACCTAGAAAATGGTTTCATATTTTAGATAAATCATGTTAAAATTCGGTTCATCTAATTTTTTACATGTTTCATAGACGCCCTATGAATTTGATAGATGGTTCTCCCAAAATGAAAATAGCATATTTTATTGATTTCAAATGAAAAATATGTCCATTAAAGGGTTTAAACATTGAAAAACACATTGAATTCTCATAAAAACATAAAAACCAATTATTGATTATCTTTGGACATGTTTGATGAGTCCTTATGTCAATCAAATATATAATGCGGTGGAAATGACTATTTTTTATAAAAATTGATAATCATTAAAAACATGGGTCAAAGAGTCATGACACAATAAATGACCTCCAATTATGGGATCACCACACATTTTTTTGACAGGCCTTCTATTATTACATATCAAAAATTATATAATAATCAATGTACAATGATTTCATGATATTATTATATTGTCTGATAGGTTTTTACCCTTTTCCATTTTCTTTTATTTCAAGGTACTTCTTATGCCTTCTACTAATATACTTAGGTTTATGTCATATATTTATACTTTGTCTTCAATAACATTATTTTCAAATGCATCTACTATTACATCATCCCAATTATAGGCATTCACTTCATTTAGGATAGTAGTTTAATGCTTTTAATTATACTTTGGGTTCAACTAAAATTTTTATCATCATTCCTACATCAGAATCGACTAATGATTTTAGATTATTTACCTTTCCTTATTTTAAATTTTGGATTTATGTTTTTATTTTTATTTTTATTTATTTTACCTTTATTTTTGAATTTATTTTCTATACATATATATTTCATTCCATATATATTATTTTAACTATTTATTCTCTTACTTATACTTCAATTATTATTTATAGATTCAGACTTCAAGCTTCCAGATATTTGATTTTGATTTAACATTAAATGACTCAACATATTTTTAATAGTCACATTATATATTAATTTTTTTTATGTAACTTTTCATTCAACCATTACCTTTTTTCTATTTCATAGGAATTAATTTCTTGTATTTTGACTATACTAGTTGGTAGAGTTTTCAAATCAAGTTATTCTTCCATTTAATGTTTTTTATTATTATTCTTCCAGCTTCCACCTTTGAATTTTTCTTTTTTCCTTTTATTTATTTCACATATTTCTTATTCTATTTATTGAGTTGGTATTTTTTACTTCTATTCGTTTCTTTAACTTCTTTTTTTATTTTATATTTTCTAATAATTATTTTTATAATTTAATATCTTTTTTATAATGGATTATTTTTTTATTTTTTTATGTTTTTATATATTTTTTATGTTCATTTAATATTAACACTTTTATATTTTCCAGTTACTCTTACTTATGATTCGGATTCTATCTTCTATATTCTCCTTTATAGATTAACATCTAACTCTGTTTCTTCCTTTTTCCTCTAATATTCCTTAACTTAATGTCTTCAACTTTTCCTTATTATTATACTTGAATTTTATAACATTTTACATAATCATACAACTTTTATTATTAAATCAAACTAATATATTTTTTCTTATACTTCCAATCAAATTTTTGAGCTTATCCTTCAAGAAATTTGATTTTGGATTCTGATCAACCTTCTAATTTCCCTTTTGGAAGTACATTAACAATATTTTTTGACTTATTCATTCTCCTTCTACTTTTGGATTATTGTTTTTTTTATTTGAACGATGATCCCAATTATCTTTTTACTTTTATATCAATTTGATCATATAAATTTTTTTAATAATTCAAATTCATTTTCTACTTTTCACAATTATATTATTTTTTCATTCATTATAAATTGTGATTGTTCTTGTATATTATTCCATCTGATTTTTTTTCAATTCTATTTCATTTATTCTATTCAAAATCACTATGATACCATCCTACACCTCTTTACTATTTGTATATTTTAGATTTTTTTCATCTACTAATTCCACTTTTTCCTTTCTATCATATTCAATCATCCATTTTAGATTTTCAATAATATCATTTTCACTGGTTTGTTTTTTACTTTTGATTTATGATATTAATGCTTTCATTTTCACTTTTGATTGAGCGTTTTCTAAATTTACTTTTTTTATTCACCATTTTTTAATATCTTTTTTGAATTTTTTTGTATTACTTATTTATATTTTTCTAATGTTTATATGTTTACCTTGACATCCCCATCCAAAAGCACTTTTTTAAATATTTTCTTATAACTTATTCTCTTGCTCTTGATCTAGCTTTAGTGAATTTATTTTCATCTACTACATCTTATTATTTTTCATATATACTTTATTTTTTAATATTTTTTTCCAAACATTCTTTTTTTCTTATACTTTATGACTTTTAATTATTATCATTTTCCTCTCCTACTATATTATACAATAACTCTATTTCTATGTCCCTCTCTATTTTTATTTCTTGAGTTTTATTTTGATTATTTATATAGTTTTTATTTTTTAAAATTTATTTTATTTTTATTATCACTAATTGTTTGATATGTAAGTGATCACTATTAGAGAAGAGTGGTTTTAGGTGACTATGGTATTTTTGTACAAATTAAAATTATTTAAAAAAATTAATTCATTTTAATAATTACATTATAATGAGTAATGGATTTTGAATTAAAAATAAATTTTCTTTCAAATGATATATGATATTAATATATCATCATTGTAGTGTATCTTTGAGTAATGAGTTTTTTTATGAAATAAAAAACACAAAATTTTATTTGTGGGCACTTAGGAGATCCTTTCATGGGAAGGTGGTTACTTAAGCCCTATAGTGAGAAAATATGATTCATTTGATATATTATTACCAAACAATTTAATTTTTAATTTTCTTATTCATTTTTATATTATATTTTATATCTTAGTATAATGTTTACTAAGGTTTTTAATTTAATTATCTTAATTAGAATTAAATTTAATATATTTGATTAAGGATGGATTGTCGAATCTTTACACCGCACCATATCGACTATGATGACATAATCGATTCACGGTTATTCTGATTATGTTGATACAGGAACCAAAACCATTGGAGGGTGGTTACTATTTATTTTCAAAAATTATATCTTCTATATCCTTATTTTGATGAGTTAAAATATAAATTATATTTTAGTTATGTGAGCATGAAGTGTTTTTTAAGTTAACTTTCATATATCCCATAGGATAGTTAGTGGGGTTGTAAATGTGTTCCTAGTAAAATTGGATTTTAGGGCTTGGGGAAACACAATTATATAAATTATTATTAGGGCTAGTGGGCCTACTGATCTGGATATGACTAACATAGTTTAAGATTTTTTCAATGATCTATACTGACTGACCCACCTGGGGTTGTTATTGGAACCATGAGGTCAAAAGCATCTTAGGTGGGGGTAAAATCCATGGATCCTCTCAAATCATTGTAAAATTACATTTTTTAAGAATCTGAACTTTTTATTTAGACTTTTCAATTCTTTTATATTCGAGTTTATTTTTAAATTTTATTCACATATAGACTTCATAGCTTTTAGAATGGATAAGAAAATTTATTATATAACTTGTTAATTCCTATGATATTCTTTAGATTATTATCTAACAAGAAGTATCATACTATAAAACATTCCACTATTGAAGATGATTATTAAAGTAGAAATTTATTACAAAAAAATCTTATGGATCTAACACACTCATAGATTTTGGAATCAGTTTCACTAAAACTAAAATTCTTTATAATGACACAAATACCATTTATTTGGCATTAAATGTTCATGTAATGAATTGTATTTTACATTTATTATTTTTAGATATTATAAGAATTATTCTTGAGACCAGGCACTAAGATGATGTGTGATGCTGAGGCTCGATGTTCCCGAAATAAATATTTGATATATATTAAATATTCTAAATAAAATGCACACACATTTTTCTTAATATATCGTAATAACCTCTAAATGGGGTCCCAGATCCGAAATCTTAGGGATCCATTGAGTTCAGAATTAAATTTTTATAATAGGTGAGACATAACCTTTTTTGGAACATGGTGTTTGTGTAAAATTCGTTGTGGGCATAAAATTAATAAACTTATTAAATAAAATTATTTTATTGATCTGTTGTTGCAGCGACCTAATTTCCTCCTTTAAATACATGTTTATAGAAAATTGTTAGGGCTATCCACATAAACCTTGAAGTTGACAAGATCCCTTGGATTCATTGGAGGATATTTCATTGTAAAATGATGACCAGATCAAAGATCAATGACTGATGCAAGATAGAAGCAGAGGATCTTCCCAATGATCATGGAACAACTCTATTTTTCATTAGCAATTGATCGAAATTAAGGTAGGGAATTTTTTATTTTGATTCATTTTCATTTATTATTTTTATGATGAACGTGGATTAATCATCCAACATATTGATTCACGGGTCATGTGTTTTGTGGGATGATTTAGTTTTATTCAAGAATATGGAGAATTTCTTTGTGGTAATTTTTTATCCCTTCTTTTTTCACTCTAATGGTAACAAATTGAGGTTGACATGAACATTTATTTAGGTTTATTCCTCCTGATTTTTTCTTATTCTTTTATCCTTAATTTCTTCATTCATCAAGGGAATTCTTCATTGGCCTATGTTTTGACATCCATTGAGATATCGATCATTGGGCACACATTTCGTGGATTAACAATTTGATAATATCGATCTTGTCTTAGCATGATGTGATGGAGGTGTGAAGACTGTAGTAGCAAATGGATCAAACTATATTGGAGAACTCTAGTTTTGTATGGTGCATGCGATGGTGAAGGGATAAACAATAACTGATTTCTGAATAGATTCAAATTCCATATTCTAATAAACGGTCACCATGAGGCTCGACTAGAATAGATTTGTGATTTCTAGTGATATTGATGTATACATTCAAGGTAGTGGTGACATGAGCATATATTGAAGTAAGAACTATGGTTTCTATAAAAAAAATCTACAGAGTTTGTAATCTGAGATTACAAGACATGTGGGGTGCTCCTTTTAGAACCTAGGGTTTCGTGAGGGAGTTAAGTATAACACAATGTGTGGCCTTTTGAAACTTCATGTGGTCCCCCTTTAATGGATTTGTTGATACCTCAGAGAGTAAAAATACATGGGTTGAGGTACACGGCCACGATCACGCTATCTACCCCTACACTAACATGGTCAGGTTGGGCATGCCCAAAAGCTAAGTTGTGTGATATTATAAAAACACAGATGCAAGCCATTTACATTGGAAGGACCCACGGTTGAAGGGAAACAATGTGAACCTATATTAAACATTGTGTACTACCTTAATGTTTGATTGAATCCCTTTTCCACTATATCTTGGACATTTTTTGTTAAGGATGTGTTCCCTTTATTCTTTTTTACCAGGGTTGGTATGGAAATGCCTCATAAAAATAGGAAAATGATCACTTCAGCAAGATTTCTTGGATAGAGTTGTTTAAATCTTTCCTTGAGGCTAAAAGTGAGATCATATATTCATCAGCATGCCCTAGGTGGAGTTATTTTAATCTAAGTGATAAGCATTACATAGGTTCCAATCCTCTACTTAATAGGTCAATCCATATTGAGTTATTGGTATACCTCATGGCCTTTTATGTTATCCACATATGTGTATCGTATCTCTTGTGAATTTCTATGTGTACATCCTATAGAGAGACCCAACGAGTAGTACCTCTTAGACCCACATCATTAGTGCTATTAGACTCAAGGAGTTTTTTCTAATGTATGAGTGGTGTAAGTGACTTTTGAGTAGGAATCCTTGGATAGAATTATGTTTGTGACATGCCTTGACACTGTGAGTATTGGTTGAGTATATTTGGATATTATTGTTATTTTTTCTATAGACATATACCTAGGGAGATCTGATCATTATTCCTTTGTTGTATGATTTTTTGTTTCATTTTTTCCTATTGGGTATTTTTATACTCACCCCTGGATGGGATTTTCCCGTACACGTTGTGTCTTGTGTAGACGATCGACCTTTTGAGAGAGTATTTGAAGGACACAGACTATGTGGGGGTCTGCGAGACCTAATAGAATGAGGTGTGTTCCTACAATATCTTGACAGCAATACCATGTTTTTTATTAGTTTAGTATTATTTTCATACTCTTTGTGATGGGCTTGTTTTGGGTCTTGTTTAATTTCCATTACTTCATGTCGTACTCTATTTGTGGGATTAGATGTATGAAAGCATGGTTTCCTTCAATTTTCTTACATTTCATCATTATTTGGTCATGGAGATGTTTGAGTATGTATAGGTACGTAGGATAAGTCATCCCATGGGGGTGATATGACAACTCGAAGCTCGTTTCCAACCAATGTCGTATTGAAGGTAGGCTTCGAGAGTTGCGGTATGGGACCCATTGGGATGGGTTGTGACATATTGGTATCATATGAGTCAGTTCTAACTTGGAATGTAGTATGTGATATTGGTTTGGGGTGACAGTCTCAAGTGTTTTGAGTTTCGATTATAGTCCAATGACTCCAGTGTTGGTGTGATGTATGATATATCCATACACCATGACTCTGATCACCTACTTTTTTACTTAGTAAATGAGAACATGGGCTGTAGGGAAATCAATGGTACATGAATCATATAGAAATTAGTTATGGTTTCCATGTATTTATTAATCCATATATCTGTATAGACTAATTTAATATGGTACATCTTATCTATTCCAATATTTCTCTATGATTTATACTAACTAGGATTCAACATTATCATCATAAGGATGAGATCTCGGTGATAATTCCTCAATATAGGGACTAGTTCCATAGGTGCTACCTCCGGAAGATGTACCAGTTATACCAACACTTGTAGAAAAGTAGATGGTACCCATAGCACCAGAAGATGAAGAAAGAAGACAGAGAAAAGTTCATGAGTTTTAGTGGATGATACCCATCCGGTTCAAAAGTGATCCTGACCTGCAGGACACTAAGGACTCTCTAGAGGTGGGGATTTAATTTTTTTCATCTTGTCCAGAAACCATCAGATCAGATGGTAGTCCTAGAGGCTAGCCTTCTCCATGTTTCAGTAGGACGATGGTGGGTGTTAGTGACCCAGTATTATGATGAGGTGACTCTGGAATGGTTAGAGTTTGATTTCCTTTTTAAAGAGGATTTCTATACAACTACACTAAGGGATGTACGTATCCAGGATCATTTTCAGCTCAAGCAGGGAAGCATGACAGTAGCTGCGTATTAATCTAGGTTTACCAAACCTCTCCAGATACTCGATGGATATAGTTTGAGGTCAGTTCTTTTCATCTCATCCCATCAAGTAAGGAATTTTTAGATACATATTTCCATTGTTACGCCTCTATTAATTCCTACCTATGCTAGGGTGGTAGGGTGTTATTTTGTGGTTGATATTTTTATGGCTAAGAAGTCACATACAATGGTTGTTAAAAGTGGTCCCACAGGAGCAGAGACCTTAGAAACAGGGTGTTGAGGTCTGTCTTAGAGACCTGGAAATTCGATAAATTTTTTAAGGAGGCCCTGTTATAGGGGGTCTATGGTTCAAGGATCATGGGATGGGTCTAGTTATCATATAGAGAGGAGATAAAAATACTATGGTTGTATGGGACATGTTGTACAAGATTTTTTGACCCACCATATAGCTGATAGAGAGACTATGGATGGGCCTCCAAGGCATAGGTAATGGATGTAGAAGATAGGTCTACCAGGCGGAGGACGTGTCATAGGACCTCAAAGAGAAACTATAAGTGGTAGACACTTTAACCTGTTACCACCACCACCCTTAGGTGGTCCTCACCAGGTTTAGGGATTTAGAGTATGTTGATGGGAAAAACTACTTGCAGTAGGGGATTTTTACCGAGAGGATCTAGGGATGATATGATATAAGATCTATGTATTTTTTACCTTAGTAGCAATACATATAGGTATAGGTGATAGTCATTCCTTTATTTCCACCTATTTGGTTACATATAAAGAGACTCTGGTTGAGACTTTGGATTGAACATTGAACATAGAGACTCCTATTGGAGATGACTCAATGATCACACACTTGTGTTGACCGTGTAACTTGAATCTTGGAGGAAAAAGTTTTTGTTGGGATATCTTTATGGAAGGGTTGAGGCCTTAATATTACATCATAGGTATAGACTGATTATCAATAGTTCATGCCCAAATTTACTATTTCAGAATGAGGATGCAGTGTGTCCGCTACAATGGGAAAAAGATATCCTTTTTTGGTGAAAATTAAACCCATGTACCATAGGATTGACTCATACATAGGAGGTTTCATCCCATTACTCATCAGTTGGATTTCATGAACATTGGTGTAGTAGATGTTTTGAGTTTTCAGTTCTCTATAGTGGTGGTGAAGTATGAGGACGTATTTTTTCGAAGATGTTCCAGGCTTACCTCCCCACCGAGAGATAGACTTTTACATTAGCCTACACCCCGAGACGACATCAATAATCATTCTTGTATATCATATGTCTCCCATAGAGATTCATGAGATGATGGAGTATTTGGAAGTCTTACATAGGAATGGATTTGTTAAAACTAGTTTTTCACCCTTGCAGACCTATTTTTGTTCGCCAAGAAGTCCAATGGGAGATTGATGTTATGTGTAGACTACTAGAACTTCAAAAAAGTGACCAATAAGAATATGTATACACTACTGATGATTTATTCCCTCTTTTATCAGTTGATAGGGGAACAATGGTTCTTGTAGGTTGACCTCAGAACGGGCTATCACCATTTCTAGGTATGAGATGTGGATATACTGAAGACAACATTCATATATCTCTATGGTCAATATAATTACATGGTAATGATTTTTTTCATAATGAACATCCCAACAATATTCATGGGACTAATGAACCAGATCTTTTAGTAATTATTAGACTAGTTCATGTTATTGTTCATCAATGATATCTTTGTGTATCGGCATCAGAGGAAGATCATGTGAGACACTTGAGTGTTGTTTTGGATGTACTCTAAGAGCCCCAGATTCATAGGAAGATCACAAATTGACAATTATAGATACAAAATATCCTCTTTCTGGGACATTTTATCTCATAAGATAGAGTGGTAGTGTACCCATCCTTAGTGGAGGCAGTGTTATCTTAGAAGCCTCCAAAGAGAATGATGGATGTGTGGAGCTTCCTTGGGTTGGCAGCCTGTTTCTAGATATTCATGCCTAATTTTTTCAAGATATTAGAATTCAAGATATATTTAACCTAAAATAGGCATCCTTTCATGTGTAAAGATATGTTCCATCATGCTTTTCAGGATTTGAGGTAGAGATTCCTGAGCACTTCCATCTAGATATTTCTAGAAAAGGGTATCAAGTACATAGTGTTCTGTTGTGCATTAGGAACTAGGCTTGGTTCTGTTTTGATGAAGAGGTAGGTATTCATTACTTATGATTCATGTTAGTTTATACCACATTGTTATAACTACAAGATTAATTATTATGAGTTAGTAGTGGTAGTCTTTGCACTAAAGATGTGGCAATAGTACCTAACGGGTGAGCGGTTTATCATCAATTCTGATCACAATAGTCTAAAATATATCTTCTCTCAAAAGTATATTAACTTGAGGGATATTTTATGGATATATTTACTCAAGGATTTTGACTTTAAAATTTTCTATAATCCGAGGAAGGAGAACCTAGTATCAGATTCTCTCTGCAGAAGATTTTGTTCGTAGTTGTAGAATGAGGCATCAAAGTTGTTGGGCTTATTGCAGTTATCCTTTGTGGATAGAGATTGATCATCTTACCTCCAGTAGATGTTTGTTACCCCTCCACTTTTATAGTGAGTCATAGAGGCACAACTTGATGATACTAAATTTGATATCCTACGTACTCAAATATCTACTAAACATGCTTGTGATGGATTTTATGAATTTGGGGAGCATGTCAATCATTTTATAGGACACATGATGGTACCAATGACGTTCTGGGAGGACTTTCTAAGGTATTTTCATACATATCCTTTGGAATTAAAACAAATTATGGTAAAGTTGTACCAAGACCTCAAAAATCAATCTTGTGTCCATTGATGAAAAATGGAGTTTCAGAATGTTTCTCTTGATGCCTTACATGACATCAAGTGAAGGTTTATCACCATTATTCAAAGGGTTTAGCTCAACCCATTGAGGATATAGAGTAGAAGTAGGATGTGATATTTATATAATTCATAATGGTATTACCATGTATGAATAGGGGGCACAATTATATCTGGGTGATCATAGACCAACTCACTAAATCAGCCCATTTCTTAGCTATACAGGTGTAGATTTTAGTATAGATCTTGGGACACCTCAACATATAGGAGATTGACCGACACCATGGATTTCCCTTGATTATTGTTTTTGAAATTGATTCTAACTTCAAATATAGGTTATGAAATTGATTAAAGGATTCTTTCAAGGCTCAGTTATGCTAGAGCAAAACATTTCACCCATAGACTTATGACCAGACAGGGTGGACCATTCAGGTTCTAGAGGACATTTTTTGAGCTTTCTTATTGAAATTTGGATAGATTTGGGAGGATCATTTTCCACTTGTGGATTTTTCATACAAAAATAGCTACCATTATACCATTGGTATGACACCATTCAAGAATTTTTACAAGCAACCTTTTATTTCACAACTTTTCTAGAAAAACCCAGGAGAGTCGACACTTAAGGGCCAAACGTTGGTGCGAGATACTACAGGTAAGGTTTAAAATATCCAGGAATGTATGAGGACTACACATAGCCATTATAATTCTAATTTTTATTGATGATTCAGGCCTTTGGAGTTCATGGATGGATAATATGTGTTCATACAAGTTTTATCTCAATGTGGATTACAGGTATTTTTCTAGGGTGGCAAGATATCTCCATGATTCATTGAACCTCTCTAGATATTTATTAGAGTTGGATAGATGGCATGCCTCTTAGTTATACCTATATAGTTAGATCAGTTACACAACGTATTCCACATGTAACAATTGAGGAGTTACATACATGACCCATCGCATGTTATATACTAGGAAAATAGGGACATTGAGTATTGAGCTACCTTTAGTGAGTAACTGGTTCCGATAGAGGATTGGTAGGAGAGGATCCTTCATGGGTGAGAGATTACATTAGTACATGTCTGTTAGAAGCATGGAAATCTTACGGAGAGAACATGGGATATAGGGGATAATATTTGCGCTCAGTACCCACGTCTCTTTGTGTAGAAACTTGTTTTTGGATTCTAAAGATAGTGAATCCCCAATGTCGGGAGAATGTATGACTCATATTTCACATGTAATTATTTTAGATATTTTATAAATTATTCTAGAGACTTGAAGATAATACGGTGTGCGATTTAGAACCCCAGTGTTCCCATAATAAATATTTTAAATATATTAAAAATAATGCACATGTAATTTTTCTAATAAAGTAGTGTAACTTCTAAATGGTGGCCTAAATCAGAAATCTGAGGGAAAACATTGATTTTAGGATGCGGTTTTTACCCTAGGTGTGACATAAACTTTTTTGGTAGGGGGATTTTGTAGAAAATTCATTACAGGCATGGAATAAATAAAATAATTAAATATTTTTATTTATTTATTTGTTGAAATAATGGCCTAATTCATTATTTAAATATAAAATTATGGGAAACTCTCAGGGATATCCAAATTACCCTACAAATTTATGAGATCTATTAGAGCTTTTGGAGGAGATTCTATTGGTTAAATATGACCAGATCGATGATCAAAGACCAGTGGGAGATAGAATGAGATGATCTCAACAACAGTCATGGAGCAGCTCTATTATTACTCAGCTATCGATATTAATCGATGTAGTATATTTTCTTATTTGGATTCATTCCCATTTATGATATCTACAACAAACATGAATCAATTAACCAATTTATTGAACTATGTATCATGCTTCTTTCCAGATGGGTTAGTTTTATTCCGGAATTGGATGAATTGATTTGTGGTTATATGATATTTCTTTATTCTTTTTTCTAATCGAAATTAATTGAGGTTGACAGGAACATGAACTAAGGATTGTTCCCCATGATTTTTTATTATTCTTTTCTACCCTTATTTATTCATTCATTGCGTGAATTCTTTATATACATGTTTTTTGATATCCACCCCAAAATTTATTATTATTCACCCCTTTCTGGTCTCAACAATTTGATATCATATATCTAGGCTCGACATGATGTGATGGAGGTGAGACGATGGTAGTGGTGAATGGATGAGACCTGATTAGAGATATATAATTTTAGATGGTGTGTTTGATAGTGAAGGGATTAATGGAAACCGATATATGAATGGCTCAAAGGATGGATTCTAGAGAACAACTATGGTGAGGCTCATCTCAAATAGTTATGTGATTTACAATGAGATTGAGGACGAAATACTAGGGGGAGGTGGTGCAAGAATATATGGAAGAAAGAACCATGGATTCTAGAAAAGCCTAATTGACACAGGGTGTAATCTTGGATTACATGTTGAGTGGGACCCTCCTAGAGATACATAGTATTTTAGGAGGAGTTAAGTATTACACAGCGTGTTACCTTGTCACATAAAGTGTGGTCCCCCTTTGATGGATTATCATGTACCTCAATGGGAACATTAACATTGGTTGAGATACATGAACCTGGGAATCCATGTACCCTATACGTACATGTCTAGGCTGATCCTATACATGGGTTAATCCATTTATTATTACATTGACACGTACATGGGCCATTTGCATGGGTAGGAATCAGGGTCGAAGGGACAAAACATGTACCCCTACTATAATTCGTATCCTTCATTAATGTTGGGTTAAAGCCCATGTCATATGTGTCTTAGACATGTTTCGTTAATGGTGTGTTCCCTATATCCTTTTCCTTAAGGGTGGATATAGAATCACCTCATACACATAGGAAATCAATCCCTTCAACAGTAATTATTAGATAGAGTTTTTCAAATCCTTCTATGAGGCTCGCGGTGAGATCCAATATTCATCTTTATGACTTAGGTGGAGTTCTTGGCATTATCATTAACAACATTACATAGGCGTAAATCTTATACTTAGAAATATAATTAATATTGAATTTTTGGTATACCACATAGCCTTGAGAGTGATCCTTTTATGTATATAATATCTCCTCAAACTTTTGGTACGTAATTCTTATAGAAAGACTAGAAATGAAGTACCTCTCCTATGGACATCATCAGTGCTATCATACTCCTAGTGTTTTTTTCTCCAAGATGAGTATTATAGGGAACTTTTGAGCTAGAATCTTAGGAAGGCATTATGGTTTTTATTTTACCTTGAGACTATTTGTATTTTTTGATTATATCATGATATTATTATTATATGTACTATAGACATATATATGTGCAAAGATAAATGTTACCCCTTTTTTGTATGCTTTGTGGATTTGGGGTGTCCCATTGGGTATTCTTATACAGACCCACGTACTATCTTTTCCCACACATGTCATGTCCTATAAAGATGATCAATATTTTGATATAGTCCACATAAGACAAGGAAAAGAAAGTGCTTTGTGAGACCGAATAGAAAAAGATGTGTTCCTATGGTATCTTGATAGAATTCCCCAGTTTTGTTTCATGTTGGACTTGTTTTCTGACTCTTTATGGTTGAATTGTTTTTGTCCATGTTTACATTCCTATAATTACTTTAGTACTCCTTGTGTGGGATTAGATGTATGTATGCATGGTTTCCTTCAATTGATTTACATTATAATATTGATTTTGCATGTAGATGTGTCTATGTATATGTACTTAGTCTATGGTCTCCCATGTTAGTGATATGCCAACTCGATGCTAGTCTTCATCCCCTAGCCGATTGGCAATGGGCGTGGGGATTCACAAAATGAGCCCCATTGAGATGGTTCGTGATAGTGCATGTTTATATTTTCTAATTATAATCTTCTTACATTGAAAATATCCTTGAAAATTTACTCTAAAAGAGACAATAAAATCTTTTCTTGGTGGAAAAACTTAGGAAAATGATATTTGGGTCATTTTTTATCTGTACAAAGAAAATTCACATCAATATTAAAAATTAATTTCTTGATATTATCATAATTTCCATATGTGATTCATGATATTATTAAAAATTCATAAAACCCATAAAATGAGTAAAAATTTCCAAGAAATATTTGGACATTTACGAATATATTTCATGTCAATTTGATATGCGGTGTAGCCATAATGAACAAATATACAATTTTATTAGATTTAAAAGTATTTAAAAACATAATTTTATGTGTAATAACCTAGATAATTAAATTGTGTTTATATTAAATCAATAGGAAATGTTTTTCATTTAATTTTGAATATATGGGAACAGATCGCATATAAATCTGACATGAATTTTGGTTAAAATAGCCAATATTCTATTTTAATTTATTTAAAAGAGATTTTTTTTCAAATTTTGAAAACCTTGAAAAAGACCTCATATTTTTTGTTAAATCATAGAAGAATAACCATTGTTTTATTTTTTTACATGTTTCAATAGTACCCACATCAATATAAATGGTTATTTTCCTAAAATGAGTGAATGTATATATTTTTATTTAATATTTAAAAAACATGTGTCAAAATATCAATACATATAAAGTTAACTTGAATTGAAATAAAACCCTATTGTAATGATCATTGATTAATTCTCAAAATATATAAATAGACCTGACATGAATCCAATATCATTTGTGGTCAAAATGACTGAAAAAACATTAAAAGTCTTTAAAAACATTCATCAAAGTGTCATGACCTAAAAAATGAATTCATATTGGGATCTCACCATACATTAGATTGATGATCATTATATTACTACATGTCAAAAATTAATCAAAAATCATTATTAAATTATTTACAAATAATTAGATATTATCTTCTATATCTTTACCATTTCTCATTTTCTTATTTCAAGGTAATGCGTAAGACTTTTATTTTTACTTCTTTTGTATCAACATATTCATTATGATAATATGATCAGGTTTATAACTCAAGTTTTTTATATTAAATTTAATATCAATATTTGATTCTACATCTTCCCCAACATTGAATTTCAATTTTTTATGACTCTATTGTTGACCTTTTAATTATAATTTAGATTAAAAATCTAATTTTGGATTCTTTCCTACTTCATTAAAATCCAATATTTGTATTTAACCTGTTCTTTTTTAGATTTTTGTTTTTTTTATTTATTTATTTTTGGAATATTTATATTTTTATTCTTTATTAAACATCTGTTTTTTCCAATTTTTTGTTTCAACTATTTATTATCTTACCTATACATCTACTTAAATTTGTAGATTCTAACTTAGAGAATATGGATATTTGATTTCAAATTTAATTTATTTGATTTATCTTAAGTTTATAATTCATTTTATGTTATTAAAAATGTTTTTCTCTACTAATAATGTTTCAAGATAATGGGAAATAAAAGGTTTACAATACCCCATCTCTGGTATGATGAAATGATATATTAATGATTACATTAATGGTTTTGGAAAATATAGCACTACCATTAGAGAGTGGTTTCTATTTATTTTCAAAAAAAATTATCTTCCTAATCCTTGTTTAGATGAATCATAATACAAGTTGTATTTTAATTATGTAGAATTAAATTATATTTTATTAGTTAACTTTCTAATAACTTGGAAGTCAGTTAGTGAGGATGGAATATACATTACAAGTGAACTCAGGTTCAATTACTGGGAGTAACAAAATCCAACCTATTATGTGAAGTGATGGTGGGACAAATAATCCTCATATGACCCACATATATGAAGCCTATATGGGTGATCTATACTGGATGGTCCACATGGAGGCGTTATCACAACTACTTGGTTAGAGTCATCTTGGGAGAGGGGTGAAATCTATTGATCCTCACTATGAAATTTAAAATAATTTCATTATAAAATGATATATTCTAAGTTATCATTTTATGCTCATTCAGATTGAGTTTATTTTTAAGAGTTATTCAGATATAGATTTCATAGGTTATAGAATGGATAGAAGAAGTACTTCCAGAAAATGTTACTTACTAGGAAAATCATTAGTTTTATTATCCACCAAAAGTCATTATTATTTAAAAAATTCCATTTTTAAAGATGATTATAGTATTGGAAGTTATAACACTGAGTTTTTGTTGATGCAACACATGGTCACTGATTTTTGAATGGTTTTTACTCAAATAATGATTATTGGTGATAAAATATGTGGAATTTCAATAAATTTAAATATGAAAATTCTACTTTTATAATATTATTCATTGTACTTTGAAAAAATCCTAGATAAATGGGTAAAAACTGAGAAAATGGGCTAATATTTTTGTGAAAACATGGTAAAATTATATTCATTTCATTTATGATATTTACGATCCAACCAAATGTCAATCTGACATCATATTTTCTATGTGATATTGAAACATCCATTTTTTGCTTCAAATTTTTATTAAAGGGGATCAAAACCAAAAAAAATGAGTTTGTATTACCATTAAAATTTATGACAAGTAGGAATAGAACATATGAAAAACCAACATATAGTGAGATCATTATGAAAAAAATATAGTTTTATTAAATTTAGATGTCTTTAAAAACATGTGTTTGAGGGTCATAATGTAGAAAACAACCTCATATTATCTTTAAAGAAAAGGAAATCATACCATATTAAAATTTTAACATGTATGGAAGGATTTATTGTCAATATGACCTGCGGTTTTCAAGATGTCCAAAATTTAGTTTTTTAATTAAATGTCCAAAAATGTGTGTAATGGCTGAAAACCTAAAACAAATTCTCATATTGTAGTCAAATCATAAGAAAATGGTTATTGTTTAATTTTTGGCATGTTTTAATAGACCCCACATAAATCGAACACGTTGGTTTCCTGAAATTAATAACAGTGAAATTTTATTGATTCAAAAGTCAAAAAACATGCATATATAGATAATACAACGAAAATGACCACAAATTGTCCTGAAATCACCAGACATGGGTTGTTGATTAATTATTGGAATTATTTAATAGTTTTATCATCATTAAAAATTTAGTACGATTAGAATGGCCTATAGATAGTTTTATTATACATAAAGGTCATTGACAACATGATTCAAAGAGTCATGATCTAAAAAACAACCTCATACAGGGAGATCATCGCATGTCAAATTTTCCAGTCATATGGTCCTACATGTGAATATTTATTACACAATAATTTTCCAATAGTTTCTTCATAATATGATACCATTTTTTTGGTAATGAAACATAGTCATTTTCTTTTATTTCGTGGTAATTTTTTTGAATTATACTTTTATAATATTTACTTCGCCTTATGAATTCATCTAATATTCCCATTATTATGGATTACATTTTTTATTTTGGCTTCAACTTCTATATTTTCTTATTCTGGAACTATTAATTCTTCCCAAATATTAACATTCACTTATTTTACGACAAAAAATTATAGCTTCAACTTATACTTCAGATTAAACTACTATTAATGGAATTTTCCATAATTCATATTCAACTACTACTTTTGGATTCAAAGCATTTCTTCTTTTAGAATTTATATTTTTTCATTTTTTATTTATAACATTATTTATTATTTTATTTCCAATTATTCTTATATTTTTAATTCCACTTAATTTGTTTCAACTATTTTTTCACATACTTTTGAATCTAGTTCCATTTCTAGTTTCTAACATCAAGCTACTAGATTTGTAATTTTTTTTACAAATTTTTATTTTCCCTGTGTGTATACTTGAATTTATGATATTACTTATGTTTTTTTCCTTCTATATTTCTTTATCCTATAATATTTATTTTTATTTTTTACAAATTATTATCTTGTCATGAACCATTTCTCATTGGTTCCCATTTCACTTATAATTATGCATATATTTAATGATTTTTCATTTGATGCTCCCAGATTCAACCTTTGAAATTTTCATTTTTATTCATTTGGGAAATAGTGTTTTTTTTGAATTATTGATACGTATTTTGCTTCTCTATTTTTGGATTTTTTGAGTTTTTTTCTATTAATTTCCATTCATTTATATTTTTCACTTACTCCGACATATAATTTTTCCTCTCTCTTTTGCATTCTCTCTTCTAGATTAACATCTACCTCTGCATTATTCTTTTTTACTCTAAACTTATTCTATAAAATTTATTCACATATTCCTTATTCTTATACATTTATTTACTTCCTTTTGTACTAGAATTTTCTTGTTATTATTATATCAAACAGGTAAATTTCATCTTCTACATTCAACCACTTTTGATATTATCCATCCGACTTTTATAATTTTATATTCTTCCCCACCATCTATTTCAACTTTTTGTGATACATTCACAAATTATTTGACATATTACATCTACCTATAATTCTATATTATGGTTTTTTATTTAAACATTGATTCTAATTAACCTTTTAATTTTATGTCACATACTCCTTGCATTGTTGTTTCTATTTTTTACTTTAAATCCTTATTCTAATTTTTATCATGTATTATAAATTTTGAATTTATTCCTACTTATAGTTTTTTCTTTTATATTATGAATTTTTCTTTTGTTTTTAAATTTGTTTTTTGTTTTTTGTTTTATTTACAGACACTGAAATTCACTGTTGAACCACCTTGTTTGAAAATTTTGGATTTGGTTTCTTATTATCTACAAATGTTTACCCTACATTCACATTCATTCATTATTTTCAGATTATCCATTTTAGCTTTATCTCTATTAGGTGAATTGGATTTTCATTTATAATATATATGTTTTGAGTTTCAATATTCATCAATTTATTATAATTCTATTTTTTTCTTCTAATATATTGATAATATTTTAGGCTATATTTTTTTTCATAAATTATTGAATCGGGTTTTTCTAGTATTTCGATGTTTACCTCACCATCCCCTTCCCCTTCAACATATTATTTCAAGAATTTCTTACTACTACTTCTATTAATCCTACTCTATCTTTTGGAAACTATATTTTAATCTAGTTAATCTAATTATTTTTCATATGTATATAATTTTTCAATAATTATTTCCAACTCTTCTACATTTCATATACTATATTCCTTAAAACTCTTATCACATTCCTACAATGTTGTATTTTCTACTAACTCTATCTCTATTCCTGTAACACCTCAAGGTTTTAAAAATAAATTGAATTTAATGAAACTTTGTTATAAGTATAAATTTATTACTATCCTTTAAACATAATTTTTCTACTTTTATGTTATTAATTTCAAAAAACGGTTATCTATGGTTGTGATTAGTAAGTTATTTGGATTCTGATAGAACCAACTTGATTTTTTTTAATAGTAACATTTCCTTATTAATAGTAATATTAATTTTAATATGACCCTAATGAAAAGGAAATAGTGTTCTTATATTATTTTCTTAAGGATTTAAGATAATTACATCTTCATTAATTTTTCAATGTGATATAAAAGTATTTATAGTTTTAAAAATGTTAATTTTTTAATAAAGTATGATTTTATATAAAAATTAAATTAATAATATTTAAAAAATATTTTCAAAAAATTGAGTTCATTTTTAAATTCTAAAAATTGAAAAATGGTTAGGGTGAATTTTTGGTATTTTTCTGGAATTATTGAAATTTTGATGAATAGTGAAATACGGTAAAATACCGTATATTCAAATTATCAGTTAAATACACTATTTTTTACATCATGTCCAATGTAATACCACTTGGTTAGAACTCACTTAACTTATTACTATTTTTGGTCACATTAATCAATACTATTCATAGTCTTGAGCAAAAAAATTAAAATGATGATTAAAATAATGTAAAATACCACCTCTCCTCCACTGTAAATACCACCCACATTCCTTTCTTCCTATCACACCACTCAAGCCATGAGAATTTTCTAAGTTCTACCAAATTCTCTCCTCAAGTATCTTCCCCATGACTTAGAGCTTCTGGTCTAACCAAAAGGCCAAAACCAAAGGCCTTAAGGAGGATCTCAAGGAGAGGAGATCAAGGAGTAAGAATCCTCTTACTTTTTCATGTGTTTTCTTTTCAATTCCTTTATTTTATTATACTCTCTTTCCCTACACTTCTCTAGGAGGTGTGAAATCTATATAATATTATATATTATGTATGTTACCATGTTCATGTGAAATATCTATCATCTTTCTTCCTCTCCACTCCCTCTTGTTCTAAAAATAAAAAACTATCCACGATGTGCCGATTTACCAAAATTGTGGATGATGTGTTTGAAATATCCATTAAATCCTTTAAATCTTATCATAAAACCCTTTAAATTGTTGAAAAATATTTTAAAGTTTATTTTTAACCTATTTAAAGTTCCATAACGAACTTATATTCTTGAAATTAAATTATATAATGAAACAAGTTCATGATTATCAAGGAACCGCCAAAAATGATCTAAACAAACATCATTAATGTTTTATCAAATTATCAATCATAATATATGATACTAATTAATTATTGTATCATTATATATACTGGAAACATATTAATACCATTTCATTACACTTCTGGAATTTCATTACCATACAACAGGAAGATCAAATACAAACCAGGCATGAAAATCATGTAATGAATGCACCCAAAATAATGGAAGGAACAAAATACTATCCATTAAATGGTGAAATTATGTAATGAAATGATAATATAAGGTATTATAAATATTAATATATTTTTTAAAGATATTAATAACACTCTTTTAACCATTATACAGAAGTTTAAACAATTTTGAAGTAAGACAAACCCGAGGTAAGGCAGTTCTTAACCCGATTTCTATTCTTTGGGTTAACCGTATACTTCATTATTTATGTGGTATTAAAATTTCTTGTGTGATGAATTTTTATTGTATTATATTTAATTATGTGTATTAATAGTGTATATACATATTCCATCCACTCTATTAAGTCTATCTTCAAATATATTTTATTTGTAAGGGGATTTTTCTTTTAAAATCATCCTTTAAAATTATGTTTTACAAAATTCAAAAGAAATGTTTTTATGAAATTATTAATGTTGTATAATTATGTTCTCATTATTAGGAATTTTTTATGATTAAGGGTGTAACCAATTTCTCCCTCCAATGTATTGGGTATGTATATTTTTTATTTCTTCTGTATGGTTACTCCAAGTGTAAATGTGATGGTTACACAGATTGTAAGGTAGCCATGAGGATTACAAATTATAAGGTAGTCGAGAGGGTTAAAAGATTTTGTAAGTAATTCCCCAATATACCTTTATAGTTCTATTTATATTCTTTATGTTTTGTGTAAATCACATGGTAATCTTTAGTTTCACAAATTAAGTATATATGGGTGACAATTATGTTTTTTTGAAAATGATTTCATATGTTCATGGTCTAATGATTTCTTTTTCCTATTTTTATATCCCTTACTAATATTTTGTGATCATCCCATTTTTTTAATAATTTTCATATGTTATAGGTATTTTTAATACAAATAAGGAATACATGTTAAATGATATGAATATTTGTCAAAGAAATCATGTTTTTTTTTGAAAATATTTATATTTTGGAAGAAATGGATATTGTTTATGTGGTATCTTATCTATATGAATGAGGAATGTTATGTATGTATTATATTCAAATTATCTAAAAATATAAACCTTATAAGATCCTCAAAATGATAGTATGTTATTAATTGACTAAAATTTAAGATTATGTAATGTAATAAGATTGGGTCTTTATACATGGTATCAGAGGATGGTTTAGATAACTTTAGGGGTTAAGGTGATGATAATAAAATACTACTCAATGATTAATTCTAAATGTTATAGAATTTAAATATTACCATGTTGATTCATCTATGATATGTTTGTTTATAATGGTTTTCCATAGAATAAACATGGAATCTTAAGAGGATAGGCACTGAAAGAACAATATCCTTCCGAATCTGCAGCCTAGAATGGTAGGGATTGGAACTGAGCATTTTGTGATAGTAATGGCTCAGCCAAAGTAGGCAATAAATTGTAGTGTAATCCATGAAAAACAAAAACTATAGTTAAAACAGTGTAACATGATGATAGTGTAGCATTTTATGAGACAATACCCTCCTGCATTTAGTGGATCTTCAGACCCGGTAGCGGCTGACAGATGGATTAAAGCTCTTGAAAAGATATTCGATGTTATGGGATGTTCAGATAATCAAAATTTAATTCTTTCCATTTATCATTTTGAATTTTAATCTAATCATTGGTGGTCAATGGTCAAAAATATCAAGGATAGAGAGGATATTTATGCCTTTGAGTGGGATGAATTTAAAAATATTTTCCTTGAAAAAAAATTTCCTAAGGTGGTGTGACTAAGAATGGATAATAAATTCCATGAATTGAAGTAAAAGGATGAATATTCAGTGGTTGTGTATTAATAAAAATTTATTTGATGGTCTAGGTATGCTCTAAATCTTATTTTTTATCTTGATAGAAAATTCATCCGCTTTTACTCAGTATTAAAGCCAAGGTATCGAAGGGAATTGGCCTCCCGTGAATTCAAAAGTTATGAAAAACTTGTTTAATGTGATGAGAGGGTAGAGATGGAGATTTTTGATGATCACGTGCACATTTACAACAAGTAGAATAAGAGGTCCAAATGGAATTTTATGGGTAAGAATAAACCAAAGAAATCTAATGGTAAGAAACTCTAGTTTCAAGTTTTTGAAAAGTGTGGAAAAAAACACCTTGGGGAATGCCTTACCAAAACTGGGAAGTGTTTTCTATGTGGTAAGTTTAGGCATATGGCCTAAGATTGTAATAAAATTTATCCTAAGACTAATTCTGATAAGAAAAATGTTAAGTGTTTTAAATTTTGACATATGGGTCATTATGAAAATTCCTTCCCATATAGATATTTGAATGATGCAAAGAAGCCAGAGTATAATAAGAAAGGTGTAGTGAGATCCTTTTTAACTATGTCAGTAGACATCGTGCTATCCAAAAACGTTTTACTAGGAACCTTGTTTGTTTACTCAGATTTTTCTAATGTTTCGTTTGATATTGGGTCTACCCATTCATTTATTTCTAAGTAATTTTTTAGTAAATTGGAAACATCACCTCAAAATATTATACCAGAACATATTGTTAAAACACTAGGAGGAAATATTATATCAAAGAGGAATTATAATAATCATTATATTATGGTTTGTGGAAATACATTACCTGTAAATCTTTTTTTCCTTAGTAGTGTTTAACGTCATTCTGGGAATGGATTGGCTTCCTATTTATCATTCTAAGATTGATTGTTGTGCTAAAAAGTTGTTGTTTCTAAAAGAGTTTCAGTTTTTATACAAGGACGAACCCATACAATTGATAACATATCAGGAAGCTGATAAATTGATAAAACATGGAAATTAAAGTTATCTTACTCACATTGTTGTAAATAAGAGAATTGTTCAAATTAATGATGTATCAGTGGTAAATTAATACCTTGATTTTTTTTCCTGATGATTTACCCAGTGTCAAACCTGATTGAAAAGTTGAATTGACCATTAACTTAGTTCCTGATGTTAAACCAATTTAAAAAACCCCATATCAAACGAATCAAATGTAACTTCATTAATTGAAAAATCAGATGAAGTATTTTCTTAATAAAGACTTCATTCATCCTTGATCTTCACCATGGGGTGATCCTATTTTTTCATTAAAAAGAAAGATGGTTCCATGAGAATTTCCATTGATTATAGATCTTTGAATAACATCACTATTAAAAATAAATATCCTTTGTCTCATATCGATGAATTGTTTGATCAGCTCCAGGGAGATCGGTATTTTTCCATGATTGACTTGAGATCTATATACCATCAGATGAAGGTGAAGGAGGATTAAATCCCAAAAACAACTTTTCTTAATTGATATGGCCATTATGAATTTTTATTTATGCAGTTTGGTTTAACTAATGCACCTGTTGTATTCATAAATCTTATGAATATAATATTTCATGTGTTCTTGGATATGTTTTTGGTTGTGTTTATTGATGACTTTATAGTATTTTCTAAGAGTGAAAAGGAGAATGAAAAACATCTACAGTTTGTTTTTCAAACCTTAAAGGAAAAGAAACTGTATGGAAATTTCAGAAATTCTGATTTTTTGTTGCAACAGATTTCTTTTTCGGGCACATTATATATAAGTATTGAAAAATAGTTGATCCTTAAAAATAAAAGTGTTTGATGAATGGAAAAGACCCAAAAATATTACAGTGATTTGTAATTTTATTGGATTAGAAGATTATTACCGATGGTTTTATAGAAACATTTCATGGTTTTCTAGCCTTCTAACTAAGTTAACATGAAAATGGGTTAAATTTATTTGGACATAAGAATGTGATATTTTTTTAGGAACTGGAGAAAAGATTGGTAAATTCTCTAGTTTTGGAATTTCCTTCCCAAAATGGTAAATTTTTTATCTGTAGTGATTCTTCATTGAATGTATTTGGTTTTGTTTTGATACAGAATGAATAGGTTATTTTTTATTCATCAAGACAACTAAAACCTCATGAGTTAAATTTTCCCACACATGATATGGAATTGGAAGTCGTGGTTTACTTTAAAATTTTGGATTCATCATTTATACGGAGCCAAATGTCAAATATATACTAACCTTAAAAGTCTTAAGTATATATTTAATCATAAGTAATTAAACATGAGGTAGAGAAGATGGCTTTAACTAATAAAGGATTATGATTGCATGATCAATTACCATCCGGGAAGAGAAAAAAAAGTGGCAGATACCTTGAGTCAAAAATATCACGCATAATTAAGCATGTTACATTTGTAACATGATACCTTGATTAATTATTTGATGAATTTTGGCATAGAAGTTGTTGGTGCAAGAAAAACATATTTTTTGTTTCAGGTTTCAGCATAGTTATCATTATCAGACATAATTAAGAAAGCACAAAAGGAAGACCTTGAGCTACAGAAAAAGGTAGAATTTGTTAGAATGGGTATGTTCCTAGAATGTAACCTTGATAATTATTGTGTTTTATGATTTGGTAAAATGTCGTGTGTTCCATGTGATTCTCAGTTGAAGAAATATTTTTTGTGTGAAACTCATAGTTATCTATTTTCAGTTCATCCTGGAAGTTCTAAGATGTATAGAGACCATCAGAAGAATTATTGGTGGAATGGAATGAAAAGATATATTGTTGATTTTACCAAGAAATGTTTGACATGTTAACAGGTTAAAATAGAGATGCAGTTACCAAAGGGGATGCTTCGTCCTTTTCTAGTGCTAGAGTGAAAATGGGAGAACATATCCATGGACTTCATGGTGGGACTACCTAAGACTTATCGAGGTAATAATGTGATTTAGGTTATTTTTGATTGGCTGACTAAATCTAAACATTTTTTTCTATTTGAGATGTAATGTCTTTAGATTATATTTCTTGATTGTACCTCAAATATATTATTAGGTTACATGGAGTTCCTCTTTCCATTGTATCTTACAAGGATCCCCAGTTCACTTCTAACTTTTGGAAGGGCCTTCATAAGTTGTTGGGCACAAAATTAAATTCCAGTACATCTTTTCACCCTCAATCACAAGGATAGTCAGAAAGAATGATTTAGAATTTGGAGAATATGCTTTTATCTTGTTCAATGGACAATCCGGGAAGTTGGGATCAACATATTTCTTTAATTGAGTTCTCTTATAATAAAATCTTTCATTCCAGTATACAGAAGCCACCTTTTGAGGCATTGTATGGGAAGTAGTGTAGAACTCCAGATTTTTGGTACGAATTCGGGGAAACAAAATTGATGGGACCAAAATTAGTAGAGGAAGTGGCTGTGAAAGTGAAGATGATCTAGTATAAAAAGAGGATAGCTCAGAGTATTCAGAAAATTTATGCTGACAATTGGAGGAAATAATTTTCTTTCGAGGTAGGTGATCATTTTTTTCTTAGAATCTCACCATGGAAGAGTGTTCTGCATTTTGGTAAGAAAGAATGTAACAACCCGAGATTTTATGAGAATTATTATTTTTAATTTCATTGATGTCTTGTGTTGTACGCGACACCAAAATTAGCTTGTTCTATATGTAACACTGTATTAGCTTGCAATATACACAACACTAATCTTGGATCGTGTTACACGCAACTTCAAGTTCGTTTGATAAAAGTTATTTTACGCAACATTGAGTGTATATATATATATATATATATTCAATGTATAAATGAAATATGGTTGGATTCTATTATACACAACAACAAATGAATCTTGCACTAGACACAACCCCGACTTGGCTTTCGTTAGACGCAACTGTGACCTTCCACGATAGCATGTGTTATACGCAATACCAAGTTTCACTAAACGAGATATTATTATAATATTATTATGAACTAGCCGTTATGAATAGTAATACCCAATTTTTGAAATTTTATAAATTTTACCTTCCAAAATGGACTTTATTTTTGGATTTAGAATATCGAAATTAGCCTCGGGTGATTTTTTGGTATTTTTCTGAAAACTTTCAATTTTTGATGAATAGTGAAAACAATGGGTTACTATTTAAAAACCGACTTTTTATTCAAATAATTATTTATTTTATTTAAATTTATTTTAGGTCAAAATTGATACATAATACCTATATAAGTTCAATGTAATTCATTTGAGTCATTTTATAATAATTTTATAGATATTAAAATTTTATTGGACATTTCACCATCTTTTACCCACCTCCTAGGAAAATTTGAAAATATACATAAAACGTAATTTTACCGCTTCTATGAGTGGAATTTCGAAAATCCGAGAGACACAGTTAATATCAAGGAGTAAAATGTGGATCAATAAGATAAAAATAATTTTTTGTGAATAGTAACTTTTTACTTTTATTCACCACGGTTAAAAGTAAATAGGGTAATTAAGGGTAAAAATGATATTATTATTACCCTAACACATGTCCTAATTCTATTGGATAAGTTTAATTCGACAAAAAACAACCTTAGGAATGTAATATGACCATTTAGGTCCACTTGGATTAGATTAGGACATTTAATATTATTTTATTTAAAGAAGAGTTAAAATAGTTAAAATCAAAGTATAATAACTAAAACATTTTTAATATAGGGTTATAAATAAGATAAATTTGACTATAAATATTAATTATAAGTTAAAAAGATTTCCTACCTAATTTTATTTTATTTATAATTTTTAGACATTAAATAATTTAAGTTATTTATGACACAATGGTGATGAAGTAATTACCTAAATAATTAAATATTAAAATAATTGATATTATAAATAACCAAATAAATGTAATTTGAGACTTTTTATGAATTACACTAATTTTATAGGTTAATATGACATGGTATTATTAATTTAATTAACTTTGTTCGAACTAATCATGCAGTAATGATTTTCACAAAAAATCAATTTCCAAATAGTGTCAAAATTGACATAAAATAGTTTTTAAAACAAATATTATATTATTAATTGTAATTATATTCCTAAAAATATAATGTTCATCCAAATGACTTAGATAAGGTTATATATATTAATAATGAACCACTTGGGGTTCGTTTGTCTGGTTATAGTAAGTTTATTAACAATATAGTGTAAGAAAACAAGAAGAAACGGTAAAAGTTAAATTATTTAACTTAGACTTAAATCTAAATGATAAGGTCAAAATAGTAAACTAAACATGTCTAAAACCTATTGTTTGAGGGGATTTAGACCCATCCTCACTTTCTCTCCGAAATAAATCAATTTTTAGCTATTATAAACTGAATATGACTTTATTATAAAATAATATTTTAAGTTTTTCTAAAGGTGCCACTCTCCTCCCTTATAAAAACGGAACCCCTTCCCTCTTCTATTCACAACCTTTTGAGCCTTGAAGCTCAGCCAACCTCTGACCATTTCCCTTCTACAATTCCCTAGAAACATTATGGAGGTTCTGGTCTTCTCAAAAGAACAACTCTACTTCCTTAAGAGGAAGCTTAAAGGAGGTGCGTCGAAGAAGAGGTAATCTCTTCTTCCGATTCTCTCAAGTTTCTTTCTTCTTCTACTTCTTCTTCTTTAGTTGTATCATTATAAAGTAATAAAATCAGTATTAATTATATACTGATATGTTATTATAAATATTAAATAACCCTATTTCACCTTCTATCCATCCTACGGAAATTGAAATCACTACGCGTGCGTACGTATGGAATATCGTCTCCACGCCGTGGTGTAATCTGTTTTTGACCACCACCTTACTTGGATGAGTATAATGGTGTAAATAAATAACTATATGTGATTATTGTAAAGTGATATTGATTCTGAAATATTATACATACACTTCAATACAATTCCACGATCATGATAATGATATCATCGCTCGTGCGTACGTACGGACTACCGTCTCCACGACGCGATGAGATTCATTCTCCATGTTAACCATTCCTGAATGATTATAAATTATATATAATGAATAATAATGAAATATATGAAATAATAATTATTCTTTATTTATGTATATATATATGTGTGTATTTCATCTACTTAATTCCATTCAATTCAATAAGGAAACGAAAACTGCGTTCATGCGTACGTATGGCCTACCATCTCCATGAACGGTGTATTTCATTCCATTTATTGATCTATCATATATATATGTATATTCTGAATATATATTATATATAAATCATGTTTTACATTCTGGGATTAAGTAAATCATGATATAATTAATAATATCAAGAACAATAAGTCGAAACATGTACCATAAATGAAACGATTTTACCCAAATCGCTGCTTTTACATCGAATTTACAAAAGAACGGGTAATATAAAGTAATAAATAAACTATATATGATATCATAACAATGAATATGATTATTTAATAAGTCAATGAAATTATTTAAATCATTATACAGAATGTTCGGATACATATGAAGCATATCAGACATAAGGTAAGGGATAACTTTTCCAATCTCGTTTTTATCCGAGATTGTTTATTCATAAGTATTTACTGGGGTTATATTTATCATCCATGTCCTTGTTTTCTAAAAATGTTTTCATGTATGTTTAAAGTTCTTTTTTCCCATTTTTGAATTTTACTACATGGTCTGTAAGGAATATTTCTTTTACGAGGTACTTTTTGACTTTTCTGGAAAAATTACGAGAAGAAAGTTTTTTTAACTTATACAGCATGAATGAATATTTACAGTTTAATAACACTTTTTCTCCATTAATATTACTCTAAAATATTTCATGATTACTTTCAACAAAATCCTTTTCTTTTAAAATTGAATGGCATTTTGTGAAAATAAAATTATTTTGAAGAAGAAAGGATATTTTCCTCAATAATTCATTTCAAGTGTTTTTTCAAAACTATTTTCCATCTAAGATTACATTATGATTACCATTCAAGTGTAATGTATCTATTATTTACATGGTTTGATTCTTCTGATGATGAAATGATATCCATTTTTTATATGTATTATGTTATGATGGGATTATTTTTATGAAACCCGTTTTATTCTTTGGGTTATGATGAATGAATTATGTTTATTTTGTGGCACAAGTAAGAATGATTTCATTATGAGACGGGTGGGACCTATATATCCCTACAATGCATTGGGTAAATATTTATATCTCATGAGATAAAAATGGATGGAACAGCAAGTTAATCTGGTTCAGTGATACAGGACTGGAACGAGGAGTGAACTCGATTCAGAAAGGGACTTTGTCCACTAATATGGTCTTGGCATCAATGCCTTGGATACTATAGAAATCATAACATGTACTTAATGTTTGCCACAATTACATGTTTTATTCCCATGATATTTTATCATGATTGATGTTCCTTTAGAATATATGACTTACGTACTTCCAAGATTTATGTCTTTGCTCAAGATTTTGACGTTTAGATTTAATGTTCAAGTTTTTGCATTCAAGTGTTTATGGATTTTTTTATGTTCTCTATGTTTACCCTTACTGAGCATTTGAGCTCACCCTTTTTATATTTTCTTTTCCCGAGGATATAAAGAAAGGTTTTAGGTAGGAAAACCAAAAAGGGTAATATCTTTATGGGAGATGTTTAAGATATTTTACCATGATTAGAATATTTTGTTCCGAGTTTCCAAAGACACTAAACTAATACGGTCTTTAGGCATCTGTTTTTGTCATGTATTATGTATTCCACAAAAGTAATGTAATGTCCATGTACATCAATCATTGGGTCTCTGCAGTTGGTATCTGAACGAAGGTTTAGTTAACCTTTGGAAACTAAGATGTGAGAACTTTAGTGAGATCCCTAGAGATATTTCTAAGGTATGTCTAGGGATGTCTCTAAGGGTAAGTATACGTATAGGTTATAGTCCTAGAATTACGGTAATGATATTAGAATTAAACCTAAGGTGTTATATATTGAAGGTACTCCCCATTTATTATGTTGTTTTCCTGGCATGATTTTTTCCACTCACACTATTCTTTTTGGGTTTTATAAAATGACTGGAAACAGTAAGATTCAAAATAATGGAGGATATGATGGACAATGTAATGATATTATTCATGAGAAACCAAATAAAATTGTATCTGGAAGTCCAAACATCATTATTATTCCTAATCAGAAATCTCATAATATGATCAATAATCTCAACTTTGTTAATTATCCTGACTTAGCTAATAAGTGAAAGATGTTGTTTTATGATGATCATAGAGGAAAGAAAGTTCAATTACCCTCATGTAAATCATGTGGTAAGAGGCATCAGGGAGAATGTTCCAAAGGAATCGGAAGATGCTTTGGGTGTGGAAAAGAAGGACACAAAGCCAGTAATTGTAAAGGAAAAGGTTCAGTTAACACCACGGACAAGGATAATGGTATTTCTAAGACATCAACAATGGTTAAATGTTTCAAATGTGGAATGTATGGGAATTATTCAAACCAATTCCCAAAGGGAAAATCTCATAAAGAGAATCAGTATAGTCGTATGGGTAGTATTTATGTTGATGATGATAAAGAGACTACAAATGATATATGAGATGAAAGAAATGACGAAGCTCAGTCAGTGGTTTAAGAAGGTAGTGGAATGATTTTATTTTTATCAAGAGTTATGTTGTATAGGTAATTTAATGGTACTATGGAATAAAGACACATCTAAGGATTGTTACACTATTGTTTTTCCTAAAGTATTTGAAAGTATATGTTGAATGGTACTGGTAACCATGAAAGGTTAATTCATATATTTTTGGAAAGTAGATGATATGCGCATAATGAAGGGATTAGGAGATAATGAGATGTTTTATAGTATTGATGAGCTCATGGCTAATATAAGGAAAATGTGATATCATGGTTTGAGTATATAAAAATTTTGTGATTTTGGTATGTGGAAAGAGTTAACTTTTAACAGCATTCATGTTTTCACTAAGGTTCAATGGGTATTAATTTTTCAAGAGAATACATGATTAGGGTATTCACATGTTTGGAATGTGACCAACAAGATATATCTTATATGGGGGATAAATGATGGTATTCACATGCTTTGTTGATGACATTTCTAGTAATCGTTTTCTTTATACTATAAGATTGGACAGAAGTATTTTCGAAAATCTTAAAGGTTGGAATGGATTAAGTTGGAAATCAGATATAATTGTTTAAGGCTAGAACTTTTTTCGATATTATTTATGGAATGTTATAATAATGTAGTTTTATTAAAAGGAAAACCTGTAGGACGGGCGACAACCCATCGCGTCAGATAAGGCTGTGGGAATCAAACCCACAACTGAAGTGCGACAGAACTTTATCGCATACCACTGGCCTACAGGAAGTCCCTGGTCAGTAGAAACTAGTTTTATTTTATTAAGCGATACGATAAATAAAGTATAAGTCCATTGTTGGAATCATATATGATTAATATCACCATATATGGACTTATGTATATTTAATAACTTATGCTAACCTTTTTGTGATAGAAACAGATGGGATGACTTATCATTCTATCGCATGATCTGCTTACACTTCATGAATGAAAAATTCAACTTCATTTCTTTAAATATAGATAAAGTGGAAATTGTTCATGGAATGGCCAACAATTATATTACACTAAAATCAAGTAAGTATTTCTCCTTATGTAAAAGTTCAGAAATATTAGGGAAATGATCTTGGAAACCAAAAATGTTGTTCTAGTACTCTCATATCTGATGAATCAGATGGTACCTTATATCATCATAAATTTATGGCTTTGTGATTGTTGGATTTTTCATAGCCATGTTCTCTATCACTCTCCATCAGAACATGAAGGTTATATTTCTCTTCTATATCCATATTTTCACCTATGTTCTCCAATGTGAAAACCCAGGGATAAGTTAATTTGGGTAACCATTACGTTTCTTAAATTAGTTTTTAAAATTATGCTTTAGTATTCCTTTTTACGATGTGGGTTTCTATTAAAGAAAATTTCAAGTAGTAAATGATTTATAACCCCGATTAATTTCTAGGATGAAATTCATTTTAAGGGGGGTAGAATATAACAACCCGAGATTTTATGAGAATTATTATTTTTAATTTCATTGATGTCTTGTGTTGTACGTGACACCAAGATTAGCTTGTTCTATACACAACACTTTATTAGCTTGTAGTATACACAACACTAATCTTGGATCGTGTTACACACAATTTCAAGTTCATTTGATAGAAGTTATTTTAAGCAACATTGAGTGTGTGTATATATATATATATATGCAATGTATAAATGAAATATGGTTGGATTATATTATACACAATAACAAATGAATCTTTCACTACACGCAACCCTGACTTGGCTTTCACTACACGCAACTGCAACCTTCCACGATAGCGTGTGTTATACGCAATACCAAGTTTCACTAAACGAGATATTATTATAATATTATTATGAACTAGCTTTTATGAATAGTAATACCCACTTTTTGAAATTTTATAAATTTTACCTTTCAAAATGGAGTTCATTTTTGGATTCGGAATATCGAAATTGGCCTAGGGTGAATTTTTGGTATTTTTCTGAAAACTTTCAATTTTTGATGAATAGTGAAAACACCAGGTTACTATTTAAAAACCGACTTTTTATTTAAATAATTATTTATTTTATTTAAATTTATTTTAGGTAAAAATTGATACATAATACCTATATAAGTTCAATGTAATTAATTTGAGTCATTTTATAATAATTTTAGATATATTAAAATTTTATTGAACATTTCACCGTCTTTTACCCACCTCCTAGAAGAATTTGAAAATTTACATAAAACTTAATTTTACCGCTTCTGTGAGTGAAATTTCGTAAATCCATTAGACATGGTTAATATCAAGGAGTAAAATGTGGTTCAATAAGATAAAAATAATATTTGGTGAATAGTAACTTTTTACATTAATTTACCACGGTTAAAAGTAAATAGGGTAATTAAGGGTAAAATGATATTATTATTACCCTAAAACATGTCCTAATTCTATTGGATAAGTTTAATTCGACCAAAACAAACCTTAGGAAAAACATATGACCATTTAGGTCCACTTGGATTAGATTAGACATTTAATATTATTTTATTTAAAGAATAGTTCAAATAGTTAAAATCAAAGTTTAATAACTAAAACATTTTTAATATAGGGTTATAAATAAGATAAATTCAACTATAAATATTAATTAGAAAGATAAAAATATTTCCTACCTAATGGTATTTTATTTGTAATTTTTAGACATTAAATAATTTATGTTATTTATGACACAATGGTGATGCAGTAATTACCTAAATAATGAAATATTAAAATAATTGATATTATAAATAAACAAATAAATGTAATTTTAGACTTTTTATGAATTAAAATAATTTTATAGGTTAATATGACATGTTAGTATTTATTTAATTAACATTTTTTGAACTAATCATGTTGTTATGATTTTCACAAAAAAATCAATTACCAAATAGTGTCAAAATTGACATAAAATAGTTTTTAAAACAAATATTATATTATTAATTGTTATTATATTTCTAAAAATCTAAGGTTCGGCCAAATGACATAGATAAGTTTATATATATTAATAATGAACCACTTGGGGTTCGTTTGGCTGGTTATAGTAATTTTATTAACCATATAGTGTAAGAAAACAAGAAGACACGATAAAAGTTAAATTATTTAACTTAGAGTTAAATCTAAAAGATAAGGTTAAAATAGTAACCTAAACTTTTCTAAAACCTATTGGTTGAGATGATTTATACCCATCCTCACTTTATCTTAGAAATAAATCAATTTAGAGCTATTATAAACTGAATATGACTTTATTATAAAATAATATTTTAAGTTTTTCCAAAGGTGCCCCTCTCCTCCCTTATAAAAAGGGCACCCATTCCCTCTTATCTTAACACCCTTTTGAGCCTTGAAGCCTAGTCAACCCCTGCCCATTTATCTTCTCTAATTACCTAGAAACATTCTGGAGGTTCTGGTCTTCTCAAAATACAACCTCTACTTCCTTAAGAGGAAGCTTAAAAGAGGTGCGTCGAAGAAGATGTAATCTCTTCTTCCGATTCTCTCAAGTTTCTTTCTTCTTATACTTATTCTTCTTTAGTTGTCTCATTATAAAGTAATAACATCAGTATTACTTATATACTGATATGTTATTATAAATATGAAACAACCCTATTTCACCTTATATCCATCCTACGGAAAATGAAATCACCGCACGTGCGTACGTACGGAATACCGTCTCCACGTAGTGGTGTAATCTATTTCAACCACCACCTTACTTGGATGGGTATAATGGTGTAAATAAATAACTATATATGATTATTTTAAAGTTATATTAATTCTGAAATATTATACATACACTTCAATACAATTCCACAATCATGAGAATGATATCATCGCTCGTGCGTACGTACGGACTACCATCTCCACGACGTGATGAGATTCATTCTCCATGTTAACCATTCATGAATGATTATAAAGTATATATAATGAATAATAATGAAATATATGAAATAATAATGATACTAGATTTATGTATATATATATATATATATATATATTTCATCTACTTAATTCCATTCAATTCAATAAGGAAACGAAAACAGCGTGCATGCGTACCTACGGCCTACCGTCTTCATGAATAGTGTATTTCATTCCATTTATCGATCTATCATATATATATGTATATGATGAATATATATTATATATAAATCATGTTTTAAATTCTGGAATTAATTAAATCCTGATATAATTAATAATATAAAGAACAACAAGTCGAAACACGTACAATAAATGAAATGATTTTACCCAAATCGCTGCTTTTACATCAAATTTACAAAAGAACAGGTAATATAAATTCATAAGTAAACTATATATGATATCATAACAGCTAATTTGATTCTTTAATAATTCTATTACATTATTTAAATCATTATACAGGATGTTCAGATACATATGAATCATATCGGACATAAGGTAAGGGATAACTTTTCCAATCTCGTTTTTATCTGAGATTGTTTATTCGTAAGTATTTACTAGGGTTATATTTATCATCCATGTACCTATTTTATAAAAATGGTTTCATGTATGTTTAAATTCCTTTTTACCCATTTTTGAATTTTACTACATGGTATGTAAGGAATCTTTCTTTTACGAGGAATTTTTTGACTTTTCCGGCAAAAGTACGAGAAGAATTTTTTTTAACTTATACGGCATGAATGAATATTTACGGTTTCATAACGCTTTTTCTTCATTAAGATTACTCTACAAGATTTCATGATTATTTTCAACAAAATCCTTTTCTTTTAAAATTGAATGGCATTTTTTGAAAAGAAAATGATTTTGAAGAAGAAAAGATATTTTCCTCAAGAATTCATTTCAAGTTTTTTTTCAAAAGTATTTTCTATCTAAGATGACATTATGATTATGTTTCAAGTATAATGTATCTATTATTTACATGGTTTGATTCTTCTTATGATGAAATGATATCCATTTTTTATACGGATTACTTTATGATGGGATGATTTTTATGAAACCCATTTTATTATTTGGGTTATGATGAATGAATTATGTTTATTTTGTGGCACAAGAAAGAATGATTTCATTATGAGATGGGTGGGACCTATATCTCCATCCAATACATTGGGAAAAGATTTATATCTCATGAGATAGACATTTCTAGAATGGAAATTTAATCTGGTTCAGTGATACAGGACTGGAACGAGGAGTGTACTCGATTCAGAAAGGGACTTTTTCCACTAATATGGTCTTGGCATCAATGTCTTGGATACTATGGAAATCATAACATGTGCTTAATGGTTTCCAAAATTACATGTTTTATTCCCACTCTATTTTATCATGATTGATGTTCCTTTAGGATATATTCCTTACGTACTTCCAAGATTTATGTCTTTGCTCAAGATTTTTATGTTTAGATTTTATGTTCAAGTTTTTGCATTCAAGTGTTTATAGATTGTTTTATGTTCTCTATGTGTACCCTTACTGAGCATTTGAGCTCACCCTTTTTATGTTTTCTTTTCCCCAGGATATAAAGAAAGGTTTTAGGTAAGAAAACCAAAAAGGGGAAGATCTTTATGGGAGGTGTTGAAGATCTTTTAACATGATTAGAAGATTTCGTTCTGAGTTTCCATAGACACTAAACTAATATGGTCTTTGGGTGTCTATTTTTTTCATGTATTATGTATTCCGCAAAAGTAATATAATGTCCATGTACATCAAGATTTGGGTATCTACAAAGAAAAGATAAGTTCATGGTTTATTAGACCTTATCAAATCTTGGAGAAGGTTTGACCAGTATCCTACCAAGTAGCTTTGCCTCCGAGTTTGTCACAGGTGCACAATGTTATTCATGTTTCAATGTTGAGAAAGTATGTTTCAAATTCATCTCATGTTTTAATCCCAATAGTATTTTAACTGGAAGAGAACCTTTCTTATGATTAGAAACATGTTCAGATCCTTGATCAAAGAGAACAAGTTTTTCGGGATAAGGTAATCCACCAAGTAAGGGGTTTTTTGAGAAACCACATGGTTGAAGAAGCAACATGGGAGTCTAAAAATGCAATAAAGGAAAGGTACCCCCACTTGTTTAATAAGTTAATAAAATTGAGAGGACGCAATTTCCATAAAGTGGGGATAATGTGACACCTCAAGGTTTTAAAAAAAATTAAAATGCATGAAACTTTTATTACATAGATATTTATAACTAGACTTTAAACATAATTTTTCCACTTCTATGTTTTAAATTTCAAAAAAATGGTCATCTACAGTTTTGATCAGTAAGTTATTTGGAGTCTGATAGAACTAACTTATTTTTGGTGAATATTAACCTAACATAATGAATAGTAGTATAAATATTAGTATGACCATAATGAATAGTAAATTTTATTATTATTTTATTTGCTTAAGACATTAAGATAATGACATCTTGATTAATTTTTCAATGTGATATTAAGTTAATTATAATTTAAAAATTGTTAATTTTTTAATAAAGTATAATTTTATTTAAAAATTAAATTAATAATATTTTAAAAATTATTTTCAAAAAATGGAGTTCATTTTTTAATTCTACACATCAAAATATAGTTAGGGTGATTTTTTGGTATTTTTCTGAAATTCATAAAATTTTCATGAATAGTGAAATATGGTAAAATACTGTATATTAAACTTATCAGGTAAATACACTATTTTTTACATCATGGATGATGTAATACCACTTTTTTCGAACTCACATGCACTTATTACTATTTTTGGTATCATAAATCAATACTATTCATATTCTTGAGCAAAAATATTAAAATAATGATTAAAATAATGTAAAATCTCTCCTCTCCTCCACTATAAATACCACCTTCATTCCCCTCTTCCTCTCACACATATCAATCATTGAGAATTGTTTTATTTCTACTAAATTACCTCCCCAGGTCTCTTACCCATGTCCTAGATATTCTGGTCTCACCAAAAGGCGAAAACCAAGGGCCTTAAGGAGGATCTCAAGGAGAAAAGATCAAGAAGTAAGAATCCTCTTCCTTTTTCATGTGTTTTCATTCCAATTCCTTTATTTTCTTATAATATATTTCCCTCCACTTATCCAAGAGTTATGAAATATACAGAATCTTATATATTATTTATGTTACTATGTTCATGTAAAATATTAATCATCTTCCTTCCTCTCCTCTCCCACTTGTGCCGAAAATAAAAACATCATCCCTGATTTTCCGATTTACCAAAATCGGGGATGATGCGTTCGAAATATCCATTACATCCTTCAAATATGATCATAAAACCCTTTAAATGGTTGAAACATATTTTAAATTTTATTTTTTAACCAATTTTATGTTCTGGAATTAACTTCTATTCTTGACATTAAATTATATAATGAAACAAGGTCATGATTATCGAGGAACCACCAAAAATGGTCTAAACAAACATCATTAAAGTTTTATTAAATGATTCATCATCATATATGATAAAAAAATGAATTATGGTATTATTATATATTTTGGAAACATATTAATACAGTTTCATTCATCTTCTATAATTTCATTTCCTTACAAAATGAAAATGAAATACAAATCAACCATGAAAATCATGTAATGAATGCACCCAAAATAATGGAAGGAACAAAATTTTAACAATTAAAGGGTGAAATTATGTAATGAAATGATCATATAAGGTATTATAAATATGAATATATTTCTTTAGTATATTAATAAAACTCTTTTAATCATTATACATTAGGTTTAAATAAGTTTTAAGTAATACAAACCTGAGGTAAGGGAGTTCGTAACCCAATTTCCATTCTTTGGGTTAACCTTTTACATCCTTATTTATATGGTATTAAAATTGTTTGTATGATTAATTTTTTTTATGTTATGTTTAATTATGTGTATTTATATTTTATATACAAATTCCATCCACACTATTATTTCTCTCTTCAATTATATGATATTGTAAGGGGCTTTTTCTTTTAAAATCCTCCTTTAAAATTCTGTTTTACAAAATTCAAAATCAATGTTTTTATGAAATTATTCATGTTGTATGATTATGTTCTGGTTATTGGAAATTGTTTATGATGAATTTTGGGACCTATATCTCCCTCAAATTTATTGGGTATGTGTAAGTTTTAGGTTGGTTGTATGGTAATTCCAAGTGTAACTACGGTGGTTACAGATATTATAATGTAGCTCTGAGGGTTATAAATTATAAGGTAGCCAAGGGGGTTAAAATATTTTGTAAGTAATTCCATAATATAAATTTATGGTTATATTTATGTTATGAATTTTTTGTGTAAATATATTTGGAATCTCTAGTTTCAAAAAGTATATATGGGTGACAAGTATGTCTCTTTGAAAATGACTTCATACGTTCATGGGCTATTGTATTCTTTTTCCACTTTTTATATCCCTTACAAAGATTTTGTGATCAACCCATGTTTTTGAATGATTTTCAAATTTTATAAGTATTTGTAAAATCAATAAGGAATACATGTTAAATTTTATTAATATTTGTCAAATAAATTATGTTTTATTTGAAAAGATTTATATTTTGGAAGAAATAGACATTGTTTATATGGTATATTCTCTATATGAATGAGGAATGTTATGTATGTACTGTATCCCAACTATATAAAACTCTAAACTTGAAATTATCCTAAATATGAAAGGAATTTATTTCTTGAATAAAATTCAATATTATGTAATGTAATAAAGTCGGGTCCTTATAATTCCCATTTATATTTTTTTATTTTATTCTGTTTTTCTTTTTTTTTTTAATTTTCTTCTTGTTAACCCTACTATGATAATATATAAAAGAACACCCTGAGATAAGAGTGGTTTTAGGAGATTTTGGGCTTTTAAGTAAAATACTGGTTTTAAAAATTAATAAATTACTTGATTTTAATAATAACTATAATAATTAATAGTTGTTTTGTAAAAAAATATATTACAATTTAGATACCATATTTGAAAATCATTAGTGCATAATTTCATAATGAAATATGTTTTTTATGGAATTAATTTTAGAATTTTTTAGTTTAAAATTATTATGAGACCATTCATTGGTAACATGTTTCCTAGAGAATTTTAGTAAGTAATGTCGAATCCTTTTTGATATTATTGATAAACCCCTTAATTTATTTTTTTAAACAAATTTTATCTTTTATTTGAGATCATTATATAATCATTAATTAAGTTTTAAATTAATTTATAATTTAATTTATCTTAATTAATTTTAAATTTTATTAACCTAAAGGAGAATTGATTTTCAAAAAATTACACTACGCCCTCTCACCTATAATAACATGATTGATTCTTGATTGTGTTGATGACAGTGGGGAAAACATAAACACTATTGGAGGTCGATTGCTATTAATTTTTTTAAATGATATCTTCTGAATCCTTGTTTTGATGAATCATAATACTCGTTATATTTTTGTTAAGTAAACATGATGTGTGTCTTTGGATAAAATTCAAATAGTCTATAGGATATTTATTGGGGGTTGCAGATGCATTCCCAGTGAACTCGCATTTAAGTTCTGGTGGAATCATAATTCAACCAATTATGGGGACGGATGGTGGGAATATTGATCATTATGGGACCTATATATAAGAAGTTGTTTTTAGTAATGTGTATTGGTTGATCCTCCTAGGGGGATTATAGAAACTATTTTTTCTGAAGAATACTAATGGTATGGGGGAAATCCATTCATCCTAACTATGAAATATAAAATTAAGACTTTGCAGAATCCTTTTTTATAACATTGACATTTCTATTCATATTGGTCTGAGTTTATTATTCACATTAATTTAAATGTAGATTTTTTTTATTGGAATATATAGGAAAGTTTCTTCAAGAAAATTTCAATTAATAGGTGAATCTTTAGTTTGTTATTCCAAAAAGAAGCTTCATTATATAAAAGATTCCAATACATGTGCTAATTGTAGTAGTCTGAAGTTATTAAACCCAATTATTGTGGGTGAAACACACAATCATTGCTTTTCTGATGAGTTTAACTCATCCTATGATTATTTGTGATGATAAAATTCTTATTTCACTACCTTTAAATGTACATTTTTGTTTATTCTAACATCATTATTACATATAAAAAATATTCGAAAAGTGGGTTATAATGAAAGAATTTTTTGTCAGATTAATGTGAAAACATAAAAAAATGTTATTCAAGACATTTTTAATATGTAAAAACACCCCACATATCAATATTATAGTTAAATTTATTGGTATAATCGAATTCTTGTTTTGGATTCCACATTCATATTAAAGGGGATAAAAAAGAGAAATTGAGTTCTGATTGCCATGAAAATTTATTAAATGTGAATTGATTGTATGTCAATATGATATGTGTTGTGGTCATAATGACCATGAATAATGTTTTATAAGATATAAAAGTCATTAAAAACACATTTCTGATGGTCACAACCTATAAGAAACATTATATTGTTCTTAAATCAAATTAAAATATATTTCAATTAATTTCTGAAATTTAGAAATCGACTACTTTTTAATATTACATGGGGATTATTATAAATAACTAAAATTTTGTTTTCAATTATATAAAATTCAAAAAACATGCATCAATGATTAAAAAAATTTAAAGGCCTCTGGTTATAATAAAATCATTAGAAACTGGTTTTATTTTAACTTTTAACATATTCTAACAGACCCCCCCCCCCCATCAATCTGATGGATGGTTTACACAGAATGAACAAAAGAACTTTTTTATTGAATTAAAAATCCTAAAATGTGAATTAAAGGTTTAATAAAATGAAAAAAACCATGAATTAATGATAAATCTTAATAAATTGATCATATATTAAATTGTGGCATTTATTAATAAACCAAATTGCAATCCACCATGTAGTGAAGTCGGAATAACCAAAAAATAGTAAAAGTCAATAAAAACATGCCTCAAAGTGTCATGAGCTAACGACTAACTTCAGATTATGAGCTCACCACATGTCAGATTCACAAACCATCTATTCAATCATGTTTAAAATTATTCAGAACTCGGAATTTAATGATTTCATGATAATAAATGACCATTTTCAAGGTTTTGATCCTTTTTCATTTTAATTTATTTCTAGGTACTTCTTGTGAATTCAAATTTTACTTCTTTTATTTTGGCTTTTTAATTATAATAATGTCCTCTAGCTTAGGGATTGTGGTTACTTTTGGATTAAACAACTATATTTTCTTCTTTATGTACCATTACCTCTTCCCAAATATCGACATTTACTCATTTTATGACTCTAGTTCATAGATTCTACTTCTACAACATATTTAACTACCACTCCTTGCTATTTTCTAATGTTAGATTCAAGTACTAATTTTGGATTCTTACATTTTTTTGTATTTTAATTTTTTATTTATATTTCACTTTCCTTTCATTCTTATTTTATTTTGGTATATTCTTATATTTTTTATTCCAATGAATTTGTTTCAAATAATTATTCTCTTACTTATTCATGTACATGCTTTTCTAGATTAGGTCAACATGATTTTAGATATTTTAATTTTACTTTTCTTAAATTTACTTTTCTTATGTTTATATATGATTTTTAGTAATACCTTATGTTTTCTTCGTGTAACTTTTCATTCACTTGTTAATTATATTTCTATTTTTTATAAAGTATTATCCTACCTTGCACCTCTACTTATATATTCAACTATCACTTCTATTAATGATTATATTTAATGGTCTACCATCTTATACTTAAAAATTCATCCTTATACATTTTATTTTTAATTTATTTTATCTTATAAATTTTCTTTTTTTACTTATTAATTATTCATTAAATTATCGATTTTGTCTTTTGACTTATTAACATTGGTTTTAATTTAGGGTTTGGTTTATGTTTTTATGTAAATTCATTTTCTACAATTAGATTTATTTTTATACTGGAATTTTTTCTTCTTCTTATCCTTTGTTATTGATTTCCAATTTTTTCTTTTACATTCATGTCCTAATGATTTTTTCTATTACTCATAACAAGAATTTTACTTATATCATTTATCTTATCTTTTCTAGATTTAAATATAAATCTAATTATTCTTTTTCCCTATTGCATTATTTTATATAATTTATACAAAATTTCATTTTAATGTAACTTACATTTACTTCCTTCTTCAAAAGTATTCAATTTTTATTATTATTTTCAACTAATTCATTTTTTTCTTCTACTACCAACCCTATTTTGAGATCCTTCTTCCTACTTTTTAATTTTGGATTCTCCTTCAGTATTTATTCCAACTTTGATACTACAATCATAATTTTATTGACTTATTCATCCTTCTTCTTCTTTTAGATTATTATTTTTTTATTTGAATTATTATTATATTTGTGCACATATTTTACATCAAATTTTTCTTATATTGTTTTTTTATTTCTACATTAAATTATTATTTTACATTTTATCTCGTATACTGATGACTTATGAATTTATATCTAATTTTTATTTATTATTTATGTTCTACCTTCTAAAATTTTTACATTTGTTTTTTCATATATTTTTAACTATTTTACTACCTTATAGAACCTTCTTGTTATTTATAAAATTTTTATTATTCTCCATCTTATACATCCAATTTTTCACCACATTAATATTATATCGATATTTTTATATTTCATATTTTAGCTTTCTATTTAGTTTATTCTTTTACTTTTGATTTATGATATCTATGTTTTATTTTTTTATATTTCTTCAAAAAATTTATTTTTCCTTTTAATTTTTAATTTTATTGTTGATTTTGTTTTTTCATATTTTTTCTATTCATATATTACTAGTGTTTCTATATAAAAATTGTATTCCCATTCAACTTCAAATTATTCAGGTAAAAATTACTTAAGACTTCTGATATTGTTCTTACTTTAGATTTGGAAACTAAATTTTCATCTAGTTCATCTTATGATTATAGCACTATATATGATCTTTCAATTATTTTTTCCAAATTTTCATTATTTCTCATAATTTTTACCTTAAAAATTTTTTCATATCCCTCATCTAAAAAATTTTCTACTAACTCTATCTCTATGTCCATTTATATTTTCATTCTTTCTATTTCCTATTATTTTTATTTTTTCCCTTTTATTTATTTATTCAATATTTACTTCATGTAAGCACTGATCCCCTAATATAAAAATTTGTACTCTAAGAGAATAGTGGTTATCAGTAATTTTTTTCAATCAAGGTCATTTAAATTAATAAATTTATTTTAATTTACTTATTAAAATTATAATAAATAATGGATTTTCAAAGAAAAATGAAAATATATTTAAAATTAGATATCATATTTTAAAATCATCGGTGTAGTCTGTTAGATCAATGTATTTTTTATAGATGAAAATTTTAAAAAAAATTAGTTTCAGATACTATACAGACCCCTTGTTTGGGGATTTGGTTACTAGAGCATTGTAGAGAGAAAGGAATGAATCATTTAAGATATAATTATTAGACCTATTAAATTATCTTTTCCTTATGTATTTAAATATTTGGCTTCAGATCATAATAAAATGTGTAGTTATATTTTTAATTTAATTTTTATTTAATATATCTTAATTATAGATAAATTTAATAAAGTTAAATGAGGATAGACTATCTGATCATTACACTTCCACCTCTTGGCTATGATTACATAATCAAGTCTTGGATTCACAGGTGACATCAGGACAATAATGATCACCATTTTAGGGAAGTTGCAACTAATTTTCCAAAATGATGTCTTCGATATCCTTAATTTGTACCCAGTGAACTTTGGTTAAAGGTATAGGTGAAACAGAATTCTATATATTATGGAGAGGGTTGGTGGGCCTACTGACCTTTTTTTGACCAACAAATATGATATTATTTTTAATTATATGTATTGGTTGGTTCACTGTGGTAATTATCACACATATTAGGCCATAAGAATCTCTAGGGGATGGGTCAAATCCATTTATCCTCTCTATAAATGGTAAAAAAATTCATATAGAATCATATCTTCTAACGTTGAGTTTTCTATTCATTTGAATTATCTTTAATTCCTAATATTTAGTCATATTTATATTTATTAAGTTTTAGAATAGATAGGAAAATCACATCAAGAACTAGTCACTTGTTAGGCCCATAATTAGTTTCTTGGTCTATAAAGAAGCATAATTTAATAAAACATTCCACTGTTAAGGCTGGTTGTTGCAGTAGGAAGTTAATTTTCTAATTTTTTGTGGATGAAAAACACACTCACTAATTTTAGGATAATTTTAACTCAAACTCTGATTCATTGTGATAAAACCTATATTATTTTTCAAATTTTAGTGTTATTCTTCCACTTTTCTAATGTTGTTATTATAATGTAATATCTTGTAAAAGGGGTTCAAAAAATGATAAAACAATCTTAGATTATTGGGAAGAATTAGGAAATTGATATTTGGGTCATTTATGATGTGTATAAACAAACCAAACATTATTTTGACACTCGTATTTATTGATAAAATAAAATGTACCATTTTACCATTACATTATTATTAATGGGGATCTAAACGAAGAAAATTAATTTAGTATTCAATAAATATTTATGAATTTTATGAATAGAATTCATGTCAAACAAACATGAATTGTTGTCATGATGACTAATAATATTGTTTTTGACACGTTAAAATGATTTCAAAACATGTGTATGAGTGTCATAAATGAGAAAACAACCTCATATTTTCTTTAAATCAATTAATAACATCCATTGTTTTATTTTTGAAATGTTTAAATAGATCAATTGTAAATTAGACATTTGGTTTTTTTAAATGACCAAAAGTGTGTTTTTATTGAATCAAAAGAAAAAAAATTATGTCAAGGAGTTAAAACCTAGAAAACGACCTTAGATAGTAGTTAAACCATATAAAAATGAATTTTGTTATGTTTTGGGCTTGGTTCAATAGACACCACATCAATCTGATAGATAATTTTCATGAATCAAACAAATGCATATTTTGAATGATTTAAAAGTCATGATACATATGTTAAAGGGTTGAAACATAGAAAATGATCTTGGATTGTCATGAAATAACATAACATCAATAATTTATTATTTTTTCACATGTATGACTATACCTAACATCAATAAAATATGAATTATAGTCAAAATGATCAAAAAAGAGTTCAATAATACTTTAATTTCTTTTAAAACATGCATCAAAGAGTCAAAGACCAAATAAACATCCACAAATTGTGTGCTTACTACATGTAATATTGATTGTTAATATTTTCCTAAATAATGAAAAATATTCAAAAATCATTTTTCAATGATTTCACAATTATCCTAGATCATCTTCTTGGTTTTTAAATTCTTCCATTTTAATTTAAATCTAGGTACTTTATATTCATTATTATAACATACTAGGGTTTCTATATTATGTTTTCTATTTTAGACTAAAATCATCTATTTTATTCTACATATATCAGTACTTATTCACCAACAATATCTTTCACTCCTTGTATAACTCTCGTACATAGATTCTATATCTACTTTAGGTTATACTGCAACTTCTTTCCTCTTTCTTATAACACATTCAATAACTAGTTTTGGATTCCAAACGTTTCCTATTTTGGATTTTGGAATTTTTTTATTTTTTAACATAGTTTTTTTATTATATATATGAATATTATTATTTTTTCCCCTTATTTTTTTAACTATTTATTCTCTTATTTACACATCTTCTTCCATTTATATATTCTGACTTTGAGTTATGGATCTTTTAATTTTATTTTACTTATTTTGATTCAACCAATGTTTACAATTTAGTTTTTGATATTACTTATATTTTTTCTTATATCTTGTATTTCTCCTATTACTTATTTTTTAATTTCATATGAATACTTCTCTTTGATTATGTATCTACTTGTTATTTTGGATTTTACTTCTATTTATACTTCCATTTAATGTTTTTTTAACTGATGATTCCAACTGCCTCCTTTGACATTTTCTTTTTCAGGAAATTTTTTCTTCTACATTTTTTACTTCTTGTATATTATTTTTTATTTTATTTTATTTTTACTTTGATAAATTTATTTTACTTTATGTTTTGTTTTATTTTTCCTTAAAATTCCTTTTATATATAGATTTTTTTAATTTTATATTGGATTATTATGTTCGTATCATCTTTTACCTTGCCTTATATATTTTTTCATTTACATTATAGTCTTTTAGATTTTTTATTATTCATATTCCTCATTATGCTCCTCTCTTCTATGATCTCACTTCTAGATTAACAACTCACTCTATTTCATTCTTTTACCTTTAATATTTATATACCTAATGTTAAGAACTATTATGTATTTGTGCACTTCTATTTTATTCCTTTTTCCAATTTCTTTAATTTTTATGTTAATATCGAACTAGTAAAATTTATTCTTCTACTTCAAATAAAATTTTAATCTTATCCTTCCAAATTTTGAATTTTATATTATGATTAACCATCTATTTTCACTTTTTTTCATTTATAATTCATTTTTACATATTCATTCCACTTCTAATCCAATATTATGGTTTTCTAATTTGTACATTCATTCCAATTCCCATTTTTTTATATAAAATCTTACTCCTTTTTTACACATAAATTTCTTATTACAAATTTTATCATGTATGATAATATTAAAATTTATACATCTTTTTTATTCTTATTTTATGTTATTCCTTTTAATTTTTTATTTAAATTTTTATTTTGTTTTTTCATCAATTTTAAATCTCTTTTTTTTCTTCCAACAAAAAATTTCTATTTTTATACTTAATATTCTATTCCAACTTCTGGTTCCACCTTTTCCCTCACATTCAAATTCAAGCATCACATTCAAAAATATATTTTAACTTCATCTCTAATTGGTTCACTAACTTTTTATTTATGATATGAATTTTCTAAGTTTCAATTTGTCTTCCACTTTTTCTAGATATGTTGTTTTTTCATATACATTTTTATATATTTTTTGTGGATTTCATTATTTATTATGTTCTTTATTTATCTTTTCCAAATGTTTTTGTGCCTAATTCAACTTCCCCTTCCACATCCACTTATTCTTTCAAGAATTTCTTACTGCTTCTACTCTTGATCATAAACTATCATTTCCAAATTCATTTCCATCTAGGTCATATTATTCTTCTACATATGTATATGATTTTTCAATATTTGTTTCCAACTCTTCCTATGATTATTTTCTATTAAATCTTATCATTTGTCTCATATACTACATTTGATACTAGATCTATATCTATGTATATTTCCATTATCATACCGTGTGTTTTCTTTATTTTTTATTTTTTTCTTCTTCACATGATTCTTATTTGAATTAATGTGATGATATATAAATGATAAACCTACAAAAAGACTAGATTTAGGTGACTATGTATTTCTATTAAAATTATTTTTATATAAATTAATAAAATAAATTTATTTTTATAATTAAAATACTAATGAATAATTTTTTTTGTAATAAAAATAAAAATATCATGTAAAAAAGATATATTATTTGAAAATACAAAGTGTAGTATTCTCTTTAAGGAATTTTTTTTTATGGAAATAAATTTATAATTTTTTGTATAGCCTTATATTTCTTTTTAATGGGGAGGTGTTTCCCAGTGTACAGAAGTGGGGAATGCTAAATAAAATGATGTATTATTTTCTATACCACTTGATTTATTTTTTCTCAATAATTTTAATATTTTATTTGAGATCATAATATGAAATATAATTATATTCTTAATTTAATTTTAGTTTAATTTATATTAATATAAATTAAATTTATTAATGTTGAATGAGAATATATTTTCAAATCATTATATTGTCTATTATCATCTATGATGACATGACTGATTCTTAGTTTCAATGATAATGGTGGAACAAACACCATCACCATTATAGGGTGGTTGCTATTAATTTTTTAAAATTACATATTTCTAATCCTTATTATACTGAATCACAATGCACTTTATATATTTTTTTTATTAATATTAATTTTGAATTTTGTAAACTTTCAAGATCTTAGAAGATAGTTAGTGGAGGTTATAGATGAATTCCCAGTGAAGTTGAGTTTTAGTAGTGGGGGAAACAAAATTCTATCTATAATTTGGTGGGATAGTGGGCCTACTTGTCCTAATATGACTCACACAGATGAAGATGCATTTAGTGATCTATACCAGCTAAGCCAAAAGGGGTGATATCACAATATTCATATCAGAAGAATCTTGGGGGTAGGGTTAAAACCCATTAGTTCTCTCTATTCAATGTAAAATTAATAATGTACATAATATAATCTTTTAAATTGGAATTTTCTATTATTCTATATCTAAGTTTACTCTTAATATTTATTTAGATGTATATTTTATAGGTTGTATAGTGGATAGGAGATGTAATTCAAGAACATGCCACTTCAGGAGTGAATATTTAGTTTCTTATTGATAAAGAATAATCATTCAGGAAAACTATCCACTAATGGAGTAGATTATTGATGTTTAAAGTTTTTATTCCCAATTAGTGTGGATGAGGCACACACTCAATGATTTTGCAATGAGTTTCACTCAATCTATTATTCTATGTGAAAACACTTATCCCATTTAATCATCTTTAAATGTTCATGTTCCCCTATTCTAACATTATTCTTATTACATTGAAAAAAAACAAGGAAAATGGGATCAAAAACCAAGAAAATTATCTTGAGTTAGCGTGAAAACATAGGAAAATGATATTCGAGTCATTTTTTTTATGTACAAACCAACAAAACATCAATCAGAAACTCAAATTACTAGGTATGATATTAATTTTCATTTTTCCGTCACATTTTTATTAAATGGGGAAAACCAATCAAAAATATTATTTTTCCATGAAAATTTATGACATTTACAAATTGAACACATTTTAAATCGATAAGTGGTGTGGTCAAAATAAACCAAAAAAAGTCTTTTTATCAGATTTAAATGTCTTTAAAATGGACATATAATGGTCATATTGAATACAAATACCTTTTATTTTAACTAAATCAAATGAAAATCTTGGTTGTTTAATTTTCTACATGTAGGAGGAGACTATATGTTAATTTGAGTAGTGGTTTTTCAGAAATGACTAAAAGTTAGTTTTTAGTTATTTAAAATATAAAAGAAAGTGTCAATGGAAAAACCATGAAAAATAACTCATTTTATAGTTAAATTTTATGATAAATAATGTCATATAACTTTTGACAAGTTGCAATAGACCCCACATCAATCTGATAGGTAGTTTTTCAGAAATAAATGAATCTTTTGTTCAGTTGATTTAAAAGTTAGAAAACATTTTTCAAAAATGTTAATACATAAGAAACAAGCATCATTTTTTTTTAAATCATTGGACATCGATTTTTGATTAATTTTTAACATGTCTAAATAGACCTCATGTCAATCCAATATGTAGTGTAGTTATAATAAACAAAAGAACCATAAATGATTTTGAAAACATGCATCAAAGGGTCCATATCTAACAAAAGACATCAGATTGTGAACTCACCTCATGAAATATTGATGGTCCATCTATTCTAACATGTAAAACATTATTTAATATTCATTTCTCAATGTTTTCATGATAATATAATATCATTTTATTGGTTTTGACCATTTATATTTTTCTTTCATTTTTAGGTATTGTGTATGAATTATATTTTCTACCTTTTTGGATTTGTATTATACCTTCTTCTAATATGATAAGGTTTATTGATTTTGTTTCCTATTTTGGATTCATCTTTTATATTTTCCTCTGCATCTATTAACACTTCTTCCCCAAAATTATCATTTACTTGATGTATCATTGTAGTTTCTATACTCTACTTCTATATTTTATTTATCATCCCATTATTTTTTCTTAACTCCTTTAGATTAAAATATATATTTTCGATACTTTTCTTATGTACTTTTTAATTTTGGATTATTTTTTATTTATTTTTTCCATAATTTTTGCTTTTTATTATTAATCTTTTATGTTTTTATTCCACTTATTTTGATTCAACTATTTATTCTATTACTTATTAATTTACTTCAATATCTAGGTTATGACATTAAAATTGTGTATTTTTTAATTTTATTTTACATATTTTGATTTTTTTCCTATTTTTATTCATGATTTGATATTCGAACATAGGTTTTTTCATTTAATAAATTTAATAGAGAATAGATTGTATAATCTTTAAATTTCCCCTGATACTATAATGACATGATTTATTCTTGATTATACTAATGATTATGGGATAGATATAGCTGCTATAGAGGGTGGATGATATTCATTTTCCAAAGTTATATCTTTTCAATCCTTGATTTGATGAATAAAAACACACATTATACATTAATTAGGTTAACAGGAAGTGTGTTTTTATGTTAACATGAAAATTTCTTGGAGGTCATTTTTTGGGTATTGCAAATGCGTTCCTAGTGAACTCGTGTTTGAGTTCTGGGGGTAACACAATTCTACATATTATTTGGAGGTTCAATGGGCCTATTGATCCTAATAGGACTCATAGAGATAAAGTCACTTTTGATATTTTATACTAGTTAGGCCACCTGGAGGTCTTATCATAACTACCGAGTAGGTGAAATCTTGGGGGAGGGGTGAAATCCATTAATCCTAGCAATGAAATATAAAATTAAGTTTGAAAAATATTATCTTATTACTTATACCTTTCTATTCCATTGGATATGAGTTTATTATCAAGAGTTATTTAGTTGTAGATTTCATAGGGTGTAGAATGGATAGTAAATTTAATTCCATAAGAAAGCACACAATATGAAAAGAATTATTTTCTTGTCCAAATAAGACTAATCATCTAGTAAAAAAAATCCATTGTAGAAGTGGACTATAGAAATTTAATGGTATTATTCCAAACTGTGGTAGTTGAAACACATAGTCACTAATTTTGTAATGAGTTTCACTCAAACACTAAATCTTTGTGACCACACAGATGCAATTTCATCAAATTTAAAAGTTAATAGTTTAATTTTCTAATGTTATTCTTCTTAAATAGAAACACCCTTTGAAATAGGGAGTAAAAAATAGAGAAAATGAGCATATATTGTCATGAAAACATAATAAAATGATATTTGAGTCATTTCAGATTTGTATAAATAACCAAACCATCAATTTGAGATCAAAATTTTTTATGGTCAAATGTTTCATTTAATAATTACAATATTTCAAAACACATTTCTATGTTTTATAACCTTTAAAAACCTCTAATTTTTATTAAATCTAATGAAAACAACAATCATTTAATTTTTTACATGTTAGAATAAACCACATATCAATCTGGCCAATGGTAACTGTAAGAACCCCATTTTTGCTGCAAAAGACTTTGGAATATTCTTGATAATATTCCAGGGCAGCGCCTTCAGACGGCGTGCGATTCCGAGCCCCGGAGTGGCCGAAATTAAATTTTTAGTGCGTTCACACTGGAAATGCTAAATAAATGAGATAACTCCTAAACGGAGTTCCGGATCAAAGATCTGAGTGTACTAATGGGTCCTAAATGGGGTGTTTACCCTAGGAACGACATAAAACTTGTCGGCGCGGGATGTTTGGACCCCTCGCTCGCTTTCGGAAGGTTATATGGATAAATTAATTAATAAATTAATTCGTTTAATGTTGAAACGTAGGTATCTCTTAAACGGTGGCTTGGATTGGAAAACCAAGGGCACCTTTGAGTTTGGAGCATGCCGTTTACCCTAGGAGGGGTATAAGTTTTGCGGGTGCGGGCCGTCTGTGAAAAATGGCCCCAGGGGCGTTTTCGTAATTTGGCTACCTCGGGCACTAAGTTTAGTAACTTTTGAACGGGGTCTCGGAATAAAATTCCGAGACCTCCGTTGCGCTTGGAGTGTCGTTTTTTCCCCAGGGATGCCCTCCTTTTTGTCTGCTTCGGGAGCGGAGTCGGGGGCGTGCCGGGCGGGGTGTTTAAGTGTTTTTATTTAAACACGCACCCCCCCCCCCTTCTTCCTCTTCTTCTTCTTCCTCACAACCCCTCCCCTCCCTTCTTCCTTTCCGGCGAGCTCCGGTGAGCTCCGGTGAGGCGACTCCGGTGAGGTGGCTCCGGCGAGACGATGGCGCGCGGCGGATCACGCGGGAAGCGCCGGGCGAAGCCCAACGAGGTTGGCGGACTTGAGTTTTTCTCCCCCTCCCCATTTTAATCCTCATTTATGCTCAATCGCACCAATGGGTCATCGAACAAATCCCGTAGATGCGTAGATCTCGTCCCGAGGTTTCCGGAAAGCTATCCGGATCGAATTTTCGACCACCGGATCGTTTCCGTTGGTCCTCTGAGGTTTTCCGGCCATGAGGCCGGTTTCCGGCGAGTGCCGAAGGCGGCGGACGGCGGCGCAGGGCGGCCGCGGCTTTGGAAGGCGGCGGCTTCGCAGGGCAGGGCGGCGGCGCTTGCGGGAGGCAGCGGTGGCCGTCGGCGGCAGCTGTCGGAAGCCGGCCGCGGCGCCGGCCACGGGCGCCGGCAAGCAGAGGAGGGGCAGCGAGGCGGCGGCCCCGTGCAGCGCAGCAACGACCCGCGCTTCGTCTGCGGAAGCGCGCCGTCTGCCGAAGTCGGAGCTTGTGTCAAGGCGGAGTTTTTGAGATGGTTTTGGGAATTTTTAATTCCCGAAACGAGGGGCCGCGGAGGCGCGACGCGTCTTTAAGTGGGCGAGCGGTCTTCCGGTAAATTTTGTTTTGGACGGCGCTGACGCATCCGACGTCCGTTTTGAGCGCCGTCAGTTGCGTTGGGACCCTGGCGTCGAGGCGGAGGTTTTCAGGGTGGTTTCAGGCGTTGAGGCCGAAGTTGAGGCGCGGGCCCCACGGCCCGTCTTTTGAGCTGTGTACGGCATTTCACGACTTTTTCACCAGACGTCCGTTCGGGGCGTGCGAGCAGTCGTTTTTGGATGTTTTTCCGAGGGGATTGCAGTGGAATAATCCGCCCGCCCTAATTCGGCACGATGGTGTGGGGCCCATGAGGGTCGTATGGGCGTCGACGGTGATTTTTCATCTTCATCACCAGGCGACCGTTTTGGACAAGTGAATAGTCCATCTTGTGAACTTTTTCGAGAGGATCGCAACGGTGCGATCCATGCGTTGAGTTTCGGGACCGGCATGCAGGTCCCACGAAGAACCACTCGTGTGCGGTGCGCCAGAACGTATATTTTTCTCTGGATATCCGTTGCACTCATGTGAGTAGTGATTTTGACGTGTTTCCCTGAGGGGATCGCAATGGTGCGATGCGCCCGACTGTTTTTGGGGCCGAGGATCGGGATCACGGGACGTCGTTCGGGCGTGAGGCGGTGTTGGTGACTTTTCCGTCGGATATCCGTTCGAGGCGAGTAAGTAGTCGATCTCGTGTGTTTTTCCGCGAGAATTACAACAGTATGATCCATGTGGTTGTGCGGAGCCTCTTGCGTGATCTTGTTTAATGTGGAAATGTGGAGGTGCCCTGGTGGCGGTCCTTCTACCGTGTTTGTAGCGGACCGTTGGCGAGTGATCGCGCGCACTCTTGGGTGAGTGATGTAAATGCTTGAAGTGATGTGGTTGGCTGTGCCTGGGCCTTTGAGGTGGAGTTGTTATGTCATGCATTCGCGTTAGTGTTGGGTGCCGTGTGCACGATATCCCTTGGGCTGGAGACGAGGTATACTCTGGGAGTATACGGGAGCGCTTGGAGGTATGTGTGGTTTATACCTGAGATGTTCGGGCGCTTGGTTGGGGTTTGATTTGGGGCCACACGTCGTGTGGGCCCCAAGTGCGTGTCGTGTTCTGCTTCGCGTACTTGGACCTCTCGCGGCGTAGAGGGTCCCTCTGTGTGTTTGTTTGACCAGCAGGGTGGAGCTTTTCCCCTGGCTCAGTGCTTGTTTGTTGACCAGCAGGGTTGAGTGGTCTCCCCCTGGTTTCGGTCTCGATGGTTTGGCCGGTAGCGGTGCTAGTGACACCCAGTGCTGGGGCAGATGCTGCACCTCTTTTGGGAGAGCTGTTCTGGAGTTGCGTGGTTGCGCGACACCCACTCCGTGTTCGGTCGGCCAGTGTTGTACCCTCCTGTAGAGATGGCAGAGCGGTTCAGAGTTTTACCCTCCAGCGGGGCTGGGCAGTGGGTTACTCATCGACTTCCTCGGGCTAACCCTCCAGCAAGGCTGGGCAGTGGGTTTCTCACTGACTTCTACGGTCTACCCTCCAGCAGAGACTGGGCAGTGGGTCACCCGACGCTATTAGGGTCTACCCTCCAGTAGAGACTGGGTAGTGGGTCACCCGACGCTATTAGGGTCTACCCTCCAGTAGAGACTGGGCAGTGGGTCACCCGACGACCTCTTGGGGTCTACCCTCTAGCAGGGCTGGGCAGTGGGTCACCCGTCGTCTAGCTCCAGGTCTACCCTCCAGCAAGACTGGGCAGTGGGTCGCCTGTCGACTTATTCCAGGTCTACCCTGCAGCGGGGCTGGGTAGTGGGTCGCCTGATGATGTATTAAGGTCTACCCTCCAGCGGGGCTGGGCAGTGGGTCACCAGATGATGTGTTATGGTTTACCCTCCAGCAGGGCTGGGCAGTGGGTCGCTTGATGATGTGTTAGGGTTTACCCTCCAGCAGGGCTGGGTAGTGGGTCACCCGATATCTGGTTATGAATTACCCTCCAGCGGGGCTAGGCAATGGGTCTTTTGCTGGAATTCCAGACTCAGTCCTTTCTACTAGGCTAGTCTGTGGCTTTTCCTCCATGTTTACCAGAGCGGGACCCTTGGTTGTACGGGTCGGTGATGGAACAGCTTTATCTTTGAGGAGACCTCTCGACTGCAGGGCAGTGATGAGGTGCGGTTTGACTTTCCTAGAACTCTCAAGTACGGGGGGCGCTTTCCCCACCGAGACGCGTTCTTGTGACGCGACCTAAAACTGTGCGGGTGAGTTAGTGTCGCCCAAAGCGGATAGTATCAAGGTGTGGTGATTGAACCCCTTGGCTTGTGGTTCAGGGCAGACGTGCGGGATACTGGGCATCAATGATGGGTTACTTCTGTTACTGTTGGTGACTCTTTCTTGGGCTGAGCTACGAGACGGAGATCCCCTTACGAGTTTGTTCGGGCTTCTTGGCAGAGCATAAGGATATGTATATACCTTGTTTCTGTTACCCACTTCTTGGGTTTGGTTACTCTCCTTCCAGGTGAGGCGAAGACGCGCGGGGTATGCCACGTTCTCTCCGTGTCTAACTTCTCATGGTTGGACGAGTCTACTCTCCTTCTATAGGCAGCGAAGACTCGATGGGAAGTTCATCTTCTCACTGTTTCCAGCTCCTTGTTCCTGGACGAGTCTACTTCCTTTCTTTTGTTGGGTTGAGTTGGACTCTCTACTGCACCCTCGGTTGTACCCCTCTACTTTTCTGTTCTCTCTACCGCTCACCCTTCGGTACCTTCTTTGTTTCTCCCTCGAGCCTTCGGGGTATCCTACTGAGTATTTTTATACTCACCCCTGCTTGGGCATTGCCCGCACTTGGTGTGCCCTTGCAGACGACGGACAGGTGGAGCGTGACTTCAGTGGAGCGTAGGAGCTTGGGAGCTTGGACCGCGTGCGGTGGTCATGTCCGGGTTCCAAGTGGCAGACCCGTCAGCTGTTTCTTTTCGTTTACCTGTTGCCGGGTTGTGGCACTTTTTGGTTGGGCGCGTGTTTTGACCCTTTTTCCTTTTCAGCACTTTACTTGTATCTTGTAGAGGTCGATGCACGCTGTGGTTTATATATAGCCGTTGTTCTTTTTACTCTGCTTGTCTTTTCTTTTACTCTGCATTTTGGCATTGAGTTTGCTGCGTGTGTCTGTACAAGTGCTTAGGCAAAGGCCTCCCCGAGTTGTTGTGCCTTCGGCGCTAGTCGCCAGCCCCTGGCCTATGGAGGCAGGCCTGGGGTAGTTGCGGCTCGAGCCCGGGTAGGGTCGGGTCGTGACAAAGTGGTATCAAAGGTGGTTCGTTCCTTGGGACGTTGTGCGGATGTCCCTAAAAGAGGAATTGTTTGGGATATAGGGAAACAGTGTTAACATGTCTCGAGAGCGGCTCTCAGGACAGGGAGTCCAGTGATGGTGCGGCGGCCGACGTATCCATTCACCAGGACCTTGATAACCCTCTTGTCGACTCGGCATGCTGAGACACTTGTTGTAGGGAAAATTTGTTTGTGCATCACATAGGATCGATTATTTGACCGTCCTTCTTGAGTCAGGTCCCCATCGTTGCTATTGGTATATACATATATTCTCATCTGACCGCGGCACTCCTTGATAATATTCAGGATGTCTCTGCGAGGACAGCCAGCTAGGATACCAGCTTTGGGTACGTGACGACGACCCTGTGAGCTACGAGGCCTCAGTCCAGAACCCATCATGCGAGCCCCTTTCTCCGGGTGGGCCGGTAGCAGCACCCCCACCTGTTGAGCAGTAGACAGTTTCAGTAGAGAAGGCTGAGCTTGAGCGCAGGTTGAGCGTGCCCCGTGAGTTCCAGCGGCAGGGACCGCTGAGGTTCAGTGGTGAGCCCGACCCTCAGGCAGCAGAGGTTTGGCTCGAGGCAGTGGTTCGCCTTTTCAGGATTGTGCAGACGCCGACAAATCAGAGAGTGGCTTTGACAGCCACCCTTTTTTATGGAGTAGCTTGGCGTTGGTGGAGTCTGGTGACTCGGTTTCTTGAGGAGTCGTCTCTTTCGTTGGACGACTTTCAGTTGTTGCTCTGTGAGGAGTTTTTCCCCTCCTGCTTGCACTCCGTTCGGATTCACGAGCTCCTGCAGTTTCAGCAGGGAGGGATGACGGTGGCCGAGTACGCGGCTAGTTTTGCAGACCGTGCATGCTTTTACCCGGACTTGGTCCATGACGACAACTTCCGAGCATGGAAGTTTGAGCAGGGTCTCCGCCGAGAGATTCATGCTGTCATAGTACCCTTGGGCATTTCCACATATGTTGGGGTGCTAGAGCAGGCGCTGGTGACAGAGAGCTTCCTGTCATGTTTTGCGGTTGGTAGTGGCAGTGGGCGCAATGGAGCCGGGACGTCTGTCGTAGCTAGCAGGTGCCGGAGGACAGGACCTTGATGCAGGTGGCCTTCCCACTGTAGGTTTCGGAGACGTGGTCGTATACCACTGTGGCGAAAAGGCGCAGGGCCTCAGCCGAGGATGCCCTTCCGTGAGTGGATCCCGAGCTGTGGTTGTACACCACAGTGGCGCCAGAGGGCACCAGGGCAGCTCAGAGAGCGTCGGTGTTATGCTTGTGGCGGGCGAGGTCACTTGGCACGAGACTGCCCGGCCCGAGTTGTTGGGAGCTTCGGGCAGGCAGCAGGCGCACCACCATGGCAGAGGCAGCGCCGTGATCAGAATAGTGGCCAGAGAGGTGGTGCTAGCAGAGGAGCGGGAGGAGCTGGAGGTGGGGGATGACATTATGAGATCTCCCCATCACCACTAGGCGGTCCACGTTAGGCTCTGGGAGCAGACAGTTGGGACCGCGGGCAGCCGCGATCTTTGGATGTCTACGATCCTGCAGAGCATGAGGAGATAAGAGGTATGCTCTACAGCTCTTCTACCCTTTTTTGCAGTAGAATTGTTAGACTCTGTGTGTGATCTGCTTTCCTCCCTGCTCCTTGTTTGAGGTGTTACCAAGGTGACACAGTGCATCGGGTGTAACCCTGTGTTGGTAAGGAAAAAGGCGTGATACCTTTTCCTTTAGTCAATGGTGTTGGCTCCTTTGCCTGTTGAGCATGTAAGAGAGCATCGACTGTGGAATCTTGCGTGACCAGATATCCTTGGGTGTTTCACCCTATGGATATTCTGAAGGAGGGAATCATCAGGCCTTGTTTCAGGTGCGGGCAGTGATTCCAGTCACGGCGGGCGACGTAGAGGTTTGACCGGGGAGGTGAGCTACCCCCGAGGGCCTTCGGGTCGTTTGAGACAGTGCAAAGGGATGGAGAGGTTTCCTACCGCCTTTCCCTAACCCCAAAGTCTGTAGTGGGTGCATGGCATCGGCAAGGGTCGACCTCGCGTGAACGGATCAATCCTTTGGTCTGTGTGCGGTGACGCAGAGCTGTGTGTGGGTTCTTCTGGGTATGAGGAAGCCAGGTGTGGGCTTAGTACCCTGTGTTGCTCCCTAGTTTTGCTTTTTGGGGATGAAAATATTGAAGGAGGGAATGATGTAAGAACCCCGTTTTTGCTGCAAAAGACTTTGTAATATTCTTGATAATATTCCAGGGCAGCGCCTTCAGACGGCGTGCGATTCCGAGCCCCGGAGTGGCCGGAATTAAATTTTCAGTGCGTTCACATTGGAAATGCTAAATAAATGATATAAATCCTAAACGGAGTTCCGGATCAATGATCTGAGTGTATGGATGCGTCCGAAATGAGGTTTTTTCCCTAGGAACGACATAAAACTTGTCGACGCGGGATGTTTGGACCCCTCGCTCGCTTTGGGAAGGTTATACGGATAAATTAATTAATAAATTAATTTTTTTAATGTTGAAACGCAGGTATCTCTTAAACGGTGGCTTGGATTGGAAAATCGAGGGCACCGTTGAGTTTGGAGCGTGTCGTTTACCCTAGGAGGGGTATAAGTTTTGCGGGCGCGGGCTGTCTGTGAAAAATGGCCCCAGGGGCATTTTCGTAATTTGGCGACCTCGGGCACTAAGTTTAGTAACTTTTGAACGGGGTCTCAGAATAAAATTCTGAGACCTCCGTTGCGCTCGGAGCATCGTGTTTTCCCCAGGGACGCCCTCCTTTTTTTCTGCTTCGGGAGCGGAGTCGGGGGCGTGCCGGGCGGGGTGTTTAAGTGTTTTTATTTAAACACGCACCCCCCCCCCCCCTCTTCCTCTTCTTCTTCTTCCTCAGAACCCCTCCCCTCCCTTCTTCCTTTCCGGCAAGCTCCGGTGAGCTCCGGCGAGGCGGATCCGGAGAGGTGGCTCCGGCGAGACGATGGCGCGCGGCGAATCACACGGGAAGCGCCGGGCGAAGCCCAACGAGGTAGGCGGACTTGAGTTTTTCTCCCCTTCCCCGTTTTAATCCTCATTTAGGCTCAATCGCACCAATGGATCGTCGAAGAAAGCCCGTAGATGCGTACATCCCGTCCCGAGGTTTCCGGAAAGCTATCCGTATCGAAGTTTTGACCACCGGATCGTTTCCGGTGGTCCTCTGAAGTTTTCCGTCCATGAGGCCGGTTTCCGGCGAGTGCCGAAGGCGGCAGACGGCGGCGCAGGGCGGCGGCGGCTTTGGGAGGCGGCGGCTTCGCAGGGCAGGGCGGCGGCGCTTCCGGGAGGCGGCGGCGGCCGTCGGCGGCAGCTGTCGAAAGCCGGCCACAGGCGCCGGCAAGCAGAGGAGGGGCCGAGAGGCGGCGGCCCCGTGCAGTGCAGCAACGACCCGCGCTTCGCGGGTCGTTGCGTGGACCGCGCGACCGGCCCTCGGGGCCGGTCGGTGGAGAACCCCGTGCGGCGGGCGCGCGGGTGTGAAGGGGAGTGGGCCGCGGAGCGGCGGCCCGCGGCTCGTCTGGACCGGGCCAAAATGCTGGGCCGCGGTCCAACGGGCCGGCCGGCGCGGGCCGGCCTCAGCAGGGCGGACCGGCCGGACCGGGCCGGTCCGGCCCAAGGGGGTTTTCCCCCTCGGACTTCGGACGCCCATAATTTGGGCTACAGGCGTCCGTTTTGCGCGCCGTCTGCGGGATCGCGGAGCTTGCGTCAAGGAAGAGTTTTTTAGATGGTTTTGGGAATTTTTAATTCCCGAAACGAGGGGCCGCGGAGGTGCGACGCGTCTTTAAGTGGACAAGCATTCTTCCAGGTAAATTTTGTTTTGGACGGCGCGGACGCATCCAACGTCCGTTTTGAGCAACGTCAGTTGCGTTGGGACCCTGGCATCGAGGTGGAGGTTTGTAGGATGGTTTCAGGAGTTGAGGCCGGAGTTGAGGTGCGGGCCCCACGGCCCGTCTTTTGAGCTGCGTACGGCGTTTCACGACTTTTTCACCGGACGTCCATTCGGGGCGTGTGAGCTGTCGTTTTTGGATGTTTTTCCAAGGGGATTGCAGTGGTACAATCTGCCCACCCTAATTCGGCACAATGGTGCGGGGACCACGAGGGTTGTTTGGGTGTCGACGTTGATTTTCCATCTTTATCACCGGGCGACCGTTTTGGACAAGTGAATAGTCCATCTTGTGTACTTTTTCGAGAGGATCGCAACGGTGCGATCCGTTCGTTGAGTTTCGGGACCGGCATGCAGGTCCCACGAAGCACCACTCGTGTGCGGTGCGCCGAAACGTATCTTTTTCTCCGGATATCTGTTGCACTCATGTGAGTAGGGCTTTTGACGTGTTTCCCCGAGGGGATCACAATGGTGCGATGCGCCCGACTATTTTCGGGGCCGAGGATCAGGATCATGGGACGCCGTTCTAGCGTGAGGCGGTGTTGGTGACTTTTTCGTCGGATATCCGTTTGAGGCGAGTAAGTAGTCGATCTCACGTGTTTTTCCGAGAGAATTACAATGGTGCGATCCATTTGGTTATGCGGAGCCTCTTGCGCGATCTTGTTAAATGTGGAAATGTGGAGGTGTCCCGGTGGCTGTCCTTCTACCGTGTTTGTAGCGGACCTTTGGAGAGTGATCGCGCGCACTCTTGGGTGAGTGATGTAAATGCTTGAAGTGATGTGGTTGGTCGTGCCTGGGCCTTTGAGGTGGAGTTGTTACGTCACGCCTTCGCGTTGACGTTGGGTGTCGTGTGCACGATAGCCCTTGGGCTGGAGATGAGGTATACTCTGGGAGTATACGGGAGCGCTTGGAGGTACGTGTGGTTTGTACCTGAGATGTTCGGGCGCTTGGTTGGGGTGTGATTTCGGGCCACACGTCGTGTGGTCCCCAAGTGTGTGCCGTGTTCTGCTTCGCGTACTTGGACCTCTCGCGTCGTAGAGGGTCCCTCTGTGTGTTTGTTTGACCATCAGGGTGGAGCTTTTCCCCTGGCTCAGTGCTCGTTTGTTGACCAGCAGGTTTGAGTGGTCTCCCCCTGGTTTCGGTCTTGATGGTTTGGCCGGGTAGCGGTGCTAGTGACACCCAGTGCTGAGGAAGACGCTGCACCTCTTTTGGGAGAGCTGTTCTGGAGTTGGGTGGTTGCGTGACACCCACTCCGTGTTCATTCGGCCAGTGTTGTACCCTCTTGTAGAGATGGCAGAGTTGTTCCGAGTTTTACCCTCCAACGGGGCTGGGCAGTGGGTTACTCATCGACTTCCTCAGGCTTACCCTCCAGCAGGGCTGGGCAGTGGGTTGCTCACTGACTTCTAGGGTCTAACCTCCAGCAGAGACTAGGCAGTGGGTCACCCGACTCTATTAGGGTCTACCCTCCAGTAGAGATCGGGCAGTGGGTCTGTAACAGCCCGAGATTTTATGAAAAATATTCTTTTTAATTTCATTAATGTCTTGTGTTGTACGCTACACCAAAAGGAGCTTGCACAACACGCATCCTTGACTTTCCTTTCATTACACGCAATCGCGACCTTCCTCGATAGCGTGTGTAGTACGCAATAACGAGTTTCACTAAACAACAATATGCTATTAAAATATTATTAAAACTAGCCGTTACGAATAGTAATAACCACTTTTTAAAATTTTGTAAATTTTATTTTTCAAAATGGAATTCATTTTTTGATTCATAATATCGAAATTATCTTAGGGTGAAATTTTGGTGATTTTCGGATAACTTTCATATTTTGATGAATAGTGAAAATTACTAAATTTTAATTAAAAACAACTTTTTCAATCGAAATAATTAATAGTTATAAATTATTAATTTGAGTGGTTTTAAAGTATATTTAGAATATATTTTTACAATTTAATACAATGTTGGTCATTGGATGTAATTTCAAATTTAAACGAGACATAAACAAGTGTCAATCTTTTGATAGTTATTATCTCTTAAGAACACGCTATTTGTTTTGACGATGGGAATTAATTTTTAAATTAATTAATGCAACTGATATGTTTCGAATTTGGTAAAATAGAAATCATTTTTGAGTACATAATATCAAATATAGCTTAGGCCTAATTTTTGGTATTTTTTTTGAAAACTTTCAATTTTTGATGAATAGTGAAACCACTAAGTGGTAGTTAAAAAAACTGAATTTTTCATAAAACTTAATTTTACCGCTTCTATGAGTGGAATTTCAAAAATCTGAGAGACACGGTTGATGTCAGTAAGTAAAATGTGGTTCAATGAGATAAAACTTTTTTTATCGCGGTTAATAGTAAATAGGGTAACTAAGGGTAAATATGATTATTACTATTACCCTAACACATGTCCTAATTATATTGGATAAGTGTAATTCGACCAAAAACAACCTTATGAATATAATATGACCATTTAGGTCCACTTGGATTAGATTATGACATTTAATATTATTTTATTTAATGAATAGTTAAAATAGTTAAAATCAAAGTTTAATAACTAAAACATTTTTAATATGGGGTTATACATAAGATAAATTCGACTATAAATATTCATTAGAAATACAAAAAGCTTTCCTACATAATTATATTTTATTTATAATTTTTTAGACATTAAATAAATTAATTTCTTTTGTGACACAACGATGATGTAGTAATTACCCTTTTAAGGAAATGTTAACATAATTGATGTTATAAATGCTCAAATAAATGTAATTTGAGACTTTTTATGAATTCCACTAATTTTATAGGTTACTATGATATATTAGTGTTGATTTAATAAACTTGGTTCGAACATATATTAATAAACTTGGTTCGAACATATAATTCTGTTATGACTTTCACAAAAATCATATATCAAATAGTGTCAAAATTGACACAAAATAGTTTTTAAATCAAATATTATTTTACTAATTGTTTTTTTATTCCTAAAAATCTAAGGTTCGGCCAAATGACTTAGATAAGGATATATATATTAATAATAAACAACTTGGGGTTCGTTTGGCATGTTATAGTAAGTGTATTAACCATATAGTTTAAGAAAACAAAAAGACACGGTAAAAGTTAAATTATTTAACTTAGAGTTAAATCTAATTGATAAGGTTAAAATAATAACCTAAACTTTTCTAAATCCTATTGGTTGATAGGATTTAGACCCATCCCCACTTTACCTTCGAAATAAGACCTTTTGGAACCATTATAAACCGATTTTGACTTTAATATAAAATAATATTTTGAGATATTCCTAAGGTGCCCCTCTCCTCCCTTATAAAAGGGAACCTCCTCCCCCTCCTCCTCACACCAATTTGAGCACTCAATATCGGCCAACCCCTACCAAAATCCCTTGTCCACTTCCCTAGAATAATCCTAGAGGTCCTGGTCTTCTTCAAAGACCAATCTTTGTTCCCTAAGTGGAGGATTCAAAGAGGCGTTTAAAAGAAGAGGTAATATCCATTACTGATCTTTTCAATTTCTTTCTTCTTCAACTTCTTCTTCTTTAGTTGTTTCATGATAAAGTAATAACATAAGTATTACTTACATACTGATATGTTATTATAAATATGAAACAACCCTAATTCACCTTCTATCCATCCTACGGAAAAATGAAATCACCGCGCGTGCGTACGTACGGAATACCGTCTCCACGCTGTGGTGTAATCTATTTTCCACCATCACCTTACAAGGATGGTATAATGGTGTAATGAGTAACTATATATAATTATTATAAATTGATATTGATACTGAAATAGTATAAATACACTTAAATACAATTCCACGATCATGGGAACAATATCATCGCTCGTGCGTACGTACGGAATACCGTCTCCACGATGTGATGCGACTCGTTCTACATGATCATCATTACATTGTAATTATATAAATGAATTTAATGAATAAATATGATATATGTTACACTAATACCATTCTGGATATAAGGTATCTATAACCTTAAAAGAAGAATAAGAATTTATTCGGCAAAACACGCATAAGAACAAAAGGCAATAAAGACCTCGGTAACAAGTAACAATTAAATATTACTAATAAGAAGCTAAGAATATGGCCATATATGATATCATATCAATATGTATGATTCTGTAATACGTCAATAATATTATTTAAACCATTATACAGGAGCTTCAGACACGTACAAAGAAAATCGGACCTAAGGTAAGGGAAATATCACAATCTCATTTTTATCCGAGATTGTTTATACTTTAGTATTTACTGGGGTGTATTTTATCATCCACATCCATGTTTCCTCAATATGTAATATTATTTCTATTCACTTAAAATTGTTTCAATACTATTTTACCCTTCGGTGAGTTTTTAGTAAAATATATGAAAGGAATCTTTTGTCGTTTTTAGTACGAGGTACTTTTTTTGACTTTTCCGACAAAAGTACGAGAAGAATGTTTTTTTTAACTTATACGGCATGAATGGATTTTTAAAACATTATTTCCAAGAATCTTCCCTTACAAGTTTTCAAGTTTATTTTTAATCAACTTCTTTTAGTTTAAAATTGTATGACATGTTAAGAAAGGAAAAGTATTTTTGAAGTAGAAAGGATATTTTCCTCAAGAATGAAGTTCAAGTGTTTTATTAAAATTATTTTCCATCTAAGATAATAAAGGGTTCTGTTTTTATCCCTATTATTACATTGATTTGATTATGTTGTGATGGGATTATTTTTATGAATTCCTTTATCTTATATGAATTGTTTTATGATGTCACGATGTTTAAGATTCTCATTTTTATTACATGGGTTATGAGATGATGTATGATTTATGATTTTGTGGCACACATAAGAATGGTATCATTATGAGATGGGTGGGACATATATATCCCTCCAATGCATTGGGTAAAGATTTTATATCTCATGAGATAGACATGGCTGGAACGGTAGGTTATACCGGTTTAGTGAAACAGGACTGAAACGAGGGTGACTCGGTTCAGAAAGGGACTTTGTCCACTAAGATAGTCTTGGCAATGAGTCTTGACTAACAAGAAATGATTCTCTATGATTATGTGTGTATGACACAAAGTTTCATGTTTTATGTTATGATTATTGTGATTACATTTCACTGCCATGATTTATCCCATGTTATGAAATTATGCTCTCTTTTGCAGGTTAAGATTTCCAAAATGTTATGTTCTTATGAATATGATGTGATTGATATTTCTTTTTTTTACCCTTACTGAGAATTTGAGCTCACCCTTTTATGTTTTCTTTTCCCCAGGATATAAAGAAAGGTTTTAGGTAAAAAAAAAGAAGATCTTTATGGGAGATTTTGAAGATCTTTCACCACGATTAGAAGATTTTATTCCCAGTTTCCAAAGACACTAAACTATTACGATCCTTGTGTGTGTGTTTTTGTTATGTACTAAGTATTCCGCAAAAGTAATGTAATGTCCATGTACGTCAGGCTTCGGGTCTCTACAGTTGGTATCAGAGGAAAGGTTTAGTCAACCTTTGGAAACTAGGATGCGAGAACTTTAGTGAGATCCCTAGAGATATTTCTAAGGTATGTCTAGGGATGTCTCTAAGATTAAGTATACGTATAGGTTATAGTACTAGAATTACGCTAACGATCATAGAATTAAACCTAAGATGTTAGATATTGAAGGTACTCCCCCTTTATTATGTTGTTTTCCCTATCATGATTTTTGCCTCTCACACTTTTCTTTTTGGGTTTTAGACGATGGCTGGAACCCGAAGGAACCGTGTTGATCAATGCAATGGACAACGCAATGATTGTCCTCCTGAACAAACAAATGTTATGGGAGATGGAGTGCATAATCTTATTGCTATACTTACACAAGCTATGAATCATTCTGTACTTCCAAATGAGCAGAGAAGGGAACAATATTCTATTGAGTCCTTCATGAGGCAACGTCCACCTTCTTTCAGTGGGTCTTCTGATCCACTTGTTGCTGAACAATGGATCAGTACCACTGAAAAGATATTTTCAGTTCTTCAATGTTCTGAACATGATAAAGTCATCTTAGCAGTATATCATTTGGAAGGTGAAGCTGATCAATGGTGGAATCTTATCAAGAATATGAGGCCAAGAGATGAAATTGAGTCCATGGAATGGGACGAGTTCAAGAACTTGTTTTTCAGTAAGTAATTCCCTCGTATTCTTCGAACAAAGATGTAAAAGGAGTTTCTTGATCTGAAGAAGAAGGATGATGAATCTGTTGGTATATACGAAGAAAATTTTACAAGACTTGCAAGGTATGCATCTGGCATTATCATCCAACCTGAAAGTAAAGTTGATCGATTTTTCAGTGGCTTAAAACCAAGTCTTCGAAGGGCATTAGCTATAAGAGACTTCAGTAGCTATGAAGAAATTGTGTGTTATGCTATCAAGGTAGAAATAGAAGTTGGTGTTACATATCCATCTCATGGTTTTGACAAGAAACGAAAGATGGAGTTCAAGGAGAAATCTCAGAATAATGGTGAAAAGAAGATGAATGTTTCCTTATGCACAAAGTGTGGAAAGAAGCATGGTGGAGATTGTCTTAAAGGGACTAGAAAATGTTTTAAGTGTGGAAAAGAAGGTCATCGAGTAGCTGAGTGTCGAAGTAATGGAAAAAGGGTTTCTAATGATGTGAATAAAGCAAACACTGCAGAGAACGCACCACCAACACTTCAATGCTTCAAGTGCAAGGAAATGGGGAATTATGCTAATAAATGCCCTAATCCAAGGGTTAGTGATGATCGACATGAGCAACCGCTTAAGGCAAAAGACAAAGGGAAGTCACATGCGATCACTATTGGCGATGTTGAATATGACAACGATGTGGTGGAATGATTAAGTGTTTATGTAATGGGATTCCAAAATAATGTTGTATCATGGAGTATTGGAATATTTATGTATTGGTCTATTGTGGTTTTCAAAAAATTTATGGTACCAGTAACCATGGAAAGTGATTGAGATATTTTTGGAAAAAGAATGATATGCGCATAATGAAGGGAAAACGAGAAAATGAAATATTTGACAGTATTCATGAGCTCATGATTGATATAAGGACTAAGTGATATCATGGTTTGAGTATATAGAATTTTTGGATTTTGGTATGTGGAAAGAGTTAACTTTTGTCAGCATTCATGTTTTCACTAAGGTTCAATGGGTATTCATTCTTCAAGAGAATACATGATTAAGGTATTCACATGTTTGTAATTTGACCAACAAGATATATCTTATGATATATGGGGGATAAATGATGGCATTCACGTGATTGTTCTGTGACATTTCAAGTAATCATTTTCTTTATACTATGAGCTTGGACCGAAGTATTTTAGATAAGCCTAAAGATTAGAATGGATTATGTTGGACATAAGTTAGGATAAAATGTTTTTCGATATTATTGATGGGATGTTATAGTAATATAGCTTTAGAAAAAGGACAACCTGCAGGACGGGCGACGGCCCATCGCGTCGGACAAGGCTGTGGGAATCGAACCCACAACCGAAGTGCGACTGGCCTTTATCGCCTACCACTGGCCTACAGGAAGTCCCTGTTTAGTAGAAACTAGTTTTATTATATTAAGCAGTATGATATATGAAGTATAAGTCCATTTTAGGAACCATATATGATTAATCTCACTATAGAATGACTTATGTATATTTAATAACTTTTGCTAACCTTTTGTTTGAGACAGATGGAATGACCCGTCATTCTATCACATGATCTGCTAACACTTCACGAATAACAAATTCAACTTAATTTATTTAAGAGATGAAGTGGAAATTGTTCAAGGCACGAACAATAGTGAGATTGTATCAAATAAAGTAAGTATTTATTCTAATTCAAATTCTTCAACTTTAGGGAAATGATCTTGGAAACCAAAAATGTTGTCCTAGTGCTCTTATATCTGATTAATCAGATGGTACCTTAGATCGTCACAAATTTATGGATTTGTGATTGTTGGATTTTCCATAGCCATGTTCTCTACCACTCTCCATCAGAACATGATGGTTAGATTTTTCTTCCATATCCATATTTTCACCTATGTGGAAACCCAGTGATTAGTTTATTTGGGTAACCGTTACGTTTCATACTTTCGTTTTTAAATATTGGTTTTGGTATTCCTTTTTACGATGTGGGTATCTATTAAAGAATCTTTCGAATAGTAAACCATTTATAACCCCGACGAATTTCGAGGGCAAAATTCATTTTAAGGGGGATAGAATGTAACAGCCCGAGATTTTATGAAAAATATTCTTTTTAATTTCATTAATGTCTTGTGTTGTACGCTACACCAAAAGGAGCTTGCACAACACGCATCCTTGACTTTCCTTTCATTACACACAATCGCGACCTTCCTCGATAGCGTGTGTAGTACGCAATAACGAGTTTCACTAAACAACAATATGCTATTAAAATATTATTAAAACTAGCCGTTATGAATAGTAATAACCACTTTTTGAAATTTTGTAAATTTTATTTTTCAAAATGGAATTCATTTTTGGATTCATAATATCCAAATTAGCTTAGGGTGAAATTTTGGTGATTTTCGGATAACTTTCATATTTTGATGAATAGTGAAAATTACTAAATTTTAATTAAAAACAACTTTTTCAATCGAAATAATTAATAGCGATAAATTATTAATTTGAGTGGTTTTAAATTATATTTAGAATATATTTTTACAATTTAATACAATGTTGGTCATTGGATGTAATTTCACATTTAAACCAGACATAAACAAGTGTCAATCTTTTGATAGTTTTTATCTCTTAAGAACACGCTATTTGTTTTGACGACAGGAATTAATTTTTAAATTAATTAATGCAACTGATATGTTTTGAATTTGGTAAAATAGAAATAATTTTTGAGTACATAATATCAAATATAGCTTAGGCCTAATTTTTGGTATTTTTTTGAAAACTTTCAATTTTTGATGAATAGTGAAACCACTAAGTGGTAGTTAAAAAAACTGAATTTTTCATAAAACTTAATTTTACCGCTTCTGTGAGTGGAATTTCAAAAATCCAAGAGACACGGTTGATGTCAGTACGTAAAATGTGGTTCAATGAGATAAAAATATTTTTTTGGTGAATAGTAACTTTTTACTTTTTTTACCGCGGTTAATAGTAAATAGGGTAACTAAGGGTAAATATGATATTACTATTACCCTAACACATGTCCTAATTCTATTGGATAAGTGTAATTCGACCAAAAACAACCTTATGAATATAATATGACCATTTAGGTCCACTTGGATTAGATTATGACATTTAATATTATTTTATTTAATGAATAGTTAAAATAGTTAAAATCAAAGTTTAATAATTAAAACATTTTTAATATGGGGTTATACATAAGATAAATTCGACTATAAATATTAATTAGAAATCTAAAAAGATTTCCTACATAATGATATTTTATTTATAATTTTTAGACATTAAATAAATTAATTTATTTATGACACAACGATGATGCAGTAATTACCCTTTTAAGGAAATGTTAACATAATTGATGTTATAAATGCTCCAATAAATGTAATTTGAGACTTTTTATGAATTCCACTAATTTTATAGGTTACTATGATATATTAGTGTTTATTTAATCAACTTGGTTCGAACATATAATTCTGTTATGACTTTCAAAAAAATCATATATCAAATAGTGTCAAAATTGACACAAAATAGTTTTTAAATCAAATATTATATTATTAATTGTTATTTTATTCCTAAAAATCTAAGGTTCGGCCAAATGACTTAGATAAGGATATATATATTAATAATAAACAACTTGGTGTTCGTTTGGAATGTTATAGTAAGTGTATTAACCATATAGTGTAAGAAAAAAAAAGACACGGTAAAAGTTAAATTATTTAACTTAGAGTTAAATCTAATTGATAAGGTTAAAATAATAACCTAAACTTGTCTAAATCCTATTGGTTGATAGGATTTAGACCCATCCCCACTTTACCTTCGAAATAAGACCCTTTGGAACCATTATAAACCGATTTTGACTTTAATATAAAATAATATTTTGAGATATTCCTAAGGTGCCCCTCTCCTCCCTTATAAAAGGGCACCTCCTCCCCCTCCTCCTCACACCAATTTGAGCACTCAATCTCGGCCAACCCCTGACAAAATCCCTTCTCCACTTCCCTAGAATAATCCTAGAGGTCCTGGTCTTCTTCAAAGACCAATCCTAGTTCCCTAAGTGGAGGATTCAAAGAGGCGTTTAAAAGAAGAGGTAATATCCATTACCGATCTTTTCAATTTCTTTCTTCTTCAACTTCTTCTTCTTTAGTTGTTTCATGATAAAGTAATAACATCAGTATTACTTACATACTGATATGTTATTATAAATATGAAAGAACCCTAATTCACCTTCTATCCATCCTTCGGAAAAATGAAATCACCGCGCGTGCGTACGTACGGAATACCGTCTCCACGCCGTGGTGTAATCTATTTTCCACCATCACCTTACAAGGATGGGTATAATGGTGTAATGAGTAACTATATGTAATTATTATAAAGTGATATTGATACTAAAATATTATAAATACACTTAAATACAATTCCACGATCATGGGAACAATATCATCGCTCGTGCGTACGTACGGAATACCGTCTCCACGATGTGATGTGACTCGTTCTACATGATCATCATTACATAGTAATTATATAAATGAATTGAATGAATAAATATGATATATGTTACACTAATACCATTCTGTATATAAGGTATCTATAACCTTAAAAGAAGAATAAGAATTTATTCGGCAAAACACGCATAAGAACAAAAGGCAATAAAGACCCGAGTAACAAGTAAAAATGAAATATTACTAATAAGAAGCTAAGAATATGACCATATATGATATCATATCAATATGTACGATTCTTTAATACGTCAATAACATTATTTAAACCATTATACAGGAGCTTCGGACATGTACAAAGCAAATCGGACCTAAGGTAAGGGAAATATCACAATCTCATTTTTATCCGAGATTGTTTATACTTTAGTATATACTGGGGTGTATTTTATCATCCACATCCATGTTTCCTCAATATGTAATATTATTTCTATTCACTTACAATTTTTTAAATCCTATTTTACCCTTCGGTGAGTTTTTAGTAAAAGATATGAAAGGAATCTTTTGTCGTTTTTCGTACGAGGTACTTTTTTTGACTTTTCCGAAAAAAGTACGAGAAGAATGTTTTTTTTTACTTATACGGAATGAATGGATTTTTAAAACATTATTTCAAAGAAGCTTCCCTTACAAGTTTTCAAGTTTATTTTTAATCAACTTCTTTTAGTTTAAAATTGTATGACATGTTAAGAAAGGAAAAGTGTTTTTGAAGTAGAAAGGATATTTTCTTCAAGAATGAAGTTCAAGTGTTTTATTAAAATTATTTTCCATCTAAGATAATAAAGGGTTCTGTTTTTATCCCTATTATTACGTTGATTTGATTATGTTGTGATGGGATTATTTTTATGAATTCCTTTATCTTATATGAATTGTTTTATGATGTCACGATGTTTAAGATTCCCATTTTTATTACATGGGTTATGAGATGATGAATGATTTATGATTTTGTGGCACACATAAGAATGGTATCATTATGAGATGGGTGGGACCTATATATCCCTCCAATGCATTGGGTAAAGATTTCATATCTCATGAGATAGACATGGCTGGAACGGTAGGTTATACCGGTTCAGTGAAACAGGACTGAAACGAGGGTGACTCGGTTCAGAAAGGGACTTTGTCCACTAAGATAGTCTTGGAAATGAGTCTGGACTAACAAGAAATGATTCTATATGATTATGTGTGTATGCCACAAAGTTTCATGTTTTAAGTTATGATTATTGTGATTACATTTCACTGCCATTATTTATCCCATGTTATGAAATTATGCTCTCTTTTGCAGGTTAAGATTTCCAAAATGTTATGTTCTTATGAATATGATGTGATTGATATTTCTTTTGTTTACCCTTACTGAGCATTTGAGCTCACCCTTTTATGTTTTCTTTTCCCCGGGATATAAAGAAAGGTTTTAGGTAAAAAAAAGAAGATCTTTATGGGAGATGTTGAAGATCTTTCACCACGATTAGAAGATTTTATTCCAAGTTTCCAAAGACACTAAACTATTATGATCCTTGTGTGTGTGTTTTTGTTATGTACTAAGTATTCCTAAAAAGTAATGTAATGTCCATGTACGTCAGGATTCGGGTCTCTATAGGGTCACCCGACGCTATTAGGGTCTACCCTCCAGCAGAGACTGGGCAGTGGGTCACCCGACGACCTCTTGGGGTCTACCCTCCAGCAGGGCTGGGCAGTGGGTCACCCGTCATCTAGCTCCAGGTCTACCCTCCAGAAAGGCTGGGCAGTGGGTCGCCTGTCGACTTATTCCAGGTCTACCCTCTAGCGGGGCTGGGCAGTGGGTCGCCTGTTGATGTATTAAGGTCTACCCTCCAGTGGGGCTGGTCAGTGGGTCACCGGATGATGTGTTATGGTTTACCCTCCAGCAGGGCTGGGCAGTGGGTCACCTAGTATCTTAATATGGTTTACCCTCCAGCAGGGCTGGGCAGTGGGTCACCCAGTATCTTAATATGGTTTACCCTCCAGCAGGTCTGGGCAGTGGGTCGCTTGATGATGTGTTAGGGTTTACCCTCCAGCAGGGATGGGCAGTGGGTCACCCGATATCTGGTTATGAATTACCCTCCAGCGGGGCTGGGCAGTGGGTCTTTTGCTGGAATTCCAGACTCAATCCTTACTAATAGGCTAGTCTGTGGCTTTTCCTCTGTTTTTACCGGAGCGGGACCCTTGGTTGTACGGGTCGGTGATGGAACAGCTTTATCTTTGAGGAGACCTCTCTACTGCAGGGCAGTGATGAGGTGCGGTTTGACTTTCCTAGAACTCTCAAGTATGAGGGGCACTTTCCCCACCGAGACGCATTCTTGTGACGCGACCTAAAACCTTGCAGGCGAGTCAGTGCCACCCAAATCGGATAGTATCAAGGTGTGGTGATTGAGCCCCTTGGCTTGTGGTTCGGGGAAGACGTGCGGGATGTTGTGCATCAATGATGGGTTACTTCTGGGACTGTTGGTGACTCTTTCTTGGTCTGAGCTACGGGACGGAGATCCCCTTACGAGTTTGTTCGGGCTTCTTGGAAGAGCATAAGGATATGTATATACCTTGTTTCTGGTACCCACTTCTTGGGTTTGGTTACTCTTCTTACAGGTGAGGCGAAGACGCGCGGGGTATGCCACGTGATTTCCGTGTCTAGCTTCTCGTGGTTGGACGAGTCTACTCTCCTGCTATAGGCATCGAAGAATCGATGGGAAGTTCATCTTCTCACCGTTTCCAGCTCCTTGTGCCTGAACGAGTCTACTTCCTTTCTTTTGTTGGGTTGAGTTGGACTCTCTACTGCACCCTCGGTTGTACCCCTCTAATTTTCTGTTCGCTCTACCGCTCACCCTTCGGTACCTCCTTTGTTGCTTCCTCGAGCCTTCGGGGTATCCTACTGTGTATTTTTATACTCACCCCTTCTTGGTCTTTTCCCGCACTTGGTGTTCCCTTTCAGACGACGGAGAGGTGGAGCGTGACTTCATTGGAGCGTAGGAGCTTGGGAGCTTGGACCGCGTGCGGTGGTCGTGGCCGGGTTCCAGGTGGCAGACCCGTCAGATGTTTCTTTTTGTTTACCTGTTTCCGGGTTGTGGCACTTTTTGGTTGGGCACGTGTTTTTCCCCTTTTTCCTTTTCAGCACTTTACTTGTATCTTGTAGAGGTCGATGCACTCTGTGGTTTATATATAGCAGTTGTTCTTTTTACTCTGCTTGTCTTTTCTTTTAATCTGTAGTTTGGCATTGAGTTTGTTGCGTGTGTGTGTATAGGTGCTTCGGCAAAGGCCTCCCCGAGTTGTTGTGCCTTCGGCGCTGGTCTCTAGCCCCTGGCATATGGAGGCGGGCCTGGGGTAGTTATGGCTCGAGCCCGGGTAGGGTCGGGTCGTGACAGTTACATCAAAATGACCAACAGTTGATTTTATATTTAAAATATATTAAATTGAAGTCAAAGGGAGTAAATTGGGGAAAAAATATGTGAACTATCGTTAAGTAATAGGAAAATTACCCTTTTACATGTAGCAATAGACCCCACATCAATTCAATAGGTGATTTTATCGAAATGAATAGATGGTTGTTTTTATCGATATAAAAGTCAATAAACACCCATAAAAGGGTTAATCATGAAATCATATTAAATTATTCATTGATTAATTAAGAAAGTTTTTATATAGACCTCACATAAATCCATCATGCAGTGTAATCAGAATGAAAAAATAGTTTTACTGGACATAAAATTCTTTAAAAACATGCATCATATAGTAAAAATTTGACAAACAACATTAAATTATAATCTCACCACATTTCCAATTTAAGGGATATCTATTCCAACATGTCAATAATTATTCAACAATCGATTTACAATTATTTCATGATAATCAATGATTGGTTGGTAGGTTTTGATCCTTTTTCAATTGATTTTATTTCTAAGTACACTTTATGACTTCTACTTTAATTTTTTTTATTCACCATATAACTTATGATAAAATTCTAATATTTATAGATTATGTTTCTAATTTTTGGATAAAATTTTATATATTATTCTATCTCTACCATTACTTTATCCCTAGTAAACACCTTTAATTATTTTATGACTTAGACTATAGCTTCTAATTTTACTTCTACTTCAGATTCAACTACCACATTTGGTTTCTTTCCTTCTTCATATTTAAGTAATACTTTTGGATTCATAAATTTTCAACTTTTGGATTTGGTATTTTATTATATTTTAATTTTCTTAATTTACTTTTATTTATGCATTTACTCTTGATTATTATAATATTTTATTATACACCATATTTTTTTAACTATTTATTCTCTTAAAAATACATCTACATCCATTTCTAGATTCTTAATTCGATATAAATGATTTTTTATTTTTAATTGTCTTCTTTTGATTTAGATTGTAGTTATAATTGATTTTATGTTATTACTTAGGTTCTTTTCTTCTAAAATTTTATTTCTAATATTACTTTTCTTTCCATTTCTAGTTAATTATTCTCATGCCTTTCATCTTTGATTTTTTGGTTTGATATTCACTTATAGTTATAATTACATTTATTTTTCTATCTGATTCATCCAACATCATCATATATACTTTTTTTATTATTTTAAACTTATACTATTTTTTTACTTCTTTACTCTTATTATTCATATCAACTTTGTAATTTTACATGTCTTTATTTTACTTATTATTTTCTGTAAAGACCCAGAATTTCCATTTAAATCTTTTTAAAAAATATATATATGGGAATTTTACAAGTCCGAAAAAATTGACGGCTCGTGATTCTGAGGCCCGACGTGCCCAGAATCAATTTTTGAAGTTTCGTTCGGGTACGTTTAGTAAACATATGATTGAGTTTTTATAACTTTTGAACCAGTGATCGGAATTGAAATCTGAGGGCACCATTGAACTCGTAGCGCTGGTATTCTCTTAAGAAGACTTTCACCTCAACGACTGTTGGTCCAGGGTGGAAGTTAGTTTTTGGGTTTTTCATGGAAGTAATAAAATAAAATAAGCTCATATTTTATTTTGTTGTAACCACCCATGTGGGAGTTGAAGTGTGGGGACCACCTGACCTTAACCTCCCATGAGAGGTTATGGTGGTGGGGCCCACCCAAACATATCCTCCCACGAGAGTTTATGGTGGTGGGGACCACCTGGGACTAAACCACCCATTTAATTGAGAGAAACTCTCAACTCCCCTCATTAATGAGGGAGAGCCTTTTGACCTCCTCTACCTTTATTTGTGACAACCCCTCCCTTAATGGTGCCACAACCTCCCTTAATTTATTACGCCACCCAACTTAATTAATTTGGATTTTTTAATTATTTCCAACAAAATAATATATGGTTTAATCTATTATTTTGGCACACCTTTGATATTGCGTGGAATTTGGGGAGAGGAGGAGCTCTTGGGAGAAAAGTTCTCCAATGAAGAATGAAGAACTTCCTCCACAAAGAACGCCGGCGAGGAGCTCCATCGACTTCTTCCTCAGAATAACCTTGTAGAGGCAACTGACATGGGATGTCTTCGATGACCGAGCTTCCCTCCTCATCATCGTCAACGAACTGATGCATGAGCTCGGTATTGGAGGTGTGTGGCGGATGCGATGAATGACGAAAACTCCATCTTCTTCCCCGCGACTCCATCAAAGAACAATGAACAAAGTAGGGGATTTTTGTGATTTATTTTATATTCTCATGATTCATTCCTTCTAAAACAAAGAAGGCAGATCAACTTCTAACTAGTTGATTCGCATATGTTTTCCTTTTTACGGGTTTTGGGATTAATCATGGCAGGAGGTTTTTTTGTCCTTCGTTCTTGTGAGCCAAATGCTATCACCCTAAACACGGAGGGTTCCGACCAAACCAACATGGCCCGACCCCTCCGTCGTTCTCTTTTGCGGTTTTCTTCGAGACAGAGGAAGGCGATAACGGTGACGAAGGCGACGAAGGCAACGGCCGCACCACCCGCGGCCTCTGCGACCAGCGCCGCCCCCGCGGCATTCCTCCCCACCACCGGCCAAACCGGTAGCAACCCCTCACGGTGCCCCATCTCCACCCTTCCAGCTGATCAGCCCCAGGTCGGACCAAGCCACCCTAGCTACGCCATCCGCTGGCTGAACCAGCCCCAGCCACGCCGCGCCCCGGTCGCGCCACCCCGGCTCACCGGCCTCTGAAGCCCCCGGCCAAACCCGCGCCCTCACGACGCCCCGCCCGAACCGGCCCCTCGCAGCGGCCACCAGGCTGATCCAACCTCACGGTGACCTCCGGGATGAGCCTCCCTCGTGCCGACCTGTGGCCAGTTCACTCCCTCATGACCGGCTTGCGCCCTCGCGACCAGCTCATGCCCTCGCGACCAATTCGCACCCTCGCGGCCCTTCGCGACCCCTCGCGGCTTGCTGGGCTGGGCCCAGTGGTCCGGGCCAAACCTAATGGGCTGGTCCTCCCAATGGGTCGGTCCAGACCCAGCGGGTCAGGCCGGGTCAACCCGAACCAGTTCGACCCAGGCTGGATCGGGCCGGGTCGGACCAGACCCTGGCCCACTATGACCCCTTTGTTTTTTATTTGGCCATAACTTTGGCACCAGATGTCTTTTTGATGAACCGTCAGCGGCGATGGAAATCTTGGATCGAGACGGTCCCTTTGAGTATACTCCACTAGATTCTTGGATTGGGATGGGATACAGTCATGTTGGATCGAGCATGAATGCAACCGGGTCCCCGAGACTAAATGGCTAACAACTCACTGACCGGGCGTCCGAGAGATGCGACGTTAGTTGCGTTGAGACCCCTTATGACGTGGCAGACCTTTGGGATACTTCTTAGTGTAACCTCGTGGAAGTTGGAGAATCGACCAGTATCTTGTAGAGCAGATCTTCTAGAGAGGAGCGAGCATTTTTGCAGGAACCTAGTAGCTGGCTGAGATTTGATGACTGTTGACCGTTTGACTCGGAGTGACTCGACTGGCCCAGTGGGGAGCGCCTGGTTGTGGCTGCAGACCCACGGTGGTAGAGTTCGCTTGGTGACATGCAAACACATGTTACTCAACAAGAGGGGTACCTCTGCAGGCCATGAGGGGGAGAACCTAGTTGTGGCGGCAGACCCACGGTGGGGAGCACCTCTGTGTGACGCGGCAGACTCATGGTACTCGACAGGAGGAGTACCTCACATATAGCCCACCGAGCGACGAGACCTCAGTGCAGGGCCCTTTTCAAGTGGAGGCACCAGTGGTACCACTGCCTATTGGGCCACCGATGCCACCATCCCCAGCAGTAGACAATTCACGCCACTTGAGCGCGTTGCACGAGTTCCAGCACCAGAGGCTACCAAGGTTCAGGGGAGAGATGGACCCATAGGGGGCTGAGGATTGGATGGAGGTTGTGGTGAGTGTTTTCCGACGGTTAGGGACACCAGCAGACCTCATGGTGATTCTTATTGCCAGCCTTCTACAGGAAGCAACGGGAAGATTGTGGAGATTGATGCTCCAAGTTCACGACAAGGTGACACTTCTCTGGGCAGACTTCGAGAGCCTGTTTTAGGAAGAGTTTGTCCCAACGACTCTTCGCGCAGTGCACATACAGGGGCTACTTCATCTACAGAAAGGTATAATGACAGTAGCTTAGTACTCATCAAGTTTCAGAGACCTCTCACATTACTCCACCAATATGATGTGGGAACCATTATTCAGAGCCTGGACCTTCGATCAGGGACTCAGGCGGGAGATCAGGGCTTCGGTGATGTCACTCAGCATCCCGACGCAGGTGGGGGTGTGAGAGAGAGACCACCTAGTGGAGAGTTTATTTGCTAAGAAGTATTCAGTAGCAAGATCTGCCACCAGTCGACACGTAGCGGAGTCTCCTGCAGCTGGAAGCAGACAGATGTCACAGAGGTCCAAGAGGACCAAACCTATAAGTGGAAGACTGCATGACTCAAGATCGGTTGTGCGGGGCACCCGAAGCAGAGACAGACATGCCAGGAGCGGGCAGTGTTACGCATGCGGCAGGCACGGTCACATGGCTCGTGACTGTCTGACCCACCATTCGGATGATCAATAGACGGTTGAAGGACCGCCCAGGCAGAGATAGAGATTCAATCAAGGTGGTCTGTAGGGAGCAGGAGGACGTGGTAGAGGAGTTGGTCGTGTAGCTGGCGGTGGGTGACATTTCGAGATATTACCAACACCACCACCAGGAGGTCCACCCCGACCGTAGGGAGCAGGTGGATAGGGGAGAGCTCATCTCCAGGCAGTTGAGGCCTACGATCATGGTGCTCCAGAAATTATTTGAGGTATGATCTGTGTCTACTCCACTATAGATGTATTACTTATAGACACAGGTTCTAGTTATTCTTTCATTGCCACTACCCTCATTCAGAGCTCAGAGATTTTGATGGAGCCATTGGCTCGATCTATATGGCTAGAGTCTCCTATGGGAGTAGATTCTATGATTATGCACTGGTGCCGGCAGTGCGAGCTTACTCTGGGAGGTGGCAGCTTCGGCTGGGATCTCCTAGTAGTGGCGTCGAGGCCTTATGATGCCATCTTGGGTATGGACTGGTTATCTATAGTCCATGCTCAGATAGAATGTATTAGGAGAAAAGTGCGGTGTGTCCACACAGATGGGACCAGGTTTACCTTCACCGATGAGAAGGGAGCCTTTTTAGCATAGGATGGACTTTCTCGGAAGAGGGTACATCCGATCACTCATCAGTTGGCTGGGATTTCCCTCAGAGTTGTTGATGTGGAGAGTTTGACTTATCCTGTAGTGGTGGGTCTGTATGAGGATGTTTTCCATGATAATGTCCTAGTACTACCTCCTCATAGAGAGGTGGACTTTTACATTGACTTGTACCCCGGGACGGAACCGATATCTACACCAACATATCGGATGGATCCCGCGAAGCTTCGTGAACTGCGGGTACAACTATAGGACTTATAGGGTAAGGGATTCATCCTACACATTGTTTCTCCCCGGTCATCCCTGATCTTGTTCTCCAAGAAGGCAGATGATAGGTTGAGGCTTTGCGTTGACTATCAATGCCTTAACCAGGTGACCGTGTAGAACAAGTACCCACTCTCGAGGATTAACGACCTATTTGATCATCTAAAAGGAGGATGGTGGTTCTCAAAGATAGACCTCAGATCAGGCTATCACCAGCTTATATTTCAAGATGAGGATGTGCATAAGATGGAATTCAGATGTCGGTATGGCCATTACGAGTTCTTGGTTATGCCTTTCGGTGTGACCAACGCTCTAGCAGTGTTCATGAGACTCATTAACAGGATCTTTCAGTAATACCTTTATCTCTTCATAGTATTCTTCATCGACTACATTATAATCTACTTACCTACTGAGGAGGAGCATGCCTGTCATTTGCAGGTAGTACTGGACACACTCTGAGAGAACCAGCCTTATAGTAAGCTCTCGAAGTGCAAGTTTTGGATCCGAGAGGTTCACTTTTGGGGACATGTCATGTCGGAGGCTGGATTTGCAGTGGATCCAGCAAAGATTGAGGTGGTACTTGCTTAGGAGCCACCCAAGAGTGTGACGGAGGTAAAAAGTTCCCTAGGTTTAGCTATATACTAGCATAGATTTGTGCCAGATTTCTCCAGAGTTGTAGCACCACATTCAGCGTTGATGAAGAAGGGGAAACCCTTCGTGTGGTTGGAGAGATTCCAGTAGAGCTTTCAGAAGATGAGGTAGAGGCTGACTAGTTCCCCCATCATGAGACTTCTAGAGGAAGACGTAGGGTACCTAGATTACTACAATGCATCAGGGAAAAGACTCGGATGTGTCCTGATGCAGGAGCGATAATTGATCGCATATAGTTCTCGACAGCTGAGACAGCATGAGCAGAACTATGCTACCCATGACCTGGAGTTATCAGCAGTGGTCTTCACCTTGAATATGTGGCGGAACTATCTGATGGATGAACGTTTTACAGTGTACTCTGATCACAAGATTCTCAGGTATATCTTCTCCCATAAGGACCTGAACCTGAGATAGCGATGTTGTCTTGAGTTCCTCCAGGACTATGACTTTGAGATAGTTTATAATCCTGGGAAGGGGAACGTTGTTGCAGATGCACTTAGTAGGAGATCTGGTATACAGCTGCTAGGCGAGGTGATGGAGCAGCTGGCTGCTTTATAGATATCCTTTGTGGATAGAGATGGAACAGTTTTCCTTCAGTCTCTTACAGTCACTCCCCCACATCTTCAGCGATTCAGGGAGGCACAGTATGGGGACGCTGACTACGATACATGACATGCTCAGATATCCACAGGCCAGGAACCTGATGGATTTTCTGAATGTGGGAATCACATCATCCTCTTCAGAGGACGTACTATGGTACCAGTTTCACTTCATGAGGAAGTGTTGAGGGAGTTCCACACATCCCCTCTACCGGTACATCTAGGAATGTCAAATATGTACCAGGATCTCCGATGACAGCACTGGTGTTTGGGAATGAAGAAAGCAGTCACAGAGTTTGTCTCTCGATGCCTCACTTGTTAGCAAGTGAAGGTAGAGCATCAGGTACCAGCAGTCTTGGTTCATCCCTTAGAGGTCCCAGAGTGGAAGTGGGATTGGATATCCATGAACATTGTGACAGGACTTCCACGTACATCCAAGGGACATGACTCGATTTGGGTGATCGTCGACCAACTCACCAAGTCGGCCCACTTCCTACAGATTAGAGAGCAGGGTTCAGTAAAGAGCATGGGACACCTCTATGTACAAGAGATTGTGCGATTACATGGAGTACCCTCGACGATTGTCTCCGATTGTGATGTGTGTTTTACTTCCCAGCTATGGAAGGGGTTTCATGAAGCTTTCGGGACGCAACTTCGTTTGAGCACCACCTTCCATCCCCAAACGGATGGCCAGACTGAGCAGACAATTCATACCCTCGAGGACATGTTGCGTGCTTGTGTCCCCGACTTCGTTCATAGCTGGGAGGATCACTTACCTTTTATAGAGTTTGCATACAACAACATATATCACTCCACTATAGGTATGGGACCTTTTGAGGCATTGTACAGGCGACCTTGAAGATCACCCTTACGATGGACTGACCTAGGGGAGTCAGCACTCATGGGACCAGAGATGGTACGGGCTACCACAGAGAAGGTGCAGATCATATAGGAGTAGATGAAGACTGCACAGAGTATGCAGAAGTCGTATGCTAACAGAAGATGGAGACCTCTGGAGTTCGAGGATGGTGACCACATCTTTCTACGGGTCTCACCTTGACGAGGTTTACGAAGATTTGGCCGAGGTGGAAAGCTATCTCCGATATTCATTGGTCCCTTCCAGGTCCTAAGCAGAGTTCACGAGGTGGAATACCACTTAACTCTTCCACCCCATTTGCACTATAACATCCCGCCTTTTTATCACATAAACTTTCATTACATTATTCAAAACCGAGGATCTTTAAGGTTTAGTGTCTTGGAAACCAATAACTTAATACATGACAACATAAAACATTCTTATTAAACACTTGAAAGGATTCTTCATTTGTTCATCCTAACACTACTGGAAATTCGGTCTATAGCCACGGTTCAAAACCGTGGCTATAGGCCCTCAAACCGTGGCTATAGGTAATAGCCACGGTTTGAGGAACCGTGGCTAAGTTTGGCGTGGCTATAGGTCTAGACCTAGAGCCACGGTTTGGAACCGTGGCTTTAACTCTATAGCCACGGTCCAAACCGTGGCTTTAACTCTATAGCCACGGTCCAAACCGTGGCTATAGGTTTAGAGCCACGGTTTCAACCGTGGCTGTATAACTAATGCCACGGTTTCAACCGTGGCTATACTAAAGGTTGGACAAAATCTATTGCCACGGTTTTAAACCGTGGCATTATGTCTATAGCCACGGTTTTAAAAACCGTGCCAGTACCCCCTGCCAGTCCCCCCTGCCAGTCCCCTCTACCACCCTCCTGCTAGTCCCCCCCCTGCCAGCCCCCCCTGCCCCCTGCTTGTCCCCCTGCCAGCTCCCCCCTGCCCCTGCTAGTCCCACCCCCCCCCCCCCCCGCCAGCCCCCCCCCCCTGCCCCCTGCCTGGACACCCCTCCCCCCCTTCTTGTCCCCCTTGCCACCCCCCTGCCAGTCCCCCTGCCCCCTAACACCCCCTGCTAGTCCCCCCTGCCCCCTGCTAGTCCCCCACTGCCCCCTACTAGTCCCCCCCCCCCCGCCACCCCCCTGCTTGTCCCCTTGCCAGCCCCCCCCCCCAACTGCTTGTCCCCCCTGCCACCCCCCCTGCTTCTCCCCCTGCCACCCCCCTGCTTGTCCCCCTGCCAGCCAGCCCCCCCTGCCCCTGCCAGCCCCCCCCCCCCCTGCCCCCTGCTTGCCCCTGCCAACCCCCCCTGCCCCCTGCTAGTCCCCCCCTGCCAGCTCCCCCCCCTGCCCCCTGCTTGCCCCCCTGCCAGCCCCCCCCCCCCCCTGCCCCCTGCTTGCCCCCCTGCCAGCCCCCCCCCCCCCTGCTTGTCCCCCTGCCAGCCCCCCCTACCCCCTGCTTGCCCCCCCTGCCAGCCCCCCCCCCCCCCCCCCCCTTCCCCCTACCCCTGCCAGCCCCCCTGCCCCCTGCTTGCCCCCCTGCCAGCCCCCCCCTTCCCCCTGCTTGTCCCCCTGCCAGCCCCCCCTGCCCCCTGCCACCCCCCCCCTTCCCCCTTCCAGCCCCCCCTGCCCCCCTGCCCCTGCCAGCCCCCCCCCCCCCTACCCCCTGCTTGTCCCCCTGCCAGCCCCCCCTACCCCCTGCCCCCTGCTAGGCCCCCTGTCAGTCCCCTGCTAGTCCCCCTGCCCCCTGATCTAATAACCAAGTTTATCTGATCTGATAACCACAACATCTTCAGCACTGCCAGATTCAGGTTTAACAGGTACCAATTCACCAATTCTGACATGTTTAGCAGCATGAGATAAGACAGGAACAGACTGAACTACATCAGATTTACAGACCATGTTTATCACCCCTCCCCCCTGCTGGACACCCCCCTACTGGACACCCCCTCCCTCTGCTGGACAACCCCCCCTAACCAGATCGGGCAACACCAATCCAACAAAATCCTCATCCGCGACAGTTGCAGGCTACAAGCATTCAGTAGGGATTAATGGAAGAAATCAACATGAATACAATGACAAATATGTTCCTTTGAGGAACAGATTTCAGGGGCTACATGTAGAAAACTCCTATGCTGAGAGTAATGTAGAAAAAAACTCCAAGACTAGTTCTAAAGCACAAACCTCATGGAAAGACACAAAAAGGGCTTGGAAGCATGAGAAGAACTCACATGATCCTAAAACTAGAAGGATTCATGTGAAAGGGGTTCCCCAAGGCAAGGTATGTACTGAAAATGCTTGCAGGGACAGTCCAAGCAGCAAGGTGATTTGGAGAAAGAAAAATCAACCTATAGTGAAAAGAAAAATCCTTGGTGGTAAAGCTGTCCAAGGAAAAACAGGTTGTGTTTTGGGTTGTGAAGAAGAGAACAAACCTAAAGAAGGGGAGACACAATCCATGGGGTAAGTGTGCTCACAAAGCATATATTTTAGAGCTGAAAACAGATCTGGTTTAGAGCTGGAAGTTGCATGCAGCAATGGTATCAATTCATGCTAAAAGTGGTATGTCACACACCCTTTGTGCTTTACAGTTTATATACTAACAATTTGGTGTGAGTTTGGTTTAGATCACAAGATTGTTGAGAAAAAGGAAAGGTGAATCGGCCTTGGAGAGCCCTCTTGCACCCCCACTGGACCCCCATGCCCCCCCTGGACAGCCCTCTTGCACCCCCTTGCAACCCCCTGGACAACCCCCTTGAACAGACCCATTGAACACCCCCCCCCCCCCCCGCACCCCCATGCCCCCCTGCACCCCACTGGACAGCCCCCATGCCCCAACTGGACAGCCCCACTGGACATCCCCTGGACACCCCTCCCCCCCTGCTGGACACCCCCCCTGCCAGACACCCCTCCCCCTGCCGGACACCCCTCCCCCTGCCGGACACCCCTCCCCCCCCTGCCTGGATAGCCCCTCCCCCTGCTGGACACCCCTCCCCCTACCCCCTGAACCCCCTGGACACCCCTCCCCCTGCTGGACAACCCCCCTTCCTGACACCCCTCCCCCTGCTGGACACCCCTCCCCCCTGCCTGGACACCCCTCCCCCCTGCCTGGACCCCCTGGACACACCTGGACCCCCTAGACATCCCTTGCACCCCCTACACACCCATGTGCCCTTGCACCACCCCTGCTGGACAAAACCCCCCACCCCTGGACAAACACCCCCCTAGAAAGCAGCCCTACTAAGACTCACATGTAGTGACCCCACTAAGACTGGACAGCCCCTCCCCCTGCTGGACCCCCTAGACACCCCGTGGTTTGGGAAAAAACAATTGGAATACTGGTTGGAAGCATCTGGTGGTCTGCCAGACATACTTTGATGCAGCTATTGTCTATCAAGATCAGAAAACATGTTGTGGTTTACCTCGTGGTGTGAAGACTTTGGCAAAATCCTTGTCCAAAACAAGACGGGCAAGAATTATGCTAGTGGTTTGGAAGCTGTTTTGAAGATGGGAGAAAAATGGGATAGACTGCAGGAAGTCACGTCGTTGTAGCTTGGCGTTTTTGAAGGTGAGCTTGGACAAAGTTTCTGTCTAACACGGTTTGAAGGAGGAAACCACACCGTAATGTATGTTGTTGGGAAGTTTGTGTTTTGCAGAATCTATGTTTGATACAGGGAAGTGCTGGGGTCCTAGGCATGGAGTTGGATGCTTCATTGGAGTTAGCTACTGGAGTTGTCAGGACAAAACTATGCTGTGTTTGGGAGACGGTCACGCTGTAGTTTATGCCATATATGATTTTTAAAACATGGATGTGGGTGAAAATCGGGAGGATGAAGAAATTGAAACCGTGGTTTTTGGAGTCAATGCTTGACTGAAGGAACAATGTCGTGATGCTGAGGATCACGCCGTGGTTTGGAGGTTTGCAGTTCAAAATTGAGATTTCGTATCTCAACTGGAGGAGGAAAGATTTGGACTTTGAATTTTAATGCTGATTTGAAGGGTATTGACCTACTAATTATCAAGGAGTGAAGATGCAACATTTTGGCAAGATACGGAAGGTCTCTTTTAATAGAGAACTTGATTGAAGATCAAGAAAGGGAGTGAATTTTCAAAGAAACGTATTCTGGATTGATAAGAAGGTGGGCTGGGGGTTGCTTATGTAAGGGGGAAGCTGGGAATAATATATGAATGCCCAGGGAAGTGATGTAAAATGATAGATATTAGTTGGGCTTGGTGTTATTAATAAATAGGGAGAGGGACTACTTGGGGGGGTGGTACGTATGGTTTTGGGAACTAGCTTCCAGCGGAAGCAGCAGGGGGTTAGGCCTCGGCCCGATGGTGCAACAACTCCTTGGGAGTTTACTTTTCTTCTCTTCTATTTCTTCTAATTTTACTCCTTGTTCTCCGTTTCTATGTAATTCTAGCCTGGTAATAATAAAAGGCCCCTGTTTAACTCTCTCTTGCACCTGATCTCTATCAAGTGGTGCTTTCATTGAGAGAAGTCTAGGCTGAGGATAAATCTTCTTGAGAGAGAAAATTCAAGAAACCGAATCTTGATCTGAAAATTGAGGCTGACTCTATACAGAGAGGATTGGAGAAGCCACTGTACGTATAGTACGAGAGGCACTGGAATTCAATATGCAGCAGGGAAAAAAACCTGAATCGCAGAGGAGAAAACGATTTGTTCTTGATTAAAGATCTTGATCAGCATATTTGAAGCTAACACAGCGAAGGAAAATGGACGCAGCAGTGGAAGACACTTGTTGCAGAGTTTTCCATGCAGCAATGGATATAAAAAGACGACTCAGCAATTTCTGATGTTCAACGGGGAAAAAAAGACACACAACTGAGCAACTATGTACTCCACGAAGTGAAGTCCGATGCGCAGCAGCAGAGAACAGGATGAGATCATGTGATCAATTCCTATGCAAGTGGTTGCACTTGATGGATGAGATCATGTGATCGTTAGAACTCCTCAAAGCCGATTCTCTCTAGCTCTTTTTTCTCTCCCACCTTTAAACAAGGTTCTAACAGACTGTGGTGTTGAGAGAGACCCTACCTAAGCATCGGGTGATTCCCATGAACCTTGGATACCTCAGAAGGAGTCTTTCGGTGACTTCTCGGAGATCTCGATCAAACGCTTGTGAAAACTTCGACAAGCAGGAAGGACTGGTATTGAGAGAGGTCCTACTAAGTGTCGGGTGATTCCCATGATTTGTGGATACCTCTGAAGGAGTCTTTCAGCGACTTCTAAGTGATCACAATCAAACACTTGTGAAAAGATTCGAAAGACTGGATCGTATGGTGTAAGGTACACCATTCTTATTCTTTGTTTAGATTGATTACAAACATATAGATATATTTCGGTGTGACTGCGGCGTGACCGAGGACACCCCTCCCCCCCGCTGGACACCCCTCCCCCCTGCTGGATGTGGCTGGAGCATAGCCACATCACGGCGTGACCGCGGCGTGACCGCGGCGTGACCGCGGCGTGACCGCGGCGTGACCGCAGCGTGACCGCGGCGTGTTGGCCTGATCCAGCGACATCCGCGGGGCAGCATCTTCCGACCAGGAGCGAAGGGAGCGGGAGGAGGCTGGAATGCGGGTGAAAGGGGGATGGTTGCAGGTGTTGGGGGGATGGTGCGGGCTGATTCGAAGGTGGGGGGGGCTGTTGCGGGCTGGAATGCTGGTGGAAGCGGGCTGAAATGAAGGTGGAAGGGGTCGTGCAATGACACGAATGGGCAGAGTGAGAATATCGGATTGATCATCGGATGGAGTACACTGCAATCAGAGGAAAGAATATGCGCTGTGAGAATACAATATGCAATGGAGGATCATCGGATGGTCCAATAAAATTGTACGCTAAGTAGACACCCTATGATCAGACGATTCAGGTATAACATACCCGGTAGTAGAAAAGTTGAAAGAATATGATATGAATCTACATACACAAGAGTTGGAGCACCAAAAAAATGCAACTAATGATGATCATGTGATAATAATACAATTGAGCAGAGTAATAAATACAATAAAGCAGCTAATGTGAAGAAAGAAGCAAATAATAATAGAACCTTTTCTGCCTCATCTTCCACTTATTTGGTCACATGGAAGGTGATTGTAAGAGGAGTAAAGATTGTGGGCTGTGAAATTTGAAGGTCATTCAGATGCTTTATGTATGAAGGGATAGGCACATGTTAAGACCTTTGATAGGTCTGGTCTTCCATGGCCGGTGCATGCTCCAGGTAACAGTGCAAGTCCTCTTGCTGATCAGAATTCACAGGGTTCGGTCCAGGTAGGTTCTGATGAACCTGATTTGCAGGCTCAGCCAGTGTTTTCTCACACTGTTAGTCCTAATGCTCCTCAGGAAAATTCTATGGTTGTTGATGCTGCATCTGCTCAGGGAGTGCTGGGTCAGGCAGTGGCCTTACATGCAGGTACAGTGGATGTCCCCTGCATCTGCTCAGGGAGTGCTGGATACTGCACATTGAACCTGAAAGTCACAGAGGAAAAATGCACAAAAAACATCACATAATGCAACATTAAGCAAATGTGAAGAAAGAAGCAAATAAGAATAGAACCTTTTACGAGCTTTGCCAACTTGGGCACCCATCCAGAAGTTGATAAAGATATACAGAACAAGAACTCCCATGAAATAGAAATACCGAGAGGAGAATGTGGCTGTGGTAGAATAAAAAAATGAACAGCATCATCCAATGTACAGAAATTTGGTGGGTACGATCAATCATAGAACGTCTCATCTGCAATAAGTAAAGATTAGCATCATCTAGTGAACAATTGTTATTAGAATTCATTTACAAAAACTGTAACAGCAATGGTATACATTATTTTCATACCATCATTCTCTTCGACATTATAATCAATCATCTTAATCGTCATCAAAATCAATATTCTGCAAGAAAACAATCAGAAACAGAGTTATGATTAGAAATATTTACCAGATTTTATAGCACAGTGCTCACTATCTATAGGTGGTGAAATAGTTATACCTGGCCTATGAAGTATCTGTGGGATGTTTTATGATATTTTCCAGATCTGTACAGCAGTGCATTTTCTCTATAGAGACATTCATAACCTGCATGGGATTAGTTTTCTGTATCGATATTGTGGTACCATGTTCAACTGATTTGGGTTCCACAAAAGCAGTATTACAGGGCTTATTTAGTGTCTCGGCATACCCATAATTGGAAGGATTGCTAATAGTATTAGTGTGAGTTGGGATAGCAGAAACTGGTTCATCATCTTTTATTTTGATTTCATTCTTTAGTCCAAGAGAGGTGTCATTGTTAGCAGGTTGTATTATTGAATCATTAAGGATAGAAATTGTAGGTTTCATATTACGGAACATCTTAGAAATAGTATTATCACTACTAAAAGAAAGATGATACCAATCAGAAAAGGCATTTATAGCAGTGGAGAACCGTAGTTTAGTAGTCATTCTCATTCCCAATAAGATATGGTAAATATTAATGATATTGATCAAAAAAGCAATGTAATCGGATGCATGGAACTCGTCATACATTACCAATCCAAACATACAATTAACATCAAAAGTGAGTCTCAATATCAGTATCATCAAAATCATGATAACCCTCATCCACACCTCCTACAGAAACACCATCACCACCTCTCACACCACCAACATCATCATCGGCATCGACATCTGCATCTGAACCGGCACCAGCACCGGGTCCAGCACTAGGTCCGGCTCCGGCTCCAACAGAAGAATCTACATTAGCAGAACGCATCGACATCAAAAAGGCATCAACCGTTGCAGCTGCTTCTGGTGGAAGTGTAGAAGAAAGGGCAGACATAAACTTAATCATATTTGCAGTTATCGCCTGTTCTGATTTTTGACTTGCTTCTTTGATTGCGGCATTCATTTGTTCCACTGTGACAAAACCAGAACCGGTACTCGAAGAAACGTTAGTAGACCAGTATCGAGATGGTACAATCTTCTTCCCAGGTCGACAACGCACTCTACCCTGATGCTCATCTCCTAATACCTGATGTAGATGATCGTTTGGGCCCAAATTGTCAGGTTCTTTTTCTGCCAATGCCTCTAAAGCATTCTGTTGATTGATATATAACATAAATTAAAATTATAAAATAATATAAGGAATTAAATTCATTAAAAATCAAAGAAATTGAAATATACTTACAATCGCCTTCTCGGTGTCGGGATTTGGCACAGTACCATCTTTCTTTTTCCGGCTTGTACAAAACAAAGTTGAGCGAGGAACGCGACCCTCAATATTCGATGCCTTTTTCTGGAAAAAAACAAAGAAATAAATAAAAATTGGAAGTTAAAAAAATTACACAAAACAAAGCTAAATATTTTAAATGTTAAATTACCTGCGTCTGCTCATGATCTGGTAATGAAGTGTGTCCGCGAGTTTAAATGTGTTTCATTGCACTCTTGTTTTTTTTATTTCTATTTGATATCTCCTATAAACAAATAATTATATAAACTCATTAACATAAATAAAACAAGTAATTTAAAATCGTTTTCAAATAAATAAATGAATATATATATAAATTTAACAAACACCTTAAACGCTGAACTCTTCCAATAGTTGATCATCTCTTTATATTGTGATATTGGGCAATCTTGAATCACCGGTACTTCTTCAAGCTCTGTACCAACTCTCTTTTTCCACCCAAGATATAAATCATACTTGTAGGCTCGCCACATTTCACCTAAATACATTATCATTGCAGCCTTTGCATTTTGTCCATCGGGAAAATTATATCGAAGCTGCAATGGACATAATATATGTTAAGAAAATTTTATAAATTTATATATATATAAAAGGTGATTAACATTACTTACCCAAATCTCTGCCCAGGCTTTGTCCTTTATTTCTTGTCCAACTGCCTTCCAACTTATCGGTTGAACCGGAATGATATTGCTGTGTCTAGCAAGTGTTCCCATAAAACTTTTACATTCCGTTCCATTTTTATTAATTATAGCATTGTCCTCATTGTAATCAACTATGATTTGCGTGTTCCGATTCCAAACCTCACGCATTTTTGTGCGGCCTCGTCGTCTGGTAGAGGCTGGAGCTAATCATGAAACCAAAATAAAAGAGAATAATATATATGAATTTATCATTAATCAGTAACAGTAATGCTTAAACAAATACCAGTAGATGGGGGATCTGCTGACCCCTGAAGTGCTACGTCTGGAGGGGGGGCAGCCTCCATGGTAGGTGAGATATCTACAGGAGTACTATGTATAGTAGATGCAAAGTGTACTGATGGAGGCAGAAAACCCGATGGATAACCCTGTACAGATGAGGGTGGATATGGATATGGATATGGCGGTGGGATATATGGGGGCACAGTACCCTGTACAGTGGATGGTGGGAATGGAAACTGAGGGATGGGAGTCTGAGAACTACCATCCGATGTGGGAGTGGGAAAAAAGGGATACGGAAAAGGTGGGTATGGATAATATGGAGGTGGCATAATGGGAGGATGGCCTCCTGGTGTCTCAAGCGGCGTAGTAGTAGGCTAACCTGTAGAATCAGTGCCCCCCGCCACAATATCATCCTCAGTGGCATAATCCAAGCGTTTCCTCGACGATGCGGTCTAAAATAACATAGATGATAAAATAAAACGAACGATAACAAGATAAATAATATGAAAGACCATAATATTCAAACATAATTTGTACTTACATTGTTTCCAGGAGGAGACCTACATTGTTCGTTTCTCAATATTCTTCTACTCCTTCTACTGCCATCATAATCAGCCATTTTGACCTGAAAATTTAAAATAATATTATCAAATAAATAGAAATAATGCAAAATGTTAAATAATACAATTGTATCATAAAACAATGAGATACATTTTCATGTGTGATATTTATATTGATAAAATATCAAGACTTTTCTATGTTCAAGATTTACTAGAGAAGTGGTTAAACATAAATTGGTGAGGCTATTAATAGTTTTATATTCGATAATGGTATAAAATATACTAGTTATTTTGATATCATGTATGAAAGTTAAAAAAACACATACAATATTGCGATAATATCAGGTAAATACTTACAAATGTGTCAACGCTATGTGGGGTCTGTGACAATTTCTGGTTCACAATCTGTTCTAACAATTGCATCATCCGTATCATCAAATGCAACATTCGAATAAATACCAACAGGTTCATCCACAACATCATTGTCATCCATGCCTTCGTCAAAAATATGTCTAGGAATAACATCAACAAAAACACCAAATTGTGGTTGTAACGGGTCACTTACATAAAACACTTGTTTAGCTTGTGACGCAAGAATATAAGGTTCATCGGTACGAAGCTGGCGGTTCATATCAATCACTCTAAATCCACAGTTATCAATATGCATTCCTTGTCGTGTCATTGAATCAAACCACTTGCATTTCATCATTGCGACACGACCATGTGCATAGTAATCTAATAAAATGATTCTTTCAACAACATCGTAATATGATATATTTTCTGATCGAGGTTGCCTGTCCGATGCACTCGCATAACAATCTGTTGTGGCGCTTATCGTGACACCGTCATGCTGTGTTGCCATTTTTTTTTGCACAACTATTTATAACAAATTTATATCCATTGACAACCATTGACTTACAATCACGCACCACATCGTTTGGACCAAAGGACAATGCTTTTATTTCATCTGATACTTCAATCATTGGTAGAGTTAAAACCTAAAAGATACCAACATAGAATATTAAACAGAGACATGTGATTATGTTATGAGAAGAAGAAAAAGAAATCTATTACCTTTGACTTTAACCAGGCAGCAAATTCTTTGTTGTGCAACAGTTCCTTCCTCTTAATAGATAGAGAGCGATGTCTCTTTTTTATAATTTCAAAATGTTCTCTACAGATATGCAAGCATTAAAATGTCAGAAGATATAAAGAAATCACACAATGAAAAAAATACATATTTATTAGTTTACTTACTTGATATAATCATCAAGCACACTACAGTTGAATAATACTGTGCGATGTGCCATTTCCCACTCTTCCCTGCTTAAAGTACACAACGAGTACGATCCAGATATCCCCCTTGTTTGGGGCATTGAAGGAAATGCAGGCTCAATGGGATCATATTGCTCATCTTCAGTTCTCATTAGTCGATTAGACCTCGTAGTGACGTTAGCCAAGTACGATGAACAGAAATCCATGCATTCTTGTGCTAAATAGAATTTCACAATACAGCCTTCAGGATGATATTTATTTCTCACATAAGATTTCAATGTAAACATCATTCTTTAGGTAGGATACATCCACCGACTCGAAACAGGACCACCAAAGAGAACTTCCGTGGGAAGATGCACAGTCAAATGTAACATAATTGTGAAAAAAGACGGTGGGAAAATTTTCTCCAAGTCGCAAAGAATAATCGGTGCATCTCTCTGCAATTTCTGAACAGCACTTCTGCTCAATCTTTTGGCACAAAGATCTCGATAAAATTGACATAACTTAATCACCGGAACTCTAACATTATGTGAAAGTAAATGACGAATGGCAATGGAAATCAACTCATGTAACAAGACATGGTAATCATGGGTTTTAAGAGATTTGAGTTTCACATCTTGCGTATTCACCCTTTTCGAAATATTACTTGAATAACCATCCGGAACCTTCAAACTTTCCAAGACCTAAAGAAATTGTTTCTTCTCCACATTTGTCATCGAATAACAGGCAACAGGGACTTTCCACTTATTTTGACCAATTAACTCAGGATGAAGTCTTGCTCTTATACCCCAATCCATCAAATCACGACGACACCGCAAATCGTCTTTTGTTTTGCCTTTGACATTTAAAATAGTAGCAAGTAACATCTCACAAATGTTTTTCTCGATATGCATTACATCCAAACAATGACGTAATAAATTCGATGACCAATATGGCAACTCAAAGAATATGCTTTTCTTTCTCCAATTGATGTTGGAATTGGAATTAGCATGATTTCGCTTTCTGATATTTGATTGACTTTTGCCAAGAACATAATTCAAATCATCATGTTCTTTAACAATATCAGTCCCTGACATTCGTTGAGGTGTCTCATCTGTCTCGATGGCATTATCGAACTGTCTCTGATTATTCCTGTATGGATGGTCCATTGGTAGAAAACGTCGATGCCCTATGAAGCTGAAAGTTCGTCGAAACTTCATTCTTCGGAAACGTGTATTTTTTATACAAATAGGACATGATAATTTCCCTTTAGTACTCCAACCAGACATCATTCCGTAGGCAGGGAAATCATTTATCGTCCATAATAAAGCTGCATGAAACATAAAGTACTCCTTTCTGAATGCATCATATGCTTGTGCACCAACAATCCAAAACTCATTTAACTCCTCTATTAATGGCTGCAAGTATATATCAATATCATTTCCAGGATCACTGGGTCCAGATATCAATATACTCAGGATAGTGCACGGCTTCTTCATACACATCCATGAAGGAAAGTTATAAATGTGAATGAAAACAGGCCAAGTACTGTGTGCAGTATGCATTTGGCGAAATGGGTTGAAACCATCACAGGATAATCCCAATCTAACATTTCATGGGTCGGCTGCAAAATCAGGATGTAACCTATCAAATTTCTTCCAAGCCAACCCATCTGCAGGATGCACTATTTCATTGTTATCCTTATTTCTTTCATCTGCATGCCATCTCATATTCATTGCCATTTGTTCTGACATAAAAAAATTTTGAATCCTGGGAATTAAAGGGAAGTGCCACATCACTTTCTGTAGTATGCATGATTGAGATCCATCTTTATTAGTCTTCCACCTTGATGTGCCACACTGTTTGCACTGACTCAAGTTTGCATTCTCCTTCCAGAACAAACAACAGTCTTTGAGACAAGAATGAATCTTACTAGATGAAAATCCAAATTTGTTAACCAACTTTGATGCCATGTAATCATTTTCTGGAATACATGCATCATCAGGCAGTAAATCCTTAATAAATGTAAGAAGATAGTCGACTGCAGTATTACTAAATCCATACATTGTTTTCCTATGATATAATCGCATTAAAAACTCAAGTTTTCTCATTTTTCCACATGCTTGATATACTGGGGTATTTGCATCTTCCATCAACTTTCTAACACTCTCAACATAATCATCCTGATTAATAGATGAGAACTGTGTTCCAGTATTCATTTCCTCTTGCACTGGTCTACATGAGGAGCTAGCTTCAGAAACAAAAGTAAACCGATCAGAAATCAGATTTTTCATACCAATCTTTTCCGCTGAATCGATGACATTCAACACTTGAGCTTTTTCTCCATTGTGATACCACACATGATAATTTTTTTGGAAACCACTTTTAGTGATATGGTAACTCACTTCCTCACGAGTTAACCAAGGTCTTCCAACACAATCAAAACACGGGCATCGAATCAATCCGCCATCTGAATCATTATTGAATGCAAAGTCCAAAAAATATTGCAACTCCTTCTGAAATTCATCAGTGATCCGATCAATGTTGTACATCCAGTATCTATCCATTCCGAGGCAGATAAACATACATTAGATAAATAATCTAGAAAATTACTTAACATTGTATGTATTGTTTCATAAGATATTAAGTAATCATCAATAACAAGTTAATAAAAAAATTATAACAAATATATTAAAATTATGGTTTAGGGAATTCATAAATGTTTTAAATTATAAAAATTCACGAATAGTCATACATAAGTTCCAATAATGAGGACTGATTATAGTAAAAAGAGTTTATATGAAATCTAAGAGATAATAATAATCAATTCCCAAAAGTGTTTGGGTTAATTCATAACGAGTTCTGATGTTCTGTATTAAATCTACAAAGATTTATTGAAATTTATAGACAGTTTGAAAATATAACCCATATCTACAAAGATTTGTTGTCATTCTACTAAAATCCTTGGGAATTTCTGGTGTGGTTGAGTTGTTTAGTGATTTTTCTTAGTTTTCTTTTATGCCTTACCCCGCACCCCATTGAGTAGTGGTAGATGACGGAAAATATAAACCATATCTACAAAGATATGTTGTCATTCTACTAAAATCCTTGGGAATTTCTAGTGTGGTTGAGTTGTTTAGTGATTTTTCTCAGTTTTCTTTTATGCCTTACCCCGCACCCCATTGAGTAGTGGTAGATGATGAAAAATATAAACCATATCATAAAGAAATTAATAATAGAAATCATCATTATTTATCTTTGAAAAGGAGAGAGACATTTCATAGAAAATAGTTTTCTTCTTGGTTGAAATTGAAGGTGGAAATATTACTATAATAAATTAATTATATCAATATTTAATTTTGTTCAATATCCATTTATATTATATGAACTAGAGGTAAATCCATTTTGATCAAGGACTCCTAAGGATATTATTTTTTTGAAGGTTGGGGACCCACCTTACATCAAGTAAGTGGATGATGGATTGATCATCTTACTCTATTAGAATAGAGTCTCTACCCTCAACCCTACACCTATTATTATTTCCTAAAAGGACATACCCTTCCAACTTCTTGAATAGATTCAAAAAAGACTCTATATATAGACACAAGTTACAATAATATCCAGAGTTGAGGACCCACTCATGATTGAGTTTATGGATGGATATATTCCGGAATTCAATAGCATAATATCTTGAGTCAACCATAAAAGGCTGGTCAGTTGGTTTTTTGTGTTCTAACTCTCACATGAGTTTCCTACACTTGGGATTAATGTGCATGGGTTTAACATAGTGAAAACATGTGACTTTTCTATCCAAGGAACTAGTTTTGGATTTGGGTTCTTTATTACACTTGGAAAGTATGTTCACTACCACCATAATGACATCAAATCCTTGAGATCGGGGTAAACTAGATATAAAATATATATAAATATCCTCCCACACTTATTCAATAATTAGTAATGGATATAATAATATTCATGAAATTTGGGCTAAATATTTTTTTCATTGGAAATTGCAGAAACCCCAGCTGATGTGTCCCCTTTACTGGCCACATGCTCATGATCTTCGTTATTGCACAGAGGGTGCTAATGTGGCAGTTCATTAAGCAGGGTGTTGATGTGACAGTTATGTTTAGAAGGTTGTAGCATTAGTTATGGGATGAAAGCTACTAAACATTATAATGAATTTATGGTTAATATTTTTGATGAAGTGGTAATATTAGAACAAGTAAAGATTCTATGATTCTATACCAATAAAAATAAAATAATTCCAAGATGGATTCCAAAATTATAGGAATTCCAATTGAATGTAACAGTGAACAAATCACAAACCAGTAGAAAATTAATCAATGGAATGCTTGCATATTTCTCATAGAAACATAAACAAGAATCTACACAGACTGATTCCCCTAAAACGAGGGTCAAAAACTTGAGAATACAATTCCAAAACATAGGCATTTACCAAGTTAATAAGAAATATAAACCAATAAAGGTAAAATAATTTGGAAATAGATTCCTAAATTCCAATAATTCAAAATGATTATAATGACACCAACGAAAAAATTAGAAAGCAATGGAAAATACAAGTAGTAAATGCTTGCATAATTCTCATATAAATAGAAATAAGAATCCTTACAGATTAATTTATCTAAATCTTGGATAAAAAAACCGAATAATATTCTAAAACATTGAAATTAACACATAATATTCACCCCTGTCATTTCCAGAACCAATAAGCATGTTCTTGACACAAAGAATAATCTACAACAATAAACAAAATGAGGGCTGCAGCAAGCAGGGATTAAATGAGTCATAACAGAATTTATTTATAATAGTAAATAGAAAATGTGTTTTAGAATATATTTTTTTGAGATATTCAACATGGTTAGAGGTTTGAAGGTGATTCCCAAACATCTAACATTATCTTTGAACACCTGGTGTGTAGGGTAAATAGGTTTATCATCCATGCTCCATGGAAGTAAAGATTCTTTGACTCTAAACCTATTAACATAAACTAATTCCAATATGGATTCCTAAATTCTAGGAATTCAAAATGATGGTGCAAACCAGTGGAAAATTCATGTATGGAATACATGGATAGTTCTCATAGAAAAAAAATAAGAATCTGCATAGACAGATTCACATAAAATCTGGGTAAAAAACATGAGAATGCAATTCCAAAACATAGTAATTTACCATGTTCATAAAAAATATAAACCAATAAAGGTTAAATAATTCAGAAATAGATTCTTAAATTCTTGGATTTCCAAATAATTACAATGACACCAGTGAGAAAATCTCAAAATAGTGGAAAATACAAGTAACAAATGTTGGCATAATTCTAATATAAATTGAAATAAGAATCTTTAGATATTGATTTATGTAAATCTAGGATAAAAAACCTATGAATGTGATTCTAAAGAATTTTAATTGACACAACTTATTTAAACCTTTCATTTCCATAACCAATGATCAAGTTCTTGACACAAAGAATCATTTATAGCAATAAACAAATGAGGGCTGCATCAAGAAAGGATTAAAAGAATCATAAGAATTTTTTATAATAGTAAACAGAAAATGGGTTTTAGAATACAAAATAATTGAGATATTCAACATGTTTTGAAATATCAAATAGTTTCTATACAACTGAAGGAGTCAAAACATAACCAGAAACAAAAAATTAAGTTATTTTCAATTCATTAGTGCTATCAAACAGACCCTAAATACATGTTCAAAACATCAATTCAACAAAAAAAGAGTATCAAGAGAGTTAAGGGAACACATCTAACGGAAAAAATAACGGATCAAGACCCCTTTTCATGGGATTGGTCTAACCTTCATCACACTCACAGAGCATGTTGGCTAATGGTGTTAAATTTAACCTCTATTTCATCCTTCCCCCCCATATGGGGATTTTGCGTGAAGATGTCGGTCGGGAACGGGGAGGGGGTTCGCGCAAAGATGTCTCAGGGTGACGTCGTCCAAGAACAGGGAGGGGCATTCATCAAGGAGGTCCATTGAATGACAATAGGATTTACTATATTCATAATAGGAATCCACCATCTCAATGTAATTAGAAAAATAAATAGTTTTAGGTGCTTATATATTGCTATTTTCATGTATATAAATACCATTATTTTGAACAAGGATCTATATAGTTCTGAGGTAAATATAAATTTTTATAGTTTCCCACTGACTCAATGAAGTTGGATAACAGGAATCATGGTGGGTGGATACAATAGAATGAGAAGAAGCACCAACATCATCGGAAGGTAAACACCAAAATCTCATATTTTCAATGGGAGGACCATAATAAATAGATTCTATTATATGATTCTAATTCCTCAAATGTTCAACTATTTCCCTTTATATCCCCTTCAACCTCATGAACTGGTTGATAGTTAGAAACATGATCCAATTTTTCTATTTGATAACCGAGATATAATTGGTTCCAAGATTTAGTGTACTTGTATGTGTATACTGAATACATAATACTGATAGATGATGAATCTGAAATAACATTTCATCGTGAGTGAACTATAGCCAGATATGTTGAGCCACCATTCTATTTTCTGATGAAGTGTAGTGTTGCTGTTTGGAAAACAACTCCTCTAGATGTTGTAAAATTGATATGCAAATCATCATGGTTCATACTAATCACAAAAAAATCATCATTAATTCATGATATAATGAAACCATTTATCAAATAATTGTGATACCCTCACCTGGAATGATAAGAACCCTAGAACACCTGACGGAAATCGCAAACAGGAGGAGGAGGAGGGGGTTCGAAGAGGTGGATGAACTGTAGAAAAAAAAAATTACCGAGGAAGACAGCTGCAGATGAGGAAAATGTGTCGGGAGGGAGATGGGGGTGTAGACCTCGGCGTCGGAAGAGAGCCGTCGGGGAGGAGCCGTCGAGGAGGAGCGCGCGGCGAGGAGGGCGCGGCGAGGAGGAGGCGTCGGGGAGGAGGGCGCGGCGAGGAGGAGGGCGCGGCGAGGAGGGCGTGGCGAGGAGGAGGGCGCGGCGAGGAGGAGGCGTCGGGGAGGAGGAGGGCGCGGCAAGGAGGAATTGAGAGGGCGGAGGAGGAGACGTGGTCGGGAGGAGGGTGGTGTGTGAATCGGGGGAGGAGGGCTGCGGGAGGAGGAGCCCGATAAAAGATAGGAGAAAAAAAGGATGAAACAGATTTAGCCACGGAAGAAAAATTTAAGCGTGGCAATATAATGGCTATAGCCACGGACCTACAAAACCGTGGCTATAGGTCCGTGGCTATAGCCCGAATTTCCAGTAGTGTAAGTTCATTACAGAATCTCATAACCAGGGAGCATACATCAAATGCAAGGGTGAGCAGAAGGCCCATTAAGGGAAACAAGGGAAACATTTTACATGTGAACTTGAGATACTTAAAAAGTCATGAAAAATAACTTTAAGGCATGAGAAAGAGATCATGAGTCATATCATAATAAAAATAACGTGTTTCATAACATGAATATGTGGCTACAACACTTAACATAGACAATCATTTCTGTTTCACCAAGGTCCATCCCCAAGGTTTCATTAAAAATTACCAAGGTTAGTCATCAAGGTATCGTTAAAAATGGTCATCTCTAGAGATTAAGTCTTTACCCAATGCATTGGAGTGATATTAGGGAGAACCCTTAAATTTGCCTTTATTATCATGTTATCCACATATATAATCATCAAAAATTTCATAAATAACCCATATAGCATAAAATAAATGGGTTTCATTTCATAATCAAAATGTTTTAAAAACTGCTTTAAAGACATGATCTTTATGTCACTTTAAACCCACGGAAAAAGGAAAGCGGGTTTCATGTATGTAAGTCCAAGAATTAAAATATAACATTTTGAGATATATGTGAATACCCATATAGAATAAATATATTTGAGTATTCACTTAATAAAATAAAATAATTTGATAGAAATAGAGAGACATTTTGAGACGAAAATTATGCAGCATAACGGCTATGTTATAGGGTTTTAGAAAATATTGAAAAGAGAGGGGACATGGGTCACCCACTCATAAATGATACATAAAACAGTATAGGGACAGAATTTAAAGGGTATAAGAACATGGTAATGAAATTTTAAAGACATACCATATGAAATTAAAAACATGGAAGGAAGACAAAAATAAGATTTCTCTTATGAAAATTCGGCAGCCTAACGACGTCACTTAAAACTTAAAAAAATGAATTGACGAGATCAAATAGGGTCTCTCATAATATGAACATAAAATATCAGTATGATAGATATAAAGATCATACCCCAACATAATAAAAGTAACTTGAAAGACTTGACATGAAAATAGAACTTGAAAATGAGAAGGGTGAAAGAATCCCTTAAAAATTCGGCAGCCTAACGACGCCACTTAAACATTCTTAAAATGAAGTGATGAGAGCAAGAGGGGGTCCCTCATCATATGAACACAAAAAGGAGATAAGGATTAATATAAAAGAATATCCCCAACATAATAACATGGATCATAAAAGAAATGACATAAAATAGAATACTTGGAAATAAAGAGAGAGGTTGGATCCCTTACCTTGAAGAGTAACTTCAAAATCTTGATTTTTGGGACCTTGGGAGGCTTTAGGGCACCTTGGGAGGCCTCCTTAGGAGGTAAGGAGACAATAAATTCGTTGAGGATGATTTTGGAATCATAAGGATGAGAGAATGGCTTGGTATTTATAGGGGAAGTGAGGGGACAAGGCATTAATGGCCAAGGGACACCTCATTGGTGGTATTGGAAAAACCATGGGCTTGCCCATGGTATTTCCCAAGGTGTTAGGCCACATGGGACCCCTCATACAATAATTCATCCCCTTTAGTCGAACATCCGTTAAAATATTTCATGACATCATCATGATGCAGTCATGATGTCATTAAACATACCGAAACCCTAAAACTGTATTTTTACTATTCACTAAAAATTCAACTATTTCATAAAACTCCCAAAAAATTTACCTTAACATAATATCAATGCTTTGAATTCAAAAATAAAATTCATTTTATAAAAATAATATTCTAAATATTTTTAATTTAATTTTTAAATAAAAACACAATTCACCGAAAATTCATTTTTTTCAGAAAAATCCCAAAAAATAACTTAAACATAATATCGATGTTCTGAATTCAAAAATAAAGTCCATTTTATAAAGATAATTTTCTAAATATTTTTAAATTAATTTTTAATTAAAAAACACTATTCACCCGAAAAAACTAATACTTGACTAATAATTTCTGAAACAATTATTTACCTATTTTATTGAATCACATTACATAATCAAGGTGTCTAAATTATATTAATACTTTCTTTAAGTGAGATTACTAATCCATTTGTTCACATTAATAATCCTAAGCGTAAAATCACTATTCATAATTTACTATTCACCAAAAAATAAGTTGATCTTATTAGACTCTAAATTTCTTAACGAACACATTTGCAGAAGACCATTTTTTGAAAATCCTTACACATCATTAATTATTTACAGATTACATAAATATTTTAAAATATCCTTTTTTTCAAAATTCATCAATTATATATAGCCTACATTTATCCGGACATTTGAAAATTTACAAACTTCACCCTAAGAAGAAAACACGGTTTTATTTATCTCAAAGGATTACACAATGTAGTTATGGTCTCCTTACATAACCCCTTATAACACCAACATAGGACCTAAGTGCAAGGTGTGATAAGGTCAGAGAATCTGAGGGCGGCTTGGCCAACATTCCACAAGTAGTAATTTCTATCAGTTTGAACTTCTCGTGAAGGTGATTCCGTTATAGCTTCACACGATGAAGTTCGGCTTGGTTTTGGTCCAGAGCAAAGCCCAGTGGTGCTACCTCCTTCCCATGTTCTGTTATATGGGCTTCGATTGGCCCGAGACTACTGGACGAGGCCATCGAATCTTCTTTCTATATTAATTAACCAAGATCTCTTGTATTTAGAGACAATAATCGCAACATTTAGTTTCCAATGCTCCTATTGACCAATGGTCATATAATAGTCGAAACCCAACAGTCTCATTTTAATTATAATCATGTTATCAAATAAAACAACTTCATTGAGTATAAAATAAAATAACACACAAAATTAGAAAACAAGATTTATTCAAAATTTCGGGTCGTTACATTCTTCCCCCCTTAAGAAATTACGTCCTTGCAATTTTTAAAATTGGGCTTGGAAATTTCATTGAAATTCCCACATCGGAAGAGGAGTCAGTAAAACTATTACTTTAAAGGAAAGAGAGGAAAGTAAAAAGGTCACCCGAGTTAACCCATACTAGGATTCCATGTAGGGAAACATGGATGTGGAAGAGAAAATAAAGGGTCATGTTCTGATGGAGAGTGATAGGAAACATGATTAGGAGAAAGTTAACCACCAAAAAATCACAAACTTGTGATGGGTTAGATGGTATTTGATTTCCCAGTAGGAAACGTTAACAGAAAACGTTTTTGTTTTACGTTCCTTTTCATAATTTTGAGGAATTAATTTACTACATAGAATAAAAACATAAGGAAATATACCTACCTTCAAGTAGAGTTTCATCCTTTAATAAGTTTCTACCAAAACTAATATTTTCTACAAACGATGAGCATTCAAAAACACTTGGTCTCATCAAAAGCACAAGAATCATCTTCTAGAGAATCACATAATCCACAAAATATTAACTATCTATTTCTTCTATCTTTAAACATTATCCCAACAATAGAAAGGATAAGATAAAACAACTCTTCAAAAAGAAAGAAACCCATAGGAAGGGAAACTACTTTTAAATCTTCAAAATTCCACGGTACTACCCAAAGTTCATCATAGACTATTCCATAAATAATTGTCCTTAAAATTCTTCAAAATAAACCAAAATAAGATTGAAACCCAAATACAAGAAGGATTTGATAACATAGTCTTCCAAGATAAACTTTATCGTTCATATCCAAACAACGTCAACCACTCCTAACATCTTATAACAAAAGTAACTAACCTAATCCTATTTTCCCCAAGATAGGTTAATCATTTCCATAAGTAACCTAAATTACTATAAGTTTACCTTAAATTCATAGATTATTCAAAATATAAGTCAACCTTTACTCCTCAAATAAAATACCATATTAATCTATTTACCTCTATCATATAGGGTTCCTAAAATAGTGAACGTCTTCCAAAATAATAATCATCTTTTAATCCCCTAATCATCTCTTTTTTTTCAAGAAGAACAGCTTCACAACATCAACATGTGCTACATAAAAATAGATGCTTTCTTTAATGATATAAAATCGTCTTAGGTAGTGACTCGATGTTCTTAGAAAACATTAAAGATATACTCATAGGGTACGAACTAAAATACAACATGACATAGTGATTCTCACTCAAATTTACCCAAGAGATAAAGGTAGAACGGTCCTTGTAGTCTAGCTTGGATTGTCGAATCCACATAGACCTAAGAAGAAACCTATAGACACGCACATTCTATGGACTTTTTTTGGCTATGAAGTGGCCAACATGGGTTGATTTTATATGTTTTTAAAGTATAACTAACAGATTTAAGTGAATTCAATTTAAAAGAATGAGTTTATCCTAGGTTATCTCTCAGGGTGGATTAGACGTATTTTCTTTTTAATGATTTCAATTTCTTAAATTTGAGATGGGATCATTTAAGGAGATAAAACAACATCATCACTTACTGGTTTAATGCCTACACCCTTTAATACTAATCACCTATACACTTGAAGGATTAAAGTTTTGAGCACTTCAAGGTAAAGGTTCGTATTAGCACTTGAAGTGTGTGGCCTTAAATTCAACAAGGACGATGGAGTTTAAAAATCATCAAATAAAAATATCAATTAAAGAAGTGATTATACATTAATGAGGGGATAAATAACCTCCAATCCTGCCCATTTCTACTCCCTTGGATCAACCCATAAGTGGGTTAGCCCTCCATTGATTCTATGGTTTCAATGGAAGCGGAAAGTAGACTCATGAGGGAGGAAATGGAGAAGTAAAAAACGCAATAAAATAACAATCACTCCACCGTTGTGTGATAATCTCACAAGGTTTGGTATGAACAAGTTCACAGCTTGAACCAACGGTATCAAAGTGATAAGGAGGAGAACAGAATAATAAGAGAAGAATAACTTTTATTAAGAAACAAGGATAAATTAAAACAACTTACATGTGAAGGAAGAACATTACAAAGAGAAATTGGCAGCATAACATTAAGATGAAAACAAGCTCAAATATTATCAAATCCCCCACCACCACTGCTTTAAATAGTCATTTTGTAAGATTTGGGTCAATCCTCCAACAGTCCAAAGCATCCCACTTGATTATTCTAGGCCTAGGGTGGTGGAAAGCTTGTGGAACTTAGACTTTTCCACATTTGACCCGAGGTGGCAGCCAGCTTTCATCCACCGAACAGACGCGCTCAGATGACCTTCTAGATGGCCGAATCAGTGTGGTCCATAAAATCATAAAATTGATCCCCAGATGTCGGCTAACCTCCTGTAAAATTTGGGCCCATTTGGAGTTTTATATTCGGAGATATGATCAGATTAGTGGGATGTTTTTCTGGGCCGTAGAATCTGGCCCAGAATTATATCTCTAACTTGGACCACCTTAATGACCACCATAGAGGCCTAATTATCATTATATCATTAAGAGTTATTTGTTCCTAAACATTTCTTCTATCAGATCACAACATTTGGGATTCATTGGGCCAGTATGTTGGGCCCCACGGTCTCATAAGTGGGATGGTGTCCAATCTGCCTTCTCTATAATTGCTTCCATTCATCTCCAAATATCTCTATCATCGTTTATGAATCATCCATTGACCCCTTAATGAAAAATTTTCACAATTAAGTGTAGATATAGTTCCAAAAATAACAAATTAAAATATTGATAATTACATTCCTTAGAATCAGATGACTCATTGGGCCTAAATTGGTGTACATTAGGCATACAGTGCACAAATGATGAGAATGGATGTTCATAATGAAAATGCACTAACTCAGGACCATAAGATAAAAAATGAACATTTAATACCATTAAAATTTAATTAAAATATATGTTTTTATTGGATAATCACACCCCCCAACTTGATATTTGCTAGTCCTAAGCAAATAATTCAATGATTTTATTTGAATTCCTTTCTTCAAACACATTATAACAAACAGTGCTCACAATGTAGAATGCACACAAATATATTTTTATAACCTATCAAGATAATTTAAAACAAGATGAATTTAAAATAATATCCCAATCCCAAGCCCATTCCTTTGATAAAATCCATCATCATACTTCATCCAACTCAATTAGGTGTAATGATGTGTTGGGAATCACAATAGATATGGGGGTTCATTTTCATTCAAGGGGGAAATCATGGAAGCACTAGGTGGAATCAAATTTAATCCTAATATGAGTATTCTTAATTATTATTATTTTTTTGGATTTTTTTTTTGCAATATTTCTATAGTAATTGAGATTTCAGTTAATCAAATTAACCCATGTAGCAAGACTTTGCCGATGACTCCCAGACTCAAAGGCCTTAGGGCACCAAGTGAGCCCACATACTCGGGCATCGCCTCGAGTTAACTTAATCAAAAACAAAGTCATATTACCATAAATAGAGATAGATTGAAAAACTCTGGTCTAGACAAATCTGGAGTCACGATCCCCAAGTGCTGAAAGCCTCGCATTTTATCAATCCATTACTCTACACGCAAAAAAATTTATTTATTTTTTTTATTTTTTTTTTTATTATTATTATTTTTATTTTTTTTGAATACTCATATTATTCATAAAAATCAAACCATCTTATTCTATTTATTATGGGACCCCAAAAATTCAAATTAGTACCCCACAGTCTACAGGACGTGCATTGTGGCATTTTGATTTAATGGATGAAAATAAAAATGATGAAAATTTTCATTGGACAACCAAACTTACAAAATTAATGATTTTAAACTTAATCATGAATTAAATTAAGAGTCAAGGAAATAAAAGTTATTTTCTATGTAGTTTTAATGTGAGAAAAGATGTTATTATATGAATGATAAAGGAATTTTACTTCTTTTTTTCATTGTTTTTTTTTTAAACAAACATTTTGTTTCCACACCCCCCAACTTAGAATGAAACTGTCCCTAGTTTCGTAAAAATAAAATTTATAATGGGGTATAGAAATAAAAGGGGAGTTCAATAAGGAAATTGAAATATGAGGAACATGGAATTAAGTCACCTGGTGGTTGAAGTTTGAAGTTCTTGTCGCTCGAATTTAGTCCTTTGATATCCATGTCGCTTGCAAAGTTCCCTAGTGGAAAAAGGAAAACAAACAAACAAAACAAAACAATATATATATATATAAGTAAAATATAAGTATGTATATAAAAATTATAGAATAAGTAAGAACATTAAGCTGTAGTTCAGTGGTAAGTGCACGCCCCTGTCTCCCTTTGGTCCCGGGTTCGATTCCCCGCGGCTTCGCCGGTTGTGACGGGGTTTGCCCCACGGCCTATGGCGTGTCACCTTTTTTAATTATTATATTATTATTTTTATGTTTATTATTTTTATCTTAACCTATAAAATAATAAAAATACAACAAAATAAACTTATGATTCATTGTCTTCTTTTTAAATTTCTGGGCAAGGTATTACTCAAGGATCACACCAGGTGACACGGATGAATATGGTGCTCCCCTTTCATACCCATCCATACTCATAATAGAAGAACAGGTCAAAATTATATTTTTTTATTTTTAAATATAAAAATGATTAATTAATCTTATTTGAAAAATAAAGATGATTCAGAAAGATTAGAAACATAAAAACCACGGGTTGCCTCCCATGCAACGCTTTGTTTAACGTCGTTAGCCCGACATAGATCCTAAATTTATCAATTTTTTCCTGGTTCATAGATTGGATCAATTAACTCAACATCTATTTCCTGTTTATTGAATGATTCAATGAATTTTTTTAACCTTTGAACATTGACCTTGAAAATGTGACCACTAGGATCTTGAATCTCTACTACACCATGGGGGTATACATGATGCACTATGAAAGGACTTGACCATCTAGACCTTAACTTTCCCGGGTGTAAATGAAGTTTTGAACTATACAAGAGCAGAAGTTTTCCTGGTTCAAAATGTTTGACCTTGATATTCCTAGATTGGTAGGCTTGAACTCTAGCTTTATTGATCCTTGAATTTTCATAAGCCTCCATCCTTAGTTCCCTCCAGTTCATTAAGATCTAATTTCCTTTTTGATCTGGCCAATGAGAGGTCATAATCCATTTTCTTAATTGCCCAAAAGGCCTTATGTTCAATCTCCACTGGAAAATGGAATTCTTTACCATAAACCAACCTATATGGGGACATTACTAAAATGGTTTTATATGCGGTTCTATAGGCCCAAAGAGCATCTAAGAGTTTCTCATACCAATCTTTCCTAGAGGGGTTGACGGTTTTTTCAAGAATTTTCTTAATCTCTCTATTCGCTAACTCAGCTTGACCATTGGTTTGAGGATGGTATGCAGTGGACACTTTATGAGAAATACCATACTTGGACATGAGTGAAGAGAATGGGAGGTTGCAGAAATGGGTTCCTCGATCACTGATTATAGCCCTAAGAATTCCAAATCTTGAAAATATGTTCTCTTTCAGAAATTGAATCACAACTTGAGGATCATTGGACTTAGTGGGAATGGCCTAAACCCGTTTTGAGTCATAATAAATAGCTAAGAGTATATAGAGGTATCCCCGAGAGTTTGGGAAGGGACCCATGAAGTCAATTCCCCAACAGTAAAATATTTCAACCACTAAGATGGGAGTGAGTGGCATTTGATTCCTTTTTGTGATGGACCATACTTGTTGACACCTAGGACAGCTTTGACAAAATGTGTAGGAGTCCTTTGAAAGGGTGGGACAGAAGAGACCACATTGAAGAATCTTAGTAGATGTTTTCTTAGAGGAAAAGTGGCCTCCACAAGCCTCACTGTGACAGAATTTAAGGATGGACTCTTGTTCAGATTCTGGAACACACCTTCTAATGACTTGGTCAGGGCAGAACTTATAGAGGTATGGATCATCAAACACATAGTGTCTAACATCATAAAGAAATTTCCTTCGAGATTGAGTCCCTAAGAATTTTGGAATGACTCATGTCACTAAGAAATTTTCTATGTCAGCATACCAAGGGCAGTCACTCACAGAGTATAGGTGTTCATCAGGAAACGAATCAGACATAGAAAGATGATTTGAGTTGTCTTTGAATTCCATCCTAGAGAGGTGATCAACTACAACATTTTCAACTCCCTTTTTATCCTTGATTGTGAGGTCAAATTCTTGTAAGAGAAGGACCCACCTAATCATTCTATCCTTAGCATCTTGTTTTTGGAAGAGGTATTTTAGTGCATAATGGTCAGTGAACACAGTGATGGGGGATCCTAAGAGGTAGGACCTAAACTTCTCTAAGGAAAACACAATAGTAAGTAACTCCTTTCCAGTGGTGGTGTAGTTGATTTGGGCATCATTTAAGGATTTTCTTGCATAAGAAATAACATAAGGAGTTTTATCACAACGTTTTCCTAACACAGCTCCTACAGCAAAGTCACTAGAATCACACATAAGTTTGAAAGGAAGGTTCCAATTTGGAGATTTCATAATGGGAGGAGAGGTGAGAGAGGATTTGAGGGTTGAGAATAAACCCTCACAGATTTCTGTCCAAACAAATGGAGCATCCTTTACTAGGAGAGCACAAAGGGGACGGGATATTGAACTAAATTCCTGGATGAATCTTCTATAGAAACTAGCATGTCCTAAGAAATACCTCACTTCCTTGACAGTTTTGGGTGATAGAAGGTGACGAATGATGTCAACCTTTGCTTTATCAACTTCAATCCCCCTAGTCGAGACCAGATGGCCTAGAAAAAGTCCCTCTTTAACCATGGAATGGCATTTTTCCCAGTTTAGGACCAGATTCTTTTCTTCACATCTTGAAAAGACTCTCTCTACATTCCTCATACATCCCTCAAATGCATCCCCAAACACAGAGAAGTCATCCATGAAGACCTCTAGAAAATCCCCTACCATGTCTGAGAATATTCCTATCATGCACCGCTGGAAGGTTCCAGGGGCATTTCATAACCCGAAGCGCATGCGTTTGAAAGCAAAGGTTCTGAATGGACATGTGAATGTATTCTTCCCTTGATCCTCTAGGGAGACCTCAATTTGATTGTACCCCGAGTACCCATCTAAGAAACAGTAGAAGGCATGACCTGCCACTCTCTCAAGGACTTGGTCAATGAATGGTAAGGGGAAATGGTCCTTCTTGGTGAATGAGTTTAGCTTCCTGTAGTCAATACAGACGCTCCATCCACTACTCACCCTTGTTGGAAGAATCTCTCCATCCTCATTGGTTATCACTGTGATTCCGGCCTTTTTTGGAACCACTTGGATTGGGCTCACCCACTCACTCTCAGCTATGGGATATATGATACCAGCTTTTAACAATTTTAGAAGTTCCTTCCTTACTACCTCCATGAGATTAGGATTGCGTCACCATTGAGGTTGACGACATGGATTTGAATTAGATTCCAGAACAATCCTATGAGTCCCGATAAGTGGGCTAATCCCAGGAATATCAGAAAGGGTCCAACCAATGGCTTTCTTATGCTTTCTAAGGAAATCTTGAAGCATCCTCTCATGATTGGCTTCAAGAGAAGAAGAAATGAAAATAGGATGGGTTTGATTTTCCCCTAGGAAGGCATAATTTAGTGTATTAGGAAGTTCCTTAAATTCAAGATCAGGTTGGTTCAGAATTTCAGAAGAAGATTGGGACATTGGATCAAGATCAATTTCTTTTTTTTAGAGTTTCAGATAGGATTGATTCCCCACATGTATAAGTTTCAGCTACTATATTGGATTGATCAGATTTAGGGAAGGAAATTGGAGTGGTCTCCATGAAAGTGGTTTCTTGAAAGGTTTCACTGATTGTTGGATCTAAGACTTCATCATAAGAGACATTTGAAAATGATTCAAGCCAAGGAGATAAACTTACTTCATATGAAAAATGAAAATCAATCTCATCCTGACTTAAACATTCATAAAATATTCCTTGATGTTCCATGGATTCATTATCAATGCTTCCTATCATGTTTACTTCATGAATGTCCTCATCATCCCTTATTTGTGAACTTGCATTATAGATGTTCAAGTCTAGACTCATGTTCCCAAAGGTGATGGTCATGTTCCCATTTCGGACTCGGATAACAGAGTTGATTTTTGCAAGGAAAGGACGACCAAGGATGATTGGGGTTTATTCCTTATTTCCTAAGTTTGGATGCTTGTCAAGGACAATGAAATCAGCAGGGTAGATGAAGTTTTCAACCTTTACCAGAACATCCTTTAAAATCTCCTTTGGAACCCTAATGCTACGATCAGAAAGTTGAAGTGTGATAGATGTGGGTTGGATTTCTTCTAGGTCTAACTGGCAGTACACAACATATGGGATGAGATTGACACTAGCACCTAGGTCACACAAGGCCTTGACAACTTTTCTCTCTCCTAGTTCAACATTGATGTAAGGGCAACCCGGGTCTTTCAACTTAGGAGGAATGGTCCCTTGAATGGTGGTACTCACATTAGCAGCCAAAAGGACTTGATTTTTTTGTGAAAATTTTCTTTTAAAAGTGCACAAGTCTTTAAGGTACTTTGAGTAGGCAGGTATGGTTTGGATTGCATCGATAAGGGGTATGTTCAACTTGACTTGTGAAAATATTTCTCTCAACGTTTCACTCAGTTCAGGCTTGGTTTTCCCCCTCATGCGTTGAGGAAATGGTGCAGGTTGTGGGTTGTTTGTTGAAGAGTTGTTTCCTTGACAATGTTATCAGTTTCCTCAGTTTGATCTTGTGGATCATTTGAATTTTCATCCAAGTTTTAATCTTCAGGTGGGTTCTGAATTAGTTGTTCAGGTTTCTCAATTGATTTCCCACTTCTTAAAACATTCACAACCTTTAGTTGTTCATGAGTTGTTTGAGCACAACTTGAATCTTTCCTTGAAGTTGAGGATGGCACCGCCTGAGTAGGCATGGGTGCCTTTCCAGTTTTGATGGTTTGAAGTTCTTTTTTTAGGGAAGATACCTCCGATTTCATCCTATCCATTTGTTTTCACAGCTGTTCTAGTAGGCTTTGTGTAATAGTTTGGTTGGGTGCTTGATTAGGTTGGTTTATCCCAGCGGGATATTTTGGAGGTGGGATGGCTTGTTGAAAATGGACCGGTGGCTATTGGTATTGGATAGGTTGTTGGTTATCTTTCCAGCAGAAGCCTGGGTGGTTGTTATACCTTGGGTTGAAGGTGTTTTGGTATTGAGGCTTTTGAAAGTTCAAAGCATTTACTTCCACTGGGGGTCCTCTTTAAGAGAACATACTTGATGGATGGAATTGTTGGGCAGTTGTCTGTCTTATGGTAATGTCTGTCACAAATTGTGCAAACAGGGTCAACAGTTTGGATTTCATGGACTTTCCTAAGGTCTATCTCTTCAACCTTCATAGAGAGTGTTGCGAGTTTAGCCCTAAGGCTTTCCTATTCTCTAAGTGTATTAATTCCACTAGTTCTTTGTGGCTTTTCAGAATAAGGTGAAGTTCCCCATATTTGGTTTTGTTCAGAAAGGCTTTCTAGATACTCGTAAGCATCATTTGGGGCTTTGTTTTTAAAGGTTCCATTACACATCATGTCAATGAATTGTTTGTTCCCCGGACTCAACCCTTCATAGAAAATTCTCACTTGTTGAGGAATAGAAAAACCATGGTGTGGAACCATGTTTAGAGTGTCTTTGAACCTCTCCCATTTTTCATAGAATGACTCTCCCTCTTTTTCAAAAAAGTTTTGGATACTCTTTTTAAGTGCAATTGTTTAATGGTGGGGAAAGTATTTTTTGTATAATTCTCTTTGTAGTTGGTCCCAAGAGTTGATGGATGATGGTCTCAAATTTTTTATCCAATTTTTATCTCGATCCTTTAAAGAAAAAGTAAATAGCCTCATCTTAGCTGATTCTAGTTGATGTGGGGGACACATGGTTTCTACAATGTCATTGAACTCCTTAATGTGCAGGTATGGAATCTCGGACTCCATTCCATGGAATGTGGGAAGGTGGTTTAGGACATGGGGTTTAAAGATGTAGTTGGGATATCCTAGGGAATTGTGTCTAATGCATGAGGGGGCATTGGTCTAGGAAGTTGTGATGTAGTCATTCATGGTTTGATCAATTTCATTCCCCAAGTTTGGGGCTGCCCCATTTGGGTTTCCATTTTGGTTCCCACCCGGGTTTATGAGTTGGTTTCTTTGAAGACCTTCCATTGAAGTTGGATCAATTTTGGACTCCAGAGTATTAGGAATATTAGGGTCTAATTGAATGAGTTCCCTTGGTGTACTTGACTCCCCAACCCCAGGACTATCCACCTTAACTAGATGGTTTGATTGATCGCGGGTGTAGGCGGACATGCGCCAAAAGAAAAAAAACGAGAAAGGGAAAAGATAAGAGAATTTGGATGAGAAAAGAAGAAATGGGGGAGAATATAATGGGTGTTTAGATGACTTACTTGGGTCCCCGGAAACGGCGCCAAAATTTGATTCTCGCTCAAATTTACCCCAAGAGATGAAGGTAGAAAGGTCCTTGTAGTCTAGCTTGGGTTGTCGAATCCACAGAGACCTAAGAAGAAACCTATAGACACGCACATTATATGGAATGTTTTTGGATATGAAGTGGCCAACTTGGGTTGATTTTATATGGTTTTAAAGTATAACTAACAGATTTAAGTGAATTCAATTTAAAAGAATGAGTTGATCCTAGGTTATCGCTCGGGGTGGATTTGATGTATTTTCTTTTTAATGATTTCAATTTCTTAAATTTGAGATGGGTTCATTTAAGGAGATAAAACAACATCATCACTTACTGGTTTAATTCCTACACCCTTTAATACTAATCACCTATACACTTGAAGGATTAAAGTTTTGAGCACTTCAAGGTAAAGGTTCGTATTAGCACTTGAAGTGTGTGGCCTTAAATTCAACAAGGACGATGGAGTTTAAAAATCATCAAACAAAAATCTCAATTAAAGAAGTGATTATACATTAATGAGGTGATAAATAACATCCAATCCAGCCCATTTCTACTCTCTTGGATCAACCCATAATTGGGTTAGCCCTCCATTGATTCTATGGTTTCAATGGAAGCGGAAAGTAGACTCATGAGGGAGGAAATGGAGAAGTAAAAAAACGCAATAAAATAACAATCACTCCACTGTTGTGTGATAATATCACAAGGTTTGGTATGAACAAGTTCACAGATTGAACCGACAGTATCAAAGTGATAAGAATAATAATAGAATAGTAAGAGAAGAAGAACTTTTATTAAGAAACAAGGATGAATTAAAACAACTTACATGTGAAGGAAGAACATTACAAAGATAAATTGGCAGCATAACATTAAGATTAAAACAAGCTCAAAGATTATCAACTCCTCCACCACCACTGCCTAAAATAGGAATTTTGGAAGCCTTGGGTCGAGACTACAATAGTAAAAAGCATCCCACTTGATTATGGTAGGCCTAGGGTGGTGGAAAGCTTGTGGAACTTAGACTTTTCCACATTTGACCCGAGGTGGCAACCAGCTTTCATCCACTGAACAGACGCGCTTATATGACCTTCTAGATGGCCGAATCAGAGTGGCCCATAGATGAATAAAATGGATACCCAAATGTCTCCTAACTGCCTATAAAATGGGGGACCATTTGTAGTTGTATATTCGGTGATATGATCAGATTAGTGGGCTGTTTTTCTGGGACGTAGAATCTAGCCCAGAATTATATCTCTAACTTGGTCCACCTTAATTACCACCATATAGGCCGAATTAGAATTATCTCATGAAGAGTGATTTGTTCCTAAACATTTCTTCTATCATCTCAGAAAATTTGGGATTCATTGGGCCTGTATGTTGGGCCCCACAGTCTCATAAGTGGTCTGGTGTCCAATCTGCCTTCTCTAGAATTGCTTCCATTCATCTCCAAATATCTCCATCATCGTTTATGAATCATCCATTGAACCCTGAATGAAAAATGTTCACATTTAAGTTTAGATATAGTTACAAAAATATCAAATTAAAATATTGATAATTAAATTCCTTAGAATCAGATGACTCATTGGGCCTAAATTGGTGTATATTAGGCATAAAGTGCACAAATGATGAGAATGGATGTTCATAATGAAAATGCACTAAGTCAGGCCCATAAGATCAAAAATGAAAATTTAATACCATTAAAATGTAATTAAAATATATTTTTTTATTGGATAATAACATAGAAAATTATTACAAAGAAGTTACATGTACTTTAGTCATCATGATCCATCTCAGCATAGGACTTGCATTATTCTCTTGTCCTTGAAGACTGTTGATGCTCATCATGCTTCTCATCCATTCCAAGAGAGCATTGCCTTAGATAATGTCCAACTTCTACACATTTATGAAATTGAAAAGTATAAGGTACATTAGATCGAACCTTATCTCTATTCATCACATTATCCATTTTTTAAAAGCAATTGGCTACTTTATTCCCTATCACCCCACACTTAAAACATCTCTCGGTTCCTTTATGACATTCTCCTTGGTGCCCCATTCCACACTTTTTGCACAAAGGAAATTGGGTCTTATTTCCCTTATCAACTTTATCAGATGAACATCCTTGAGACTTTGTCTTATTCTTCCTTGATGAATTTTGGCATTCAACCAGGTACCAATTATTAATTGTGATTTTTGATAGCGGGTTTGGCATAATCACAATATGTTCAAATTGATCTCTCGTTATCTCTATCATATTAATATGGAAATAATCACATTTCCTATCAAAGTGGTTGTTGGGACATTTTCTTCCATTTCCTGCCATTAACTAAGAAAAGAAAGTTTAATTAGGGGGCTTAAATACTTATCCAAAAATCATGAAAAGGAAACATAAAGCATAGAAGGATAAACTTGTAGCGTAAAAGTATACCTTAACTTGTGATCCCCTAGGTTTCAATCTAGGTTATCCATGATCATATTTTCTTATGTGAATCTTTATTTTATTTTATCTTGGTCCCTTTAATAATGGTTCATACAAAGCTTATGAATTTACCAAAGCATATCCCCCGGGAGTGTCAAACCAAGAGTGCAGCAAGGCCCGTTGTCGTGCACCAGGTTACCCCAGGTCAAGACTGAAACACTTTTTCTGAGTTTTCACTCCTAGGAACATCTATACCAGATCCACCTCTACTTGTTCGTATCCAGACATGGATTTATTTGTTTGAAACCCACTTACTCAATACTCACCAAAATACCAGGAAGATTTCCTATATTTAAAATTTTCTATAGGGTTATTCCTAAAGTTTTCATATCCTAATTTCCACAAATAACTAAACCATCCTTTGATACCAACTATAACATCCTACCTTTTTATCACATAAAATTTCATTACATTATTCAAAACCGAGGATCTTTAAGGTTTAGTGTCTTGGAAACTAGGAACTTAATACATTACAACATAAAACATTCTTCTTAAACACTTGAAAGGAGTCTTCATTTTTCCATCCTAAGTTCATTACAGCATCTCATAACCTGGGATCATACATCAAAATAAAGGGTGAGCAGAAGGCCCAATAAGGGAAACAAGGGAAACATTTTACATGTGAACTTGAGATACATCCAAAGTCATGAAAAATAACTTTAAGGAATGAGAAAGATATCATGAGTCATATCATAATAAAAATAACGTGTTTCATAACTTAAAGATGTGGATACGACATTTAACATAGACAATAATTTACATTTCACCAAGGTCCATCCCCAAGGTGTCATTAAAATTTACCAAGGTTATTCACCAAGGTATCGTTAAAAATGGTCATCTCTAGAGATTAAGTCTTTACCCAATGCATTGGAGCGCTATCAGGGCACACCCTTAAATTTTCCTTTATTGTCATGTGATTCACATATATCATCATCATAAATTTCATAAATAACCCATATAGCATAAAATAAATGGGTTTCATTTCATAATCATAACGTTTTAAAAACTGCTTTAAAGACATGATCTTTATGTCACTTTAAACCCACGGAAAAAAGGAAAGTGGGTTTCTTGTATGTAAGTCCCAGAATTAACATAGAACATTTTGAGATATATGTGAATACCCATATAGAATAAAGATCTTTGAGTATTCACTTAATAAAATAATAGAATTTGAGAAAAATATAGAGACATTTTGAGACGAAAATTCTGCAGCATAACGGCTATGTTATAGGGTTTTAGAAAATATTGAAAAGAGAGGGGACATGGGTCACCCACTCATAAATGATCCATAAAAAAGTATAGGGACAGAATATAGAGGGTATAATAACATGGTAATTAAATTTTAAAGACATACCATATGAAATGAAAACATGGAAGGAAGACATAAATAAGATTTCTCTTATGAAAATTCGGCAGCCTAACGGCGACACTTAAAACTTCAAAAAATGAATTGACGAGATCAAATAAGGTCTCTCATTATATGAACATAAAAGATCAGTATGATAGATATAGATATCATACCCCAACATAATAAAAGGAACTTGAAAGACTTGACATGAAAATAAAACTTGAAAATGAGAAGGGTGAAAGAATCCCTTAAAAATTCGGCAGCCTAACGGCGCCACTTAATTATTCTTAAAATGAAGTGATGAGAGAAAGAGAGTATCTCACATCATATGAACATAAAAAGGAAAATAGGATGAATATAAAAGAATATACCCAACATAAGAACATGAAGCATAAAAGAAATGACATAAAGAGAGTACTTGGAAAGAAAGAGAGAGGTATGATCCCTTACCTTGAAGAGTAACTTCAAAATCTTGAAGTTCAGGACCGTGGGAGGCTTGAGGGAACCTTGGGAGGACTCCTTGGGAGGTAAAAAGACCAGAACTTCGTTGAGGATGATTTTGGAATCGAAAGGATGAGAGAATGGCATGGTATTTATAGGGGAAGTGAGGGGACAAGGCATTAATGGCCAAGGGACACCTCATTGGTGGTATTGGAAAAACCATGGGCTTTCCCATGGTATTTCCCAAGTTGTTAGGCCACATGGGACCCCTCATACAATAATTAATCCCATTTAGTCGACCATCCCATAAAATATCACATGACATCATCATGATGTAGTCATGATGTCATTAAACATACCGAAACCCTAAAACTGTATTTTTACTATTCACTAAAAATTCAACTTTTTCAGAAAACTCCCCAAAATTTACCTTAACATAATATCAATGCTCTGAATTCAAAAATAAAATCCATTTTATAAAAATAATTTTCTAAATATTTTTAATTTAATTTTTAAATAAAAACACTATTCACTGAAAAATTATTTTTTTCAGAAAAATCCCCAAAAATTACCTTAACATAATATCGATGTTCTGAATTCAAAAATAAAGTCCATTTTATAAAAATAATTTTCTAAATATTTTTAATTTAATTTTTAATTAAAAAACACTATTCCCCTGAAAAAACTAATACTTGACTAATAATTTCTGAAACATTTATTTACCTATTTTATTGAATCACATTACTTAATCAAGGTGCCTAAATTATATTAATACTTTCTTTAAGTGAGATTAATAATCCATTTGGTCACTTTACTAATCCTAAGCATAAAATCACTATTCATAATTTACTATTCACCAAAAATTAAGTTGATCTTATTAGACTCTAAATTTCTTACTGAACACATTTGCAGAAGACCATTTTTTTAAAATCTTTACACATCATTAATTATTTACGGTTTACATAAATATTTTAAAATATCCTTATTTTTTCAAAATTCATCAATAATATACATCCTACATTTATCCAAACATTTGAAAATTTACAAACTTTTCCATAAGAAGAAAACACAATCTTATTTGTCTCAAAGGATTACACAAGGAAGTTACGGTCTCCTTATATAGCCCCTTATAACCCCTGCATAGGACCTAAGTGTAAGGTGTGCTAAGGTGAGAGAATCTGAGGGCGGCTCAGCCAACATTGCATGAGTAGTAATTTCTCTCAGTTTGAACTTCTCGTGAAGTTGATTCTGTTCTAGATTCACACGATGAAGTTTGTCTTGGGTTTGGTCCAGAGCGAAGCCCAGTGGTGCTACCTCCTTCCCAAGTTCTGTTAGATGGTCTTTGATCATCCTGAGACTACTGGATGAGTCATCAAATCTTCTTTCTATATTAATTAACCAAGATCACTTGTATTTAGAGACAATAATCACAACATTTAGTTTCCAATGGTCCTATTGACCAATGGTCATATAACAGTCGAAACCCAATGGTCTCATTTTAATTATACTCATGTTATCAAATGAAACAGTTTTGTTGAGTATAAAATAAAATAACACACAAAATTAGGAAACAATATTTATTCAAAATTTCAGGTCCTTACATGCACCGGCTGCATGACTTCTTCCACGTATCCTCTCTGAGGAGATATGTGCATGACCCTTCCCACATCATCGACCACGGGGAGCTAGACGTCGACGATGGGGCGACTTTTACGGAGGTTCCAGTAGAGATTGAGGATCGACAGGAGTGGGTCCTTCGTGGATAGTCGATATCTCTGGTGCGCGTTCGTTGGCAGTACGGGAACCTCCAGGAGAGCACATGGGAGAGGGAGTCTCAGATGCATCCTCATTACCCCCACATTTTTACCTAGTTTTGAGTTGTGGCTTACGGGGATGTAGAGCCCTGAGGCAGGGAGAATTTAAAGACCCGGAATTTCCATGTAATTTTTTTTTAAATATATGCGTATTTTACGAGTCCGCGAAAATTAACAACGCCTGATTCTGAGGCCCGGTGTGCCCTGAATCAATTTCTGAAGTTTTGTTCGAGTACGTTCAGTAAACATATGAGCGAGTATTTATAACTTTTGAACAGGTGCTCGGAATTGAAATCCGGGGGCACCATTGAACTCGTAGCGCTAGTATTCGCTTAATAAGACTTTCACCTTGATGGCAGTTGGTCGAGGGTGGAAGTTAGTTATTGGGTTTTTGTGTAAATAATAAAATAAAATAAGCTCATATTTTATTTTGTTTTAACCACCCATGTGGGAGTTGAAGTTTGGGGACCACCCGAACCTTAACCTCCTATGAGAGGTTATGGTGGTGGGGCCCACCCGAACCTAACCTCCCACGAGTTGTTATGGTGGTCGGGACCACCCGGGACTAACCCCCTCCCCCCATTTAATTGAGAGAAACTCTCAACTCCCCTCATTAATGAGGGAAAGCCTCTTGAACTCCTCTACCTTTATTTGTTCCAACCCCTCCCTTAATGATGCCACCACCTCCCTTAATTTATTACGCCACCCACCTTAATTAATTAGGCTTTTTTAATTCTTTCCAACAAAATAATAGATGGTTTAATCTATTATTTTGGCACACCTTTCATATTAGGTGGAATTTCGGGAGAGGAGGAGCTCTTAGGAGAAAATTTCTCTAACGAAAACGAAGAACTTCCTCCAAGAAGAATACCGTCGAGGAGCGTCTTCGACTTCTTCCTCAAAAGCACCTTGTGGAGGCAACCGATGTGGGACGTCTTCAACAATGGACCTTCCCTCCTCATCGTCATCAAGGAACCGATGCACGAGCTCGGGATTGGAGGTGTGTGGCAGACACGATGAACGACGACAACTCCGTCTTCTCCCCCATGACCCCGCCAATGAACAATGAACAGATTAGGGTATTTTTGTGAATGATTTTATATTATCGTGATTCTTTCCTTCTAAAAAAATAACATGGATCAACTTCTAACTAGTTGATCCGCATATGTCTTCCTTTTTGCGGGTTTTGGGATTAATCATGATGGGAGGGTTTTTTGTTCTTCGTTCTGGTGAGCTAAATGCTATCACCCTAAACGCGGAGGGTGTGGACCAAACCAACATGGCCCGACCACTTTGTCATTCTGTTTTGTGGTGTTCTTTGAGATGGAGGAAGGAGACAACGGCGATGAAGTCGATGAAGGAAACGGTCGTGCCACCTGCGGCCTCCACAACCCGCGCCGCCCCCACGGCGTTCCACCACGCCGCCGGTCGAACTGGATGCGCCCCCTCGCAGTGCCCCAACCAAACCGCCCCCGTGGTCTTCTCCCTTCCGGCCGAGCCGGCTCGGGATGGACCGAGCCGCCCTGGTCGCCCCGTCCGCCAGCTGAACCGGCCCCGGCCGCACTGCGCCTTGGCCGCCCAACCCCGGCCCGCCGGCCTCCTGAAACCCCGGTCGAACCCTCAACCCAGCCAAACCGACCCATCACAGCGCCCACCAGGCAGATCCCCCCTTGCGGAACCCTCCGAGCCGACCAGCGGCCGGTCTGCGCCCTCGCGACCGATCTGTGCCCTCGCGGCCTACTGGGCTAGGCCAAGAAGGTCGGGCCAAACCTAATGGGCTTGTCCACCAAAAAGGTCGGGCCAGACCCAACGGTTCAGGCCGGGTCGACCTAAACCGGGTCGGCCCAGGCCGAGTCGGTCTGGGTCAGTCCGACCGGGTCGGACTAGACCTGGGCCCACTACGACCCCTTTGTTTTTCATTTGGCCATAACTTTGGCACCAGACGTCCGTTTAACGAACTGTCTGCGACGCTGTAAACCTTGGAGCGAGATAGTCACCTTGAGTATACTCCATAGGAGTCTTGGATTGAGATGGTATATGGTCAGGTTGGATTGATCACGAATCCAACCGGGCCCCTATGACTAAATGGCTAATAACTCACTGACCGGGCATCTGATTGATGCGATGTCAGTTGCGTTGAGACCCCTAGGACGTGGCGGACCTTTGGGATACTTCTTCATGGGGCTTTGTGCCAGTTAGATAATCGACCATTAGCTTGTGGAGAGGATCTTCTAGAGACGAGTGAGCATTTATACGGGAACCTAGTAGCTAGCTGAGACTTGAAAACTACTAACTATTTGACTCGGAGTGACTCAACTGGCCCAGTTGGGAGTGCCTGGTTGTGGCAGTAGACCCATGGTGGAGGAGCGCGTTTGGTGAAGCGGCAGACCCATGGTACTCGACAGGAGGGGTACCTCTGCAGGCCATGAGGGGGAGCTCCTGGTTGTGGCAGCAGACCCATGGTGGGGAATTCCTCTGGGTGACGCAGCAGATCCACGGTACTCGAAAGGAGGGGTACCTCAGTAGTCCAAGGTTATTGGGAAGCACCTCTGTGTGATGTGGCAAGCCCACTGTACTTGATATAGGAGGAGTTCTCCAGCAGCCGAGGGTTCGAAATGTTTCTACCCCTATAATAAATCCTGGTTTGATTTGAGTTAGTAACTTTTGTTTTCTCCCCATGATTGTGATGGATTACTTGATAACTTTGGTATATGTATCGGTATATACCTAAGTAAGGTTATCTGTTAATTTCATACTTTTTGGTTTATCATTTTTGGATTTTGTGATATATTGAGGGTCTCAAGGTCCCTACTGAGTATCGTTATACTCACCCATGCATGGGCTATGCTCATACCTCGTTGTGTTGGATACAGACAACAGACAACGCTGACTGAGGCTGAGAGTACTAGGACTGGATGGTACCCGGAGGTGGACCATATGGCGTGTCGGTAAACGGAGGAGACGGACGGACGTGGAGTGCTGAGGAGGCGATCTATACCTACCCTTCAGGTAGAAACCTCAAAGGAAGACCCCGTAGCTATTTTTTATTTTTCCTCAGTTGTACTTGTACTTTAATTTTCTTATACTTTCCAGTTGGGCTAGTATTCTGGCCCCTTTTTACTTATTGTACTCACTTGTTGGTTATACAGTTTACTCGTGTTTGTATCTGTTGTGTGTGTTTACAGGTTATAAAGGAAATTCATTCCTGGTTTTATGTAATTATGCCTTTGGTGCTAGTCGTCAACCCCTTTCCTATGGAAGGCGGACTTGGGTTAGTCATGGCACAGGCCCCGGGGGACGGGTCGTGACATTTGGTTTTATTTTTTCTTTGTATTTTGTTTTTACTTTTAGTATTATTTTTATGTAGAATAGTTTTATTTCTTCTCCTATTTTTTCTTTGAGTTTTTCTTTTACATTTTCTTCTATTATATTTTATATTTAATCCCAATTCTTAATTCTATTATGTTTTTTAGCTTCTCTCTTCTAGATTATCCTCTAACTCTAGTTCTTCCTTTTTCATCTAGCACTATTCAACCGAATGTCTACAACTATTCCATGTTCATAGAATTCTATTTACATCCTTTTTAAAGAAATTGTTTTTTATTTTCATATCCAAATAAACCATTTTTTATATTCATTCTATCCACTATTGATATTCTTATTCTTAATTTTGGATTTTGGATTCTGGTTTACTTTTAAGTTTAACTTTTGGCGCCACATATAGAATTAGGTTTTACTTATTCCTTCTCCTTGTACATCTATATTATTATCATTCAATTATAATATTTATTATGTTTATACGTTAAAAAATACATAAAATAATTCTTTTATTTTTTCAACATCAAAATAATCTTCTAATTTTTATCATGTATTATGACTTATATGACTATGCCAACTTCTAATTTCTATTTAATATCCCAAATTCTAGGTTTTCTTACTTTGGTTTTTATCTTTTTATTATATTTTCAATATATATACCATCTTCTAGATCCTTCATATTGTTTAATGATTTTGGATAATACTTCGTTAACTGCTTACAATTTTTCCCCACTTTTAGAATCAATCATAGTGTTTATAGTTCATATTTATACATCATCTCTGGTTGGTGCTTTGACATTTGATTTATGATATATATGTTTTGATTTTCATTTTTTCTTCAAATTTTTCTACTGTTGTTTTTTATAATGCCTATTATTTTGAATATGTTTTTATATTTCATTGTTTCTTACTTTATTACTTCATATTTTGATAACATTTATATAACATTTTCATCTTCCATTTACACTTCACTTAATTCAATAAATGCTTAGTTCTTCTTCTCTTTATCCTACTTATGATTTTGAAATTTCATTTACATATAGTTCTTACTATACTTATACATAGGTATATGTATAATTCCACAGAAATAAAAATTACATATTCTTGCTATTTCAACTAGATTTTACTTATTTACATTCCCAAATATCTTTCAGTTTAGAGTTTTATAAAGTTAGGACATAACTCATACATATCAACCCAAAAGCATAAAAAGTGGGTGCCATTAAAATAGTATCCATTTCTTTCAAAACATAAAATTTTAAACACAAAACAACAACATGATTTCATTGACAAATCTTTATAACATTAACTTGACTTCCTTATTTCTCTTACACATCCTTATAACTTGTGAAAAGAATTTAAAAACATGGGATGAGCATAAAAATCTCATTAAGGTATATAAAAATAAGGAAAGATACCATTAGTCCATGAATAATTATAAACATATGAAATCATTTTCACAAAGACATACTTCTCACTGATAAAGAATCATATAATTACTTTTTGAAACATTAGATTACCATAAATCATAAAAAACATAAATAGGGAATAAGTGTATCTTTGGGAATTACTTACTTAATTTTGTAACACTCTCATATATATTATGATTTTTAACCCTCATGGCTACCTTACAATGTAACCCTCCTGGTTACCTTATGGTCTAACCATCATAGTTACACTTGGTGTAACCATGCGGCTGACCTCCAACTAACACATACTCAATGCATTGTATGGAGATATAGGTCCCACCATTAATCATAAAAAATTCTCAAGATCAAGAAAATAATCTTAATACATGAATAATTTCATAAAAATATTTCTTCTGAATTTTGTAAAATAGAATTTTAAAAGAGGATTTTTAAAGGAAAGTCCCTTACAAATATCATATAATTGAAGTGAGAATTAATAGAATAAAAGGATTATATGTATATATTGTAAATACGCATAATGAAATATAATATAAAAAAAATCATTACAAAAATATTCTTATCACCATATAATCAATGGAGTGGAAGGATAACCCAAAGAATGGAAATTGGGTTAAGAATTCCCTTACCTCAGGTTTTTCTTACTTGAAACTTTTTAAAACTAATGTATAATGGTTAAAAGGGTGTTATTAATATTTTATAGAAACATATTGATGTTTATAACACCTTTTATGATCATTTTATAACATCATTCCACCCATTGATTAAAAATATTTTGTTCTGTCCATTGTTTCAGTTGTGTTCTTTACATGATTTCCAAGGTTGGTTCGTAAAGGATTTCCTTGTCGAATGGAAGAGGAAATAAAAAAGTGGAATGAAATGGTATTAATATGTTTTGAGAATATTAAATGATTCCATAAATCATTTTGGTTATATGGTATGATAATTAATAATTAGATAAATCATTTGTGATATCTGTTTAGATCCTTTTGTTGGTTCTCTGATAATCACAAACTAGTTTCATTATATAACATAATATTATGTTTATATGTTAACCTGAGAACATGAAAGATGATATATCATAAAAAAATATGTTTCAACCATTAAAATGGTTTTATAATGATCTTTTAGGGAAGTAATGGAAATTGAAAACACATCATCCAAGATTTTGGTAAATCGGCACATTACGGAGGGTGTTTTTATTTTTAGAATAAGAGGTAGAGGAGAGGAAGAATGATAATTATTATTTTTCAATAAACATGAAATAATATAGAATATATAAGATTCTGAATCTTCCATGCCTCTTGTATAATGGTATGTGAAGGGATTATATGAAAAGAAAACGAATAGAAATGAAAATAGAAGAAATGAATGAGGATTCTTACCTCTTGGTCTCTTCTCCTTGAGATCCTCCTTAAAGCCCTCAGTTTTGGACTTTTGGTGAGACCAGAAGGTCTTGGATGTGGGGAAGGGACTTGAGAACGAGATTTGGTAGAATTTAGACAATTCTCAAGGATTTAGAGGTGTGATAGGAAGAGGAGATGAGGGTGGTATTTATAGTGGTGGAGAGGAGGGGTTTCCCATTATTTAAATAATTAGTTTGATATTATTTTCTCAAGACTATGAATAGTATTAATTCATGTGACCCTAAACAGTAAAGAGAGCATGTGAATTCAAACCAAGTATGGATATATCATACATGATTCTAGGAATAGTGTATTTAACTGATAATGTATATATATTGTAAATTACCGTATCTTACTATTCATAAAAAATTCAAAAAAAATTAGAAAAATCCCAAAAATTCACCCCATCCATTTTTTGATGTGTAGAATTCAAAAATGAACTCCATTTTTTTAAAATAATTTTCTAAATAAGATTAATTTTATTTTTATGTAAAATCATATTTTTCCAAAAATAACAATTTTAAAACTATAACTAAATTTATATCACCTTAAAAAATTAATTAAGATCTCATTATCTTATAACCTTAAGAAAATATAATAATAATATGATTTAATATTAATAAGGGTCATATTACCATTCATATTACTATTCATAAGGGTGTGTCACAATTCACCAAAAAATCATGTTGGTTCTATTAGACTCTAAATGACTTATTGATCACAACTGTAGATGTTTTTTTTCCAAATTCAAATCATAGAAGCGAAAAAATTATATTTAATGGTTAGTTTATAACTATATCCATAAAAAGGGTTTCATTATGTAGAGATTCAGTGTTTCATGCGTTTCAATTTATTTTTAAAATCTTGGGGTGTTACAATATGATTTTTCAATTTTTTTAAAACTATTTTATATTTCTTCTACTTTTTTATTCCAACAATTAACATTTCTCTCATATAATGTATTTTCAACTAAATATATCTCTATATCCACTTCTAATTTTGTAAATTGTGTTTTCTATTGAATTTATTTTATCTATTTTATTTTTTTTCTTCTATTTTTTCTTCTCATGGTAATTAATGTCCACATATATAAATTATCACCCATAGATAATATTTTTTCAGCGATTTTGATTCTTTATTTAAATCGCATTAATTCAGACTAACAAATTTATTTTATTTTATTTAATGACATTATGATGAAAAAATGATAAAAATGAAAAATGAAAATATTATAAAAATGAGATATAATATTTGATAATCATCAGTATAGTATTTTTTAGAGAAATATGATTTTTATTGAAAGAACTTCATAATTTTTTAGATTCAAAATAGGAAAAGTCCATATATGGGGAGGTGGTACTTATAGCATTGTAGCGAGCATAGAAGAATCAAATGAGATATGATTAATAAACCACATAATTTATAATTTGGTTATGAATTTTAGTATTTGATTTGAGATCATAATATAATTTTTATTTAAATTTTAAATATATTTTTTAGTTATGATGTTTTAATTGAAATTATATTTAATAATGATTAATTTGGATGGATTTTAAAAGTTTTACACTACCCCCACATATCTTTTATGACCTATTAAATTCATGGTTATGCTGATGATGGTGGAACAAGAATTGCTTTCATTGGTGGGTGGTTGTTATTCATTTTTCAAATTGATATCTTTTGTATCTCTGTTCTGATGAATGGGAATACACTTTATATTTTAGATAGGTCAACATGAAGTATGCTTTAAGTCTGTGCAAAATCATATCTTGTGATGTGGTGGTTTAGGTATTTATAAATACATGTTTATTCTTAAGAGTTATTAATATGTAGATTTCATAGGTTATATTATTGAGTGAAAAAGTACATGTATAACATGTTACATCTTAAGAGAAGAATATTATTTTTATTCCATGAAGAAGTATCTTTCTATAGAATGTTCTACTACTAAAGCTGAATATTAAAGTAGTTGAAATTTGTTACATTCAACTTTTTAGGATGCATCACCCATTAACTGAATTCAGAATGAATTTTAATGAAACATTGATTCCTTTTTAAAACATCAATGCCCTTTCATTAACATTAAATTACGCTCTCTAACTTTTTAAGCTTATTATCCATAAATTTAAAATATTCTAAAAATGAAGTGTATAATTGTTATATATAATTTTCTTTACTCTTCATGAAAGTACAACATATACCCTAAAAGATCATAAAATGAAACATAAAGACATATCTAATACAACTTCTGGAACCAAAATTTTTTAAATTTTGTTAATCTATGTGAACATTGGAAGATATCTTCTTGAAGGAACTCTATATATTACATTTTTATCTTATTAAATCACTCAATATGGTCACTAAATTGTGTATGAAAATACACTTCTGAAGCATAGTAATATCCAAAGTGTGGTGATCTTAGAATAAGAAAATTTTCATTATTTATTATTTAAAAGACATTAAAAACATGCTTCAAATGGTTTTGAAATCATAGGATTATGATCATTGATTAATTTTTTATATGTAAAAATATATTTCTCATTAATATGATTTGTTTTGTATCCAAATAAACAGGAAAAAAATTATTTGATTAATAAATAATTAAAAATGTTCCTCCAAGAGTGAGAATTTAGAAAGACCTCAGATTATTATGAAATCATATAGAAACTACCACCATTTAATTTTTAAAATATTGGTATAGACCTCACATCAATATTATAAAAAAATCATACTGAACATTATTAAATTTTTATTTATTAAAAAGTAAAAACATGTTTCAAAGGGTTAAAACCTAGAGGATGAGTACATATTGTCATTAAATATTAATAATTATCATTGATTAATTACTGAAATTTCAAATATACTATATGTCATTCCAATCATGAATTCCTCATAATAACTAAAAATATGTTTATATAAGATTTGTGTCTTTAAAAACGTGCATTAAAGTGTTAAAACCTTTAAAATGATCTCTAATTTATTTAAAATCATATGAATTTTTCATGGATTATTTTTTAACATATAAGGGTGAAACACAAATCAATTCGACATGCGGTGAGATCAGAATGTCTAAAAAATTTGTTTTATTAAATTTAAATGTTTTGAAAAACATGCATTAGAAGGAAAAAACAAAGAAAACAACATAATATTGTCATATAATATTTGGATGATGATATTTGGTTAATTGTTGACCTCTATGAATATACCTCCCATAAATCTCATGTGGTGCATGGTCTGAATTATTAAAAATGTAGGTTTCTATTTAAAAAAATTAAAAATATGCATAAAGGGTCAACAAATAATAAGATCCTTTTATCAATAAATCAATGTTAAATGACCAAAATTAAATATATGACATATAGGAATATACCACATACCAATATAACATGTGGTTTTCTTGGATTTACAATAATATTTTTTTTATTAATTTAATACTAAAAAACATGCGCCAAAAGGTCAAAATCAATAAAATATCCTTAGACTAAAATGAATTTATAGGAAAAATATTTTTGATTAATTTTTGACATGTATTGATAAACTGAATTTCAATACAATGTACGACGCGGTCTAAATAATTGGAAAAATAGTTTTATTAGATTTTATAAAAAATAAAATTGAGCATTAAAAAATCAAAACCAACAAGGAACCCCTATATTTTTGTGAAACTATTTGAAAACAATATTTAATTAATTTCTAACATGTATGAATAATGTTCATGTAATTCTAATGTGTATTGTAGCTATAAAGACAAAAAAATGTTTTTTAGATCTAAACATCCTTAAAAACATCTATCGAAGTTTTATAACTTAACAAACAACCTCATATTGTCATTATTTAATTTTATAATGATTTACATTTAAATTTTTACATGTATTAATAGACCGAACATAAATCCGTCATCTGATTTGATCGAGCTGACCAAAAATTCATTTTATTTATTTTAATGTCAAAAAGTGTCCTTCAATGGGTAAAAACATAGAAAATTTCATCTGATTGTCATTAAATCATATTAAAATTGCATCCCATTAACTTATGACATATAAGTGTAGACCATAGGTCAATTTGACTTTTGTATAATACTAAATGGACAAAAGTTCATTTTTATTAATTTAAAAATAAAAAAAAATTGATTTAAAGGGTTAGGAACTAACAAAAGTCCTCATATTATTATTAAATCATAGTAAAATAACACTAGTTTAAATTTTTACCCATTAGAATAGACCCCACATCAATTTGACATGTAGTTTTATCCAAATGAACAAAAACATATTTTTATTGACTGAAAAGTAAAAAATAAGCATTAAAGGATTAAAACATAGAATAAAATATAAAATTATCATGAAATCACACATAATAAATCCTCAATAGGTTTTTGAAATGTATGAATTTACCATATTCCAATCTGACATGAAATGTGGCCGAAATGATCTAAAACCAATTTTATTATGCATAAATTTCAATAAAACATGCATCAATGTTTTAAGACCAAAAAAATGGCCTCGTATTAGGATCACATCACATTTTGGATTGACAGGTTTCCCATTCGTACATATGAAAAATTATTCAAAAATCATATTCAAATGATTTTATAATAATCTGTGATCATATGCTAGGATTTGAACCAATTTCATTTTTTTTATTCCTAGGTACTTCTTATCAATTCTACTTAAAATTATTTTTGTTCAGCTTATAACTCCTATTATGATGCTCATGTTTATGACTTCTTTTTCTTCTATTGGATTCATATTCTATATTTTCTTTTGTATCTACCATTACATGTTCCCCAACATCGTCTTTCACAAACTATATGACTCTAGTTTCTATCTTATATTTGAGATTCAACTACTACTTCTAGCTTATTTCCTCCTTTGGATAAACGACTACATTTTACTTCTTACATTTTTTTCTTTTTTATTTTGTATATGTATTTTTTATTTTTATTTATTTTTCCCTTATTTTTCCTTTTATTTTTTATTTTTTATATCATTTTCATTCCACTTATTTCATTTCAACTATTTATTCTCTTACTTGTACATCAATATCTATTTCTAGATTCTGACTTCTATATTATGGATTTTATATTTTTATTTTACTTATGTTTATTTTTATTAGGTTTATATTTGATTTTATGATATGGATTATGTTATTTATTCAGGAATTTCTTTTTTATATTATATCATTTTTTATTTCTTATTAATAATTATCATGGATTGTGCCACTACTCATTAGTTCACCTTTCACTTATATTTATATATCTTTTTAATGGTTTTTCATTTGATGCTTTATGATTCAACCTTAACCATTTGTTGTTTAATTCATTTTCATCTTCTTCATTTTCTTTTAACATTTTTATTATTTCTTATGCCTCTTTATTTATGATTTTTGATTCTAGAATTTTATTTTGCATATATATTCCTTTTATTATTTTCATCAAAATATATTTATATTTTTTTTTATATTTTATTTTTTTATATCTTATTCTATTTTTCCTTTTAGTTTTATTTTTTCTATTATTTTCAGTTCTTTTATATTTTTCATTTATTTTTAGTTTCGATTCTCTTTTTTCTTCTCTCTTCTCTCTTCTAGATTATTTTTCTACTTCTCACTTGGGTTCTACCTTTTTTCACTAGTATTCATCTACCTAATATATTTATATTTTCCTTGGTTTTATATATATATATATTCATCATTTTTCTTTAAAAAAATTATTTACATATAATTTTAATCGATTTTTTACTCTAATCCTCTTTTGATCATATCATTATGAAATTTTGATTTTGTATTGCATTTATCTTTCTATTTTCACTTTTAATGCAACATTTAAATTTTTTGACTTATTTCTCCTTATACTTATAGATTATGGTTTTCTAATTTGAACTTTGTTTTTAGTTCTATTTTTAATTCTACATTAAATAATTCAGTCACATTTTTTTGTTTCTACTTAAAATTTATATAGTAATTTTGATCATACAATATGAATTATGAATTTCTCACACTTCTAATTTATTTTACATTTATTGTTTTCATCTATTTTTAATAAAGGTAATGACTACATCCTTAATGTTTATATATTTTTATTCCCCTTTATATATTTCATCCAAAATTTCCCCCACATCCATATTCAATCAACACTTTTAGATTTCACATTTATCTTTATCTCTAGTTAGCACATTGAATTTTGATTTATGGTATAAATAATTTGAATTTCACATTTTATTCAACTTTTTCTAGTGTTGTTTTTTCTTATACCTCAAATTTGAATATCCTTATAGATTTATATTTTTCATATTATTTTGATTCATAATTTGATATTGTTTTATTATCTATTTTAGATTTTCTATATACTTCACTTATTTCAAACATTACTAACTTCTTTTAGTCTTTCCCCTATTTTTTTTTGAATCTTTATTTTCATATAATTCATGTTATGCTTCTACATATATATATATTTTTAAAATTTTTATTTATTGACATTATTTATTTGTTCCACTATTTTTCTTCTAACACTTATCATTTTCTTGATCTACTACATTTTCCCCTAAATATATATCTCTTTCCATTGACATTTTCATGCCTTGTGTTTTATGTTGTTATTATTTTTTATTTTTTATTTCTATTTTTTTCTTATTAACACTAATTTACTTAAATAAAAATGATCACCCAAAGAGATGAGTGATTTTTTGTGATTTTTTTATTTAAATTATACATAATAATTTATTTTAATAATTGAAATTACAATGAATAATGAATATTGAATGAAAAATAAAAATATCAAGAAAATTAGATATCATATTAGAAAATAATCAATGTCATATTTCATAGAGAAATGTGTTTTTTATGGGAATTAATTTGAGAAAAAAAATTTGAACCCTTAGGAGATCCATATATGATAAGATGGTTTCCAAATCACTATAGAAAAAAAAACAATAATTTGAGAATGATTATTGAACCTCTTAATTTTTATTTTTCTCATGAATTTTAATATTTTATTTTAGATCATACTATAATGTATAATTCATTTTAATTACATTTATCTTAATTAAAATTAAATTTAATAATTTTTAAATATGATGGATTATTTAAGATTTATGCTACCCTCTCTCAGTTATGTTGACATGATAGATTATTGATTAGTATAATTATGGCAGGACAACCGCCACCAGAATATGAGGGCAGTTTCAACTCATTTTTCAAAATTAGATCATCTAATTCCATGTTTTGAGGAATCAAAATACAATTTATATTTTAGTTTGATTTATATGATGTTGGTTATTAATTTAACATGATAATATACATTAGGATAGTTTGTGGGGGTTTATGATGTGTTCCCTGTGAACATGGGTTCGAGGGTTGGTGGAATCATAAATTTTCCTATAATGGAGAGCACTAGTGGGCCTACTAAACCTGATATGACCCATGAAGATGAATCCATTTTCGATTATTGAATTGTTTTGGGCCACCATTAGAATTATCTCCCCAATTAGGTCAGAGGAATCTTGGGGGGATTGATGAAATATCTTGATCCACTACATGAAATTTAATATTAATTTTGTCTTGAATATTATCTTCTACTTGGACTTCTCTATTCATTTACATCCAAGTTTATTTTTAAGAGTTATTTATATTTATATTTCATAGTTCATAGAATGGATAGGAAAATTACTCCCAGAATATGTCACTTCAATAAAAAAACCATTATATTCTATATAAATAAATAATAATTATAATATAAAACATTCCACTAATGAAGTTGTTTGAAACATTAGAAAGTAATTACGCACAATTTTTGTAGATGTAGCACACACTCACTGATTTTTAGATGGTTTTTTCTCAAAATATAATTCTTTATATTAAAAATAATTTAGTTTCATCAAATTTAAATGTGATTCATCCACTGTTCTAATTTTATTCATCATACATTGAATTTTTTTTTGTAAAGGGTGGTCAAAGACCTAGAAAATGAGATCAGATGGGCATGAATACATAGGATATTGATATTCAAATCATTTTTTTAAAATAAAAACAATAAAAATTTCAATCTCATGCCCAAATTTCTAATTATTATTGAATGTTTTATATAACCTTCGTATTATTATTAGAGGGGTGTTAAGACCAAGAAAATGAGTTTGGATTTCCATGAAAATTTATGACTGGAATGAATACAATATATGTCAATCTGATGTGTAGTTAGGTCATAATGACAAAACACACAATGTTATAAGATTTAAAATTATTTAAAGACTTAAGTTTGAAGTTCATAACCTAAAAAATGTCAAAAAAAATTCATTAAATCAATATAAAATGTAATTAATTTATTTTTGGAGATATGAGAACATATAAGTGGTTAATATGACTTGTAGTTTGTTCAAAATGACCAAAATCCATTTTTATTGATTTATGAGTCAAAAAACTTGCATTAAATATTTAAAACCTATAAGAAAACCATGGTTTGTAGTTAAATCATATGAAAATGATGGTTTTTTAATTTTTGTACATGTTTTAATATTCCCCACATAAATATGCAGGATACTTTTCCTGAAATGAAGAAAAAATGTTTTTTATTGTTTTAAAAGATAAAAAATGCATTAATGTGTTAATATATAGAAAACGACCTCATGTTTTTTGAAAACACGTATAATTTGTTGATGATTATTTGTTTACATATATAACTATACCTCATTTTAAATCCATCATGTAGTGTCTTCAGAATGAGAAAAAAAAATTTATAATTCTTATAGGACTTTTAAAACATGTGCTAACAAGTAAATACCTAATAAAATGACATATATTTTGACCTCATGGTGCATTATATTGATGTGTCATCAATTTATATATGTAAAAAATTATCCAACAATCACCTTCCAATTATTTCATGATAATTACTGATCTTTTTATAGGTTTTTAAACATTATAATTTTCTTTTATTTCTTATTACTGCTCATTCTATAGCCTAATACACTCATGCCTATATCTTATGACTCTTATTTTCTATTCAAATTCTATATTTTTATTGGTAACTACCTTTAATTATTCTCTAATATCAGTATTAATTTTTTTATGACCATAGTATATAACTTCTACTTCTACTTCAGGATGAACTACTACATATGGTTTCTTGTATATTTCATATTCAAATAATACTTTTAGATTCTTACATTTTCTTATTTTTCATTTTTTTTATTTATATATTCATTTTTCCCATTTTCCTTTATTAATTATTTGTTTTCTAATTTTTTTTGTTATTCCACTAATTTTTTTTAATTATTTATTCTCTTAATTTTACATCTTCTTTTTATTTCATGATTCTAACATATTGATTCTAGATCATTAAAACTCATTTTCTTTCTTAGAATTTTCCTTATGTTTCGAATTTAGTTTTTTTATTACTTTTTTTATAATTATTATTTCTCTAATTACTTATATTTATATTTCTTAATAATTATTCTCTTAGTTTGTGTATCTACTTGTTGGTTCATCATTTACTTCTTCTTATACTCTTCTTTAATGTTTTTTAAATTTAATGCTTCCATATTCCACCTTTTGATTTTTCATTTTCATTCATTTTATATTATGTTATTTTTGACTTATTACATCATTTTTTTCTTGAGTGTTTATTTTTTTACCTTTATCCATTTTTTACTTCATGTTTTATCTTATTTTTCTTCAATTATTTTATACTTATTTTTTATATTGGTTGTTTTGTTTCTTCTTATAATTGTTCTTATAGTTTTTTTTCTTTTACATTTGTGTGTTTAAGATTTTTAATTTACTCTTACATATGAATCTATTTATATGATCTATATTTTCTCTTCTAGATTGACTTCTGACTCTCCTTTCTCCTCTAGAATTATTCTATATAATGATATTAAATTTTCTTTATTTTCGTACTTTTATTTTATTCCTTTTCCATAGGTATTTTATTTTTATTTTTATATCTAACCAATAAATTATTAAAACTACTTCTAATCCAATTGTGAGATTATATTTCAATGTTTTTGATTTTATATTCTGATTCACCTTCTATTTGAACTTTTGGCACTACATTCATAATTGGGAATGTTCTATTCCATCTAATTCTGCATCTGAAGTATGGTTTTTTATTTGAACAAGGATTATAGTTCTCCAATATCTTTGAAATCAAAACATTTTTCTAATGTTTCCTTTATTTTCACTTAAATTTCATCTCCTACCTTAGATTATGTATTATCACTTATGTATTTATGAAAAAAAATTATTTTTCTTTTATATTATACCTTCTAATTTTGTTCTTAAATTTACTTTGTTTACTTTTATTTTTAATCTTTTTATCATAGTCCAATACCTCTTTCCTATTTGTAAATTTAAAATTATGTTTTATCGTATACATTAACTTTATCACCCTGTTTCAAATTTAATAATAACTTTTCTATTTCAAATTAAATCTTTATCATTATTTGGTGGTAGGATTTATGATTTAGGATATCTATATTTTGAGTTTCACTTTTACTTCAACATTTTAAAGTGTTATTAAATTTTATTTTAGATTTATGAATATGATTGTGGAATTAATTTTATCTTATGTACCTACTTCATCTTTTTATAATGTTTTATTACCTACTTCATATTCCCCTTCAACTTCAACTTCTTATTTGTAACTTTTCATACATTTTTTCTCTTTCTCCTGCTCTAGATATGGAAAATAAATTTTTATCTAATTCATATTATGTAACTACATATGTATGAATTTTTTTAGTATTTAGTTCCAACCCTTATTTATTTATTCCTATTTTTTCATTTTAACTCATATCATTTTCCATATGTACAAAATTTTCTGCATACTCTATCTTAATTTCCATTTCCATTTTCATCAATTGTGTTTTATTTTCCTTTTATTTTTTTTTTATTTTTCCCGCTTAGTTTTCTTTTTTATAGAAATAATATTCTAAAATATAAATTATCACCCATATAAAAAAATACATTTAGTATTTGTGGATTTATATTAAAATCACACTTAAATAAATTAACATAATTAATTAATTTTAACTATTAACATTATAATGAACACTATGTTTTGATGGAAAAATTAAATCATCTTGGAAATGAGATATCATATTTTAAAATAATTAGTGTATTATTTCTTATATCAATGTGTTTTTGTATGGAATTAAATTTATAAATTTTTTGTTTTATATACTTCTGATACCTTTTCATGGGGAGGTGAATCTCATAGAACTATAGTGAGAAAGGATGAATATTATCAAGTATGATTTATAAGCCAATTAATTTTCTTTTTTGGCATGTATTTTAAAATTTGATTTAATAACATAATATATAGTTTTATATGTTTTTAATTTAGTTTTAATTTAATTAATTTTAATTAATATTAAATTTTATAACATTTAAAGAGAATGGGTTGTTAGAGATATACAAAAATTCTTCTCAATTATGATGACGTGACAGATTATTGGTTGTGTTGATGATATTAGGATAACCACCACTACCATTGGAGGGAGATTTCAATTCATTTTTGAAAATTATATCTTCAGGATGATTGATTTAAAAAAACATAGAACAAATTATTTTTTGTTAAATTAACTTAAAGTGTGTTTCTAAGTTGACATTATAATAGAATGTAGAAAATTTTTTAGGGGTTGAAGATGTGTTCAAAATTGAACTCAGTTTTCATTACTACGGGAAATGAAATTCTACCTATTATGGGGAGTGCTAATGGGCCTGCTAATCCTAATAGGTCCCACATAGATGCATTCATTTTTAGTGATTTGTACTGGCTGATCCAGCTGGTGGAGTTGTTATAACTTCAAGTAAATAATAATAATTCATTAAAACTTTGAAATTCTAGAGCTCATTATGGTAGTTGAAGTTATTACACATAATTATTGTGGATGCATCACAAATTCTCTGATTTGATAATGGTTCTCACTCAAAAAATAATTCTTATTGGTGAAACTACTTCCAATTTTTCATCTATAAATGTTAATGTTCCACTTTTCTAATGTTATTCTACTAATGATAACAAACTCCTAGAAAAAGGGTGTCAAAATCAAGAAAAAAAATCTTGTATTTTCACTATAACATAGAAAACTTTTATTCAAGCCATTTTTTATTTGCATGGACTAAATACATGTCAATATAACACCTGAATTCGTCACTACGATCAAAATTACCATTTTTTCCGTCACATTCTTATTAAAGGGGGTTAAACCCAAAAAAATTAATTGAAATAAAAATTGATGACATTTATTAGTATAGATGATGTAAATCTAACATACTATGTGGTCATAATGACCAAAAATACAGTTGTATTATATTTAAAAGTCATATGAAAATGAACATCGGAGGGCCATACCATAGAAAATGACCTCGTGTTGTCATTAAATCAAAGAAAAATGACCATCATTTAATTTTTCACATGTTGGAAGGGATCTTATTTCAATCCAACTTTTGGTTAGTGTGGAGTGACCAAAAGTGTGTTATTATTGATTTAAAAGAGAAAACATTAATCAAAAGGTGAAAACAATGAAAGAGAACTTGGATTTAAATCAAATAATAAGAGAATGACAATCATTTAATTTTTGACACATCATAATAGACCAAATGTCAATTCAACAAGTAGTTTTCCTAGAATGAACAAAAGAGTTAATATATAGAAAACAATAATAAATTGTCTGAAAATCATTGAAAATCAATTTTTGATTAATGTTTTTCATATATAAATAGACCACATGTAAATATAAAATGTATCATGGTCAAAATGAAAAGAAAAAAGTATAATCCATTAAAAACATGAGTTAGAAAGTCAAGACCTAAAAAATAGCATCAGATTATAATATAATCACACAGTAATAGACCATCTATTCCTTCATGTCAAAAATAATTCAACAATCATTTTCTAATTATTACAAAATTTTATGAGATATTTTTCTTAATTTTTACCCTTTTTCATTTTCTACTATATCTAACTACCAGTTATGAATTGTAATTTTACTTATTTTTCATTGGATTTTTTCCTCTGCTAATATACTCTGATTTATAGATTATGTTTCTTCTTTTGGCATCAATATCTATATTTTCTTATGTATCTATCATTACATATTACCCAAATTTGAATTTTACTTATTTTTTTACTCTAGTTTCACGCTTCTAATTATATATTATATTTAACTAACACTTATTTTTTCTTTATTTCATCATATTATTCTACTAATTTTTCCTTCATACATTTTATTATTTTGGGTTTTATATTTTTTATATTATTTTAATTTATATTTATTTTTCAATTATTTATATTTTTATTTCTAAATATTCTTATGATTTTTATTCCACTAATTTTATTTCAGCTATTTATTCTCTTAATTGTGTATCTACATCCATTTCTTGATTTTGACTTTGAGCTTTTTCATTTTTTATTTTTATTTTAATTAATTTTATTTTTCTTATATTTATACTTCAGTTTATCTTAATACTAATATTTTTTTCTTCTAACATTTTTTTCTCCTATTACTTATTTTTATATTTATTATAAATTCCTCTCCTAGCTTGCACCTCTGCACATTGGTTTAACATTAACTTATTTTTAATATTCTATTTAATTTTTTTATTGGATTTTTCTATCATCTACCATTGATTTTTTATATTTCATTAATTTTATCTTATGATATGTATTCATCTTATTTATTATTATTATGCTACTTGAATTTGTATTTTGACTTCTGGCCTTTTTTTATTTATTGTTTTGTTTTATATTTTCTTAAAAAAATTATTATTTTAATTTGAATTTTATATTGGATTATTTTTTTCATTGATTTTTTCTTTTAGTCATTGTTTTTCTATAATTATTGAGTCTTATAGATTTTTCTTTAACTCGTATGTCTCATTTAACTTTTATCTACCACCTTCTCTCTTCAAGATTAAATCTTATTTCTAGTTATTCTTTTTTCCATTGTCATTAGTCTACATAATATTTTCAATGTTTGATTATTCTTTTACATCAATTTCCTTTATTTTTTATCATTTTTTTCTATTTTAGTTATATCCAACTAATATAATTTTCTTCTAATGATAACTTATTTTGAGATTCTCCTTTCGATTTTTGGATTTTTTTTTACTTCACCTTTTGTTTCCACTTTTGGCACTACATTGAGTTTTTTTTTTTGAATTATTCCTTCTACATTTTATTTTGGATTATGGAATTTTTATTTGATAATTGATTCTAGTTATAATTTTATGTTTACATCAAATCGTTCTACTACATTTTTTTATTTAAAATTCAATGTTTTATTCTACTATTGATCATGTGTTATTACTTATTTATTTATGATTAGGTATTATTTTTCTTCTATTTATGCCATGTGATATTTTTAATATTTTTTATTCTATTTTAAATCTCTATATTTCTTATAACACCTCCTTATTCAATATTGATTTTTTATTGAACTTTATCTTTTTCTTCCACTATTTCCCCCACTTTCACATTCCATTTTCATTTTCAGATTTCAAATTTTAGAATCATCTCTGGTTGTTGGATTTAATTTTTATTTATTATATCTATGTTTTTAGTTTCACTTTTAATTCAAAATTTTCTAGGTTTATTGGTTTTTCATTACCTTTACTTTTGAATACTCTTGTGGCTTCTATTTCTTTCTTATCTTCTTGCTTCATAATTTCCTAATGTTCTTATATCTTCTTCTACTTCCCCTTCCACTTCCACTTCTTATTTCACACCTTACTTTCCAATTTTTTTCTTTCTTATACTCTACATTTAGTGGATAAATTTCATCTAGATTATTTTATGTTTCCTCATACTTATATTTTTTCATTTTTATATATTTCCATGATATATATTTTTATAAAGTGTTTGAGTATACATAAACTTCCCCTACCCTTAATCTATTAAACATTACTTATTACGTATAATCATTTTCTTACTCTATATTTTGAAATTTCATTTGCATCTAGTTCACCTTATTCTTCTTCATATGTATATTGTTTTTCATATTTTTCCATATATTCAGTATTTTTAATACTTTTTACCTTCTAAAACATATCATTATCATCATCTACTGTATTGTAACATCCTGAGAATTTAAAAAGAAACACTATGTTCTTAAATGAACTACTAAATACTATGTGACCTTTATAAACTGACCATTCGACATAATTTTTCCACTTATATGTTTTGAATTTCAAAAAATGGACATAAACGGTTGTGATCAGTAAGGTTTTTGGAGTCTTATAGAACTAACTTAATTTTTGGTGAATAGTAACATGCCCTTGTCAATAGTAACATAGCCTTATAAATTGAAACATGACCCTTAAGAATAGTAATGTACCCTTATGAATAGTAACATGGCCCTTATAAATAGTAATGTACCCTTATAAATAGTAACTTGAACCTTATGAATTGTAATGTACCCTTATTAATAGTAAATTCACTAATGAAATTATAAAAAAAATTATAAATCTTATAAGTTTCAAAGTGGTATAATTATTTAATTATATAAGTAAATAAATATTTTAAAAATTATTGATTAATTATTGGTATTTTTTTAAGTCATATATATTTAATTAAGAATTTATGATGGATTTAATAATTTAAATGAAAATTTACTTCCATAAAACATATTCTTAAATAAATATTTTTATTAATTATGATTATAAGATAAATTTTAACAAACCTTAAGTAATTTTTCAAAGTGTTAGAAAAGAACATTTAATTTTAAAGTTTTATTTTTTAAGTAAATTATGATTTAATTTAAAAAATAAATTAATAATATTTAGAAAATTATTTTTAAAAAATTGAGTTCTCTAATTTTTTAATTCTACACGTCGAAAAATGGTTAGGGTAAATTTTTGAGATTTTTCTGAAATTCTTGAATTTTTGATGAATAGTAAAATATGATAAATGAAAAATACTTATTTTATAGCATCATAGGTGATGCAAGGCTGATTTAAGTCCACATGGTTCGAACTCACATACAATTAGTACTATTTGGGGTAACATGAATCAATAATATTCCTATTCTTGAGAAAAAATATTAAAATAGTGATTAAAATAATGTAAAATCCCTCCTCTCCTCCACTATAAATACCACCCTCATTCCCCTCTTACTATCACACCTCTCATGCTTTGATTATTTTCTATGTTTTTCCAAATCCCCTCCCCAAGTATCTTCCTCACGTCCAAGACCTGATGGACTCACCAAAATTCCAAAACCAAAGGCCTTAAGGAGGATCTCAAGGAGAATAGATTATGAGGTAAGAATCCTCTTTATTATATGTTTCCTTTTCAATTATTTAATTTTCATATACTATCTTCCTCTATCCTTATCCAGGAGTTATAAATCTCTATAATCATATATATTCTATATTTTATCCTATTCATTTAAAATTATTATCAGATTTCTTCCTCTCCTCTCCCTCTTATTCTAAAAATAAAAACACCGTCTGCGATGTTCTGATTTACCAAAATTGTGGATGATGTGTTTTCAATTTACATTACATACTTAAAATCTGATCATAAAAACCATTTAATGGTTGAAATATAATTTAAAGTTTATTATGTAACCTATTTTATGTTCTGAAATTAACTTCTATACATAAAATTAAATTATATAATGAAACAAGTTCATGATTATCGAGGAACCGTACAAAATGATCTAAACAAATATCATTAATGTTTTATCTAAATATTCTACATCATATATGATAAAAAATGATTTATGGTATCATTATATATTATGGAAACATGTTAATTCTATTTCATTACACTTCTATAATTTCATTTCCATATGAAAAGAAAATCAAATACAAACCTGCCATGAAAATCGTGTAAAGAACGCTCCCAAAACAATGGAAGGAACAAAATACTAATAATTAAAAGGTAAAATTATGTTATGAAATGATCATATAAGGTATTATAAACATGAATATGCTTCTTTAAGATATTAATAACATTATTTTAACCATTAAAAATGAGTTTTAAACAAGTTCTAAGAATAAAAAACTCGAGGTAAGGGAATTCTTAACCCAATTTCCATTCTTTAGGTTAACCTTCTACTTCATTATTTATGTGGTATTAAAATTGTTTGTGTCGGGAATATTTTTTTTATTATGTTTAATTATATTTATTTATATTTTATATACATATTACATCCACTCTATTAATACTCACTTCAATTATATGATATTTTAAAGGGTATTTTCTTTTAAAATCCTCTTTTAAAATTCTGTATTACAAAATTCAAAAGCAATGTTTTTTTTTAATTATTCATGTTGTATGATTATGTTATGGTTCTTGGGAATTTTTTCTTATTAAGGTTGGGACCTATATTTCCCTCTAATTCATTGGGTATTATTATGTGGGAGGTCGGTCATACGGTTACTCTATGTTTAATTGTGATGGTTACACCATAAGGTAGTCGTGAGGGTTACACTGTATGGTAGCTCTGAGGGTTAGATCGTGAGGTAGCCACAAGGGTTAAAAATAATATGGTAGCCATGATGTTTAAAATTGTAATTAATTAATTCCCCAATTTACCTACATTTTTATTTATGTTATCTATGTTTTCACAAAGTATGAATATGATACTTTATGGATAAGAAGTATGTCTTGTGAAAATGTTTTCATAAGTTTTAATGTATTTGTGGACTAGCGATTCCTTTCCTTAATTTTATATCCATTACTGAGCTAATTTTCTCATCCTAATATTTTAAAATGTTTTTCATAGTAATCCATAGAAGTTTAAAATACAGTTATGGTGCTAATACAGATGAATCTTATTATTTATATTAGCTGTTAATTTTTGTAAACTCTAATTCAATATATGTCAGTGGTTGTATAATTCTCCAGAACCTAGACTGGAAAAGGTCCTCATTTGTAAAATATATTTTTCATTTTTAATTTATCAATTTTATAAGAAAACACAACATGTTTTAGTACTGAATCCAGAAGTGCGGGTTTAGATCTTTATATGTATTTTTTACTAACACTATATCTATGTGTACTTATGTTTTATTGTCTTTTGTTTTTATGTATTATATTTTTTCCATTTATTTTTTATTTCCAAATTTACTTCTTATGAAAAATAATGTACCAATTTATAAATTACCACCCCTATAGGATAACGTTTTTTGGTGATTTTGGATTTTTTATTTAAATTATGTTTAATTTTATTAATTTATTTTAATTATTTATATAATAATGAATTGTGTATTTTGAAATAAAATAGAAAGTATATTTCAAATGAGATATCATATTTAAAAAATAAATATCATAGTATTCCTTAATTAAATTTATTTTTTATGGAAATAAATTTAGTAATTTTTACTTTCAGACACTTAGGAGACCTATACATGGAGAAGTGGTTACCAGAGCATTATAGTGAGAAAATGAGAATTATCATAGATATGATTACATAAAATATTTGTTTCTATTTTCCTTATTTTCTTATTATTTTATTTTAGGTCATATTATAAAGTTTAATTTTGTTTTTAATTTAGATTTAAAATAATTCATCTTAAATAAAATTAAATTTAATAGTGTTTAAGGAGGATAGACTATCAAAGATTTACACTACCCCCTCTCAGCTATGATGACATAAAAGATTATAGGTTACATTGATGATAGTAGGATAACCACCACTACCATTGGAGAGTGAATTTTATTCATTATCCAGAATGATATATCCTGTTCTTTAGTTTGATAAATCAAAAATCACTTTATGTTATAAGTAATTTATATTGATGTGTTTTTTTAAGTAATCCAGTAAATATCATGGAGACCTATTGATGGGGGTTGTAGATGATTTCCTAATGAACTCAGGTTCGTGTTTAGGGGGACATGATTTAGCTGATTATGGGGAGGTCTAGTGGGCCTTCTAATCCTGATATGACCCATGAAAATTAATCCAATTCCTATTATTTGTACTAGATTAGCCACCTAGTTTCTTTTTCATAACTATTGAGTCAGATATATATTCGGAGGAGGGTTTAAATCTATTGATCCTCACTATAAAATTTAAAATGAAGTATTTTTTTATCATCTGACATTGAATTTTTTATTCTTTTTATGTGATTTTCATTCTAGTAGTTGTATTGTCGTAGATTCTATATTTTATATAATGTATTGTAAATTTACTTATATAACTTTTTACTTATTTTCATAAACTTTAGATTCATTGTCCTTCTAGAAGAATCATTCTAAAAAACGATCGAATGTAGAAGCTGATTATACTATTTGGAAGTTATTAACACTAATTTTTGTTGATTCAGTTCAAAGTAACTAATTTTGGAATGTGTTTCACTAAATAAATGATTAATTTTTAAAAAACCAGTGACATTTCATAAACATTAAATGTGAATATTATTATTTTATAACAATATTCTTCTTATATTGAAAAAGTAAGAGAAAATTGGTATCAAAAACCAATCAAACTAGGCATGGTTTCTATGAAAAAATTGGAATAGGATATTCTTGTAATTTAAAATTATTACAATCCAACCAATGATCAATGTTACGTCCTAATTTATTGGTATAATAATTTTTTTGTTTTTCCTTAATATTACCATTATAGTGGGTCAAAACTGATCAAATGAGTTTATATTTCCATAAATACTTGTGGTTTGTACAAAAATATCATATGAAAATTTGACATGTACCATGGACATAATAACCAAACATATAATTTTATTGGATTTAAAAGTCTTTAAAAACATTTTTCTAGTGTTCATAACTGTGAAAATGTCATTATATTTTCATTAAATCAAAGGAAAACAAATTTCATTTAATTTTTGACATATAGGAATAGAACAAACATTGATTGAACTTTTGGGTTTTTTTAAATGACCAAAGGCGATTTATTATTAATTAAAATGTCAAAAAACATGTTTGAAAAGTTAAAAATTATAAAAATTCTATGTATTTAATTTAAATAATAGGAAAAGGAATTCTATTTAATTTATTAAATACTGAAAATTATCACACATCAATCTGATATGTGGGTTTCCATAATTGAATAGTTGTTTTTTATTTATTATAACAACAAAAAATATGTATCATAGTGTTAATACATAGAGACCCACCATGTATTATCATAAACTTTCATTACTTTGGTTGTTGATTAATTTTTAACATGGTTGAATATACCTCATGCCAATCTAAATTTCAGTGTGGTTATAATGAAAAGAAAATGTTTTATTGTCCTTAAATGTCATTAAAAACATGAATAAAAAAGTCATAATCTAAACAAAGATATGATATTTTGAACTCAACACACACCATATTAATGGGTTTTCTGTTCTTCCATGTCAAAAAAGTTTCGACAATCGTTTTTCAATTATATCCTGATAATCTAAGATCATTTTTTTTGTTTTGATTTGTTTTTATTTTCTTTTATTTATAGGTATTTCTTATGACTTATACTTTGATGTGTTTTTAATTGTCTTATTCCTTATACTAATATGATAATGATGAAGGATTATTTTTCTATTTTTCATTCAAGTTTTAATTTTTTTGTATCCTCTACCATTACTTATTTGACAACATTAAAATTCAATTCTTTTATGACTCCGGATTATACCTTTTAATTCTAAATTATATTCAAATAATACTTATTTATTCTTTCTTGCTTCATGTTCAACTACTAATTTTGTATTAATATATTTACATCTTTTGTATTTTGTTTTTATTTTAATTTTCTCCCTTTTCCTTTAGTTAATTTTTTATTTTCGATTATTCTTACTTTTTCTAGATATTTTGTCTCCACTATTTTGTAATATCTCGCCCCTCACCCATTGAATTTGGAAGAGGATATGGTGTTATTAGGCCTTATGTGACATCCCCAAAACACCAAATACTGGAAATAAATTCCAAGGGCTTTAAGAACATTAGGCTGAAAATTTTCCATTTAATGATAAAATAACTAAACTATATAAAAAATTACCATACAAACCTATATATGATGAATGAGTACAAAATACAACTCAAGACATAGAAAAACCAATAAATCGTATCATATTACAAGAAGAAACCAAAATAACTACATTATGATAACTAAAAAAACCACAAAACTTAAAACTCTAAAGTTACATTAATCATCAACAACCAACCTTCTACATGCTCCAACTCCACCTAAAATTCGCATGGTATCAAGAAGCATATCTAAAGAACTGAGATACCTTGTATTTACATGTGTCTTGATTGATGACAATTAAAAATGTAAAATAATTCCCATGCAGGGGATGAGTATAAACTCTATAGGATTTCCCCAATGACTACCCAACTCATACCACTAGGCAAAAAATTATTATCATAAGTTATATAAACATATTGAAAAAACATAAATAATTTATATCAAAACCTCAATAACTTCCAAGGAAAACAGTTATCAAAGAATAAAATCTTTCTTAATATTTGGCATACCCATAACCATTTCTCCAGACACACACCATGCATGCCTCAGTGAGAGTTTTATACTCATGATCGGTCTCTCGTGGATCTTACAATTCATCACAAGGTAACTAATACCTAGTTACCCAATGGCACAAACCCCTTCCATATGGTCACATATAAGGAAAATAAACTCATTCCAATAATGTATTCAAAATAACATGTTATAAAATATAATATAAAACATTTATTTCTTTAAATAATTTTAAAAAATAAATTCCATGCATTAAAACCAAACCATAATTTTAAAATCATCATTTTAAAATTTACATCAATATGGGTTTTCCAAAAATCCATCCAATTTTTATGATTTCCAAAAAAATAAAAATAATTATCTCCATCCAAACATACCATGATTTCCACAAATAAATTTAATAAAATCAATAAATTTAAAACCATGACTTCAAGTTATAATAAAGTGATGTAGAGAGAGAATCATCCTACCTCACAGCGGTTGGAAAAAACTAATAATAACACAATAATCCTTGAATATCCAATCATAAACAATATTCCCATAACAAAATCCAATAGTATTACATTATAATTGATATCTCACATCATATATCTATCCCCAATAGGATAGATCTATGGTTACAAGAGTGGAAATAACCTTTGATTGAAGAATAGTAATGAAGAATAAGTATTTATAAATAAATCCTGGACACCAACAAACCTTGATTTTCCTTAGGATTGCTCCGAGATCAAATGGAATCATCTCTTCAGATTTGGGAGGAAAAGGAATTAGATTTATGGGAGTATTAAGGATAAAACAAGTTTCAAAATGCATAATTCAGATTTAATCCACTTTTTATGGAGGGCCCATTGTACATTACATGATTTGGCCATATGGTTTAGAAAACTATGTTCCAATAATGGTGTGGTACTATCCTAAGGACACCCCTTGAATGGTTAGACAAACCAAGAACCAACCATGTTATTCTCTTAGGTCTCATTTTATCAATTTCTCCTAGGTATCTACATGGTCTGGCTAAATCATTCAGGTGACGACCCCAAAGAAATTTTCCACGTGCCATTATCTTACTTTATTAAATTGGACTAAGTTGAAGGAGTAAAATCTCTAAGGAATAAAAAGTTTGGTATTCTTGGTAAACTAGATACATACATGATACCCATATTAAATTTAATTAAAAAAATTAAAACATAATTTTTTTTTCAAGAATAACATTATTCCCTCTAGAATATCCTTATGTATCTAACATAGTAAACTTCATGGATTCTTGATAAAGTAAACAAAATAAGGGTGATTTAAAATTAATAGAAAGTGTGACTTCTGTAAAAGATATAATGAATCAATAAATATACTCAACATGTAATGGTGGACAACTGAACACACATTCCATTTTAATTACATTACAATCATTGTGAGATAAGGAAGAATCAATATAGAAAGATCAAAAATAAAAAAAATAAAATAAATAAATAAAATTAGAATGAAATGAATCCATATATAATATCATATAAAAATATAATGGATAAAAATAATAACTAAATTTTCAATTAAATAATTGCTAAATTATTGGACATCATGTTTACTAGGAACATGATAACTTTACAATCAAGATATATACTCAAGATGGTTTAGAAAATCTAGGAATAAACATTCTATTTTCTCCAAATAATTTTTTTAAAGGAATTTAATATGACCCCTATTATCAAGATATTTCCTCCAATCATTTTAAAACTCTTGGTATAAACCTAATGGGGGTTTGGGAAACACATTCATCTCATGAGACTATAGATGTATCGAGGTTATTTATTTAAATGGTACCCAAACCATTTTTTCATTTAAAAAGTATTCCTCATATATCTAATAATTTATTTAATTAAAAATCAATATTCCTCATCATCAAATATCTATTTTGAGTAAATAATACAAACATATCAATATTTCCCCAGTTAATCAAATAACATTCAAGGTAAACAACGTATACAAAAATTGTATATGGTTTTGGAAATAGTAATATCTGTAATACAAGAATATATATATTTATGATAAATTTAATTTGTAATGAAAAATGATTACAATAAATTGATTTTTTCAAGATAAGGTTAACAATCATAATAGAAAGTGAGATAGTTCAATAACATTTATCGCTTAGTAATTTTCAATTTAAACCCCTTTAGATGAAATAATTAAAATTGAATCTTAAAATAACATAAAAATGAATGAATAAAGATATTACCTATAAAAGGGATAGTATATACACCATATAAAATTGAATTTTTGTATAATAACAAATAATCCTCAATTGGATGTAAATTGAGACGAAATCCCTTACCTCATGATTCTATTTGGTTGAGCATGATTTAACCTTGTGTATAGTTATTTTAAACATGTTATTAAATTATAAAAGTACCATATTAATATTTATAATATCATATATTATCCTTTTATAACATTTTTACACCCTTCTATTAATAATCTTTCATTATTTTCATAGTTTTCGGTGTTAATTTCCTTGTTTTCTCTTATGTTTTTTTTCATGAAAGATTCAGTTCGTTCACATATTAGATAGTTCTATCATATATAGAATAATAATCATGAAATAATTATCATATTATACTTATATATATCATATACTTAGTGTGGTGATGAATGATATTCACATCGCTTCGTGAATGTGGTATTACACACGTACACGAACGATGATATCATCTTTACGTGAGTGAAAAAGAAAGAAAGAAAATTATATTTAAATTATATCTATATAATGATAAATATTTCATGAATAAAAAAATAATTTCATGTATTCCATATAAAATCATTAACTTTATCTTTATCACCTTCCATGTGAAGCGTTGGTGATAGACGAATGATGTTGTTTTGCGTGGTAGAAGTCTACCGTACACAAAAGCGACATTATTGTATCTCCTATGAAGTGGAAGATAAAAATATATATATGATATAGTGACTCAAAATGAATAAATATGTTATAAATAACATATATATAATTTATATCAATCATCATACCCAACAATGAGTGGTTGAAATAGGAAAACAAATGACATCGGTTCGTGCTAAGGGAGTATGTCATACACACGAACGATGATTATGTAACCCAATTGATGAAAATATGTGTGTTTTTAGTTTTTACCCTTATTATTACAATATATTAGTATATTTGATATACTAAGGTTATTATATCTTTATGTATTAATTCAAAAAAAATGTGGTAGAGAAAGAATTAAAATATTGACCCTTGTTTAAGAACATTAACTATTCTTCAGGTGTCCTCCTTAGGTTTATAGTAAAGCATAAAAGGATAGATTTATTCCCAAACTAATGATTCTTGGATGAGGTAAGAGAATTCAGAAATTCTATGGGGTTTTCCCATCAAAAAAGGTGTGAATTTTTTAATAAGTTAGGGGAGTGAGTTCCCTTTTCTCATTGATGACGAGTGACATTCTTATAAATACTCAAAAGTATTCACTATTTTGAGTTAAATATTACCTAAAGTGGATCCAAAATTTATAATTAAAGATATTTAGGTATTATATGGTCAATAAAAACAACCCCACACAATGAAACGCATTTTCAAACATTTTTTCCCTTGACTTATATGATTCCTTATTTTTATAATTTGGGTTTTTCCCTACGTGAACTAGAATTTTTAAACTAAGTAATTTTTTAATTAAAACTAAAATAAAATGTTTCTTATTAGATATTTTATAAGTAATTATTATAAATATAATATATAATTAAAAATATAAATCCATTGTTTGTTGGAATTTAATTTTAACATAATCACATAAAACGTGCAAAACACAACATTAATATTAACCACACTAATCGAGTTTTTACTGTTTAGGGATCAATATGTTCATTATAAACAAATAATTGATCCATTAAAGAAAAATATTAGATAGTTATTTAAATTTAAAAGTAACTTCTAAGAATATATAATTTTTATTAATTTTAAATCATTTAATAAAATATAATTTATCCTGAAATATCATTAACATCAATTTTGATATTATTAATTTAAATTTAATTTAAAAATGTCAATATAATGATGGAATTAAAATATATGAGGTTTAAACCTATTTATAATGATATATTAATTTATAAAAATAAGGTAACCAAATAGATAATTTAATTTACTTCATTTTCAATATTTTTAGTAATATTTATTTTATTTTATTATTAACTAAATAATTACTAAGTTAGTGTTTCTTAAGAATTTAAAGTAATTATTTCATATCAAAAAAATTAAAATAAATTATCTGGATAAAAAATAAATTATATTTCAAAATGATATATATAACCTAACATATGTTGTTTTTTTCATATCCCAAGGCTTTATTGATATTTAAAGTAAAAAAAGTTTTTTTTATGTCTTTTTCTTTACAAAACCAATTATATGGGTCATATTCAGTGGAATGTGGAAAGTGATTTTCATATATAAGTTAATATTATTTCCAAGATCTATATAAATTCATTAAATAAAATTAAGTTAAATTTTTATGTATTTTTTACTCTTATCATTCTATTTTAACCACTTAATAAACCCATTTTTACCTTAAACGCAGTAATTAATTTATTCTCCATTCAAACTTCACTTTGGTAAAAAATTGATTTGAAATTTTTATACATTATAATTTATGATGATTCCAAATCTTGAATTCATTTTTCCAAATTAATTTCACATAATTGTAAAATTGAAATTTTAAATTAACCCTACAAAAGCGATAATAAAGCAGTTTTTGAAATAGAGAATGTCTATAAGATTACAAAGTGTCTATATCTAAATTCAATATGAAAAATATTAGAACGAACAAAATAGGATTAATTTATATAAAATTGAACTAATTTTACTTTAAAACAATTAAAAATCTAATTTATTATTATAATTTATTTAAACAAAAAAAAATTTTCAATTAAAATTCAGTATTTTTAACTATTTATCAAAAAATGAAACATCTCCGAAAAAAACCCAAAATTCACCATAAAATAATATTTATATGATGATATCAAAAAATAAGTTTACTTTGTAAAATAATTTTTCTAAATCTGTCAAAATTTTATATTAAATTATTTGTGCAAAGCACGACTAATAATCTTTTTATAAAAAATGGATTTTTAGAAAACATTTCATTTTATTTTAATGATTCTTATTATATTACTAAGAAATAGATAACTAATAAATTTGTGTATAATGTATATTTTTAATAAGTTATATAATCCTATTCATACACACCAAATTAATGGATTGGTTATAATTATTGCATTAAATTATAACATTTTAATAATATATTGTTGTTCTATAAAACTCGGTCTTGAGTTTCATGAAGCATATTAAAGAAACTCATTATTACATGAAATGAAATCTAACACATTATTTCATGTATTTCATGAAATTTAATTTATTTAAAAATAAATATATCACAGGGTTTCGGGGTATTATATTCCCTTCTATTCTTTTTGTTGTGTGGCATACACGCTATAAAATACAATACCCTTATTTTATAATTTTGGGGTGTTAAATTCTCCCAACCATAAATAAATTGTGTAATTTAAATTTAAAAATGATATCAGTAATCCACATTTAAATATTTTAAAAGTTATTTTAATAAAAACCCACTTCTTTAAAAGAGTTAATAAAACATCCTCTTAATAATATTGAAAGGGTAGTACAAAGGCTAAATGGAATAACACTTATCTATGTTTCCAAGTTTGATAAAATTAGTATTAAGTGATGATATGGAAATAGAATAAAACAATAAATAATTATTTAGAGTGATAGAGGTAATTGATCAAATTATTTTGAATGATCAATGGATTACTAATGGACACAAAACCATAAATCTTTGATGATTAAAAAGATCATAGAATTCGTCGAATATGGATGTAATAGGATAAAATTTTTCAAGATCCTTTCCTTAATTTATGTGAATTATTTTACTTACTTTATATCATTCTATTTTATAGGAACAATTTTATCGTTTGGTTATAACAACCCCTCTCTTTATTACATACATAAACATTATTTATTACATAAACTTGAAATTAAGACAACTTTGAAGATAAATAGGTCTAGTGTCTTGGGAAATTAGGAACATTAAATAATAACTTATAACATAAAACAAAACATCTTTATTAAAAACTTATTTTAGATGACCACATCATTCCTTCGTACTTATCATTGCATGGGATAACATGAGGACATGCATAAGAAAAGGGTGAGCTATAAATCTTGGTAAGGGAGTAAACAAGGAAAAAAATGAAGAATATAGTACATGTTAGGAAATAGTCATATCAATTGAATACAAGATAAATATGAAAATAAAGGCGTGATATATCATGATTATCATAACATTGAAATTTGGAAACAATATTTAACATGATATTAGCATGAGACAAGGATCATTCCACATGGAACATGAGTAAACCCTCATTGAACTTGAGTTAGCATGAGTAAAACCTCATTACACATGAATTATAATAATTAAAACCTCATTGCACATGGCGTATCATGATACTATTCTTTACCCAAATCATTGGAGTGCTATTAGGGCACGCCCTTTATAAACATTTCATTTCATGCATAATTATGCCACATAGATCATACAACATGGATTCATTAAACATCATAATTTATTCCATGAATAATATATGTTGAATAAATAAATTTAAGTCCTCAATAAACAAGTACATGTACGTAAAGGTGAATACCCTTGATAGAGAAATGGGTATGGTATTCACTTACACAATGATTTTTGGCATGGGAAATTTTGGTGTAACTTCAGTAGCATAACGACGTCAAATAGAAATCATAAAATGGGTTGATGATAGAGAAATGGGTATCCCATAATTTATATATGAAATTTATAATAAGGGTGTCATGTAATAGAATTTCCCAAAAAATGTAATTTAATTTAGATGCATAATATAAAATAATTTCTTGAATGTAAATTGAGGAGAGAGAAATCCCTTACGAAATTTTGGCATGGTAACGGGTGTACATGGGAGGAATTAATGAGAGGGAAAGGGGTATCTCATAATTCAAACATAATGAGGGAATTATAGGGGAGGTAAAAAATCATACTTCAACATTTTTAATTCAAAATAAAAGGTAATAACAATATTAGTAAATTTGGACATAATTAAGAAAGGAAGGAAAGTGAGGATCCCTTACTTGGAAGTGTGATCCAAAAGTCTTGGTAGAGGCTTGAGAGAGTACTATTAGGATATTGGGGTCTCTTGGGAGGATTCTAGAGAGAGTAGGGAAGTGTTTAGTCGGGCTCCAAAGGTTTTTATTGAAGAGGAATGGGATATTGATTGGTTTTATATATGAAAGGAGAGGGGATTTTTTATTATTTAGGTTTTGGACGCTACACATTATACTAATCAAAACCAAAAACCATCTCATGGTTTTTTCCCATGGTGTTTTTCAAAGGGGATTGTAAAACATTATTTTATAAGTCCAATGGAAAAACATATTAAAATATTAGGTTTTCTTATGTGGAGGTGTGTCACACTCTCAAGGAAATCATTTTGAAAAGTTAAAATAAATTATAAGTCTTGGAGGGTCTACTAAGGGACCATAAATTTAATAAAACAAATATAAAATAACATTATATCAAAGTTAAAACATATATTGGCCTAAAATACCATTTATATTATTTTATAACATCACTATTGGGTCATTATAATGTCATAAAACACATTATATATTTAAACATTATTTAATTTTTACCAAAACATTTGACAGTATCATAAAATTATGAACCATTCACTGTTAGATAATTTTAACATCTTGAATCCAAAAATAATATTAATTCTATCTAAATAATTTTCTAAATATTTGAATTTTTACTTTTAAAATAAAAACATACATTTATCTAAACTTCATGGGTTTTGATAGAAACATCTTTCAAACCTTAATAAAAATTACAATTGTATTCATAGAAAATTATATGATCATTTATATTTAATAAAAATTGATTTACTAATAATATTTTACTAGAATATTATTTAATTCAAAAATAAGTTAATTCACCAAAATAGATTTATTAATTGAATATTAACTGAAAATACTATTTGTGCTTTAAACAAAAATTTACAAAGTAATAATAATAAAATGAATGCATATTCATTATTCTATACAAAACTAATTCATATAATCATAGTGCTAGGGTTTTGTTCCATAAACCCTTATAACACCCGTATAAGACCTAAGGGTAAGGTGGGTGATGGTGAAAAACACTTGGGGGATCAGATAACACCACTCAGGTGGTAATCTATATTAACATTCACTTCTCTTATAGGCGGTTCTGTTCAATATTAACATGTTGAAGCTCATCTTAAACTTGGTCAAGAGCAAATCACAATGACTCTACCTCATTTCCAAGCTTTAACAAATGGGTTTCTTATAATGTAATTCTACTCTATGAGGTCATCGCATCTTTTTTCTAAGTAAATTGGATTTGTTAAAGCCATATATTTATACTAATCATGTGATCACTATTCAATGGCTATATTATAAACGGTAACAATTATTAACAGAAATTTAAAATCCAAAAAACATAAGACCAAGTAAGTGCATATGTTTTATATATCCATTTTACATAATAAGACATTTAATTAGATCAATATGAATTTTCCTTAATAAAATTTTGTGTCATTACAATCTTCCCCCCTTAAGAAATTTCTCCCTTGATATTTCCTTTTCCAATACTAAAATATATGAGGGTAACTATTCTTTATCACATCCTCTGATTCCCACATTTCCTCTTCAAACATGTGGTTTCTCCACAACACCTTGATAAAGGGAATTGTCTTATTTCTTAGAACATTTTCCCTATGGTCTAATATCTTCACCAGATTCTTGTCATATGAGAGTTCATTCTCCAATGGTACCACCTCTGGATTGAGTACATGTGATGGGTCAGGTGTGTATTGCTCAAGAGTGATACATGTAATACATCATGTACTTGAGATAGTGTCAATGTGAGTGCTAGTTGATGGGCCACTTCTCCAATTCTATCAAGGATCTCAAAAGGTAAGATGTACCTTGGACTAATCTTCCCCTTATTCACAAATCTTATAAATTTCTTACACGGTGATATGTGGGGGAATACCATGTATCCAACCTCAAACTCTAGTTCTCGTTGATGATTATCAGCATAGATCTTTTTTCGAATCTGAGAAGATTTAACGTGTTGCAGGATGGTCGTAACCTTCTCCACCATTTCTTCAACCATTTATAGACCTAGGAGCTTTCAATCCCTAACTTCATCCCAACATGCTGGAGTTCTACACCTCTTCCTATAAAGGTCTTCATAAGGAGCCATTTGGATGCTTGATTAGAAACTATTATTGTAAGAGAACTCAAACAGGAGAAGATGTTGATCCCATCCTCCTTTGAAGTCCATTGAGAATGCTCTCAACATTTCCTCAAGTGTTTGGATAGTCTGCTCAGATTTTACATCATTTTGAGGATGATAAGACGTATTGAAGTTTAGCTCAGTATTCAAAGCATCTTGGAGACTCTTACATAACCTAGAGGTGAATATTAGATCCAAATCAGATATAATTGATAGTGGTACTACATGAAGATTTACCACTTCTCTAATTTATATCTTTGAGACTTGATCCGCTGATAAATCCCCTTGAATTGAAATGAAGTGTGATGTCTTTGTAAAACAAACCACAACAACCCAGATAGCATTGTTTCATTTGGATGTCTTCTGAATTCCACTGAAAAATTCCATGGTGATGTTCTCCCACTTCCATGTCGGTATGGGTAATAGTTGCATCATCCCCTAAGACTTCTTCCTCTCAGCCTTCACTTGCTAACATACCAGGCACTTTGAGGTATACTCAGTGATCTCCTTCTTCATGTCATCCAACCAATAATGCTCTCGTAGATCTCAATACATTTTTGTGTTTCCTGGATGAATGGATAAATTTGAACTATATAAATCATCCAAAATTTCATTATTTAACTCCAGATTTGATGGAACACATATTCTTGTCCCAAATCTCACAATTCTTTCTTCATTAACATTGAACTCCAAGGATTTCCATTTTCTGATAGTTTCAACTTTCTTCTAAATTCCCACATTATCCTTTTGAACATACTTTAACCTTTCCAAAAGATATGGTTGAGAAATCATTTGTGAAAGGATTGATGATGTTCCCTTCTTTATCATTCCCATGTCTATCTTCATCAAATATAAGAAGATTGGATCCTTTTCAATTCTCATCAATGGTAGAATCATAGGTTCCTTTATACTTAGAGCATCCACCACCTTGTTCTCTTTTCCAAGGTGGTAATGGATTGAGAAATAATAGTCTTTGATCAGCTCTAACAATTTTGTTGGCGTATATTAAAATCTTTCTCTGTAAATATATACTTGAGACTTTTGTGATCCGTATATATTTCAAACTTCTCCCCAAAGTGGTAATGTCACCAAATTTTTTAAGTGAAGATTACTATAGACAATTCTTGATCATGTATTGAATATATTTTCTCATGAACTTTCAATTTCCTTGAAGCATAGGCAATGAATTTGTCATTTTGCATCAACACACAGCCCATGCCCTCCTTCGAAGAACCACCAAATACCACAAAAAGATCTCCACTTGTGGGTAGTGTGAGTATGGGTGCAATGATGAGCCTCTTTTTCAACTCCTTGAAGCTATCTTTGCATTCATAACTCCAAGTAAACTTGACTCCCTTCCAAGTTAGCTTGGTAAGAGGGTTTGACAATCTTGATAAATTTCTCACAAATCGGCGATAATATCAAGCTAAACCAAGGAATCTATGGATATTATTCATAGATGTTGGCCTCATCCATCTTTCAATTGCATTTTTCTTGGATAAATACCCAAATATCCCATTGATTGTGATGATATGACCCAATAATGAGACTTCCTTCAACCATAACTCACATTTGTTGTACTTTTCATAAAGCTTCTCCTTTCGTAAGATATCTATTACATTTCTTAGATTCTACTCATCCCCCTCCTTGGTTTTAGATTATATTAGAAAGACTGCCATAAATTTGTTGAGGTAATCTATAAAGACTCTATTTATAAATTCTATGAAGATTGATGGAGCATTAGTGAGTCAAAAAGGCATTACTATGAATTCATAGTGCTCGTACCTTGTATGAAAAGTAGTCTTGGCGATATCCTACTTCTTCACCCTTACTTAGTAATTCTTGACCTCTGATCCACCTTGGAGAAGTATTGTGCTCCACATAGCTGATAGAACAAGTCATCAATTCATGGAAGATGATACTTGTTCTTTATCGTTATTTTTTTGAACTCACGATAATCAATGCAAAGGCACATTGACCCATCCTTCTTTTTGATGAAGTGGACTGGTGCACCCCATGGTGAAGCACTTGGTCATATAAACCCTTTATCCATATTCTCCTATAGTTGTTTCTTTAGCTCCTCAAGCTCCACAACATCTATTCAATATGGATTCATGGATATTAGAAACTCCCCAGGTATAAGATCAATCGATAATTTAACATCTCTTTTAGGAGGAAGACCATGCAATTCCTCAGGGAACACTTTAGCAAATTCCATCACAATATACATTTATTCAAGGATAGCTTCTTCCTTATACTCAATCATCTGAGAAAGATATGTGTTATCATAGGGCAGTAATATCCATGCTTAAGATGATGGTGCTAAATAAGATGCATCCTCCTCCTTGCACTTGTACAAAATCGAGAGTCGATTCCCCATGTGGAGAGTGATCTCCCTCTCATGGTAATTTATGTTGGCTCTATATAGGGAAATCCAATCCATAGAAATAATTGCATAAAATTCCATCACAGGGAGTATGACGATGTTCGTCAGGAAGTTCAAACCACCAATTATGACATGGGAGGAGTTATATTCCTGGGATGAAATGATTGCCCCATTTTCTGTTCTCACTAAAATCTCTACTTCAATGATTTGTGGTGGTGTTAGGATTGTTCTACTAAACTTCTGGGATATAAAAGAATTCATAGAATTAGAATCAAAAAGTATGTTTGTTATTAATGAATTAATAACTAGCGTACTTATCACCACTTCATTTTTGGGGTTTTCTTCGGCAGTAGGGATGGAAAAATCTCACCCTTGCTGCCTTGGAGGATGTTGGTTGCCTCCGAAAATCCATGGCATGGGGAACTTGTTTGCAAAGTGCCCTGGTTATTTGTAGTTGAAGTAATGAACAATGCGTTGAGGGTTGAACAGAGTGTTCCTCTCCTCTGTCATAACAGTGGGTTTTTCTTTTCAACAATTAATATCCAGGGGCCCCTCTCGTCCACACCTAAAGCATTTCCTCATCCCCTTTAGGCAATTTTCGGGGTTCTTCTTTCCACTCCTTTGGAAAGTGGGGTATTGGAATTTCATAGCACCATTGGATTTATCCATCGGACATCCAGAATTAAAGTCTACCTTACGCTTCTTATACCCATGATACCCCTGAAATTTTTTGATCTCCATTTCGACTTTGAGGGCACATCAGACAATTTCCTCATAGCTATTGAAGTCACAGATCGCTAGGGATTTCCATAGGCTAGGTTTTAGCCCACAAAGAAGCAGTTAAACTTGCATTAGGGGGTAACAAAAAAATACAGAGGAGTATCATGTAATCCTTGTGAAGTATTACTCATATGCTCTGATGGACTCGTCGTCTTTTTTACCTGAGGGAATGGAAGTCCCTTTCCATCTTAAGTCGGAGGCTGTGAGGAAAATATTTATTGAAAAATATTTTTCGGAAATACGTCAATTCTAATGCCTCGATCTCTTCCTCCAACATCATATTTTTTATCAATGTCCCCCATTGATCAGCTTCACCCTCCATTCGATAAGCATCTAGAAGAACCATCCCTTGTTCAGAACATTGAAGGATAGAGAATATATTTTCAATGGAGTGGATTTATTTTTTGGTTATTGAGGGATCAGATAATCCATTAAAATTAGGATGCCTCTATCTCAAGAATCTCTTGATTGCATCTTGTTCTTTCTTAGTGGGGGTTGGATGATCCTCTTGACCTGTGTTTCTATTCAAAACTTTAGTTAACTGAGAGAGTATAATGACAAAGTTTTTGATTCCCACTCCCTTCAGATTGGGAATCTCATTATAATAGTAACCACATTGATCTTCACATCAGTTGTTAGCTCGATTCCTCCTATTACCGGCCATTGGATGGAACAAAAGGAAAGTTAGGGGTAACGTATAAAGGGGAATCCAATGAAAAAAATGGATAACTTATAAATTATATTTATTTCCTTAACTTATGAATTTATAGGATTCAATCTATTTTATCTATGATCTACTTCCCAACATATATTCTTAGTTGGATTTTTTTATTCCCTTAATAATGGTTCATACTAAGATTATGTATTTACCAAATCATATCCCCCGGGAGTGTCAAACCAAGAGTGAAAAAAAGCCTATTTTCATGCACCAGTTCCCTTTTGAGTCTATCTCAAAGTGGTGTTTTCGAGTTTTACCCCTAGACACATCTGTTCCAGAGCTACCTCTAATTGTTCGTATCCAAACAGGGATGTATTTTCTTGATAAACCACGTACTCTATACTCAAAAAAATTGAGGGATTTTTTTCTTATACTTAGTCGTATCCATAATGCTTTCACTAGTTTTTTCTAATCCTAATCCCAAAAATAACTAAACATATCCTCTAATACCGACTATAACAACCATTCTATTTATTACACACATAAGCATGATCTATTACATAAACTTTCACTTAAGAAAATGTTGAGGATAGAGAGGACTAGTATCCTAGGAAATTATGAACATTACATAAAAATTATGAACCTAAAACACAACATCTTTATTGAAAAATTCTTTTACCTGACCACAACTTTCCTTCATACTTAGCATTTAATGGGATATCCTGAGGACATGCATAAGAAAAGGGTGAGCTATAAAGCCCAGTATGGGAGTAAACAAGGCGTAACCTGAATAATATAGTACATATTAAGAAATAGAAATATCAATGGATCACAAGAGAAACATGAACACAAAGGCATTATATATCATGATTATCATAACATAGAAATGTAACAACAACATTTAATATGATATTAGCATGATCCAAAGCTCATTACACATGGAGAATAAGTAAACCCTCATTGCACTTGAATTATCATGAGTAAAACCTCATTGAACTTGAATTAGCATGAGTAAACCCTTATTTCACATGGAGTATCATGATATTATTCTTTACCCAATGCATTGGAGCACTATCAGGGCATACCCTTTATAAACATTTCATTTCATGCATAAGTGTGCCACATAGATTATACAACATGGATTCATTAAACATCATAATTTATTACATGAATAGGAGGTTTAGAATACATAAATGTAATTCCTCAATAAACAAGTACATGTTTATAAAGGTGAATACCCTTGATAAAGAAATGGGTATGGTATTCACTTACCTGATGATTTTTTCATGGGAAATTTTAGTGTAACTTCGGCAGCATAACAACGTCAAATAGAAATCATAAAATTGGTTGATGAGATAGAAAGGGGTATTCCATAATTTATAAATGAAATTTATAGTAAGTTTCTATGTAATATAATATCTTAACATATTTAATGGAATTTAGATGCATAATATAAAATAATTTATTGATTGTAAATGAGGAGAGAGAAATACCTTACGGAATTTCGGCATGGTAATGGGTGTACATGGGAGGAATTAATGATAGTTAAAGGGGTATCTCATCATTAAAACATAATTAGGTCAGTATTGGGGAGGTGAGAAATCAAACCCCAACATTTTTATTTGAAAATAAATGGTCATAACAATATAAGGAAACTTGGACATAATTAAGGAAGGAAGGAAAGTGAGGATCCCTTACTTGGAAGTGTGATACTAAAGGCTTGGGAGAGGCTTGGTAGAGGATTATTGGGAGATTAGGGAACCTTGGGAGGATTATATAGAGATTAGGTCAAAGTTTGGTAGATATCCAAAGGTTTTGAGTGAATAGTAATGGTAGATTTAGTGGGATTATATAGGAAAGAAGATGGAATTCTTTATTATTTTGGTTTTGGACACTAGACATTAAACATACCAAAACCACAAATTATCCCATGGTTTTTCCAAAGGGGAGTGGAAAAAATTATTTTAAAATACCAATGTCCGGACTTATTAAAATATTAGGCTTTATTATGCAGATGTGAGTCACATTCTCAAGGAAATCATTTTAAAACGTTAAAATAATTTATAAGTCTTGTAGGGTCCACTAAGAAACCATAAAATTAATCAAACAAATATAAAATCACATTATATTAAAGTTAAAATATATGTTCGCTGAAAACTCATTTTAAAGTATTTTATTACATCACTATTATTTCATTATAATGTCATAAAACACATTATATATTCAAACGGTATTTAATTTTTACCCAAAAAAAATTTCTGTCTTAGAAAATTATTAAAAATTCACCGTTAGATAATTTTGACATCCAAAATCCAAAAAAATATTCATTTTGTCTAAATAATTCTATAAATATGTGAATTTTTACATTTACAATTAAAACTGATATTTATCTAAAATTCATGGGTTTTCACAAAAACAGCTTTCAAACCATAATAAAAATTACAATTGTATTCATAAAAAATTATAAAATCATTTATATTTAATAAAAATTGATTTAGTAATAATATTTTATTAAAAATTATTTAATTAAAAAATCCATTAATTCATCAAAATAGATTTCTTAATTAAATATTAGCTAAAAATACTATTTGTGCTTTAAAAAAACATTTACAAACTAACAACAATAAAATGAATGTATATTATTTATTATATACAAAACTAATGTACATAATCATAGTGAAAGGGTCTTATTACATAACCACTTATAAAACCCACTTAAGACCTATGGGTAAGGTGTGCGATAGTGACAGAATCTTGGGGCGGCTCGGATAACATCGCTCAGGTGGTAATCTCTATTAACTTCCACTTCTACCGTAGGCGATTCCATTCAAGTATGAAATGTTGAAGATCAACTTGGCCTTGGTCAAGAACAAATCCCATTGATGATACCTCCTTTCCAAGCTCCAACAAATGGGTTTCGTATAGAGCAATTCTACTGGATGGGGCCATCGCTTCCTTTCTCTAAGTAAATTGGATTTGTTAAAGCTATGTATTTATACTAATCATGTGATCACTATTAAATGGCTATATTAATAACAGTAACAATTATTAATGGTAATTTAAAATCCAAAAACATAAAACCAAGGAATTTTATAAGTTGTATATATCTATTTTACATAATAATAAATTTAATTAGATCAAGAGGAATTTTCATTAATAAAAGATTGGGTTGTTAAATTGGTTCTTCCCTGGTCAATTTTTAATCCATCTATTACTTCAAAAAATTAGTATCTAAAAATTATTTTCTATACCTAATGCAATAAAATTCACTTTTAATAGATCATATGATCTATAAAAGTGTGACATGTATTTATGAAAGTCTCTAAATATTTTCCAAAACTAATATTATTATCACAATTTATCCAATATAATAAATTAATATCTAAACCTCAAAAGTAATACCACTGTTTCAATATTTAATTTTCAAATCATTTAATAAAAACATTGACATATTAACTAGGACGTCGAGTAGACCAGTGGTAGGAACGGAAAACTTATTGTACTTTTTTATGGGTTTAAGCTCCACCACCATTCTGTAGGTGATGGGTTTTCACCTAGCATGTGGGTTTTCCTTTTTCTAAAAATTATTAATATAATTCCTATAACATTCCCAAAAAAATAATGATGTACTTCCTTCAAACAAAATTAATTATTAAATAACATTTTATTTACTAAGGTATTTAATAGAACATAATTTTTTTACTATGACTAATAATCTTACTTTACTAATATTATATTTTCATTAATGATCATATTACTCCAAAATGTTATAAATACCTTTAAACTTATTTCTATAAAATTTAAAGGAATTATCCCTCCGAAATTCATTTCTTCGTGCCCTTTATTTCCACATATAAAGCATTTTCCTAAACCCTTGAGACACCTTGTTTTTAATCTAATACACCTTAGGTTTAACCTTAGTCTTCAATTTCATTATCTATCCAAATCCATCATAATATTTTTTAAGGAAAATATGAATTACCCTAATCATATCCCCCAGGATAGTCTCACCAGGTGCGCAGTAAGTCTATTTTTCATGTACCAGGTAATGTTAGAGTCAAGACATAAATTCTTTTTTTAGAGTTATTACCCCTCAATACATCTGTTCCAGAACTTCTTACACTTTTAGTATCCATATAGGGATGTATTTCCAGGAAAAATCACATAATATCGCCCTTACTAAAACATTATGATGTTCTTCTATACTTATCCTCAAAGTCAATCATAGGTTTATGATCCCTAATATTTGTTTTCCTAAATATAGTTACCATGATTTCTACCAAACGGAACTATAATACCGACTGTAATGACTCAGAACCCAATAGCCCGGAGCTAGTGTCTTAATTTATTATAATTTCATAAGATATAAGGAACCAATTCCTCAAGGAATGAATAGTTTAGTATTCGTTATATACTAGTTACATACATGATGACCATATTACATTTGAATACAAAAAATAAAATATGTTTTTTTTAAATAACTTTATTCTCTCTAGAATATCCTTGAGTATAAAACATAGTACACTTCAAGGATTTGTGATAAAATAAATTAAATAAGTTTGGGAAAAAATGATTAATAAGGTTTAAGTCTGTTTAAGCTATCATGATTCAATAAGTATAATCAATATGAAAAGGTGGATAACTAAACACACATGCCATTTAAATAACTTTACTATCATGGTGAGATAAGGAATAATCAATATGGTAAGTTAGATAACTAAAAAAACTTTCCTTTTATCAATAAAATAATAATGAAATGCATCAGTAGATAATATCATAGAGTAAATCTCATCGATAATAATAATAATAATAGAATTTTCAATGTAGGAAATGATTAATTATCGGACGTCATGTTTCCTAGGAATATGATACCTTTACCATAATGATATATCCTCAAGATTATTTAAAACATCTAGGTACAAATATATTTAGTTTTCAAACTCAATTTTTTCAATACCATTCACAAGAAACCTACTTTCAGAATCTTTCCTCCAAATAGTTTAATACTTTGAGTACAAACCCAATAGGAGTCTGTCCAACTCATTCTTCCCATGAGACTACCGATGTATATAAGGTATTTTTTTAAATGGTCCCTAATTAATTTCTTTAATTTATAAATCATTCCTCATATATTTAATAATATATTTAATTCATAAAAAATGCACATCATCCTCAAATATCCATACTATGTAAAGAATACAGATTTATCAATATTTTTTCCATGTTAATAAAATAACTATCAAAGTAAAAACAATATGTTAATATAGTATATGGTTTAATAAATACTCATATAACTTTTAAAATAATATATATATTTAAGATAAATTTAATATACAATGAAAAATGATTACATGAAATTGATTTTTTCAATAGAAAGTTAACAATCAGAAAAGAAACGGGGATTGTTCAATTTCTTTTACAACTTGATAATTTTCATATAAAATCCAATTGGATTAAATAATTCAAATTTAGATTTAAAATACCATGAATAACGAGTTAAGAAGGATATTACATGTCCATTTGGAAGTATATACACCACATTAAAGTGAATTGGTGCATAAAAACAAATAAATCTAAATATGATGTAAATTGAGGCAAACTCTCTTACCTCATGTTTCCTTTTAGTTGAGCATGATTTAAACTCTTGTATAGATGTTTTAAACCAGTTATTAACTTATAAAAAAACCATATTAATATTTATAATTTCATATATTATCCTTTTATAACATCTTATCACTCATCCATTAATAATCATTCATTATTTTCATCGTTTCATGTGTTAATTTTCTTATTTTCTCATGTGTATTTCTTCATAAATGATTAATTTCTTTCACATATTATATAGTTATATCATATCAATAATACTAATCATGATATAATTATTATATTTTAATTATATATAACATAAAATTGTTGTTTTTATGAAAGAGAGGCACGTCACTTTGTGAATGTCGTAATCTAAATGTATAAAAACGATGTTACCGTCATTACGTGAGTGAAAAGGAATGAAATAAATTTATATATATATCTATTATATTAATATAATTATAAATATTTCATGAATATCATAATTATTTTTTTATATAAAATATAATCACTAAATTTATCTTTATCGCCTTCCATGTGAAGTGTTAGTGAAAGAAGAATCAAATCGCTTCGTGAGGCAGTAGTTCACCATACACACGAGCAGTGTTATCATATCTCCTATAGAATGGAATGTAAAAATATATATATAGTATAGTTACTAAATATGTATGAATATGTTATATATATATATATATAATATATATAATTTAGATCCATCATCATACCCAACATTGAGAGGTGAAAATGGAAAAACGTATGACATCAGTTCACAGGGTGGTAGTCCACCATACACAAGAACGATGATTTCATAACCCATATGATCAAAGTGTGTATTGTTGTAGGTCATTCCCATATTATTAAAAAATCCCATTATATTTAATATATTGAATATGTTATATCATCATGGTTTAATAAAAAATTAAGGAGGTGGAGAAATAATTAAAATAAAGACGCCCGCTGAAGAACATTACCTCTTCTTAGTGTATCCTGATTATGTTTCCACTAAAGCTTTAAATTGTTGGATTTCTACACAAAATAAGGAAAATAATAATAGGGGAGGTATTTTATAATCTAATTTGGGTAGGTATTGTCTGATCCAAATAGTTTTGAAGGTGTGAATAAGTGAGGCGAGTGAGTTCCCTTTGATAATTGAGGAGTGGAATTCTTGTAAATACTAAAAAGTACTCACTATTCAAAGGTAAATATTGAATAACATTACTCCAAAATTTATAATTAAGGTGTTTAATGTATTATATTATATATACACACCTACACCACAAATTGAAACACTTGTTTTAAATAATTTATTCTTTGAATCTTGTTTTCCCTTATTTTTACAAATTTAGCTTTCCACTACAGAAACTGATATTTTTAACCTATTTGATTTATAAATATAAGAAAAAATAAAACTATAAATATAAGATAATTTATACTCACTTATTATAAATATAATATCTAATTTTAAAATATCAATTGAATGTGTGTTGGATATTAATTTTAACACAGGCGCATTTAATGTGCAAAAACACCACTTTAACTTTAACCGTGTTGACCTAGTTTTTACTATATAGGGGTCAATATGTTCATTATAAAATAAAAATGGATCCATGAATGGAACATTGTTTATAAATTTTTGAAATTTAAAATTAACTTTGTAGAATATGATATTTTTCTGTAATTTTAAATCATTTAATAAAATATAATTTATCATAAAATAACATTAATGTTAATTCTAACGTTATTTATTTAAATAGAATTTAAAAATATCATTACAACGATGAAATTAGAATCTATTATTTTCAAACATTTTATCATTATATATTCATATAAAAAAATAATGTAACATAATAATTCATTCAATTTACTTCACTTTTCATATTTTTAGCATCATTTATTTTATTTTATTATTAATTAAATAATTAATGTGTTGGTTTTTCATAAGAATTTAATTAAATTATTTCATCACAAAAAAAATCATGATAAAAAAGACTCATTTATCATTAAAATTGATATACATAATCGAACGTATGTTGTTTTTTCACTTTCCAAATTCTTTATAGATATTAAAAGTATTAAAAGCATATCTTCTGCATTTTTGACTTAACTTATAATATGTGTCATATTCAAAGTTATATGGAAAATAATTTCCATATTTATAATAATATAAAGTAAAATATAGAAATAAATTAATTCAATAAAATTAAAATAATATTTTTGGTCATTTTCACCCATATCATTCCAGTTTCACCCTCGATAAACCCATTTTTACCATAAACACATTAATTAATTTTTATTGCATTCACTATTCATTTTGGTCAAGAAATTAAGTTGAACATATTTGAAAACATAAATTATTATTATTAAAAATATTGAATCTTTTTTTATAATTTAATTTTTGAAAATTGGCAGAATTTAATTTAAAATTAATCTCACGGACGCGATAAGAATGTGGGATTTTTTAAGAGAAATTTTCCAAAATTTTATAATGTTTTTATATATATATTCAATATTAAAATGATTACATTATTCTAAATTAAATTAATTGATATAAAATGGAACTAATGTTACTTTAAATAAAATTAAAAATACATTTTAAAATTATAAACTGTTTAAACAAAAAGGCAGTTATCAATTAAAATTCAGTATTTTTCACTATTTATCAAAAAATGAAACTTCTCAAAAAAATCCAAAAAATTCACCCTATTCTAATTTTGTAATTAAGATTTAAAAATGAATATTTTTTTTTAAATTATAAATGTGTTAAAAAATGCTTTTAAATTATGTGCGAAAAGCAAGACTAATCCTATTTTTAGAAAAAATACATTTTTTAGAAAAAAATTCTTTTTTAAAATGATTATTATTTGATTAAAAATACAAAGATAACTAATAAAAGTGTGTAAAATGTTTTTTTATACTTTTTTAATAATATTCATAAAATCCAATTTAAAGGAAAGGTTATGAATATTATATTAAATAATTATATTTTAATAATATATTATCATTTAGTAAAACGTTGTCTTGTGTGTCACACAAGCTATCGCTAAAACTCATTTTTGTGTGTAATGGAAGCTAAATTATTATTATGTGTAATGAAATTTATTGATTTTATTTAAAAATTTATATATCATAAGGTCTTTAGGTTTTATATTCCCTTATGTGCTTTGTTTTGTGGGTCACACATGTTATCAAATAAAATATCCTTAATTTAGAATTTCGGGGTGTTATAGTTTTCCTGCCCAGTGCCCACTTTCTTCTCATACATTATTTATTTGTGATTGTGCATGGTTTCTACTAACCGTTCACCTCCAGAAAATCTTATAAAATCCCTTAACACATGAAAACCCCCTTGTAACCTCCTGAAACTCAACTCTAACTTTGTACCAACTCAAAATACATGAATAAATGGTTATAAACTTGAAACATGTGATGCTAACTTATACCCACTATTGGTCTTTCTATCCTTGGAATGTAGAAAACCATTTCTATCCTAGAATAGTTCGGGAAATTTTTCCATTATTTCCTTTTTATGCTCCAATGTTTATTTCTAAATATGACCATGCTGGCATAAACCATTAGAATGATGATTTTCCCACACAAGATCTTCTATTTCATATCTAAAATCCATACCGGTAGATGAATCAATGAATCATCTGGTTCTAGTTCAATGTGATCCCATTGAATCAAATGGTTAGGATTAGGTTGGTAATTCTCTATTTGAGATACATGAAAATAATTATGAATAGAAGTGAACCTTTGTGGAAAATACAGACGATATGAAATGTCACCAACTCTTTCAATTATCACAAAGGGTCTAATGTAACTTGGGGAAAACATTCCCCACTTCCCAAAATGTAGATGTCCAAGTATTTTTGTGATTCTCAAGAACACACGATCACTCAAATAAAATGAATACATTCAACATTGATGATACACAAACCATTTATAAGGACACTGATCTGTCTCCATTCTCTTTATAATGAAAAAAAATATTCATTGTTGTCTCTTGTACAAGCCTAGGTCTAACAAGTGAAGTATCACCATTTCACACTAACCATGAGGTGAATGAAAAGTATTTACATTTAATGCTTCAAAGGATCTATATGTATCGATTCCTGATCATTGTTATTATATAAGAAATAATAATGGAAAACCTATTAGCCACTAAAATACTTCAAAAATCCCTAATCATGTCTTCCAACAATTGAATTGTCTGTTCAGATAGTCCATCGATATGAGGATGATAGTCCTTAACCATTTTCAACTGGGTTATGAGGTCTTATTTTATGGATTTTCAAAAATGAAATAGAATCCCTAGATCAAGGTCTAATGTGATCGAACCTGTAATTCCATGTTATCACTCCTCGGATATAGAATTTGGACAATTATTCTACTATATTATATTCCCAAATTATGATGAAATGGGTTGGCAGTATCAGTTGATAAAGTATCACCAATATAAAATCATATTTCCTAACCTTTCTTTCTAGGCCTATGTAAATATCAATGGTTGTATGCTCCCATTTCTATACAGAAATAGATAAGGAATAAAAACTTTCTACTTCTCATTGGTTCTCTCCCTTATCCTACTGATAAGGGAGTCATCTTGAAACAAACCGGACCACTTTTCTCTTCATTCCCACCGACAAAAATTGTGATTTTAGTACCCTATAAATCCTTTTTATTCATGTATTAAAACCCCATCTCGAATAGTGGTAAGAATAAAGAAGTTGTTCTTGATATGTTAGAGGCACCACAATCTGATATCTAAAACAAAACACAACTCTCCCAATAATATTCCTTGCATCAATGGTCTCCCCACTATTGATTTTGGACCTCTTCCCTAAAAATTCATAATTGGATGTATGTGCCTCTCTAACCTTATCAACCAAATCAAGAATAAAAAATACTGGAAAGAAAAATAAAACTTTAAATTTCTCTCCACAATCCAAGTTCATGTTGGTTAACACTGATATGATCTGTCATTAATATGAAGCATCTTTTGGTAACTGATTATATGATATCATACATAATGCATCCACAAAAGAGTTTCATTTATCCAGTGTATATATCAAGTCAATCAAAAAAAATAACATACTCTATCCATCTTCATTTTCTCATATTTATATCACTTTGTGAGAAAAAAAATTATGATCTTTTGATCCCTAAACACCATAAATTTCACATAAAATATATAGTGATTTTAGGTTTTCAAACATGAAGTACAACCACAAAATCTAAATCATGTGTTGGGTAGTTCATCTCATAAACCTATAATTTTCATGATCCATTAGCTACAACATGATTTATCTATATAATAACACATCCCATCCTAGATCCTAATGAATCACAATAGACCACATAACATTTTCCAGATTCAGAAATATCACAATAGATACTGGTGTAAGGTGAACATTAATCTCTTGAAAAGACTCCTTACATTAATCTTTCCATTTTAATGTAAAATTATTCCTTGTAAAGGCTATCATTGGTGAATCTAGTAGTGAAAATCACAAACTGATCATTGATAATCACCAGCTAAGACAAGGAAAATGCATATATCAAACTTGTTCTTTGGCAGTTTCGAAGAATAAAATCTACTATCTTTTTTGGATCCATATAAACCCATTTTCAAGAAATGAAATTTACAAGGAAATGTACCACTTGTATCCAAAAATCACAATTTTAAATTTTGGAATATATACGACGATCCCATAAGATACCCAACACTTTCACTATGTTTTGATCATAACCGACGTTTATTATAGAATACAATAGTATATCATCCACAAACACCACCACAAAGTATCATAGTGGGATTTGGAATATATTATTCACAAATTCCATAAATATTATTGGTTAATTAATAATACCAAAAGGCATAACCATAAAATCATAATTTACAAATCTAATTTTTAAAGCTGTCTTTGAAATATCCTCCTTCTGAACATGTAATTGGTGATACCCTGAATGTATGTAAATTTTAGAGAACCAATGTGCTCCCCTAAATTTATGGAATAGGTCATCAATGCATGGAGGAGGATACTAATTCTTTACCATAACCTCATAATATTATGATAGTCCACATAGATCCTAATAGTTCCTTGTGCCTTCTTTACAAACAGAACAGGTGCTTCGCACAAAGTCATACTAGGCCAAATCAGCCCTTTTCTCTCCAACTCTTCCAACTAAACTTTCAATCCCCTTAATTCATTTTGTTCCATCCTAAAAGATATAAGTGATATACGACATTCCCTCAAATGGAGATAAATTATAAAATACACTTCTCTCCTAGGTTCCAACCCTTAGAAATTGTTAGGAAAAACGTCATCAAATAGGTCGATGATTTTTGGAAAATTTATATTCTCGATCTCATCCAAATATACCAAATCTACCATTGTAAACTGGTAAGAGATGGTTCCAACCACCAGTTCCAAAATTCATTTTATAAAAGCCTTTACATCAGAATAAACTCTAAAAAATTTCTTTATTCCATCAAGATATGTGAAACTAACATTTTTTGAATAACTGTTGATCTGGGCCATAAAATCTCATTTCATATGATTGAAAGAACAACATTGAAAAAAATAGACTTACTCTTTGGTTTAGGTGTATAGTTCACTAATCCCACCATTTATTACTAAGACATTCCACCACTTTGGAAATATATATCTCTCATCCTCTTATTTCTATAATTGGTATTCCCTCCTTCTCTCATGGGGATCAACATAGTTCATTTGACTATATTTCCTAATATATCCCTTTCTACCATCATTTCTCTATTAACCATCTACTTATAAACTTTTATACAAAAAATTATAGTATTTGATATAATTTATTATTATAATATCTTCTGAAAAATACATGATTTTAACGATCACTTTTAATAACATCCAAGGAAAATTAGACTAAATTATTAAATTTAGCCTCATATTATATCACCATAAGGCTCTATTGCTTTAAAATAATGAAGTATATTATTATAGAAATATGAAAGGTGTGAGGGTAGAATTTCATGTTAAAAATTTATTCATAATCCTTCCATGTTATAGCTTGGTCCAATTTATCTTGAATTTCTAAATCCCACCACTGGAACACAAGAACATCCAACATATACATTTAAAACTTCACTTGAAACTCATCTTATCTACTAAGGAAATAAAATATTCAATTCATCCTATTATATAATACATCTATGTTCTATGACTCAAAATCCCCCCAAAGGATGGTTGGATTCTTCTTTTGAAACTGAACCAAATTTTCCACCTACCGAGTATCATCCTACTAAGTTCTTCTATCCACGATGTGAAAATCCAAAGCAATACATTATACTAACTTTTGGAAACCTGTTACACTAGTGCGTCCACATTTTTAACAGCCTCCTATGATTGATTATTATGAAATTTACTAGGATACACTCACATTAACAAGAAAAAAATACATTTAATCTCACTCATTAGTAACTGAATCCATAGAAATTTCAATTTACCATATCAAAAAACCACAAAATAGATCTCTGTAATTCAACCATTGTCAACATTTCAACCCTTTTTGAAAATATTACTGCTATGTTTTTTAAAAACGAAAAATTTATACTATTTCAAAAAAACAACAGCTTTCAGCATATCATATAACATTACTCAAAATGAACAGTGAAATACTGGTGGGATTTATTTATTATCAAATCATGTCATGTATCATTCAATGGCTAAACCCATGATGGCGAGGTGGATACACATAGAACTGTCCTAAAACACTCTTGTACCTAAATGCACTGGTGACTTTAATTTCATCATAAAAAGGATAGATAATTATTTTTATTATCTAAATTTCAAGTCCTAGAGATCATATCTCCCTAATATCACCCCAAATCAAAAGTCTGAACAAACGGATACCACTTATCACAAGGGAAAGAAGGACATACCACGAAAAATAACATTTTTAACATCTCACCCATATCCATTAGTTTGGTAAGAGACAAGGGTGTTGCAAGAACTTAGTTTACATCCCCAAGATACTAAAGGCCGGTAATAAATACCAAGGGCCTAAATAATAGTTGGTATATGATTTTCCATTTAAATATAAAACATCCAATCTAAATAAAAAACAAAAAACCTTTATATGTTGTGTGATTTCAAAATAAATCACAAGGAATAACAAAACCAAAAAACCATATCATAGTATAAGCGGGAACCAAAACACATACTCAAAGAGAAACAAAATGCCAAGAAAAAAACACCCATGTGACATCAACTAGAAACAAAAAACCCACTATATGTTCCAAAATCACATTCCATGCCCATGGTATCTACAATAATCACTAAAGAACCAAGATACCAATACTTTACCAATATTTAGATAGATGACATCTATGTACAACAGTGCCCAAGAAGGGGGTGACTCTAAACTCAGTAGAATATCCCAAATGGCTTCCAAACTCACACCCCTGGGTGAAAATTTGTTAGAAAATTTTATATAAATATTTTGAAAACATTTAATCATTTTATATAAAAACCTTATGCAGTTTGAAGGAAAAAATTTAACAAATCATAAAAACATTCTCAATATTTGGAATAAAAATAACCACATCTCTACACACACGCACACACCAGGCATTCCATGTGACAGTTCCATATTCATGAGTGGTCTCTCAATGATCTACGAAGTCATCACAAGGTAACCAATACCAGGTGCCCCATTGGAACATTCCCCTCCCTCTAGGTCACGTCTAATGAAAATGAACTCATGCTAACCATGTATCAAAATACCTTGAAAATACATATCGCATAAAACATTAATTTCCTGAGATAATTTCAATAAATAGTTTTAATTTGTTAAAACTAAACCACAATTTTAAAATCATCATTTTAAAATTTACATCAAAATGTGTTTTCTAAAAGGCCATCCAATTTCTATTATTTTCAAAACCATAATCAAAATGAAACAATCCATCAATTAATACAACAATTTATAGATCAATTTCAAGAAAATATATCAATTTAAAACCAACCCTTTAAGTTATAATAAAATGATGTAGAGAGAGAATCCACCTCCCTCAAAATGATTTGAAAAAATAAAGAATGAAATAATAATACTTGAAGAACTGATCAAAAACCTTGTTCCCTTCACTAGATCCAACAAGAAAACATCAATATTGACTTTAAAAAATAGATATATATCCCCAATGGACTAGATATATGGTTTTAATTGTGGAACGAACCTTGGATCTAAGAATAATGATGAATAATAAGTACTTCAAGATGAATTATATCCTCCAATGCACATAAATTTACCTATATATTTGTCTCAGATCGAAGGGAAACAACTCTCAAGAATTATGAGAAAAAAGAATTTGAGTTATGGGAGGATTATGGAAAACATATGGTCAAAAGGATTAATTATGATTAGATACACTTTTAAAGGAGAAACAATTATATGTCTCATGCTTAGGAAGCCCGATTTGGTGAACTGTGTTCCAATTGTGTAGTGCTCAGTCTTATGTCTGTCCCTCACACAGTAAAACAAATCGTACACCAACCTATGTATTCTCTTATGTCTCATTTTCATAGTTTCTCTTAGAAATCAACCTAGTATTGATAAATTATATGCCTAACTATGTTCCTATCTAGTTCCCAATGTCTTCCCTTGTTTCTTTTTCTGGGGATTTTTCACTATTTCTACTTCTCACGCCTCCATAAAAGGCCAAAAAAACCTCCAAAACATTCCAATACCCATTGGATCCTCTCAAAACTCAACCAATTCATTATAATAACTCAAAGTACATGAATAAAGGGTCATGTACTTAAAACCAAGCGGGGTGCTACAAATTTATTCTCTTACCTTTTCATCTAATCACATTTCATTATTCTAACTTCAATATTTTGGATTTTTATTTTGATTTAATTTATTATACTTTTTTGTCGATTTGTACATCAAATTCTTCATCTATTTTTGAATATATATTATTACTTATACATTTATTCCCCCCAGTTTTTCTTTTATATTTGACATTAATAATTTTTTTATAAATTTATTTTGCTCATTTTTCAATCCCCATACTACCTTCTAACACCTCCTTATTTTTTATATATATTTTAATCGGCGTCATATTCTACATCATATTTTCCCCCCAATTTCACATTCAATCATAAATTTTAGAATTCAAAATTTTGATTCATCAATGATTGGTGATTTTATTTTTTATTAATGAAATATGTGTTTTGAGATTAATATTTTATTCAAATTTTTATTATATTATTATTTCATCTTGTACGTCTACTCATGAATATGCTTTTGTCTTTCATTTTTTCATATGTGCTTGCTTCATCTATTGATAATGCATATTTGTATACTTTGACATTGACCTCAGATTATTCTATTAATCCTTTTATACTACTTCTACACTTTCTCATATTATGGATTTATAAACTACATTTGAATCTAGTTCATATTATACTTCTATTCATATATATGATTTTTCAATTTTTTCACCAAATCCTCATTATTTATACTATTTATTTATTTTAAACCATATCTTTTTCATAGTATACTTTATTTTATAATAACTTCATATCTATGTCCATTTCTATTTTTATGCCTTGTATTTTCTAGTTATTTTTATTTTTTCCTTTTATTTTCCTCATCTACATTTTCCCCCTTTGAGTGTTAGTATCCTGATATATAAATAATCACCCTAAATGAAGTGTCGTTTTAAGTGAATGTGTTTTTATTTAAATAATTAATATTAAAATTAATATATTTTAATTATGAACATTATAATGAATAATGTATTTTAAGATAAATGAATATATCTTTCAAATGAGATATTATATATGAAATTTCATCTAGTTGTTTATTTGGGCAATGTGTTATTTATGGAATGAAATTTAAAAATATTTTTTTGGGTTTTTAGGTAAAACTTTCATGGGGAGGTTGTTCTCAGAGTATTGTAGTGAAAAAAATATGGATCATATGAGATATTCTAGTAAACCACTTAATTTTTAATTTTATTCTATAATTTAAACTTTTATTTAAGATCGTAATAATTTTTATTTTTATTTTTATTTTTATTTTTTTTAATTAATATTAATTAAAATTTAATGTAACAATGCAAAAGGAGGGTGGATTAATGAAGCTTTACACTGTCCCAATTGGATATAATGAAATTATATGTTCAATGTTATGCTAATGACAGTGGGATAACCACCACCAATATAGTATGGTTTCTTTTCATTTTCCAAATTGATATATTCTGGATCATTATTTTAATTTGTCAATATACACATTATTTTTTAGTTAGGTTACCTTGAAGTGTTCTTTATTTTAACTTTCTAATTGTATAGATGTAGTTTGTTGGGTGTTGTAGATGTGTTCCCAAGGAACTTGGTTTTGGGTGTTAGTTGCAACTAAATTATTCATATTAATGGTAGGGATACTAGTCCTAATAGTATCAATGCATATAATGTTTCTTTAGGTATATATATTGGTTGGGTTACCTTGGAATGTAATCACAACTACTAGGTCAGAGGAATATTGGTAGGATGGGAGATATCCATTGATCATCTCTATGGAATGTAAAATTTAGTATGTATAGAAACCTATCTTCTTATATGGAATTTTCAATTCTTATAGATCCTAGTATATTCTTAATAGTTTTTAGATTTATATTTCATATATTGTAAACAAGATAGAAAAAGTACATCCTGATCTTTTCACTTCCAAGGTGAAGCTTTAGCTTCTTTGACCAATGAGAAGTATCACTCCATAAAACATTCTAATTGTCACAACCAGATTTTTATTTTCACCCTTTGTTTCAAACTATCTTTTAGATCTTGGGTTTTCCCTCATGTTCTGTGGGTTCCAAATTAAAATTTAATGTTTTAGGTGTTCTTGATTTTAATTTTGATTCATGGATGTGTTGGGTGGTATTTGGCCTTGTTCATTGTTAGCGTGAAGGTATGCAGAGGAAAGGGATTGGTGGAGAGTTTGTGAAACCCATTATATCACTTCTCTATGGGGTGTGTTTGACTGATGGCTTATCTTCTTGAGTTATAAGAGTTTGGGGTGAAAAGGGTTGTGTTTGGGGGATTTTCTCCAAGTTTCATGGTTAAGGAGCATGGATAGTTTAACCATAAAGCCTAAGTGTAAAGGGGTTTCACGGTTTGGTTTTAGGGTTTAACTAACCATGCATCCTAGGTGTGTTGCTTGTTTATCACTAGACAGTGGGAAATCACACAGCTTTCACATGGTTTGTTAAACCGTGCGATTTAACCGTGCAACCAACTCGAGAAAGGTTATTGATGCCCAATTGTCGTTGAAATTGGGTAAAAGTTTAAAATTTATATCTCCTACTACTACTGTATATGTGGTAAGGAAGGTCGAACCCACAGGGAAGGATGGTGGCTAAATTTATTTTCTAAGGATCCCATTATTTTCAGTAGTGGGAGTGGTTTTTATATTTTTTTTATTTTTTACCTTTATATATTTTTTTATGTTTTTATAAGGCATTAAAGTAACACCATGTTTTTTTGTTTCTTTCTTCTAAACTATGTTGAAACCGGAAAAAGTTTTAAAACAAGAAGTAAAAAAAATATAGAATGTTGATAGATGAACAAAAATAATGAAATTCCTGGGGAAAACACTATTATACTGGTTTAAAATATTTCCTTTTCACAAGTATAATGAAAATTGATACCACTGAGAAAGAATAACTTATTTCCCTTGCCAGGAGATAAGTCACTCAGGTTAAACATTCTCAAAGTTCACCATTCCAAGAAAGTTCAATTTCCAGATAAAAATTTAGAAATGACAATAAAACAAATTTTTCGTAAGTACTGAAGTTTTATGAATTTAAACTGTTAGAAAATATATTCACGATACATCTCACCGAATGATCATGGAATTATAAATTGAAATCAAGTGTCATGAATCAAATGTATGAATTCAGAATTGATCTCGCCGAACAATTCTGAATGCATTAATAGGAAAAGTGATTCAGAAGATAAGAAATAACCAGTAGATCTAGAAATTTCCTCAAACTCAAATTATTTAGCTAACTATCTTGATCATATTCAAAAAAAGAAACCATTCTATTTAAATATAAGTAATTGAAAAGAAAACATAGGAGATAGAGAACTCCCCTAGAAACTATGATGCTACAATGTTGGTCCTCCGATCTCCAAGAAAAGGTTCTCCAAGGTTCTCCAGGATCTATTCCGCTCTTACTCTAAGAGAAGAAACGTGAGTTGTTCATTCTTAAAATAATCCACCCCATCTCTGTTGCTGATTTTTTCTTTTAATCTACCGTCATTTGTTGCATATCACCCACAACATTAACTGACTTAATCTTGTTCATTAATTTTGCACCGCACACGTGTGCTTTTTAGTGAATCACACGTCATTTTTGCTTTGTTCTTGTAACTAAATTCCAGTAGGTTAGTTGAGTGAATCTGGATGTGTCTTCGTCACCTGTATGTACTTGCATAGAAAATAAAAACAAAGAAAAGTAAAAACTATTAAAAATACAATAATAAACAATTAATTATTATTATTAATGTTAAATTAATTACTTAAAAGTTATAAATATATATTTTAATTCCATATTTTATTTATTTAATATAAAACTTAAATTAATCATTAATTATTAAAGTTATTATTTTAATTACCTTATAGTATTATTTTAGGGTTATAAAATGTTATTATTTAATTAGTTTATTTAATTTATAATTATATTAAATTATTATGATCAATATTTAATATCATTTATATGATAATTTTATTAAATTAATATTATTCGTAATTAGTTGATATATCTTTAAATTATTTATAAATATGATTATTATTAATTATGAATAATTAATTGTTTTAATTTATTTATAAATTTTACTATTATTATTATAATTATTTAAATTAACATTATAATTACTATATTTATTAAATTATTTAATTAAGTTATCATTCATTTAGATTTTATTTAAAAGATAATATTATAATTTTAGTTTTTATAAATTTTATTAATTATTTAGTTTTATAATTTATTTTATCTTTATTGTTATTTATTCATTTATTTAGTTTTGAGTTTGGTTTTATTTTTTTTAATTCCTTCTTCCTCTCTCCCCCATTTCCACAGAGCAGGGAAGGGTTGGTTCACTGCATCAGGTCAACCACCCCAGCGGTGGACAGCGGTGCTCCACTTCACCATCGGCGAGGCTCCTCTAGCGTGGATCGGCCTCTTGCGGCGGTGGGTGTCTAGGCGGCTTACGGTGACATTATCCTTCAGCGGTGGCTCCTGCGTCACGAACCTCTTCACCAAATCAGCATCAAACAGCAATGTACTCCCCCAACCTCACACATCTCGCCGTCGTAGCGACTCCTAGTGCAATCCTCGAAGGCTATTCACGAGCACATGCCACATCAGCGGTGGTGGAATCAATTTGATCGGCTTCCAGATCGGTGCGGCGACGACTAGTAGAAAATCGACACCCAGCTTCGTCTGGCCACTCTGGCTTCAAACTGCGGCATACTCGAACTGCAGCGGTAGTGGACCAGCAACTCACGGGGGATCAGGTGTTCATCAGTGGAAGAAACGTTGTGATTCAGATCTGGATCTGGTTTGTGGTTGCAAATTAATGGGATTTTGATTTCTTGGTTTGATTCTGTGGTTGATTACAGATCTAGTTTGTTTTGAAAAAAATGGTGTTTCTAGTTTGGTTACAGGGGAAGAAAGGATTTTCAGTAGGACAATGGAGGAAGGATAGTGCATCGATGAGAGGATGAAAACAAGGCATCGACGTAGGGGAATCGGTATGAAGAATTGGTCGAAGTTGGATGTAGTGGTGAGAAGAGACTATCGGTATGAGATGAAGCATCGGTGAGACAAATTAGAAAAGGGTGTTGGTAGGTCTGTTGTACGTTAGTATCACAAAGTCTGGGGAAAATTATCGGTATCATGGTGAATGGTTGTGGCATCCGTGGAGGCAAGTCAGGTTGTCAGTGAGACAACGAGGGTGTGCATCCGTGGAGGCAAGTCAGGTTGTCAGTGAGACAACGAGGGTGTGTGCGGCAGTAGCAGGAATAAACTGGAGGGAGTTGATTCAGTGAGACGTCTCACTGACGATGTATCGGTGAGACATGACTCACCAATAGTGCAAAATAGGTAGTGTGTCGGTGAGCCATGAAAAGTAATGGCTGCAATAAAAAAAATTAACATAAACTTAAATTAAAAAGATTAATTAATTAATTGATTAATAAAAAAACATAAAACTTTAAATATTTGAACAAAAATTAAAAACTAAATAAAACAAATAAATAAAAAAAACTTGAATTTACCATACAGATTACAAAAAATAAGAATTTTAATTATAATCACATTTATTATTGATTTAAGTTAAACAAGTTGAAGATCTTAAAGTGAGGGATAAAAATTAAAATTAAAGAATCAACTTATTAAATAAATTTAATTAAACGGAAAAAACAACGGCAGGGGACAATGAACTGTACGATGACTCAATGAGTCACCGACAGTAGTGAAAATGTTGTGTCAGTGAGACAAGAAACCATTGGAGAGACTGACTGGAAACTGTCGGTTAGTCAAGTACTAAAGAAAAATGGGAAAAGTATGAAGATAGTCACGAACAATTGTTGACTTAATATTTTTAACTGCATTCATAAAATTTAAAAAATTAAGGAAATTAATGATTTAAAATACTAAACTATTTAATTATTTAACAAGATGAAGACTAAAATTTAATAACACATTTTTTTATTAATTTAAAACTTAACTTTTTAACTTATATTAAAAACTACCTAAGTTATTAACATAGTAGTTAATTTACCAATTATAAAAAGAAATTTTTGAATTAAGTTTAAAGGATTAAAATTTATAGATGCAAGAGAATCAATTGGATTGAAATAATTAATAGAGTTAGTTTATTTTACTTAATAAAAATTAAACAATTAAATGTTTAAATTGAAAAGTAAGTTAATTAAATATAAAAAAAATTATTAATTGATTAAAAAATAAAAATGTTACTTTATGAAAAAGAATAGAATAATTAATCCAAAAAACTAATTAATGAATTATTAGACTAGAAAAATTATTATGACTAAAATAATTATTTTGAGGGCTAAAATTACATAATTATTTATAAAAAAATATTAATTAAAAACTTTAATTATAAAAATAAAAAAGTGAAATTATTTAGACTAAAGGGTAAAAATAATTAATTAAATCATTAAAAATTAATTAAAAAGATGTGGAAAACTGTGCAAAAATAAGGCCACATAAAATTCTCTCACACTTATGAATTTTTTTCCCCCAAACAATCTCATTCTTTATTATCCTTGAAAAGGAGAAAAGTGTGATTAAATTTTCTCTGCTCAAAATGTAACATTAATGACACTTAAAACAGAGGACTAAAACTGAGTTTAGGCTTAAGATATAAAATTCTCCAAAGATGCCTTTCCTAGAACAAAAACTCAAAGGGTAATCAAGAGAGAAATGAAACATCCACAATTAAAGATGTCCTACCTCATATATAAACCAACCTAATGACTCACTTCAATCCAAGATCCGGTTCTAAGTCCAAGAGTGACAACATGTTAAATATATGTGGAATTAAAAACTTAACAAAATGAACTTTAAACTTTGACTCATTCTTAGGTTATATATATATATATATATATATATATATATATATATATATATATATTGAATAACCTTATTGATACAACCTAAATGATTCCCATATAAACCAATTGTCCCCTTCTTCATTTGGCGTTCATCATTCCCCTCACCCTAATGAACACATTTTTTACCCTAAAAAATTTATTTTATTTTTCCCAATCCATGTAACATGTGCTAAGCACTGTGCAAATACACTTATTGAAAGTGTACATAGTGTTTTTAGTAAACAGAAATGCACTCATCATCTAGGGTCTCAAAGATTCACCGTGAGATCTCAATTGCCCAAATTACTCTAGTTTCAAAAGATTCATATGAAAACCATTTAAATTGGATTACTAAGGTGATTACTTTTTATAAATTAAAATAAGTGAGTCCCCTAGGAAAGAGTTCTAACATCTGGTTCCTAAGGCAATGATCTCAATTACACAACAATATTACCCATATCACTCTCAAACAGAGTTCCTAAACCAAAATTTCCATAAAATCACTAATAATGTTCACTCAGCAATCATTCACCCACATTAATTTTAGATTCAAAACAAATTTTTACTACCATTAAAGTATTGTACTTTGGAAAGACTCATTTGATAAATAGTGTAAATCCTAAAATTGCGCAAGAATTTTGAAAAAATTTGACAATTTTTTTTAAATTACAAAAAATTTGAAGGCAGTGTGAATTGAAGGGTTTTCATTAAGCACAATTTAGCTCAACATGAATTGACCCCCTCCCCCATACTTAAAACCCAACATTGTCCCCAAAGTTGAATTCCAAATGGGAGAAGAACAATTTAACAGTTAAGGTTCAAATTATATTTTTAATAAAATATATTGATGACATGTATAAGGAGTCCCATTGAAGTAAAAAAAAGTTTGTTTTCCACAATAAATAACTTAACAGCAGGTTCACATGCTATATCATGAAGATCAGTGGTAAATATTTTCATTAAATTTCAAAATGTGACAAGTGAAACATTAATGTGCACAATGAATTGGGTGTAAGAAATTTAACGGATTTTATTCAGTTAGATATTCAGTAAAGCAGACAAAGTACATGCTATAAAACCCATAAATTTATGAAAATACAAATAAAGCACAAGAAACGCCTAAATGTACCCCCCCCCACACACACACATAATTTCTTATAGTCAGTAATTTTCTTATCAATGGAACTCAATTTTTTAACAAAGTGGAACATGCATAATTTTTGTATAGCAGCAATGAAACAAATATATAGCTGAATTTTCAGCAAGAAGACATCTAGAAAAATTTATTTCCCATAAAAGAAGAATTTCTTTAAAGAAACATTAACTGATTCACTGATAGTACTACCATATAATCATTGAAAGCAGTTTATCGGTAGCTCAAGTGCATCAGTGAGTCAGTGACTCATAGATAGTAGTAATACTGTGGATTATCACTAAATTTTTATTAATGTGATAGGAGCAGGAAAAAAAATTAAAGAATACTAAGAGTAGAGTACTCCCCTAAATTAAATTTTTTCATTAATCCTCCAGCAAGGGAATTCTACTCTTTTATTGACATAGCAGCAGCATCATTCCTAATTCAGAATAAGAATACCAAGAACAAAGCAACATTAGGAATTTCACAAAAAAAGAGTATGAAAGTATCACTTTATTCAAAGAAAAAAATGAACAAAGAGAATTACAAAATAAGAATCATGGGTTGCCTCCCATGCAACACTAAGTTTTAATGTCCTCAGCCAGACATTATTCAGAATCAGTTTTCAAGCACAATGAAGGCAGCCAATCCCTTTGGATGTCCCTGAAAAAAAAACGTAACTCTCTTCCCATTAACCAGCATGAGTCTATTCTCATCACCAATTATCTCAATAACCCCATTCTTAATAACTCTTACCATAGTAAATGGTCTAGACCACTTGGAATTAACTTTTCCTTGAAAGAGTTTGAGTCTAGAATTAAAGAGGAGGACCTTCTTTCCAGGTTTTAAATCTTTGGTTTGAATTATAGAATCATGAAATACTTTAGTCCTCTCTTTTTATAGTCTTGAATTATCATAAATCTCTCTCCTTATCTCATCTATCTCACTCAGCTCAAGAAATCTTCTCTCTCCATCACTCTTAACATCAAAGTTCAGATCCTTAGCTGTCCAATATGACTTCTGTTGCAACTCCACAGGCACATGACAACATTTTCCAAACAATATCTTATATGGATACATATCTATTTGGGTATTGAAAGCAATTCTATACACCCATAAAGCTTCATCCAATTTAAGAGACCAATATTTTCTACGCTTGAGACAGTTTTTTAAGAATATGTTTTAGCTCTCTATTTGAGATTTCCACTTGTACATTGGACTATGGATATTGAGGAGTACCAGTTTTATGAAAATATCCATACTTTTCCATAAAATCCTTAAACTTTTAGTTCTTAAAGTGTGTTCCATTATTAGTGATAAAGGGTTTTGGGATGCCAAATCTTGAAAAAATGTTCTTTTTAACAAACTTGATTACAAAGTTGTCTTGATTGTTGGGAAGCGTTACTATCTCAACCCACATAGAAACGTAATCAACAAAAACAAGAGTGTAATCATTCCCATGAGATGATGGAAATGGACCCATTAATTCTAAACCACAGACATAAAAAATTTGTACTTCTAAAATACCTTTTTGGGGTAACTCTTGCTTCCTACCAACATTTCCTAACCTTTGTCACCTATCATAGCCAACAACATAGCTCCTAGAATCCTTAAAAATGATGGGACAATAAGAATTAGATTTGAAATATTTTTGAGCTATCCTTTCACCACCATGGTGACCTCCCCAAGGTAAGGAGTGACAACTCTCTAGAATGGGCATAAACTCTTCCTTAGGCACACACCTCCTAAGAATACCATCATCACATCTCTTAAACAGCAAAGGGTCATCCCAAAGGTAATAATTAAGTTCAGAGAAAAATTTATAGCTTTGGTTATTAGAAAAATGTTTGGGAAAGACTCATGCTGCCAGGAAATTAGAAAAATATGCATACCATGCAGACATCCTGATTAACATAGTGTGTAGTTTTTCATCAGGAAAGGAATAATTGATCTCCCTTGGATCTTCAGAATGGGTGTGAGGAAGCCTAGAAAGATTCTAAGAAACTAAATTTTCAACTCCCTGCTTATCCATTATTTCTAAATCAAATTACTATAGTAATAAAATCCACATAATCATCCTGGTTTTTGTTTCCTTCATAGATAGTAAGTACTTGAAGGCAGAATGGTTAGTCAAAATGATGACTTTAGAGCCTAAAAGGTACTGTACAAATTTCTATAAAGGAAACACAATCAGTGGTGGTGTAATTCCTTTGATCCTCATCTAACAGACAACTAGCATAGTATACCACATATAACTTCCTATCTCTGCTCTGTCCAAAGAAAGAAAAAACTACCAAATCACTAGCATCACACATAAGTTCAAAAGCAAGTTTCCAATCAGGTGCAGTGATGATAGATGATGCAGTGAGTTTTTCCTTAAGAAGATTAAAATATTTCAAATAGTTTTCATCAAAGTTGAAAGGTTCATCCTTAACAATAATATAACACAAGGGATTAGTTATTTTGGAAAATTATTTGATAAACATATGGTAGAAACTAACATACCCTAAGAAACTTCTAATACCTTTAACATTTTCAAGAGGTGATAGTTTTTGAATGACTTCTATATTTTCAATATCAACTTCTAGACCTCTCTTTGACACTTTAGGATCTAACACAATACCTTTTGTGACCATAAAATGACACTTTTACCAATTAAGCATAAGGTCGGTTTCAATGTATCTTTCTTAAACTAACTCAATATTTCCTAAACATGTATCAAATGTATTACCCACGATGGAGAAATAATCCATGAATACTTCAAATATCCTCTCAATAATGTCAGAAAAAATAGCCATCATGCACTATTGAAAGGTGACTGGGGCTCCACACAACCTAAAGGGAATCCGCCTATAGGAAAATGTCCCAAAGGGTATTGTGAAATTAGTCTTCTTTTAACCCTCTAAAGAAACAGGAATCTGGTTGTAAACAGAATACCCATCTAGGAAACAGAAAAATTCATTCCCAGCAAGCCTCTTGAGATTTTGATCAAGTAAGGGCATTGTAAAATGGTCCTTAGTATTGGTTGAATTAATATTCCTATAATCAATACAAACTCTCCATTTTTTGGCTTTCCTAACATGGATTTCTTCATTCTTTTTATTTTTTACAATAGTGAAACCTCCCTTCTTAGGGACGACCTGTACTGGGCTGACCCAAGTGCTATTAGAGATGGGATACATTATACCAGTATCAAGCACCTTGATCACTTCCTCTCTCAAACTTCTTTCATGTTTGTATTTAACCGTCTTTGACACTTTACCCTAGGCTTATGATCTGGATCCATAGGAATTTTTTTCATACAGAATGAGGGACTAATACCCTTTATATAAGTTATGGTCCAGCCTATGACAGATTTAAACTTTTTAAGAACATTCAACAATCTCTCTTCCTGATTTTCATTAAGCTCAGTAGAAATTATGACAGGCCAAGTGGAATTGTTACCCAAGAATTAATATTTCAAATGTGCAGGAAGTGTCTTAAGTTCAATAATGGGTGGTTCAACACTTGATGGAATAATCTTGGGCCTAAGAGGACTAAGATCTTCAACATATCTCTTGTATGTAGTATTTAATAGTGAAAGATTTTCAATAAAATGTTTAGTTTTAGGGATAACAGCCCTTCTGTCCAAAGTGGACAACACACTGTCTATATTTTCTAGTTTAGAATTTTCAAAATTCAATAAAGTAGAATCATCAAATTGTACAATCATCTCTCCCTATAATTCATTAAATTTTTTAGAATTATTACTAAAATTAGAAAAAATTTCAAGATCACTAGAGGATTCTTCAAGTTGATAAGCAGAGGAAACTACTTCAGAAGAAGCAGGAACTGGACATTTTTCTAGTTCTGGAAACTTTTATAGACTCTCAGTTTGAGTGAATTCGTCACTTTGTGAAGTAGTAAAAACATAATTTTCAACTTCCAATTTGATTTCTTCAATATAATATTGTTTTTAATATTCTTTAAAATTTTTATAAGAACATTCAGCTTTGAGGAACTCTATATTTGAACAGTTTTTAGAATAAGTTGGACCCTTATTATTCTTAAACACATTGAATTCTCCATGTTGTTCTCCAATTTTGAAAATCAGCCGACCCTTAGAGATATCTATAACAGCACCACTAGTGGCCAATAAGGTCCTACCTAGAATGATGGGAACCTCTTGATCACACTCTATATCAAAGACTAAAAATTCTATAGGCAGAAACAATTTCCTAACCCCAACTAGCTGGTCATCTACCCAACCCACAAGATGATTGAATGATTTGTCAGCTAATTGCAATATGACTATGGTGGGTTGGAGATCACCAATCCTCAATTATTTAAACAGTGAGTATAGGAGAAGGTTGATACTGGCACCTTAATCCACAAAGATGGTTGAGCTGACCATAATTTCCCAGGGTTTATGGAATAACAAAGCTACCTAGGTCTTTCAGTTTGGGAGAGATTTTCTTTTGGAGTACAGCACTACACTCTTCAGTGAGACTATAAGTAGAAAATTCTTCAATAGTTTATTTATTTGAAGAAAATTTCTTAATAGATTTAAATGAATATGAAAATTGAATTAAGGCTTGGATGAATGGAATGTTCACTTGAAGTTTGGAAAAGAGACCAAGGAACTGAATAAGTTCAGCCTTGGTATTACTTGGAGTTTTAAGTTTTTCAGGGAAAGGGATGGGTGGGGAAAAAATTTAAGAACAATAGGAAAATCCCTCATTTATTCAGCTTCTTTTTATTTACTTTTAATATTTGGATTTTTAAATTAATTTCTAACTTGAGTTTCAGGTGAAAAATTCAAATTCAATTTAATTTCAACATCTTTTTCATAGTTTCCATATTTAGAAAAAAACAGATTTTTGTTTCCAAATTCAAATAGTTTCTCATCTTGGGAATTTTTTATGTCTTTTCCCGCAATAGTTTGAGTATTAATCCCACTTCTAGTGACTAAAACCATGATATTATCTCTAGTATTGAGTTCAGTTGTGATTTTAAGTCTACCTTTTCCCATATAACTAGCATATTGGGCCAATTGCCCCATTTGAATTTCAAGATTCTTAATTATTGCAACCATTTGAATTTTATCGTAATCATTTTTTTGTCTTTTGTTCATAAATCCTTCCTATCAACTGCTAAATCATATCTTTCACCTCATCATTATAGTTTGAATATTCAGCCTTATGTTGAGATTGGGATTGAAATTTCTTCCTAGGAGGTTGTTGGAATCCAGAAGATGCAGCAGGTCGAAGAACTATATTCTACCTCTAAGAAAGGTTTGGGTGATTCCTATACCCCTGGTAAAAATTATTAGAAAATGGGTCATGACAATGTTTCATTCTTTTTCCATAGCTATAAATTTTGGAATTTTCAAGAGGTTGGATAGACATTTCCATGTTTGGACAGAAATTCTCAATGTGCCCAAATATACCACACTGGGTACATTGCTCTCTAAGAGATTGATTCTAGTTTTGATAACTTACTTGGTTAACAGATTGTTTGGAATTATGGTTCATTAAAGATTAAATTTGGTTGGTGATTTCATCTAGTTGTTCTTGAGTTTCATTCATTGAATTAGATCTAGTATTGACATTAGGATTTCAGTTTACTCTCTTTCTTCTCAAATTCTTATGTTGAGAGTTTAAAGCAAGATTGTTAAAAAAATATCAACTCTTCATCAGTTTTGTTGTTGTAATTACCCCCAGTAGCTTGATCAAATAGGTCCTATCTAGAGGAAGATAACCCTTCATAGAATGTATCCATGAGAAGGCGGGATATGAGTTGATGATGGGGACACTGCCTAAGAAGGTCCCTCAATCTATCCCAATCCTCATGAAAGTATTCTCCATCCTCTTGATAAAAAACTAGTTATCTTATTTCTAAGAAATCCTTTTAATCTTTGGGGATAAAATTTCATAATGAATGAATTATAGATATAATCCCAATTCCCAAATAAGTTTTCATCTAGACTTAGAAATCGGTGCCTAGAATTCCCTTTAAAACAAAGGGGAAAAACTTTCATTCTCATCTCATCTTCAGTAAGTCCTAATAGGGGAAGTTTTTCACATTATTGTAGAAAATCTCTAATAAAGGTAAGAGAGTCCTCATTAGAGAGTCCATTAAGGGAAGGAAATAGTGAAATATGGGACTATCTCAGCTCATAATTTCTAGCTCTAGGACTAATTCTAATTGAAGAAGGGTTGCTTGAAACATGAGGGAGTTGGAATTCCCTCATCCTAGGCCTTTCATTTTCTAAGAGTTCTTGTTTTAAGTGATGTTGATTTTTAGGAGTAGGAACTCTCTCATCTAAATTTTCCATTTAATTTTTCTTTTACTTATTGAGATAAATAAAGTGTTTGTCTATTTATGGGTTCATGGGATCTATACTAACAATAGAGGTTCTTTGCTCATGCAAAGTGCAACAGTAGTTGAATTCATAACAACAGTTAAACGTAGTAAATAGTAGAACTAAAAGGGAACAAAAGTCACAAAAATTGATTTAAAGTAACCAGAACAACACAGTAGCACATAGAAATTGATAGTGTTGAATTGTTTTTAAACAATTTTCAAAAGTTTCAATTTTTTGTAGTTTTTCATGTGAATTTTTTTTGTAATTTTTTTTGTAAAATTAAGGGCATGTGACCTCCCCAGAAAAGGATCCAAAAACTTATGTCCAACTATTGTTGAAACTAAGTAAATGTTTAAAATTTATATCACCTACTACAACTATATATGTGGTTATTAGGGTAGAACCCACATGAAAGGATGGTGGCCAAATTTCTTTTCTAAGGATCCCACTATTGTCAGTAGTGGGAGTGGTTTTTATATTTTTTTATTTTCTAACTTTATATCTCTTTTTATGTTTCTATATGGCTGTAAAGTAACACCACATTTTTTTGTTTCTTTGTTCTATGCTATGTTGAAATAGGAAATAGTTTGATAATAATAAGTAACAAAAATATTGAATGTTGATAGATGAACAAAAAAATGAAATGTCTAGGGAAAAATCTATTATACTAGTTTAAAATATTTCTTTTTCACAGGTCTGATTGAAAGAGATACCATTGGGAAACACTAACTTATTTCCCTCACCGGGAGGTAAGTCACTCAGGTTGAACATTCTTGGAGTTCACCACTCTAAGAAAGTCCAACTGCCAGATAAAAATTTGAAATTGAAAATAGAACAAACTCACCGTAAGTACTGAAGTTTTATGAATTAAAAGTGTTCGAAAATATATTAACAAAACATCTCGCCGAATGATCATAGAATTGGAAGTTGGAATCAAGTGGCATTAAAAAAATGTATTAATTCAGATTTGATCTCGCTAAAAAATTCTGAGTGCATTAATATGAAAAGTGATAGGGAAGATATGAAATAACCAGTATATCTAGAAATTTCCTAGAACTCATATTAATTAAATAACTATCTTGATTATATTTGAAAAAGAAACCACTCTATTAAAATATAATGAATTTAAAAGAAAACAGAGGAGAGAGAGAGAACTCCCCTGGAAACTATTGTCACACCCCGACCTGTCTATTATTTTATTTTATTATTTTATCTGAATTTTAAAATTTTTGCGGAGGTTCAGGGTAAATCCAAAACGATTTTTTTTTTGAGTTTTGACAAAATTGATCATTTTTAAGTTGACGTCATTGGACGCAGGAGCAGAGCGCGTTTTAGAAACCCCGAGTGGCCTTACCCTGTCATCGACACGATCTTCCTGTTTTTGGAAATTTAATATGAACAAATTTTTTAATTTATTGTGTTAGTTAACATTTTCATAGTTGCTAATAATTCTAATTATTATTATTAAAACGAAATGATTATTTCTATTATTTATATGCTCATCAGTATGATTATTATTATTATTCCTATTAGTGTTATGATTAGTAAAGATTTATTACCATTATTATTTTTTTAATTTAGGTATTATTATTATTATTATTATTATTTCGGGCTGGTGCACGTACACCACACGGCTAACGGAATCCGTGCGGTCAGCCTAAGTACCGTGCAGTTGCAAAGTTTGAGTCGGTCAAATAAAAATAAATTAAACGAGTAAAAAAAAGAATTTTTTTTAAAATTATTATTATTATCATTAAGATGGGTACTTATTATTATTATTTTTATTACTAAAGATATTTTATTATTATTGGTTGTATTATTAATATTTTTGTTATTAATGTTATTATCATTTTATTTTTATTTAGTTTTATTCTGTCATTTTATTTAGTTATTATTATTATTTTCCATCTTTTTCTTTTCATTTCTTTCTTTATTTTTATTTTATTATTGTTTTTTTCACTCTCCCTCTCCCGGATAATTTTTTAATATGGGTTTTAGAAAAACCAAAATTAGGTAAAAGGGGTTAGGGTTCCAATATTTTTAAAACTGGGTCCAAGATGCGTGAACCCCGTTCACGCATCACTGACCCCGGGAAGATGCGTGACGGGGTTCACGCATCTTAACCGCGCTGAAGGATGCGTGAACCGCGTTCACGCATACTTCACGAAGTTAATGAAGGATGCGTGAACGGGGTTCACGCATCCTACAGTAACTTTTTTTTTAAAATTTTTATTTTTATTTTTTGTTTTGTTATATATATATATATATATATATATATATATACAAACAAAACATAAAATTCAGCAGAATTTATCTGCTATTTAATATCCAGCAGAACTGCCATTACAGCAGTCTAGATTCTGACAGAAACCATCACCCAGGGCTCTCTTTTATAAGAGGGCTTGCCCAGGAAATCATACTGCATTTCCGATGTGGGATTCAGGTTCTCTTTTCCTGCACAGAACATTCTGCATTTCCGATGTGAGATTCTGTTTCAAGTACGTGACTTTGAAAGACTGTAAAATACAAACTATACGACCAATATAAATGAAACTTAAAACATGGATTAAACATATAATAAATAGTTGAAAATGAAAAGAATTTCGTAAAAAGGGTTGATGAATAATAATTTATATGCTTTCAAAACCACCAACTTGAAACTTAAAAAAGTTTCAAGTACGTGACTTTGAAAGACTATAAAATAAAAACTATAAGACCAATATGAATGAAACTTAAAACATTGATTAAACATATAAGAAATAGTTGAAAATAAAAACAATTTCATAAAAAGTGTTGATGAATAATAATTTATAAGCTTTCAAAACCACCAACTTGAAACTTAAAAATGTTTCAAGTACGTGTCTTTGAAAGATTATAAAATACAAACTATATAACCAATATGAATGAAACTTAATATACGGATTAAACATATAAGAAATAGTTGAAAATAAAAAGAATTTCATAAAAAAAATTTAATGAAAAATAATTTATAAGCTTTCAAAACCACCAACTTGAAACTTAAATACGTTTACGTGCCTTTGAAAGCCTATGAAATACAAACTATAAAACCAATATGAATGAAAATTAAAACATGGATTAAACATATAACAAATAGTTAATAATTAATTAGTTAATTAGTAATATAATTATTAATTAGTTAATAATTAATATAATTATTAATTATTAATTACTAATATACAATAATTAATTAGTTAATTAGTAATATAATTATATAATAGTTAATTAGTTAATTAGTAGTATAATTATTAATTGATAATTACTTAGTTAATTAGTAATATAAATCTTAATAGTAATTATTAATTATAATTATAATTATTAATTATTAATTATTAATTATATAATAATTAATTAGTTAATTAATAATATAATTATTAAATATAATTATTTATTATTTATTATATAATAATTAATTAGCTAATTAGTAATATATTTATTAATTATAATTATTTTTTATTTATCTATAATTATTAATTAGTTAATTTGTAATATAATTATTAATTATAAAATAAGTAATTGATTAATTAGTAATATAATTAGTGATTATAATTATTTATTATAATTATTAATTATTGATTATTAATTATTAATTATTAATTATATAATAATTAAGTAGCTAATTACCAATATAATGATTAACTATTAAAAATTAATTGGTTATTTAGTACTATAATTATTAACTATAATTATTATATATTAATTAGTAATATAATTATTTATTATAATTAGTAATTTTTAATTATATAATAATTAATTAGCTAATTACCAATATAATTATTAATTATTAAAAATTAATTATATATTAATTAATTAGTTAATTAGTAATATAATCATTAATTATATAATTAATAATTATAATAATAATTAAAAATTATATTACTAATTAACTAATTAATTATTATATAATTAATTATTAATAATTAATAACTAATAATTGTAATGAATATTTATAATTATTTATTATATTACTAATTTACTAATTAACTAATTAATTATTATGTAATTAATAATTATATGTTTAATCCGTATATTAAGTTTCATTCATATTGGTCATATAGTTTGTATTTTATAATCTTTCAAAGACACGTACTTGAAACATTTTTAAGTTTCAAGTTGGTGGTTTTGAAAGCTTATAAATTATTATTCATCAACACTTTTTATGAAATTGTTTTTATTTTCAACTATTTATTGTATGTTTAATCCATGTTTTAAGTTTCATTCATATTGGTCTTATAGTTTTTATTTTATAGTCTTTCAAAGTCACGTACTTGAAACTTTTTTAAGTTTCAAGTTGGTGGTTTTGAAAGCTTATAAATTATTATTCATCAACCCTTTTTACGAAATTCTTTTCATTTTCAACTATTTATTATATGTTTAATCCATGTTTTAAGTTTCATTTATATTGGTCGTATAGTTTGTATTTTACAGTCTTTCAAAGTCACGTACTTGAAACAGAATCCCACATCGGAAATGCAGAATGTTCTGTGCAGGAAAAGAGAACCTGAATCCCACATCGGAAATGCAGTATGATTTCCTGGGCAAGCCCTCTTATAAAAGAGAGCCCTGGGTGATGGTTTCTGTCAGAATCCCGACTGCTGTAATGGCAGTTCTGCTGGATATTAAATAGCAGATAAATTCTGCTGAATTTTATGTTTTGTTTGTATATATATATATATATATATATATAAAACAAAACAAAACAAAAAATAAAAATTTTAAAAAAAAAGTTACTGTAGGATGCGTGAACCCCGTTCACGCATCCTTCATTAACTTCGTGAAGTATGCGTGAACGCGGTTCACGCATCCTTCAGCGTGGTTAAGATGCGTGAACTCCGTTCACGCATCTTCCCGGGGTCAGTGATGCGTGAACGGGGTTCACGCATCTTGGACCCAGTTTTAAAAATATTGGAACCCTAACCCCTTTTACGTAATTTTGGTTTTTTTAAAACCCATATTAAAAAATTACCCCCCTCTCCCCTTTTTCTCTCCCCGTCGCGAACATCCCCCCCTGTAACCCTATTTTCTTTCCACCGCCACCTTACCTTCCTTCTCCCTCCTACAGTGCTGTGCCGCCCCTGGAACCCTCTTTCTCCCTTCAGCTCACCAGCATACCAACCTCCCGCATAGGCCGCGCCTCCCGCCTGTCCTGCGCACTCCCTACCTGCGCGATGCCCTTTCCCTCTCCCACATAGGCCACGCCTCCCGCCTGTCCTACGCACTCCCTGCTTGCGCGACACCCCTTCCCTCTCCCGCATAAGCCGAGCCTCCCCACATTGCTTTCTCCCTCCTCATGGAGCCCCCCCCCCCCCCCCCGCTTGAACCCACAACACCCCAACCCTACATCTGTTGTCCGACCAGCCTCACATGCCTCCACTTCTGCACGCCACTCAGCAGACTCACCCACCTTGCAGCCACTGACCGCCAGCAGCCACCCTCCGTGCCTCTGCATCTTACCCGCGACCTCCAGCACGCCACACCCAACCCGGCCCCCTGCCCTGCACCAGCTGTCCAGCCCGCTCCCTCCTTCCCCAAGCCAACGCGCCCCATTCTATGCGGCTGTTTCAGGCATCCCTCCGGCCTGCATGACTCCTCCCATTGCAGACACACCCTATTCCAGCACTCCTCCCTCCGGTGACTTGTCCTGCTGGCGCAAATCCTTCTGCGCACTACCTTTCCGGAGCGGTCCTCCTTCGACAGCCTCCCTTTCATGGTATTTTTTTTCCTGCCTTTGGATGTAAGGTTATTTCATGGTTAGTAGGTTCTTGAGCAGATTTTTAGTTTTGCTTAAACCCTATGTGTCGGGGTTCGATTTCTTGAGTAATCCTCCATTTTGGATTCAATCTTGGTTGTGTAGGGTTTAATTAAATTTCTAAAGTGTGAAATTGAGGTGTGAACGGTGTTTCATGCCACTTTCGGGATCTTATTCATCGATTGAGGTGAGTTTCCCATTTGTACGAATATTCTTGATTTAGTATTCACTCATTTCATGTTTTGTGCTTTGTCTGTGATAATTAATTGGTGGTTTGCGATGATATTAAAAAAAAATTATAAACTTTTATCTAGTTTGATAAATATTATATGTAGTGCGGATTGTGTTTTTGGAATATTTTGAGGCACTCTTGATTTCAATGGTAGACTTTTGGTTTACGGTTTTTAAAGCGGTGTGTGCATGGTTTTGAAATGGGTTTTGTCGTGTGGTGTAGTTTTATTTTTTTATGCAATTAGTTTATTTAACAGTGGAAGTGGTGCGTATTCTGCTCTAGGATGTTGAGGATGTGAGGTTGATCTTAAAAGAGGTTTTTGAAGGGATTTTTTTGGTGTGTGAAGGTGCGAGATACCTTTTGAAAATTGTTTTGTAAATTTTAAAGTGGTTTAATAAATAGTGTCAATGGTGCGAGTTGTGATTTGAAAACGTGTTGAGGTGGTTCTTTTGTGTTGTTTATTCGGTTGGGTGGTTTTAAGTTAGTGTTTATGTATTTTGGTTGTTGTGTGTTTGTTGCAGCTCATTGGCGAGGTAATTCCGTGAAATTGTGGTCGTCATCCTGCGCGTGCTTGTGCGCCCGCTTGAGGCGTGTCGTGTCATCGTGTTTCGACTACGAGTCAAGGTAGGTCCTTCACTGCATTCACCTTTAAATTTATATTTTATTAATTTCTTGATGTTTCTATTAATTTTAATAAATGGAAATGATATAAGATAATTAATTTTTTTAAATGATTATTTGGTGTAAAAAGAGCCATTTATTTTATACACGACACTTGCATTTTCTTGACGAGTGGACGCCTAGTATTGAAGGAATGCCCGTTTTTCCTTTAAACATAATTCACAGAATTTCAAATGTAGTTCTAGTTTTAAAGATAAATGATTTCTTCTGAAGAAGTGTTTTGGGTTTTCTTGAGAAATGAGGTTTCTCTTTAAAATTGGTGAAGGCCTGTTTGGCACTTTAATAAAATAAATTATTTTGGAAAACCCACTCAGGGGTGATCTTTGGTGTGCGTTGATTGCGTGAGATGTATGTGATGTTTGTGCATCGTGAATGATTGATTTACATTGTGGATGCACCCCTTTTTATTGCATGTGTTGACATGGGAACCTGGCATAGTGAGTGAATATTCTGAGAACGATTGTTGCACTAGTTTAGATTATGCACTAGCTAGTGGCCCCTAGTACGGATGACACTCTGTTAGGGGATTGGGCCCCTCGGTTAGACCATGTAGGGAAACACCAGGCGTTAGGGTGTTATGACGTCATCAAGAGTAGACATGCCTTTAAGATGAGTCACATGTATAGTACGTTCTGGATTGTTCACGAGCTCCTAGGTTTGACCCATGTTATTATTGAGTGTTTATTTGTATGTGGTGGATGGTTGAGAGGTCTAGTTCGGTTGATGGACCATGTGTGCCACCTTTTTTTCCATTGCCCTTAGTGTGTGTTGTGTGTAGTTTTCCTTTTGACTAACAACTAAAATTTGGATTTCTAAATTGTTCGCAAAAATGTTTTAAAATTCAATGCACCTATTCCTTTAAAACATTAAACTTGTTTTTGAATTAAAAAGGGAAAAGGGCTATTACTTGTTTTAGAAATGAAAGTGTGTGTGGAAACCAGTATTTTATATAATTTAGTTCAAACATGGATTGATAAATTCTTTATTTATTGGTATGTGCATTGGGAATAGAATTAGTCGGGCCTACCTACTGAGTTTTAATAATCATGCCTATAGTGTTGTCCTATTTTTAGTTTTGCTACAGGTTTCGTTCGAGCTTGCTCACCATGGGTGAGAGTTGGTTGTGGACTGGTGAGCGACTCTCGGAGTTGCGAGGAGTTTTGGTCGAGACCAAGTTAGTGTACTTTTTTGGTCGTTCATTCTTTTCAGAGTCATTTATTTACTTTGTGTTATTCTACATTTCTGCTGTTTTATTTATTTTTACTGGGAAAAATCATTCCCTTTTGTCCTCTATTGATGCCATGGTGCTTTTCGCCAGCCCAAGAGGATCGGGAATGCCTCTCGGGTCATGTGGCTGGCCGGCTCGAGTGATCGGTTCAGGGTCGACCCGGGTTGGTTTGTGACAAAATGGTATCAGAGCAGGTCGGCTCCTGAGCGGACCTTGTTTTTTAGAGCGCCCATTGTTATTTGGGGTTGTCAAGGTAGAAGGAGTAGAATTGTCGGGACCCGAGGCATACGGATGAGAAGGACGTCATGAACCCTTGCTCATTCTAAACCTCAGGATACCATGGGATGTTCGGGTTGTTGGTGTCCTTTGATTGTTGTGAATTGTTTTATGTTGGGAGATGAAATGGGAGCCATGAAAGTGACCTCCATGAGCTCGCATGGTCTGGAAAGCCATGTGGAGCCAGGGACATTATCCTAGAGTTCTCCCTGTGATGGTGGTGTGACTGGCATATGGCCTCCAACCATACGTTCGAGTCACCAATTGCCACTAGTTTCTCCTTGTGGGTTGTCTGGGTCTTCTTTACTTTTAACAATTGTTTTGCGAAGTTTTATTTTGGAAATTGTGAAAAGTTGAAATTGAAATGGCAATGACCATGTTTTGATTATGTTCTTTGTTTCCTTGTTCCTTAGTGTTCACCCCCATGACAGTTTGATGGATGCCCAAGGTGCAACTTCGGGTTGTGCGCCCCTAGCGAATCCTCCAGTTGATCAGCCCATACACTATGTTCTGGAGTTCTGGAAGTTGAACCCTCCTCTCTTTTATGGACAAGCAGATCCTCTTGATGCATAGGAGTGGTTGCAGAAGATTGAGAGGAAGTTCAGTTTCATTGGGTTGCCTAAGTCATTAAAGGTGAAGTTGGCTGCCTTTATGCTTGAAGGCCCAACTTGAAAATGGTGGAAGTCTGTGTCTCGGAATATGCCCCGAGAAGATCTAACATGGGAGTTTTTCAAGTCATCGTTCATCCAACAACACTTCTATGAGTTAACAAAGCTAAGGAAGAGGATGGAGTTGTGTTGTCTTCAGCAGGGCGTTGAATCGGTACTGGAATTCTATAGACGTTTCATAGACCTAGTTTCGTATGATCAGTGGTTTGTTGCAAATGATCCCGATAAGGCTCGACAATTTGAGTCTGGACTCTAACCTGAGTTGCGATCAAAAGTGGAAGAGCTCAACCTAACCACCTTCTCAGATGTTGTGGGGCAAGCCTTTTTTGCTGAAGCTGGGTTAGTAGGAGGACTTGAGGTGGCGAATCCTCCAGCTTTGGGAAGCAGTTCAGAGGATGGTGATAAGAAGAATGAGAAGAGACCTGATGCTAGTGGTGTTGGTAGAGGAATCAAGAGGCCTTCAGACCTTCAGTCATCTTCTTCACAGCACAATGTCATGATTTTTCACCAGTGTGGTAGGCAGGGTCACAAGAGGCCGACGTGTCCGATTGCTCCAAGACCCTGCCACACCTATTGACATTGGGGTCATTTGCAGCGATTCTGCTGTGGTGTTTCCAAGAAGCACGCTGAAGCTAGACCTGGCTCGTCAATGGTCACTTCGGCCTGTCAGCAGGAGTAGGGCGATTTTTGGGGATTAGTTTGAGGTCTTTTCTTTGTAGTGTTTCTTGGGTGTAGTAATCATCTCCTGTAGTTTTTTTAGTGTTTCTTTTCTTTTAGTTATAAGAATGGTTGTGGTTGAACCTCTTTGAAACTTTTATTTTATTAGAAGTGTGTTTGGTGAAATTATGGTTTGTGTGTTGTGTTTGGGAGTTTCTAAAGCCTAACTGCAAGGCAGGAGATGCTTCAATCATCGGTGCTCCGGCCATAGGCCTCGGACTGAAGCTAACGCGTAGTCAGGAGGACCCCAGCGGTGAAGAAGGGCCTTGGGTTAATCTTCATCTTTAGTGTGGCATGATATGTGTGTTTCTGAGGGTGTGACATTGTTTATGGGGAGACGACAATAGTTTTGATGCTCTATTAGTCAGGCCCTCCCCCCCCCCTCATGGTGGGGGTTTCTGGTCCGTGTGGAAAGTTATTACGTTCGTTTAATATCATTAGTTCTAATGGTGGGGAGACCCACAATGGGTCTCGCTGTGTTACTCCAAAATTAATTTAGGGTTAGCCCGATCCTTATGGTGGGGAGTCCGTTCAGGCCTCCTCGTGTCAGTATAATAATTTCTTTTCATGTATCATCGGGTGGTAGGTGGTCTCATCTAGAACCACTTAATCTTGAGTTTGACCTCTTGAGTAAACATCGAGATTGGAGGACACCCAACAGTTTCGTTGGATGAAGATTATAGGGATAAGTCTCGGAGGTGATTTATGTTAGTTCGTTTCTTGGTTGAAACAGATGGTTTGGGTTCTTCTTGGTGACGATTAAGGTGATCTTGTTTTAAGGATGAGTTGTGTGTCATGGGTTTTCGGTGTCAGTTTGGATCGATCAACTGGAGGCGCATAAACTTTTGGAGGTGGGTGACACTTGATGAGTTTTATCATTGGGTCTTGATCTTGTTGTGGATTTCCGAGGGCGGAAAGCGTTATGGTGGGGAGAATTGTCACACCCCACCTATCTATTATTTTATTTTATTATTTTATCTGGATTTTAACATTTTTGTTGAGGTTCAGGGTAAATCCCAAACGATTTTTTTTGAGTTTTGACAAAAGTGAGCATTTTTAAGTTGACGTCGCTGGACGTAGGAGCAGAGCGCGTTTTGGAAACCCCGCGTGGCCTTTCCCTGTCATCGGCACGATCCACCTGTTTTTGGAAAATTAATATGAACAAATTTTGTAATTTGTTGCATTTGTTAACATTTTCATAGCTGCTAATAATTCTAATTATTATTATTAAAACGAAATGAGTATTTCTATTATTCACATGCTCATCAGTATGATTATTATTATTCCTATTAGTGTTATTATTAGTAATGATTTATTAGCATTATTATTATTTTAATTGAGGTATTATTATTATTATTATTATTATTATTATTATTTCAAGCTGGTGCACGTGCACCGCACGACTAGAGGAAGTCGTGCGGTCAGCCTGAGTACCGTGCAGTTGCAGAGTTTGAGTTGGTCAAATAAAAATAAATTAAACAAGTAAAAAAAGAAATTTTATTAAAATTGTTATTATTATCATTAAGATGGGTACTTATTATTATAATTGTTATTACTAAAGATGTTTTATTATTATTGGGTGTATTATTAATATTTGTGTTATTAATGTTATTATCATTTTATTTTTATTTAGGTTTATTCTGTCATTTTATTTTGTTATTATTTTTTTCCATCTTTTTATTTTAATTTCTTTCTTTCTTTTAATTTTTATTTTTTTTTCACTCTCCCTCTCCCCTTTCTCTCTCCCCATCGGGAACAGCCCCCCTATAACCCTATTTTCTTTCCGCCGCCACCTTTCCTTCCTTCTCCATACTACAACAGATTTTTTTTTTAAATACGTTTTAAAAAAAAAATATTTTTTTAAAAACGCCCAGGTTAAAAATATTTTTAAAATTGCCCCTCAAAGGCGGCAGGCGCGATGTCGCCTTTGCGTTTCGGGGCAAAGGCGGCATCGCGCCTGCCACCTTTAGCCTTTACCCGAAAGGCGGCATCCGCGATGCCGCCTTCCCCCTAAAAAAAATTTTTTTTTTTTGAAAATTTTTATTTTTATTTTTTGTTTTGTTTATATATATATATAAAACAAAAAATTTCAGCAGAATTTCTCTGCTACTAAATATCCAGCGGTACTGCCATTACAGCAGTCTGGATTCTGACAGAAACCCTCACTCAGACCTCCCTTTTATAAGATGCCTTGCCCTGGAAATCATTCTGCATTTTCAATGTGGGATTCAGGTTCTCCCTTTCCTGTGCAGTACATTCTGCATTTCCGATGTGGGATTCTGTTTCAAGTGCGTGACTTTGAAAGACAATAAAATATAAACTATAAGACCAATATAAATGAAATTTTAAATATTGATTAAACATATAAGAAATAGTTGAAAACAAAAAGAATTTCCTTAAAAATGATGATGCAAAATAATTTATAAGGTTTCAAAACCGCTTACCTGAAATTTAAAAAAGTTTCAAGTACGTGAATTTGAAAGACTATAAAATATAAAATATAAAACGAATATAATTAAAACTTTAAAGATTGATTAAAGATATAAGAAATAGTTGAAAACAAAAGGATTTTCATAAAAAAGATTGATAGAAAATAATTTATAACCTCTCAAAACCGCTTACTTGAAATTTAAAAATGTTTCAAGCACGTGAAACTGAGTGACTATAAAATATAAACTATAGAACAAATATAATTGAAAATTTAAACATTGATTAAACATATAAGAAATAGTTGAAAACAAAAGGAATTTCATAAAAAATGTTAATGGAAAATAATTTATAAGCTCTCAAAACCGCCTACTTGAAACTTAAAAACGCTTCAAATACGTAAATTTGAACGAGTATAATTATATAAGTAATAATTAATAAGTAATAAGTAATAATTATAATGAATAATAATAATTAATATTTATATTACTTATTAATAATTAATAATTAATAATTACTAATTACTAATTAATTAGTAATAATTATTAATTATATTACCAATTAACTAAATAATTATTATATATATAATAATTAATAAGTAATAAGTAATAATTATTAATTATTAATTATAATAAATAATAATAATAATTAATATTTATATTACCAATTACTAATTAATAATAAATAATTAATAATTACTAATTACTAATTAATTAGTTACAATTATTAATTATATTACTAATTAACTAAATGATAATTAATTATATTACTAATAATTATTAATTAATAATTAATTAATCATTATTAATTATTAATTAGTAATTATTAATTAATAATTAATTAATAAGTAATTAATCATTATTAATTATATTACTAATAATTATTAATTACTTAATTAATAATTATTAATTAGTTAATTAATAATTATAAATTAGTTAATTAATCATTAATAATTATTAATTAATAATTAATTAATCATTATTAATTATATTACTAATAATTATTAATTAGTTAATTAATTATTAGTTAGTTAATTAATAATTAATTAATAATTATTATTAGTTAATTATTAATTAGTTAATTAATAATTATTAATTAATTATTAATTAGTTAATTAATATTTATATTACTAATTATTACTAATAATTATTAGTTAATTATTATTAGTTAATTATTAATTAGTTAATTAATAATAATTAACTAATAATTATTAGTAATTAATTAATCATTATTAGTAATTAATTAATAATTATTAGTAATTAATTAATAATTAACTAATTAATAATTAACTAATTAATAATTAACTAATTAATAATTAATTAGTAATTAATAATAATTAACTAATTAATAATTATTAATAATTAACTAATTAATAATTAATTAATCATTATTAGTAATTAATTAATAATTATTAGTAATTAATTAATAATTAACTAATTAATAATTAATTAATAATTAACTAATTAACAATTATTAATAATTAACTAATTAATAATTAATTAACTAATTATTAATTAACTAATTAATAATTAACTAATAATAATTAACTAATAATTATTAGTAATTAATTAATCATTATTAGTAATTAATTAATAATTATTAGTAATTAATTAATCATTATTAATTAACTAATTAATAATTAACTAATTAATAATTATTTATTAATTATTACATATATAATGAATAATAATAATTAATATTTATATTACCAATTAACTAATTAATTACTAATAATTATAATAAATAATAATAATTAATATTTATATTACTAATTAACTAATTAATAATTAATATTTATATTACTAATTAACTAATTACAAATTAATTATTAATTAGTTCATTAGTAATATAAATATTAATTATTATTATTATTCATTATAATTATTAGTAATTAATTAATAATTAATTTGTAATTATTAGTAATTAATTATTATTATTATTCATTATAATTATTAGTAATTAATTAGTAATTATTAATTATTAATTATTAATTAGTAATTGGTAATATAAATATTAATTATTATTATTATTTATTATAATTAATAATTAATAATTATTACTTATTACTTATTAATTATTATATATATACTAATTATTTAGTTAATTGGTAATATAATTAATAATTATAATTAATTAGTTAGTAATTAGTAATTATTATTTATTAATTATTAATAAGTAATATAAATATTAATTATTATTATTCATTATAATTATTACTTATTACTTATTAATTATTACTTTTATAATTATACTCGTTCAAATTTACGTATTTGAAGCGTTTTTAAGTTTCAAGTAGGCGGTTTTGAGAGCTTATAAATTATTTTCCATTAACATTTTTTATGAAATTCCTCTTGTTTTCAACTATTTATTATATGTTTAATCAATGTTTAAAGTTTCAATTATATTTGTTCTATAGTTTATATTTTATAGTCACTCAAATTCACGTGCTTGAAACATTTTTAAATTTCAAGTAAGCGGTTTTGAGAGGTTATAAATTATTTTCTATCAACCTTTTTTATGAAACTCCTTTTGTTTTAAACTATTTCTTATATCTTTAATCAATCTTTAAAGTTTCAATTATATTCGTTTTATATTTTATATTTTATAGTCTTTCAAATTTACGTACTTGAAACTTTTTTAAATTTCAGGTAAGCGGTTTTGAAACCTTATAAATTATTTTGCATCATCATTTTTAAGGAAATTCTTTTTGTTTTCAACTATTTCTTATATGTTTAATCAATATTTAAAATTTCATTTATATTGGTCTTATAGTTTATATTTTATTGTCTTTCAAATTCACGCACTTGAAACAGAATCCCACATCGAAAATGCAGAATGTACTGCGCAGGAAAGAGAGAACCTGAATCCCACATCGAAAATACAGAATGATTTCCAGGGCAAGCCATCTTATAAAAGGAAGGTCTGGGTGAGGGTTTCTGTCAGAATCCAGACTGCTGTAATGGCAGTACCGCTGGATATTTAGTAGCAGAGAAATTCTGCTGAAATTTTTTGTTATATATATATATATATATATATATATATATATAAACAAAACAAAACAAAAAATAAAAATTTTCAAAAAAAAATAAATTTTTTTAGGGGGAAGGCGGCATCGCGGATGCCGCCTTTCGGGTAAAGGCCAAAGGCGGCAGGCGCGATGCCGCCTTTGCCCCGAAACGCAAAGGCGGCATCGCGCCTGCCGCCTTTGAGGGGCAATTTTAAAAATATTTTTAACCTGGGCGTTTTTAAAAAAATATATTTTTTTAAAAACGTATTTAAAAAAAATCCTACTACAGCGCTGTAGCGCCCTTGGAACGCTCCTTCTCCCTTCAGCTCGGCAGCATACCAACCTCCCGCATAGGCCGCGCCTCCCTCATATCCTGCGCACTCCCTGCCTGCGCGACGCCCCTTCCCAATCCCGCATTGGCCGCGCCTCCCACCTGTCCTACGCACTCCCTGCTTGCGCGACGCCCCTACCCTCTCCCGCATAAGTCGCGCCTCCCCACATTGCCCCCCCCCCCCCCCGTATCCCTACATCTGCTATCGGACCAGCCTCACATGCCTCCCCTTCTGCGTGCCACTCAGCAGACTCACCCACCTTGCAGCCGCTGACCTCCAGCAGCCACCCTCCGTGCTTCTGCATCTTACCCACGACCTCCAGCATGCCACACCCAACCCGGACCCCTGCCCTGCACCAACTGTCCATCCCGCTCCCTCCTTCCCCAAGCCAACGCGACCCCTACTCTGCGGCTATTTCAAGCATCCCTCCGGCCTGCATGACCCCTCCCATTGCCGACACACCCTATTACAGCACTCCTCCCTCCGGTGACCTGTCCTACCGACGCAAATACTTCTGCGCACTGCCTTGCCGGAGCGGTCCTCCTTCGACAACCTCCCATTCTTGGTATTTTTTTCTTCCATTGGATGTAAGGTTATTTCATGGTTAGTAGGTTCTTGATCAGATTTTTAGTTTTGCTTAAACCCTATGTGTCGGGTTCGATTTCTTGATTAATCCATCATTTTGGATTCAATCTTGGTTGTGTAGGGTTTAATTAAACTTCTAAAGTGTGAAATTGAGGTTTGAATGGTGTTCCATGCCACTTTCGAGGTCTACTTCATCGATTGAGGTGAATTTCCCATTTGTACGAATCTTCATGACTTAGTATTCACTCTTTTCATGTTTTGTACTTTGTCTGTGATAATTAATTGGTGGTTTGCAATGATATTAAAATTGTTTTATAAACTTTTATCTAGTTTTATAAATATTATATGTAGTGTGGATTGTGTTTTTGGAATATTTTGTTGCGCGTTTTATTTCAATGGCAGGCTTTTGGTTTATGGTTTTTAAAGCGGTGTGTGCATGATTTCGAAATGGGTTTTTTCATGTGGTGTAGTTTTATTTTGTTATGCAATTAGTTTATTTAATGGTGGAAGTGGTGCGTATTCTACTCTATAATGTTGAGGATGTGCAATTGATCTTAAAAGAGGTTTTTGAAGGATTTTTTTGGCATGTAAAGGTGTGAGATACCTTTTGAAATTTGTTTTGTAAATTTTAAAGTGGTTTAATAAATAGTGTCAATGGTGCGAGTTGTGATTTGAAAATGTGTCGAGGTGGTTCTTTTGTGTTTTTTATTCGGTTGGGTGGTTTTAAGTTAGTGTTTATGTATTTTGGTTTTTGTGCGTTTGTTGCAGCGCATTGACAAGGTAATTCTGTGAAATTGCAGTCGCCAGCCTGCGCGTACTTGTGCACCCGCTCGAGGCGTGTTGCGTCATCGTGTTTCGACTGCGATTCGAGGTAGGTCCCCCACTGCATTCACCTTTAAATTTAGTTTTTATTAATTGCTTGATTTTTTTATTAATTTTAATAAATGTGAAATGATATAAGACAATTAATTTTTTTAAATGATTATTTGGTGTAAAAAGAACCGTTTATTTTATACATGACACATGAAACATTTTCTTAACGAGCGGACACCCAGTATTGAAAGAATGCCCGTTTGACCTTTAAATATAATTCAAGGAATTTCAAATGTAGTTCTAGTTTTAAAGATAAATGATTTCTTCTGAACAAGTGTTTTGGGTTTTCTAGAGAAATGAGGTTTCTCTTTAAAATTGGTGAAGGTCCATTTGACACTTTAATAAAATAAATTATTTTGGAAAACCCACTCAGGGGTGATCTTTGGTGTGCGTTGATTGTGTGAGATGTATGTGATGTTTGTGCATCGTGACTGATTGATTTATATTGTGGAAGCACCCCTTTTTATTGCATGTGTTGACATGAGAACCTGACATAGTGAGTGAATCTTCTGAGAACGATTGCTGCACTAGTTTAGATTACGCACTGGCTAGTGGCCCTTAGTACGGATGACACTCTGCTAGGGGATTGGGCCCCTTGGTTAGGCCATGTAGGGAAACACCGGGTGTTAGGGAGTTATGACGTCATCGAGAGTAGGCATGCCTTCAGGATGAGTCACATGTATAGTACGTTCTGGATTGTTCACGAGCTCCTAGGTTCGACCCATGTTTTTATTGAGTGTTTATTTGTATGTGATGGATGGTTGAGAGGTCTAGTTCAATTGTTGGCCCATGCGTGCCACCTTTTTTTTCCATTGCCCTTAGTGTGTACTGTGTGTTGTGTATAGTTTTCCTTTTGACTAAAAAATAAAATTTAGATTTCTAAATTGTTCGCAAAAATGTTTTAAAATGCAATGCACCTAATCATTTAAAACATTAAACCTGTTTTTGAATTAAAAAGGGCTATGTACTATTACTTGTTTAAGAAATGAAAGTGTATGTGGAAGCCAGTATTTTATATAATTTAGTTCAAACATGGAATTGATAAATTATTTATTTAATGGTATGTGCATTGGGAATAAAATTAGTCGGGCCTACCTATTGAGTTTTAATACTCATGTCTATAGTGTTTTCCTGTTTTTAGTTTTGCTGCAGGTTTGGTTCGAGCTTGCTCGCCATGGGCGAGGGTTGGTTGTGGACTGGTGAGCGACTCTTGGAGTCGCGAGGAGTTTTGCTCGAGACTAGATTAGTGTACTTTGTTGGTCGTTCATTCTTTTCAGAGTCATTTATTTACTTTGTGTTATTCTACTTTTCTGTTGTTTTATTTATTTTTATTGGGCAAAATCGTTCGCTTTTGTCCTCTATTGATTCCCTGGCGCTTGTCGTCAGCCTGGAAGGATCGGGAACGCCTATCGGGTCATGTCGCGGGCCGGCTCAAGTGATCGATTCAGGGTCGACCCAGGTTGGTTCGTGACAACTATGATTTTGTAATGCTGGTCCGCTAATATCCAAGAAAAGGTTCTCCAAGGTTCCCCAGGAACTGCTCCGCTCTTACTCCGAGAGAAGAATCATAGGTTGTATGTTCCTAAAATGATCCACCCCACCTCTACTACTCCTTTTTTCTTTTAATCTACTGTAATGTGCTGCATATCTCCCACAACATCCACTGACTTAATCTTGTTCTTTAATTTCGCACCGCACATGTGCGCTTTTTATTGAATCACACGTCGTTTTAGCTTTTCTATTGTAACAAACTTCCAATAAGTTAGTTGAGTGAATCTGGATGTGTCTTCATCCCCTACATGTACTTTCATAGAAAAGAAAAAAATAATTATAGTAAGTAAAAACACAATAAAAACAATTTATTATTATTATTAAAGTCAAATTAGTTACTTAAAAGTTATAAATATATATATTTTAATTCAATATTTTATTTATTTAATATAAAAGTTAAATTAATTATAAATTATTAAAGTCATTATTTTAATTACCTTATAGTATTATTTTTGGATTATAAAATGTTATTATTTAATTAAGTTATTTAATTTATAATCAGATTAAATTATTGAGATTAATATTTAATATTATTTATATGATAATTTTATTAAATTAATATTATTAGTAATTAGTTAATATATCTTTAAATTATTTATAAATAGATTATTATTAATTAATAAAAAAAATATTTTAATTTATTTATTGATTTTTCTATTATTATTATAATTATTTGAAGTAAAATTATATTTACTATATTTTTTAAATTATTTAATTAAGGTATCATTCATTTAGATTTTATTTAAAATTTAATAATATAATTTTATTTTTAATAAATTTTGTTAATTAGTTAGTTTTATAATTTATTTTATCGTTATTATTATTTATTAATTTATTTAGTTTTAAGTTTGGTTTTAGTTTTTTTAAATTCCTTCTTCCTCCCTCCCCGATTTCCACAGCATGGGAGGGTTGGTTCACTACTTCAGGTCAGTTGCTCTAGAGGTGGACGACAGTGCTCCACTTCACCATTGGAAAAGCTCCTCCAGTGTGGATCGGCCTCTTGCGGCAGTGGGTGTCGAGGCAGCTTGTGCCGACATCATCCTCTAACTATGGCTCTTGTGTCATGACTCATCACCAAATCAGCGGCGAACAACATCATATTGTCCCAGCCTCACTCATCTCGCAGTCGCAGCGACTCCTATCGGCATCCTCGAAGGCTCTTCACCAGAACATGCCACAGTAGTGGCGGTGGAATCAATTTGAACGGCTTACAGATCTGTGTGGCAACGACAGGTACAGAATCGGTGACTCGGCTTCGTTCGACGACTCTGGATTCAAACTGCGGCATACTCAAACTGTAGCGGTAGTGAACCGGCAACTTATGGTGGCTCAGGTGTTCATCAATGGTAGAAACATTTCACTTCAGATCTGGATCTGGGTTGCGGTTGTAACTCAATGGTATTTCGATTTCCTAGTTTGATACTGTGGCTGATTTCATATCTAGTTTGTTCTGAAAAAAATGGTGTCGCTAGGATGGTTGCAGGGGAAGCGAGGATTTTTCGTAGGAGAAGGGATTAAGGATAGTGTTTCGGTGAGATAGTGAAAATAAGGCATCATGAAAGGGGAATCGGTATGAAGAATTGGGCGAGGTTGGGAGTAGTGGTGAGAAGAGACTGTTGGTATGATATGAAGCATCGATGAGACAGATTGGGAAAGGGTGTTGGTAGGTGCGATGTGTGTTAGTAGCACAATGTCTCGGAGAAAGCATCGGCATAATGGTGAATGGGTGTGGCATTGGTGGAGACAAGGCAGGCTGTTGGTGAGATATTACTCATCGATAGTGTAAAATAGGTAGTGTGTTAGTGAGCCATGAAAAGTATCGGTGACTCACTACAATAACAAAAATTTAACAGAAACTGAAATTAAAAAGAGTAATGAATTAATTGATTAATAAAAAACATAAAACTAAAAATATTTGAACAAAAATTAAAAACAAAATAAAAAAATAAATAAAAAGAAACTTGAATTTAGCCTAAAGATTACAAAAAATAAGAATTATAATTATAATCACATTTGTTATTGATTTAAGTTAAAAAAATTAAAGATTATAAAGTGAGAGATGAAAATTAAAATTAAAGACTCATCTTATTAAATAAATTTAATTAAAGGGAAAAAAATGGTAGGAGACAGTGAACTGCATCAATGACTCAATGAGTCACCAACAGTAGTGAAAATTAATTTTTGGTGAGATAAGCAACTGTCGATTAGACCGACAAGAAACTGTCGGTGAGTAAAGTACTAAAGAAAAATGGCCAAATTATGAAGAGATTCACAGATATTTGTTGACTTAATATTATTAACTTCATTCATAAAATTTAAAACATTAAGGAAATTAATGATTTAAAATACTAAACTATTTAATTATTTAACAAGATGAAGACTAAAAATAAATAACACATTATTTTTTTAAGTTAAAACTTAACTTCTTAACTTATATTGAAAACTACCTAAGTTATTAATATAGTAGTTAATTTACCAATTATAACAATAACTTGTTAAATTATGTTTAAAGGATGCGAATTAATAAATGCAAGCGAATAAATTGGATTGAAATAATTAATAGAGTTAGTTTATTTTAATAAATCAAAATTAAACAATTAAATGTTTAAAGTGAAAACTACGTTAATTAAATATAAACAAAATGATTAATTGATTAAATAATAAAAATTTTACTTTATTAAAAAGACAAGAAGATTAAATCCACAAAACAAATTAATTAATTATTAGGCTCGAAAAATTATTATGACTAAAATAATTATTTGAAAGGTTAAATTACATAATTATTTATAAAAATTGAGAAATTACTGAATTTAATTATAAAAAAATAAAATTGAAATTATTTATTATAAAGTGTCAAAAAAATTAATTAAACCATTAAAAATTAATTAAAAAGATGTGGAAAACTGTGTAAAAATAAGGCCACATAAAATTTCCCCATACATAAGCATTGTTTGTCCTAAAAGAATCTCATGATTTATTATCCTTGAAAAAGTGAAAAGTGTGATTAATATTTCTCATCTCAAAATGTAACATGTATGACACTTAAAACAGGGGACTAAAACTAATTTTAGGCTTATGATATGAAATTCTCAAAAGATTCCTTTCCTAGAACAAAAATTCAAATGGTAATCAAGAGAGAAATGAGTCATCCACCATTAAGGAGGTTCTGCCTCATATATGAACCTACCTAATGACTCACTTCAATCTACGATCAGGTTCTAAGTTTAAGAGTGACAACATGTTAAATATATGTGGAATTAAAAACTTAATAAAAGGAACATTAAACTTTGACTCATTCTTAGGTTCCATATATATATATATATATATATATATATATATATATATATGTATGTATATATATTTTGAATCACCTTATTGATACAACCTAAATGATTCCCATATAAACCAACTGCCCCATTCTTCATTTGGAATTCATCATTCCCCTCACCTTAATGATCTCATTTTTTACCATAAAAACTTTATTTTATTTTTCCCAAACCATGTAACATGTGCTAAGCACTGTGAAAATACACTTATTCAAAGTGTAGAGAGGGTTATAGTAAACAGAAACGCACCCGACATCTAGGGTCTCAGAGATTCACTATGGGATCACAAATGTCCAAATTAGTCCAGTTTCAAAAGATTCATATGAAAACCATTTAAATAGGATTACTAAGGTGATTAATTTTAATAAATTAAAATAATTTAGTCCCCTAGTAAAGAGTTAAAAATTTCATATCCTAAGTCTATGATCTCAATTCCACAATAATATTACCCATAACACTCTCAAACAGAGTTTCTAAACCAAAAATTCCATAAAATCACTAAGAATCTTCACTCAAAAATCATTCACCTGCATTAATTTCAGATTCAAAACCAAAATTAACCACCATAAAAGAATTTTCCTTAGTCAAGAATCATTTGAGCAATAGTGTAAAGCCTAAAATTGCACAATAATTTTGAAAAAATTTGACCATTTTTTTTAAATTACAAAAAGTTTGAAAGCAGTGGGAATTGAAGGGATTTCATTAAGAATAGTTTGGATCAACCTGAATTGACCCCCTCCCCCATACTTAAAACCCAACATTTTCCCTAAAGTTGAATTCCAAATGGGATAACAATTTAACAGTTAAGGTTTGAATTAGATTTTCAATTAAAATAGATTGATGACATGTATAAGGAGTGTCATTAAAGTACAAAAAGTCTGTTTTCGGCAATAAATAACTTAACATAAGGGTCACATGATATATCATGAAGGTTAGTGGAAAATATTTTCATTAAAGTTCAAAAAGTAACAAGTGAAACACTAAAGTGTACAATGATTTGGGTGCAGGAACTTTAACAGAAGTTATTCGGTTGGATATTCAATAAAGTAGACAAAGTACATGCTATACACCCCATAAATTTAAGAAAATACAAATAAATCACCAGAACAACCTAAATGTACCCCCCCCACACACTTAATTTATTATAGTGAGTAATTTTATTATCAATAGAATTCAATTTTTCAGCAAAGCAGAACATGCATAATTTTTGTACAGCAACAATGAAACAAATATATAACAGAATTTTCAGTAAGAAGACATGCAGCAGGATTTCTTTCCAATAAAAGAAGAATTTTTTTAAGAAACATTAACTAAGTCACCGACAGTACTACCACATAATCATTGACAATAGTGTATAGGTGGCTCAGGTGAATCGGTGAGTTAGTGACTAATCGATTGCAGTGATATTGTGGCTTATCACTGAATTTTTATTAAAGTGAAAGGAGAAGGAAAAAAAATTAAAGTAGACTAGGAGTAGAGTACTCCCCTGAATTAAAGTTTATCATTAATCCTCCAATAAGAGAATTTAAATCCTTTATTGACACAATATAAGGATAATTCCTAATTCAGAACAAGAATACCAAGTACAAAATAGCAATAGGAATTTCACAAAAACAGAGTATGCAAGAAAAACTTTATTCAAACACAAAAATGAACAAAGAAAAGACAAAATAAGATTCATTGGTTGCCTCCCATGCAGGGCTACATTTTAAATTATTCAGCCAGACTTTATTCAGAATTTTTTTTCAAGCACAGTGAAGGTAGCCAAGCCCTTTGGTTGTCCCTAAAAATACAACTTAACTCTCTAGCCATTAAAAAGTATGGGTTTGTTCTCCTCACCAATTATCTCAATAACTCCATTCTTAAGAACTCTAATCACAGTAAATAGTCCATACCACTTGGACTTATGTTTTCTAAGAAAGAGTTTGAGTCAAGAATTAAAGAGGAGGACCTTCTGTACATGTTTTAAATCTTTGGTTTGAATGATATAATCATGAAATATTTTAGTCCTCTCTTTGTATATTCTTGAATTATCCTAACTCTCTTCTTATCTCATCCAGCTCACTCAGCTCAAGCAATATTCTCTCACCAGTACTCTTAAAATAAAATTTAAGATCCTTAATTGCCCAATATGACTTATGTTGCAACTCCAAAGGAAAATGACAACATTTTCCAAACAATAGCCTATATGGAGACATACCTATTGGGGTCTTGAAATCAGTTTTATATACCCATAAAACATCATCCAATTTAAGAGACCAACCTTTTCTAGAGCTTGAGACAGTTTTTTCAAGAATCTCTTTCATCTCTATATTTGAAATTTCCACTTGTCCACTGAAGTGTGGATGATAAAGAGTACCAGTTTTATAAAAACAACCACACTTTCCATAAAGTCCTTAAACTTTTAGTTATTAATGTGTGTTCCATTATTAGTGATAAAGGGTTTTGGGACTCCAAATATTGAAAAGATGTTATTTTTAACAAATGTGATTATAGAGTTGTCATGATTGTTGGGAAGTGATACTACCTCAATACCACTTAGACACATAATCAAAAACAAGAATGTACTCATTCCCATGAAATTATGGAAATGAACCCATGATGTCTAAACCCCAGACATCAAAAATTTATACTTCTAAAATACCTTTTTGGTGAAACTCTTGCTTCCTACCAACATTTCCTAACCTTTGGTACCTATCACAACCAACCACATAGCTCCTAGAATCCTTAAAAATGGTGGGCCAATAAAAACTAGATTTTAGGACTTTTTGATATGTCCTTTCACCCCCATGGTGACCTCCCCAAGGCGAGGAGTGACAACTCTCTAGAATGGGCAGCATCTCTTCCTTAGGAACATACGTCCTAAGAATACCATCAGCACATATCCTAAACTGAAAAGGTTCATCCCAAAGGTAATACTTATGTTCAGAGATGAATTTATTCCTTTGGTTATTACACAAATATTTAGGAAAGACTCATGCTGCCAAGAAATTAGAAAAATTTGCATACCATGTAGACTGCCTAATTGACACAGTGAGTATTTTTTCACCAGGAAAGAAAGAATTTATCTCCATTGGATCTTTAAAATGGGTGTGAGGAATCCTAGAAATATGGTCAACAACTAAATTTTCAGCTTCTTGCTTATCCTTTATTTCTAAATCAAATTCCTATAATAATAAAATCCATATAATCAGTCTGGGTTTGGTTTCCTTATTAGATAACAAGTACTTAAAGGCGGAATGGTCAGTGAAAATGATGACTTTAGAGCCTAAAAGGTACTATCTAAATTTCTATAAAGAAAACATAACAGCTAAAAACTCCTTTTCAGTAGTGGTGTAATTCCTTTGAGCCTCATATAACAGTCTACTAGTATAGTATACCACATTTAACTTCCTATCTATCCTTTGTCCAAGGATAGCGCCAACATCCAAATCACTACCATCACACATAAGTTCAAAAGGAAGTTTCCAATCAGGTGTAGTGATGATAGGTGATGCAGTGAGTTTTTCCTTAAGCAGATTAAAATATTTCAAATATTTTTCATCAAAATTGAAAGGTGCATCCTTAACAAGAAGAGAACACAAGGGCTTATTTGTTTTAGAAAATTCTGTGATATTTTTTTGGTAGAAACCAACATAACCTAAGAAACTTATAATATATTTAACATTTTCAAGAGGTGTAAGTTTTTGAATGACTTATATGTTTGAATTATCTACTTCTAGACCTCTCTATGACACTTTACGAACTAATATAATACCTTCTGTGACCATGAATTGACACTTTTCCCAATTAATCACAAGGCTGGTTTTAATGAATCTTTCTAAAACTAACTCAATATTTCCTAAACGTGTATCAAAACTAATACCCATGATGGAGAAATCATCCATGAACACTTCATTGATCCTCTAAATCATGTTAAAAAAATTGCCATCATTCTCCTTTGAAAGGTGTTTGGGGCTCCACACAACCCAAATGGCATCCGCCTGTAGGAAAATGTCCTAAAGGGTCATGTGAAAGTAGTATTATACTAATCCTATAGAGTAAAAGAAATCTGGTTGTAACCAGAATACCCATCTAGGAAATAGAAAAATTCATTCCCAGAAAGCCTCTCAAGCATTTAATCATGGAAGGGAATCAGAAAATGGTCCTTCCTAGTGGTTTCATTAAGCTTCCTATAATCAATAAAAACTCTCCATTTTGTGGCTTTCCTAACTTTGATTTCTTCAGTCTTTTCATTTTTGACAACAGTGAAACCTCCCTTCTTAGGGAAAACCTGGACTGGGCAGACCCAAGTGCTATCATAGATGAGATAGATTATACCAGTATCAAGCAGCCTAACCACTTCCTCTCTCACACTTCTTTCATGTTTGGATTTAAACTAATTTGACACTCTACCCTAGGCTTATGATCTAGATCCATAGGAATTTTTTTCATGAAAAATGAGGGACTAATACCCTTTATATCAACTATGGTATAGTCTATGGTAGATTTAAACTTTTTAAGCACATTCAACAATATCTATTCTTTATTTTCATTAATATTAGAAGAAATGATGACATGGACAGTGAAATTGTTACCCAAGAATGAATATTTCAAATGTGAAGGAAGTGGCTTAAGTTCAAGAATGGGTGGTTCAACACTTGATCGAAGAATCTTGGTCCTAGGAGGTTCAAGATCTTCAAAATATCTCTTGTAAAGAGTATTTAATGATGAAAGATTTTCAATAACATGTTTTGTTTTAGGGATAACATCCCTTCTCTCCAAAGTGGACAGTACACTCTCCAGATTTTCTAGTTCATAATTTTCAAAATTCAATAAAGAATAATCATAAAATTGTATGATCATCTCTCCCTCTACTTCATTAAATTTTTCAGAATTATTACTAAAAGTATAAACAATTTCAAGATCACTAGAGGATTCTTCAAGTTGAGAAGTAGAGGAAACTACTTCAGCATAAGAAGGAACTGGACATTTGTCTAGTTCTGGAAAAATTTCCAGACTCTCAGTTTGAGTAAATTATTCACTTTGTGAAAAATGAAAAACATAATTTTAAACTTCCAATTTGATTTTTTCAACAGAGGATTGTATTTCAGATTCTTTAAAAAAATTACAATAACATTCAACTTCAAGGAACTCTATCTTTGAACAGTTTTCAGAATTAGTTGGACCCTTAATATTCTTAAACACATTGAATTCTTATTATTTTTATCTAATTTTGAAAATCAGTAGACGCTTAGAGATATCTATAACAGCACCACCAGTGGCCAAGAAGGGCCTACCTAGAATGATGAGAACCTCTTGATCACACTCCATATCTAATAGTAAAAATTATACAGTCAGAAACAATTTCCCAACCCCAACTAGCAGGTTATCTACACTACCTATAGGATGAGTGAAAGATCGGTCAGCTAATTGTAGTATGAATAGGGTGGGTTGGAGATCACCGAGCCTCAACTATTGAAATAGTGAGTATGGGAGTAGGTTGATACTGGCACCTAAGTCATAAAGACAGTTGATCTGATTAGAATTTCCTAAGGTGTAGGGGATAACAAATCTACCTGGGTCTTTCAGTTTTCTAGGGATTTTCTTTTGGAGTACAACACTACACTCTTTAGTGAGGCTGTAAGTAGAAAATTCATCAAGATGTTTTTTATTTGAAACAATTTTATTAAGAAATTTCAATTAATATGGGATTTGAATTAAGACTTGGATGAATATATTTTTCACTTGAAGTCTGGAAAAGAGACCAAGGAACTAAATAATTCCATCCTTGGTATTACTTTGAGGTTTATGTTTTTCAGGGAAAGGGATGGATGGGGTAAAATTTTTAAGAATAGTAGGAAAATCCCTCATTTCTTCAGCTTATTTTTATTTTACTTTATTATTATTATTTTTAAATGAATTTTAAGCTTGTTTTTCAGGTGAAAATTTCAAATTATAATCACTTTAAGCATCTTTTTCATAGTTTCCATAGTTAGAACAAATCATATTTTTGTTTCTAGATTCAAACTATTTCTCATCTTGGTCGTTTTTTAAGTATTTTTCAGCAACAGTTTGAGTATTAAGACCACTTCTAGTGACTAAAACAATTATATTCTCTCTAGTATTGACTTCAGTTGTGATTTGAAGTATACCTTTTTACCTAGAACTACCATCCTGGTCCAACTTCCACATTTGAATTTCAATATTCTTCATTCTTGCATCCATTTTAATTTTATCATAATCATTTTTTGTCATTTTTCCATCAAAACTTCCTATAAACTATGGAAACATATCATTCACCTCATCCTTAGAATTTGATGATTCAGCCTTAGGTTGAGATTGGAGTTGGAATTGCTACCGAGGAGGCTGCTAGAATCCAGAATAGGTAGTAGGTTGAAGAACTCTATGCTCCCTCCAAGAAAGGTTTGGGAGACTCTTATACCCTTGATTAAAATTATTGGAAAATGGGTTATACAATGGTTGTATTCTTTGAATATACTCAAAAAAAAATTCATTTTCAAGAGATTGGACATACATGTCAATGTTTGGACATAAATTCTTAGTGTGCCCAAATATACCACATTGGGCACACTACTCCCTAAGATATTCATTCTAGGTTTGATAACTTACTTGTTTAATAGATTGTTTGGAATTCTGGTTCATTAGAGATTGAATTTGGTTGGTGATTTCAGCTAGTTGAGATTGAGTTTCATTCATTTAACTAGATCCAATATTGACATTATGATTTATTTTTACTCTCTTTCTTTTAGAATTCTTATGTTGAGAGTATAAATCAAGATTGTTAAAAAATATCTCAACTCTTCATCAGTTTTTTCGTTGTAATTACCCCTAGAAGCTTGATCAACTAGGCTCTCTTAAGAGGAAGATAACCCTTCATTGAAGGTATCTATGAGAAGGTGGGATATGGGTTGATTACATGGACACTACATAATAAAGTCCCTAAATCAATCCCAAGCCTCATTAAAGTCCTCTCCATCCTCTTGATAAAAACTAGTTATCTTATTTATAATTTCTTGTTTTAATCTTTGGGGATAAAATTTCATAATGAATGAATTATAGATTTAGTCCCAATTCTCCAATATATTTTCATCTAGACTTAGAAACCACTTCCTAACATTCCCTTTAATACAAAAGGAAAAAACTCTCATTCGCAACTCATCTTTAGTAAGTCATAAAAAAGGAAGTTATTGCACATTATTATTGAAATATCTAATGAAGGTAAGATATTCCTCATTAGAGAGTCCATTAAAGGCAAAAAATAGTGAAATATGGGATTATTTTAGCTCAAAATTTCTGAATTTATGACTATATCTAATGGAAGAAGGGTTTCTTGAAACATGAGGTAGTTGGAATTCCCTTGTCCTAGGCCTTTCATTTTATAAGATTACTTATTAGAAGTGATGTTGATTGTTAGGAGCAGGAACTATCTCATCTAAATTTTCTATTTCAGTTTTCCTTTTCTTCCTAAGAGTAGTAAGGTGGTGGTCTATTTCTGGGCTGAGGGGCTCTAGACTAACAACAGAGGTTCTTGTTCTTATGCAAAGTGTAACAACATTTTAATTAAACATAATAGTTCAATACAACAAACATTAGAACTAAATAGGAACAAAAGTAATAGAAAATAAAAGTAAATTAATAGGAAAAGCACAGTAACACATAGAAATTGGAAGTACTGAATATTTTTTAAACATTTTTCAATTTTTTCAATCTTTTTGTGTTTTTTTATGTGATTTTTTTTGAATTTTTTTAGAAAAGTAATGGCTCGTTCCCTCCCCAGAAACGGAGCCAAAAACTGATTCCCAACTATCGTTGAAATTGGGTAAAAGTTTAAAATTCATATATCCTACTACTACTATATATGTGGTAAGCATGGTTGAACCCATAGGAAAGGATGGTGGCCAAATTTATTTTCTATAGATCCTACTTTTGTCATTAGTGGGAGTGGTTTTTATATTTTTATTTTATTTTTTACTATTATATCTTTTTTATATTTTTATATAGTTGTAAAATAACACCACGTTTTTTGGTTTCTTTATTGTAAAATATGTTCAAACAGGAAATAGTTTGAAAATAGTAAGTAATAAAATATATAATGCTGATAGATGAAAAAAAAATGAAACGCCTTGAGAAAACTCTATTATACTGGTTTAAAATATTTCCTTTTCACCAGTACGATTTCAAGCGATACCATTGAGAAACAATAACTTATTTCCCTCTCCAGGAGATAATTCACTCAGGTTGAACGTTCTCAGAGTTCACCACTCCAAGAAAGCTCAACTTCCAGACAAAAATTTGAAAATTACAATAGAACGAACTCACTGTAAGTACTAAAGTTTTATGAATTTAAAGTGTTAGAAAATATATTCACGATACATCTCGTCGAATGATCGTGGAATTGGAAATTGAAATCAAGTGGCATGAAACAAATGTGTGAATTCAGAATTGATCTTCCCAAACAATTCTAAATGCATTAATATGAAAAGTTATAAGGAAGATAAGAAATAACTAAAAGATAGATAAATTTCCCCGAACTCGTATTATTTAGCTAACTATCTTGATCATATTTGAAAAACAAACCATTATATTACAATATAAGGAATTTAAAAGAAAACAGATGAGAGAGAGAACTCCCCTAGAAACTATGATTTTGTAATGCTAGTCCCCCGATCTCCAAGAAAAGGTTCTCTAAGGTTCTCTAGGATCTGGTCTGCTCTTACTCTGAGAGAAGAATAGTGAGTTGTTTATTCCTAAAATGATCCACCACATCTCTATTTCCCATTTTTTCTTTTAATAAAATGTCATCTTATACATATCTCCCACAACATCCACCGAATTAATCTTATTCTTCAATTTCACACAGCTCATGTGTGCTTTTTAGTGAATCACACGTTGTTTTAGCTTTGCTCTTGTAACTAACTTCAAGTAATATATTTGAGTGAATCTAGACCTGTCTTCGTCACCTGCATTTACTTGCATAGAAAAGAAAAAAAAGAAAAGTAAAAAATGATAAAAACTTAATAATAAATAATTGATTATTATTATTAAAGTTAAATTACTTACTTAAAAGTGATAAATATATATTTTAATTTAATATTTAATTTATTAAATCTAAAACTTAAATTAATTATTAATTATTAAAGTTTTTATTTTACTTACCTTATAATATTATTTTAGGATTTTAAAATGTTATTATTTAACAATGTTATTTAATTTATAATTAGATAAATATTTTAATATTATTTATATGATAATTTTTTAAAATTAGTATTATTAGTAATTAATTAATATATCTTTAAATGATTTATAAATCAGATTATTATTAATTAAGAAGAATTAATTATTTTAATTTATTTGTTAATTTTACTATTATTATTATAATTATTTCAAGTAAAATTATAATTAAAATATTTTTAAAATTATTTAATTAAGGTATCATTCATTTAGATTTTATTAAAAGTTAATATTAGAATTTTAGTTTTAATAAAATTTATTAATTAGTTAGTTTTTTAATTTATTTTATCATTATTATTATTTATTAATTTATTTAGTTTTGAGTTTGGTTTTAGTTTTTTTAATTCCTTCTTCCTCTCTACCCCATTACCACACAGCAAGGGGGGGGGGGTTGGATTACTGCTTCAGGTCAGCCGCTTTAGAAGTGGATGGCGGTTGTAAGAACCTGGTTCTTGTTTTAGAGGTACGAGCTTCTTGTTTTAGAGGTACGGGCTTCTTCTTTTCCTTTTCCTTAAGTGATTTTGAGAAAATATAAAAAATGGGAAAAAATACTAAATTTTGGAACTACACGCCGGGTACTTTATCCACACGCCATGTACATTTGGCCGTGTTGGGATGAGTACACGAGGCGTGTGTCCATGCCGGCGATGAAGGGTGTAGGAACCGACTACACGCTGTGTAGTGGTACCTTACACGCCGTGTAGTTAGTCGGCAGGCTTAAACAGTAAGGCGGTGGCGTTGCCGCCAGCTGGGCGACAGTACACGCCGTGTACTTGAGAGTACATGCCATGTAATCATGTCGACTGATGAATAGTGCGGCGATGCCGCCAAGTGAACAGTTAAATGAAGGGAGTACACACTGTCTACTTTGAAGTACACGCCGTGTACTTTGTTTTTTCAGCTTAAAACAGGCAGTAGCCTCCTCATTTGGCAGAGGAGGCACTTGAGCCATTTTGGAGCCAAAGGAGGAGGCCGAATCTTTGAAGATCCATCGGGCGTTCGTCTGAAATCCGTTTTGGCTTCGGACGATCTCGTTGGAACCGCACGGGTGAGCCCTCTCCCCTCCAGGTACCATTCTTTCAAATTCTTCTCCCAATGTAAGTTATTTACGTTTGAATGGGTTTTGTTCTTCGTCATATTTACGCCGTTCTTGGGCGTTTCTGGAGTCGGTGTTCGGGTATAATGTTCGTTGGCGTATAAGGTAGGTGGCTTTATGATCATTTTCTAACTGTCGTGCATTTTTGTGCGTTTTCGTGCCACGAACCCATGTTGGGGTGTCGTGTGGCTGATGCCATTGCTATATTTAATGCCTAGAATTGCATAGATGATTAAATTGTGATAATAAAATGCTGTTTGGGATCGTTTCTTGGATCCAGGACCATCCCTAGGGGTGTGTTCCTCTGTTTAGCCATTTGGCCAGGATACCTGAGTGTATGCCTTAAATGTAGTAACTGTAGAATTTCCTTGAGAGGAATTGCTTGTTTACTGCATTTTGATATGTTGGGCATTGCCCGGTTAACTGTTAGCCTGAGGGCGTTGTTGTGATTGGCCTGAGGGCATGACTATTTTAGCCTGAGGGCTGTCGTTATTCCGCCTGAGGGAAACCTTTCGTGCCTGAGGGCTTGAACTCTGTGCCTAAGGGCGACACTTTGTATGCCTGAGGGCGAGAATTTCTGTTACGCCTGAGGGCAATACCTGCGGGTTGGATTCTGTATGGCCTGAGGGCAAGCCTGAGGGCGTGGTTTACTATTTTATCCTGAGGGCACGGTTCTAGTTGGCCTGAGGGCTTGGTGCTGTTGAGCACAAAAATGTTACTAAATTAAAGGAATGAAATGAATAATAAAATGACAATTTAACTTTTAAGTTAGTTACTTTTGAGTACTGCTTAGTTATTGAATTTTACTACTGCACACTTGTTTCATGTTTTACACACAGTTGAGCACGGACCTTTGGTGGGTGCCTACTGAGATATATTTCTCACACCCTATTTGGGTCACACTTTTCGACCCAAATAGATTACGTTGCTGCAGGTGTAGATAGGGGCAAGAGTCCCTATACAGGTACTTGACTGTTGCTGAGGAGTAGGAGGGAATGGGACCGAGCCTAGGCTCGCGATGCTGCTGCTAGCTGTTTTGCTTGCTTTGCTGTACTCTGTTTTCTGCTGTACTGTATTGATGTATAACATGTTCTGGCTGTTTTCATAGAACTTGAAACATGTAGCATCATCACTTATATACTGTTGATTATATCCACTACTGTAGTTATTTCAGTTGTGTATGTTTACTGCTTTCGCTGTTGTTGTAGGTTTATTTTGGTATTCCGCTGCGCTACACTTTGACAAATGAGGGCATAGTTTCCCCACTATCAGACCTGGGCCCTCGCTGCTAGTCGGCATCCTCTGGCGTTTGGGGAAATGCGCTTGAGGTCACGTGGTGAACTGGGCTTGGGGCACCCGTTGCATGGCACCCGGGTCCGAGACATTAAAAAGTGGTATCAGAGGGCGTTTATTTTCTTTGACTTACTATTTGGAGTCGTAGTCAGGGATAAGAGAGAACGGTAGTTGGTAATAAGCTGTGCCCGGGCGTAGCTAACCCGTGTACAGGGAAAAGCCAGTCTACCTCATATTTTTCATTATTTGATTTGCAATTTTACGGTTGATATTTTTTCACTATTGGGTGACACACGTGGATTGTACTGTTTATATTTTATATGTGGGTTCTATTTAGTTGCAACTCGATGAGATGAGGGTATGCCGTCTCATGCATCATATAGGCACATGCTAGATATCACATGCCATGCATAGTTTCCATGCCATGTAGGTGCATTATAAATTCGCATGTTGTTGTGATAGTTGTTGTGCTAGAAAATCATGTTGTTGTGATAGCTACTTGATAAATACCTGCCTTGTGATATGGTGTTTTTGTTTGATCTTGTTTATAAAATGGACGCCAAACTTCGATTTTTGGGGAGTATGGGCCCCCATTGACCGGAATTTGGTGGATCATTGACTGTTTTGGTTTATAACATATATAAGATTTCAAACTTTGGTTCGTGGGGTGTATGGGCCCCCACGGGTCGGAATTTGACACTTAGGTGTTGTTTTTCAGTATTTTTTGGGTTCCAGAGAAGTTTCTGAGGCATACTGTCCAGAAACCCAGTATACACGCCGTGTAGTATTTTTATACATGCTGTGTATGTTCTTCTGTTCAGGAAGAAAAATGAACTTTTTGAGTACATGCCGTGTACCCTGAGTACACGCCGTGTAGTCTCTTCCCGTGTCACAAACTGTGTGGGCGGCGACACGGGGTAGGGAAGGGCTTGGATAAAACACGCCGTGTAGTGTTGATCCAGAGTCTGACCGTGTAACTAACAACACGGGTCGACGAACTCCTTGACAGAACACACTGTGTCAGTTATGGACATGTCGTGTAGTGTGACTTGGGGACTCAGCCGTGTAACTAACAACATGGGCTGGTGTCACCTCTCCCGGAACACGCCGTGTACCTTTGGGACACACCGTGTAGTCTTGTCCAAGGACAGACAGTGTGGAGTTAGCCGTGTGGCTGGGAAATGGGATGGTGTACATGCCGTGTTCGGGTGTAACACGCCGTGTAGAGTAAAGCCGAGTAGTCGGCCATGTCACAGACGGCACAGGTAGTTGGAAAATAACACCGAACACGCCATATAGGTATTATACACGCCGTGTAGTTTTGTTGAACGGAAGACGTGTGGCTTAGTCGTGTGGAAGGACCCGGGTAGGGGAAGGGAAGTCAAGTACACGCCGTGTAGTCATTGTACACACCATGTAGTCTTGTTTTTCCAATTTTGAATACCTTCTTCCTCTTGTTCCCTTTATGGTTCCTTCGCATTCAGTCTTAATAATCTTGAATCTGAGGCATGCTTTTGACCTTGTAGAGTCATACCGCCTAGATGACCACGAGTTGTTCTCCAAGAGAGTGGCGGCGATTATACTCCGGGGATGGTGGGCCATGGGCTACCAGTTGATCCACCAGTAGAGCCAGATGCGGCACCAGCTGTTATACCGGACACGGGCGCGGAGGAGCAGTTCCGTGAAGGCTTATTGTGGTTCATGCAGACCTTTCAGGGAGCACCGTAGGTTGCCACATCTATGGCCGAGCTGACGTGTATATTTCAGCAGCAGCATCCGCCTATGTTCTCAGGGGATGGCGGACCACAGGCTGCAGAGTCTTGGCTAGGATCGATACAGACTATTTTCAAGTATCTTGAGACGCCTCCAGGGCGGAGGGTCAAGCTCGTGACTTACATGCTGCGTGATTCCGCCAAGAGGTGGTGGGATGTTGCCACCTAGTCAGAGAATCACAGGGACATGGAATGGGAATATTTTCAGGCAGTCTTCTATGACTTCTTCTTTCCCGAGACACTGAGGGCAGATAGAGCTCTAGAGTTCATGAATTTGCAGCAGGGAGCTATGTCAGTGATGGACTATTCTACCCGTTTTACGGAGCTTCAGTGCTTTGCACCCGTGCTGGTGGGCGATGAGACGCTGAGAGCCAGACGTTTTGAGGATGGTATTCGGTATGACATCCGAGTGCTGGTGAATGTTTTCAGGTTACCTACTGTACACTCGATTGTGAACCAGGCGTTGATTACAGAGAGGAACCTGCGGGAATCGAGTGGTGTGGGCCAGGGTGGTTCAACACCAGTTACTAGTACTATTTCTGCTGGCAAGAGGAAGAGACAGATGGACTTCCCTCAGGGTGGCAGTACCAGCCAGGAAGCTTCTTCAGGTGGCCCGATCAGGTGCTACCAGTGTGGCAGAGAGGGGAACTAGAGGCCGTAGTGTTTACGAGACCCAGTGGAGTGCCGAGCTTGGGGCAAGATGGGTCATCTGCAGGGCTTTTGCAGGGTTTTTCTACCAGTGTCTAGTGATAGGGGTTCTGTGCAGACTCTGCGTGCGAGAGCAGGACCAGTGGCTTCTTACCAGTCTGGAAACTGGAATACGTCAGGGCGTACAGGCAGAGATGGTGGTCTTGGCCGTGTTATCCAGACACCAGGATCTCAGAGGCAGTAGGGCGGTATAGCTCAGGGTAGCCAGGATGTGTCGCAGGGCCGCAGCACTGGACAGGAATATGCAGTGCAATAGACCCAGCAGGAGCAGGATCCCGGACCTTCGACAGTCAGAGGTACTATTCTAGTAGCTTCTGTCTTGTCTTCAGTAATTTTTGATACGAGTGCTACACATAGTTTTATATCTGTACCCGTTGTGGAGAGACTTGGCCTCTGTGTTTCTACTTCTTATGATATATTGACGCGAGAAACTCCATTGGGGACTAGGACGGTTGGTGTGCATCAGTGCAAGGAGTTCCCCCTTGAGGTTGGTGGGTGTCACTTCCTTTGGGAAATCTATGTCCTGGAGATGACGAGCTATGACGTCATTCTCAGGATGGACTGGTTGGTTCCCTTTCGAGCCTTTGTAGACTGCTATTGTCGCAGGTTGCGTTTCACGTCACTAGAGGGTGGAGAGTTTCTATATAAGGGCGAGTGGGATGTTCAGGCGAGTCGAGCTAGACCAGAGCATCATGGGCGCGGTGGAGTCACAACCCAGATTGCGAGCTTATATCTGGATGACCAGGGGACTTGTCAGACGGATTTCCCTCCAGTTGTCGATCGTTTCAGGGATGTCTTCCCGGATGACTTTTCAGGTCTACCTCCGGTGCGTGAGGTGGATTTCTCTATCGATCTTGTTCCAGGAGTAGCACCAGTGTCCATTCCTCCTTATAGGATGGCCACGCCTGAGTTGCAGGAGCTCAAGAGGCAGTTAGAGGAGCTATAGGTTAAGGGTTTTATCCAACCTAGTACTTCTCCTTGGGGTTCTCTGGTCCTTTTTGCGAAGAAGGCGGATGGTACCCTTAGGCTTTGTGTGGATTATCGGAAGCTGAACCAGTTGATGGTTAAGAAACGATATCCCTTGCCGAGGATAGATGATCTGTTTGATCAGCTTCATGGAGCACGAGTGTTCTCGAAGATTTACTTGAGATCCGGATATCATCAGCTGCGCGTTAGAACATCTGATATACCTCTCACAGCTTTCAGAAGCAGGTATGGTCTATATGAGTATACGGTTATTCCATTCGGACTCACGAACACGCCAGCAGTTTTCAAGGCTCTGATGAATCGTGTGTTCCATCCGTATCTTGATTCATTTGTGGTAGTATTCATGGACGACATCTTGGTGTACTCTCACACTCGACATGACCATGCCACCCATCTTGAGATTGTATTGAGTACACTGAGATAGCATCGCTTATATGATAATCTCTCGAAGTGCTACTTTTGGATGGACCAGATTCACTTCCTGGGTCATATCATCTCAGAGGCAGGAGTTTCAGTGGACCCAGAGAAGGTGAGAGCAGTAGTTTTCTGGGAGCAGCCCAAGATCGTGTTTGAGATACAAAGTTTCTTAGGGATGGCTGGTTACTACAGAAGCTTCATACAGGACTTCTCCCACTTAGAAGCACCGTTTACAGGTCTGACTAAGAAGGGTGTGAAGTTCGTTTGATCAGAAGCTCGTGAGACAGCTTTTCAGGACCTGAAGGGAAGGCTGACATCAGCACCGATCCTGATACTCCCAGAATAGGGGAAGAGTTATACAGTTTACTGTGATGCATCAGGGATTGGGCTGGGAGCTGTTTTGATGCAGGGCGACTGAGTTGTGGCGTACGGGTCTCGACAATTGAGGCCACATGAGAGGAATTACCCGACGCATGATCTTGATTTGGCTGCAGTTGTGCATGCGTTGCGCTGTTGGAGACATTATCTGTTGGGAGAGTATTTTGTGGTTTTCACCGACCACAAAAGCCTTAAGTATATCTTTACTCAGCGTGACCTGAATCTGAGGCAGAGAAGGTGGGTCGAGTACCTACAGTCCTTCGATTTTGAGCTTGCCTATACACCTGGTAAAGGTAATGCAGTAGCCGATGCACTGAGCAGGAAGACTCAGATACAGGCAGTACAGGAGGCCAGTAGTGAGTGGCAGCTTATGGCCTTGTTCTCTGAGATGCATCTAGAGGTGCATGACAGTCAGGGGCAGACTTATCTTTCCTCATTAGCTGTGACTTCTACCCTCCTGGACGGAGTGAGGATGAGGCAGCTATCAGATTCAGAAGGCCTAGTTCTATGGGAGTCGGTGGCAAGTGAGGACCCTCCTCCTGGTTGGACGATAGGTGATGATGAGGTTTTGCATTTCCATGGACGCGTATGGGTTCCAGGGGATATACGTGAGGAGCTGACGCGGGAGTTTCATGCTTCAGCTTGGGAAGTTGATCCCGGGGTTACCAGGATGTACCGAGACTTGAGACGTCAGTACTGGTGGCTAGGTATGAAGAGAGAGATAGCTGGTTTTGTTATGAGGTGTTCCACCTGTCAGCAGGTGAAGATAGAGCATCAGAGACCAGCTGGGCTGTTACAGCAGTTGCCCATTCCGGAGTGGAAATGGGATGATGTTGCGATGGATTTCGTGACGAGATTGCCAAGGTCACCTCGAGGCAATGACTCCGTATGGGTTGTTGTGGATAGACTTACGAAGGTAGCTCACTTCTTGCCAATCAAGGATACCTTTGGTGTGAACGAGCTCATAAGGCTGTATATCTAAAAGATAGTACGTCTTCATGGGGTCTCTCGTTCTATCATTTCAGATAGGGACGCCCGCTTCACGTCTCGTTTCTGGAAGAGTTTTCAGAGGGCGCTGGGTACACAGGTGCTTCTGAGCACAGCATACCACCCTCAGACAGATGGCTAGTCAGAGCAGACGATACAGGTGCTAGAGGACATGCTGCGCGCATGCGTCTTAGACTTTGGGGGATCTTGGGAGAAGCATATACCCTTAGTCGAGTTTTCCTATAACAATAGTTTTCAGGAAACTATTGAGATGACACCATACGAGGCTTTATATGGTAGGCCATTCCGATCACCTTTGTGCTGGTTAGAGGCAGGTGAGACAGCTTTACTGGGACCACAGCTCATGCAGGAGACATCTGAGAGGGTCTAGTTGATTCGAAGGAGGATGGCTACCGCACAGTCTCATCAGAAGTCTTATGCTGATCGCCTCAGACGACCTTTGGAGTTCGTGGTTAGGGATCAGGGTTTCTTGCGTGTTTCACCGAGGATGGGACACAAACGGATCAGGAGACAGGGTAATCTTTCATCGAGGTATGTGGGACCATTTGAGATTCTGGAGAGAGTCGGGCTGGTTTCCTATCGGTTGCAGTTACCGCAGCGGTACCGAGACATGAACGACGTCTTCCACGTGTCTCAGTTGCGTCGCTACCTTTCAGACCCATCTCACACCTTTCATCCAGAGGAGGTTGAGCTTCAGCATGATGCGTCCTTTGAGGAGCATCCGATCTGTATCGTTGACAGGAGCACGAAGGTTCTCTGAGGTCGGCCAGTTCCTCTCGTACGGGTGCTATGGCAGCATGACCGAGTGCAGGACGAGACCTGGGAGAGGGAGGCCGACGTACGTGCTCAGTGGCCAGAGCTGTTCTGAGCTTTCTCTTCGCCACCCTTGAAAGGGAAATTCGGGGATGAATTGCTATAAGGGGGGAAGTTTTTAAGAACCTGGTTCTTGTTTTAGAGGTACGAGCTTCTTGTTTTAGAGGTACGGGCTTCTTCTTTTCCTTTTCCTTAAGTTATTTTGAGAAAATATGGAAAATGGGAAAAAATCCTAAATTTTGGAACTACATGCCGTGTACTTTATCCACACGCCGTGTACTTTTGGTTGTGTTGGGATGAGTACACGGGGAGTGTGGCCATGCCGGCGACGAAGGGTGTAGGAACCGACTACACGCTGTGTAGTGGTACCTTACACGCCGTGTAGTTAGTCGGCAGGCTTAAACAGTAAGGTGGTGGCGTCGCCGCCAGCTGGTCGACAGTACACGCCGTGTACTCGAGAGTACATGCCGTGTACTCATGTCGACTGATGAACAGTGTGGTGGTGCCTCCAAGTGAACAATTAAATGAAGGGAGTACACGCCGTGTACTTTGTTTTTTTCAGCTTAAAATAGGAAGTAGCCTCCTCATTTGGCAGAGGAGGCACTTGAGCCATTTTGGAGCCAAAGGAGGAGGCCGGATCTTTGAAGATCCACCGGGCGTTCGTCTGGAATCTGTTTCAGCTTCAGACGATCTCGTTGGAACCACACGGGTGAGCCCTCTCCCCTCCAGGTACCGTTCTTGCCAATTCTTCTCCCAACGTAAGTTATTTACGTTTGAATGAGTTTTATTCTTTGTCAGATTTACGTCGTTCTTGGGCGTTTCTGGATTCAGCGTTCGGGTATAATGTTCGTTGGCGTATAAGGTAGGTGGCTTTGTGATCATTTTCCAACTATCGTGCATTTTTGTGTGTTTTCGTGCCCTGAACCCATGTTGGGGTGTCGTGTGGCTGAGGTCATTGCTATATTTAATGCCTAGAATTGTATAGGTGATTAAATTGTGATAATAAAATGTTGTTTGAGATCATTTCTTGGATCCAGGACAATCCCTAGGGGTGTGTTCCTTTCTTTAGCCGTTTGGCCAGGATACCCGAGGGTATGCCTTAAATGTAGTAACTGTAGAATTTCCTTGAGAGGAATTGCGTGTTTACGACATTTTGATATGTTGGGCATTTCCCGGTTACCTGTTAGCCTGAGGGCGTTGTTGTGATTAGCCTAAGGGCGTGACTGTTTTAGCCCGAGGGCTATCGTTATTCCGCCTAAGGGCAACCTTTCGTGCCTGAGGGCTTGACCTCTGTGCCTGAGGGCGACACTTCATATGCCTGAGGGAGAGAATTTCTGTTACGTCTGAGGGAAATACATGCGGGTTGGATTCTGTATGTCCTGAGGGCAAGTATGAGGGCGTGCTTTACTATTTTAGCCTAAGGGCACGGTTCTAGTTGGCCTGAGGGCTTGGTGCTCTTGAGCACAAAAATGTTACTAAATTAAAGGAATTAAATGAATAATAAAATGGAAATTTAACTGTTAAGTTAGTTACTTTTGAGTACTGCTTAGTTATTGCATTTTACTACTGCACACTTGTTGCATGTTTTACACACAGTTGAGCACGGGCCTTTGGTGGGTGCCTACTGAGATATATTTCTGACACCCTGTTTGGGTCACACTTTTCGGCCCAAATAGATTACGTTGATGCAGGTGTAGATAGGGGCAAGATTCCCTATACAGGTACTTGACTGTTGCTAAGGAGTAGGAGGGCATGGAACCGAGCCTAGGCTCGTGATGTCGCTGCTAGCTGTTTTTCTTGCTTTGCTGTACTCTGTTTTCTGCTATACTATATTGATGTATAACATGTTCTGGCTGTTTTCTTAGAGCTTGAAACATGTAGAATCATCGGTTATATACTGTTGGTTATATCCACTGTTGTAGTTATTTTAGTTGTGTATGTTTAATGGTTCCGCTGTTGTTGTATGTTTATTTTGGTATTCCGCTGCGCTACACTTTGACAAATGAGGGCATAGTTTCCCCACTATCAGACCTGGGCCCTCGCTGCTAGTCGGAAGCCTCTGGCGTTTGGGGAAATGCGCTTGAGGTCACGTGGAGAACCGGGATCAAGGCACCCGTTGCATGGAACCTGGGTCCGGGACGTTACAGCGGTGCTCCACTTCACCATTAGCAAAGCTCCTCCATCATGGATCGACCTCCTGCGGCGGTGGGTGTCTAGGCAGCTTGCGACGACATCATCCTCCAAAAATGTCTCTTGCATCATGGCCCTCTTCATTAAATCAGTGGCGAACAATAGCGTATTGTCTCAGCCTCACTCATCTCACAGTCGCAACGACTCCTATCGACATCCTCAAAGTATCTTCATCGGCACATGCCAAAGCAGTGGTGGTAGAATCAATTTTCTCGGCTTCCAGATCTGTGCGGTGACGACTGGCAGCGAATTGGCGACTCTTCTTCATCCGGTGACCCTGGCATCAAACTGCATAATACTCGGACTGCAGTGATAGTGGACCAGCAAATCGCGATGGCTCAGGTGTTCATCAGCGGTAGAAACATTGCGATTCAGATCTAGATCTGGTTTGTGGCTGTAAATCAATGGTATTTATATTTCCTAGTTTGATTCTGTGGTTGATTGAAGATCTATTTTTTCTGAAAAAATGGTGTCGCTAGGTTGGTTGTAGGGGAAGCGAGGATTTTCAGCAGGAGAAGGGAGGAAGGATAATGCATCGGTTAAAGGATGAAAACAAGGCATTGACGTAGGGGTATCAGTATGAATAATTAAGTGAGGTTGGAAGTAGTGGTGAGAAGAGACTATCGGTATGAGATGAAGCATCAGTGAGACATATTGGAAAAGGGTGTTGGTAGGTCCATTGCGTGTCAGTAGCACAAATTATGGGGGGAAGTATCAGTAGCATGGTGAATGGGTGTGGTGTCGGTGGAGGCAAGTCAGGATTTCGGTGAGACAACGATGGTGTGTGTGCCGGTAGCAGGAATAAAATGGAAGAAGTTGATTTAGTGAGACGTCTCACCAAAGTGGTATCGGTGATACATGACTCACTAATAGTGTAAAATAGGTAGTGTGTCGCTGATCCCTAAAAAGTATCGGTGACTCGCTTCAACAACAAAAATTTAAAAGAAACTTAAATTAAAAAGAGTAATGAATTAACTGATTAATAAAAAAACATAATACTAAAAATATTTGAACACAAATTAAAAACTAAATAAAAAAATTAAATAAAAATAAACTTGAATTTAACATATAGATTACAAAAAATAAGAATTTTTATAATAATCACATTTATTATTGATTTAATTTAAAAAAATGAAGATTTTAAAGTGAGGGATAAAAATTAAAATTAAAGACTCAACTTATTAAATAAATTTAATTAAAAGGAAAAACAATGGTAGGAAACAATAAACTACATCGATGACTCAATAAGTCATCGACAACTGCGAAAATGTAGTGCTGGTGAGATAAGAAACCGTCAGTGAGATTGACAGGAAACTGTCGGTGAGTCAAGTACTAAAGAAAAATGAGAAAAGTATGAAGATATTTAAAGATAGTTTTTTGACTTAATATTTTTAACTTCATTCATAAAATTTAAAACATTAAGGAAATTAATGATTTAAAATACTAAATTATTTAATTATTTAACAAGATGAAGACTAAAAATGAATAACACATTATTTTATTAAGTTAAAACTTAACTTCTTAACTTATATTAAAAACTACCTAAGTTATTAACAGAGTAGTAAATTTACCAATTATAAAAAGAACATGTTAAATTAAGTTTAAAGGATGCAAATTAATATATGCAAGCGAATCAATTGGATTAAAATAATTAATAGAGTTAGTTTATTTTAATTAATCAAAATTAAACAATTAATTGTTTAAATTGAGAACTAAGTTAATTAAATATAAAAAAATGATTAATTGATTCAATAATAAACATGTTACTTTATTAAAAAGACAAGCATATTAAATCCAGAAAACTAATTAATGAACTATTAGGCTAGAAACATTATTATGACTAAAATAATTATTTTAAATGCTAAAATTACATAATTATTTATAAAAATTGATTAATTAGTAAATTTAAGTATAAAAATACAAAAGTAAAATTATTCATCATAAAGTGTAAAAAAATTCATTAAATCATTAAATATTAATTAAAAAGATGTGGAAAACTGTGCAAAAATAAGTCCACATCAGGTATTTTGGGCTTTTCTCCTTATTTTTAAGTGGGGTTTCTTCCCTTGGAATCCCCTATCTGAACCCTATGACTAGAACACACCCCATGGTGATTTTTGGATTCTCTAAACCCCTACATGTTGGATTCAAGGTGGTTTCTTGGTGATTCTTCACATGTATCAAAAGGTTAGGGAACCTATCTCTTTCTTCTTTGGTTTTCGTCCATTTTCCCTTTCTCCTATAACCCTAGTGGTCATGTTTGGCCAATTTGGGTAACTAGGGTGGTGAATAATTAGGGGATTTTCCTTCTTTGGGTTCCTTTTGGATGTTCATTCTTCTTGGAACCTTTGTGTAGTCTTTTTGGTTGGGTATCTTTGAAGCGCATTTTATTTGAGGGAGGTTTCCCTTGCAATTTTCCTTTAAAATTAATATTCATTGGTTTTTTTGGCAGCTTACTTGTTTATTAAATAGTGATATATATTTTTTAGATTTTTTTTGATATAAAATGAGGTGCTTTTCTTAATTTTTTTGAATATATGGTGTTGATTTTTTGAGTTGTGCAAGCTAAGTATTTGATAAATTTTACGATTAGATTTTACAAGTGTTTTGTGATTTTTAAAACCATGGTTGGTTTTTTAAATGTATTTTAGAAATATAAAATGGTGGTTTGTGTTTCTCAAATTGATTATTAAATGGTTTTGTTACTTGAAATTGGTGTGTGTTTGGTTCTTTGAAAATTGTTTGGCATGTAATGCAAATGTGTTGGTTTCTTTTTGGAAAACGGTGATTTCTCAAAGAGTGTTTGACACCCATTTGGAACTTTTGTGAAAATGGTTGTGGTGAAAACTCTCCTTGGACAATTATCTTATGTAACGACCCAATGTTTCATTAATGGAAAATCCCTCTTGATCCAGTTAAATGTCGCTTTATAAAAAATGTTTTCATAAGATGTCAACTTCTTTGGTTTTATGATAAGAGTTGTGACTGTTACTTTTATAGCCATTGAACAATGATCACATGAATATTATAAATATAAGGCTTTAACGAACCCAATTTTACTCAGAAAAAGGAAGCGATGGCCTCATCCAGTAGAATTGCCCCATACGAAGCCCATTTGTCGAAGCTCGGAAAAGAGGTGGCATCCTTGGGCTTCGCCCTTGACCAAGCCCAAGCTGAGCTTCATTATGTCAAGCTCGAACGTGACCGTCTACGGGAAAAGTGGAAGTTGATAGAGATTACCACTCGGGCGATGTTATCCGAGCCGCCCCAAGAGTCTGTCACCATCGCACACCTTACCCTTAGGTCTTATGCGGCTGTTTTAAGGGGTTATGTAACAAATAAGTAGTACTATGTTCGTGTACATTATTTTTTTTGTATATAATAATGAATATAATTTCTAGTCATTGTTGATACATTGTAAATAGTTTTTAAAGTAAAAATGGTGTTTTTAGTTATTATTTAATTAAGAATTCAATTTTATTAAATTAAGGGATTTTTGAATTAAATAATATTTTAATAAAATATTATTATTAATATTAAATTAATTTTTATTAAATATAAATGATCTTATAATTTTATTAATGCAATTAAATTTTTGGTTAAGGTTTGAAGGCCATTTCTGTCAAAACCCGTGAATTTTTTATAAATGTCGGTTTTTATTTTAAAAGTGAAAATTAACATATTTATAAATTTTTTTAGATAAAATAAATGTCATTTCTTGAATCAGGATGTCGAAATTATCCAACGGTGAATTTTTCATAATTTTCTGAGACAGTCAAATTTTTGGGTAAAAATTAAATACCGTTTAAATATATAATGTGTTTTATGACATCATAATGACCCAATGGAGATGTAATAAAATAATATAATCCTTATCTTCAGACAATATATGTTTTAACATTAAAATAAAGTGATTTTGGGTTTGTTTGACTTACTTTTCAAAGCATTAATGAACCCCTCGAGACTTATTCAACACTTTGCCTTTTTAAATTAATTTTCATGGGAGTGTGACTCACCTCCACATAAGAAACCTTATTATTTTAATAAGTTAGAACCTTGGCCTGGTAAAATATTGTTTTCCTCTTTCCTTTTCCAGAAACCATGGGCAAAAAACATGGGTTGGTTTGTGGTTTGGATTAATTTAATATAAGGGGTTCCAAACCAAAATAATAAAGTATTCTCTCACCTTTCCTATATAAACCCACCCAAGATCCCACTTCATCCTCACTAAAATCCTTTGGAGTTCGTCCAACCTCTGCCCTACTCTCTCTAGAATCCTCCCAAGGTGCCCCAAGCTCCCAATAAGCCTCTCACAAGCCTCTCTCTAGCCTTTGGAAGCACACTTCCAAGTAAGGGTTTTTTCTTCCTTTCTCATTTTTGTCAATTTTCTTTAAGTTGTATTGCCCTTTTAATTTTCAATTATGAATGTTGGGGTATGGTTTCTAACCTCCCCCATACTTCCCTCTTATTGTTTGAATGATGGGAGACCCCTTTATCTCTCATTAAATGCCTCCCATCTACACCCGTTACTATGCCAAAATTCCGAAAGGAACTTCTCTCTCTTTTTTACATTCAAGCAATGCTCTTGTATCATGAACCTAAATTACATTACAATTGTTGGGACATGTATCTATATGACCTCCTTACTGTCCATTAAATTTAAATATGATGAGGAACCCCTTTCTCTCTCATCAACCATTTTTTTTATGAATTCTTATGTCACGCCGTTACGCTGCCGAAATCGCACCGATTTTCTAAGCCAATGTCATTATGTAGTGAATACCATGCCCATTTCTCCATCAAGGGTATTCACCTTTATGCACATTTACTTATTGATTGTAAAGTTTCATGTATTAATTCCACATTCCTTTATCGTGGAATAAATTATTATGTTTTATGAATCCATGTTTTATGATCCATGTGGCACACTTATGCATGAAATGAAATGTTTAAGAAGGGTGCACCCTTACATCGCTCCAATGCATTGGGTAAAGTATAGTATCATGATAAGTCATGTGAAATGAGTGTTGACTCATGCTAAATCAAGTGCAACGAGGGTTTACTCATGCTTCATGTGCAACGAGGTTTTACTCATGCTCCATGTGCAATGAGCCTTGGCTCATGCTAATTCAATGTTAAGTGTTGTTGCCACATTTCCATGTTATAATTATCATGCTTTATCATGCCTTTATGTTCATGTTTCTTTCATTCTCTATTGATATGCCTATTGTCTAACATTTATTGTACTCCTCATGTTATTCCATGTGTACTCCCTTACTGGGCTTTATAGCTCACCCTTTTCTTATGCATGCCCTCTGGTTATCCCATGCAATGCTAAGTACGAGGGAATGTAGTGGTCATGTAAAGGAAGTTTTCAATAAAGATGTTGAATTTCATGTTTTAAGTTTTTATGTAATGATCCTAAGCCCCAAAGACACTAAACCTCTCGATCTTCTTTGTTGTATCAAGTGAAGTTTTATGTAATAAATCATGTTTAAGTTGTAATAAAAAGCAGGGTTGTCATATCTTACATTGGTTATGATTTCATGTTTTTGGAGGCCCACATTGAGAGGATCCCTTATGCTCGAATGGTTGAAAGGAAATAGGTTGTTCCTTAGGGCAACTCAGGGGTTACTTATTGTGTGAGATGATTATGTGTGATATACATGTGATTTTGATTATATTTTTAGTTGGAATTCAATACCTCACCACCCCTTTTTTTTTTGTGAAATAGGAATTTGGCATAGCAAGTGAAAATTTGGTGAATGATAATTGTACTAGTTTAGACTATGCACTGGATATTATCCATTTTTATGGACTATATGATTTGGGACTGTGCCCCTCGGTCAGGATAGGTATAATGCTATCAAGAGTTTGGGTGTTAAGATTTCATCGGGCAAGGCCTGACTTTACGATGAGTCTCATGTATAGTATATTTTAGATTATTCAGGATCTCCTTGGTTCTCTTATGTTATTTAGAACTTAGTTGTATACATTGGATGATTGATATGCTTGTTGGTTCGTTACTATTGTGTGATTACTTACATTACCCTTATTATGCGATCCTTGTTGTTTCTCTCTTGTGTAGTGTATTTTGGAAAAGTGGTGAATTCGTTTTCAAAGTTTTATGGAAAGTTTTTAATTTTTTTATATTTTGTTTCCCCCTTTTAAGTGAAAACGTTATCCTTCTTTTCAAAAGTGAAAATTCTTTCTTCATGGAAGAGATTTGGTTTTAAATAGAAATGGGAAATGCGAAGTGGTTGGTTTTAAAATGGAAATTTGGTGTGAAAAACATAGATCATAATATTTGTATCAAACTTGATGTTGATGTTTCTTTTATTTAAAGGAATTACATTAAGAATAGTTTATTTGGAAATGCCTAATGAGTTTTAATACTCATGCCTATAATTCATTCTTGTTTTTAGTTTCAGTCGGGGGACTCAAATCAGGTTTGAATGGCTTGGGTGATGGATGTTTATGGATTAGAAAGTGACCCTCAGGTTCATATGGGGTTCTTTTGGTTGTTAGGTTCAGTTTGGGTTATTTTGTGTATTTTTGTTGTCCATTTCTTTTATATATTCAGTTTATTTGTAAATGATGTTTATTTTGGTAGCTATGTTTATATTGGGATGCTCTATTTATTTATGTTGTTCAGTTTATTTATATTTGGAGATAGCATTCCCTTGGTTACTCTTTTTATGGCTTGGAACTAGTTTCTAGCCCGTGGGGATTGGGACTGCACTTCGAGCCTTGTCTTGGACCAAGTCGAGTGTCGGGTCAGATGGAATATCATCCTATTTCATGAAAAAATGGTATCAAAGATGGTCATTTCCATAGAGGAACTAAATTTTTATGTGCCCTTTGTTATTTTTGATTTCATGTTAGATAGAGTAGGACTATCGTAACTTGGGGTGTTGGTATGAGATAGTTTCTTTCCAACACTTTTTGTGTCGAAACATGGGTTACCATAACAAATCAGGTTATGTTTGGTCTCTTTGGTTATTTTGGTTTCTTGGGTATTTGGGAAACGAAAAGGGAGTTGGAATAAAGGTCTTAGTGAGCTTGTAGGGCTTGGAAATCCATGTAGGGCTGGAGACATGGTCCAATGTGACTCCCTATAGAGGTGGCTTGATTGGAATATGGACTCGAACCATATGACCATGTCACACATCGACACAAGTTTCCCCTTCTGATATTTTTGAGTACCTCTTGATTCTATAACTATTTTAATAACCCTTTGATTTTAAATAGTGAAAAACTTCATTTTTGGTGGCCATGTTTTGGATTTTTGGAAGATGAAAATTGAATTTTTCTAATTCAATTTATAAAGGTTTTTGGAAAAAAAATATATATGTAAGAATACTTTTTTTGATAAAATGAGTCTTAATTAAATTTTTTTTGATGAAATGAGTTTTTAATCAAACTATTCTTGATGAAATGAGATTTTTTTAATTAATGGAAATGTTTTCAATGAGATGAATTGGTTTTATTCTGATTTATATTTTTTTCTTTGTTTATATTTCAATTTTTGCATGATTCAAATTTAAATTTTGAGTTTTGGGTTGTTTTTGTTCAGTTGCACGTTTTAGATGTATGGGTAAGGGGTGGTCGTGCAAACTCCTAAGGATGAGTCTATTTTCAATTCTTTTTTTCATGTATGGTTTGACTTGCACAGTTTTCACATGGGTTGATCCAAACCATTCAGTTCCCAGGAGAACCGGGTGAGACCTTTTGGTGCTTCTGGTCTAGGGAACATAACCTTAGTACAGTTATGAAAACCATGTATAAGGCATGTGAATGGTTCTTCAATTTCGAACAGAACCATGATACATGGTTGGCGCATGGCTTCCCAAACCATGTGGCCAAACTGTGTGAGTTCCCATGTTATCCAGTAAGGGGTACATAATTGGTGTATGGTTTAGTAAACTATTCATCCTAACCATACACAGTTCCCAAGTGTCTTAAAAATGTGAAAACATGGGTTGAATGTTCTATTTTAAAGTGGAAAAAAATTTTTGGTCGTCCTTGGGTATTGTTGTGACCACCCACATGCAAGGATGTGTGTGAAAGGGTGGGTGGTTGATGGAATGAGTGGATGGGTGCCCGGATTGGCATGCGAATATGCATGTGTGAGGATCTAAGGAATAACATTGGGGATTTTGCAACCTTTCAAAATTTTCTTACTTTTAGAAAATTGTTTTAAAGAGAAAAACGAATTTTTATTTTTTTGTGATCAGTGGTGGTGTAGTTTGTTTTATTGTGTTTTGAGAATGATTTTTGTTATGAGGTGTTTTGAGATTTAGAATTATTAATAATGGATTGGTTTTGATTGAGTTCTTAGTTTTTTTTCTTAGTGTCATCCTCCAAAAAGATTTGATGGATATTCAATTTCTGGCTATGAGTGGTGCACCATTATCAGAATTTCTAGTTGATCAATCCATATAATACTTTCTTGAATTTTGAAAGTTGAATCCTCCTCTCCTTTATGGTCAAGAATATCCTCTTGAAGCAGAAGAGTGGATATAGAAGATTGAGTGAAACTTCAGTTCTATTGAGTTTTCTAAGTCATTAAATGTAATGTTTGATACTTTATTCTTGAAGGTCCACCCTAGAAGTTGTGGAAGTCAATATCTCAAACCAAGCCTTGAGAAGATCTTACTTGGTATTTATTCAAGGCTTCATTCATCCGGTAATATTTCTCTGAGGTTACAAAGGCGAGGAAGGGGATGGAGATGTGATGTTTTCAGCAAGGTGATGGGTCAGTGTTGAAGTTATACTATCTCATTATAGATCTAGTTCCATATGATCTGAGTTATGTTGTGAATGATCCCTTGAATTCTTGTCATTTGGAGTATGGGCTTTGCCCAGATCTACAGTCGAAGGTATCAAAGTTCGACTTACCCTCTTTTTCCAATGCGGTGAGGCAATCTGTTCACGTTGAAGCTGTTCTAAAAGAAGTTATCAAGGATAGAAACCATCCTCTAGTCTTTGTAAGTGGTTAAGGTAATTCCAGTAAGAATAATGGTAATTAGCCTCAATCTAGTGGTGATGGTAGGGGGATTAAGAGGCCTTTAGATATTTCATCAAGATCTTCTAGGTACAATATCCTAATCTGTAATCACTATAGTAAGTGTGAAAATAATAATTCATCATGTCTGAGTAATATAAGAATTTTCCATTCCTATGGACACCTAGTCCACTTTAAAATCTTATGTGGGGGTGTTTCTAGGAAGAAACTTGGAACCAGGTCTATCATTCTGAAAAGGTACCCCTTCCCATTTGAATGATCAAGGTTCCAGATTTAGTTCAGTTTAAAGACCCATTTTTTTGAGTGTTACTTCTGAAGTAGTGTTTTTTTGTCATGTTTTCCTTTCCTTGTAAGAGAGAATGATGTTGTTTTTTTTATGAACTTCTATTTTATTGAATGCATGACTTTTTAAATTCTAAATTGTTCCCATTCTAAGTGGAGTTGTGTTATGTCTGTTCATTGTTCCCACTATTTCTCATTAGGGTGAAAGGGTAGTATACATGTGAATCTCCTAAATCTTTGTCTTGGTAAAAGTTCCTTATTGGAGTGATGTGAGTTCCACGGTGTTCCATGCTCATTCAGTTCTTCTTGGGGTATTGTGTGGTCTCTCATGGAACCAAAATACGGAGTTCCGATTAGGGATTATCAACTCCTGATTTCAGGGTAGAAGATGCTTCAAGGCACCATAGCTCCAGTGATAGGTCTTGGAGTAAATATTTTCACATAGTCATTAATCTTCGGGGGTATGGGGAACCTTGGATCAGCTCTCATCTCTACAGTTGGGGTGTCGGAAGTTGGTTGACTCCTAATAGTAGGGATAATAACTACAAATCTCATTGGGTTTTCCCCTTTCTATCATTTCTAGTTAGTTTAAAATAGTGGGGAGTCAATTATGGCCTCTCATTTTTGATAAATGGGTTTAGATTCTGGTGTTAGTTTTTCATAATGTGGTTTCTTTTTGAGATGTTTGATTTTGTGTCATTTTATTTGGATAGGTATCGAACATTTAGAGTATGACTGATAATTTTTCTTGTAGAAAGTTTTTGGGGTTCTTGGTTTGAGTTTTCTATTGTTCTTTGAGAATTATTTTTGGTTGTTGATTTATTTTTTGTAGAAGTACGTAAACCTTTTTCCTTGATCGATCAATAAGAAATTTTGTATCTTTCTTAGGGAATAAAATATAAAGGTGGGGAGAATTTTCACACCCGTAATTTCATTTTCATCATTTGTTTTGAACTATCTTTTTTATCTTAGTTTTTCTCTCAAGTTATGGGTGTTCTAGATTTAAATTTTGGGTCTCATGTGTTCTTGATTTCAATTATGATTCCTAGAAGTTTTGGGTGGTATTTGGCTTTGTTCATTATTAGTGTGAAGGTATGGGGAAGAAATATCTTGGTGTAGAGTTTGTGAAACCCCTAGTTTTACTTCTCTAGGGTGTTTGTTTGATAGATGGTTTATCCTCTTGAGTTAGAAGTGTTTTGGGGTGAAAAGGGTGATGTTTGGCGTCTTTTCTCCATGTCACACGGTTAAGCCGCATGGCTAGTTTTACCATGCAAACTATGTGTACAGGGGTCGCATAGTTTTTTTTAGGGTTCAATTAACCATGTAGCCTAAGTGTTCACCTCATACATCCCTAAATAGTGGGAAATCTCATGGTTTGCACTCGGTTTGTAAAATTGTGTGATCTAACCATGCAACCCACTTGGTAATGAGTATTTTGGGCCTTTCTACTTCATTTAAGTGGGGTTTATTCCCTTGGACTCCGCCATCCAATCCCTATGACAATGATGCCTCCCATGGTGTTTTTTAGCTTCTTTAAGCCCCTCTAAGTGGGATTCAAGGTGATTTCCTAGTGATTATTCACCTAGATCGAAAGGTTATGGATGCTCTCTCTTTATCCTTTAGTTTTATTCCATTTCTTCTTTCTCCTTTAACCCTAGTGGTAATTTGTTGCCAATTTGGGTAACTACATCAGTGTGAAATTTGGGGTTTATCCTTTATAGGATTCCTTATGGATGTTCTTACTTCTTGGAACCTTCGTGAAGTCATTTTAGTCGGTATTCTTTGAAGAACATGTGATTTGGGGTAGGTTTCCCTTTCTATTGTCCTTTAAATTTAAGACTCATTGGTCGCACCTTCCATAGATGTTAAATAGTGATGTATGATTTTTAGAATAATTTTTTGGATTTTAAATGTGGTGGTTTTCTTAATTATTTTGAATATATGGTGTGGATTTTTTGAGTTGTGAACACCGCATTTTTGATAAATTTCTCGGTTGGATTTTATAAGTGGTTTTTTATTTTTAAAAGCATGGTTTGGTTTTATAGGGGTATTTGTGACATCTAAAATAGTGTTTTATTTTTCTAAAATGGATTTATAAATGGTTTTGGACTTGAAAGTGGTGTGTTTTTGGTTCATTGAAAATGGTTTGGCATGTGATGGAAATTTGCTAGTTTCTTTTTGGAAAAGGGTGATTTCCCAAATGGTGTTTGAGGCCCGATTGACACTTTTGTGAAAATGGTTCTAGTTTAAAATCTCCTTGTATAATTCTATTTCCTTGGTTACGATTGAATAATTTGGGAGGCCCATGATAAGAGGTTCCATTGTGCTTGAATGGTTGAAAGGAAATTGGTTATTCCTTGGGGTGACTCAGGGGTGAATTATTGTTTGAGATGCTTATGTGTGATATATATGTTCTTATGATTGGATGCTCAGTTGGAATTCATTGTCTCACCCCCATTTTTATTTTTGAAATGGAAACCTATCATAGTGAGCTAATTTTTGGTGAATGATTACTACACTAGTATAGATTACGCACTGGCTAGTGGCCCTTGGTATGAACTATCTTCTTTGGGATTGTGTCCCTCGATTAGGCCAGGTAGGGTGCGATTGAGCATTTGGGAATTATGTTGTCATCATTTAAGGCATTACTTTAGGATGATTCATAAGTATAGTATGTTCTATATTATTCAAGATATCCCAGGTTCTCCCAGGTTCTTTGGTACTTAGTTGTCTATAGTGGATGATTGAGATTCTTATTGATTGGTTACTCTTATGTGATTACTTCCATTTACCTTATTATGTGATCCTTGTTGTTTCTCTATTGTGTAGTGTGATTCTTTTGAAAATAGGCGAATTAGTTTTCAAAGGTTTATGGAAAATGTTTTAAAGAAATTTTATATTTCCTTTACATGTTTTTAAGCAAAAACATTATCCTTATTTTCTAAAGTGAAAATGGTTCCTTCTTGGAAGATATTTGGTTTTAAATGGAAATGGGAAATGGGACATGATAGGTTTTAAAATGGAAAATGTGTGTGAAAACCTATCTTTTTATATTTTATTTCAAACTTGAGGTTTATGTTTCTTTTATTTAAGGTAAGTGAATTGGGAATAGATTATTCAGGCACACCTACTGAGTTTTAATACTCACACCTATAGTTATTTCTTGTTTTGAGTTTCTATTTTAGTTTCTAGATCGAGTCTAATTTCCTTGGGTGGTGGTTGGTTATGGATTTGAGATTGACCATTAGGATCATATGGAGATGTTTTGGTAGTTAGGTTCAGTTTTCATTTATTTATATAGTTTTTTTGTTTTGTTTGTTGTATTTTCAGTTTTATGTGTAAATGATGTACAGTTTGGTAGTCATATCTATATTGGGATTCTCTATTTATTTTATCTATTCAGTTTATTTTTATTGGGATAAATCATTCCCTTGGTTATTCTATTGATTCCTTGACACTAGTAGTCAGCCCGTGGGGATAGGGAATTTCCTTTGGGATATTTCTTGGACCGGGTCGGGTGTCAGGTTAGATGGCATCCTATCCAGGTTCGTGACACTGCTACTAAAGCTAATTGTTGTGGTTGGATGTTTTTATTCCCAATTATTGTGTATGTTTCACAAAATAACATATTTTGGAAATAAATTTACTCATACTCTGATTATTTGTGATAACAATGATGTTATTTTTCAACATTTAAAGTGTATATTTGTCTTTTTTATTTTTTTCTTCTTAAATTGAAAAATATAGAAACATATAAAGTAAAAAAAAGAAATGAGCAAGGATTGTCATTAAAACATAGGAAAATGAAATTTGAATCATTTTTGATTTATAAGAACTATCCAAACCCCAATCTAACACTAATATTACTTTATAAGATCAAAAGTGTCATCTGGCCTTTGAATTTGTTTTAAATGGGGTCAAAAGCGTGCAAAAATATTCAAGTATTCGTTAAAAATTATGAATTTATGAATATAACAGATGTCAATATGATGCATGGTGTGTTCATAATTACTGAACACTCAGTTTTAATATAATTAAGTCCTTAAAAAATCATATATAAGGATAAAATCATAGAAAATGATCTCATATTGTCTTTAAATCAATGGAAAACATGCCCATAACTTAATTTTTGACATCTAAAAACACACCACAAGGAAATCCAACTATTATTCTTTTCAAAATGACCGAAAATGAATTTTTATTGATTTAAAAGTGAAAAAAACATGAATTAAATAGGTAAAACATAGAAATGTTCATTTTTTTGTTAAGTCACAAGAAAATGACTATTGTATAACCGATAGTTTCTTGAACAAAAAAATTTCTCATTCTGTAAAACTTTCCACTGCTGAAGTTGATTGTTGTTGCCAGAATTTATTACACCCAATTATAGTAGATGCGACACACAATCACAAAATGTGATCTACGAGCCATTTGTGTTCTATATGAACAAACCACGTCTCAATATGAATCCCAAATTTCTCAGTATGATTGAAATTATTATTTGACCTTCACATTCTTATTAAAGTGACAAGTCACCTTGAAGGGTTTAAATTTATGAAAATGAGTTCAAATATCCATGAAAATATTGTAGAATGATTCAAAATGATTTGAGATTCATATGAATCAACCATGCATCAATCCAATGCATGGATTTCTCTATATGATCCAAAGTATCTTTTCCCAATTATATTTTTATTAAAATAACATATTACCCATCAAGGGGTCAAAAAAGGGGAGGAAAAATCTTATTGATGTTGAAATGTAGGACAATGATCGATAAGAACTTTGTGATATATAGAAATCATATTCTAATCAATATAACGACTTCATGATAATCCAAGATCATTTTATATTATTTTACCCTTTTTAATTTTTTCTATTTCTTGGTACTACTTTTGACTACTATTTTTACTTCTTCTTCTTTGGCTTATACCATATCCTAATTTGTTCATGATTATGGATTATATTTATTCATTTTTCTTCAATATCTATATATGCTTATATATTTACCATTACTTCTTCCTCATTATAAAAATTTTATTATTTTATGACTATAGTTTATAGATTCTACTAATTATTAATATTTAAATAATTCTTCATTCTTCTCGACTAATTCTGATTCAATTATTACATTTGGCTTCTAACCATTTCCTCTTTTGGATTTTGGATTTTTTTTATTTTTTATTTCCTTTGCCTTTATTTTTTCTTTTATTTATAAATATTCTTATGTTTTTTATCATGTTTATTTTTTTAAACGATTTCCTCTCTTACATAATAATCTAATTATTGTTTTAGATTCTGACTATATGTTTTTAGATTTTTAATTTTGATTTTTCTTCTTTTGATTTTCCTCATGGGTATACTTTACTTTATGTTATAAGTTATGGTTTTTCTCCTAGCTTTTCTTTCTCCTATTACTTTTTCAATAATTTATTATTAATTCTTCCCCTATCTTGTGTATCTAATCATTAGTCCATCATTTTATTCATGTTATTCTTAGGTATAATGATTTGTAATTTGCTGCTTCCAAATTTTACTTTTATATTTTTATCTTGATACATGTTATCCTCTAATTTTACTTTTTCATTATTTATTTTTATTTTACTTCTTGATTTTGTCTTTTGAATTCAGCCATTTCTTGTAATTATATTTTTGTATTATTTTTTGTTCAAATTTATTTTTTTTACTTTTATATTTATTTTTAGATTTTATTTTATTTATCTTTTTCATCTATTTTTTTATTTTTAATTTTACATTCAAAGATCCTAGATTTTTTTATATAGTCTTAATTATAATTTTTCTTTTAGTTTCTATCTACTCTATTCTAGATTAACTTCTAAATTAAGTTCTTTATTTTTCCTCAATAATATTTATACCTAATGTATTCAAATATATATTTTTATTATAATTTTATATTATTCCATTGGGATAAGTCAATTTTTTATTGATATATCACTCTAATAAATTTTATTTTCTAAATCCAATATTCTTTTTTTTGCTTATCCTTAGGAATTTTTTATTTTTAAAACTACTTCACTTTCTATATAAAATTTTAGAACTAAATTCATAATTTGTTTTCACATATTCCTTTATCTTCGGCTTCTATATTTTAGTATTTTTATATAAAATTTAATTATAGTTATCAATTTTCTTTCAAATTAAAATCTTCTACTAATTTGTTTCACTATATATTATTCTTATACCTTTGATCGTGTATTATGAGTAATGCACGTATCATTTCCTATTTTTATTTAATATTATACCTTGTGATTTAATTTTGAAATTTTTTATGTTTTATTTATTTTTTCAATTAGTCTATTATCTTATAGGACCTATTTATTGTTTATATATTTTGGATTCTGCTTCATCTTTCACTTAAAATTTTACCCAAAATTCACAATTGATCATTTTTTATAGATTTCACATTTCATTTCCATATCTTATTTGTGAATAAACATTTTATTTATGATATCTATGTTTTAATATTCACTTTTTCATCAAATTTTTATACTGTTATTGTTTTTCTCTACCTCTACCTTTGAATATTCTTCTGTATTTAATTTTTTCTTATGTTCTTTCTTGAAATTCTGCAAACATTTCAACATCTACATTGAATTACACTTCCACTTCCCCATCAATAAAAATTTTCTAAATTTTTAGGTCCATGATCTAATAGTATATTTTGGAACTAAATTTTAACCTAGTGAATCATATTATTCTTTATATTTATATGTGTTTTTAATTTTTTCCAAGTATTCTTAATTTGACCTAATTTTTTCAACTAACTCTTATAATTTTCCTTAATTAATATATTTTATAGAAACTCTATATCTATGTCCATTTTCATTTTCATGTATCAGTCTTATGATTGGATTACTCAGTATGATCCAAAGGGTATTTTCCAAATGATATTTTTTTAAATGACATTTTACATGTTAAGGTGTCAAAAATAAGAATACAAGTTTGGTTTGACATGGAATATTAAGACAATGATCCATAATAAATTTGTGATCTCTACTAATAAACTAATTATCAATGTGATTCTTGGATTACATAATATAATGTAAACTATGTTTTCATAATTTTAACATTTAATAATAAAGGAAAAATCACATGTGTCGTGGTCAAAACTAACTGAGTAGGATCAGATAGCTGTGAAATGATAGAAAAATGATCTCTAATTTAATTTTGAATTGTGTGAACCATCCACATAATAATCTGAAACTTGATTTTCTATGTCTGATTTAATGTTATATTAAACAAACACATTCAAAAGTCTCGACATAAAGGGGTCAAAATGAAGAAAAATGTTTTTATTTTCATAAAAACTTTGGAGAATTATCCTAAAATTACTTATGATCTATATGAGTCAATCACTTTTCAATCTGATTCCCATATTGCTCAATATGATTCAAATTATATCTTCACCATTATATTTTTAATGAAATGACATATCATCTATCAAGGGGTCGAGAATGTGGAGGATAATTTCTATTAACAAGGAAAATTTAAACATCTATCAACATTTTTTTGATTTTTAAGAATAACACACACATCAATCTGATGTCCAGGTTGATCGATATAATGTTAACTATGATCTAATTTTGTTAGAACTTATTAAAAAATAAAAAATCACCCATGTATGGGTAAAAATTGAGAAAAAAATCTTTTATTGGTGAAAAAATAAGAAATCAATCTTCAAGTCATTAATGATCTATACAGATCAACCAAACATCAATATGACAGTCTAATTTGTCGATATGACTTAGAAAATGAGTTTATATTTCCATGAAAAAGGTTGTTAAAATCACAATCCATCTTGTATGATTGAATGGTATAATGGTATAATCATCCTCCTCTATTCTTCCTCATTATCAGTATTGGTTATTTGTAGGATCAATGAGCCGGGAATGAAAACTCAACAAAATTGTGGGATTGTATGATCATTAATGGAAGATGTGATGGGTCATATTCATCCAAGATTAGTTTAAAATAACCATATTTATTTAATTGGTAAACCACTCATTGTGTCGAATCCTTTTGATACCAACATCCACATATGATTCTCTAAGTTCAATTGAAAATTGGGAACAATATGAGTTTATCCCCCTATACCGACACATTTTTTTTAAAAAAAATACCCGATCATCAAAATGGAAAACAACTCATTTTTTGGATACATCTAGATTACAATTCTTCTCTGAGTTTGATCGACCATTCGGAAGAAGTTAAGTTTCTTGGCTGATGCCAATTCCCCCTCATGACCCACAACTATTATTCAATTTTTGGTATATTTTTTGTTTTTTTTGAAACATTTATGGGTTTATTTATTTTCTTATTTATTTTTTGTTGGCTTATATTGTAATGTCTTTTTTTTATTTTGTTGGTTTGGTTTGTGTGGGAAATTGCACTTCATCTATTTTTTATCATTTTTTTCAACAAGTTTATTTTTTTCTTTCTTTTTTTAGTATTCTTTTTCATTTTTTTATTTTAGGTTTTTATTAAATTTTTTTATATTGTGACTTGTGTCATTTTTAATTTAAAACCACTATTTAATTATGAAAAATATAATTTTTTTTTAAATTACACATTATAGATAAATGTATAAAATATATTTTGTGATATAAATTTTACTCTTATGATACCAATCTAATCAAATGAGTTATGATCCCTCACCCTTCTTTGATCATGGTGTGGGATCTCGATTTGGACAACCATGGTCATAAATATTTAACAGAGGGATACTCAAAACATATGCGATCTATAATAATAAATCATTCATTAATTTGATTCTTGGATTTTAAGGTATGACTCATTGTATTATTTCACCATTATATTTTTACATAAATTAAACATCACCCGTCAAGGGGTAAAAACCAAGCAGACAAGGTCGTTATCATGTGTTTTGTAAAGACATAAAATCATTAAAAATCAACTTTTCATTATTTTTAGTGAATCACACATTTGATTAATGATATGTCTATTTCAATAAGTCAAAAATTATTTTATAAATGGTTTTCAATTATTCCTCAATATTTCGAGGCCCTTGGCTATGTTTAAACCATTTGATAATTTTTTTTGACTTTAAAATCCATAAAACCCACTTTTCCTCAATTTGGGAAAACCTATTGATGAATTTATTTTTGTTCATTCTTACATATCAAACATTAAACAGAGTTAGTTTTTATGAAATTTCATGATAATAAGAGTTCCTTTCCTTTGTTTTTATCCACTAACACATGTTTTTTAATGACTTTTAAATATATTAAAATATATTTTTATATTTTTAAATACATAACATATTTAAAATTGAAATTACATATGTTAATACATGTAAAAAATTAATCAATGGTCTGATTCGTATGATTTCATTACAATTTGGGCTCATTTTGGTGGTTTCAACCATTTTCTTTTTAAATAAAAAAATATCATTTAGGGAAAACCACATGTTGTATATAGTCTATTTCTATATAATAAATTAAATTGCCACAATGGTTTGATTATTTCATGCTAATCTGAGGATTTTATTAGGGTTTTTTTTTCATATAACGTATTTAAATAATTTTTTTTGCAAAAAATACTTATTCGACCATTTTGGCCACATAATACATCAAAATGAAATGAAATCTATTCCAACATGTAACAAATTTCCTAGAGGCTCTAGTTTTATGACTTATAGAGAATGTAGGATTGAAATAAGATTATAGATGCTCAATATACAAGAGGGGGGTGAATTGTATACTTTAAAAATTCCTTTGGAACCTTTAAAGTAGGTATAAAACCTTAGTTTTTAACCTTAAGTAAAACTATGTTTAACAAGGCTAAACAAGATAAATTCACAAGAACTATTAGTTCTACAAACTTTCTAGATTCTTGAAATATGGTTCCAAAAATATAGGTTCTGGAAATATGGTTCCGGAAATGAAACTTAAGAAATGTTTACAAGGAAAAGATTCTACCATAAAGCATATAAAATCTTATTAATCAGAGTATAAAAAACAAGAGAGTATAAGATAGTTATACTTTCACTATAAAACAACATGCAGTGGAAAAAAACTTGAAACAAAAACAAGTAACAAGTATGAGTTCTTTTAACCCAAAGAGTAGGATATCCAACAAACTTGGATAAATGTCCCTTGATTTATACTTTGAAGAAAGTTTGTCTTACCCACACCAGGGTAATCCCTCAATACAAATATCGTAGTCTGTCTTGCTATCCTCGCAAGCCCTCGAACTTCAAGTTAGTCGGCACCTATGTCTTCCTCACTAAGGAATTCCTAGAACTTTAAGGTAGTCGGCACCTCTGTCTTCCTATCCCTAGAAGCCCTCGAATGTACACAGCAACATTCAGAGTCACACGAAGCAATCTGAACAAGAAGTTCAGTATAAACTAAGCATGAGAGTACCTCTCTAGAAATCACTTCAACAATATGTAATCTCTAGAGTTGTAGAACTATCACGTTTTGTTGAGCTTGTTCAAATGATCTTCTTATTTATAGGCACATCTTAAACGGTCGACTCCCTCCTCCAATGGTTATATTTTTCCTTGAATTTCAGAGGGACCTATACACTCGTCACTTAAACAACGGTTGGTTTGAAACAGAATACATGACATCATTTCATAACTATAAAAAGTATAGGCAAAATATGATTGCTTAAAAAAAACCATTTTTCAGAGTGTATGAAAGAATAAAAGTTCAGAGTCTAACCAAAAAACCATTTGGTGTCTATAATACATGGAAATTCAGATTCTGTTTTCCAAAGAATTCATAATTTGAATTCCATAGAATTCGAAGACTAAATTTCAGGGAAATTTGGATTCTGAATTCATAAGAATTTGGAGTCTGAATTTATACGAATTCGGAATTTGAATTCATAAAAATTCGGAGTCTGGATTCATAAAAATTCGGAGCCTGAATTCATAAGAATTCAGAGTCTGAATTCATAAGAATTTAGAGTATTAATTCATAAGAATTATGAGTCTGAATTCATAAGAATTAGGAGTCTGAATTCTGAGAACTCGAAATATGAACTCGTAAGAATTTGGAGTCTGAATTCAGAAAGTTCAGAGTCTGAATTCAGAAGAATTCAAAGTCATATCTTGGAAAGTTTGGAGTCTGAATTCAGAAGAATTTGTAATCGGAACATGGAAATTTCGGAGTCTGAATTCAGAAGAATTTGGAACCTGAATTTGGATCCTGAAAACAGATTGCTCTATAACTAAGTATTTATAATATTCTGAGGTTTTAGATATGAAACCGAATTTTACACTTATAAATAAAAAGAGTTAGGTTTAGAGAAATAAAGTCATGAATAATGAAAACATGATAAGGATAAATTTTCCTTGGGGAAAGAAAATTTAATTTATGAAAAAAAATCTTAAGGAAAATAAAATTTGCATTGAGATATAGTGTTTGTGATTTTCAAAACATTAAGGAATGGAAAAGTCCTAAGGAAACCTTATTGAGTCCACAATCTCCCTCTTTTTGGAAATCACAAACATCCTTATGAAAAATAATATTAGTACTTTGAAAATAAAATTTATCCCCCTTAACACATGGGAAAAGATGAATACGACTAACTCCCCCTTAGGCTTTGGAAACACTAAGGATCGTATTCTTGATTTCCGAATTGAGACTTATCATTTTATTGCATACGAAAATCTTCTTGGAAAAGAACTCCCCCTTAGATGAACTCCCCCTTTATTAGGGAAAAATATTTTTTTACTTAGTATTATTTTTGACATTACTTTCTCCCCCTTTGTCATTTTTAGAAAGGATTAAAGGGAATGGAAAGAAATTATGGTTCCTGAAAAATTAGTACTAAATATCCAAAATAAATGCAACAAAAAATTTCATTATGATTGGAAACAATTTGTACAAATAATAAATACAACAAAAGATTGGAATTAAAAAGTTTTATCCTTCCTTCTCTTTAGGAATCAGCTACTTCACTATTGTTTTCATCTTCTTGAGCTCCTTATGATCCTCTTCTGCACATTTGAGAAGCTGATCCTGATCTTCTATTTTCTTTTCTAAGGATTTGATTTTTTCTTCCTGAGCCTTAAGAGATTCTGCCTGACCCTTTAGGACTTCTTCCTTCATGACAAGCTTCTCTTCTATCTCAATTCTGAGATCTCTTTCTCTCTTCCAACTCTGAGCTACTGAATATAATTTCCAATTCATATCATTCACTTCTTGCTTCCGAGAAGTCTTTTCCAGAGTTAGATTTTCCTCAAAACTATTTGTGAGATCCTTGATCTTTACATCTTCAGTGTAAAAAGCATCCTTGAAACTTTCTTTAAATTCATCAAGGATTCTCATCTCTTCTACTATCTTTCATGACCAGTTTGTCATCTTTTTGCATGACCTTTTATGATCTTCATAGCTAATAAGAAAAGTCTTGAAGTCTTCCTTCAGTTTGACACACTTATCCATCACCATGGATACTAAATCCAATTTTTGATTTAAGGTGTGTTGAATCATCTGGCATCTTGAGTCTATGCTTGGAAAAAGAGGAATAGTTCCAACAAGATTCTTCAAATATTGAACAACAAAATCATGGCAAAGTGTAGATGATTCTGAATCTGATACATTGGTTGGTGAGGTTTATTTTTCTAACTTACCAGCTTTCCTCTTTGATGAACCACCAACTTCTTTCTTCTTTACCACAGCCTTACTCGGTGTATCAACTAACACCTGTTTTCCCTTATCAACTTTCGGAATGGCTTCTTCTTGATTAGGAGACTCATGTTCACTATCTAATAGCTGAAAATTTTTATATTCATCAACACATACCTTATCAATTCCTACCTCAACATCCCCTGGATGAATGAAATCATGATTGGATATTTCTTCTTCAGACAACTTATTCACCTCTTCTTCACACTTCTTATCTTTCCCTGGGGTAGCAAGATTTGAAGAATCAGCTTCATAAGTTCGGATTGATAGCTTATCAAAAATAATTTCCTTCTCATTAAAATCCATAATTTGATTTATCATATCTTCAGTATCACCACTGCCTTATTCTTCTTCTTATTCTTATTCCACTATTTTTTATTGAACCTTTTCCTTTTCTTGAACTTTTTCCAGAGTCACAGACTTCTTTCTCGGAGTCTCTGGTAATGGTTCTAACAAAAATGATTCTGGTACCGGAATATCCTTGGAAGCTTTATCAGCATCCTTCAGAAAGGATTTCACTATCTCAGACTCAGACAACTTCTTACTTTTCTTCTTTTCTTTTTCTTCCTTTTCTAGATTCTCAGCAGCCTTTTCCTTCAAGGATTTTGACTCAGCAGGGTCCAAGCCAAACTTATGCTCCCCTTCTTTCTGATTCTTCTTATCTTCCCTCCACTTTTGTACAACTTTATCAGGATATGATTTTTGTTTCTTTGGCTTCGGTGGTGCGGATCCAGTTTCCTTAGCTTCTGGGGAATTTTCTTTCTCTTTAACCTCTTTCACCTTCCTCTTCCTTCCACCATTTTTAGAAGCCTCAACTACTTTCTATTAATTTTAAATATCTTCAACTTCCTCTTCAGGAAAGTTATAGAATTAGTAGGATTATTTATAAAATCCAACTATCATCCTTCTCAGAGTGTCATCACTCAACAACATAAATTTACAATTCCTCAACTTAGATCTGCAAGGAATTTTGAAGGATTCTAAACACTGAACCATCATCTTAAACAGAATGGCTGGATACATGATAATCCGAGCCTTCAAATTTCCATTCATTATATTCTCAATCATAACCAAGATATTATTAACCAAGTTTTTCATCCTTAGGTTTACCAAGAAATCCAGAATGTACATATTACTTTTCTTTAAAGTATCCTTGTCTCCTTTTCTCGGTATGATGAATCCTTGAACCCACAATTCTAGAATCCTAAAATTTGTAGACAGGTGAAGAATCTTCAGAGTCTTTACTTCTGAGAGACCAAGACAATCCATGGACTTTTCCTTAATAAAACTTCCTTTAACATCAGGTAGCTTGTGAGTACAGAACTCAGCTTCCCCTTCATAAGGAATACCAACCAAGCTTGCAGCTTTGGAGTAAGAAAGTGAATATGTCTTTCCATAACACTTAAAAGAAAACTTACTCCTGTCTTTTTCCTTAAAGAAAGCTAGTGACTCATAGAATTATATTAGCAATTCCAAATATACCAAATCCGGAGCTTTTGGTTTTGAAAGGAAAACACTTTCCCACCAATTCACCTTTATATTCTTGGATATAATAGAATAATACTTTGTGAAAAACTTCAGATCAACTAACCTTTCTTTGTATATCCTCCATTTAGAGATTGGTTTGATAGTTATCATATCTTTCTAAGAGGAAACTTCAGTTGACATTCAGAAGTAATAAAGATCTGAGAAGTTCGAAACATGCTTATGTAGGAGGGAATAGATTCAGGACGCGAAGGCTTGAGTTTCGATGTGGGACAACCATCAAGAGGTCCTTTATATAGGAAACCGAAGCGATGGTTCAATTTCCATGATTGATCCAATGGTTAAAAAAACTTCTTTAGAAGATATGATGATTGAGAATATAGTTGCAGAAGGATATTTTGGTATAATCCGACCTTTTGAGGTTTTTTAAGAAAAAATATTCAGATTTAAGGAAAAGTGAATCCGAAGTTTTCAAAAACAACATTAAATACCAGCTAGAAAAAATTGATTATGAAAACTCAGGAAAGGAAACATACCTTTCAGATTTCTAGGAAGATTATTCGTAATGAGGAAAATTCTTCTTGAAGAACTTTAGATTCAGAAAAATTGATTACGAAAACATTGACTACGAAAAATCTAGCTATAATAATTTTCATTATGAAACAATTTTAGACTACGAAAAAAATTTAGACTATGAAAAATTTTAGACTACGAAAAAAAAATTTTGACTATGAAAAATTTTTAGACAACGAAAAAAATTTTGAGTACAAAAAAATTTTAGACTATGAAAAAATTTTAGACTATGAAAAAATTTTCGACTAAGAAAAATTTTTAGACTTCAAAAAAATTTTAGACTAATAAAAATTTTAGACTACAAAAAATTTTTAGACTACGGAATATTTTAAAAAAAATGAAAATTTTGACTATGAAAAACATCATTACGAAAATTTTAAGTACGAAAATATTCATTACAAAAATTTAGAGTACAAAAATCTTCATTACCAAAATTTAAAGTATAAAAATCTTCATTATGAAAATTTTTAGTACAAATGTCTTCATTACAAAAATTTTGAGTAAAAAATTCTTCATTATGAAAATTTTGAGTACGAAAATATTCATTACGAAAATTTTAAACTAAAAAAAATTCATTAAGAAAAATTTTAAATCTAGGAAAATTTTCATTATGAAACATTTAAAGCTTCAAAAATTTTCATTACGTAAAATTTTGAACTACAAAAATTCTTCATTACAAAAAATTTTGAACTAAAAAATTCTCCATTACAAAAAATTTGAACTAACTAACTAAAAAATGTACTCCCCCAATGAAAAGGATTTTCATACTATAAGGAGATAGGTTTCAAAAAGAAGTTAATAAGTAATATTACCTTACGATTATTATTCCTAAATTCTGTTTAATGTATTCAAATCTATCTGAGGGTAAAGATTTTGTGAAAATATTAGCAAGTTGATCTTGTGTTCCGATAAATTGAAGAATGATATCTCTTTTTTTGTGATCCCTAAGAAAGTGATGCCTAATATCTATGTGTTTTTCACAAGAGTGATGTGCATGGTTTTTACTTAAGACAATGGCACTAGTATTATCACACAAAATTTGTTTTTTGGTAAAACTCATGCCATAATCTGTGAGTGTGTGTTGCATCCACAAAACTTGAGCACAACAAATTCCAGCTGCTACATATTCAGCTTTAGTAGTGGAAAGTTCTACTGAGTGTTGCTTTTTTCATGACCAAGAAAATAATTAATCTCTTAAGAAATGAAAAGTTTTGGATGTACTTTTTATACCCATTCTACATCCACCAAATTTAGCATCTGAAAATATTTTTAAAACAAAATCATTTCAAGAAGTATAAAAGAGTCCTAGATCCATGGTTCCCTTTAAGTAGCGAAAAATTATTTTCACTACCTTTAAATGGTATTCCTTAGGATTGGATTTATATATTGCACATGAGCATACTAAAAACATTAAGTCTGGATGACTAGATTTTAGGTATAGTAGACTTCCTATCATACCTCTAAATGATGTTTGATCTTCTGGTTTCCCAGCTTTATCAAGATTAAGGGAATTTAAGATACCAATGCGAGTAATAATACTCTTATTGTTGTCATATCCATACTTTTTTAGAAGATCTTTAATATAATTATGTTGAGATATATAGGTTCCTTCTGGGTTTTGATAAATTTGAAAACCAAGGAATATTTTAACTCACTCATCATACTCATTTAAAACTCAGATTTCATTAGATCCGCAAAGGAATCAGTTAAATATTGGTGAGTTAAACCAAATATAATGTTATCAACATAAATTTGAACAATCAAAACATTTTTCTTATCTTTCTTTATAAAAAGGGTTGGATCAGCATTTCCCTTAACATAATTATTTTGAAGCAAAAATCTTGTAAGTCTATCACACCAAGATCTAGGGGATTTCTTAAGTCCATACAAAGCTTTGGCAAGTTTTTAAACATGTTCAGGATGTTTTGTATCTTCAAAACTAGGAGGTTTTTCAACAAAAACTTCCTCTTGTACAAAACCATTAAGGAAAGAACATTTGAAATCCATTTGAAAAAGTTTAAAATTGAATAATGCTGCAAAGGCAAGTAGAATAAGGATATATTCAAGTCTAGATACTGGAGAATATGTTTCTTCATAGTCTATTCCTTCTTGTTGATTATAGCCTTTAGCAACTAATCTAGATTTATTTCATACAATGATTCCATTTTCATCACACTTATTTCTGAAGACCCATTTATCTCCAATAACAGAAGTTTCCTTAGGCCTTTCAACCAAGGTCTAGACTTTATTCATTTTGAATTCATTTAGCTCATCTTGCATAGCTTTTATCCAATCATCATCACCTAAAATTCATCAGTGATTTTTGGTTCTAATTGGGAAAGTAATGCTAGATGTTCTACTCCATTTATTAGGGAACTTCTAGTCCTTACAGGTTTATTCACATCATCATTGATACTATCACTAGGATGATTCTTAAGAAACAACTGATTTGGGTTTTGTAAAACCTGTTCATCAACATATGGTAGGAAATATTTTGGTTAAATGTTTCAGACATACCTTCTTGAACGTTTTCCTTATCAGAAGGATCTTCTAAAAAGGGTTGATAATTAGTTTTTGAAAACACATCTGAGGATGTAGGTTGGGGTTGTTTGAAAACAAAGGCATCCGTTTCATCAAATTTGACATGTATAGTTTCTTCAATAGTATAAGTATTTTTATTGAAAACTCTATAAGACTTAGAAGTTGTGGTGAAGCCTATGAAAATTACTTCTTCGGATTTGGGTGAGAATTTATGTAAATTATTTTTAGTATTCAAAATGAATACTTTGCAACCAAATACTTTGAAGTAGGAAAGTCTAGGTTTTCTACCATTCCATAACTCATAAGGAGTTTTATTAAGAAAAGGTCTAATCAAAACACGATTTATAGTATAAGAAGCGGTACTTATAGCTTCAGCCCAAAAATGTTTTTCAATAGAATATTCACTCAACATGGTTCTAGTTATCTCTTAAAGAATTCTATTTCTTCGTTCAACAACACCATTCTGTTGAGGAGTTATTGGTGCTAAGAAGTTATGATTAATGCCTTTTCTACTACAAAAAGTTTCAAAATAAGAATTTTTAAATTCACCTCCATGATCACTATGATTTTTTATCAATGGAAGGTTTTTCTCATTTTTAACTTGGGCTATAAAACTTTTGAAATAAGAAAAATCTTCAGATTTCTTTGCTAGAAAATAGACCCACATAAATCTACTGTAATCATCAACTAAAACAAGTACATAATATTTTCCACCAATGCTTCCAGTTTTTGTTGGGCCAAAAAGATCCATTTGAACCAACTGTAATGCATCAGTAGTTGAGGCTTCACCGATTTATTTAAAACTTGATTTATGTTACTTTCCATATTGATAGGGATCATAGACTTTTTAAGAATCAAATCTAAACTCTAGTAGATCCTTAACTAGTCTTTTATTAGAAATTTTACATAGGTTTCTAAGATTACAGTGTCCTAACCTTATATGCCATAACCAAGAATGATCTTCCATTTCACTAAGAAAAGGTGGATTTTGGCTCCTAAGGTCTTCTAAGTTTAGTGTGTATACATTCTCTTGCCTATTGGAAGAAAGAATACACTCTTCCTTGTAATTGTGTACTAAGAACTTTTCATTCCTAAATTTCAAAAGGTAACCTTCATCACATAATTTACTTATGCTAATGAGGTTGTGCTTAAGACCCTTACAAATAAAACACTTTAAATCAATGTTTTTCCAAGAAGAACAATGTTACCTATATCAAAAATTTCTCCCTGAGCATTATCTCTGAAAGTTACTTTTCCTTTTTTCGTCTTGATAATATTTTCAAAGAAGTTTTTGTTACCTTTAATATGTTGGGAACATCCACTATCCATGTACCAAGTATTTCTATTGGTACTATCTTTATTTTCCTGAAAATAAAAGAGTTAGACTTTCGAAATCCAAACTTTTTTGGATACAAAAATTTTAGAAAGAAAAATTTTAGGAATCCACATTTTCTTTTGAAAAATAAGATTTATGGAAACCTAAAGGATGAGTTTTGTTTAAGGAACAATTTGTTTCCCAATTCCCACCACACTGACACTTAGTGCAGAAAGGATCACTTTGAGGAACACAAAAATTGTTACTAAAAATCGGTTTTGAACTAGTATAACCAAATCCAGAATTATTCCTTAGAGGTAAAATTTGAGAATACATTTTATCAAAGTTTTCCTTACCTAAGGTAAAGTTTTTCAAACACTTCCTCAAGGAAACTATTTCTGAATTTAGTCTAATGACTAAGTTAGTTCCTCCAAAACATTAGTTTTAGCACTAGAGTTAGGATCGAAAACATTTTTCCTAGAAATTACTTTTTCTAGATCCTTAAAAAGTTTATAATTATTAAAATTAACTTCCTCAAGGTTTTTTGAAATACTTTAAAAATCAAGGGTTTATTATCAATATCTTTAGAAAGATCTGATATTTCCTTAGTAAGAATAGATATCCTTGAATTTTCTTTATCAAGCTTTTTCTTGACTTTAGAATTTTCATTCTCAAGGAGGTTAGCAAACCTAGAAACTTCTTCATAGGAAGGTAAAGTATTACCTTCATCAGAAGAAGATTCTTCATCAAAGGATTCATAGTATTTACTATCACTATAATTATAATTCAAGGATACATTAGTAATGGATTCAATATCATGTACCTTATACATTAAACAATGATTTTCAATAGGTAGCTGGGAAAGAAAACCAAGATTCTTCTGTCTAGAAGATTCATAATCTGAGGATTCATCTGAAGAGTCACAACCACTGGCACTCTAGGTGTCATTAGCTTTAAAAAATTTCTTAGCTTTATCCTATTAGTAATTCTTTATATTCCTTTCAGAATTATTTTCCTTTCTATCTTTTCTCTTAATCATAGGACAATCAGGTCTTATATGTCCAGCTCTTTTGAATTCATAACAAGTGACTTCAGAGTATTTCTTTTCTTTCCTTTATTTATTCTTGTTTCTAGATTGAAAGTTATTCTGTCCAAAAATCATGCCCATACTTCAGGCAATATTGGCTAACTCATTTTCTGAAGATTCACTTTTACTAGATTCGGATTGAATAACAACCTTCTTAGATTTGGATCTTATAATTCTCTCAGAAGTCTTGGATTTCATATGATTTGAAGTTTTTGTAAAAGAAACACTACCATTTCCATTATTCTTATTAATATTATCAACATCTCTCTTCATTCTGGTTTCTTGTTGAAGAAGAGTTCCAAAATGTTCATCAAGATAAATCTGGGTAACTTTCCTATTCTCATCTATAGTTGTCCTCTTAGATTCCCATTCATTAGGCATGATGTCTACAATCTTATCCACAAGAGATTCATCACCTAATCCTTCTTCACCAATGGATTTTAGGCTGTTGAAAATAGTTATGAATCTCTGTTGTACCTTACATATAGGTTCTCTATAGGGAAAATAAAAACCATGGTACTCAGCTCTAAGCATAGCTCTTCTAGTTTCAGTAACTTTGGAAGTTCCAAAGTGAGTAACTTCAAGCTTCTTCCAAATACAATTTTATACTTCACAAGATGAAATCTGGCTATATATATTTCTATTCATATAACAAATAAGAGTATTACGTACCTTATAATTCAGTTGATATTCATGCTATTCTTGGATGGTGAAAGTACTAACTTCTTTGTCATGAATTTTATATCCTCTAGTAAGCATGACAAAATTTTCTAGTCCAGTATTGATAAAAAAAGTCTTCATATGATCTCTCCAATATTCATAATCATTCCCATCAAAAATAGGTGGTATAGTAGGATTCAGGTTGTCTATGGAACCAACATTCATTCCTTCCATATTAAGAGAAAATATCATTCCACAACAACATGTTAATAGTAAAAGTTAGTGAACAAGGAAAATATGAACAAGGAAAATTTTCCTAAGAAAGGAAAATATAATGAACAATGAAAAAGTGAGAAAGAAAACTTATATATGAATATAATTATTTCATAAACCTGGATCTGATACCAATTGTAGGATCTAAATAAGAATGTAGATGCTCAATATACAAGAGGGGGGGGGGGTGAATTGTATACTTTAAAAATTCCTTTGGAACCTTTAAAGTAGGTATAAAACCTTATTTTTTAACCTTAAGGAAAACTATGTTTAACAAAGTTAAACAAGGTAAATTCCCAAGACCTCTTATTTCTACAAACTTGTTAGATTCCAGAAAAATGGTTCTAGAAATTTAGGTTCCGGAAATATAGTTCTGGAAATTAAACTTAAGAAAAATTTACAAGGAAAAGATTCTACCTTAAAGCGTATAGAATCTTATTAATCAAAGTATACAAAAACAAGAAATTATAAGATAGTTATACATTCTTTATAAAAAAATATGCAGCGGAAAAACAATTGAAACAAAAACAAGTAACAAGTATGAGTTCTTTTAACCCAAAGAGTAGGTTATCCAACAACCTTGGATAAAGTCCATTGATTTATACTTTCAATAACATCAATCTTACCCACACTAGGGTAAGACCTAAATATGAATATCAGAGTCTGTCTTGCTATCCCCGCAATCCCTTGAACTTCAAGGTAGTCGGCACCTCTATCTTCCTCACCAAGGAAGTTCTCGAACTTTAAGGTAGTCGGAACCTCTGTCTTCATATCCTCGGATGCCCTCGAATGTACACAACAATATTCGGAGTTGCACGAAGCAATATGAACAAGAAGTTTAGTATGCACTAAGCATGAGAGTCTCTCTCTAGAAATCAATTTAACAACATGAAGTCTCTAGAGTTGTATAACTATCAAGTTGTGTTGTGCTTGTTCAAATGAGATCTTATTTGTAGGCATATATTCAATGGTTTGATCCCTCCTCCAACAGTCATTTTTTCCTTGAATTTCAGAGGGACATGTACACATGTCACTCAAACAATGGTTGGTTAGAAACAGAATACACGACATCATTTCATAACTATAACAAGTATAGGCAAAATTTGGTTGCTTAACCAAAACCATTTTTCGGAGTGTAAGGAAAAATAAATGTTTTAGTCTAACCAAAAAACCATTCGGTTTCTAAAATACATGGAAATTCAGATTCTGTTTTCCAAAGAATTTGTAATCTGTTTTCCCTAGAATTCGGAGTCTGAATTTCAAGGAAATTTGGAGTCTGAATTCATAAGAATTTGGAGTCTGAATTTAGAGAACTCAGAGTCTGAACTCGTGAGAATTCAGAGTCTGAATTCAAAAAGTTCGGAGTCTGAATTCAGAGATTTCAGAGTCCGAACTTAGAATGTTTAGAGTCTGAATTTAGAAGAATTCGAAGTCTGAACATGAAATTTTTGAAGTCTGAATTCAGAAGAATTCAGAATCTGAACTTGGAATGTTTAGAGTCTGAATTCAGAAGAATTCATAACCTGAATTCGGATCCTGAAAATAGAATGCTCTATATCTAAGTATTTATAAGATTCCGAGGTTTTAGATACGAAACTGAATTTTACACTTAGAAATAAAAATAGTTAGGTTTAGAGAAATAAATTCATGAATAATGAAAACATGACAAGGATAAATTTTCCTTGGGGGAGGAAAATTTTCATTATGAAAAAGAATATTAAGGAAAATAAAATTTTCCTTGAGATAGAGTGTTTGTGATTTTCAAAACAAGAAGGAATGGAAAATTTATAAGGAAATTTTATTGACTCAACAGAGAACTTGTGGTTAGTTTTTTTAGATTTAACCCTTTGATGACTATTTTTAAATACTTATAAAATCATTCAAAACTCACTTTTCATTATTCCAATCTCAATACTCATTTCATTGATGAGACATTTTTTGTTTATATAATAATTTAAGGTTCTATTTTAGGTGTTTATCCATTGATGCATGTTTTTTTAAATTTTAAATCAATAAAAACCTTATTATTTTTATTCTGATAAAATCATTTGTAGATTTTATGTGTGCTCTATTACCACATTTCAAACATTAAATGGGTTCATAACTGAAATTTCCCATAGTCAAATACCCTATATCTCTACATTGGAACATCACCCACCCAGCTCTTGACACATCATAATAAACTGCATATCTATGCCTAGGATCAGGATAGGTCAAACCAAGGTGTTCAATCATTTTTCACTTCATCTATAGGAATCATTTTTTATCATTATCTATCTACTCAAACAACACTTTGATCATTATAATTATAGTCATATGCACTTCCAAATGGGATAAGACCTATTCGAATCATCTATAATACCCCACAAACCCAAGGAAGCTATAGATCTCCCAATACATCAATGCTTGTACCTTTAATGGGTTCATAGAAATTCACACCTAAGAAATAAAATTCATGAGAAATCACTCCTCCTAAATATTAATGTGATAGTTTGAAATTTTTTTATAGAGATGATTCCCTTGAACTATACTCAATACAATCTCATGGTGACTTTCATTTAATTTCATGGTTTTTGAGTATGTGAGTATATCTTAACAAACTCCACAATTACTAAGTATAGATATAGTTGGAAAATCCTATTATGAAATTTATGAACACTTCCAGTATATTTTTCAATACAAAATGAATGAAAAAATAATCATAAAGTTCGATTAAACTATTGAACACTATCTTTAAAATATCCTCCTATATGACCCAATGTTGGTGGTATCCTGACCAAAAATCAATCATAGAGAATCACTAGAATCCCAAAAAATGATCAAACAAATCATCAATAATCAACAATGAGTTTCTATTATTCATTGTTACTTTCTTAATCTTCCTATAGTCTACACATAATAAAATAATATCATCTACCTTTTTTATAAAAACATAGAATTACCCAAAGGACATGTTCTTAGCATGATAAAACCTTTCACCTCAAAATTCTTGAGCACTACATTGAGTTCCCTCAAATAAGTTAAAACTATATGATATGGGGGGATCTATATTTTTTATGATATAGGCATGTGTTTGATGTCAAAGTTAACTCATCTATCAAAGGGGATACCAGAAAAGTTGTTCAAAATAATATTATTATATAGGTACATCATAGGAGGAAAATAATAGGGTACTGCCGACTATTCTATAAGATCCACGTATGTTACATGTGCTGTAATAGAAATAATCTCAAATAAGTTTGTTCCAAATCTACTTACCCCAATATCCCATTCACCATTCAAAACAAACTTATCCCCCTTCAGTTTAGTAAATGATACACATATCCTATTTCAATCATTGTGTACTCGATAACAGGTAATCCAATCCTTTCCAATGATCACATTGAAGCTAGTAATTTAAAAGATCATGAATTCCTAGGGGTTTCCATAGCTAGAAATTACTATGGGACATCCCGGGAATCTCTATTAATGATTCATGTTCATTCCCAAGGTTGTATCAAGGAAAATAAACTTTGAGTACCACTTAACTGATATGTCAAGTTCAGAAACAATTTAAAAAAATGTAAATGAATGGGAAGAATCAGTCTCAAATAGAGTGGTATAAAGAGTAGAGTTAATCAAGACAGTACCTCAAATGTTCAATGTTCCCGCTCAATAATAAGTAAAAAATAGTCCCCTAAACTCACTCGGCTCGAGTTATCTACAAAACCTTATCCTTTATATATCTTAATTTCCTAATTCATTATCATATAAGTGGTATAAACCTTAAAGTGAGGCCCCTGACTAGTACCATGTATTAAGGAATGTTTTAGACTCATAACCCCATGAATCCTCATCCATGATTCCTTTGATAAAAAATGGTAATGATGCATTTTCTTGCTATAATAATGAAACAATATTTGAGGATTTGGGAATTTTTTTATAATATTTTCCACTACTTTCACATTTAATACATTGAGGAATTTTTTTCTCCCATAGAAGGTTCTAAAGAATCCTTTCTCTAGTATGGATATATACCTCCACTCTAGCATAAAAACTCTACATTCCACTTCTTACTATTGGATGTACTTTAGGAATGTCTGCTGAATGATAAAGTAAAACCCACCCCTCTTCTCTCCTCCAGATCCTTCTCAATCATCAATGACTTGAAAATCAAAAATATATACATCATCAAGTAAAAATTAAAGATATTTCATCTTAGATAAAAGGAAAGTAAAATCTCAAACACATATCCTTATGTTCCACATTTCCAACTAATAAAGGAGAATAGGGAATCAACTCCATGAAATGTATTGTGTAAGAATACACAGTTATCTAGCCTTACTAAAGCTCCATAAACTCCTTACCATTGTCTATATTCAATCGATCTAGATAGAAATCCTAGAATAAAAGGATCTTAAAGGTAATACAAGTAATAACATTACATATATCAAACTAAATCATAATGTCCCACCACTATCCAACAACACCCAAAAGAATACAGTTCATAATATTTACATTTAGATTCTCCAGGTTATCAATCAAGATAAATATCCTCAAAATTATTCGCATCTAGTTATTTTTATCCTAATGGACTCAATGAATTTGAAGTTTAAACTACAGTGGGGTTAAAAATATCAATCATAGTCAATCGTAGTATTGTAAACTCTACAAACTTGAATAGGTATAATGAAGAATACTCCTGTCTAAAGAGTCCCTTCTGCCCGAACCACGTGTGCAATTGTTGGAGCATTATACTACACAATTGGTTGTAGAACCAGTACATCCACCCATAAATGATAATCTTATCCTCCCAATCTAGGTGGTCCTACACGATTAGGTCGATGTGGAATTATTATAAATGACAATATATGATTATAAAATCTGTAGTATCTTACATAGTTAAACACTTAAGCAATAATTAGGCATAAAAAGGTGTCACTGAAAACCTATCCAATGAGGATATTGGTAACAAGAAAAAATACATATCACTCTTAGTACTACACAAGGATGAATGCCTGTTTCTCATATCTTGATTTTATTCACAGCCATATATAAGAAAAACATAACAACATGCTCAAGTTGAACTAAGAAATTACAAAAAAATATCACAACAAAATACAACATAAATATATCACCCAATATAGAATATAGGTATATACAAAATAGAAAATGAAAATGAAGACATTTTATTAATTAACTACTATGAAACACACAAAATATATATATATATATATATATGATATTTGATCATAAGTCCCTAGTCCTGAGGGATGAACGCACTTAAATCCCATAAAATAGTACCGAAACAACATACTCAAGTTTTGAAATGAAATCATAAAACCATAAATGTAACATATTTCATATCAATGATAACATATAGGTCCATTACACATGTTCTATCCAAACACACATAGAACTCCACTTCCTAAATCTCACATATCTTAACTCCTATCTACCCTACAACAAAACATATTCATGAATAAAGAAATATGGAAAAAATCCTCTCATTCCACTTTGTAATGCCTATTCTTGAATCATTATGTTCAAGACAGATTTCCACATAACCACTTTTATACCTCCCAATAGGTAAGAGGATTCTAACAAAAATAGAGGTTCCAAGTGCCATTAGTGAGGAGTCTATATCCTCAACACAAACTATGAAAATAATAAATAACTAAAAAATTGGAATAAATAAACAATTCTAATAATATGGAATAGAACATGTCATAAGTCATATTGAAAATAAACCAAGGACCCCCAAAGTGGCTAGTCAATAAAAGAGTAAGAAATAATATGAATATAAATAAACACCATGACATTACCATAGATCCCATCTTGATACCACCAATAATTACCATTCTTCATCTCCCATGTCCATGTTGATGGGGACTTCCCCTTTCTTTTATCCCTAATAAAGAAGTCTACATATGCATCTAAATTCCCATGTGGGGTGTGAGTAATAAAACATAGTAGGAAACCACCAATGAGCCCTTAATATGAGTTCAAATGAATAAGAGTATATGTTATGATTATAGGTCAATTCCAAATAAATAAACATTCAATCATATACCGAGCATTCATGATCTAACCATGAAGCCATAAACCCCAGGTAATACATGCTTCAGATCAATGTTAGAAATGTATTTATAACAAATTTTGTGAACTAGTGTCGACCACAATATCACCACAAATATCACACTTCCCCAAAAGGAAATTAACACTGGCCTGAAGTTCATTATATGTTACACTACTATATATTAGGAAGAAGAAAATCATATCTTATAATTGTGTCTCAGTTCAAGACACCTATGACTATCATACTCCACTATTACCTTCTACTTTAGATCATATAACACCATTATTACCCTAGGTTAGGCCATATGGATATTATACCGCATAATCTAACTCATTCATATCATCATGTCACAAGTAGAGTCTTAACATCCTCCCCTTATAAGGATACCAAGCTATGATGTGTCAACCTGACTCTTTGGTACCATTCATAGAACAACAATATATCATATACCAAATACACAAAATAATAGTATTATAACATAATAAGGCACGAAATAGCATAAATAGAGTGATAAACAACATAAAAATACACAAACAAGTGATCAAACTCAAACATGGGTCTCACGGGCTACACACGCACACACATACGATAAGTATCAGGCATGGGAATCATGGGATACACACACACATGAAATAAAACTTAAGAATTCACTTATCATAGAAACAAAAATATAATATCAATCCAAAAATCATATACATCACCTATAAATGGTAAGGAAATTCCTACCAAAACCTTGTTAACATTAAAATTAAGGTTCATCTAGAGTGTCATCACACAAACCACATTTTCACAATGACAAGAATAGGATTGAATGAAATGATCTCCTAGTGATGATTTCAATCCAATATGATATAGTTATAGAATGAGGCTCCTGATGTGATTGAGTAAAGGGAATATATTAACATCAACTTGCCTTATTGAAACCACCATTTTTAATAGTATATCCATGTCTAGTTGATGGGAGATAAATATTTCGCTCTAGGAACAATAAAAAGTGATGATTGATAAGACCCATAGTAACTAAATCAATGAGAATAACCTTCATCTTTAATGGAATGATTCACTATAAATTTAAAGAGAAACATTTTTAAAAACAAGTGTTCTCTAAGGTAGCAACTCAATGCATTGTGGGTTACCTCGGTTCATCTATGGAGTATCTGGAATTTTTTTAGGTTGAGATAACCTCCTAGGGGGAGAGTGTCGATCAATTAATAAAGGTTGAAATAGAATTAAAACCACATTAATGACCTCCCATTAAAATAGGATGTGTTTCCCCATTAGAACAAACTAGATTAAAGGATAAGGACAATGATTTCATCTGCGTCAAGGCCCAAGTGAATGTCGTCACACCATCCATCATGACCTCACCATGACTATGGTTTTCTTGAAATTCCCAGCTCAAAAGGACATGGGAATATGAAATGTTCTATAATTCCAATACATTTTACCAAACTACAGCCTCTAAAAAGGGCATGGTGTGGTCACCCAAGGTGTGGCCCACTAAAGCACCTACAACATGTGATTCTTTGGCCACACCCTAGACCCCCTTTCTAGTTTTACACTGAAATGAACTAGGGCCACTACAGCCACCAAAATAGCCATTGTGATTATTTTTGTGGTAAAAAGAACATAAAACCCATTTTTTATTCCTCTAAAAGAAACTAAAATTCCATGAACCAACCCAAGTTGGGGATCGATCCACAACTACCCCTAGACCAACTCCATAGGCCAGGGGATGGCGATAAGTGCCAATAGAATAACTAACTCGGGGATGCCTTTTTCTAAGTACTTTTATGCACACATATATCCATATCAATGAAAATGTGGAGATGGAAAGAGTAAAATATGCAACACAGATAGATATTAAACCAAGAATTCATAAAATCTAAGGTGTATAAGAGTACCATAGTGAAAACTGAAAAGTAAAGGGGTAAAATACACACCAAACTAGAAATATGTCCCAACATGAAAAAATGGAAAAGTAAACTATTGAGAGACTCTATCTCCTGAAACCCAAGCTACGACAACCATACTGGTTCCAATGTACTGGGTATACATAATCTTCTATGAAGTCACGGTCGATCTATTCATCGTCTGCATAAGACACAACACGTGCCAGAAAATCCCATGTAGGGGTGAGTATATACATACCCAGAAGTAAGACACTAAATCTAAAGGCGGAGCAGTAAGATATACAATAGGAAATAAAGATAATATATGCAACATACAGTCAAATAGAACAACTCAACCCAACCCAAGAGTAAAACAAACTTCATCCAAACACAAGGGGCTCCACACGGTGAGTAGATGGACTACCCATCAAGTCTTCTCCACCTATATAAGTATAGTAGACTCATCCAACCATGATAATATAAACACAAAAAGAATTAGGCATACCACACACATCTTCATCTCTCCTGGAAGGAGAGTAACCAAATAAAAGGTGTGGATACAAAAAGAATATATATATATATATATATATTCTCATTCGAAGAATCCCAAATGAGAGAGTAAGGGGATCTCCATCCCACATCTTAGCCCAAGAAGAATAGTATCCAACAATTCCAAAAGTCTATCAATGATTCCTAACATCTAACACATCTTCCTTGAAGTAACTGTGAATTTCCAACCACACCTTATCATTATAACACACATTAGAGGGGACACAAACTTGAAGTAGAGGACATGTGACCTAGTGCTTCAGGGGAGTTAAACTTTGGTAGTATCCGTAGAGGAATTGTGCCCATGGTTTCATGAGGACCTATGCCCTATGCTCACATGGGGGTTCCAATGAGTAGGTAGAGGAACCTCTCCCATGTTGATGGGGGAGGTTACAATATATTGATCAAGGACACACACCCTGGTGAAACAGGGGGTTCCACTCTAGGTCATCAAGGAAACACTCCCTTTCTGATAGGGAGTTAAACTCAGAATTCAAGGAATCATGCCCTAGTACCACAGGTGGGTTCTACTCTAGGTCATCAAGGACCCACACCCATACTGATGGCGGTCTCCACTTAGAAGGTCATAGTAGAAGAAACATGCCCATGCTGACGGGGGTTCCACTATAGTGGTTGAGGAACCATTCCCTAGTGTGTCAGGCTGGTTCTACTCTTGTCATCATGGACCTTTACCCTATCCCATAGGGGGTTCCACTCGGTAAGAAGCCTCTGGTGATCCTGTCTGATCATTTACATCATCGAGGGTTACCTAATCAAGATTCATGCCATAAAAATTACACATTGTATTTTTAAATCCTCAACCGAGGTAACCTTAATGTTATATATGAAAAAACACTAAGGATAAGATATTAACTAGACAAAATCTGAGTTTAAAAAAAGGAGATATGGAAGGTACAAGTTTCCTAAAAATGAAACTAAGGGTACACAGTGTGTGAGGGGACCAACATATTTTGTGGTCCTACTCTACCACCTAATTGTATCCTTGGTCGGTACATGGACCCATCCCATGTAGTAGTACACAATGTGTAGGTGGATGAAACCCAATTTCTAGGCTACTTAGGACCAATCCATTTCCTTATTCCCATGTCCATGTACTAACCTCGTGTTCGTGTACTTTTTACATGGTGTGTTGCCTCACACAGGGTGTCGCCCATGTTACCTGATCATGTATGTGTGCTCAAGTACATGTTCTTGTTCCTATCTTTTTTTTCTTACACATGGGATCCCACCCATGTGACCCATCACATGGGTTTCCATATAGGAAAGTAGTACCTGGCATAAAGGAGGGATATATGTCATATAATTCTAAACTTTTTCCAAAAACCTAGATACCTCTTCTTCTGGGCTATATTCCATGTGTTCATCTTTGAACATGGTGTGTAGTTGGATTTTCACCATATTTTCCATATCTTTATATTCACTTCCAGTGCCTCGAATCATGTATTACTGCTTCATATCTAGAACTCTCTATGGTTAAAAAGGTGGAAGCCAAAAAACATAATTTCCAACCATCATTCACTGAGAATCTGGCTCGATTAGTCGTTAGGGGTTCATTTCATGAACCTAACTCCACCATGAATTCCAACTTTGATTAATTTATCTAAAATCATCAAAAAGACCATATGTTCCTCATAAGATTACCAGATATGGTCTTCTTTCATCGATTTGTTCCACTTTCATCCATCCTTCATGGTTCTGAAGTACCAATCGGGATCGATACCTCCTAACAGTGTTGAATCTAGACAATAGGGTCTAACTGGTGAATAATGAAAAAACAATTGTGTGAAAGGAACAAAAAAAATATATTTAAACATAGTTCGCCAATATTTTTTGTCTAACGATCAAGAACAGGCATCCGATCTTAGAAAACATTGAAAAAAATCAACTTAACTGTTGTGTATGACCATTCATAGGCCATAATTGGAGCATATCAAAAAACAAGGATGGATGTCCTCAATATATATAATCAATGGGTGTAAATCCTAAAATTAAAAGTCCTACATTGTTTTTGGATCTTTCATTGATGAAGAAAACACTCGCTAATGATGAATAAGGATCATTGTGTTTGCTACATCTAGATATAATCTGATCCGGCATTTCATCATCCTCCATTGAGATTGTCCAATGGAGGAGGAAGGAAGAGCATTGAAATTATCCCAAAGTTTACGTGGATAAACCTAGAGAATTTACCCTAGATATATTCTTATAAAACATTTATATATGTAAAAATGTAATAATTAATTAATTATCAATTAATTATTTCACTGAATGCACCGCTAATGAGTGAGGAGTCTCAAATCCGCACACCAACCCATTTTATATTAATACTAGGGTAAAAACCATGTTTGAGACTCAATCGTGGTCTCAGATTCCAAATATGAACTAATTTTTAAGAGTTATCCCATTTTCTTTAAGAAACTACATGAACACAATGTTAAATATATTTAATATTTTTATAAAATTAATTCTGAGCACACCAGGCCTCATAATATCATTCCATATCAGTGCCTAGATCTAGAAATATATATAAAAATATTTCAAAGTCTTACAAGGAAAAAACCGGGTATCTACATCATTCCCTTATTCAAGATTTTCATCCCTAAAAAAGAAGAACTAAACAAAAAAGTCAGGATAGTGAGCCTTCACTTGGCTCCCCTGATCCCAGGAACTCTCCTTCACATTTCCATGCTATCATAACACATGAACCAATGGGATGATCTGTCCACATAGGATCCTCTCATGACAGTCCTCCATCGCCATTGGGTGTTCCATAAAGGTGGATCCATCCTTGATGTCTATCTCTCCCTAGTCATTGATGTATGTGGGTTCATGCAAGTATCTCCTCAACTGTGAAACGTGGAATATTTCATGCACTCGCTCTGGCTATGGGGGTAAGGCGAGGTGGTAAGAAACCTAACCAACCCTCTTCACGATCTCAAACATCTCGAAAACCCTCGAGGATAGCTTTCCTCCCTGGCTAAACCTCCATAGTCCATGTCATGGGGAGACTCTCAAGAAAATTTGGTATCCCTGCTCTAACACTAAGGTCATATAATGGTGATTGGTGTAATATTTTATTCTTATATGGGCCATCCTCATCTATTTAAAGATAACTTAGACCTTCTCAGTAATCACATGCACAATATCTGATCCCATAAAAGATGTGTCACTAATATCTTTCCATCACAAGGGTTACCTACATGGTCTCCTATATAGGTCCTCAAAAGGTATCATGATAATGGTAGAGTGGTAACTACTATTATACATAAACTCTCACATGTGCAAGTGATCCTCCGAACTCCTTCCAAAGTCTAACATGAAATACCTCAACATATCCTCCAACACTTGGATAGTGTGCTCGGTCTGCTCATCGTTCTGGGGGTGGAAGGCGGTACTCATCCTCATTTGGGTCCTGAATACCTCCTTCAAGCCTCTCTATAATCATGGCATAAACCATGCATCACGATCAAAGAAATTCGTCATGAGAACCCCATGGAGGTGAACGATCTCTCTTATGTACAAATTCCCCAAAATCTACACTAATATCTTCTCCCTAATAGTTAGGAAGTGTGTTGACTTCCTGATTTGGTCAACTATCAACCAGATGGCGTCATGTCCATATACTATGCACAGAATCCCTATGATAAATTCCATGGGTATTCCATCCCAATTCCACTCTGGGATCTCAAGGGGTTGTAACAGACCTGTCAGAACATGGTACTCATCCTTTTCATGTTGATAGGTGAGGCACCAAGAGACGAAATCATCTACACCTTTTCTCATTCCAGGCCACTATAACTACCACTGGTGGTCTTTGTACATCTTCCCCACATTAGGATATGTATCTAGGGAATGTGTGGAACTCTCGCATCACCTCCTCCCACATCATGACTGGAACCACTGTCTGTACCTAAAATATGATCACATGATTCCTTGATTCATAATATCAATCATGTGAGTCCAATGTGGATATTTAATCAAGTAATACCTCGCAAAAAATTTCTCCTAGTTGGGGATCTGTCTCTCACTTAATAAGTGAAGGAGTGAGCATCATCAACTAAAGAGAAGATTTTCCCTCCTGCTCTAATAGGGTCTGATGCACAGAAGATAAATTCTCTAAACCCTTATACACCAAGAGATCCTAATAAATCCTCCTAATAAAATATTCTACAACATTTCCATTCCCTTTAGTATAAAATATCTCAAAGTCATAGTCATGTAGGAACTCTATCCAGTGTAACTATATCATGTTTAAATCTCTCTACATGAAGACGTACCTGAGACTCTATTGGTTTGAGTAAACCACAAAGAACTCTACCAAAAGATAGTGCTTAAACATCACCAAGTAAGAGACAAATTCTACCACATTGAGCTCATAACCCGCATAGTTCTTATCATGGGTATTAAATACCTTGATATGTAAGTGATAACTACCTGCTACTGCATCAACATGCAGACGATCCTGGATCCAGAGGCATAAAAATACACCACAAATTCCATGCCTTCCTATGGTAGTTTCAATAATAGAGAACTAAATAGCCTTATAATCAACTCCTCAAAGTACCTATGACACTACTCAGACTAGGAAAATGTTTTCCCTTTCCACATTAGGTTGGTCAAAGGGGATGTGATTCTATATAAGTCTTCCATAAACCTCTTTTAGTACCTCGCCAAGGTAAAAAAATATATGAACCTTTAACATACTATTAGGTGGCTACCAATAAAAGCACTACATCGACCATTTATAGGTCTACGGATAAACCATGCTAAAAAATGACATGCCCTAGAAAGTCAACCTCATGTATCCAAAACTAGAACTTTGAGATCTTTCCGTAAAGCTGGTGCTCTCAATGAAAATCTAAAACCATCCTCAAGTTCTTTTCATGATCCTCCTCTAGAGCATAGTATATGAGTATGTATTCAATGAAGACAATTAAAAAATGGTCCAAGTATGGTTAGAATACCTAGTTAATCAAAGCGATAAACATAGTAGGGTAATTTTTCACACCAAAGGGAATCACCATGAACTCATAGTGTCCATAGCAACATCAGAATGCCAACATTGGAATATTAGCATCAAAAACCCTCAATTGGTGGTAGCCTAAACTAAGATCGATCTTCAAGGACCATCAAGTTCCTCAAAACCAGTCGAAGAGGTTATCAATCCTTGGAATGGGGTACTTTTTATTTATCGTGTCTAGGTTTAGGAAAGGATAATCCATAGAAAGACTCGAGATCTCATCTGTCTTTTGCACGAACAAAATTGGAGCCACCCAGGGGGCACAGTAGGTCTAATGAAACCTTTCTCTCAAAGTTACTACAACTGCAATCATATCTACTAGAGCCTGATAGGGGCTATCTGATATTCCACATAAGATATCAGCCCAGTTTCAGGATGAAAGTCAAAGAAAAACTTCGTCTCCCGCCTCAGAGTTAATCCTGATACATCCTCGAGAAATACACCCATATAATACTCCACAACTAAATAAACTCATATTCCTAATGAGATTGATACACCAAGTGATATAATCGTTAAATTATGGCTGATGGGTTGTAGACAGATACTAACATAACTCACATGACTTATTATGGGATCTATCTCACCAGTAAAGGAGAATATCATCCCATCAGTGTGTAAGAATATGAATTTTCTGTGGTGGCAGTCAATATGATCTTGGACCATGGACAACCAATTCATACCCTATATGAATTCATAGGGTTCCATCATGATGACCAAAAGCTCCCACATGAACCTCTATCCACTAATCGATAGCTCACACTACTAGCAGATGAAAGGTACATAAGAAGAATTCCCTGTAGGAACCTCAAGAAAAAGCTGTTGGACTAGCACCTGAACTAGGATCTCTAGCTCTTGCACTAGAAGTATAGAGATAAAGGAATTAATGGAATCTATGTCTACTAATACTAAAAAAATATTAGAAGAAACACAGAACATACCTCTAATCATCTTGTGTGTTGTGGGTTCATAAACCTCCAAAGCCTGTAGCTTTTCGTGACCCCGAATCCCAGATCCTTGAACTTTACATGAGCCTCCTAGTGGTGGTGGTGGAAGGATATTATAGTGTCATCTTCCAACAATATCTCATCTCGATCCTCTTCTAACACTGCCTCACTGGGGACCACCATTTCCTCGCCTGGGAGATCATTGATCACGATGTTGCCTTTGCTATGGTAGTTTATTAGCTATCTACATGTTATACTCATCATTTATAGTCAGGAAGTCTCACTCTATGTGACCTGTCTCTTAAAAAGTAATGCACTTCCCCCCTCTAGGTTTCCCTGGCCTTCTATGCTACCCCTTACCTCATGTATGATTTTGATCATGGGGAGGTCTCTAATGTCGAGATCATTGTTTATGGCGTATTCTAGCTGCTACAGAAGACTCAGCTTTGTGGTGCCCACTACCAGCTCCAGCTCTCTAGAATCCCACTGAAAGAAATATCTATGTCACTAGTGCCCACTCAAACACCCCAACATAGGTGGGGATGAAAAGGGTCACAATGCTGGCTTGGATCTCTAGGAGGATTCCCTTATAAAAATTTTGTGCTTAAAAGTAGTCATTCCAGATCATATCAAGGGAGAACCTAGTATGGTTTATAAACCTCATTATGTACTCAAAAACTGTCATTCCTCCCTTCTGCTACTCCAGAAGCTCCTAAGTCTGAACTGAGAGTGAGCAGGAGGGGTAAAACTCCTCATAGAATATCTTTTGGAAGTCTTCCCATGAGAGTGTCGACTCTTTGTGCATGTATCTAATAAGGCTCCACCAATACCCTTCTTATCCATGGAAAAGGTCAGCTACCAGTTAAACCACCTAATCTATTAGGGTCTGAAAATTTTTGAAGATACATACCACTAACTCCATCCAATCCTATACTACCTGAGGATCTAGCTCACAATAGATCCTCAGTGGTCATGGGTGCTAGAACTTGAGGAGCAGATAATCCTACATGCATCCACTGCTTCCTCTTCTTAGATAATCTTCTTCTCAATAGGTGGAGGTGCCACTGCCTGCCCAACTGGTGGAAGGGGTCACAGGATGGACCTTGAACTGAGGCCTCATTACTCATCGAGTCGTCATAACGAACCAAATCCGGTGTCTTGGTTGGTTGTCATTGTAGAAGCATCCTGAGATTTATCAAGGTGTACCGCACCCAGATTAGTATATATATATATATATATAACAACAATAGGGAGGTTAATCAATAAGGATAGTTAAAGGTTCAATACTATATGCATGTACCATTAAACCCTACAACCAATGTCTCAGTATTCCATGTCAACAAGTAGGTAGTCATGGTCTAGGTTAATGGATATGTATGTTGTTGCACCATTACTAGGTTCCCTTGCCTGAGAACTGCACTCAAGACACTTTGACACCATTTCCTAAAACCCAACCAAATCCTCTTAAGTGTCTTATTCTGAAAAACTTCTAAAGCAATGAACATTCTCTAATACCAATTTGTCATGACCCGACCCAAGTCGGGGCTCAAGCCAAAACTACCTCATGCCTACTTCCATAGACCAGGGGTGGTGATAGGAATAAAAGGACTATCTAAATGGAGTTTCAAGACAGAATAAAATGTTAAATGTATCTATTGAATTCCTTTAAGAATTATACCCAAGAAGAGCAGATCTAGTAAATTGGGGAGGAAGAACTCTCTAAATAAGAAATAGGACTTTATACTATAGGTGAAACGACCCAAACTTTGGTTAATGAAAATCCCTCTTGATCTAATTAAATGCCTCAATATGTGAAATGGTCATACAAAATATGTACGCATTTTGATTTATGTTTTTGGATTTTAAAATACCATTAATAATTATGATTGTTTCTAATATAGTCATTGAATGACGATCACATAATTAGTATAAAAATAGGGATTTAACAATCTAATTTACTCGGACAAAGGAATCAATGGCCTCATCCAGTAGAATTGCTCCATACAAAGCCCATTTTTCAGATCTCGGAAAAGAGGTGGCATCACTGGGATTCTCTCATGACCAAGCCCAAGCTGAGCTTCAATAGGTTAAGCTCGAACGAAACCGTCTACGGGAGAAGTGTAAGTTGATAGAGATCACCACGCGTGCAATGTTATCCAAGCCACCCCAAGAGTATATCACCATCGCACACCTTAACCTTAGGACTTATGGGGATGTTTTAAGGGGTTATGTAAAAAATCCCTAGTACTCTGGTTATGTACATTATTTTTTTTATAATAATGAATATACTTTCTTGTTATTATTGTTACTTTGTAAATAGTTTTTAAATCACAAATAGTGTTTTTGGTTAATATTCAACTAAGAATTCAATTTTGATGAATTAATGGATTTTTGAATTAAATAATATTTTAATAAATTATTATTATTATTATTATTAAATTAATTTTTATTAAATATAAATGTTCGTATAATTTTATGAATGCCATTGTATTTTTTATTAAGGTTCGAAAGCCATTTTTTTCAAAACCCATGAATTTTCGATAAATGTTGGTTTTTATTTTAAAAGTGAAAATTAAAATATTTAGAAAATTATTTAGATAAAATAAATATTATTTATGGAATCACGACGTCAAAATTATCCATCGGTGAATTTTTCATAATTTTCTGAGACAGTCAAATTTTTGGGTAAAAATTAAATACCGTTTAAATATATAATGTGTTTTATGACATCATAATGACCCAATAGTGATGTAATAAAATACTATAAGCTTTATTTTAGGACAATATATATTTTACCATTAAAATAATGTGATTTTGGGTTTGTTTTACTTATTTTACAAAGCATTAATGGACCCTTCAAGACTTATTAAACATTTGTCTTTTTAAATTGTTTTCCTTGAGAGTGTGACTCACCTCCACATAAGAAACCCCATTATTTTAAGAAGTTAGAACTTTGGACTTATAAAATATTTTTTTCACTTCACATTTTAAAAAACCATGGGAAAAAACCATGGGTTGTTTTGTGGTTTGGATTAGTTTAATGTGAGGTGTCCCAAACCTAAATAATAAAGAATTCCCTCACCTTTCCTATATAAACCCACCCAAGCTCCCACTTCCTCCTCACTAAAATCCTTGGTAGTTCGTCCAACCTCTACCCTATTATCTCTATAATCCTCCCAAGTACCCCCAAGCTCCCAAGAATACTCTCTCAAGCCTCTCTCAAGCCTATTGAATCACACTTCCAAGTAAGGGTTTTTTCTTCCTTTCTCATTTTTTTCCAATATTCTTTAAGTTGTTATGCCCTTTTAATTTCAATTATAAAATTTGGGGTATAGTTTCTCACCTCCACCATACTTCCCTATTTATGTTTTAATTATGGGATACCCATTTCTCACTCATTAAATGCCTCCTATGTACACTCGTTACAATGCCGAAATACCGAAAGGAATTTCTCTCTCCTCATTTACATTCAAGAAATTCTTTTGTATCATGAATCTAAATTCCATTAAATTTGTTGGGAAATGTATCTACATAAACCCATTACTTCCCATGTCATGTAAATATGATGATACACCCATTTATCTCTCATCAACCATTTTTATGAGTTCTTATGTCACGCTGTTATGCTGCCGAAATTGCACCGCATTTTTCTAAGACAAAGTCATTGTGTAGTGAATACCATGGACATTTCTCTATCAAGGGTATTAACCTTTATGAACATTTAATTATTGTTTGAATAGTTTCATGTATGTATTCAACATTCATTTATCATGTAATAAATTATTATTTTGAATTATTCAATGTTTTATGATCCATGTGGCGCACTTATTCAGGAAATGAAATGTTTAAGAAGGGTGCACCCTGATAGCGCTCCAATGAATTGGGTAAAGTATAGTATCATGATAAGTTATGGGAAATGGGTTTTTACTCATTCTAATACAAGTGAAATGAGGTTTTACTCATGATTCATGTTCAATGAGGGTTTACTCATGCTCCATGTTCAATGAGCCTTGGCTCATGCTAATTCCATGTTAAGTGTTGTTGCCACATTTCCATGTTATGATTATCATGCTTTATCATGCATTTATTTTTATACTTATCTTGTTCTCTATTGATATTCCTATTGTCTAACATGTTTTTTAATCCTCATGTTATTCCATGTTTATTCCCTTACTGGGATTTATAGCTTACCCTTTTCTTATGAATGTCCTCAGGTTATCCCATGCAATGCTAAGTATGAGGGAATGTAGTGGTCATGTAAAGGAAGTTTTCAATAAAGATGTTGCATGTTTTATGTTAAAAGTTGTTATGTAATGATCCTAAGTCCCAAATACACTATACCTATCAATCTTTTATGTTGTATCAAGTGAATTTTATGTAATAAATCATGCTTAAGTGTGTAATTAAAAGTAGGGTTGTCATAGTTGGTATCAGAGGATAGGTTTAGTTATTTTTGGGATTATGATTAGAAACCCCTAGGTAAGCTTGAGGGACAAGACTAATAAGAACACACCTATGTTTTGGTGAGTATTGAGTAAGTGGTTTATCAATAAAATACATCCCTGTCAGGATTCGAGCAGGTAGAGGCGGCTTTGGCAGAGATATATCCTAGGGGTAAAACTCGAAAACACCGCTTTGAGCTAGACTCGAATGGGAACTAGTGCGCGACAATGGGCCTTCCTGCACTCTTGGTTACGACACTATAGGGGGATATCATTTGGTAGATTCACGAGCTCAGTACAAAACATTATTAAGATAACAAATCCCATAATAATATTAGTTAAGAAATAGATTGAGGATAACACAGATTTAAACCTAAGAAATCATAAGATAGGATATACTTATTCTTTATAAGTTTATAATTTTATGTTCAATGTTTCCTTTTTTTGCTAAGTATTCAAGACCTCTAATTAAACGCTTTTTTCTTAGTTAATGGCGGGAAATATAAGAACACGTTCCAACAACCAATGTGATCATAAATGTGAATATTTCCCTAATGATATGCCTGATTTGATGGGAGCGGGTTCTCAAAAATTCATGGAAGTACTTGCTCAGATAGCTCGAGTTATGAATAATAACTTGAATCAGGTGGAATTCCTTCCTCCTCCTAGGAAAGAGCATGTTTCCATATAATCCTTCATGTGGAAAAGGCCTCCCATATTTAGCGGATCTTCTGATATCCTCCTCGCGGAACAATTGATTAACTCCTTTGAAAAGATATTCTCCATCCTCCAGTTCTCCGAAAAGGAAAAAGTTATACTGGTGGTCTATCGTTTTGATGGGGAAGATGATTAGTGGTGGAAACTAATCAAGAATACAAAGTCCCAAGAGGAAATTGATTCCATGAATTGGGAGTAATTCAAGAGGATTTTTTTCAACAAATATTTTCCTCGAAGCCTCCGTCTCAAGATGTAAAGAGAGTTCCTTGGACTCAAGAATAAGGAAGATGAGTCCATAGGGGCGTATGAAGAAAACATTACAAGGCTTTCAAGATACGCCTATGGCTTTGTCATGATCACAAAAATCAAGGTGGATCACTTCTTTAGTGGAATAAAGCTGATTCTATGTAAATCATTGTCAATTTGAGACTTCGACAGTTATGAGGATATTGTTCATTGTTCCCTCAAGGTTGAAATGGAGATTGGAGACTATTAGTGGTCTCATAAGCCCAGTGACAAGAAGCAGAAAATAGAGAACAACATGGGTGGTCCATCAAAAAAATCCCATGATGGAAAGAATCCTAACTTTTCCCCTTGCAAAAATTGTGGGAAGAAACATCCTGGTAACTGTCTTAAGTGAACCAGGAATTGCTTCAAATGCGGAATGTTTGTTCATATAGCCAAGAACTATCGAAGGGATATGAAAAATCCCGATAATGTTGAAGAAGAAAGGAAGGTCCAGATAAACACTCAACCAGTCGTGTAGTGTTACAACTTCAGGGAGCTTGGGCATTATAAAAACAATTTCCCTAAGCTGAGGGTTTTTTGAGGCAACCAATAACAACCTTTGAGGTAACAAGGAAGGGCTTATGCTATTACTACAGCTGAGGTGGAGCCGGAAAATGATGTGGTGACAGGTACTCTAGTTATTCATTCATGAATAGAGAACTTACTATTTTATTCTGGTTCTACACATTCTTTCATATCCTATAAATTTAGTAGAATAATTCAAACACCCCCTCAAAATTTAGAGGAAAAGTTATCTGTGAGAACAGTGAATGGGGAAATCATTGCGTCCATGGTTCATAACTCCTCCCCGGTTAATTTTTTTGGACTGAACCTCCCAGAAAATCTCTTCATACTTCCTTTAGTGGAGTTTGACTCTATCTTGAGCATGGATTGGCTATATTTATACAAATCCAATATCAACTACCGGGAAAGGGAGATCACTCTTCACATCCTGAAGAATCCTCCAATTCTTTATAAATTCAAGGATGAAGATAAATCTCCTTTCAAATCATCATCTCAAGTATAGATATTTCTTTCTTATGAGTAATCATATCTCAGTTAAATAATTGAGACAAATGAGAGAATCATGATTGAAGATATGCCCATCGCGAGGGATTACACTAACGTATTCCCTGAAGAGTAGCTTGGTATTCCTCTGGACCAAGAGGTTGAGTTCTCAATTGATCTTATCCATGGATCTCTACCAATCTCAAAGACACCTTACAGAATGGCCACCGTAGAGCTGGAAGAGTTGAAGAAGAAGTTATAGGATAATATGGAGAAGGGTTTTATATGCCCAAGTGCTTCATCGTGGGGTGTGCCGGTCCTCTTCATCAAGAAAAAGGATGGATCAATGCGCCTCTGCATTGATTATCGTGAGCTCAATAAAATCATGATAAGGAACAAGTATCCCCTACCATGGATAGATGACTTGTTCGATCAGCTTTGTGGGGCCATTTATTTCTCTAAGGTAGACCTTCGGTCGGGATATCACCAATTAAAGGTGAGGAAGGAAGATATTCCCAAGACTTCCTTTTGAACGAGGTATGGACACTATGAGTTCATAGTGATGCTCTTCAGACTCACTAATGATCTAGAAATTTTCATGGATTTAATGAATAGAGTCTTTATAGATCACCTTGACAAATTTCTGGTAGTCTTTATTGATGATATTTTGATATATTCCAAGAGCAAGGAGGAACATGAGGAGCATTTGGAAACTGTGTTAAAGACTTTACGAAGGGAGAAGTTGTATGACAAGTACAGTAAATGTGAGTTCTGGATGAAGGAAGTATCATTCTTGGGGCATGTTATCACTAGTAAAGGGATATCTGTGGACCCTACCAAGATGAAGGAAATTGAAGAGTGGCCCAGGCCAACTTCTGTAATGGAGATCCGCAGATTTTTGGGTATAGCTGGATATTATCGACGATTTGTGAAGAACTTTTCCCGATTGTCAAACCCAATGACCATGCTGACATGGAAGGGAGTAAAGTTTTTCTAGACATAGGAATTGAATATTGTTTCATGGAGTTTAAAGAGAGGCTCATCACTACACCATTACTCACACTCCCTACAAGTGGAGAACTCTTTGTGGTGTATAGTGATGCTTCTGAGAATGTCTTAGGCTATGTGTTGATGTAAAATGATAAAGTGATAGCCTATGCCTCAAGGAAGTTGAAAATAAATGAGAAAAACTATCAAACGCATGATCTGGAGTTGGAGGCTGTGATCTTTGCCTTGAAAATATGGAGGCATTATCTCTATAGGGAGAAATGTGAGATATATACTGACCACAAGAGTCTCAAATATATATTCACACATAAAGAGATTAATATGCGCCAGAGAAGATGGATAGAGCTCATCAAGGATTATGACTTCTCAATCCACTACCATCCTGGTAAGGCAAACAAAGTGGCAGATGCTCTAAGTAGAAAGGATCCTACATGTTTATCAATGATGAGAATTGAAAAGGATCTGATCTTATTAGATTTGAAAAGGATGGACATGGGAATCATTAAGGGATTAACATCATAAATCCTTTCTCAAATGATTTCTCAACCATCCCTCTTGGAGAGAATAAAGGATGCTCAAAGAAAATATGTGGAAATTTAGAAAAGGGTGGGAGATGTTAGAAATGGGAAATCCTTTGATTTCAAAGTTGATGAGGAAGGTGTTGTAAGATTTGGTATGTGATTATGTGTACCATCTGATCCATAGATAAAGAATGATCTATTGAATAATTCACATAGATCGATCTTCTCAATCCACCCAGGGAGCACAAAGATATATCGAGATCTCTGAGAAAACTTTTGGTGGGACAATATGAAAAGGGAGATTGCTGAATATACATCAAAGTGACTGGTCTATCAGCAAGTGAAGGCAGAGAGGCAGAAGTTTAAGGGGATGATGCAACCATTGACCATACAGAATGGAAATGGGAGAACATCACCATGGACTTTGTCACTTGACTTTTGAAGACATCCAAAGGAAACAATGCAATCTGGGTTTTTGTGGATCATCTTATAAAGGTTGCACACTTCATTTCTATTTGGGAGGATTTCTCATTGGATCAACTGGCATGGATATATATCAGGGGAGTGGTAAGGCTGCATGGAGTACCACTATCTATTGTGTCCGATAAAGATCCAAGATTCACCTCTATGTTTTGGAAGAGTCTTCAACATGATCTGAGTACTGAACTGAACTTCAGTATGACCTATCATCCTCAAACTAATGTCCAATCCGAGCAGACTATCCAAACAATTAAGGACATGTTGGGAGCATTCTCAATGGACTTTAAATGAGGATGGTATCAACCTCTTCCTCTGGTTGAGTTCTCTTATAATAACAATTTCCACTCGATCATCCAAATGGAACCTTATGAAGACCTGTATGGGAAGAGGTGCAGAACACCGACATTTTGGGATGAAGTCGGTGAGTGTAAGATGCTAGAACTAGAAATGGTCGATGAAATGGTGGAGAAGGTGAAAACTATTCAGCAACATATCAAGGCAGCATAGAGTTGATAGAAGAGTTATGTAGATAACCATCAATGAGACCTTGAGTATAAAGTTAGAGACATGGTATTTCTATGCATATCTCCATGGTAGATGGTCATATGGTTTGGAAAGAAAGATAAGTTAAGTCCTAGGTTAATCGTCCACTTAGAGATCCTTGATCGAGTCGGAGTTGTGGCCTATCGACTGGCACTTCCACCTAGAATGTCGAAAGTACATGATGTATTTCATGTATCCCTCTTAAGGAAGTATATACTAGACCCTTCACATGTACTCTCTTATGAGGTGGTACAGTTGGAGGATGATCTTTCCTATGAGGAGCCTCTAGTGAAGATCTTGGATCGTAGAGACAAATTTCTATGCAACAAGACTACTCATCTGATCAAGGTACTATGGTGAAACCATATGTATGAAGAGGCAACATGGGAATTGGAGGAATCAATGAAGGAAAAGTACCCGCATTTTTTTTTCCTAGAATGTAAAATGAAATTTCGAGGGAGAAATTTCTTAAGGGGGGAAGATTATAATGACCCAAATTTTTGTTAATGAAAATTCCTCTTGATCTAATTAAATGACTTAATATGTGAAATGGTCATACAATATATGCACTTATTTTTTTTTATGTTTTTGGATTTTAAAATACCATTAGGAATTGTGACCGTTTCTAATATAGTCATTGAATGGTGATCGCATGATTAGTATAAATACAAGTCTTTAACAATCTAATTTACTCAGACAAAGGAAGTTATGGCCTCATACAGTAGAATTTATCTATACGAATACCATTTGTCGGAGCTCGGAAAAGAAGTGGCCTCATTGGGATTCACTCTTGAACAATCCCAAGACGAGTTTCGATAGGTTAAGCTCAAACGGAATCGTCTAAGGGGGAAGTGGATGTTGATAGAGATCACCATGCGTGCAATGTTATCTGAGCCACCCTAAGAGTCTGTCACCATCACACACCTTATCCTTAGGTCTTATGTGGCTGTTTTAAGGGGTTATGTAACAAATCCCTAGTACTATGGTTATGTACATTATTTTTTTATATAATAATGAATATACTTTCTTGTTATTATTGTTACTTTGTAAATAGTTTTTAAAGCACAAATAGTCTTTTTGGTTAATATAAACTAAGAAATATATTTTTATGAATTAATGTATTTTTGAATTAAATAAAATTTTAATAAAATTTTATTATTATTATTAAATTAATACGTATTAAATATAAATGATCTTATAATTTTATAAATGGAATTGTAATTTTTATTAAGGTTCGAAAGCCATTGTTGTCAAAACCCATGAATTTTCGATAAATGTCAGTTTTTATTTTAAAAGTGAAAATTAAGATATTTATAAAATTATTTATATAAAATAAATATTATTTCTGGAATTAGGATATCGAAATTATCCAACGGTGAATTTTTCATAATTTTCTGAGACAATCAAATTTTTGGGTAAAAATTAAATACCATTTAAATATATAATGTGTTTTATGACATCATAATGACCCAATAGTGATGTAATAAAATACTATAATATTTATTTTAGGCTAATATATGTTTTAACATTAAAATAATGTGATTTTGGGTTTGTTTGACTTATTTTACAAAGCATTAATGGACCCTTCAAGGCTTATTAAACATCTTACCTTTTTAAATTGTTTTCCTTGGGAGTGTGACTCACATCCACATAAGAAACCCCATTGTTTTAAGAATTTATAACTTTTACCTTATAAAATATCGTTTTCCACTTCCCTTTGGCAAAAAATATGGGCAAAAACCATGGTCTGGTTTTTGGTTTGGATTAGTTTAATGTGAGGGGTCCCAAACCTAAATAATAAATAATTCTCCCACCTTTCCTATATAAACCCACCCAAGATCCTACTTACTCCTAACTCAAAGACTTTGGAGTTCTTCCAACCTCTTCCCTCCTCTCTCTAGAATCCTCCCAATGTTCCCCAAGCTCCCAAGAAGCCTCTCTCAAGCCCCTCTCAATCCTTTGGAATCACACTTCCAAGTAAGGGTTTTTTCTTCCTTTCTCATTTTTGTCCCATATTCTTTAAGTTGTTATGCCCTTTTAATTTCAATTATAAATGTTGGGGTGTGGTTTATCACCTCACCCATACTTCCCTATTTATTTTTTAATGATTGGATACCCCTTTCTCTTTCATTAAATTCCTCACATGTACACCCGTTACTATGCCGAAATTCCAGAAGGAATTTCTCTCTCCTCATTTACATTCAAGGAATTCTTTTGTATCATGAATATAAGTTCCATTAAATTTGTTGGGACATGTATATAAATTACCCCCTTACTTCCCATGTCATGTAAATATGATGATACACTCATTTCTCTCTCATCAACCATTTTTATGAGTTCTTATGTCACGCCGTTATGCTGCCAAATTTGCACGGCGTTTTTTCAAGCCAAAGTCAATGTATAGTGAATACCATGACCATTTCTCTATCAAGGGTATTAAACTTTATGAACATTTACTTATTGTTTAAAGAGTTTCATGTATGTATTCCAAATTCCTTTATCATGGAATAAATGATTATGTTGAATGGTTCAATGCTGTATGGTCCATGTGGCACACTTATCATGAAATGAAATTTTTAAGAAGGGTGCAACCTGATAGCGCTCCAATGCATTGGGTAAAGTATAGTATCATGATACATTATGTGAAATGGTTTTTTACTCATGATAATAAAAGTGAAATGAGGGTTTACTCATGCTTCATTTTCAATGAGGATTTACTCATTCTCCATGTGCAATGAGCCTTGGATCATGCTAATTCCATGTTAAGTGTTGTTGCCACATTTCCATGTTATGATTATCATGCATTTATGTTTATACTTTTCTTGGGCTCTATTGATATTACTATTTTCTAACATGTATTGTAATCCTCATGTTATTACATGTTTATTCCCTTAATGGGATTTATATCTCACCCTTTTCTTATGAATGTCCTCAGGTTATCCCATGAAATGCTAAGTAAGAGGGAATGTAGTGGTCATGTAAATGAAGTTTTCAATAAATATATTGCATGTTTTATGTTCTAAGTTGTTATGTAATGATCCTAAGCCCCAAAGACACTAGACCTCTCGATCTTCTATGTTGTATCAAGTGAAGTTTATGTAATAAATCTTGTTTAAGTGTGTAATAAAAAGAGGGGTTGTCATAATAGGATCAATAAGAATTATATGGATCTTGGGAATGGGGGGTAAAAAAGTTTCCTAAGAGGATCTAGACAGGGTGATCTAACCTATATAGGATAAGGGAAGATAGTTGGTGGTTAAAACCTACTGATGAAGAGGATATGTATTGCTAGGGGTATAACTATGATCAATTATAGGATAAACTACTATAGTTTCTAAAATGTTAATTTCCTAATGAATTACAATCATTGATAATATTTTAGTGTAGAATTGTTTTTGGGTGGTTTAAATACCATGGAAAGAAGTAGTTCTTAGTATTAAACCATGTAAATTCTATGTGATGTTCCCTCTATCAGTATTTTTTCATATTATGTAATAATGTTAGGTGTTACTAAGTAGATAGAGATCCGTAGAATGTTCAAGAAGATGAAATATGAGGAAATAATTGATAAATTTTAACCACTGATTCACCCTCCTCTTAGTAGTAATTCTATCTTGGGGCATTATTAATCTCATTAATAAATTTTAGAGAAGCTTCCCTCTAAATATCTTAGAACATTTTATAATATAATTTGATAAGGAAATTAATGAGATCATAACCCTTATTTCAAGAATTGTCAAAATTGTAAACGTGATGAAGGAGGGAAAACAATTTCCAAAGGAGTGGAACTACAATGGAAATATATACCTTTCCATAGATTTCCCAAAAACCTATTTGATGAGTAGAAAAGAGAAATTTTATTCATGATTATCATTTACCCAATCATTAGATGAAACCAATATAATATGCATTAAAGAGAAAAGGAACAATGATAATGATTAAGATATGGAAGCGACTATTCTAAATGAGAACAATAATAATATTTTGAAGGGAGTCATCATAAATAATATTTTGAAATATCTCATGAAGTAAATAGATACAAATGAAAAAATACATACTAAGGAAAATTCAATATGTCATATGGTTCAATATGAGCTAAAAAAAGAAAGAAAAGTAAAATATGTGCCCCCTCTAACTGGTGATGATAAAGTTCCAAGGGGACAAGGTAAATCTTTAATGTCCCGGAATTTACATGTATTTATTTTAAATTATATGGAATTATTTGGAGACCACACACTATAACAACACCTGATTCCAAGGCCCGGTGATCCCGGGAAGGAATTTTGAACTTTTTTTAAGGTACGTTTAGTAAATGAGCGAGCAAGTTTTTCTAACTTTTGAACTAGTTCTCGGATAAAAAATATGAGGGCACCATTGAACAAAGAATGCCGGGATTTTCCTAGAAAGGACTTAACTTCAGACAGAAAGGGCCGAACAGAAAAGTTAATTTTCATACTTTTCAAGAAAAATAATAAAATAACTTAAAATTTTATTTTGTTTCTTTTCTCACCGACGAACGATGACACGGCTATGCTGCGGCGCTGCGATGAGACAGTGACGAGACACATTAATGAATCTCATTAATGGCTTGTTAACATGCATCATAGTGACGCTTTAATGACATGTAATAGAGATGCTATTTCATAAATGAAACAACATAACAACAAGATGTTCATCGTAACAGAAATGTGGCGATGTGTTTTCTTTTTAATAGTTTGATGCATTGGTGGAACGAGGATTAAGCTTTGAGGATTCTCGGATGAACCTCTAATGTATTTTCCCCCCAACGAAGAATGATAAACGCTGACAGATGTCATTGACTTCAAAATACCTCAAAAATGACGAACGCCATGGAAATCATGGAACCTTGAGGATGAAGCGATGCAAAAATGAACATCAGTGAGTTGGGGTTTGATTTTGGTTTTATGGTTTCCCCATTTTTTTTTCTAAAAAATGAACACGACTTAACCCACAAACATGTCAATTCATAGATTGTGCATTCATGCAATAGGGTTACATTCCTGGGTATTTTATTTGGGATTAATTTTATTGTTGATAGAATGGTAATCCTCAGACCTTCCCCTATTTTAAACCTCTAATGCGGAGGGCACGGGCAGACATGAATAACTCCTGGGTCCCTCCGCACGTGTGTTCTCCATGATCATATACTCAAATCAGTGGAAATATGAATCTGGGGCCAAGGTTGGGATGGTGGCGACCCGAGAGGCCCATAGGTACAGGAGGATTGAGAAACGGAACACTGGAACAACTACAGTGGCCCGCAGAAGGAATAATTGGTGCGTCGGCATAATAGGAGGCCATAGACGGCTGGACATGGCGGTACAGAGGAGCGGCACCGGCCGACGCCGCATGGAGGCAAAGTCTCACGTCTGGGCTGGCTGGGAGACCTGGCGAGCCATGGTTTCTCGATCACAGTGGAGGGGAGGTCGCGGCCCATCGGCTGTGGCAGGTGCTAGACGCAGCGCTAGGTGGGTGTTGCATGGAAATATTGGCCCACTCCTTGCAGGACGTATTCGGACAGGGAGGGGATGCAGTGATAGCCACGACATCCCGAGAACACACCATTGGTCCGCCCCTAGAAGACCGGGCTCTATCTGGCGGCCCATGCCCCAGCCAATGGGTCGGGCCAGGCTGGACGATACTGGATCACCGAGGCGACCTAGTGGGCTGGACCCCCGGCCAAACTGGGTCGGGCCCAGCGAGGCCCATTGGGCTAGCCTACTGTCCTGGCTAGACCAAACCTACCTTGAAACAAAACAAGTCAGGTCGGTCTAGTAAAATTAAACTGGGGTATGTGGGACCCCCGGGCTGGGTTGGTCGGTTCGATCCGACCGGGTCGGCCGAGCCTAGACGCAACTGGCCCCTGGTTACTAAAATGCTAATAACTTGAAAACCGGGTGTCCGATTGACGTGTCGTTTACGGAGTTGGGACCCTATCGATGAGGAATATCTTTTTGTATGATATAAGGATAATTCTAAGGAAGATGACTTTCAACATGTGTGTTGGGGGATTAGTTCTCTCGAGATAAAGCATGTAAATGAGTAGCAGCTATGTGGATCCTTAGTGTCCCTGAAGACGAGCTGCAGCTGTGTGGATCCTTAGTGGTCCAGTAGATAATAAGTAGCCGTATGGATCCTTAGTGTCCCAACAGAAGATCCATAGCTGTCTAGATCCTTAGTGTCCCAGCAAAAGAGCAGGATCCGTGTGGATCCTTAGTGGCCCACCAGACGAGCACCAGTCATGTAGATCCTTAGTGGCCCGACAGAAGATCAGCTTCCATGTGGATTCATAGTGGCTTAGGAGACAAGAAAAGATTCACCATGGATGAGTCCCTCAATATTAAGAAACATTTTCACTATAATCGATGAACCTTTCCTACTCTAGAATATACCTGGTGTGAGATTTCCTCGCTTTTGGCTTTGCTTTGTGGTTTCATTGGGGTGTTTCTCCTTAGTGGACTGGAGTCCTCTAATGAGTAATTTGTTACTCACCCCTGCATGGGCTTCACCCACACGTGTTGTATCTTTTGCAGACGAAAGATGTTTCAATGGAGGACTTGGTGGTCTAGGAGCAGGCGAGGCCCAGTTAGATCAGGCGGACAAGACGTGCTACTTCGACTTCCAGTAGATACACTACTTTTACCATCATGTGGGGTTTTCGGCGTATGGCTACCCAAGTCACTTTATACTTTTCTGTTTTCAGTTATTTTTGTTGGGTTTGTATTATTTCCCACCTTTTTTAGTTTTACTTGTACTCAGCACTTGTTTCAGTATAATTTTTTCCCCCATTTTAGTTTGTGGGATGTGGTTGGGCGTGCGTGTGTGTGTGTAGGTACTCAGGAAAATACCTCCCACTTTCAGGTTGATGCCTTCGGCACTAGTCACTAACCCCTAGCCTTTAGGAGGAGGGCTTGGGGTATGTTATGGCACGGGCCCCAGGGGACAGGTCATGAAAAAGTGGTATCCAAGGTGGTCGGTTCTACCTTAGAGACCGAGATTATATTGATTTTGTTTTGGGGAAACAATGTTAAATGTTGTGAGTCTGACTTTCAGATTCGGGTAGTCCAGTGTTGGTGCGGTGGTCGACGTATCCACACACTTGGACCTTGAATTCTGATTTTCGGCTCAATGTATAAAAACATTGATCGAAAAATTTTCTCCTTATGTTATTTTGTCTAAGATTAATCTCACCAGTTATAATCTATTGACCATGGTTTGTCTTGATCTATTTCAGGATGCCTCCATGCAAACATCTAGCTAGGCTTTTGATACGTGGTCCAGAGGACAACCTTCCTAGTGACAAGGCGTCCGTTCTGGGATCAGTTCTCGAGATGGCCCCACTAGGTGGTTCACCAGTGCTACCACCACCCATTGGTTAGTATCTACTATCACTGGTACCGGTATAGGATGTGCAAAGACTTAGTGCCTTGCATGAGTTTCAGAGATAGAGAACTCCCATGTTTAGGGGAGATATATCCCCAGGTCACTAAGGATCGGCTGGAGGCGGTGATGTGGGTATTCCGCTAAGTGAGGACACCACTCGACCAGATGGAAAACTTAGCTATGATCCTTCTTCAGGGATCGACAGGGAGATGGTTGAGTCTGACGATTCAGACTCATGATGAGGCGACCCTCTCTTGGGCTGACTTCGATCGGCTTTTCCGAGAGGAGTTATTCCCCATGGCTTTGCGCTCAATAAGCATTCAGGAGCTGCTTCACCTTCAGCAGGGCAGCTTATTAGTGGCTGAGTACTATGTGAGGTTTAAAAACTCCCTTTCTACTCCACAGACATGGTGAAGTAACCTTTATTTAGGGATCAGACCATTGAGTAGGGACTCAGGCAGTAGATCAGACCATCAATGGTGTCTGTCATCATCCCTACCCAAGACTGGGTGCTGGAGTGAGCCCCTCTTGTGGATATATTCCAAGCAGAGAAGACACCGATAGTGGGTGCCACCACCGGGCGATAGGTAGCCGAGCCATCTGTGGCAGGTAGCCTACAGATGGTGCATTGGCCCAAAAAGACTAGATCATCTAGTGGATGAACCTTGGACTCAGGCTTAGTGGTGTGAGGCCTCCAAGAAAATAGGATACAAAAGAGGAAAAGGGTGTGCTACTCGTGCGGTGGGTATGGACACATGGCTTATGACTGCCTGATCCGTCGTGTAAATGATCAGTAGACGGTCGAGGGACTGTTGAGATAGAGGAAGAGGTTCGAGCGAGGATAGATGCAGGGTGGAGAATGTGGTAGGAGAGTAGGATGAGAATTAGGTGGTGGGTGAAGGTTCGAGGTACTACCACCACCACCTCCAGGTGGTCCACCCCGACCTTAGGGAGTAGGAAGATAGGGGAAAAATCAGCTTCAAGAAATGGAGTCTTAGGACCACTGTGCTCCAGAGTTGATTCGAGGTAAAATCTGTGTCTTCTCCATTGTAGCTGCTGTTTTTATATAAACAGGGTCAAGTCACTCTTTCCTTTACACAGCTCTCGTTCTGAGCTTGGAGATTCTAGTGGATCCATTGTCTCAATCCTAATGTCTAGAGACTTCTATGGGAGGGGATTTCACGATTACACACTAGTTCCGGCAGTGTGAACTTACTCTAGGAGGCGAGATCTTCGGTTGGGATCTCCTAGTAGCAGTGTCAAGGCCTAATGATATCATCTTGGGTATGGACTTGTTATCCACAGTCCATGCTCAGATCAACTATTTTAGGCATATAGTGCATTGTGTCCATGGATATGGGACTAGTTTTTCTGTCACCGGTGAGAAGGAAACCCTTACAGCATAAGACATACTTTCTCAGAGGAGGGTGCAGCTGATCACTCACCAGTTGGCTAGCCTCACCCACGGTACAGTGGATGAGAGGAGTCCAAGATTTCCTGTAGTGGTGGATGAGTATGAGTATATTCTAGGACTAACTCTTCATAGATAGGTAGTATTTTTCATTGAACTATACCTTGGGATGGCACAAATATCCACACCAGCATATCGGATGGCTCTCACGGAGCAATGCAAGTTGAGGGTATAACTAGAGGACTTGCAGGAGAAGGGGTTTGTAAGGCCCAATGTTTCCCTATGGGAATCCCCGATGTTGTTTTCCAAGAAGGAAGACGGGAGCTTGAGGCTATATGTGGACTTCCGGTGCCTGAACAAGGAGACCGTGAATAAAAAGTATCCACTATCGAGGATTGATGACCACTTTGATCAGCTTAAGGGAGCGAGATGGTTCTTGAAGATCGACCTCAGATCAGGCTATCACCAGCTTCGGGTTTGGGATGAGGATATGCCGAAGACAACCTTCAGGTGTCACTATGACCGCTATGAGTTCTTAGTGATGCCTTTCAGCATGACCAATGCCCCAGCAGTGTTCATTGGACTCATGAACAAGATCTTCCTGCCTTAACTCAATTGTTTCATGGTAGTCTTCATTAATGAAATCTTGGTGTACTCAGCATTAGTGGAGGAGCACGCAACACACCTGCGGATAGTCCTAGATACACTCTGAGAGCACCAGATTTATGGTAAGATCTAGAAGTTCGAGTTCTGGATTCAGGAGGTCCACTTTCTAGGACACGCCATCTCAGAGTATATAGTTGTAGTGGATCCGTTGAAGATAGAGGCAGTGCTTTCTTGAGAGCCACCTAGGAGCATGACTGAGGTACGGAGTTTCTTGGGGTTGGCCGGGTACTACCAAATGTTCTTGCCTGACTTTTTCAGAGTAGCAGCACCCTTGTTAGCTTTAACAAAGAAGGGACAACCCTTTGTGTTGGAGGAGAGGTTCCAGAAGAGTTTCCAGGATCTGAGATAGATACTGATGAGTGCCCCCATCTTGAGACTACCAGAAGAGGGTGTTGGTTATGTAGTCTTCTGCGACACATCAGGGACCAGACTGGGTTGTGTCCCGGTGCAGGAGCGAGCAGTGATCTCCTATGGCTCACGATAGTTGAGGAAGCATGAGAAGAACTACATGACCCATGATCTAGAGTTTGAAACATTGGTCGTTTCCTTGAATATGTGGAGGCACTACTTGATGGGTGAACGATTTACCATCTACTCTGACCACAAGAGTCTCAAATATATATTCCCACATAAGGACCTAAACTTGAGATAGCGGTGATAGCTGGAGTTCCTCTAGGACTATGACTTTGAGATAGTCTACACTCTTGGGAAGGGGAATGTGGTGGTAGACACACTCATTAGGACGTCTCGTTTACAAATGTTTAGTGAGGAAACAGAATAGCTAGCCACTATGTAGATATCCTTCGTGGATGATGATGAAGAATCTTACCTTCAGTTGATGACTATCACTCACCCACTCTTACAAAGAGTTAGGGTGGAACAACTTGTGGATGTTTATTGTGAGGCCCGACGTTCTCATATATTATCAGGATATACTTCTGATGGATTTTTGAAATGTGGGGAGCACATCATCCTATTCAGAGGATGCACTGAAGTACTAGAGATATTACGGGAAGAGGTTTTGAGGGATTTCCATACTTCCCCTTTTGCGGTACATCCTGGTATGGTGAAGATATACCAGGACCTCTGATATTAGTAATGGTGGTCAGGGATGAAGAATGGGGTGGCAGAGTTCGTTTCACAATTCCTCACTTGTCAACAAGTGAAGGTCGAGCATCAGGTTCCAGTAGGCTTAGCTCATCCACTTGAGGTAGCAGAGTGGAAATGGGACGGTATCTCGATGGACTTCATGACGGGGTTACCACGTATGTCTAGAGGCCATGATTCTATCTGGGTGAATTTTAACCAACTCACCAAGTCATCTCGCTTCCTACCCATTTGGAAGCAGGGACCGATAAAGGGATTGGAACGCCTCTACGTCTAGGAGATAGTGCGGCTTCATGGGGTTCCTTAGACGATTGTCTCAGACCACGATGCATGCTTTACATCCTGGTTATGGAAGGTATTACATGAGGTATTTGAGACTTAGCTATTCTTGAGCACAACTTTTCATCCCCATACGGATAGTCAGACAGAGCGGACCATACAGACCTTGGAGGACATTCTTGGTTCCTACATCTTGGATTTTGGTCATATTTTGGAGGAACACCTTCCACTTGTGGAGTTTGTATAAAACAATAGCTATCACTCCACCATTGTCATTTCATCATTTGATGACTTGTACGAGTGGCCCTGCAGATCACCTCTATGTTGGACAGACCCAGGGGAGTCTACACTCAGGGGTCTAGAGTTGGTACGGGCTACCACCGAGAAGATGAAGATCATCCAGGAGTGGATGACGACTGCACATAATAGGAAAAAGTTTTATGGTGCTAGGAAATGGAGACCCTTGGTGTTTGAGGAGGGTGACCATGTTTTTCTTCGGGTCTCACCCCAATAGGGATTGGAGAGATTTGGTCAAGGTGGAAAGTTATCCCCAAGGTTCATCGGCCATTTCCATATTCTCAGTAGAGTTGGCGAGGTGGTGTACCACCTAGCTCTTCCCCCATAGATGCACTAGGTGCATGATGTTTTTCATGTGTCACAACTGAGGAGGTACATGCATGATCCATAGCATGTCATCAACTAAGGTGAGTTGGACATTGAAGATGGGGAGACATTTGCAGAGTTCCTGGTGGAGATAAGGGATCACCAGGAGCGAGTCCTTCATGGAAGATCCATTCCTCTGGTGCACGTTCGGTGGCCGAATGAGAACCTCTAAGAGAGTACATGGGAGTGGAAAACTCAAATTCATACTCAATACCCCCTGTTTGTTTGATTAGCCCTTGTTTTGGGTATCGGGGATGTAAATCCCTAAGGTGGGGAGAATTTAATGTCCTGGAAAATTCATGTAATTTTTTTTAAATTATATGGAATTATTTCAAGACCACACACTCTGATGGTAAATGATTCCGAGGCCCTGTGATTCTAGGATGGAATTTTGAACTTTTTTTAAGGTATGTTCAGTAAATATGATAGAGAATTTTTCTAACTTTTGAACTAGTGCTAGAATCAAAAATTTGAGGGCAAAATTGAACTCAGAACGCAGGGATTCGCCTATAAAAGAATTAATTTTGGCAGACATGGGCCGAAGAGAGAAGTTCATTTTCTTGAATTTTTGAGAAAAATAATAAAATAACTTAAAATTTTATTTAATTATTTTCTCACCAACGAGGGATGATACAGTGACAATGTGGTCCAGCGACGCGACAGAAATGAGACGCATTAATGGAGCTCATTGATGACTTTTTAACACACAATGTAATGAATTTGTAATGAAACGTAACAATTAGATTGTTTTATAAATGAAACAGCATAATGAAGAAACTTCGCAGCATAATAGAAATTATGTGACATGTTTTATTTTAAATATTTTGATGTGTTGGTGGAACGAGGATTAAACTATGAGGATTCTATGAAGAACCTCCGATCGATTTACTACCCAAATAATAATGAAGAACGCTGTCGGAAGTCATCAACTTCGACGTACCTCAAAGAACAACAAATTCCATTGACCTCTTGGACCCTTAACGAAGAAGTACTAGGGAAATGAATATCAACGAGGTAGGGGTTTGATTTTGGTTTTATGATTTAACTATTATTTTTTTCTAAATGATGAATGTAGATTAACCAATAAACAAGTCAATCTTTGCATTGTGTGTTCTTACGATAGGGTGTTGTTCATGGGTGTTCTATTCAGGATTAATTTTATTGTTGATAGAATGGTAATCCCCAGACCATCCCATGTTTTAAACCTCTAGCATGGAGGGCGCATGCCAACACGAACAAGGCCTGGGTCCCTCCGCACGTGCGTTCTTTGTGTTCGTATCCTCAAATCAGTGTAAAGATGAATTTGGTGCTAAGGCAGGGATGGCGGTGACCCTAGAGGCCCGTAGGTGCAAATGGATTGAGAAACAGACCACCAGAGCAACTCTGGTGGCCCCAAGAAGAAACCTTTGGTGTGCCTGTCGGCGCACCGCAGTGGCAGGACGTCACGGCGACATAGAGGAGCGGTGCTAGTGGCCCGTGTCAATGCCGCTCGGGCGACCTGGCGAGTTGCGGTCGCTCGACCGTAGCGGAGGGGAGGTCGCGGCCTGTCAGCCACAGAAGGTGCTAGACGCAGTACCAGGCGGGCACCACGTGGAAGGAGTGGCCTGCTTCTTACAGGCCACATTCAGACAAGGAGGGGACACATCAGTAGCTACCACGTCCCGATCACACACCACCGATCCGCCCTGGCCGGACCGGGCTCTATATGGCGGGCTAGACCCCAAGCCAACAGGCTAGGCTAGACCTATGCCTAGATGGCCGAACTCGCGCCGGTAGGCCTGACCCGCGCCCTTCAGGCCGGGCTGGGCAACTCGGCGGGCAGGACCCCCAGCCCAACTGGGCCGGGCCTGGCCCATTGGCTAGACCGGACCAGACCTAACTTGAACCAAAACAGGTTAGGTCGGGCCAGTCAAATTAAACAGAGGTATGTTGGACCCCCGAGTCGGGTTGTTTGGGTCGGTCCAACCTGGTCGGACTGGCCCAAATGAAACCAACCCCTAGTTACTAAAACTCTAATAACTTGAAAACTAGGTATCCGATTGACGAGTCATTTGCGGTGTTGGGACCCGCTTTATGAGGTGGATATTTTGTTATTCTCTAAGGAGACTTCCAAAGAAGTTTACTTTCAATGTGTGGCTTGGGGGAGTGGTTCTCTATGGATCAAGCATGCAAATGGGTAACAGCCGTGTGGATCCTTACTGGAACTGCAATAGAGCAACATCCGTGTGGATCTTTAGTGTCCCAGAAGATGAACATAAACCATGTGGATCCTTAGTTGCTTAGAATACGAGCAGTAGCTGTGTGGATCCTTAGTGTCCTGACAGACGAGAAGGAGCTATGTGGATCCTTAGTGGCCCGACAGAGGAGTAGCAGTCATGTGGATCCTTAGTGTCCTGGAAGATGGGCAGCAGCCGTGTGGATCTTTAGTGGCCCGATAGACAAGCAGTGATTCATCAAGGATGAGTCCCTCAACAATACGAAACGTTTTAACTATATCTGATGAACCTTTCCTACTCTAGGATATACCTCATGTGTGTTTTCCTCGCTTTGTGGTTTGTCTTTGTGGTGTTTCTCTTTAGTGGACTGGGGTCCCCTACCGAGTACTGTGTTACTCACTCCTACAAGGGCTTCGGCCACATGTATTGTGTCTTGTGCAGATGATATACATTTTAATGTAGGACTTGGTGGCATAGGAGTAGGTGGGGCCCAGTAGGATCAGGAGTACAGTACGTGCTTCATAGGATTCTAGTAGCTACACTACTCTTACCATCAGGTGGGGTTTTCAGCAGATGGCTACTCGAGTCCCTTTGTACTTTATTGTTTTCATCTCTTTTTGTTGGGTTTGTATTCTGCCCCACTTTTTTTCAGCTGTACTTTTACTTAGTACTTTTTTTAGTATACTTTCCCTCCTTTTTTGTGGGACATGGTTGGGCGTGTGCGTTCATACTGGTACTCATGAAAATTCATCCCACTTTCAGGTTGATGCCTTTGATGATAGTCACCAAACCCTAGCCTTTGGGAGGCAGGCTTGGGGTATGTCATGGCATGAGCCATGGGGGACGGGTTGTGAAAAAATTTTTTGTTAATAAAAATATAGGTGTTAATACCAAATTTTATGTTTTTTTTGGGCTATTAAATAAGATATTTATTCTTCACAAAAAATTATAGGATATAAATATATTAATATCACAACCCCTATACAAAATAAGGCTTATTATTTAATAGGATTGAAGAAACATAAATTCAAACAAATCTAGAATCAAGATGGTAGTTCAGAAATCCAAGGTTTTTGTTGTTGATGTTGAATATATATAAAATAAGCCTACTATTTATGGTTTAATATGTATTTTCCAAGAGTGAGGAAAGAAAAAAGTTGGATTCATAGTGAGAAACTGAGAAGAAAAACTCATAAGAATTAATCAGTGACCAAAACTATATTAAATCTAAAGGAAGGTGAATGCCCTTAGGGATTAGTTAATTTCTTATAGAGCTACAAAAATTTAGTAATTTATAAAACTCAGTCAACCTAATTATAAAATTTTGGTACTAGTAAATTCTAAGTTTCAAACCAACATGGGTTTCCAATATTCTATAAATTAATTAAAAGAAATTAAAAATGAAACTGATTGTTTTTTGGATATATAAAGAGGGTGAAGTAAGGACTGGGTTTGAAATTAATAGGTAAGGCATGTTAGGTTCATTAATTTTCAGGTTTGTGTTCTAGGTATTTAATTTATTATGCTTTCATTCATCATTTTGTGTCAGAATTGGGTATTCAGGGATCCTTGGTCTGCATACCCTATACTTATATTGTAATTTCACAATTAGAATGATCATTTACTATGTTCAATCACAAAACTAGGTGACCTAAAATCCTATTTTAACATAATCAAACTAGATTAAATAATCGACATACACAAACTTGTGAAATTAAATAATTCAATAAAATAAAATCTACTCCGATTACAACCAATGGTCATGAAATATTAAAGGAAGAATAATTTAAATTGATAAATATAGTTCTAGAAATACAAATCATAAATTGAAAATAGAAATAATTTCTAAACATAATTTCCCCCTAAAATCATGTCACCCATTACGTAAAGAACTACTCGCTCATGCTATAAATTATGATAATGAGAAGCATGGATACACAAAGAATAATGGTGGGAGTAAGGCTTTGGGGTTTTATACCAATCGATATCAGTCATCTATCCTAGCTCTCCGAGATGCCTACTAATTTTCATTTGTATATCTGAATAAAAAGGCATCACGTTAAACCCTCATGTCAGAATTATCTAATTTTTATATTTATGATTAGTTCATGACGTGTAATATGTGGGGGTGGTGGTTTATCCAAACCTCTTCTGTCATAATAATCTTAGTATGTGAAGGAATATCATGACATGTAATATCACAGGTTGTGAATATATAATTCACTATTGGCTGGGGTGATGCTTCTACCGATAAAGTAACAGTGTGAAATGATATCATGACGTGAAAACATCATCTTCTAGGTTCTTAATCCTTCCTGAGCTCCATGTGACTTTGGATTTTGTCTTCAATATCCTTGTGTCCCACCGCAACGTGAAGCATCACAGTGCGAAATATCTTTGGCTCCTTAAATTCACGCCATTTTGTTCCTTTTTCAACTATCCAGTTTATCCTATCAAATATCACAAAATAAGTAAAATAGTCTAAGAACATTCAATATTATTCATTTATTTATAGAAATCAGTTTACTAAATCACCAATACATATATACAAAAAATATATGAATCAGAATTTCATAAAGATATAGAAGGTCATAAAACTGAAGATTTCAGGAAAAATATACTAGTAAAATTCCATTATGTTGTGAATGGGGTCAACTTTTTGATAGTTAGATAAGATTAATTCCAAATTGAAAAGATCAAGAATGAATATGATAAGTCAAAAGAAGATGGGAAATAAATGATTGAGTGTTTAGTTAGACCTAAATCATTATCTAAGAATAAACTAATTTACTATGTAAAAATATATTCCAAGAATCAAGGATAACAAGGGGCATAAGTTTCACATAAGATAGGTTCAATGAAGAATATGATGGTTAAAAAATCCACATGAGGAATCGATTCATGGGAAGATAATATGTGCACAATACATGATGCCAATAAATAATTAAAAAAGAAAATACTATACTCATCTTGGAAAGAAGAAGAAAGCAATGATAAGAGGAAACTCTCACCCATAATGGTTCTTATAAATAATCAAATGTCTATTCCATATTCCCTATTATTTAATGTGTTCAGAACTGACATAGAGGGAATAAAAGGATATTTTTTAGGCTTTCACTTCTTGAAATCATGAAGAGATTGTCTTCATGGATACTTATGAGAACTTTAAAATGAAGAAAAAGGATTGAATCCCTTGAGGGGTAGGGAAATTTAGAATTAAGTATTTCCAATCACTTTTTAAATGAATCTATAATTTTCTAGTCATACTAGTGATAACGAAGTTTATGGTATTCTAATCAAAATGTCATCTATCCTTCATGATTATAATAATCATATTTATTAGGGGGAGTGATTGTTAGATGAAAATATTTGACAAAGGGGTGATATTATTTTCTTTCACAAGAACATTATGATTTGTTTACTAATGTGTGAAGGACTACATGTTTCTTGATAAATATTTCCTATTAAAGAATTAAAAATTTCATATTTTGATATCACATGCATGGTAGTTTATAGAGAAAATAAAAAAAGTTAAATATATCTCTCTGCCTTTCTAGACTGGTTTTTCCCACATAGAGTTAGAGTATACCAACTACTGGGACTTTATTAAGATAACCATGTTGTATTATCCTTCTCCTGGTTAAATGTAATATAATCCCAAGTTCTTTGAAAGGTAAAAAAGAGATCAAAATCTGCATACATTATCTTTTTATTTTCATAGTCAATAGGGGAGTTTAGACATATTTACTTTAAAAATATGATGATATATTGAAAAAAAAATACAAAGGGGGATATTGTTGAGCTCATGTGATGCATTTATTGACAATGAGTCAATATGAATTTTGTGAGTAAAGATGAAGTCATTATTATTTAAGGATTTTTATGGAATCATTTAATGGAATTTGATGTCATGCTTGATAAATTCTCATTGTCATTTTCATGGTTGTTGAATAAGTTTAAATGTCTAAGAATTATGTCAATGATTACATATTGTTTAAATCATATTGAAAAATAACATAAAGTAGAAAATGAAAATTTCTATTATTTCATGTGGAATTAACGATGGTATGAACAATATTATTTATTTTTCATGATAATTAATTGTGATTAATACCATGCTATATTATATTTTTTTATGATTCCATAATCGGTGGGATTCCCATAAAAATGTATTCATATTTGTTTATGATGAATTTTGTTTAAGCTTAAAGGCCTTGGGATTGATCATGAGGTGTTTGAGATGGACCAAGTTGATTTTTAGATAACTTTTCAATAAAACTAAGGGTAATAATGTTTTTATACATAATTTATACAAGTAAGTCTAATTTTTATAAGGATGTGTAAGTGTATATTTTTCTATGTAATGGAACATTATTTCATTGTGTAAGGGTGTCATTTTAATTCTATACTGTGAAATAGTATTAATTACCTATTTAAGGGTAGTTAAAGGATGCATAAATCTAAAACCAACACGTGTAAAGGTAACTAAATCCTTGAATAAAGGTAACAAACAACTGATTAAGGGTACATGGTGGATCAGGTAAAAGTACATGAATATTTTTAAGGTTGTGTAAGGGTTATATGAAGCATGGGAATTGGTAACTAACACATGTCTAAGGGTACACATAGGCTCTCATAAGTGTATATGAATGATTGTGTATGGGTGACCTGGCCTTAAAGGTTCTAGTGGGTTTCATAATATTGAGGTGAATTTTCTTTTACATGTGTAAAGGTATAAACAAAATGCTAAGATTTATTTTACACCGTAGTGATAAGGACATCATTGTGGAAGATGACTGAAGCCCATGTAAGGGTAAGATCTATAAAGGTAAAAAAATTTGAAAAATTGAGAGTTTTACAAAGATAAAAGAATATATTTGGAGTTATGTGGTATTGGAATACAGTAAGGTGTTAATCCATAGAAAATGTATTATGTTGTAATGGTGGGTAATGATTATTTTTTGCGTTCATTCATTTGATAGGTGTCCATGGAATAGAGAAGAATCTACATCATGTAATTAATTTGGTTCTATTGACATGAATGATGTTTCACCATAATTGTATTGGATACGTCATCATATATTTGCATGAATATATGAGTGATATGTGAGGAATTATAATGATAATCAATATTTTAATATCATGTGAAGATGGAATAATGCCTGAGTCATCATGGGAATTAAATTATTAATTAAATGAGGATTGAAGGAATACTATTTGATAATGGATCATCATTTAATGAGGAATTTTCTTTATTCATCTATGTGAAGAATAAAGGTATGCCTATTCATTTAGGAAATTAAATTAGACTGAAGTTCCATGAAGATATGAAAAATACCCCCAAATTTGATAGGTATTTAATTTCAGATGATTGTACTGTCATATATCATAAGGTTTCCATGATTCAAATATGGAGATATTAAGTGAGAAATTTTAAGAATAATATTTCATGATAATTTATGGAATATATATAACATGTTTAGATATCAAAATAAAATAGTTTGATCATTTTGAGTTATATTAGAGAATTATAAGAAATATATACACCTTTATATTAATGAAATAAGGATTCAAACCTATGAAATTATGAAAGAATATTATCACATGTGCCTGTGTATTTTAAGAAGATAATTTTTATCATTTCTGAATCTAAAATAATTTTCAATAATAATATACCTGATACATGTAGATATTGAATCCATTGATGAATTGTAAATTAGTAGATCAGATTTAGTATGCTTGTAGAGGATGAACACTATGAAGACGAAAGGGGAATTTATACTTTTGGATCAAAAAGAAGAAGATGTATCTTTTGATTGGGGGTCTAACTAGTTGATGAAGAGTCTTGAGAATAGGGGGTCCAAATATCTAAGGAGAATAGAATATGGTTAGGGGGTCCAACCAACTAAGGTAGAAGAGTTGGATTATTGGGGGTATAATTATGATAAACTGGAGAATTAACTACTGGGGTTTATAACTAGTTTCCAACTAAACCATTGTAATTAATAATTTTATTAAAGTAGAGAATCCATGTAGGGGGATCTAACCAACATGGAAAGGAGTATGTATAAATACCAAAATTTATAATTATCTTGTGTTGGGATCACTATCATTGTTTCTTCATATGATTTAATACTATGATATTTCGTTCAGTGGATCAAGAACCTGAACAATTTCAAGTGGTTTAATTACATGGAAAGAATTCATAAAATTTAACAATTGACTCGCCCTCTTTTAATGGTTCACCTGGTCTGTGGAACTACAAACCCAATAATCTCCACAACATCCAGTATTTCTAACATACGCTTCACATTCTGGTTAGTCTTATGTAAAGACTAATATAACTCTCTTAACACTAGTTTCACCTCAATATTTCTCCTAAGGATTTATTCATGAGACTATAATCAATTATATTCCTTATTTGAGTCTTAGAATATCATTTCCATTCACCCTTCACCACCATGATGTTCTCTTCGGAAATGATAAATAAATTATTCATCATATGATACAATAAATTTATATTTTAATCATTTGAGAAACATTATACTTATAACATGTTAAATTGGTAAAAATATTTTTCATGTTTGATGTGAAGTGAAAAGTTAAATCGATAACTAAATTCAATATAACATGAAATAAAAATAAAAATATATTGTATAAAAATATTTATAATAATGAAAAATATAACATATATTATTAATATGATATAATCCAACTACTCCATGAAGATCAATAATTTAATTCGAATAATATTTATTAAATTATTGAATTATAAGAATGAATTTCTATTAAGAATCCAAAAAATGTTATTTTTATTTCAATAAACACAAGTAATTTAATGTATATCATCATATTGTTTCTCTCACTAGGTTTTAGGTCATCGATAGAGGTGTGTGGAGATGAATGGATATTACTTCAGATGTTTTCAGAGTTGAATAGTGATGACATCACCTGAAAAAAATGTTTTTTAATCCTAAATAATTATTAAAAAAAAGTTTTAGATTGTCAAAACCAAGAAAAAATATCAAATTATTGTGAAATCCAGAGATAATGATCTTCCATTAATTTATGATGTATAGGGATAATTAGCATGTCAATCCAACATGTAGTGTGGTTGGAATAACTGAACAATAAATTTTATTATATTTACATAATATAAAATTTATTCCATATGGTTAATTCCCAACAAATGAACACATATTTCCATGAAATCATAGTATTTACTTGAAATTATAGGATAATGATCATTGATTAAATTTTAACTTTCATGATGAGACCACACACAAATCAGATGGGTGGTGTTGTTTGAATAATTGGGGAAATTTTTTTATTGGATTTATATTTCATTAATAATGCATGTAAAATGGTCAAAACTCAACCAAAATCCTTGCATTGTCATGAAATCATAGTACAACAAAATTGGTTTCATTTTTGACATGTTAGAATAGACTACATAGAAATATTACTTTTGGGTTTCTGATAATGTAAAATAATGTGTATTCATTTATTTAAATATGAAAAACAAGTATAGAAGGGTCAAATTGTAGTAAAATATCATTGATTTTCGTGAAACCATAGGATAATGATTTTTGATTGATTTGTGATATGTATGAATATTCGGAAAATTAATCTAATATGCGGTGTTATGGGATTGACTTAGAATGTTGTTTTTTAGTTTTAATTGCCTTTAAAAACATTCATCAAAGAGTCAAAACCTATCAAATGACCTTGGATTTTAATAAAATTACATGATAAGGACCACTATTTAATCCATGATATGTATGAATATAATTCATGTCAATATAACTTTTGGTTTTCTCATAATGGAAAAAATGTGTTTTTATTTATTTAAAAGTCAAACAAAATCCATCAAATTTTAAAAATATAAAAATTACCTCATCTACTTGTGAAGTTATAGAAAAATTATATTTGATTAAAAACATGTTTTTATTAATTTAAAAGTCATAAGTCTATTTTTTAAATAACTCAGACCCTCAAGTCACCACCTTATAACCTAATGTTGGATCATATGCCTAATCCAACCTCATGTTTATATCCCATATTGTTTATTTAGTTAAAAAAAAGTATTTTGATAAATATAATTTAATCATTAAATTAATTAAAAATAAAAAAATTTATATTTTTATATTTTTAATTTAATAATTAAATATAAAAAATGGGTTTTATATTATACATACTAAAATAAAAAAATTAAATTAACACAAAATAAATTCAAATGAATTAAAATTAAATAAATCACAACCACTAAATTATAAATAAAGTCAAATTAATGTATTGAATGGATATAAATAAGAATAAAATATAGATATTAACATCAAATCTGTGAACCATGACATAATTCCCTTCACCAAGGTGTGACATTATCCTATAAACCCTTTTACTCTACAAAAAAACAACCTCTAAATATTTTATATCCAAAAAATCTCATCATTTCAAAATTAAATTATTCTAAATTTAATCTCCACCAGGGTTCACAATCCTACTTAACATAACATTACCGTTTTTCATCCAAAATACTCGACACTACGATATGAACCATGTATTATTTTCCATTTTACAATAAAATCATAAAATCAAATAAACTCAATGAAATATAGAATGTAAAACCTAAGATCTATTTTCTAGTTAGTATTTTGTTAAGACTTTCACTCCCCTCTTAAGACTAATTTTTATCCTCGTTTCCTACAAAGGTTTACTCTTGATAGCAGGATCACCTCTATCCTTGTTTTGATACTCAATATCCCATTTCCATTTAAAGTTAGTGTGATATAAAATATCCTTGACATGGGGACTCATGTTCATCCATTAAAATTAACTATTATAAAGAATTTATCACAACTTAAGACAGATCCCATTTGACTCCATCTATCTCATGATAGGAATTATTTTACTAAATTCCTCCAGTTACAAATTTTTTCTTATGAAAAAATGATCCAACATAAAATATGTGAATATATTTAAAAGAGATACCAAAAAATTATTATAAAAATGTCGGTCCTATTTCACCCATTTGGAAATGTGCATTCAGTGTCCCATATATCCATTCAGTTTTTGTCCTCCAGTGTGTCTTGCTGAACAATTCCTTTTTTTATATTATCTATCCAATGAAAAAAATATACACCTCACTGCTATGTCCAAAAATCTTTATCTATTACTTCTACCATAATCATTGTCTCATAACACTTTCTAAAACCTCTTTCTAATACTGTAATCTAAAATATTTTTCTTTTAACACGGATCTAAAATCTCTGTCTGATTATTCTTATCAGATACTCTATTTGTTTACTATAATGAACCCAAAATTATCACTATAGGAAAATAAATCTGATAGAAATTATATAGAGTTTCATATTTCATTAGTTGTGAACATTTAATTTTTCTTGTTTCACTTGCTACCATTTTAATAGGTGTTCTAGAAATAGAATGGTAAGAAAACTAAAATCACCTTCCTGCTTATATAAAATTTAATAGATACTTCTGAATTATTATAGAGCCTTCATGAATATTCTTGAGGTTCATTAATTTTCTAAAATTTTTAATTTCTTCTATTTTCCATAACCTAAAATGTTAAGAAATTTTGAGAAAAAATTCTTATCTCACCTAGATAACAATGTAATTGAAAAACACTTTAGAATATAGTTATTTAAAAATCTTTACAATATTATGAAAATATTTCCCGAAGTATATAAGGTATTTTTTGTCTGATAATTTTATAAGAATATTCTAAATGTTTCAGCTCTATCTGACATTCATCTTTTCAAAAATCTTCATCAAAAACTCAGTATAACTAAGTCTGATAAAATCTTGAACATGTGATTTTTTTATTGAATTGAACAATTTCCTTCCTTTATTACACTCCGTGACTTATTGTCTTCAAAAATTATACTGATTGAACTTAGTACAAATTATATGTTTGGATAACACTATATGAATTATATTCGGTAACTCAAATTGAAGATGGTTGACAACAATATTGTGACTTCTAATGATTTTAATATCAAAATATTTATTCCACTTTATGTTCTAAAATTATTCCAAATTTTAATTGAATAATTTAAATCCATTTGTTTGAAATTATTTTCACCAATTATAATGTGATAAATTCATTCACACTTTTTTACTCTTTCTTTCCCCATCCACAATAACCATCTCTATTTTTTTATCAGATCATGTATATCTAGACATTGGTGTCTGGTAGCCTTGCATCTGATAATCAACATTACAAACTCAAAATCACCATTTGTATTTCATTCAATTTTGTATAAAAATACGAAAAATTTGATATGTGGATGTCTCGTGGCACACGATGGGGTCGTGGGGAAGAAACATGTGCTACCTGATGGTTGATTAGAGAATCTTGGGTTCTGCTTAATCACTCATATCGGATGAACCGTTTTCACCTCAAAACGCCCAACGGTTCCATATACAGTAATGCATGGACCTGCTTTCCAAAGGAAGGCGTTCATTGGGTGGTTTGACCAGCGATGCTTAAAAACTCACATTGGTCGAGAGGATGGGAATTCAGGCTCATCGCACCCTTTTGGGGGGAATTATTGCCTCTTCCGGGACTCTCTTATAGATTTAAGACGTATTCATATGTTCGTGAATCTTTGGTTTATACCCAAGCATAGTATCCACAGATTACTCCTGGTTGGAAATGGTCAGCTGGACGTAGGGGTTCAGAATCATTTATGCCCGAGGTTTACCATCCCTCATTGGATTAATGACCATGAGAAGTTTGGACTCATTGAGGCGGCACTAGGGTTAGGGCAGTGAACTGGCGTGAAGATAGTCGGATCAGCCGGTTGTTGGGCTTGAACCTCAAGGAGGCTTCCTACATACCCCACCTAGGAGACAGGGATCAAAGTCCACGTAGTTCGAATTGGGGTGTCGGAGAACCGACGTGAAGGTGGACCCGGAGGTCCTATGGTGATCGGGCTTGAACCTCTTGGAGGCTTCCTGCGTATCCCTATGGTGGGGAATCAAATTCCCCGTAGTTTGCATTGGTGGGGCTTACGCTCTGAGGCTGCCCATAAGAGGATTTCATGGTCAATGCTTACTCTAAGCCCATGTGAGTCATGCTCGGTGTGAGAAACAAGAGGCAGCAGGGACCAGACGATCACATCGCAAAAGGTGCATCTGTGGAAAGTGGAGTGGTGATTACACATAGAGTGGCCCATAAGGTCGGGGCTTACTCTGAGATGGACGCCCAAGGTGACAAAGCGCAGTAGGAGAGGGAAAGAGGTGCTACTCTGCCTGTCACCTCTCTTGTTCCCGGGGGAAGTACGGAAGTGCATGGGGGATTCGTTCTGATGGGTATTTTACTATCCCCAAAGAAGGGAGAAGTGCGCCAGCCCCAACAAGTGGAGGGGAAGAAAGGGGACATCTGAGCTCAGACTCCACATTACCATGGGAATGTAAACCCAGGAATGCTTCGGGAATCTTCTCAAGGGCCGGGGAAACCCCTTCACCCCTGCTTACCATGGGTATGTGAACTCAAAACGGCGTGCTGATGCACCTAAGGGTTACACCACATGGATCCGGTGGCTCTGGTGGAGGCCTCGGCTCGGGGCCGATGAGTAGGCCAATGAGGGAGTCACGGAGGATCAGACCAGATTCGAAGGATTTTATCTAGCTCAAGGAATGGGAAATCCGAAGGATTCGGCGGGCCACACGGGGTATGGGTGGTGGCGCCCTTCACGTAGGGAAGTTCTACGTGGTTGGAGAAACCGTCCACGAACCAGGGTGGTCGACGGACTGATCCGCATCCTGCGAACCAGGGTGGTCCGCAGAACGGTGAGCATCCCGCGAACAAGGGTGGTCCGCAGAATGGTGAGCATCCCGCAAACCAAGGTGGTCTGCGGAACAGTGAGCATCCCACGAACCAAGGTGGTTCACGGCTTCAGGTTCGATCCGCATACCAGGGTGGTTCATGGAGGGTTCCATGCGAGCAGTGGTTGCCAAGGGCGACGCTGGTCGAGTTTCTTCGGTCGAGGCTTCGCCCGCATAGGAGGGTGCTACGCGTTGCAGCGGATCGGAAAAGAGGCATACACACCCTGGTCCATGGGGAGTGCATCCGCAGAGGAGCCATGGTTTGAGGTCTTATCTTCTTTTTTATTTTAAGTTCACTATTCACTAAGTTATTATGTGTTTTTGGTTCCTTATTAGTTCATTCCCAGGTTCATACCTGCTCTGGTTCACGAACTGGAACTTCACTGTTTGTGAAATCCTAAGCCTTCCTTCGAAATACTTCCACCCAAATCTGATTGATCTGTTCCAAATTATTTTCTTCTCTTCCCCTATATCTCCTTTTATAGTGCGGGGAAAAGGATGTATCTATGGTCTCTCGGCACATTTTTCGGAGGCCCATGACCGAAGACCCGATTTACGGATGACTTGGTCAATCCACAACTCATGGGGGCATTGAGCGCATCTCCCCTGCGAACCGAACGAGCTCGGGGAGTGCTTCGCGACCGCGTAGGGATCCACCTTTATTATGCGAACGACAACGGATGCGGCCTGGGCCGGTCGACACGGTTCGCGGCTGGGGGCGGTTCGTGACGGTGAACCGGGTCGGTGCCTATCTTGCTTCGTGCCCACAGAGGATATCCTCCTCCATTCCGCGAATGACAGTAGTCCGCGGAGGGGGTGATTCGCGAGTCCGGCCACGTGGCATCATCATTTGGACCAATCTGCAAACCGATTCGGCTTCATGCATCCTTTGAGTTTTCTCCATTCTTCCCCCCAATTATTTGGGGGGAATTGGGTAGAATCTCTTTTGTGGATTTTTCAGGACCCTACAAACGCCCCCCATCAGAATGGGGTCCGATCGGAATGAAGAGGAGGCCATTCTGATGCAGAGTGGTCCTGAAACTTGGATGGTTTGTGGTAGAGAGGTGGACCCAGTAGGGGACCACGCCTATAAATACGGAGGGCCCGTCCTTTGTCCTTTATCGGATTATTTGCGAGATCAGATTTTTCTCTCTTTTCTGTCTCTGTGTGCTCATTCCTTTGCGAAACGCTTCGTCCGCGAACCAGCTGCCACTTTCCGCGAACCAATACTTCCTTTGCGGTCGTCTTCACCCATGGACTAATTTCCCAATCGTGAACCAACACTTTTAATTAATTAAAAAGTAAGTCACAATGGGCCGCAGAGTAATTCGCTTCGTAGTTTCGATTCTTCACGGACTAAAATCTTACTAACTTTAAAAACTTCCAAAGTTTCCCAAAATTTAATTAATTAAATCTAGGATTCGGACTCCATGGAGAAACCTAGTTTGCGGTTCTCTGGCCAATGCTCAGTGGTCCAGAATGCCGCGAACCCCTTCCACATAGGGTTGGTTCACGGGATTCCATCATCGTGAACCACCTTATGAAGCCTGCCGAAGGAATTTTTCATATTCTTGGTATTTTTTTCCATATTTTATTATTTCGGACAAACCATTTATCTGGAGTCTAAAATGCAGGGAGAAAACATGGTTCCTCCTCGCCATGCACCCAGGCCTTCCGCAGAACCTCTCCCAATTGGAGATCAATGCCTGAAGGATGTGGGCGGCTCTATTAAGGATGAAATCTGCCACTCCCTGCTGTGATCCTTCTTTGCCGATCTTCTCTCCGAGTCATAGCAGGAGTCCCCCTTTTCCAACATCCTTCTGACCTACAGGTTCGGTTTACTGTCTGATACGTCGATTCTGGTGCCATCCCGTGACAAAAATCCTAGAGCATGGATATTTACTACTAATATCCCTCGATTCGTGATATCCGCCAGAGGGTGGCCTGCCCCAAGGGACACAGCTGTCGGATCTGTGTTGAATCACCTTCATGTGTCCCTAATAGGAGAACAACGTCAGTAGGAAGGGAAAATTCACTGTTACCGGAGCATTTCCTGCAATGCCATGGTAAACGACCAGCATGGCTGATCAGCGAACCGAGACCTCTAGCCCGGAGGGGCATTTAAGTCATTGGATTGGGGGTGGCCCTTCTGGGCTCGCCAAAGCTGTGCTGATTTTGAGGCAGATTTGCAAACATTAGGCTTATATGAAGCTTCCTGGGTGTCCCAAACCTATACCCATCGGCCTTAAGACTTCACCAGGAAACTTATGAGCCGTTGGAGTCCGGACACCAACATGTTTCACCTGGTCCACGGTGAGGTGGGTATTAGTCTCTGGGACATCTTTCAGATCTCAGGGGTCCCCATCGTTGGGGGTATGTATGATGAATTCCTGCATCCTTCTTCTATGTGGGACAACGAAGAAAGGACTCCCCCTGGTAAGGAAGCTTATTGACTAGTCCCAGAAGCATTCAAAGGATACGTCTCCGAAACAGCTTGTCCCATATCGTGAATGGGTCAAGGCTTTCTCTAGAGAGACAAAGTCTGTAACTCTCCCATGTAGGACCACAACCTGCCCTACGATGGAGTCCCAAAAACAGAGGGGCAACTATTGGTTGATCCTGAAGAAGGCCAGTTCAATGACTGGGGCTGGGATCTTGTTCTGGACGTCGATTGGCTGCTCCGTCTGGTGGAGTTTCTATCCATGTTCCTGAGTGGCTGGCTATTGCCCATACGCGAGACTAGTGGCGTGTGGGTCTCTACTTTTTTCATGGAAGCACAACTAGCTACCAACAACGTCATCAACTTGTCCATCCCAGTATTGGCCAGGATTTATCGGTTGCTCAGCAATACTACTGATGGATGTCGGCCAAACCGGGTAGCTGGACCTTTTCAAATTCTTTGGGGATGGTTGGGAGCGCATATCAAGAACTGATACACTTTCATCAACCCTCTTCAGATTCCGGGCACCACATTCCGTCCATACTTGCAACTGACCAGCGGGGTCATGCCCGAAGAGTGGGAAACCCAAGAGAAGTATAGCCAACAGACGGTTCTGAATAGACGTATGTTGTCGAGCCGGATCTCGAATTATGATCATTTCAAATTCCATCCATATCCCTTCCCAGCCGGTGCAATTAGGAAGACCATATTAGAGGATTTTAGTAAGCGGGGCTACCTCTTTTCTCTTCGAGAGGGCATTCTGGTAGCCCGTATCGGTGGGGAACTGATTTGTGAGGGGTACGCACCTTGCCGATTCAGACGCTAATTTGGCTACGTCCAGGCATTGTGTCCTCCCTCACTCAATGGTGCCCGCAAGAATCACCATTTAATGGTGTCCAGACAACTATAGTTGATGTTTACCCAGGAAGATACTGGTTGCGAGGTTATGACTCCCGCACTTACAGACTCCACACCCTTTTTATCCAAGAGTTACGCCGACTCCTGGGTGCAATCGTACCCAAATGGCCAGCTAGGGTTGTGGGTGCCTACCGTCTCAAGTCCTAATCCATCGAAGGTCAAGTGGAAGTGAAAGGGGGATGGTGCTTCAACTATTCCGGGAAAGGTTCTTCGCCACCCTGCCGGTCCCGTGCTTCCGGGGAAGGTTTTAACAGACAGAGGTGTATCCTCTCATGCCCTCGAAGTCACCCGGAGAGGGTTGGTTATACCTGCTAATGCTGCCTTCC